>JACAZE010000017.1:0-1250033 GCA_014461115.1 Mycena chlorophos
TTTTTTTTTTTTTTTTTTTTTTTTTCGCCACAACTCGATGACTCGGTGTTTTTCGAACCCTAAATCAGAGTCACCGGGGGGTCTGTTACCGCTGGCGGGGGTCGATTTCGTTTCCAGGGAGCCCCCTTGATCCGTTCCGGCGGCGTTCAAATACATTTCTCGCGATCTGGCTTCCCTTGCCAAACGGCGGATGTCGGAAGGTCATGCATATGCACAGAAATGGCAACTTTCAGCCCGTTGTTCAGGCAGCGAAGCCTTCTTGCGCCGCACCATGCGCCTACTTACCACGCCACACGAACTCTCTCACGTCTGCTCAAAGCCTACGTACGAGGCCGATAAGGGCGATGTGCACGGAACATCGTCGGGGAGACGCGGTATCGAACCGACGAGTACATCCGAAAGAAGAGGCTACCAGGGCCAGCGAGGAGAATTCAAGAGGTCGGGTATCTGATGTTCACGCGCTGCGACCGGAGATGAAGGTTTAACCATGCGCCGCTGTTGACGTGGGGAAGTGCAGATTAATTTAAGGCTCACCCCAAACCGCTGGCGGCGGCGGCGGCGTGCCGATCGGGGAGCGGCGGCATTGTGACGAGTGACATGGAGGTCAAGGAAATCCCACCACCAGGCTCTCGCGTCAGCCCGCCGGTCTGCTCGACATCGCCGTCGTGCAGACTCGGGTCGAGGAAATCCCACCACCAGGCTCTCGCGGCAGCCAGCGTCGCCCTGCTCCGCCTCCATCATGCGGAGGTCGAGGAGATCCCACCACCGGCACGCTCTCGCGGCAGCCAGCGTCGCCCTGCTTCGCCAGCATGCGGAGGTCGAGGAGATCCCACCACCGGCACGCTCTCGCGGCAGCCAGCGTCGCCTTGCTCTGCGTCGTCATTATTCGGAGGTCGAGGAGATCCCACCACCCCGCTCTCGCCCCGCCCATCGTCAGTCTGCTTGATTCCGGCTTCGTTCACTTCTCTGACCCTGCTCGGTAGCCCTGAGGCAAGCGAGACGGTCTCAAACTCCAGTGCAAGACCATTCCGCGTCCCTCCGACAACGGGTCGCTGATCTCGGCGCGATTTCTACTGCGGGTGCAAGCGGAGGTCGAGGCCATCTCGTCTCAATCTGCGCTGGAGAAGGGAAAGTTGATTCTTGCCCTTCTTGAAGAAGAGTTGGCTTGCTCCATGTGCGTGTACTTCCCTATGTGTCCCTAGGCCCTCTGGCTAACAATTTCGAGAAGATGCTTGAACCCCATTGCAAGCCCTTACTCGCTCAACGCAAGCTCGTGTGGACATACGTTCTGCGCCGTTTGCGTGCTGAATTACTTCTTCTCGTCTATCGGCGTGCGTTACATTGACTCCCTTCTCTGAACGTCTCTCTGACCTCTCCATGGAAAGGGGATTTGGCTCGAGGCCGTGAAATGTCCCTTGTGTCGCGCCGCTCTGCCCCTCACGCCTGTTGCCCGTCCCCGCGCTGGTTCGCCCAAGTTTTCTACATTAGCCTCCTTCTCACAGCTTCGTTCTACTCCGCAGGGGACACGTTCCCGTTTACACCGAACCGTACCGCTGAGGGGGTCTGTGAGACGCTGCTGAACCAACTCTCCGTTTTGCGAACGAGATCACCGGCGAGGACGAGGGCGTGCTGGCCGACTGGCGACGTCACGGAACGCAGTATGCGGACTGGACCCGGCGAGCGAGGCCTGTGATTTTTCGGTTGTCCTTGTTGCTGCTAACTCTCATGCAGATGCGGCCGGGATGCGATGGAGAAGCTACGCGACGACTGGGCGTCGTTGCGGCCGACGGATTTCGCGAGGCTCAAGGACCATTATTGTCTGTTGGCGTAGATGTACGATTGTGATATGGGTACCGAAACATCATTTTCATCTGGCCGCTGTGAGCCATCCGGGAGACCAAACGTAGTACCTCAACGACGTCAGAAAGATCTTAGGAGAAATGTCCCATCGCGCTTTTCCGACGCGTCCCAGAGTTCCGGCTTGCATACACAGCTTTAGTCCCCGTATATGGTCCTACTAGCGAGCGACTCTTGGTTTCGGATGATGTCAAAAAGCTGAAACTCTCTGCCAGGTGCTCTATTCTATCATTCGCTCAGCACTACGCTAGTGATTGTCACTAGCCACCCTGCCTGCGAGGCCGTACCTGCCGGATATCTGCCGGATACCCGCCGCCGCCACTGCATGAAGACCGGCATCCACCATTTCCATCGGAGTTGGATCGTTACAGCCTACGGGAATGGAGTTCCAGGATGGACATGAACTTGATGTCCGCCACTTTGTTGGGAATTAGGTAGATTTTGCGGCCCATGTCTCATGTCCGTGGAGAGCGAGTGCATTTTATGCAAGTTGAAAACAGAGGAGAACAAGGGAGGAAGGCAAGGAAATTTGTATTTTCAAAATGCACGTCCTGCCGAATTTCTTTGTTGGAGGCATTAAACCATTCAGCACAGCGGCTGGAGAACGATCGGTACTGAGAAAACGCCATCCGGTAAGCCGGACATGACCATCAACTCCGACCACCCGGCCTCAAGGCTCCGAGAATTCCTAGCAAGGCCCGAGAACACTGGATATATACCCCAGCCCTGTACAAGCCGACTCTCTGCCGATCTAGCCGTCTTGTGCGACGCTGACGGCACCGCAGTAATTCGCGTGGGGTCGACCTGTCGTTTCGCTGCAGTTTTCGAGATTTGGCCTCAGATACTGTACTAAAAAGACCTTAAGTAGTTCTAGAATGCCTGCGAGCTGCATAAGTCGGGACAGATCCAGCAGAATGGCGCAGAGACCTTCGGTGTGCTCAAAAAAGCTGCTTCCCATGTCAACGTCAGCCGTGGAACCAGCGCCATCATCTGCATTCAAAGGCGCGTTGGCGGTACTGTACGCGCTGCGAAAACCTCCATCCTGCCGCTCCGCGCGAAGTCCCCGACTTTGCGCCGAGCCTCCCACGACTGTCGTAATAGCGGCGGCGTCTGTCAACGCGGCCGCTATTCCCGACCCCGACCTACCCGAGCACCGACGCTACGTGCTCTCATGCCCCAGGGCGAGTTGAGTAGCCTACTCGCAATCGCGTCCTACTGACCAACACCGCCACAGTACTGGCGGCGTCCATCGGGATGGACCGCTTAAACAAACTTCCTCATTTTACTTACACTCCCACATCCGCTTCTTGACGCAAGCGCTCTCACGCCTCGCCCGAGCGACGCAAAACACAGCTTGTACGGAGGGAGTAGGAGACCAAGCAGTGGTCACCCCTACTCCCAGCTCATTATCATGGGCCCTACTAGTAAGGCCCAATACCGATGGCGTCTTGTGCGACGCCCGGCGGGGGGCCCCCGCTAACGCGCTCCCACCGCCAAGGTCTTCAGCGTATGACTCCAGACACGGGTTCTCGGCTACCGTGGAGCTCCCACCAGCACCTCGGGGACTTCTTCATCTCCGTCCCTGAAAAATACTCATTCCCCAAAAAAGGAAAAACGAGAAAAGGGAGAAGAGAAAAAAAAAAGGAAGTCTGTGGCAACCAAAGTGAGTTTAAACATCACTATGTTGGAGGCCTTCCGCACCAGTTTAAGCAGCAATATATATATATTTGGAATTTTCCAATAGGTGTCGATATCCAATTTCGGCTTCATCGCTGGCGTTTTGAGACTAGAAACTTGGTCGGAACGCGTTTGGATGCTCCCTGACCATGGTACACCACTTTCCGCGGGCACTACAGCCCCGGCAGAGGTTCTTCAAAACCCAGCCAGCCCTACTTTCCCCGACTCATCCCACCGGAAATTTGTAGTACGTTTGCTGCTCGCGCCTGTCCGACGTCCGTTCCCCGCTCCAACTTTGGCATACACGCCGCGGCTGCATCGTCCCGTTCACTCCGCGACTCCGGCTCCGCGCTGCTTGTTCTGAGGTAAATGACAAAGTGGATTGGGAATTGGCCTTTTATTGCACTGCGACATGGAGTAATTCTCATGGATATCTTCATGTCTGAACAGGATGTGAGATGATTTTGTCAGATCTTGAGGGTTTGGTCGAGGAGCCTGAGACATGACTGTCTTGCATATATTTTCACGTGCTTGCACGGACTCGTGCTCGTGGCTTGTGTGGTTATCCCTTCCCCAGAAATACAGAAAGGTCGCATCGCCGCGTGTTCTTGAGCTGAGGCATGGCCCATTGGTTTGTATTCATACAACTAAGTACGGACATGGCTATGGAGCAGACGGACCACAACTCGATCATGTCGGTTGCCTTGATACATCTGGGCTTCCACAAGCCGTGTATTCGGCTTGATGCTAACAAGAACCCACTCGTCGGAGAGCATACCGGACAGGGTGACCTTCTGCCCCACTCCCAGCTTCACTTGAGGATTAGTGGCCATAAAGAAGTACGGCTCCTCGGTCTTGCGGTCCAAATACCCGACAATCAATGGTGCAGCCTGAGAGTTGATCACAGGGGGTTGGTCTTCCAGACGGCAGATCGGGTATTGTGGATGTTCGGGATCAGCCAAGTCAAGAGGCTCGCGCGTGCAATGGTTTGGGTTTGGCGTAAGGATATTTTCTCCCCAGCGCCATTGAAGAATACGCCTCCAGAGCGGCAACGACCATCGAATGTAGGGGCCAACTTCACGCCTCTGAAGGCGGAACTGGTTGCGGACATGCTCCCAGAGCAGCAGCCAAAGGCTAGGCCTTCTTGGATCCACCCAGTTTGACTCTTGCTGTTGGACGAGGGTGGTACCACTCTTCAGTTGATTCACATCAGCCCACGGTACATTCTCAACTGTTTGGAGCGTACCATGCTGCCGGCCATGGCGGTATACAATTCCATGTCTCCCTGAGTTTTGTGGGTCATTGTGAAGAGGGTGGGAAGAGGAAATCGTGCAGCCGAAACAACATGGGAGCCGTCTTATAGGCACACATACGTAACTATTACGCCACCAACAGACTTTCTAGATTTGCTCTAATACAAACATTGGTTGGTCCTCTCAAGGGTGACATACAGCTCCATATGTTCCAGACGGAGTTGACTATTACAACAGAGTAACATTGCCGGTCACTGGATTACAACAGAGTAGTAACATTGCTAAGAAGCCCTATTACAACAGAGTAACATTGCCGACAGCATAAAGTGCCTGAATGTGCAAGTCAATGACTAGAAACCAGTGTACGACCCACCTACCCAGATCACTTCTCATTTGCATGAATATTCATACCAGATAGGTAGCTGATTATGTAAATCCTGGTGAAGTGGTCTGATTTGTGTGTACTGGGCTTCAAGCACTTGAGCGTCGTCACAGGCATGGGCTGCTCATCACTTGCCTGCATAGCTGTGTACAGCCTGCAACATTGAGTAGTGTGTGTGTGTGTGTGTGTGGGTGTGTGAAGGTGTGGGTGTGGGTGTTGTCAGCGTGAGGGGGGGAGGGGGACATCCGCACTACAGGACACGCTTTCAAGCAGAAAGAAGCTCCGGTGACTGCGGGTGCAAGTCATACTAGCGCCAGCTGCTTGGGCCTTCTTGCCACCTCCAGAACGCAGCGCGTCGCGAAGTGAGGGGGGCATGCTTCTGTTGCGGTGATTGTGCCTTAATACTTTGTATCCGAACCGAGGAAGCACGCTCAAATTGATGGAAGCCTGGTATAGATAAATTGAGCGGAGCATCCGGTGAGCAATCAACTTCTAGTGTGGCCAGGACCCGCCACGCTGTGCTGCCCTGATCACCCGCCACTGAAACCCATTGGCTGCCCCGAAAATGGACGCGCCATGGGCCGAGCTCCGCGTTGAATCTCACACTCAATTTGGGCATGCGCAAAGGAGGCATTTCATGACAGCTAGGACAGAGTTGAGGTCTGGACCTCAATGGTCCGTCAGGAAGTCGCTATCAGAACTGGAAGCTTCTGGCGCACCAATTCTCACGTTCACCTTCTTCGGCGCCGCGGCTTCCGTCATCTTCCGTCTCTGTTTTCAGGGTCATCGACTGTGTTAATCTCATGGGTACGGCTTTCCTTGTCGTGATACTGTTGGAGCAGGTGGAGCTTCCTGTGTGGTTGGTTCTTTCTTTCTTTCTTCTTTTGGTTGTGGATCTGCATGTTCACGTTTCCGTCTGCGCAGGGTCCTGAAACGCATCCTTGATTCTGGTGATGGTTATTGTATCCGCGTGGAGATTCGGAGAGCAACGAGAATGTATTTGCCTGCAGCTGATGAAGACTAGTCACTTGTTTGTTTCTCTTCCTTTCAACCATCATGGTGACCTACTTCCTTGACTTGCCTCTCGAAATCGTCCTTTCATGTCTCCTTCACTTGCCCATCGTCGACCTTGCCACCTGCCTCCGCGCCGGTTCTCGCACCCTGGTAGCGCTCATTTCCGACTCCATTGAGCTCCGGTATGCCATCGAATTGGATACCGCAGGAGTGCATGAGACTCGGCGCCTCCAGGGCCTGACAACGGCCGGAAAATTGCAGTTGCTGCGGGACAGGGAGCTTGCGTGGGCAACGCTCCATCCCAAGTTATATGGCTCGACCGTTGTGCCGGGAACGTGGCGCATTGCCGGCAGCTGCATTGTTGTTCCCAATCCCGAGCCACCGCTCAAGCCTCTCTCTGGCGCGTTGATCGATGTCGCTGGCAATCGAAGTCATATATGGAAGCAAGCCCCTTGGGAGACTCCGATTTCTGGGCGCCTGGACAGGTGCTATATTCCCCGACTTGCTTGTTTCTCTCGAATGGTAGGATTCCACGTGGCTTGCATTCCCAGCCAAAGCTGACGGGAGCGATCAGGGTTCCTAGTCGCAGCGTACTTCAGATGCACCTCAGTTGCCTGTCGTCAGGAGAACGACATCCATTAGCCGCCATATCACCAATACGTTTCTGGTCTGGCCTCTGGAGTCCAGTCACCAGTTTTCACACGAGAATATGTGGAGCGCTCATAGCGGTCTCCTGCCGGAGTGGACGTACCCGCGTTCTTCACATATATGACTGGCAAACTGGCAAGGCCGTCAGGGTGAGCTGCTCTGCACATATTTGCATGGCCGCTGACCCTCGTGCCGCTCCATTAGGGTCCCAGCGAATTACGCAACGGGTATGGCATGCCCGATTTCCTCTCAGAACGTACCTTGATCACGATGGGACGCGGCACAAATTCCCTCCTTCTCTATATGATTCCCGACTCGGATGACGACCAGGAATTCAAAGGCCCAATCCATTTTGAGCTGCCGCCGCTGCGGTCCGGGAGTCGAATCAAACATAGTTCTTGAGCGCTGTCGGGGTGCAGGAGGTGCCTGGGAAAGCGCACCATTCCAGTCCCGTCCTGATGACGGTCTATTCCTGGTCAAGCTCAAGACCCATCAGAGATCCGCCGCTGCCATCAAAATCCAGTACCTCGTCATCATCACGTCCAAACTCAAAGCCTTACTACGACAGCGGCTTCTTCTCAGCAGCACCAGCAGAGTTGAATGGGCTGAATGGGGACGAACTTGTGCGCGCTTCCTGCCACCGGAATTGATGTGGCGTGCCTATTCTCATTCTGCTACCTGCGGCATGAGAATGCTCTGCTTTTTGATGTTTCTTCCGTGGTCCCAGGTTCAGTCGTGATCCTTGATTTCCACGAACCTAGGGTAAATCAAGTCCGACGGCGACTTGCTGCATGCGGAGAGGAGTCCGACGTGCGACTCGTAGAGCCAGCTTCGACTGACCCGGGCTACTACAACCACCTCCAGAGTTTGCAGCACTTCCAGGACCCCGCAAATGCGCTGGCCTCTGATATCGCATTTGTGGCTCGAACTATAGTTAAACCCCACACATTTCACGGCGTTCCTCTCTGAGGAATGTATGATAGGCGCAAGGTATAACGGTTCGGTGCGTTCTGACCTCCCCCTCCCTCCTTCTGACAGTCCACAAATTAGGTATGGAGAGGCGGTAAAACGATAACGGTCTTCCACTTCTGATGCCAGTGGTCACTGGAGGTCATACTTGACCACGTTCTGCGTTTATACATATGTAGACCACTGGTTCCATATAATTCTTGAGTTGTTCTATTGCACACAAATTGCACAACACACCCCATCTCACCGAACTCATCCTCTCGGAGCCGGACTACCAAGTCGGCGACGACCTGTTTTGTCAGCTTTCTCAAGCGACAGCGGTCGTGCCGGACCCACCCGGGGGCCTACGACCACCCATCAAACTAACCTCTTAGGTCTATTATTTTGTAACTAATTAATATACCTAAGAGGTCCACCTCCAGTGGAGGTACTTCCTAATTGAGAATGATTTGGAGGTGTGACTGGTGATTATCAGTGGAAGGTGGTCACTGCTCATGAAAAGCTACAGTATTCTTACTTGCTACTATATGTATCTCTGTGCTGGTCCAGAGATACGTGACTCTGGATCTTTAGTGGAAAACCCCACATCTTCTGCTGCTGATGGTCCTGCTCAAATCAATCCCCACCCTACTTGGTAGGCCTCTAATCATGATTATCACTTGAATTGCATGATAGCAAGCACTGGGAAGTACAATAGTACCAAGGGAGCTTGCCTCAATAAGCCAGAGCCACTCCTGAGACATTTCGATTGGGCCTCCTATCACCTCCTATTATGGCTAGCTATACCTCTAAATACATTTTGCTTGGAGCAATGGATGATCTCTCTACATATCCTTGCTGGCATACAGTATACTGGTTTCAAAGGTTCGTGAGGGGAACACTGACCTAGGTAAAGCAATGCAGAATATTGGACGCTCTAGTAGCCTACGTAGCTTTTTACCTCCATCTCTGCAAGCTCAGATTACAATGTATTTTGCATGTATTTTAATAGCTCTTGCAATATTACTTTTGTGGGTATCAAGCCTATAAATACCTCAGGTATCTGAAATGGGCATCAATATCTGGTTTTTGCCAAAAGCCTCTTTTGTTGGCTCATTTGTATTTACAGCCACCAAATGTTCAGACACTAAAGTTCATTTGAAATTGTTAAACATATAAGTTCTATAGTGCTTCTTAACCAATCAGCTTTAGGAGGTCAAAGGAGGTTCATCTTCAAGCTGAGCTGTAATATTGTTTCTTCCTATCTCCTTAGTTCTAAGCTAGCCACAGGTGAGAACAATCCACTATCAATATGATTACACAAAGATAAACACAAATTACAAATGTTGTTCAATAATCTCATATATGAACCACCACCCGCTATAAGAACTCATGAAGAGTCTACAGAGATATCTGCAGTCAGATGAAAATTTCTGAAAAACAGATCTGTCTGGGTTTGTGCTGTCTCTCCAATAGCGGGCAGATTAGTACTTCAAATATATGCAAATAGTTTGCAGAAACCTCAAGGATAAGATATTGAAATACGGCCATCAAGATGAGGCGAGTTTTTTTAGGGAGGCCATAGGAGCCAGGTCAGAGGTCCTTTGGAGCAATTTTTCATCAATAAAGCAGTTGATCATATATCGAACATCTGCGGGCAGCTTTCCTGTACTCGGAAATTTGAAAATGATTGCCATAAGTTGCAGGCTGAGTACAAAAGAGGTGATTTGTCATGATGCGAGTTTTTTTGAGCTCGCTGGAGGCTAACGGGTGCTCAGCGGGGGCAACATGGAGGCTACTGATGCCGCCACTGAGAAATGATGTTGTTAGCATTTCAGTTACTTTTGCCGCCAAGAATGCCACTAACCATAAGGTTCAAAGCTTTCAAGTTCGATTGTGTTCACATAGTCTGCCGAGGCATTTTATCGCAGCTGATGGGCCACCTGTGGAATTCTTCGCCGGTCTGCAAAGCTTCTCCGTAATTGCATTAAAAAAAGATCTCATTGGCAAACATTTACTCCTGGTTTTTTTTATTCATACTGCCAAGAAGAGGGGGTCCTTTTCAGGTGGAGGAGCTCACACCAGGTGGTGTTTGTCCTCCACAACATCAATCTGGAGATTTACCAGCAATGTCACGGACTTCAGAGCATTGAATCTTCCTGAGAAACCTATAGAGAAGAGCTCCGTAGACCATATCCAGCTTTAAGGGCCTCTTTTTGACACCCACTAAACAGAGGTGATCATACACCTCCACCTCCCGGGGCCTCTTAGGTAGTTTAATTACTTACAAAATAATTGACCTAAGAGGTCAGTTTGATGGGAGGTCGTAGGTCCCCCAGGTGGCCGGACCTCGCAACGCTCCACAGGAACCAGCTTTTCGGCGAATGCCCTCCGGAGCATGCTGATCGCTCGCTGGTTGGCCGACCAGCAGGGCTCAACGGGACGAGGAGCACGCCTGAAGGACTTTCTGATCCTACGATGAGAGGACGACTCGAGGGCCGCTGAAGACATTGGGAGATACAAACATATACGGACTGTAGTATTTCGAGCATTGGCGCACCTGGAACAGACGTGGCCTACGGACTATACGGTCTACTCAGCCATCCGATACCGCCGACCAAAGCATCCCCGTCTTCTCTAATTCTCCGACGCTCAACGGAACCCCCAGCTTCGCCAGCTGTGCAGTCGCTTGCGGAAGGTCCAGCTCGGGCGCAAACTGCACGAAGACGTCCTCGAGCTTCGGGTGTGATCTTGCCAAGTGAACCAATCCATACGACCTTCCTTCGGCTGGCGAGAATCCCCCCAGGGCAAGCCTTTTGAGTTCAGGGAGGAAATCTTCCCCGTCACGGAGCGCCCTGAAGCCGAGCACGACCAGCGTGGTGAGCGGCCACGGGTCTGCCTGGTATTCGATGACGAGGTGGGTTACATGTCGAGAGAAGAGTGCGAGGGTGGTAATAAGGAGATCGGAGGAAACCTCTGAGCCGAGGTCTCGCAAGTGCAGGTGAGTGATGTGACACTGGGAGCTTGTCATGAAGGACTCGATACAGTGGACCATTTCTTGGGTGAGGTCAAGATCCCAGATTGCGAGAGAGTGTAGACCTGGAAAGGCGGCGTACTGCATCAGATCCAGGGAGTAGACGTTCTCGCAGACCAGAGTTCGAAGAGCCGGGAAAGTCGCACGACTTTCTGGACTCAAAGTGACCTCGGGTGGGTCGTCGTCCAGCTCGGTCGCCTCAATAAAGAGCGACTCCAAGGCTGGCGCGCACTCTAGGAAGTTTAAGATGTCTGAAGTGGATAGCCAGTGAATGTTCAGGATCTTGAGGGTCGTCAGGTTTAACCTGAGGCCGGAGAGTGAGCATGGGCCGATAGAGAGTGAGTGGACTTGGGGGCAGACGACATTCGTGGTTGGGCTCAAGTGAATGGAACCTTGCAACGAAAGGTATCGTAGCTGGTCGAGGTTGGTTGGGAACCCACACGGCAACTCGAAAGGGCCCGTTTGAACCCAAAGCTCCAACCTATGCCAACGTTGGGCGAAGGCACTGATGGCAAGAAAGGCTTTAGAGAAGAGCTGCTCTGAAGAGCCGTGTCGGGCAATAATATAAATGTCCACAGGAACTATTCCTGAGCGCGAGAGCCATAGCTCCAGGAGAGCAATCGGGCGGACTGGGCCTGGTTTCTTGAACCAAAAATTCAATGCGTCCGAGCTCCGGAATTCGATTTGGATACGTCTCCAGAGCTTGGAGGTCGACAATGCAATCGCGCGCCACCGGGCGCAAACGGGCGGCCAGCGTCAACACGTAGTACGGCGAGCCAGGGTCCCGCAAATCACGCCGAATTTCGTATTCCGGCGCAGGAAAGGGTTTCTCCCGGTCCGTGTCGACTAGATGACTGAATATCTCTCCGATAATTTCTTGTGGAACCGATAGGACCGGGTAGGTGACTTGGTGTAAGTCTTGCTTGATGCGCGTCTTCTCAGCCTCCAGGCCGGCGATCTGGTTGGCCAGGAAGCTTATTTCGGTGTCAATGTCCGAACTGCGTGCTCGGAGAGTGGCAGAGGACGATTTCATCGCGCCGCTGAGATGAACTATGCAGCAAAGCGCTGTCGGGTGGCTGTGGGGGGCGGCGTGAGATTTTTCTTTTTTTTGGACTCCAATCGTCGAAGCCCTCCAGTACCTATTTTTCTATAACGCAGGTCTCCCCCATCTAATATATTTCAAGTCAAATGCCTACAGCTCATGGAGCACCAAGGACGGGTTCACGACGTGTCAACACACGCAGCAACAGGTGGGGGACGTGGAGGAGGACGAGGAATGGCCCAGCCAGCCGTGAGCCACAAACGTGTTTGGTATTGTCATATGTTTACTAACCCATTTAGGACCTTTCTAGACATTTTCAATAATTTCTTAGCTGTCAGTTGAACAATGTCACTTGGTATGTGGTGAAAGAAAGCACTAGAACCGTGTAACAACATACCAGACGAGTGTTCTGGTGCTTCAAGAAGGATGTCGGACACCAAATGTTAGAAGCATCGTTAGTACCCTCTATATACTCTGGTTGGAGCTCTAGTCCTTGACGAGACCGCTCTTCTTCTTGCCACGGCTTCCCTGTTGGAGATGTCATGGTCTGTTGATGTGCCAACTCAGACACGCCCTCGCAAATTCAACGATAACGTTCCACAACTACCTCCTCACACGTGTTGTTGTTGCGCAACGATAATCTGGAATAGATTTTGAGAGAATGGTGAAGAAACCCTCAGCAACAAATCACCCTACATTTCCATGAACGTACGTGTGTCAATCAATCCCCGACGGCGATGTGAAACCTTTTTAAGATTCTACCTCTGCCTAGCACAAAATCTTGGGTGGTTTGCCGAGGCTCGTTGATCAAGCACCGGCTCACGCACGTCCATCACTATACACTACCATGAATGTACCGAGGCTACCCACTAGTACGGGCTGTCAAACAGTCTCCGACGGCGACCGAGGGCAGAGCACTCGAGCGCTCGCAGTGGGTCGAGCGAGCCCCGCAACGGTACCGGGGCCCACGGTCAGAACCCTTTTTAGCTTTCTACACCTGCCTAGCAAAAAATCTGGAGTTTCCAACGTTGTTTTCAACCTGGCCGAGGCTCGTTGATCAAGCACCGGCTCACGCACGTCGCATCACAATACATTGCCGTCAATGCATGCACCGAGGCTACCCACTAGCACGGTCTGTCAAACAGTCTCCGACGGCGACCGAGGGCAGAGCACTCGAGCGCTCGCAGTGGGTCGAGCGAGCCCCGCAACGGTACCGGGGCCCATGGTCAGAACCCTTTTTAGCTTTCTACCCTGCCTAGCAAAAGATCTGGAGTTTCCAACGTTGTTTTCAACCTGGCCGAGGCTCGTTGATCAAGCACCGGCTCACGCACGTCCATCACTATACACTACCATGAATGTACCGAGGCTACCCACTAGCACGGTCTGTCAAACAGTCTCCGACGGCGACCGAGGGCAGAGCACTCGAGCCGCAGCGGGTCGAGCGAGCCCCGCAACGGTACCGGGGCCCATGGTCAGAACCCTTTTTAGCTTTCTACTCCTGCCTAGCAAAAAATCTGGAGTTTCCAACGTTGTTTTCAACCTGGCCGAGGCTCGTTGATCAAGCACCGGCTCACGCACGTCCATCACTATACACTACCATGAATGTACCGAGGCTACCCACTAGCACGGTCTGTCAAACAGTCTCCGACGGCGACCGAGGGCAGAGCACTCGAGCGCTCGCAGTGGGTCGAGCGAGCCCCGCAACGGTACCGGGGCCCATGGTCAGAACCCTTTTTAGCTTTCTACTCCTGCCTAGCAAAAAATCTGGAGTTTCCAACGTTGTTTTCAACCTGGCCGAGGCTCGTTGATTAAGCACCGGCTCACGCACGTCGCATCACAATACATTGCCGTCAATGCATGCACCGAGGCTACCCACTAGCACGGTCTGTCAAACAGTCTCCGACGGCGACCGAGGGCAGAGCACTCGAGCCGCAGTGGGTCGAGCGAGCCCCTCAACGGTACCGGGGCCCATGGTCAGAACCCTTTTTAGCTTTCTACTCCTGCCTAGCAAAAAATCTGGAGTTTCCAACGTTGTTTGCAACCTCGCCGAGGCTCGTTGATCAAGCACCGGCTCACGCACGTCCCATCACCATACATTTCCATGAATGTACTGTACCCAGGCTACAGAGTGCGGTCTGTCAAACAGTGGTCTCCGACGGCTACCGAGGACAGAGCACTCGAATCTTGACTTGACAATCTCGTTCGCAACCTTGGATTAAGGACTGGCCCATGGCTTTATTGGTGTCTTTTTCCGCGTCGCATCACATTTATTCCAAATGCAAGTCCGAATCCGTCACTTTTCCTCCGTCATAAGGCCAATCTCGTAGCCTGGGCTTCCGTGCAGTCCACTGGTGAAATACAGTGGCGGCGTGGTCGGAACGCTTGACGAGGAGCTTCACCGCAGTTAACCGCCCGCGCAACGCTCTGCCATTGTATAACGCCGCACATTGAAGATCGACATGCCAACAGCGCCGCGGCAGCTTAAATACGCGCGCCGTGCGGCACTAGACCGGGCTACTAATTTGTTTTTCAGTACAATACAAGGGAAAGGCCTCGACAGAAAGATCGCAGCACGCTGTGTCCACACTACCCTGAGGAGCCGCGTAGCGTTCCTGTAGCCGTCAAATTGAAATTAAGGGCTTCGAAGCGCAGTCAAGATTAAATGCCTCCGAGCTCAATCGTCGTGCGGTTCACGTGCGTGTCGATTCTTTTTTCCGGAATTTGGAACGAGGGTTCGGCAAAGCCTGACTCTCTTCTCCGATTACCTTCCATAAGGAAGCACAAGGATGCATTTATGTTGGCTGCGGAATGCGAATGTCAGCTGCGGAATGCAAAAGCGAAAGCAAGGAGCTTCGCATCTCGATGCGCGGCGCATCATGCGCCCTTACGTGATGCCGCCCGAGCTTCGGCGGATCCGCGGAGAAGCCGTCGACTCGCTGTCCTCAATTCGCGTTGAAACTCGACAGCCAGCAAAAGCGATTTTGAGAGGGGTATGGGCCTCACATGCTTCAACCACGGCAAAATTTGGAGCTCAGACTCGATGAGCCCTAGAATAAGAACTTACTTTGCATTAGGCTTTCTATCAGCCGCATGGAGAAAAGGAAAAGTCAAACAAGGTTGGAAGTCCTGAGTCCGCCTCCCCTTCGCCCCCCATGGACATCCCTCAACCCACCGCCTTGCCAAGTTTTCCTACTGAAGTCCTCGAGGAATGCCTCAGCCTGCTGCCCCCACAAGACCTGATCAACTGCCTGGAAACGGGCAGCCAAACGATGATCTCCGTGATTCTCAACTCTCTACGCCTTCGTTACAAGATCGCTCTTCATTCAGCTGGTGTGCAAGAAAGTGCCGTATCGGCGCGGCTCCAGGGACTGTCGACGGGGACCAAGTCGAAGATGGAGCTCTTAGAGGCTCGGGAGGAGGCCTGGCTCGCATTGCGTCCCCTTGCGCAAGGCTCGGTCAAGCAGCCACTCGCGGTTGCGAACGGGGGCTGGACGATCGCTGGCGGACATCTGATCTTGTACACGATCTCTGCCGGAGGTGATCGCGAAACCGTCCATTCCATAGCTTTGCGAGCGGTAGCCAGCGGCTCCAACGACGCGTGGCTACGTGGGAGCTTGTACTCGCCGACCGGGGTGCGTAGCATGGCGGTCGTTGAGAAAGGAGATCTTATGGTAACCTTCGAAGAGTGAGTGGTACTTGGTCGATTCCAAGCTGACACGAACTTGAAGCTGACGAGGGTGGAACAGCGGACCTCTCTCACCCTCGGGTATAGTAAGTGGCGTGAAGATGGGCCTGCTTAGCTTGTCCACCGGCAACAAACATCCTTCTGCCGCGATCTCGCCCATCCTCCTTGAATTCAGCCCACGTCGTCCCAACCTCTCCTTCGAAGCACATGTATATGGGTGCCGCGTCGCGATTCTGTGCCTCTGTCCACCTCTGGAGTCTGCCGACGAATTCTACGTGTTTGACTGGCATGAAGGACGGAGACTAGTGGCAAGTTCTATCTCAGGCTGTTGTCCTTCCCACGCTAACAATGGGCAGGGGCCATGTCGCGCGACCAGTCGCGATACCGTGTCTTTCATGACGCAGGACGTCATTGTGATCCCAGACATGGTAGCCAACGCGTTGGCGTTTCATGGCATTCCCGACGACAACACTGGGTCCGCCGGGGGATCGGTGATTCTGTTTCAGCTCCCGAACCTGCGCCCAGGAGCTTTCTCGCTCTCGTGCTCTGTCGTTTGGTCGGCGCCAGAGACAGCCTCTCACGCAGGCGATGCCGCAGAAGGAGCGTTCCTGCCGGTCGCTGAACAGACGCTGATGGCGGTCAGGTATTGGACGTGCTGGATGAATGAGGTCGAGGAGCATCATTTCATCGTCATTGTTTCCAAAACCTTGGAGTTGTTTCGGCGCAAACTGCAATCGAAGGATTACCGGGCCGTTGATTGGGCTTCATGGGGAAGGAGTTGTGCGCGGGCGCTGAGCACGGAATGTTGGCCCACCACAGGAAATCCCTTTCCGTCGTCAAGCGGAATGCGAGTCATCCAGTACGACGGCCAGCCGCTCATTGCGCGTCCAATCACTCTCCTCGACTTCCATCCTCTCCGTGTCGCAAACGCTCCGAGCACCGCCCAAGCCGTTTTAGCAGGACAACAAGCCGCGTCGCATCCCGGCGTTCTCGAGGAATCCTCGCACTTCGAAAACCCCGAGACCGCACTGATATCAGATGTTGCATACACGGTGTGCACAACCCACAGTCGTTTCGCGTTCCGCGACGTTTCCATGACTGAGGAGTGCATAGTCGCGACCACGGTAAGCTTATCATCAATCTGCAAGTGCTCTGACAGCCGTGACAGCCCACAGACGATAACCTGATGATTACGGTGCTGCACATGGGCTAAGGGACAGGAATCCGTTTGTGTCGACGTATGCAATTCCGTTCAAATACATACTCTTCTGTACCAGGGATCCCAAAGAGGGAGCTGACACCAAGCGTGTAACTGCGTGTTCCGGTCGGTGGCGGGCTGTCGGATGATGTCAGAAGCGTCTCGGAGTCAACTCCCGATTGGCTTGGGTTTGCACACGGTGTTTCCGGCCGTCCCGCAGGACCTCCGTATACGGCCACGTTCGGACTCGCACGGCCGTTCTCACGTTGCCCAGGCCAATCGGCCGGAGAATTCGCGCTGTGCATCGTCACAGTGACAGTTTCTCGAGCTACCATCCTAGCAGTATGCTGCTGGATCTACCGCCCGAGCTGATCACACAATGCCTCCGCCTCTTGTCCTTGTTCGATCTGCAGCGGTGCATGCTGGTCAACAAACTCGTTTTGGCCGTCATCAGCCGAGACCCAAGTATCCAATGGCGCTTCGAACAGGCTGCAGCCGGAATACTCGAAAATCCGGTGGGAACATGGGCAAGCAACACCAGCCTGCAGGAGCGCCGCAGCTACCTCCAAAAGCAACTGCGGCGCCAAAATAAATTCGATCCGTCGCATTCCATGACTTTCCAACCTGCTGTGGTGGACCTCCCACATGTTTATGACAGTGTAGGGGCCAACCTCATCATTGCTGCGTTGGAGGGCAAAATTGTGCAGTTCATCGACCTCGAAACCAAAGCTACGCCGTGCACTTCCTGGGAGTTCGGTGTTAGACCTAGGCACCATCGTCGACATCGCGGTCGTCTCTGAGCAAGATTTGCTGTTTGTCATCACCCGGTCAGTGAAAAGTCAAACGTGCAACCCATGCACTGAGGGCCACTCGCCAGAGAGAATGACCTTCAACATCCGGAACGGGATTTGATCTGCGTGCACGTCAGGAACCTCTCCAATGGTACCGCCGTCTTGGATGATCGCAAAGAGCCTCGACGTTTCGAGATAGCGCAGTATCCTCACCTCGGCGACATACATGGGTGCTCTACACAAGTGGCAGGTCCTTGGCTTGCAGTGGGGCTGAGCGGGAGCGGAATCAACGTTTTTGACTGGGCATCTGGTGTAGGCATCAAGGCAAGGTTGGAAAGCCGCTCTATCGTGAAGTCACTGACATCCTACCAAGGAATGGATCAGGTCCGGAGACTTCCCATATACTTTTGCGTTCTTCTTCCTCAGCATCCACCACCTGGTCGTTCCCGACCCCTTGGCCAACGGACTCAACGTCTTGCACATCTGCTCCTCAGAACAGGGAGAAATAGCCTGGGAAAATGTCGTGTGCTTGGAGCTTCCCGAGTTGGGATTGCAGCGCCTCTCCTTTGACTGGCCCTCCATTTTTGTCTCAGGCCCATTGGCGAGCCCATCAACTCGGATTGATGGTGTCGCGGCACGAGTGCCGCTTCTGCCCAATCCTCGTCACTGTATGGTGACGATGGCATTCCAGATCCAATCCTATGGGGCTTCCCAGGGCACGATTACCGCCTGCATTGACCGTGCGCATCTGCTACAGCTGCTGGAGGAGGGCCAAGTCATCGATATGCTGACCCAGATACCAACGGGCCGGCAGCACGACGCAGATCATCGGCTGCCCACGCTCCCATTCGCTCGATGGTCGCCATTTTGCTCTCGATGGGTTCAAACCCGACCTCATTGTACGCCAACTCGATTTGTAGGGGAACGAATTGGGTTTCACGATCTCCATTCCGACACGCTGCTGGTTTTCGACTTCTCTGCAAATACTTTCATGTGGGCAAAGTCTCCTCGCGGATCCCCAACAAAGCTCAGCATTCTATCTGCCGGAGATGACCAAAGGTATAGTGAATTTACGTCCGACTTCCGGTCTGAACTTTCTTGTGTGCGAATTACCTATCCGGTGGACCCCATCTTTGAGATATTTTCGTTGACAGGAGGGTTGATTTTGGCTGAAGCTTGGGACACGGGCCATGTCAAAGTATTGCGTTTTGACGAGTAGCTTGTATTTTGTGCTTTTGGCAGAGACGACATCTGGCAGATTCATCCACGTGTTTCTGGGGAAGGAATGTTCTCCAGGCATATGGCTCTCAGTGGCGCCAAACACAAATAGCCGGCGCACTTTATTCACACGAGATTGCTGGTGGATTTGTTCCCCATCGATGCATCGTATTCCTTCCTATAAATCCGGAAACAAGCGCAACGGGGTCAGTGAGGCCGCGGCGAGTCATCATGATTAAGTCGCCGGCATTTATCACGACGCCGCACCACACCGCACCAAGTCTCTCTCTCTCACGTCTAAGTAAAGACTATGTGGCAGGGTCAACGGGGTATAAAGCAACTGGAGCGCAGAAGTGGGTGTTCTCAGGCGACGTCCCTTTCGCTTTCGCCATGTCCCTTTCGTACAACGACGCACAGTTTCGTGTTGATATACACCCTCTATATGGTGTGTTGACGGGAGTTCGGTGCTTCTGAAGTGGATCTCAGCCCTCTGCAGATCAGTCTGACAGACGCGAATGTCGTGTTGTTAGCTCCAACTATAGCAGCCTCAGGAATGCACTTGGCCACCGCATGGAACCACATGGCGGCGGAAGCACCAGCCAAGTGCCTGGATATCACCTTACGATGGCACATGGGGCACCCGTCGCTGCCGCTCATCCACCAAAGCACGATGTCGACTGGGACGAGCTTCTGGACAACGACTTTGCAGCGCAGCAGCCTCCGGTTGATCAAACTGTGTTGCCCGAAGCGGAGGCCTCTTTCTTTGCCAAGAGCGCGGAAAAATACAAGAAGCACCCATGTCCTATGTGCCATAAAAAGTGCGCGGTTTGTCATATGGCTTGCGATTGCGAATTGAGCTGAGCAATAGGTTCGACCGTCCGAACAAGGTCAGGCAGCATATCTGCGTGCACACGGGCGAAAGGCGTGATTCTCTTTCGTGGTCCGTGGGGAGTCAATTTCAAACCGCCGGCAGGGTTCCAATGTGTGATCTGTGAAAGACGCTATATTTCCAGGGCTAATTTGACCCGACACATGTCCTCCTGCTCAAGACGTGAAATCGGGTGCAACGGCCCCAGAATCGACATTGCACGCAGAGTGGCCGCTGTACGCGCACATGCAGGCCCAAAATCTCCCTTGCCGAAATGCCGTCGCCGGCAGGCTTCTCCCTCGCGCTCGATTCCTGCGTCCTTGCACACGTTCCACCTGATGACCCCCGAAGATTGTCCTGCCTCCAGCAGACCCCTCGAGCCGGTGTCGCCCATGAACGGCGCGTCCTCATGGCTTGCGCCATTCTGGGAAGACGAAGATCGTGATTCATACGACAAGAGCGTGGGGCAGACACCGTATCGAAGCGTCGACTATGACCGAGCGAAGATGCTGCCAGGACCGTGAATGGGACAATCGCCAGTCGAAGGGCCGTGGGATCACTGAGATGTTAGCTCTCATGCTGATGGCAATGTCGTACTTTCCAATTGTATATATATACTGAAGGACAGGCATTTAAAGTGTTCCTAGAACTGATGGAAGAGATCGGGAAAAGACCAGTTTGCCAACCCTTGTGCGTCTCCGGCCCAAACCCAGCACCCTAGGCTCCGGGTGCACGTGGGGGGTACCTCATTTGACCATCCGATGCCTCCGACCAAAGCATCCCCGTCTTCTTCAAGTCTCCGACGCTAAACCGAGCCCCTAGGTCCGCTACTAGCTGTGCAGTCTCCAGGGGAGGCGCAAACTGAACGAAGATGTTCCGGAGCTCCGTGACGCCATGGCCCCCACGACTTTGCTCCATGCGGAAAGACACAAAGTCAGCCAATTCGGCCAACGTGGTTTCTCTGCAGGGGCCAACCAGCGAAAGACTCTCGAGAGCAGGGAGAAAGTTTTCGTTATATTCCGCGGTGTGCACCAGCCAGTTGAGCGCTTGACGCGGCCATGGTTCTGCTTCGATGATGGCGTGGGTTGCATCCGCGAAGAGTGCGAGGGTGGGAATGAGGACAGCAGAGGAAACCTCTGAGCCGAGGTTTCGCAAGTGCAGGTGGGTGATGCGACACTTGGAGCGGGTCATGAAGGATGCGATACAGTGGAACATTTCGTGGGTGAGGTCAAGATCCCAGATTGCGAGAGAGTGTAGACCTGGAAAGGCGGCGTACTGCATCAGATCCAGGGAGTAGACGTTCTCGCAGACCAGAGTTCGAAGAGCCGGGAAAGTCGCACGACTTTCTGGACTCAAAGTGACCTCGGGTGGGTCGTCGTCCAGCTCGGTCGCCTCAATAAAGAGCGACTCCAAAGCTGGCGCGCACTCTAGGAAGTTTAAGATGTCTGAAGTGGATAGCCAGTGAATGTTCAGGATCTTGAGGGTCGTCAGGTTTAACCTGAGGCCGGAGAGTGAGCATGGGCCGATAGAGAGGGAGTGCACTTGGGGGCAGACGACATTCGTGGTTGGGCTCGAGTGAATGGAACCTTGCAACGAAAGGTATCGTAGCTGGTCGAGGTTGGTTGGGAACCCACACGGCAACTCGAAAGGCTCCCCTTGGACCCAAAGCTCCAACCGATGCCAACGTTGGGCGAAGGCACTGATGGCAAGAAAAACCTTAGCGAGGAGCTGTCGCGAGGAGCCTTCTCGGGCAATAATGCGGATGTCCACAGGAAGCCTTCCTGAGCGGGAAAGCCATAGCTCCAGGAGCGCAACCGCGCAGATTCGCCCCCACCGAATTTTGCTTGCCCCCGATCTCCGAAATTCAATTTGGATACGTCTCCAGAGCTTGGAAGTCGACAATGCAATCGCGCGCCACCGGGCGCAAACGGCGGCCAGCGTCAACACGTAGTACGGCGAGCCGGGGTCCCGCAAATCACGCTCAACGTCTGCAGGAAAGGGCTTCTCCGCGTCCGTGTCGACTAGATGACTGAATATCTCCCCGATAATTTCTTGTGGAACCGATTGGACCGGGTAGGTGACTTCGTGCAGGTCTTGCTTGATGCGCGTCTTCTCAGCCTCCAGGCCGGCGATCTGGTTGGCCAGGAGGCTTATTTCGGTGTCAATGTCGGCACTGCGTGCTCGGAGAGTGGCAGAGGTCGATTTCATCGCGCCGCTGAGATGAACAATGCAGCAAAGCGTGGCTAGCGTGAGAGCCGATCTAACACTTTGCTGGCCGGTCGGAAAAGTACCCCTAGCTGTCATCCCCATTGACGATGTCATTTATTATGCAAGTTTCCTCGATCTTAGTGACAGGCATCAGTTATCCCTGAAATTCCCCGAGATCCATGGGGATTGCAAATTGTTTGTAAAGAACATGTCCTCTCCAAAGAGCTAAGTTGCATCAACAAAACATGGTCACTTTTTTTTTCTTCTTTTCTTACAGTAATTTGATGTGTTCTCATCCTTTGTTGTGCGCCATTTTGTTACGCGTTACCTTGGTGAACTTGGGTTTGAAATACTCCAGTAGCCATGTTGTTCACGTGCAACTTCAATGAATGCTGCGCAAGGTTATCGTGGCGGCTGAATGACTTGCCACACCATACACATACGTACGCTGCGAAAAACGCCACTCAATACACGTTATTTTGAAAAGTTCAATACACTCACGTTTCTCCTGCGTATGGATGCCCCGCACGTGTCTCTTCAAATGCTCCGCACGCAAAAACCACTTGCCGCATCCGTCCGCAGGACACTGGTAACTCCGCAGCTTGCTGCCATCCGATCTATTGATAGGCACACGCCGTCCGCGACTCGACTTGGTCAGATTCGGGACCGGAACAGCCTGAGGCATTGCGGTACGAAGCAATGAGCGACGCCCACGTCCGTTATCTTGTATCAGAGCAGACCCTCCTGGCGGGTCGAACGAGGATGCAGTTCGACCAATTCGAGCGGCGTGGGTGATGGACCTGGAAGGCACTCACCCCGGCCACAATGGCGAGGTTCTGCGGTGCTGAGGTCGCGCCGGTGAGCTGAAACACGACATGGAGGAGGGGATGACGTCCTGGGAGCGCATTGAGAGGTGGTCGTCGGGAGCAAGCGGTGATGTATGACTCATCACCCTCCTCCGGGCCTCATCCCGCGACAATCTCTGCAGTTTCCCGCGCGTCCTGCGACGTCCATCTAGCGGATACAGTAGATCCCGCGGGACGTTCTTCGCAGGTAGGTTCTCGGCTGATTTCACGCGATTTTATCGTGTGTACTCCTTTTCTGCCGCGGAATAGCCTTAGAGGCATCAGACATCAAATGTCAGTCGGCCAATTGATTACCTAATCAGCTCGCCCTGCCCCGCCCGCTGGCTCTTTCTCTGTGATTTTAGCCTCAAGACGAGGCAGGACATGTCGCGTGGAAGCCTGCCAAGTTTGGTAGCAAACCGGTCAAATCTCACCGTGAACGAGCATCATCTATCAGATGGCGCCGAAAGACTTTTATGCTGATCATCATCCCCCCCACAGATCAGTATAAATCTAGTCTGTCCTAGAGACTAGCCGCGGAATCACCTCAATAAATTCCACCCATTTAAACTTGGCCCTGTTCTGCGCTATATTCTGTACCAGCACAGCTTTCTTCTTCTTCTTCTCTTCGGCAGGAGTCCTGAGGCTCCAACCTTTTATTTTTTGTGTATCCGACGGCCTGAAATAAACGGAAAAGGTTAAAAACAGTCATAAACCGCTTAACACAGTTTCAGGCATCAAATTTTGATGATGGCTGAGGGCGCCATTGAAATACCTCGCTCCACTGTCGCTTACTTAGCGACATAGTTCCGGCTGCACTAGGAGAGGTGTGGTCTGGTTTTTTAGACCTGATGGGAGCTCTGGGAAATAGTTTCTCCGGCCTCTTGACATCCAAACAGGCGGAGATGTGTTTCCGTATGGCAAAAAGATGCTTAGAGGACAGAGTGGAAGCTTTACCAGGGGTCGATGATCGCCAGATGGCCAGCGAAATTAGGCTGGGAGGGATTTCAGGGGCGAAACGGTGTATACGTTGTTTTTGGTTTCTTTCTAGCGTGTATGCAGTTGCATACAATAAAAGGCACTTTAAACGTTTAAAGCCGTGTATAAAATATTATGCACGGAAATGGTGACACGCAAAATGAGGTGACAGAATATAGCTCCTCGCCGTCGCCCGCGTCAGCCATCTCCGTGCGCGTCGCCCCGTGCTCCGTGCTAGTGTTTTGCCCGGCCCCAACCCCAGGTCCTGCCAAGCCCGGCCAAGCCCGGGGCTTGAGGCTGAGGCCTCACGGATAAGATTGAATAAACTACGCGTCAGACTCGTCGTCAGTCAAGGAGCAGTCGTCCGCCAAATCCAATCCATCCTCCTACACATTCAGCTCAGACTGCAGCTCTGCCTCCTCCGCCTGCTTCAACTCCAACTCCTCCTCATATGAGAGCGTGTGCTGGACCTCGGGATACCGCACGTGATGCTTGAGCGCAAACTTGAGCGTCTGCAAGGCCTCTACCACGTCCAGCTTCAGATGATTGCTTGGTGATGGGTGATACAGGCAGAGGGGAAAAAAAAACGCGCTCACACGAGACGGACTTGGCTGGAATAGCCAAGTCCTCGCAGTCGCATGCGAGAGACATCCAAGTTGGATCGTAAACGTGCCCGTTTTTCCATGTTCCATGAGTGCGGAGAGGATAACGCAAAGAACAAACTCACCGCCCACCAATCGAGCACTTCAAATGCAGCATCACGCGTCGGCGCCTGGGCGTTGTCGAGTTCTTCGTCCTCGTCCTCATCGTCCGCAATCCCGAAGAAACGTGACACTTTGCGCACTGGCGCAGCTTGGGTCTCAGGTGTGGTGATGATCGCATGAACTTTCTCGAATCGTTGGGTAAACTGTGTCGTGAAGCGAATGAGTTTCCGTGCAAGCCCCGGTGAACGCGAATGTACGCATCTACGTACTCCGGTATGGACCAGTGCTTTTTGCAATGGAATATCGGCGGCTCCGTCGCTGGCACGTAAAATAAGCACGATAACCTATTCAGGACAATAATTGCGCACCCATATACGTGTGATAGGCCGGAGATTGAGTCGTGCGGTCATGGTAGGACGCGACGAGGTTCAGAGCGCTGCCGAAGGCGGCATCAAACTCAAACTCATCGAGTTTGCTCCGCATCGCAGTCCACCGCTGGTGTACCCGCTCCAGCGCGAGGATCAGGGCTACTTCTCCGCGAGTCCGCGCCCACTGTTCTCAGTGTTCTCCGAGATCAAAATCCCTAAAAGAACCACGATGAACGGGCCGAGGCTGAGCTGGTTGACCTGACGAGCTCTGATCGCGGCGAGGAACTCCCGCAAGTCGAATTTGGGCATGATATTGGAGCTGCCAGTCAACCCACGGCTCGTAGAACAAGGCAAAGTCAGTCGCTCACTCTGCCGAGCCAGTCCAGAGTGAAGAGCATGGGGGATCCAGAAGGGTCGAGCTTCCCAGTGAGGACGGTGAGCGGCTGCTGCGGCACCAAGGGGAGGTGCGAGAGATCGCGTTGGCGGCTGGATCACTGGGGTTAGAAATGACCTGCTGGATGAAAGATGACCACGCACCCTCCCTAGGGGGCCCACCACAGCGCTGCCAAAGCTCTCAGCGTCGCGGAATCTGGTGCTGTTGGTGGGAGACGACAGCGCGTTGCTGACGCGTTGTGACCCGTCCGACAGTCAGGTACGCGGGTAGTATACTGAGGAAGTGGCAGGAATGAGGCTGAGATCGGTGATTTTGCCCTGGAGCGAGAGGAGGATCCAAAGATGGTGGTCGGAGGCAACACGTCATGGCTTCCGTAAGCCATCAAACGCGACGTGAGAAAATCGAGTAGATACTGTAAGTACAGATTTGCGATATCGCAGTAGACAAATGCCTGATAAATGTACAACACGCCGCGATAGCAACGTCCGTTAGTAAACTACACGTATCACCGGCCAACCCCGTGCTGCAATCTCCGCCTCGAATAGCTGCCTCATGTCCGCCACCGTCCCGCTTCTGCTCGCCGAGAAGAACTCGATATGGCGTCTGTTACAGCCCGCGCACGGCTTGGGGCGCAGCCACGCCTTGTTGGTGAACTCGAGGCGGTCGTGGATGGCGCGTTCTTCGTCGTTCGGCGATCACGAATCGACAAAGATAAAGACTCACCAAGCTCGATCCGTCGAGGGACGTAGTATGCAAAGACGCGCTTCATACGCACTCCGCGACACTGGGCAAGGTGCTGGCGCCAGCGTCGGTCCGGGTCCTTCGAATGGCCGACCTTGTACACGACTTTGCGCCGCGATATCCGGACCTTGTGGAAGTACGTCGCTCCTCGACCGTCTCCAGAGTGGGCAGGGCGTAGACAGCGGGGCGTCCGGCCTTGAGGCATCGCTGGTAGTTGTGTTCGTGTGTGCGCGCCGCTGTGAGCCGGACGAGTGAGCGTCGAGATAGTCGACTTGGAGCTGAAACCGACGAAATGGCGACCAGGACTGCTGCTGAGCTCGATGGCTGGCTTGAACGCGGAGTGTTCGAGTTCTTGCGTCGTAGGCTGCAGGCCGCACGGGTGAGCGTCGAAGGACCGGCGTGAGTGGCGAAACCGACGAAAATACCGAAACCGACGAAAATGCGTATGAGACCGCTGGTGCTGGCTCTGTGGGTCGAATGATGAGCTCCGATGTCGCTGGTGTCGTTCCCGAGACTGACGAGGTCGTAGCTTGGACCGTTGCTGAGCCAGAGGCCCGAGGGCTGGCGCGATCCTCGCGATCAGGTGCGATAGATGGTGGACGTCGAGCTAACCAGACAGAGTGTGTGTGACGGAAATGGTCGAGATGATCACCGGGATCTTCGCTGCGGAGGATGGAATGGTCGTCGGAGGGACTGGACGCGAGTCGTCGTCGGTGGCGTTTGCGTGGTTGGAAGGCGCCAAGTCATGTGATCGTATTTCGGCCGACTCGGACTTCGGCCGACATCCAATTCTGCTAATGTGATCGATATCGGATAGCGCCTACTCTTTCCACGTCTTTCGGCCCATTACATCGTGCCTTGTCTTCAATCGAGGATGCTGCAGATGACGGCCGATTGTTACATCTTCTTGGCGTACAAGCCAGGTAGGAGCGGAGAGCTTTGGCGGAGTCGGATACTGGTCGATATCAGCACCCGATGCACCAGTCGGCCGTTGGTTGGCGGGTGGTGAAGGGCGAAGGCAAGAAGGCGCGACGTGGCAACACACGTCAATGAGAAGAGTGATTGGCGCCCGTCATCAGAAGCGCCGGGATTGGCGCCGTCTTGCTTCCATCACGGGATTCCCACCACGCTCTCGCGGCGCGCGCGTCCTCTCCTCGTCCCAAATCCACACCAACTCCCTTGCAGTCGTGCTGTTTTCCGAGACGGGGTTGGAGTTAACCGTGAGTGAAGAATCTTTTCGTCCTTCTTCACTGTGGGAAGCACTTTCACTTGACATCCCAATTCGAGTTCCACTTAGCTTGAGTGTATGGTGCAAGAGATCCAATTCTAATTGTTGCTTCAAATCTGTGTATTCATACACCCCTACAGAGCGGTCCTAGGTGTCCCGTCCCATCCCTGTCGTACCCGCTGCCGTCCCATATCCACCACGCTCATATCCAGCCTACCATCTCCGTCGTCAAGCCGCGGAGCGCGAACGGCTGATGCAGCGCAGCCAAATCAGGTCTGGTCCACCCAGCAAAGGATCGTACCTGGTGCCATCGACAGGCGAGAAGTCGAAAATAGGAAAGGAATTAGCCTCCGATGCGAAGAGTAACGAGGAACGCGCCGGGATTTCGTTGCAGGAGCACGCAATCTGACGGCGCGAGGAGTGAGGAAGTGTATCAGGGACGAGCCTACCTGGATGAGGAAGGTCCTGAATGCGCTATATCGGATATTAGACGATGCTATGGAACGAATGCGGTACGCACCACTTGCACGCCGTAGCTCTTAGCCCGACCTGACGCCCATCGCTCTCGACAGCCAGCAACAGAGTCAATAGCTTGGGGTGGTGGATCGCGCGCCGATGGTAAGCTGCGAGTTGGAGAGTGCGTCAAACAATGAGCGGCACGCCCTCCCTGTGGCCACGCACCATGGGTCTGAGTCATGTCTTCACGCGTTGAGCGCGTCGGGGCAGGCAAGCAGCCGGTACTGTTAGCTGGAGGGGAGGACGGCTCGATGCTCAGGCTGGGTGGTCTAAGACACCCGGCAGCCCGTGCTGGGGACTGCAATAGAGGTAGGTGAAGGCCTGAGAGCACCACAGAAGGACGATGAGCCGCTGAGATGGTGGGTACGGCTTGGGGCTGGATAAGACAGCGTTGAGTTCTCGAAGGTTGCTGAGGCAATCGTCAGAAAACCGGCCGTGGGCGGTGTTATTGCCACGCACCATGCGTCGGAGGATGCTCCCGTTGCGTATTGCGCGCTTGGCGGCGAGGGAGGTGGCCTTGTTGGTGGGAGACGACAGCGCTCCGCTCTCGGCTCCAGTCGGTCCAATGCATGTGGGAGTCGCTCAGGGCATCGAGGGAGGTGTGGTCGGTACAGAACGTTAATAAGGACCTCGGTTCCAGGCTCCTACCCAGCCCTCGTTGCAGAGCTATTCAGGCTGAATCTGAGGGCGACAATCTAAGCTAAATCAGAATCACTTTGACAGCAAAAATCTGAGATCATGTGATAGGTGTCAAGAGAAAGTTGTTGGGGCGCTCTGCAAGAGGGCTGGCGCAGCTAGCCCGGGGCGGGATCGGAGCCGAGGCTTCCCGCATCTGTCCGACGCGCGCTCAACTCTCGAGTTTGCTCGAGCGCAGCCTTCTGCTGCGTTGCCGAGCATGCCCACGCCTTCAGTTTGGTGTCTCGATGCATCCCCACTACTTTCCGCGCTTACACGCACTATCTCGGCCCATTGAGTTTCTCCCCGCAAACATGCCTGACCTCATCTACCACCGGGTTTTGTCGGCAATGGGGGCAGCAGGCAACTTTTGCTGCAGCTGGGGCAATGGAAGACTGCCGATTGAGGACGCCCGAGATGTGCCGGACAAGATTCGGGATACAGTGGAGGGCGTCGGGCGCTTTCCGAGACCGCCCGAGGCATCGGTTCCGGGCTGTTCCGGGCTAGCTGCGCCAGCCGTCTTGCAGACCGCTACCCAAACTTTCTTGACACCTAACATGTGATCTTCGGCCGATGCTGATTGATATCGGACTTAAGCCTCCCGTGTCGCTCTCGGACAAAGCCTGCGTAGGTCTGCAAGCCGGCTGGGTATGAGCCTGCCTCGGTTCATACTTGGTTTGCTTCTATGTCAATTTCCATCAGAAAGTACAGGCTGTGCGGCTTCTCGTTCTCTCATTACAGCGTGGCAGAAATTTCCCTTCGGGAAATTTGAATGAAAATCATTGAAATTTTCGATCATGCAACGTTGTAGTGTCTGCGCAGATGTCCATTGCATAAATCATCCAGAATAGCAAGTGAAAAAATTCGACTGCAATAAAGAGAGAGACCCTATGCTCTGACCATTGTTATTATACTCGACACCATTGCTTCAGAATCTTGCATTTTATTTCCAAGTGCCTCAGTTCGAGTTTTCTAGAAACACGCTTGCTGGCAAGCGGTCAAAGCTCTCACTCCAGTTGGCGGACAGAATTCCGTCTCGTTCCCATGCAAGACACGTCAATCCCGACAGCCGCCGACGCACGATTGCGGGATGTCTTCCGCTTTTCGCACGTTGGACGTCGTGTGCGAGGACTTCCTTCCGCAAACGGCCAGCCCACGAACCGCAGAGCGGTTTCTGCTTGGACGCTGCGCACTACGTTAACGTGCTTGACTACTCCTGCGCAGCATGGATCTCCACGACATGTCGCGGCCAAACTCCAATTTGGGCTCGTTCTCACACCATGCCAACCGCAGACAGCGGCGATTCCGCAACGGATAAACTTGGCTTCCGCCGCCCGAGCAGCTGGCGCTAGCGTGACTCGTGCCCGTGGTGCCCGGAGCCTCTTTCACATTGAAAAGCGGGTCCTATAGTGCGGATCCCTCCCATGCCACCTAACACCCCCGCACACACGACTTCACCTGGAAAGCCTACTAGCATAGCTATGCAGGTGGGGACTAGCAAACTATTCTGCGGATACCTAATTTCTTCCAAGCCAAGAGCTCTCTGCGCCACACAGCCTAAGACTTGGCCAGATGGTGGCGAAACACACAAATGAGAATGAATCTCAGTACGTTGGCACCGCTCTAGCTCCCTATAACTTACCTTTTCATTCAGCTCTTTACGCAATGTTACTCTGTTGTAATAGGACAGCCTGTCAATGTTAACTCGGGTGTAATAATGGCTCCTCTGTCTCACCCCCCGCCCGCAATCCCCTCCTCCGTATACAGCAGCTCTCGTTGAAGAGAGTCATGCGCTGCTGAGAAGGATTGGAGGCAGCATCAGCAAGGTCCAGAAGCTGGGGCTACCTGAATTCATGGACCAAAGTATGCAGAAGGGTATGGTACGTATGAGTGAACGACCGAGATTTATGGTCTCACTTGTGAAAAGAGGTTATGGCGCCAAAAGCAGCAAGAGGAGGTTGACAAGGAGCTTGGCCCCTACCGGCGTCGTCCCGAAAGGATGAAAATCAGCAGGACTTCTCCCTTGCAAGCGCCGTCCAAGAAACATGCATCTGCGACACCGAACACCACCTATCCCTCTGTATCACCTTTTGATCACATTGCTCGCCATGCTCCTGTTACTCACAACCCGAGCCCAAGGGTTTCGATCATCCGCTCGACACTGCCCCTGTGGAAACGCGTCTTTCAGCGGCGTTGCGGACGCAATCTTCTGACACCAGATCCAAATGCTTTTCCTTACGAGCCATCAAACTTCGTGCGTCCAGACGACTCGTCGCCCATCCCACTGCGCCCCTTGGATTGCGCACAGGACATGGTCACGCAATTTCCTCGCTCTCCAGCTCATTTGCGGGTCACTGGGTACAAGGACCGGACCACGGAGGAAGCCTATTTCTGCATGTGCACCGAACCACCTTTTCCTCTGTATATTTTCCAGACGATTGTCCTGTCCGGCACGCTTACAGGGGAATGGGACATTGTAGATGCAAAGTTTGACAGATGGTGGGTACGGATCACTGTGTACAATTCCCTATTCCAAGACGAGGCAGAGCTGCGAATGCCACGGAGTCAGATCCATCTTTAGTTTTGTATTCCACAGGTTGTTTACGACAAATTTGATTCCCTGCTTGAAAGTCTGGGTCTCTGACCGTTTCTACCAACGCGAGGATTGCTTGACTCCTACACTCATGGGGTCTACATCGTCCACACTAGGACTTCTGAGCCTCGATATTGTCCTGCTCATCCTTGACCTTGTATCCCCCCGTACTGTCCTCCGAATTAGTGCAGTCTCGCACCCACTCCGGAAGGTGGCACTGCTGGACATTGTCTGGCGTGCACAGACTCGTGTGGTGCTTCCTTGGCTGGACCCCCGTCATCTCTCCACGTCCCAGATGCTGGCATTGCTCCAAAATGCGGTCCAAGGCCCGCCCGGATGGCGTTCGGGGTGCGTCGAGGGACAGTGGATGCGGGTGTTGGAAGCAAAGGATACTCGCGAGGCGCACGGGTTTCCCGATGGGAAGCACATTCTCATTCACCGCGACAACACGGAAATATGGGACATCTCAACTGGCAAAGTTGTCGCAGTCGTTCAGCTGGAGGCTCATGAGGGGTTCGGGTGCATGTTCACCATGGATGACACTGTCGATGGCGCGGTCATGAGATTTGCATATGTCAGTGTTGTAAATGCGTGAGTTCCAGCTCCTCTGCCATTACCACTGGTGCTCACCATGCTTCCAGGTTCCCAATGACGGTCTTCGAGTTCAACCGAAACACGGGCAGTGTCTCCACCGTAGCGACCGTGGAGTACAAGCAATCTGCCCCAATGGACCTTCAATTGAGAGGGGAATGGTACTGGTTCTCTGAGGACTCGGAGACCATGCGGGTGGGGCTCGGAAACTGGGTTCGCAAAGTCTACGTGGAAATCGAGGATGACCATGTGAGCTCTATCCTACATTGGAAATGCTTTCCATTGCTGAATGGACAAACAGCAAGACACTCTTCAAATTGCTGGTGCCTTTCTCGTGGTCACCACCATTCCCTATGGAAAACATGTCAAGATCCGTGTTTTCAGTCTCGAGGACCTAGTGTCCACTGGAAAAGACAGCGTTGATTTGGTGACGATAGTGGCACACCTTACCCACATGGTCAACATCAGGCTACTCTGGCACCAAGAGCTCAAAGTCTTCTGTTTGGAGCATCCCATGGAGCGCGATGTGTTCCGGTTGATTCTGTGGGGTGCGGACAATAATGACAATCCCCTTGTGATGGTGTAAGTTCTGCGGATCTGTCTTGTTCATTTGTTCACCAGAATCAGAATGTCATTGGATGTGTCTGGCACCAACCCCACGCCCACGATCACAAGGATCTCAACCCGGTTTTCTCTAACCCCATCATACCCCCCGGCGGTTTTTCAGGGATTCACCCTTGATGGACGTGGCATTCTCCTCGATCACAGACGCATATTGTCCTTGGATCCTGGGGCAGAGCAAGTCCATCTGCAGTCTCCTGGGCGCAGGCTCCAGTTCATTCCACAGTCAGGTATCCTGATCCACAGCGCTTGGAAGAAGCACATAGACGTCTTTACATTTGCTTGAAATTTACCTTGTTGTGTCCGGACAGCAGAAACAAAGAGCAGAGGCTAGCACACATATATCTAGCTTGTCAATGTAAAGCTCTGCTTGAAATCAAAGCAGCAGAAGTTAACAACACCAATCACCCTCCATTGTACTGCATAGCCAAAAGGACAATGGATATGGATGTGCGTCTCCTGTCCAACTTGCCTGCAGTGACATCCCTGGAGCTTGGCCCTTTGTACCTGGAGCAGCTGGAGGTGCCTGGGATGGAGGAGCTGCTTGCTAATATGGTCAACCTCACCGTCCTGCAGCAGAGCGCTCTCCGGCAGGATGCCCTGTTTCAACTGTCCACTGTGCAATGGCATTTCACTGGTATCAACCCATATGTTGATGACGAGGACAGTTTGGAGCCGTTCCCAGAGGAGGACGAGTGGGTTGCAAAGGAATACACAGACCTTTTCTTCCGGGCCGTTGTCGAAATCGCCACCGCCGCTGCGCAACCGACTCGGGATTTCCCATTGTTGATCATTTGTGTTGAGGAGCACAGACTAGCGTATCTCCGCAGGCTGTTTGTTGAACTTACAGCACGTGGGGTTGTCCATGCAGAGGCATGCATACACTCTCACCTTCACCATCGTCGGCTCTCATGGCACAACGGAACGGAGAGGTACTGTGTGCTGTCAAGGGTCATACCCTCTCATTTGATTGATATATCGGCTGTTTATGTACTATGACTGGAATAATATCTTTCCTGTACAGTCCTTGTCTCCATGAAGATGATGGACAAGCTGCCGTGCATGGTTATCACACCTGGCAGGATAGCTTGGGCAGGCAAAAGAAGAGCAATGGCCGTCGGTTTGCCTACTTGGTGACCGGTGCCCCGGCCCAACTCGGGTTCAATGCAAGGGCAAGCACTGAGACCAGTGAGCCCTGAGGCACCTTGCATCTGCTTAGTTCGCCCTGCAGAATTCTAGAAGGCTACTACTTGGGATACAGAATCAACTATGTTTAACAAAAATCATTCTCATCGATTCCCATCTCACGACGCACGGATTCGATGCGAGTCGCCATCTCCGCATCTAGTGGCAATGTCAGCTCATTAGAGCTGTAATAGGCACTCCATTCATAACCCAAGGTCCACAGCAGAGGGAACAAATTCCGGAGGAGTCCTGCTGTGCTGTCCACATCTTCACTGATACGCGAAAATCCCAGTGACAGATACACCAATCTCGAGTGTGAATGTGGTCCCAGCTGCTGTGAGGTGCATCCCATCAGATCCACAGTGGCTTGCAGCTCTTCAATATTGGGTGCCACACGTGTTACCCCATCCAGGAATGCCATGCCAAGGTCTGGCATCTTGTGCCCCCCTGGATGGGATAGAAACAGACAGCAGAGCCTGGGTAGACCCGAGAGCACAGCCAGCAGAATGTTGTCATCTACTTCACCATAGCCACTGACACCTGAAAGGTACAGTGATTGGAGAGAGAAGAAGCTGCCCAGCTTGCAAATTGTGCCGCTGCTAAGCATCATTGCCCCATCAGAGGTGTCCAGGTTGATGCGGCGGGGTGCCCAGATTGACAAGTATTCCAGTGCTTGTGGTTGGCAATGGTCCAGAAGTACGGTCATGAATGCGTCCAGGCCCATAGTTTCACGGTCCATCTTGACTGCGGCCTCAATATGTGAGAGTGGTGTTGTGCTCAGTGGCACCAGCAGGCTGGCCAGTGCACTGACAGCGACCTCGCTGACATCCAGATGAACAAGGCGGTGGAAGCCATTGAGGCCACTCGCATCCAGAGTCGCGGGGACAGTATAGATGTGAAGGCTTTGAAGGTGGTCCAGAGCAGAGAGGGCAGTAAGCAAGGGGAGTCCGACTGCAGGAAGGTACACATGTGTGAGGTTGGGGCAGGTTTGAACAATGTCCAGGATACAGTCGGAGGAAGGTCGAGTTTGGGCCAGTTTGAGGGTAATGAGGGATGTGGGCGAGAGGTTAATCAAAGGCATGATGCCTCGGATCCTGTCTCCACCCAAAGATTCGAAATAGATGTGGCGGGGGGTGGATGGGCACATGTGCGAGATTACAGTGGACATGCCATCCCATCCTGCTCTCCACTCGATGACCCGTAGTGCAGGAAAGAAGGTGGATTGCACAGGCAGGTGTGCGACAAGCTCTGCCAGCAGTGTTGCGGATGTGCGTAAGTGGGTATACCATCGTACATGTCGGGCAAGGCTATGCCAGTCAGACCAGTCGGTCGGTGTGAGCTGGGCACGTATTTCCTGGGGCTGTGTGTGAGCAGGAGATGAACAAGCTCGATCACCACCTACTAGAGAGTCGTTTTGTACCAATACCGGAAGGTGGCTAAGGAGCTCGAGCAGCTCTCTGTGATTGACAAAGCGCCAGAGAGATGCTGTGGCTGCCTCTACAAAGCATGGGTGCGCTAGGCATAGAGTGTGCAGCGGTGCCCTGTCGGGATGGAAGTCCGATTCAAAATGATAGGTGATTTGGCTGAGGAGATCGAGGCTGTTGGCCACGCTGCGGCCGGACATGATAGAAGGAAGAAAGAGGTGTGCAAAGGGATCACACCTTGATCGAACACAAACCTTCAGCGGCTGCTGTATGCTTCACAGCTTCGCTCTTGGCCATTTGTCTGTCAAGATCCGTGTTTTCAGCCTAGAGGACCTTAGGAAACAGCTACCACCCTACCCACATTTGAGAAACGATGACTCGGAGGCGACGTGGAAGAGACCCGAACTGCGAAGAGACGTGGCGACAACGTAGCCAACATGGCTCGGTGGAGCGCGATTCAGTCGATGACTTGGAAAGCAGCCAAATGGGTCTAGATTTAATTTAGATGGGGAGAGAAGAGTAATCGACGGGAGTGCACCCAAGTCCACGCGTCGCTAGAAGAGCCTAGGTAGGCGTGCAGCGGCGAGCAAGTGTGATAAGTCCTCCTCTAGAATTTCCACTGGGGCGCAACGTGTCTGCATGCAGGTCCTTGACAGCCTGAGAGCTTGGACTTGTTTTAGACACATATGGAGTAGATCTTAGTGAGTATGTATTTGAACATCCATATATACAAGAATAAATGTATTTTGATACAAAAATTTGGATTTACGCAAGCTTGGTAGTAGGGGGGCACCATTGTCCACATAGAACATATTTGAATGGCCCCTTCGGCTCCTTGTGGGCTGTCCCCCCTGTCACTTGGACAGAAGAGCGAGCGTCATAAAATACGAGAAAATCCAACTTTTCTGGAATTTTTAGGAATTTGATCTTCAAATCGCTGGTTCCTTTCTCGTGGTCACCAACGCACCTTGGCAAAGGTATCCGCATGGAGATGCAGCCTACTTGCGAGGCAGGAGCTCGAACTGTTAGCATCTGATGGAGCCCTTATCGGGGGTTCCAACCAGAATGGGTGTGAGCGATTTAACAAGACGTGTATCGGATCATGTGTTGATCGCAACACCCTCGACTCGGCTTCCGAGTTTATTCGGCACCAGCAGTTTGTACATGTCTTTACATTTGCTACTTTGTCATTATGCAGAATAGGCAGGTAGGATAGGATGGAAGAGCTGCAAGGCGCTACCCAAAATGCAGAATCATCAGCTCCGCCGTCTGGCTGGAAGCGCTCTGTTACAATGCGTCAGAGCCCATCCGAAGCAAACAAATACCTACCGCTGTGCCCACAATGTATTCCTCGGTCATTTCAATGTCGTAGAAGAAGAATTTGTCGTTGGATGTGCGCACTAGATATGGTATGTCGGAGAGGACCGCCCCTGCCGGGTCGGCAAAGTGTGAACACGCGGCCAGGCCGCCGTGTACAGGGGGCGTCTTGCCCTGCTTCAACGATTTCAATAGTGGTCGACCCAATTGAAGGCCCATCGAGCTCAGCTAGCTGGCGCCGAGCTTCCGCGATATGATAGGGATTGAAGTCAAGGATGATTATAGGACAGCCGCCCTCCCACCGGCGTCCGGGCTCGTAGCGGAGCAACTGCATCCCGCTTGAGTTTCCCGCTCTGGGCAAGAACCGCGCACTCAACGTCCGCACACAAGCCCTCCACCATGATTCCCAACCCACCGCGCAGGCTTCCAGAAAGCACGTGCTGACGGAACACATCCAACATCTTGGAGACGACAATCACAACAAGGTGGTTCTCCAACTTGTGTTCTTGGTCGGTCACCCATGCAAATGATAGGAGCGTCTGTTCGCTAGATGGGACGAACGCGCCCTGAGCCCCCCAGCCTGCTTGCCACCCCGTCTCGGGCTTGGACAGCATGAAGAAGTAAACACCCGCTGGGACAGCTCCCTGACGCAATGGTGGGAGGTCGAAACGAACCATTGTTGGCTGCCGATCTGCAGAGATGCGATAGATCTCTAGCGCGTTCGACGCCATCTTTGGGGGCGACAAGGAGGTCGTGCGTTATAAATATCAGCCGTCGACCGGTAAAACGGCAGGGTCCCTAGAAGTTCATTGTAAGACTCATGGCTGAAGAAAAGAAAAGGTAGCTTGCCATGAGCCTCTCTCCAGTGTGCCAGTTGAACACGTGGAATTCATCCTCGACTTGCTCGGATGGACACCGACATAACACGGCAATGCGGGAGTCGTGGAGCGCTATTGAAAAAGCGATGTCGTGCGGGAGGGTGCGACGCTTGAATTCGAAGGTGATCGGTTTGCTTGCTCCTGCACATGGATGTCGATTTCCGTTGGAAAGCTAAGTATTTCGATCTCCCCCACGGTGGGCGTTACACTAGAAGCAGTCACCCCAGTCATCTCAAGGTGAAAAACAATCACAATTGCTCACATTTTGAAATTCACTGTGACATCCCCGACCTCCGCAATGTTCCCTCTGCGACACTGCACAGATGCCGCGAGCCAAGCGGCATTCGGATTGGCAACAACTGATGAAAGGGACACAAAATTGAACCTCCGTAGACCTTCTTGCTCCATGTCCTTCTCAACGATGTACATTCCACCGACGATTTTCCATTCCCCGCCGTCGGACCTGGTAATTGTGACTTGCTCACGGGGATGCAAGGAAGCCCAGGCCTCCTCTCGTTTCCGCAACAGCTCCAGTTTGTCGCTTGTCGCCAGCCCTTGCAGCTGCGATGACTCTGTATTCTCTTCGACCGCCGCGATGTGCAGGGCAACAGCGTAGCGGAGCCGCACAGATCCGAGGATCGTATGACACATGGCGCGGTTATATGTTCGAAAGCAGTTGGTGATGTCGGCGGCGAGCAAGTGTGATAAGCACTCCTCTAGAATTTCTGCTGGCAAGTCCCAAATAGCCGTGGGGCTCATGAGCGTCAAGGGCAAGGTGACGTGTGAGAGGAAATCTCAGAAGATGGCTGTTCCTCGTGTCACTTGGAAGCCAATCCTCAATCAGCCGGTCGATACATTTCTGACGCTCGTGTAAGTACTGCCGCCGGTGCCTGTTTCAGTTTTTTTAGACCTAGGCACTTTGTTGCCATTTTCATGATTCGTCACCAGCATCTTCAAGTTGGCCGTTACCAGCCTAATGGATGCAACTCCGTGATCAATGATTCCTCCCTACAAATAACTGCTGTGGTCCCACACTAAGTATCTGAGATCCGGACACAAAATGGCGTAGACTATCCCAACGCTAATCGCTGGCATGCGACCGCGGAAAACTGCTCACGTGCTAGCCGGTCGATGACAGCTAAACAATCCGTTCCGCTTCGCTGTTGATGAGCCTATGGCTGAATCAGCGCACATACCAAACTGTGCGAGTGTCGTAAACTTTAAAACATTCAATTCTCACAGCACCCTAAGCTATAGAGGGACACTGGCAAATTGCAACATGCACCGTCGCGTTTAAGACCATACGCCTACGGCCCACAGTCGTCGGTAAATATGCTCCGGGATATCAGTGATAATCCAGATATTGCGGCCTTGAGTCCACCGGAGGCAACAGGCGGGATGGTGGGGCGGCACTGCCGAAGAGCTGATTGGTCCGGCGACTAACAAAGAATTTACACCTGGCAGTACATTTCCCAAGTACGACATTTGTAAGGCGCACACTCGTCTGCATGCTACCCAAAATGCAGAATCGTCAGCTCCACCGTCGGGCGCGGAAGGTTCGGAGGTGACCTGTTGCGATGGTCAGACCCAATCCGAAGGAAAACAAATGCATACCCTTGTGCCGACAATGCACTCCTCGGTCATCGCAATATCGTCAAACAAGAACTTTTCGTTGGATGTGCGCAAGAGATATGGAACGTCGGACATTGTGGTCGCTGCAGGGTCGGCAAAGTGTGAACACGCGGCGAGCTCGTGGGTCGTGCACAGGAGCGTCTTGCCCTGGTTCAACTATTTCAATCGTGGTCGAAGGGCCACCCGCAAGCTCCAGCCTGCGCCGACCTTCTGCAATATGATGTGGATTGAAGTCGACGATCGTCACAGGACAGCCGCCCTCCCGCCGGTGCCGGGGCTCGTAGCGGAGCAATTGCATCCCGCTTTGGCCACCCAGTTCTGTAAGGAGCGACACATTCAACAACCGCGCACAAGTCGTCCACCATGATTCCCAGCGATATGCAGAACGCCGGTGCGGGCGGAACAGATCCAACATCTTGGAAAGCACAATGACGACGTGGTGGTCCTCAAAGGTGTGTGGGCAATAGGTCGTATATGAAAATAACAGCAGTGTCTGGTCGCTGGATGGAACGAACGGTCCTTGCGCCCAGCAGCCTGCTTCCAAGGCTGAGAGTGGCTGGGACGACTTGAGCAAGCAATCGGGCTGTACGGAAACTTCCGGACGCAAGGGTGGAAGATCCAAGACAACTTCTCCTGGCTCTCGAACGTCATAGATCTCGAGTGTGTTGGACCCGAGGTTTGGAACTAGGAGTATATGATGTGTGATGAATATCAGTTGGGGACCTTTCAGATGGCAGGGCCCCTGAAACCACTTGTCAGGAGTCAACGCATGGGTCAAAGAGCCGACTTGCCATAAGCCGCTCTCCGGTGTGCCAGTTGAATACATGGAATTCGTCCCGGAATATTACGGTTGGGAACAGACATACCACCGCAATGTGGCAGCCGTGAACCTTAGCTGTAAGAATGATGTCGTATGAGTCGACGCGATGGTCCAAGTTGAAGGTGATCGGGGTGATCGATGTTCGTGGATGTTGAGTCCCCGTTAAAAAGCTCAGCATTTTCATCTCCACCGTGATGGGTGTTACACAGGAAGGAATACATCAGTCATCTGCCACCAAAGGGAGAAAATCACTATTGCTCACATTTTCAAGGTCACCATGAGATCCCGCGCCTCCCAAACCAATACAGTATCGGCATCTGGAGCTGCCGGTGGAGGAAACTGCACCGACGCTGCGTGCCAAGGAGCATGCGGATCGGCCGCAGCTGATCCAAGGGACACGAAATTGGAGCTCCGCAGACCTTCTTGTTCCCCCTCCTTCTCGATGATGTACATTCCACCGACGACTTTCCAGTAGCAGTAGTCAGGCTTGGTAATGGTGACTTGCGCACGGGGATGCAAGGAAGTCCAGGCCTCCTCTCGTTTCCGCAACAGCTCCAGCTTGTCGCTGGTCGCCAGCCCTTGCAGCTGCGATGACTCTGTATTCTCTTCGACCGCCGCGATGTGCAGGGCAACAGCGTAGCGGAGCCGCACAGATGCAAGAATCGTATGACATATGCGGCGGTTATATGTTCGAAAGGAATTGACAATGTCGGCGGCCAGCAAGTGTGACAAGCACTCCTCTAGAATTTCTGGTGGCAAGTCCCAAATATTTGTGGGGCTCATGGGCGTCAAGGGCAAGGGGGAGATAAGCGGCGGGCCTGTCAGCTACTGGAATGATCAACTCGATTGTCCGGTTACGGACCTCCAGCCACGGCAGGCTTTGATTGTGCCTACTGGCATCTCTCGGGAACTATGCATGACTATCCTTAGCTCCGGGATTTCTCTTCTGATCCAAAGTTGAGAAAACACAGGAACCTTTTACATCACGTAGGCTGGCAGAATTACAAGCCTGTAGACTACCCAAAGTGCAGAACCGTCAGGTGCACCATCGGCATGGAAGGTTCAGAGGTAATCTGTTACGACAATCAGACCCAATCCGCAAGCTTGCACAGCAAACAAACGCCGACCGTTGTGCCAACAATGCACTCCTCGGTCATTTCGACCTTGTGGAAGGAGAATTTTTCGTTCGATGTCCGCACAAGGTATGGAACGTCGGATATGGCCGCCGCTGCAGAGTCGGCAAAGTGTGAAAACGGTACGAGTTTATCATTGTCTTGTCCTGCCTCAACGATTTCAACGGTGGTCGACCCGCCGGCGATTGAAGGGCCATGCGCAAGCTCCAGCCTGCGCCGACCTGCTGCAACATGATGGGGATTGAAGTCGAGGATCGTTATAGGACAGCCGCCCTCGCGCAAGCCATTGTATCGGAGCAATCGCATTCCTCTCGAGCTTGCCATGCGCTCCTCAGCATCCCGAGAGAGCGACACGCTCACCAGCCGCGTACAAGTCCTCCACCACGACTCCCAACGAACGGGAGAGCCCAAGTGTTGGTGCAACACATCCAACATCGTGGATAAGACGATGACGACGTTGTGAGACTCTTGGCGAGTGGGTCGCTCTCGGGTGGTTCGTGGGCAATAGGTCTGATATGACAATAATATAAGCGTCTGTTCGCTCGATGGAACGAACGCTCCTTGCGCCCAACAGCCTCCTTCCAACGCCGAGCTTGGTGTGGACAGCATGAGGGAGAAACTGGGGAGTGCGAAAGCGCCCGGACACAACGGCGGGAGATCGAAGAAAACCGCTCCTGGATCCCGAATGTTATGGATCTCGAGTGCGTTGGCCGCCATGTTTGGGACGAGGATGATATCGTGCGTTATGAATATCAGGTCCTGACCGTTCAAACAGCAGGGTCCCTGACAGTCCATGTGAGGAGTCGACACATGGGTCCGAAAAAAGGCAACTTTCCATGAGCAAGTCGCCGGTGTGCCAGTTGAACACGTGGAATTCGTCCTGATATTCGCGGGATGGGCACAGGCATACCACGGCGATGTGGGAGTCGTAAACTCGTGCTGTAAAATTAAGGTCGTGGGGGAGGGTGCGACGGTTGTATTTGAATGTGATCGGTACACTTGCGGCGCATGGATGTTGTTTGCCCGTTAAAAAGCTGAGCATTTGCATCTCCACCACAGTCCGTGTTACACCGGAAGAAATCATCAGTAATCTCAAAGGGAACAAGGAGGCTATTGCTCACGTTTTGAGGGTCACCATGAGATCGCCCTTCTCCCAAACTAACACAGCATTGGCAGCTACAGCTGCTGGAAATTGCACAGACGCCGCGTGCCAAGCGACATGCGGATCGGCAATAACTGATCGCAGGGCCACAAGATCGAACATCCGCAGACCGTCCTGCTCCAGCGGCTTGTATATGATGTACATTCCACCCACGATGGTGCAGTCGCAGCCACCGGACTTGGTGATTGTCACTTGCGCGCGCAGGGTTGCAACGAAGCCCAAGCCTCCTCTCGATTCTGCAACAGCTCCAGCTTATTGCACGTTGCCATCCCTTGCAGACGCGATGACGCTGTGTTCTCTTCGACCGCCGCAAGGTACAGGGCAATCGAATAGCGGAGCCGCAGCGACCCAAGGATCACATCACATATAGCGCGGTTACGCGTTCGAAAGCAATTAGCAATGTCGACGCCCGGCAAGCGAGATAGGCACTCCTCTAGAACGTCTGTTGGCAGGTCCAAAACAGTTGTGGGGCCCATGGGCGTCAAAGGCAAGGTGGAGTGAGTCAAGTGGCGTGGGCAGCGCTTTTATCCATGGTTTTTGACAGAAAGCTTAATGGATGGCCCCCTCGGCAGACAACATTTAATTCCTTGTGAGCTGCACCCAGTTTCGCTTGGACAAACCACCGATGTACAACTGTGCCAAATAAAACCATAGCCACAACTCCTCGATTTGATGCTGCCTAGATTGTATGTGTGAGAACTTGAGTGCGGGTGTACATCCAACTATAGATACGCCGTACGCCATAAGAAGCCATCGCGCGCGCGCGAGCATTTCGAACGCGGAGAAGTTTACATGCGAAGAACGACCATCTCTAAATTTGTTACCAGACGCTGCGCCAGCCTCGATCCGGGTCCCCCCAGCCCCCGGTCTGCCTGCCAGACGTCGTCCGCGCGTCGCTGCGCTCCTTGAGATGCTGGGCCTGCTCCCTTAGGCAGACCAACGCGTCGTCAAACGACGTGGCCTCAAAGAAGCCCGTGAACTGGCCAGAAAGCTTCATTTCGTATGCAGCATGCTGCGCGAGATCCCTCGACGGCCATGTTAGCGAGAGGCGTGAAGACGGAAAATGCGAGCTCACTTGTTGTGCAGAAAGCGCACCTCGTGTGCGCCAACCACCAACCAAAGACAGGCCGGGTGTAAAGGCACCGCCTGAGGAAGGGCCGGCAGCCCGACCTCAGCGCTCGCCGCCCGAGACCGAGGGGATGGTGGCGGCGTTGCTCTTCCGGCAACGACTGGGGTGTGAAGGAGGAACGTCGTGGGCGGGCGCTTATTTTGTTCCATGATTTCCCGAAGTGGCTCGGGAATCGGACCAGGGTGGCTGTCGGCGAAGATGGCGCGCGCAACATCAGAGACGGCGGCAGAGTGGTCGCGGGAGTGGGAGATCCTCGTTCCGTCCTCCTGGGCCGACAGCGCTGCTGCGCTGGTAAAGCATCAGATGAGGCTGCAGTGCTTGGGAGAGTACTTACAACGAGCTGTAGACCCCGGCTTGCGAACCCCGGGGGACCTTGAACCAGAGCGTCACAGGCGCGTGTCCGTCGTGGTTCCTGGGGCCGGCGACCTTGTTCCAGATATTGCTGTAGGTGCGGAGGAGCTCGTCGTTCGTCGTGGGGGGAGTGGTCATGAGAGGTGCGAATGCCGTCCAACCGACACACGCACTCAATGGGCAGTCGTGTTACGATACTCCCGTTAACGGCTTCTCCGTTTTATCAAGTCGCCGTCCGATCTCCGATGGGCACATATGACGCTATGCGATATGTATGGTGCCGAGTCCCAGGGACAAATCCGTGTCCAGTTCAGCTCGCGTCGATGCATGCAAGGACTAGTGATGCTCGGGTTAGAGCGAAACAAAGAGAGACAGAGAGAGACAGAGAGACAGAGAAACAGAAGAGAGGGAGAGAAGCAAAGAGAGAAAGAAGCAGAGAGAGAAGCAGCGAGAGAGAGAGAAACACACAGAGAGAGAACAGAGAGAGACGCGTGAAACGAGGGTAACGGAGAGCAAAAGAGTCTGTTGCGATAGCTAGTTGATGAGCACATGGTGACATCCAGGGCAGAAACACACACCCGGCAGGCTCTAATATTTGACACCTCTGATGGTGCCAGACACTCCACGCTCTTGTGGGAAGCGTAGAGGCTCGACTTGATGAGTACTTGCTATGAAAATGGGGCGGGGGTGGTACGTCCGACCTGGACGAATTTAGGCAGGGAGGAAAGATGGTTGGATGAGGTCTGTGGAAGGCCGCGTTGATTTCGAATGGGACAGTTTTCCAAGTCTACCAGCAATTAGGGATGCGTGACTCACCAACACTGGGCTGAATGGACAGCAGGCATAGCCGGAAGACGGGCAAGGAAGCGATGAAAATCGATGCGCCAGATGTGCTGCCTCCTCGCAACTGCTTGCAGTATATGCATTGAGCTGCAGCATGATTAGCATGCGCTCATCAAGCGTGTTGGGAGTGAAAACGATATGCTTGGACTGATGTTCTGCGAGGCAGAGACCGTTGTGATGGGTCTAGAATAATTTTTAATGTGGGAGCTTTGCTTGTAAAACACAGCATCGTATTCCAAGGCCGACGTGGAATATCTGCGGCCCGTTGTAAGAGATATTTCATCCAATAGACATGCTTCCGGCGAGATTTGAAGCTAGAGTTGGCACGCTACCCAAAGTGCAGAACCGTCAGGTCCACTGTCCGAGTCGGGTTGGACATGACAGTGAGCTGTTGGTAAGTTACAATGCGTCAGAGCCAATCCAAAGCAAAGCAAACACATACCCTTGTGCCCACAATGCACTCCTCAGTCATCGCTATAGTGTCGAAGAAGAATTTTTCGTTGGATGTGCGCACGAGATAGGGAACGTCGGAGAGTACCGCCGCTGCGGGGTCAGCAAAGTGTGAACACGGGGCGAGCTTGGTGTGCACAGGGGCGTCTTGCCCTGCTTCAACTATTTCAATAGTGGTCGCCCCGATTGAGGCACCATCGAGCTCAGCTAGCCGGCGCCGACCTTCCGCGACATGAAAGGGATTGAAGTCGAAGATGGTTATGGGACAGCCTGAGCCGCCGCGCCACCGCAGCCGGTGGTCGTAGTGGAGCAATTGCATCCCGCTTGAGCTTGCCGCTCTGGGAAAGAGCGGCGCACTCAACGTCCGCACACACGTCCTCCACCACGACTCCCAACCCACCGCGCGCTGGCTTCCGGAAACCAAGTGCTGATGGAAGACATCCAACATCTTGGACAGGACAATCACAACAATGTGGTCCTCTACCTCAGCTGCTCCCTCAGTCTCATACGCAAATGATAGGAGTCTATCTTGGCTGGATGGAACGAACGCGCCTTGCGCCCCCCCAGCCCGCTGCCCAACCCGATGCTGGCTTGGACAGCACGAGCAAGGAACTATTCCATGGGACAGCTCCCAGACGCAGAGGTGGGAGGTTGAAAAGAACCGTTGTGGGCTGGCGATCTGCAGAGATCTGATGGATCTCTAGTGCATTAGAAGCCACCTTTGGGACGACCAGGAGATCATGAGTTATGAACTCCAGCTGTCGACCGGTGAAATGGCAGGGTCCCTGGAAGCTCATTGTAGGACACATTTCTCAAGAAAAGGAAAGATAGCTTACATACCATGAGCCTCTCTCCGGTGTACCAGTCGAACACGTGGAATTCGTCCTCAAATTGTTCGGATCCACACAGACATGCCACGGCGATGCGAGAGTCGTGGAGCCTGACTTCTATGTCAAAGTCGTCCAGGTGTGTGTGACGCTGGAAGTTGAAGGTGATTGGCTTGCTTCCTGCTGCACATGGATGACGTTGTCCCGTTGAAAAGCTCAGTATTTCGATCTCCCCCACGGTGGGTGTTATGCTAGAAGCCGTCACTAATCATCTCAAGGTGAAAAACAATTATGACTGCTCACTTCCTGAAATTCACCGTGACATCCCCGGCCGCCCAAATGTTCCCTCTGCGAGACTGCACAGACGCCGCGAGCCAAGCGGCATCCGGATCGGCAAGAACTGATCTAAGGGACACGAACTCAAACATCCGCAGACCTTGTTGCTCCTCCTCCTTCTCGATGATGTACATTCCACCGACGACTTTCCAGTGCCAGCCGGCTGACCTGGGAATCGTGACTCGTGCCCGGGGTTGCAACAAAGCCCAGGCCTCCTCTCGTTTCCGCAACAGCTCCAGCTTGCGGCTTGTGGCCAGTCCCCGCAGCTGCGATGACCCGGTATTCTCTTCGACCCCCGCCATGTGCAGAGCAATCGTATAGCGCAGCCGCACAGATCCAAGGATCGTATGACATAGTGTGCGGTTATGTGTTCGGAAGCAACTAGCGATGTCGACGGCCAGCAAGTGTGATAGGCACTCCTCTAGCATTTCCACCGACAAGTCGAAAATCGTCGTAGGGCTCATGGGCGTGAAAAGCAAGGTATGTGAGCGCCGCCAGTTCCTTGACAGCCTGAGACCCGTGTCAGAGTCAGCGCGGAAGGATCCTGAATGGGGAGAGTGGTGCGGTGTTAGAAATTATTTGGCCGATGTTAGTTACAGTCAATCCAAAAAATGTAGGCCATCGGTGGAACCAGGCATACGAGGGGTGGGGTAAACTTACGGAGGGTCGCGGCGGTCGTTGATCTTGCTGACGGTCAAATCTTGAGCGAATGAATGGCGACCACGACGACACACCTGGATCTCGCACCTTTATCGTGTCATTGGATCTGCCTGTGCGCCGTGTCTCCACTATATCAGAGCTCGCCCGTCCTTTTGCCTCATGCTGTGAATTTGCCGTATACCAGGCGTGGAATTCTACCCACGTTGTCTGGGGCCCGATCGAGCGCCTGATGGGAGTGCCAGCACACGCGTCCAATAAAGTAATTGGACTGGAGCTCCATGCTAGTTGCTAGAGCGAGAGTGAGCGACCACTGGCTAGGCTAGCACATTCACCAACGCTGAAGAACCCAACGGACCTGAGCTCCTCCGTCCCGCAACCTTACGCTCATCGCCAAAGACGCCACACGGCGGACGACGTCAATATAGACGCCAACAGCTCAAACTTCGTGTCTTACAAAAGCCCGTGGCTCTGCATCAGAGCTCCATCCTTCCGTGTCCATGTGCACATACGCATACGCATACACAACGTCTCCCTGCCCGGAGTGCGGCCAGCCGACGGCAAGCAGAGAGCTCAAGAAGGTAAGGCAGTCGCCTCACATGTATCCCTACCGTGCATAACTACCTACCCAGGTCCTTGACTGCAGTGACGAATCTTGTCCCTACAGCCTTTATCATCCACTGAGTCTCTACTTCAACGGGTGCTCCAGTTGGTTTACATGTTTCCCAGCGCTGCGTGTCGCTCACCATCGGAATATAGTTGTACCGCACACGGATGGCTCCAAGTTGCTCTTGCGGGCAACATTCACTCACAGTGTGTCCCGACCTCTAATCCTTTTCACACCCTGAGCAAACTTGTCAGCGGCCGTGAATGAGCACAGAACACGCATGACGATGAAGGTTAATATCCAGCCGCTGGATATGTTCAGGGCCGAAGGAGATGAAGCACCAGGGGCCGTTCGCGTGAAGTCGGTCGCATTCGAAGTCCAGATGATGTTGTGCCCGCGCCGGGCGGCAAATGTGTACCTATTCCCAACGTGGTTCCTTGATATCTGTGCTGCAGACGTTGGACCAACAACTGCAGTAAGGCCGCCCGTACCGTACACCCATGGGAATGCGTACCCCGAACCGAACGTGAGTATGTAGTTGTCTTTACGTTTGCTTAATATAAGTAACATACTTTCCAAGAAAATCATTATATACTTATGAAGAGACAAACATATAGGCAGGCAGAGCTGCAATGCATACAGCTACCCAAAGTGCAGAGCCGTCAGCTCTACCCCGGGCATGGAAGGTCCGGAAGTGATCTGTTGCGATGCGTCAGACCGAATCCGAAGCAAAACAAATGCATACCGTCGTGCAGCCCACAATCCATTCCTCGGTCATCACAATTTGGTAGAAGAAGAATTTCTCGTTGGATGTGCGCACGAGATAGGGAACGTCGGAGAGTACCACCCTAGTCTCCCCACGCCAGACACTTGCCGGAGCATTGGTGGGCTAATGCTCTGTCAAGGGTCTGGTGGTAATCACGCCCCTTCGCTGCAGCCGGGATCAGTGACTAAGCAGGCACGTGCAAACCACGTGGCCCCACGCCTCTTCGCTCATACGACGTGCCGCTTGCCTTCTGCCGCTGGCTGGACCCTCAATACCGCTCCTTGGGACCTCCGAGATGCGGGTCCCGCAAACTATCCGAGGAAATCGGCTCCGTGATCGGCCGCAGAAGTCAGGACAAGCTGGGGCGGGGAGGACGATGTCAATGGGCTAACGAGCAGCTCCGGTGTGGTCTAAGTGGCTCGGGGCATTTCTATGGGATACCAGGTGCGTAAAAAGTCCAATTTCACTGCATCTCTGGTCGCTGACGGCCGTGGTTAAGCCACTCCATTTTGGCCCTAACAAGACAGCCCCCCGCTTGGCGTTTTCCGCCGCTTGAACGCATTCTAGCGCTGTTCCCCGTTCATATCGACACTCTCCCCCCACACCCATCGAGTTTCAGCTCGGCCCGAGCTCGTACCACCGAGTTTGGCGATGTTAACCTCGGCCACCCTGGCATCTCGTCCCGGCCCTTCTCATCGCTGTTTCGTGCCCTGACTTCGGGCATGCGAGCTCGGGTACGCCCTGCGGCATGCAGGACTCAAGAAATGGCAGCTCCGTGCTCTTGTGCAGCTTGGTGGCCGCCACCTCACCCGCTCCACCAGTTGCCGCTGCCTTTCCTGTACCCCCTGCCCTCAATTTGCCCTCTACTCCATGCCCCCATCAATCTCATGTGCTTGGAGACCACCACAGCTACCCGGGCCTTGTGAGCACGCTGTGGATGGTCGCTCGGAGCGGCTTCGTCGTGCTTGCGGCCAATTGCCTAATTTTTCGCACATATTCTTGTCCTTTCTTGTTGGAATGTATACTATCCAGCTTTTCAATGTAATTCTGTCACAATACTGGGTTCAATCTGCCGCAGACGCGTCCTACGCGTAGCGCGCCGGAAGCGCGTGCCATGATTATGTCATTGATTTCGGCTGCAGCCATCAAGGCGCGTATACTCTAAGACTAAGTACCACCCCTGCAGGGTCAGCAAAGTGTGAACACAGGGCAAGCTTGGTGTGCACAGGGGCGTCTTGCCCTGCTTCAACTATTTCGATAGTGGTCGGAACGATTGAGGCCCCATCGAGCTCAGCTAGCCGGCGCCGACCTTCCGCGACATGAAAGGGATTGAAGTCGAAGATGGTAATGGGACAGCCGCCGCGCCACCGCAGCCGGTGGTCGTAGTGGAGCAATCGCATCCCGCTTGAGCGTGCCGCTTTGGGAAAGAGCGGCGCACTCAACGTCCGCACACAAGTCCTCCACCACGACTCCCAATCCACCGCGCGCTGGCTTCCGGAAACCAAGTGCTGATGGAAGACATCCAACATCTTGGACAGGACAATCACAGCAATGTGGCCCTCTACCTCAGCTGCTCCCTCAGTCTCATACGCAATGTGGCCCTCTAGCTCAGCTGCTCGCCAAGTGTGATAGGTAAATAATAGGAGCGTCTGTTCGCTGGATGGAACGAACGCGCCTTGCGCCCCCCAGCCCGCTCCCCAACCTGTCTCTGGCTTTGACCGCACGAGGTCAGACCCACACAATGAGACACCCGGGGCCAATGGCGGGAGCTCGAAACGCACTGTGGTTGGCTGCCGATCTGCAGAGATTCGATGGATCTCTAGTGCGTTCGCCACCACCTTTGGGCCGACAAGGGAGATCATGCGTTATGAACACCAGCCGCCCACCGGCACAACGGCGGGGTCCCTGGAAGCTCATTGTAGGACACGTTTCTCAGGAAAGAAAAGGTAGCTTACCATGAGCCTCTCTCCGGTGTACCAGTCGAACACGTAGAATTCGTCCTCGGATTGTTGGGATGGACACAGACATACCACGGTGTCAAGGCCAGGCTGAGTAATCCGGCCCTAAAGGTTGGGCGGGGTCGAACCCCGCCACCGTCGGGTCGAACCCCGATGTAGGTGCTTCCTCGCCGGATTAGGCAGAGTGGTATTTTGGCGAGACGGAAGTTAGGCTCGCCCCAACTTCCGCTGCCCTTTTATCTACACATTCTAGTTAGGGGGATCGGTGGGCGCATGTGGCGCGCCGATCCTTTCCCTTTACTACGCCCGTCTCCAATCGTCGATCTCCGCGTGCTGATGGCTGATCCCCGGTTTCATGACATCACCCCCCTCCAAGGCAACTCGTCCCCGAGTTGCCGTTCGTCGAGGCGAAAAAAATTTCCTGCCTCGGCATCGGGCGCGGTCTCTGGTGGGACTCGTGCCGGACATCAGCTGGAGCTGGCATCGGTCCTTGGACCGGCCGAGCTTTGGTGAGGCTCGGCATCGGCGCGGTTGCCGGCCGGGGTTGTTTTGCAACCTCGGCGTCAGTCTCGCGACTGGCATCGGACACTTTCGTGTCCGGCATCAGCGGTTAGCTGGCCAGGGGAGATTGGCGACTCCTCCGGCGTCGGCTTGTTAAGCCGGCTTCGAGCGTCCTGCTCGGCATGGGGCGGCATCCCGTATGCCACTTGGGATGCCGTCCGGTCCGTTGTCCATTTTCCCGATTAGCCTTTAGCTCAGGGTTCGCCGAAGGCGTTCCTTCCTTTGGCTTAAGGTTTGCCGAGCCCCTTTCGCTTCTCTTCTGATGGGCTTGAAACCTGCACCCGAACCCCGCTGCTGCGGGGTTACCGAATATGGTTTAGCGGTGAGCTTCGTTTTGAATAGATCGGAGATCTGTTCGCCAGATCGGGACTTTGTTTTCTCCCGATCGTCGATGGGCCCCGCTATATAAGCGGGGTTGGGTCGTTTCTTCGGTATTTTTCTTCCCTTTCGCCCCCATGTCGTTCCCTCCCCGTCGTCAACACCCTCGTCTCCGCCAATTGCGCCTCGAGGTTGACCTCGATGCCGTCGCCGACGACCTTCTGGGCGTTCGTCGTTCTCCCAACCTCCCCGCCTCCTGGACGTCCCGGGTCTTTTTCACCCGCCCTCGACAGCCGGGCCCTGGGTTTTCCCAGCGGCGTCTCCGTGCCCTCGAGTTCGCCGAACCTCCGGTTCTTCCTCTTTCCTTCCGCGAGTTCCCTTCCCTCCCCCTCGTCGAGCGCCTCACTCCCATTCGTCCCGTTTCCGCCCACATCCAGTCGTGGGACGGCTTCCGCTGGTCCGCCGACCTCCTCCCTTTGGTCCAGCACGTCCATACTGGCAACCTCCCCGTCCTCGGCTTTTCCGAGGCTCTTCGTCGGGATCGCATCGCGCTGCCCCCCGTCTTCGTCACCGAGGCGCCGCGTTCTCTGTCGACCGGTTTGGGCTTCGTCGACTGGGCCTTCCGGACGCGCTTGTCCGCCCATCGTCTCCCCCGGCGCGTACCCCGCCCTCCTTCCTCCACGTTTCCCGTCCCTTCCTTTTCCGCTGACGCTCCACATCCTCGGGTATTTCCCGAGTCGTGGACGCGCGAGGATTGGTTGCACTCGCTGTTCGTCCTGAACGCTCGAGTGTCCTGCGCGGGGTGGGTCCCCGCCATCTTCGGTCCTCCTCACGCCTTCTTCCTTGTCTTTTTCGACTCGGTGACCGCCCATCGGGTTCCTGCGTCGGTCCTGGGTCTGGGCATTCCCTACCCGGACGGTGCCGTTGTCGATTTACGCGACGTCCTCGTCCGCATCACCGACCAGTTGCTGGTGGCGCACCTGGAGTTGGGCCTGGTGGGCGCAAACAGGGTTGATCTTTGTCGGCGTTTTCTCCCCTTCGCGGTACGCACTCCCTTTGTTTCCTTTCGACTTCGTTGACCCTCGCTTTTCTTAGCGAGGTTTGCTGCGGATTCTGGCCAACCTGTCGCGACTGGGTCTCCGCGTCTGTCTTGGCGAGCGGTTTTTCGAAGATTTTCTCCACCCCGTGACCCGCCTCGCCGACGAGGACCCAGCCATCCTCCACGCCAATCTGCTCACCAACTTCGACGATCCTTACGAGGCCTCCTTCCTCGTGGCGGATCTCACCGCGTCGGTTCCTATTGCGGACCGGTTCGACCACCAGGACCCCGACGGCTCGTTTGTTGAGGATACCGCCTGGCGGGTTGTTGGAGACGAGTTCGACTTCCGCCCCCCGCGGTTGGTGACTTCCAGCACCGGCGAGCAGGTTTTGCAGCCGTCGGATTCCCCGAGTTGGTTCGGGGTGAGCGCCTCTACCCTCGAATCTCTCAGCGACCGCTTGGGTGATTCGGTCCCGGATTCGGACCGTGTGGTGGTCGACCCCGCTCCCTTGGCGTGGGCTCGGTTGCCGGACTCGGCGACGCCTTACGAGCGTCACGACTTTGCCGTCGCGTCGCGGGAGCCTCGGTGGTTGGTGGTTAGCGGGCTGTTGGAGGAGCTGGAGTCGACGGTGGACGCGTGGGCCTTGCCCCCTCCGGCCTGGGGTGCCGCTCGTTTCGGGGTGGCGATGCCGATGTCGCCGTTCGTGCCTCGCGCCAACTCGGCGCGGTTGGCGCTGGGGCTACCGGCGCTCGACCACACGGCCTCCCTGTTCCGTTCTTGGGAGGCGGCGCGTTCGTACGGCTTCGAGCCCGATGCGTCTTCCTGCCCGTTGTTGTTCCCGGTCCCCGTCGTCGCCTCTTCGCCCCCTGCCTCTCCTTCGACCCCGGGAGAACCCGGGTTGCGTCCAGCCTCGCCAATCCGCGTGGGGTCCCCCTCGTCGCCCGGGAATCCCATTGTGATTTCGGATGACGAGGGTCCCGTCGTCATCTCCGACGACGACGGTGACGACCTGTTCGGGGGTTCGCTCCGCGGGGTGGCGACCCCGCCAATCACTCGTCCTCCTTCGCCTACGCCCCCGCCTCCTTCTCCCCCGCCATCTCCTCGACTCCGTCGTCGTCGTTCGCCTCCCCGCCCATCGCCGTCGCGCTCGCCCTCTCCGATCCGGGGAGCCCCCACGTTCTCGTCTTCCCGTCCGTTGGACGAGCGTCTCCCAAGAGTCACGTGGTCGCGCCCTGCCGCCCCGATCCCTGGTGCCGCGGTTCCTCCGGCGCCTGTCCTACGGCCGCTCGGTCCCCGCTTCACCCATCACTTCGCGGGGGAATATCCGGGTCGAGCTATCGGTGCCATTATTCGGTCGGTGCACCCCCGTTGGCGGCGGTGCCAGGCAGCCGATCGACTCTGTTCTGCCGACCCGGCCGGGCATCGGGCTGGGGAACAGCCCGGCGCAGTCCCGACTGAAACGTCGGGGTCTACGAAGGCGCGACGGGCTTGCGATTACTGCATGCAGCGGCGGCAGTCCTGCGACGCTTGGTCGGACATGGCCGATACGTTCCCCGGGGCTCGGCAGCTGCCCGGCAGTTTCGGTGGTGGCAACACGACGGCCGCGGCGAATACACGCTGTTGGAGAGCGACGCGAGGTACCGCGACTTGATCTTCCTCCGTACGTCTTCTTCTTTTGATGTTGTTTTCTATTTTGACGATCCCGTCTTCCCAGGGCAATGGACCTTCGGGCAAATTTGCCACCGCTTCCTTCCTCTGGCGAATTCGGGGCGGTCCATACGCCGTCGTCGCGAGGAAGAGACGCGGCTTCGCCATGGGCTGCCGGCGAGGAAACCTCGCGAGCGCCGGCGCGCTTCCCGGCTCCAGCCGGGTACCGCGGACCGCCGCCCCCCTTCTCCTCGTCGTGCTGATCGTCCTCGTTCCCCGTCCCCGCGTGAAGCGGGGGGTTCTCGTCGGCGTCGCCCCTCCCCATCTCCCGAGCGTCGAAACGTCCGCCCTCGTCTTTCCTCTCGCTCGCCGCCTCCGCGCAACTCTCGTCCCGCGTCCCCTCCCCGGGCCTCGTCCTCCCGTCGTCCGGCGTCCCGTCCTCCTGCCCATTCCCCGCCTCTCGCGGGGCCTTCCCGGGCTCGAGAGGAAACCCCGGTCGCCGGCCCTTCTCGGTTGCGCCCCGAGCCGCCGCGTCCAACCGGCCCGGTAGTCACCCCGGCGGATTTCGACGACGACGAGGAGGCCCTGCGGGCCGTCCAGGAGCGTTCAATCCGAGAGCGGGGTCCCCCGGCCAGTGTGGATTTCGAAGCGGAGATGTCGCCGTCCCCGGACCTGCGCGCTAGGCTGGTCGGCGTGGAAGTACTTGACTGGACGCAGCTGTCGTCGTCGGCTTCCCGGAGCGCCCTCAACCATATGTACGCCGCTGCAGCGGGCCCGCCGGCGATGACGGGGTTGGACGCCGCAATGGCGGTAGCGCTGTCGCACGAGACCCTCGCGGACCCGGCGACGCCTCGTACGGAGCGTTTCTCCCCGTGGGTCCATATGCTGCATCAGCTGGACCATTTCTCTCCGTCGAGGACGTTGCTTGGGGTCCCGGTCCAGGGCTACGGGGATCGCAACCGGTTGTTCGAGAGTTTCGAGGCTTTGGGCGGCGACGCAGCCCTGCTGGCGGCAACGGCGTTGGACAACGGGTCCTTGGACGCGGTCCACGTATTCGAGTACATGTCGAACGTCTTCAGCCTGGCGGCCGACCATGTCCGGGACGTGCGCGACGTCACCATCCTCGAGCACCTGTCCTTGTTCTCGTCGTCTGTCCCAGATCGGCCCGAGACGACCTCTAGGTCGCAGCGTGCATGGGAGAAGTCGAGGGATCCCGGGGATGATAGCGCAGAGGTCGCAGCGGCGTCGTCGAAGGGGAAGGGGAAGGGTCGCGCGCGCGAGGAGGATACGATGGACGAGGATTAGCGGTGGTCGTCGCGTTGGTGCACTCGCGGACTTTTATAGCCGTGTATATTACTTTGTTTCTTTTTTCTTTTATCCCATCTGTTGCTGTACGGTTTTGGTGTGTCCGCGAGGTCCTTCCTCGCTCGGGTACCGTGTCGCTTTCACGCGCTGGGGCATTCTCCGGCTGCCAGCGCTTGGAACTTCCGTCTTCTGTCAAGGCCAGGCTGAGTAATCCGGCCCTAAAGGTTGGGCGGGGTCGAACCCCGCCACCGTCGGGTCGAACCCCGATGTAGGTGCTTCCTCGCCGGATTAGGCAGAGTGGTATTTTGGCGAGACGGAGTTAGGCTCGCCCTAACTTCCGCTGCCCTTTTATCTACACATTCTAGTTAGGGGGATCGGTGGGCGCATGTGGCGCCCGATCCTTTCCCTTTACTACGCCCGTCTCCAATCGTCGATCTCCGCGTGCTGATCCTCGGGCTGATCCCCGGTTTCATGACACGGCGATGCGGGAGTTGTGGGGCGCTATATCAATATGGAGGTCGTGCGGGCGGGTACGACGCTGGAATTCGAAAGTGATCGGTTTGCTTGCTGCTGCACATGGATGACGATTTCCCGTTGAAAGGCTCAGTATTTCGATCTCCCCCACGGTGGGTGTTATGCTACAAGCCGTCACCAATCATCTCAAGGTGAAAACGATTGCTCACGTTCTGAAATTCACCGTGACATCCCCGACCTCCCAGGACGTTCCATCCGGCCGGAGACTGCACAGACGCCGCGAGCCAAGCGGCATCCGGATCGGCAATAACTGATCCAAGGGACACGAACTCAAACATCCGCAGACCTTGTTGCTGCGTCTCCATCTCGAGTCTGTACATTCCACCGACGACTTTCCAGTCGTAGCCGCCGGACCTGGTAATTGTGACTTGCGCATGGGGTTGCAACAAAGCCCAGGCCTCCTCTCGTTTCCGCAACAGCTCCAGCTTGCGGCTTGTAGCCAGCCCTTGCAGCTGCGATGACCCGGTATTCTCTTCGACCCCCGCCATGTGCAGAGCAATCGTATAGCGCAGCCGCACAGATCCAAGGATCGTATGACATAGTGTGCGGTTATGTGTTCGGAAGCAACTAGCGATGTCGACGGCCAGCAAGTGTGATAGGCACTCCTCTAGTATTTCCACCGACAAACCAAAAATAGTCGTGGGGCTCATGGGCGTGAAAGGCAAGGGATGTGAGTACCTTTCTAAGCGCCGACAGCCTGAGAAAGCCGATATTGCATTGCCTCCCTCAGCTCCTTGTGGGCTGTTTCCCGTGTCAGTTGGACCGAAGCGCCAGCGGCCAGCCTGGAGACCACAACCTCTCGATTTGATGCTGCCTGTCTATTGTCACTCCGCCGGTGTGCCCTGCTTAACTGATAACTGGTTTGAATCCGTCAATCTCGCACATTTGCTGCGCGACGCTGTTTGATATCCTGATGTAGTCCGTTTGGTCAGATCTTTGGTGTAGACGCCACTGTAGTGTGTGAAACCCTGTCGAAAGAAGGCTGAGGATGAGCGTGGCGTTTCGGGCCGATGCTCCTGGACCTATGATGTCATTACATCCAAAAAAGGAATCCTCCCTCATGTCGTGGGCCATGACTGCGCAAATCTACCCACGCTCCTCAGATGCGGGCGAAGGCCGTCAGCTTCCGCCCCTGCGGTACACAGCATCGCGGGGCGGGCTGGCAGCTGTCCCGCGATGCGTAAGTAGTCTGTATTTGTACCTCGGGGATCACAGAACTCTCGTTACAGCTCTTCGAACCCGCCGTGCAACACTTTGTGATGTCTGCGGTGACCGTACCGTGCCACAGTGTCGCCGTCGCCAATAATATTCCGTGCTTGCTCCAAAATGCACCACAGATATACAGTCGTCCCGGTATATGTTACGGTCCGAAGCCCAAGCTAGATAACCCGTGAGGGTCGAGCCGCTGACCCGCACCCGTACCCGCCTTCGACCCTCACCCGCCGCCGCGGGTACCGTATACTGTAGTATCTCGGGGACCCGAAAAATCCAGAATCGCGAGCTTGTAATCGAAATACTACAGTCCACGGGATTTGATAGTCAAATCCCCTACGCGGCTGCTCCCCAAGGTGCAAATGGACTCGGTACATACAGTCCAGACCGTCAGACACATCTTCCCGGTGATATGCACCCGGAGACTGCGGGTTTGGCAGGCAGGAGCCGTGCGAGCCATACCTGCCAGTTCGGCGACGGGTCAACAGGCTGCCCTCGCCAACACGGACCCGTACCCACCACGACCCGTACCTGCGTCCCGTTGCGGGTTAGCCAACCGGTGACAATCACTAGCAGTAATAGGCCCCGGCCCCAGCTCGCGCCGTACCAAGTCGGGAGGGACCGGTATGCTACGGGACTCAGCTGCCACACTGGGTGATTGAAACTCGGCTGATATCACTGGTAGGGATGGGCGCGGGTCCGGGTCGACCCCCCGCCGGGTTTCCGGGTCGGGTCGCCCGGGCTCGGCTTGTGGGTTGGGTCGAATGTCGACCCGAGACCCGCGCGTTTGCCCAGGACCCGGACCCGCGCCGGGTTCTGCGCCGGGCTTGCGGGCCGTTGCGGCCGCAAACGCGTCAAAACGCGTGTACAACGCGTTTGACGACTTCCGGCAGCCCCGGACCGGCGACCCGAGCCAACCCACAAACCGGCGGGTCGGGTGCGGGTTCCGGGTTGACGCTCGGCCAACCCGACCCGCACCCGTGCCCATCCCTAGATATCAGCTCAACGGGCACTGCCCTAGCTTAGCAGCAGCCGGGACCAGATGTGCGCGTGTGAGAGTAGCACCGGTGCAAAGACCAACTCCGTGGCGACCAAGGGTCCAGGTACGGGGTATGGCCATAAGACGGGCTCAGTATGGCTTGGGCAACACATGCCAGTGGATCGGGCTGGCATTGCGGAACCCGCAGCCGGAACCCGCAGCCGGACCCAACCCCGGCCCGGGCAGCCGGGCAGTCGTCAAACGGGTTATACAACCCCTTTGACAAGATTGCGGCTGCCATAGCCCACTAACCCATCACAGAACCTGGCGCGGGTCCGGGTGCTGGGCTGACACGCGGGTTTTGGGTCAACATTCGACCCAACTCGTGACCCAAGCTCGGAAACCAAGCCGGTCGACCCCGACCTGCCGCGCCCATCCCGATGCACCATTGACCACATTGCCGATCACACAGCCGCATCTCCGGGGCCGGTTGATGCAGTACGCGAGGATTATGCCCGTGCCGGACCGTGTGGCGGAAGTGAGAAACAGACAGACGGACAGAGCGAGGAAGAGACAACAGGCACACACACACACACACACACACACACACACACACACACACACACACACACACAGAGAGAGAGAGAGAGAGAGAAAGGGAGAAAGGGAGAGGGAACGGAGAAAAAAAGAAAGAGAGAGAACAGAGCGAGAGCAGAGAATCAAGACGGGAGAGCGAGAGAAATAGAGAAACAGAAACGGAGAGAGGAAGAGAGAAACAGAGAAACAGAGAAGCAGAGAAACAGAGAGAGAGAGAGAGAGAGAGAGAGAGAGAGAGAGAGAGAGAGAGAGAGAGAGAAAGAGAGAAAGAGAGAAACAGAGCAAGCGAAAAAGACCAAGAGAGAGAAAAAGAGCAAAAGAGAAACAGAAAGAGCGAGAGAGAGAGAGAGAAAAAGAAAGAACAGAGAGAGAGAGAGAGAAAAGAACCAACAGAGAGGAAACAGAAAGGGAGACAGGCAGAAGAGCAAAAAAAAAAAAAAAAAAAAGAAAGAAAGAAAAGAAAGAAAGAAAGAAAGAAAGAAAAGAAAAACAAAGAAAAAAGTCGCGCTGTCGAGGAAAAGTAGTTCTAGAGCTGTTATGCCTTGGGTATGAGGGCCCAATGACATTCATTACAGAAACACATACCCGCAATGCTCCAACTCTGATAGTGGTAAGCACTCCACGCTCTTGGGGTAGGTGGAGCAGCCAGACTTGATGAACAGTTGCTCCAACCATTGATGCTGAGGATGTGCACACAACAGAACAAGCGGGAAGGTCAGGCGGCACATTGGGCAAGGGAAGTGTCGATTTTGCATGGGTGGGTAAATTCCCGAAAGGATAGTTGATGGCTGTTTGTGGCCGGTAGGATGAAGGGCTAGGTACCGTCCTGATCGCCCTTAATAAGATGGGGCAGATGAATCGTGTACGACTCACCGCGGTCTTGTGCATGCTTGGAACTGGGAAGCTTGGATATACGTCTTGGCGGGGCGGACATTGAGCTGCAGCGTAGTTAGTATGTTGTCGTCAAGGGTTTGGGAGTGGGAATGCTATGCTTCTTCCGCAGGGAGGCCAAATTTAGGGCAAAAGAAATGATGGCGTCAACGGTGCAAAAGACAAGTGTACAACGCACGATCTCCATGTGCAGCAATGCAGGTGGTGATACAAAGCTCAATGGCGACCGTGTCTCGCCCTGGTAAGGACAAATCGCCAGACATCGCCACTGAGCCTTGCACCTCCACATGCATGCTCGACGCGGTGTCGAGCAGAGACCGAGTAGCGACCGTGTCACGCCCTCCGTGGAAAAGACGCATCGCCAGACATCGCTACTCGGCCTCACAGCATCACCAGCGTCGAGCAAAGTAGCGACCGTGTCACGCCCTCCGTGGAAAGGACGCATCGCCAGACATCGCTACCCAGCCAACAGCACGAGGAATGCGGCGACAAGCCCATCGCGGAAGGGAAGGGAGGGGGGGAGGAAAGGAAGGAGGGAAAGGAAGGAAACGGTGGGAACGGGACCAAAACGCCTTATATACTAGGGTTAAAACAACATGTGGCGTGACAAGAACCTTGCTTTCCAAAAAAAGATCGGCGCGCCATTGCTGTAGAAAGTTCTAGAACAAATGGCAAGAAGCCAAGATTGAATCGCAAAGCGCCCCATCGACCTCGACTGCGTGCACATTTAAGAGACCACAGTAGGTGTAGGGAGTGTACCCAGGTGGGATCACGGACTTTCGGAGGGTCTAGTGGGCCGAAGGAAAGGGAAACAGAAAACAGAAGATGGCTGGGGCTACCCAGCCGCCATTCCGTCACATTGTATTGCACAAATTGAGTGGATGTCCGCTGAGCCATTGACTCTCCATTTCCAGAACACCGGGTAGCGATACGGCTCCACCATCGTGCGTCCTCACTCATATTATGTTGGGCCACACTCCCTATTTTCTTTAAGAATTTTAATGCAGCAGAAGGTGAGGAAAAAGTCGGCACTAATGACTGCCGGATGATTATGTCATCCGGCAGCACTTTAGTGTGTCCCAAATGGGGAAAGTCGGAGACGCGCTTAGCTCAAGGGTTCTAGATATTCCCATGGTGCAGGTGGCTAGAAAACTCCACATCCAGTCTGTGCAATGCCCTGGAGGTTAGGCAGTGGGGCGTCCTGAGTGATGCACCCTTTCAATGCCCCAGTGCACCAGTGATGCGCCCTTTTTTGGTGCGGGAGTAAGTGGTCGTGCCCGATGCGGAGGAGTGATCTGATGAGATCCGGACATCTGAGATTCGAAGGTGTCATCGACTACAACAGGGATCTTCGATCATGGCGTTGCATCCAGATTTGGATGGTGTTTGAAAAAAAAGAGATAGCAAGCAGAGCAATGCTCCGATGGCACTAAGTTTCGTGGGGGGGACCCAGCAGTGGTGTTCCTGACACCCTGTTCAAGAATCATATAGAACGGTGGTCCGGGTGCGAGCTATGGCAGCATCAGCCAGTAACGGTGACAGCGCTGATGGTGCCTTGGCGCGGAGGCGCATCAATTGATGCGGCAGGCGCATCAGCTTCGGGCAGAGGGCGGAACCTCCCGACGGCGTTTCAGACTGATCGAGGCATCGACCGTGGAGCTGCGGCGCTATTGATGGCACATGCCAAGAACAAAGAAAGCCGTGGGCGCCGGTGGGAAGCGCTCTGAGTATCAGTGCCGGCGTCATATGCAGCTCCGATAAGGAGGTGGATGCACCCCACGTACGCTGGCCACGCGCATTGGGACTGGGGTGGCAGCATTGAGTCGGTATGCAATGACCAAAACAGGTAGGTGGTTGACTTTCCAAAATGGGACACGGGCGTTAGGCAGGTAGAGGAGCCGAATGATGGAAGCTGATTCAGCGTGGGGCTGTTCATGACTACGTGCTGCTCAAATTTGGGGCTGAGAGGTGGGCGGGGACGGGGGCTACAGGAGCATCAAGGTGCAGAGGTAGAAGCGCTGATGGCGGGACGCTGGAAGGGGCGGATCCATTGATGGCGGGGGTGCATGATGGCGGGATGTCAGCGAGGAGTTGCCCACCGAGTTCCGCAGCCATCAGTGCGGTGGGGGATGAGCTATGGTCGCACCCGGACCGTGCGTGCCCAGCCCAGGCACCTGCCGTACCACCATTTTGGCGCGCCCGAAGCCGCCGCACTGCGGATCTGATGCAGGGCGAAGGCAGCTTCGGAATGGGCAACGCCAGGTGTCGGTCGTGCCCAGATATCGGTACGGTGCCGATCCCTAGTTTCAAACAGGAACGGACAGAGAGAGAGAAAGAGGAAAAGAAGATAGAGAGAGCGCGTGAGAGAGCAAGAAAAAAAAGCGAGAAACATGAACAGCGAGAGAGATAGAGGAAAAGAAAGAAGGAAATGGAAGCCGAGAGAGAAATAGAGAGAGACAAACGGAGAGAGAGAAACACAGAGAGAGAAACAGAGAGAGAGAAACCGAGAGAGAGAAACGAAAAGGAGAGAGAGAGACGGAGAGAGAGCGAGAAAAAGAGAGCGAGAAATAGAGAGCGAGAAATAGAGCGAGAAATAGAGCGAGAAATAGAGCGAGAAAGAAAGCGAGAAAAAGAGCGAGAAAGAAAGCGAGAAAAAGAGCGAGAAAAAGAGCGAAAAAGAAAGAGAATAACAGAAGTAAAAGGCGCGAAACAAGCGGAAGGGAGAGCAAAAGAGTGTGCTGCAATACCTAGGGCATGAGGACCTGGTGGATTCCCTGGTGAAAACACATACCCGGCATGTTCCAATATTTGACCCTCGAATGGGGCCAGACACTCCACGCTCTTGTCGGATGCGGAGAGCATCAGCAAAAAGGAGATTTACATATGAGGCATCCTATGCCACAGCCCACCTTATAACCGCAACCCTCCCCCGTAGGCGGGCATATGAGGCCTTATGAGCAGCTCAAATGCCATATTTTGCCTTGCGCAGGCTCCATAAGGCCAGATATGATGAGGGCTTCGGTTATAAGGCTGATAAGGCCACATATGATATTTCCCTTTTTGCTGATGAGGCTGGACTTGAAGAGCACTTATTACGACGATGGGTATGGGGGGCTGTACCACAGCAGGTCGAGCATGAGTCCGAACTGCACGGACTTGGGCGGGGAGGAAGATAGCATGTTGGATGGCGCTGATTTCGAATGGGACGGTTTTTTTTTTTCAAGTCTACCAGCCATTAGGATTGGGAATGACTCCAAAAAGATGTGTGACTCACGAATCACTGGCTGATGGGACGGCAGTCATCGCCGGAGGACGAGTGGGGAAGGGATCAAAATTGCTGCGCCACATGTGGTGCCTCCGCAAATGCTTGCTGATATTCGTCTAGCAGCACGTGTATTAAGCTGCAGAGCGATTAGTATTCAGTCCTCGAGGGTGTTGGGAGTGGAAATGATATGCTTGGACAGAAGTTCTGCGAGCAGGGACTGTTGTGATGCAGTATTGATGGCGAGAACTTGAGGGATAAGAGCGCAGCGCCTGATTCCCATCTGGGGCAATGCAGATGGTGGTGCAAAACTGAGCAGCGACCGTGTCTCGCCCCGGTCAGGACGAATCGCCAGACATCGCCACTCAGCGTCGCACCTCCACTAGCATGAGTAGCGACCCGTGTCCCGCCCTCCGTGGAAAGGGCAGATCGCCAGACATCGCTACTCAGCCATTAGAACCTCCTCCAGCACGAGTAGCGACCCGTGTCCCGCCCTCCGTGGAAAGGGCAGATCGCCAGACATCGCTACTCGGCCAGCAGCAGGGGGAATTTGGCCACACGCCTAGCAGTGAGGGGGGAGGGAAAGGAACAATTGGTGGGAACGGGAACCAGACGCCTTAAATACTGCGCCACAAAAGACCTGATCGCTTATACTGTTTGAGGCAGATGCATCGGGTGATACCTTACTTTCGAATCGGGTGATACCTTACTTTCATGACATCTGATACCTTACTTTCCAAATGCCTGATTCCGATCTCTGAGATTTGCAATGGCGTCATCAACTACCAACAGGACGTTCCAGCCAGATTTGGATGGAGATTAAAAAAAAGAGATAGCAAGCACAGCAGCAGTCGGACGGGGTCCAAATTTCGTGGGCGGACTTACAGGTGAGGGTCAAATACTGGGTTCGAAAATCAGCGCGCACGGAGGCCAGGGAGTGAAGCTATGGCAGCATCAGCGAGTAGCCTTGACGGCGATGATGGTGGCGTGGCGCTGAGGCGCATCAATTGATGCGCCTGTCGCATCAGCAGCGAGCAGCGGGAATAAGTGACCGACGGCATTTCAGAGTGATCGAAGCATCAGCCATGGAGCTACGGCGGTATTGATGGCACACGCCAAGAACAAAGAAAGCTGTGGATGACGATGGGCGGTGCTATGAGTACTAGTGCGGGTGCTATGTGCGGGTCCGATTGGGAGGTGGATGTACCCCACCTACCCTGGCCATGTGCTTGGGGGCTGGGGCGGCGGCACTGAGGCGGTACGCAATTACCAAAACAGGTAGGTGGTTGACTTTTCCAAAACGGGACACGGGCGCTGGGCGGGTAAATGAGCCGAACGATGAGAGCGGAATAAGCGTGGGAGTGTTCAGGACTATGCGCTGCTCAAATTTGGGGCCAAGAGGCGGGCGGGGCGGGCACCACGGGGGCATCAAGGTGCAGGGGCAGAAGCGGTGATGGCGGGGCGGTGGGAGGGCGGATCAATTGATGGGGCGGGTGCGTCAGGGCGCGAGGTCAGGGAGGAGACTTGCGCCGAGTTTCGTAGCCATCAGAGCGGGGGACTAGCTATGGCAGCATTGATCGCACCTGCCAACCTGCGGAGTTTGATCTGAGGCCGGCAGCGGAGTTTTTACAGCGCCGGATCACCAGGGGGGGGGGGGCTACAGCCACCGTGTTTGACAGGCCGTGGGTGTCGGAGATGCGGCGATCCGAACGAACTGAATGGCGAATGAATAGAACTGAATAGCGACTGAATGGCCGCTCGGTGGCGTTGGACAGGTGTCAGAAATTGTATTCCCTGGGGCGGGCTAGGGATGGTTTCCAATAGTTAGGGCATAGCACAGCGCAGTATCAGGGTCTAGACAGGAACAGGTGCTTGGCGTAACGGCAACAGCAGATCACGTAGTCATTGCTGGTGATGTCATTTTGGAGGTCGCGGGTTCGAACCCTAGCACCGACATTTGCATTTCGGCAAAAAAAAATGACTCATGGATCATGATGGAGCCAGGTTGATCATGATGACGCCAGGTTATGATGATGACGCCAGGTTGATCATGATGGAGCCAGGTTACATCGCGATGGAGCCAGGTTGATCACGATGGAGCCAGGTTAATGACGGCATACGTCCCGAAAAGGAAACTCTTGGCACTGATGATATCAAACCTGGCGCCAGGTTTGAGAAGCAGAGGGTTAGGGCATAGCGACCACAGCCCTTGAGCTTCAATCCTCCCATCTGCCGCCACTCTCCGAATTGCCCCTTCTCTTCCGACCTGCGCAAGAACGCGAAGCGTATAGGCTGACGGCGGACCCGTCGACGTCTCGCACGACGCCCGGACGCGTAGTCGGATGCCGCAAGGCTGCGGACAGCGTAACGACAACGAGTAGCCCGCTTTGGCGGCTACTTCGCACGACTGGTCACTGGTGTCCCTGTGCGAGACGACGGTCTTCCTCGCTTTCAACTACAATCAAAGTGAGCTTAGAGGGTAGCACGAGAGACCTAGAAACCCACTTCGGCAGCGACTAGAGCAGAGTTCGGCTCCTACAGCATGTCCCGCTGCAGCCCGAGCAAGGACGCTAACGACGGGGACTACGTTTGAGGTGCAGCGTGGCGGACATCCCGGTATTGAGGGTGTATGGCCGCGTAGAGTGCGGAGGGCGTCGGGATAACGACGCGCCGTCGGTGGTCATCGACATCGTGGTCGAGAGCAAAGAGTGGTTCCCTTTTCGGGAAGGCCTCCGGACCAATGCTTGGGCGCCGACTCGGATGCGCGGCTAGCTCCAGCAGCGAGCGACCATGGATTAGACTAATACCCTTCGTCTCTTGAGGCCTACAAAGCTGTTTCTCTCAAGAAAAGCGCCAGAATAATCCTGATCACGCGGAACTCACGTGGATCGTATCAACCAATTACTGGCACCGCTTCTCTGACTCCCACCACCACGTCGGACCGTGCCATGGGTCGCCTGAACGCACCAAGGGGCACCTCGACGGCAGAGAATCAGAGTCGGAAAAGGTGCGCCGCGTCCTCGCCGCGTACAGTCCTCGCCCTGACGCCGACGCGCATATCCAGCTCGCGGAAAGCCACGGCCTCGCGTACCAAGTTCACCAAGGCGTGCGTGTCATTCCCCCTACACTCGTCATCTATCTCCGGCGTCGCGCTCACTCTCACAACCCACCCCCCAGCAACTCCCAATCTCGCGGCAGTCGTGCCCAGCTCCCTCGCGCCGCACGCGCCCGCGCCCGCTTCTTATACCACGAATGCCACCTCTCGTGCCCCGACATTGCCCTCGAGCTAGGCTCCTCGGAAAGCGTCGTCCGTGGTGCTATCCTGAACAAGTACAAGGAGCCCGACGACGTAGCGCGAGATGGGTGGTACATCTCGGAGGAGTTCCGCGCCAAGTACATCGTTTACCGGGTGCGTCGTCTTTGTCTTTCCCTTGTCGCAGACGTTAAAGGCGTCTCTCCTCAGGACCCCACGCCACCACCAGTCGAGCCCCGTTCCTCGCAGGCCGAGCAAGAAGTCACCGCAAAGCTCCCCGCTCGCGACTCGCTAATAAAGATCGAGGCTCTTGAGATTCGGATGCCCGTTCACGACAACGAACACTTGGACGTGGATATGGATACGGTGCGTCGCGCCGCATTCTTCTTTTTCATCTTTCCTGAATTGTGAGCAGGAAGAAACGGGACCAGGAACACTTCGTTCCTCACCTGTCTCTGAGCACGAGACGGAGGAAGACGAGCAGAGAATCAGCGATGAAGATGACGGTGCGCAGACGGTACGTACCCGCCGTATTCTTCAAGATCTCCATCCTCATCTCCGCCATCCTCAGCATTCCACCCGCAGCCCCACCCCAAGCGTCCGCGACTTCGAAGATCTCTACAATCTCCAATGCCTCCTGCACACCGTCGACCCTGGCGCCGACCTCGAGCTGCAGCACCACCTCGCGCTCTTCATCTCACAAGGCCTCGACGCCGACGCACTACGCGCGCTCCCGCACTGGCCACACGCCGACGCGCGCGCCGTCCTCCAACGCCTCCTCGGGCGCACGGCCGCGCGTCCGATGGGGTTATTGGAGTTTCCGCTCCTGGAGCTTCAAAGCGCTCTACATGAGTCCTACCGTGCCGCTGGCAACGCCCCACTCCCACTCCCAGCTGCCCCACCAGCAGCAGCACCACCCTCCGTCCTACACTTCCTCGCCTCGCCCATGCCGCACGTCTCCCTCGCCCGACACCACGCGCTCTTTCTCTCCAAGGGTATCACCACCGTCGCGCACCTCAAGAGACTGGCGAAGCGGTGGGACACTTACCGGGACATGTTCGCGGAGGCGGATCCGAAGATGTCTCCCTTCGAGAGCGTCGTGCTGGAGATGGGGCTGGAGAGGTTGCGTGAGGGACTTGAGGCCTGAGGCGAACGGGTGGCGGATTGGGTCTGGGTTGATTTGGGTGGTGATTTTTTGGAGGATTTTCTTGCATTTCTGGTGGCGAATGAGCTGTATGTGAACAATACCATGTACTTGGACAGTTTTGTACGCGTAGAATGTCGATGTACCCTCAAACGCGCAAGATTCATACAAATCCTGATCACGTGACGAGATCGGCGGACGAAAAATCGCATTGGACTCTGCGGCCGCGTAATGACGTTACATGAAGTATGTAGTGGTAGGAAGGGCGTCGAGGTATCGTGTTTAGTGAGTATTGTTAGCGTATCGGGTTTTCCAGCTAACCGCGGGCACCGATGTCGACGCTGGGACTACCAGATCTCGGGTGGTGGATGGACGTAACGAGCGAGGCGCCATGTACTGCGCCTCGCAGTATATATCGACCGTGTACCTATCGATATGAAATACATGCGCCGGATTGACATCGCTACTAGATAATCAAATCCTAACAAGTATCATACAGGAAACGCGGGAGAAAGCAGTCGTTGAATATGCACGTAGACGGACGGTGGAGGAGCGAATGAGCTTGAGATAGGTAGCGAATGTAGGTGGTGGATTGGATACAAGCAATGGAACAGGTGAAAAGCGTCCGAGAAGCGAACAGAAATGAATACCGACCTCCGTTCGTGTTGGTCTCCCGACCCTCCGTCACATACCGATCCTATATCCATACCCTTCCCGCTGCAGCGTCGCTCCCGTAAACCCACGCATGTTTAGAGGCGATCCGGGCACGACGTGTAGTACGCAGCTGCCGGTGTAGCTGGCTTCGTCGGTCGGTCCATGAAAGCGGTCCGAATGGAGGCGAATAACCTGGCGCGGCCTGGGTTTCGTATTCGTATCCGTGCTCCTGCCGTCCATCCGGGTCCTCGTCGCTAACGGTCGGAATGGAGTTGTCAGGGCGTCGCCGAGCGGTAGGGAGCGCTCGTGTACATCGACACAGCAAGGCACACCAGCTAACGCTGCCGCAGCAGCACCAGGTTCGCCTATCGCGGCTGATGTGTGTGGCAACGAGCTCGGTGTTGCGACCGTGGGACGGTAAGGCCGGCGCAAGGGAGTATCGAGGTCGAAGTGGGGCTGTGGGCAGAGGGACGCGAAACGACGACGAGGTCGCGTTCGCAGGGAAGGGCCTATGCTACTGTTAGCTGAGACGACAAGCCCGAGAAAGGCGTACCTGCAAGACCACCATCTTCGCCTGCGTCATGCGGACCCGCTCTTCCAGCATCGGCTGCAGCGTCGGTGGTGTTTGCCGGTGCGTAGCCACGCGTTTCCACGCTGCTCCCGTAGCCGTGGCTAGCCCAGTCCCCCATCTCGTACGACCTGGCGCCACCGATGCCGACCAGCTTCTTCTGCGCGCTGCGGAGCTTGCTCCCGAGCAACGACGCGTCCGTCGTGCCCTAGGACTGACGCCTTGACTGCGGCGAAGAGACGCGTTAGCAAAAGCCTAAAAGACAGCAGAGGGATGCGCACCTCCTGTACTCTCCCCTTGCCGAACCTTCCTCGTTCTCTCGCAGTCTCGCCCTCGCCCCTTGCTGCACCTTTTCATCCTCCGTTGAGTGACGACAGGCCACATCGCGATGCGCAGGTCGGTTCCGTCCCTGTGTCGTCCACGGCCCGACGCTGCGGTGCCCAGCGCGATCCCCTCACGAATCCGTCGCGGAAAGCCCACGAATAGCTCTTCCGCAGCTGTAGATGCCTCGTCGAGGGCAAAGGAACGACTGTAGTCGGCCTGACAGCAACGGTCTGTGGTGCATGGTGGCTCGAGGGCCTAGCAGCGATGCGTCGGGTGCGTCGGCGGTGGAGATGGCGACAAGTCTGTGGCGAATCGACGAGTCGTTGGTAGGAGCCTGGTCATGACCTTGCGGCAGATGATGGTCTCTGGAGAAAACAGGCGTTTATGGTCACACGTTGGCGCATTCTCTTCCAAACTACCACTCCATTCGACATGCTCTCGCGTGCATAGCTGCTTGTGGACACGTTAATTCTCCTCCCGCGTCTGGCGAAAGTGAAGTTTTCTCTTCCCTTTTCGTTTAGCAGCTCAACAAACGCTTATAGCCCACCCATTCTCGTCCACTTCAATTCGGATCCTTCGCCGTGCCCTGGGTCGCATCCTAGTGTACAAGCTCGATTGTCCGTCGACGACATGCTACACTCATAAACGCATTATCGGCTGAGAATATCCCATCTCCGCCGCAGCAGCCCGCTCAGGCGGCCTCACATCCGCATCCCGCTCGACCATCGTACTCTGACGCGACGAAGCAAGCGAACCTCCCTCAATCCCTGCAATATCTCAGCCTCCGGCAACCGAGAAACTCGACAAAGAAGCTCACCGACTGTCTTTTCTTCGTCGACTTTCGCCTTCTCAAGCCTCGAAGATCGCGCAAAGAAGAATCCAAACATTATTGCGCCTGCAATACCGATAACAAGCAAACCCGACATGCAGAGAACCGTCGCGAGGTTGGCTTTCGGTGCGACCATGGACAAGAACGAGAGCAACAGCCATGCGTAGGCGATGCCGATAATGCCCCATGTGACGGTCCGATATAGCTGCGTTTCGGGCGATGCTGGATCCTCTGCGAAAAGCGGTTCCTCCGGGACAGAACGGCCAATTCTCGCCCACGGCTGGTCTTTGAGCTCTTGCCTGGCGCGTGTAATGTACGGAACCATCGGTCGAGCTGAGTCGATCCATTTTTTGATACTTCGAGAGAGTGTGGTCGTTGACGGAGTTCCAGGCAATCCCTGGACCAACGACCAATAAATAATCCAGTCGTCGTGGACGTTTTTCTGGTCAAGGAGGACTTGATATTTTCGCCGTCGAGAACGGAAGTAGCCCAGCGAAAAGAATGCCATCGCGGCGCCGGTCATGGTGAATAAAAGACCGACGTAGAGCCCCAGGACTTTCAATCCGTCGGCGGGGACATAGACGGAGGAGCCGCCGGCCGCTATCTGGAGCATCCCGACCAGAACTCCGGCGTTCAACGTCGCCTAGCGCAATTTCGTGAGGCATTCCAATGGAACAGCATCGTATCGCTCACCATGATGATAGCTCCCATATCTGCTTCCGCGTACGCGGAGACAATGCGAATGTAGCTCGTCAGATCCTCTGTCGACATCCGGTGGGTCGCCAAGAAAGTCGTGTAAGTCTTGTGTGTTGCAAGCAGTTCGACGTCGAGGTGGGTTCGCGCAGCCCAGAGGCGAATATGGGAGGGGAGGGCCATGCTGCGGGTAGGTAGGAGGAGAGGAGCGAGAAGGCCTCGACGGATCCCAAGGCTTCGATAATTAAATTTGGTCTATCTACGGGCCCGGGAACTTATCACCTTCTCATGAGTTCGATGTCTTCCCCGAGCTCAGGCAGCGATAGGCAGACACAGCATTCCGTCGCCATGCATTCGCGTGCGTTTTGAATCTCTCGGTGCAGTACCGCCGAGATACCTGGATTTACATCAAGATTTTCGCTTTCGATTGGGGACCTCCACCTCAACTCGCCATCGACAGTGATTTAATCCCGAGCTCAGAGTCGGACGATTACAAGGAGAAGATCTTGAACGCCACAGAGCAGTGCGCTGAGACGGCGCTGTACTCGGTGCTTCTCGCACCGGCGAAGGAGCTCCCGGACACGACGTTGGTTGATTCCCGGAGATGAAACTGGCACCCATAATGGAAGGGGGATACTTCTTACACGGCCTGGCTGCCCGGTAACCCAGCGCCCGCAACCGCACCAACAACCATCCACATACGAAGATTAAAACCAGCAATGTCCATAGAATACCAACAAAGTAACGACAGCAACACCCCAGTCCGCCGAAGCGGGCGTTATCGGGACGAGGAAGATAGTAAGTAGTGTGTAGAAAGCGTCCGTGAGATGAATAATGTGCGTGCGGGAGAAGACGTATGCGTAGACGGTCATGAGTGGGTACGTGGTGGGAATGGAAGGGGCAGAGACTTGAAAACACGGCGGCTTATACCCGCCCGACGAGCCCCATCATGCCCACGAGGGCACCAAGCGCGCCTACGAAAGACGCAGCCCAGACGCCAGTGGGTAGCGCGTACCCGCGTCCGTTGAAGGGCACGTACGACGGCGTCGGTGTGCCGGACGCAGCAGAATCGCCACCTCCAGTTCCGCCGCCTGTGAGATTGGCGCCATTGGGCTGTGGAAGAAAGAAGCGCGTCAGTACGGGCAGCACAAGGATGAAGAGGGGGATAGAAGAGAAAGAGCAAAACGCAAAAGAGGGGCATGGGGAAAAGAGTGTACGAGAGCAAAGAGTAGGTAGCAGGAAACGGCGTAGTAAGTACGCAGCAGCAAGGAACAACCGAGCGCAGCTGCAATACAGCAGCTCGTCAAGGGAGCAAACAAAAGGTCCATGACAAATAGGTAGGCGTCCGTGAAACAACGAGAAACGAAAAAGCGGATGGGCATGCAGCTCCAGACGACCGTATGCACGACGAACGAATGTCCACAATAACAATCGAGTCCATGCGCGGGCCGCAACGAGGAAAACAAAAGCGTCCGCATATACGCAAGTAAAGAACGGTGGGGAGGAAGCGCAAAGCGAAAGAAAGCAAACAAAACCAGAAGAAGGAACGCACCCCAATAGGCCTCGCGCCATCCGTAAACGCACACGTCGACTCAGTGCACAAGCACTTGTTGCCAATCGGGTCCCAGAACGGCGTCGAGCAGTTAGTCGGCACTGTCCCCCTCGTCAGCACTTGTCCCCAACGAAGAAAGCAAGCAACACCACGTACGCCTGAACCGCGTCTGCTGCGTCGAATCCTGCTCCGGGTTCGGGTCGCTCGGCACAGGCGGGGACGACGGGCACCCGTAGCACGTAAAGAACGGGAAGTCGCTGAACGGACATTCCGCCAACAACCCCGCCTCGTCGCCCGGCACGCCGTTGCAGATCTTGGTCCCGCTGGGCAGGTTCGGCGTCTCGCACTGCAGCGCCTTGACGGTGTTGAGCTGCGAGATCGGTACGGGGTTCTGCACCCATGCGAGGATCTGCTCGTTCGAGACGATCCAGACTGCGTGTGCGTGAGTGCTGGTGATGAAGAACACGACGAGGAAGCGCACCGTTCTGTTGCTCCTGCGCCCAATCCAAGAACTGGTTGATCATGTTAATGGTCGAGTTGGGCGCGGTGACGCCTGGGTAGTCGGTCGCCAAATGGATCGGGTGCGTGTACAGGCCGAACGGTTGGCGGTTCCCGTTGTAGTGCGCGGTGAACGTGGACTTCATGTACTCGAGCGTGGCCGAGTCGTTGACCGCGGACTCGCCGTTGGCCGTGTCGCTGGAGGATGCGTGAGCATGGAGAAAATGACGAGCGGAAACGGGGATACGCACAGCCAAGGGTCCATGAGATGGATGCCGTTCTCGCCTCGCGAGTCGAATAGGGCGTACATGGGGAACTCCCAGAAACCGGGCAACTGAAACACGACAATGAGCTCGACGCCGAGGAAGCAAGACGAGGAACGCACCTTGGGCTGGCCCGAGCACGAGCCCTCGACGTCCAGACAGTCGTTCGCCATCCCATAATCCAGCGTATACGGCCAAAACGCATCCGTGCCTTGCGCGTCGACGGGCAGACTGGCCGCCGATGAGGTATCGTACGTGAAGCCGGAGGCGGCCAGGCGTTGGAGCGTCTCGACGGTGTAGTTGAGGTACGGCGCTCGGAAGCCGATGATGGACTTGAGAGGGATGCCGGCGAGGGCATTGAGCGCGATGAGGTTGCCGTCGATTTCGTCTTGCGGAGGGGCGCCGACGTGGGTCATGGTGTGGTCGGCGATTTCGTTTCCGGCCACGTACCAGTCTGCGGCGTTGAGGGTTAGCACCAGAAGGGCAAGAGAGGACACTAGGACGCACCAGTAACGAGTGTAAAGTTGGTGTAGTTGATGGAAGTGTAGTAGGACATCTTCGGGGTGCATCCGTTGGGGTTCTGCCTGTGCGCCAGGAACTGGTTGACGGCGTTGAGCGTGTACGACTGGATGGCGTCGTCGGCCGTGAAGACGAGGAACATGGGCACGTCGGACTTGAAACGCCGTCAAGACCGAAGCGAAAACGAGGCACGGGCATCGCTCACCGCATTGAGGCCGCCGGGCGGGCTCGTCGAGGCGCATTGGCAAGTGGGCAGCTTGCACTTGCTCGCGTCGCACGAGTAGTTGGCTGCTGAGGCACTGGACGTTGCGCCAGAGAGCGACCCGTCCTGGGCGGCTACCCCAAGGGCATGCAAAAGGAGCAGGGAGAGCGACGAGAGGAGCATCCTCGTCTGGCTTTTCGGTGTCGGGGGTAGGAAGAGGAGAGGAAGAGCGTCGAGCTGGTCGCTGACGACGACGAGGACGGGGTCGAGGAGGCGACGGTGGGGGCTCGGAGCAAGTTTTGTGTACGTCACGTCAACCGCAGATGGCTTGGCAACCTCGGTCAACCAACTACTCCCTTCTTGTCTCCGTCAACCCGATGCTGTGGTCCATCGAGGACGCCGGCACAGGCGCTGAGAAGGAGTACCAGCCACTCTCCGACGGGTTTCACCCGCATCGTGCGATCCCGATGAGACCAGAACGACCGCGACACTTGTTGTTTGGACGTCTCTGTCCCTGCTGGTCCGGTTGGCTCCCATCTACGACGGCGGCGGAAGATATCGGCGGAGAACACGCCGTCTTTCTCGCGCCAAAACGAGGTCGCGGCAAGGCCAAATAGCCTGGATTCGGCTCTGGCAGACGACGGAATGAACGGTCAAGAGGCTGGGTATGCGCTATGGTGGGTGACTTGCCTTCTCGTCCACCGAATGAACGTATCTCTGACGCGTTGTTCTCTCTGAGCAGCCATGAATCTCCTGGCTGCCTCGCGCAACAAGCAACGCACCTCATCCCCGATCCCAGCACCCCAACCACTCGTCGAATACGCTCGTCTTCAGCTGTTTTCGCTGCCGAATCGCCCACAGAGGGACGTTGCGCTCGCCGTCGTTCCTTCTTAGTCGCGCCCGACCACCACCACAAACGACACGAACGTCGTTCGCAGTAACGGCGCCGAAGCGGACAAACGAAGAGCGCGCATGAAGCAAGAGGTACGCGGCAACGCGGCAGCCACTGCGCATTCCCTCAGCACTGACGCTATATAGCGGAGGCTATTCCCGTCTATTGCCATTGGCTTCGACCCATGCCGCATCTTCGGCAACGCGTCTATTTCCGCGCACGACGAGGTGTGCCCGCCGACGTCGTTCTTCGTCGTTGCGAACTGCGAAGACTCGCAGCTTCGGATACGTGGGCTCGTCTCGTCGTATGCGTGGCTTTTGGTACGTGGCCAAAGCCTTATCTCGTTCTCTCGCGGCATGCTCATCCGCTTTTCAGCCTACTGTCCACGTCTTCGTCGCTCAAGTCCTTCATCGACCGTATGCCGTACCGTCGAGCACTTATCCGGTCTGCGTCGCGGCATGCACGCCGTGCAACGGAGCCCTACAAGCGACCAGTGGATGCACACAGCTTCGTCGCCCGCACATTTGCGGCCCACGAAAACTCCCTCCTACCGCGCCCAAACCATCACTCCCCTTCTCTTCGCTCCCCGTAAAACCTCCTATCAACGCGCGCGTCCGCTGAATCGGCCTCCCGAACCGCTGTCCTCGTCTCCAAGTCGCCATCCCGATTTGGCAATGGTCACGTGTAGAGCCTCCCGTCGTCACCGCCCTCCACTTTACCGTCCACTACGTGGACAGATCTCTACGAAACTCAACACGCGGATCATGCAACAAAGTCTCCATCCGGGAGTCTAGCCGGACCCGCTGCAGCACACCTATTTACGACCCAGACGACGGTCGCCTGCGTTTTCAGCCGTTTTGCCAAAAGTGCGAACGTCCCGTTTCGGGTATGCAAACGCGCTCTACCGCCTCTACGGTCACAACCCCGAAGTACGATAATCGCGTCGGATGTCGAAAGACGCCGTGTCGCCAACGCGGTCGTCCTCGACCCAGCGCATGGACTTGCCAGTGGGCTGGTACCGGGAAGAAGACGGCGAGTAAACGGCCGCGAACTACATTATGTGTGTCGTCTCTATATCATCAAAATACACGGCTGACGCCCTCTCGCTCGTCCAGGTCTCCATACGGTCGTCGTCGTCCCGCATCTACGGGCCTACGGCTGCTCGACCCACTGGCATGCACACTTGCACAACGAGACCGTCTCGTCCCGCGATGGCATGCTTGCGAGCCGCACCGAGCAACAGGACCGCTTTCAGCGTTGCTGCCTCGCATGCATTCCCGCCCATGGGCCATGGCTATCTCCCAGCCTCTTCATACCGCGCCTACGGAATGGGTTTTCAGCCCATCGTCCCCTCCCTCGCCCGCCAATACCCTTCTCGTTAACTCAAATGCCTCCGTGGCCCGTCGACGTTACCGTCTCCATCTAGCCCCACCGCATTTGACGAATCCACTTCTTTTGCGTCGCGCCACAGGCTCCAATCCGGCGATGAACACCATCCGTCGCGGGGCTGCAGAGTGGTGTCTCCGATGCTCTAGAGGGATCCGGACGCGGCACGATACGTCCCCGCCACCGTCCTCGCCCACAAAGCACCCTTGCGCGCTCCTCGACAGTCCCTCGTCCCCTTTTGCGCAAGTCGAATATGGCGTCATAACTCACCAGAATCATCCGTGCTCGCGTCCTCGCCATCCCTCGAACCTACCTTCAGCGCCCGCGCACCTTGAATGGCGCTCCCGAGCCGCCTACATCGTCTCCAAAAGCCGTGTCCCGATTTGGAAGTCACGTGGCCTTATCTTATCGAGCTCGTCTTCCACCCTACGGCGCGAATCCTCCCCCGATCTCCACGATATGCGAACCACTGGATCTTGGAAGACCTATCTTCGTCTGGATAACCTCCGGCAACTACCCCCGATGGTCCTTTTATATCCCGGTCGGGGCACGACGCCGTACCTCGTAGCCGCCCTCGTTCATCTCATCGCGGCTTTGGCTTCTGGCCACCGTAGCCCTCCATGGCCCAATATTGCTGCTTCATGGTCTCTCATACCGTGTTCGCCCAAGTACTCCATCGTGGATTACTTACTTGCGTCGTTGCTCTACGTATCCACTTTCTCCCGAACTTATGTACCCAATTTCGAATATGTACAGGCATAATAAGTTACCATACTTCCGCTCCTCCTCATCATCCAAGCCTCCTCGTACGACGACAAACGGACTACTTACACACTATGGTGGCCCTTCATAATCTCCATCCAGAAGCTCTATCGTTGCCACCTCCCGAAAAACCCGCTGGCATTCATACCTAAAGCTCGGCCTCCCATCCCCAATCCCAGACGGGCCACAATTGAACAGCGTGAACGACTCCAGCGCCTCGCCGCCCGCGGAAGTGCAGCTCCGCCGAATAGTGGCCGCGAACGTGTCGAAGCTCGAGCCCGCGCCATGGGTGTTAATCGGGTGGTAGTGCGGCTGCGCCATGAGCAGCGACCGCGAGATCGCGACATTCTTCAACGCAGGGAGCGCCAACCCGCCCAGAAAGTGGATCAAGTCAAAGCGAATCGTGTCGGCGTCAAGCGCAAGCGTCGACATCCTCGGAAAGACGACTGGCTTCCTCGAATCATTGGGCTGCGCCGCCGCCAACCGCCCGCCCGCGGCGGCCGAGAAGCAGAAGTAACACTCCACGACTTGGGGAGTACACTCCAAGATTTCCCGTACCTGATCGGGGCGAACCTCGACGAGCTTGAGGCGGCTGAGCTGGCCGAAACTCCGCGTCGAGAGCAAATTCGTGTAACTGCCCCGGATCCCCAAGCGCATATGCAAGCGCTGGATCCCCGGCGCGTCAATCGTGCTGAGGATCGCCCGCTCTTCACGAGCCCGAGCCACTGATTCCAGACGCAGGCCGACCAGAACCGGCATGTGGTGTACCTTGCCCGGCGCAAGGTGACAAGGCAGCAATCGCGATGGCAAAACGAGCTCCGTGTACTCCCAGCGCTCCATTTCGTCGAGCAGCGGGGCCAACGTCCTCTCGACGAGCCACAGAGGAAGCCCGCCGGTGTCGGCACAGCGGAGGCCGACCGAGATGGGGAGCGGATGCGATCTAGCCAGCCAGTCTTGTATGGTCTTTGGTGGCGGGATATACATCGAATGCACACTTTGTTCGCGTGCGGCCGCAGGGAATCGCACCTCGATGGCGCGCCAAAGGCCGGGAGTGTCGTGAGCAATATCCCGCCAAAGCCGACAAATGCGAGTCAAAATGAGCGGTGAACCGTCTCCGAGGAGCTCTGGGCGCGCAGGATATGCAGGAACGAATCGTTGAAAGATTTCGATGGTGATTTCGGGAGGAAAATCGAGTACGGTCAAGGGACCAGAGTCGATCGAGTCCCCGGCTGGACGCTGTCTGCGCAAGCTTCGAGCGCGAGTAGAACCCATAGACTCTGCGGGAGATGATGCCAGGAGCCTTTTGCGCCGGAGTCCACACCGGGTTATCGGAGGACAAGTCGGTAGTGGACAGTGGTGATGGTCAAGATTTGCGGGCACGTGCCCGAAAAAGAAACGGCTTGGTCTGCCCGACACCTCATTCGGCTTGCCCCAAGCATTCATATAGCATTCCCATGCATAAGGCACATAAGGTAGACTGGCACAACTAATACGAGACGAAACTTTTCTCAATGAATTGTCCATTTTGGATCAGCGACTCGGACGCAAGTCTCGACGCGCAAGTGCACCAACGTACGAGCCCCAACGCCGGAGCCCATTCGACGGCATCCTCGTATCAATTCGAAGACACGCAGTCCGTGGTCGATGATCAGGAAGGCAGTCGCCTGGCACCCGATTCCTGGCTCAACGCAGAACCAGCCCACCGTCCCACGGAACTGGGTCGAGCGATAACCCAGCCACAACGTCATGCGGGCAACAAGACAGGGCGTAGGGATGATAGCCGCGGTCCTCGGGGGTATCCGCAAGCGTACCAGTGGCGCTCAACGGCAAACGCGATTAGAGGCGTGCTGCTTGAGGACCAGCCTGCGGCCGCAACGCGAAGGGTACCGGTTGCGGCAAGCGGTATCGAGGCCATTCGTTCGCAGCTGCTGGCGGCTCAACAAGAGCCGCTACATCCTCAATATGGTCTTCTGTAGAAGTATAAGCGACGCCGGAAGGACTGGAGACGAAAAAAAAGCTCGCACCGAACCGGATGTCGATATCGCGCCGACACATGCTGAGCGATTGGCGAATCGCAGACATTGTTATCCCGTCCAGCGCATCGACCCGCAGGGCCATAAGCACACCCTTGACCCTTTTCAAGTCGCGGACGCAACCCAGACGCACCCTCGCCCCTTGTCCGACCAACTCGCCAAATCACCATGCCTACAAAGACGTCCTCGTATTTCGACATCGCCGGTGCGGACACCATCGACGCGTCCACCGAAGCCATACGCCACAGCCAGGGCAACGTCCCCGCACCCTAGATGGCACGTAAGGCGTAGGATGGTAGCACCCAGTGCAGCCCGCTTGATCACGTGATCATGGCGGCGAAGCAGAGGCGCAATGAATACCGAGGCGAGGAGTTGGGAGGACTTTGGATGCGATGGGAGTGCGTGAGGCGTGGAGGGAGTCGTCGATGGCAGTTGTAGACGCGGTTACGAGCATGCATGCTGCCGGGGAACGATATGGACGCGCGAGGTGGCTCGATCCGGAGGCGAAAGTGGAGGGTGGCGACCAACGCCGACGAAGTCGGGCATTGCCTGAAGTCCCAGACGCAGGCGGAGCCTATGAATGCACCACAGACTAATAGATGGACGTATAAGCAACGACGGAATAGCTGCCATGGAGCAAAAAACGCACCGTAAAGCGCGTCGGCGACAACGCAGTCCACCAAGCATCCTTCCATTGCGCCCCACTGTAGCCCACGCGCTCTGCCGTCCCAAACGCGCGCATGCTCGTTGCATTGCCCGAGCAAAGCGGACGCCTACCCGTCTCGACCCTCGAATTGACCCTCGAATTGAATCCCACTCCCGATTCTCCACCCTCCGAAGGCCAGTCCCAGTCCTAGTGCCGCCCGCCCATCGACCCGTATGGTACGCGTAGTGAAGGCGAAGGAGGACGATGAGAAAGAGTCCATGGGAAGGAAGACGGGGAGAAAATGGCCGTGGAGGAAGTCAAAGAGGTCGGGACGAAGTATACGTAGAACGGTACTGCGAAAGTGAAAGTCCGTGGTGGAAGGGAAACGTGAATGGGATAATGGAGGCGCGAAAGGAGGCGAGGAAGAAAAGGCAGAAAAGGGGCGGGGAGATGGGATGAGGATGAGGGACGAACGGCACCGGCTCCAATCTCTGCGCATGCGCCAGCGCTCTCCTCCTTGGCGCACTCGCCGCTCAGTTTGGGTCGCCGCCTACACCGTGTCGTTGGCCAACGACACGCGCTCGTCCAAAAACGCGGAGGCTGAGCAGGGGAATGATTGCGTGCCGACGTCGAGGAAGACTTGTTGGTGGAGATACAATCGTAAGACGTCCAGAGACGATCGCGGGCGTTGGTTTGCTGAGTCCAGACAGTGATACGATGGTCTGTTCGGCTTGGGATCGGGAGCCGCCTATGCAGTGACTTAGAAGACGGCAATGAAGCGAGACTGCGACGCACTTGCTTGTTGGTACTAGCGCAGATATCGATGTCTTCGCATCCTAGCATCGATAGATAGACCGTAGCAGGGTCGAAGACTTCAGAGGTTCATTGAGAAGGGAGGATAGGATCGGGCAACGACGTACAAGGACCCAATTTCAAGTCAATCTTCACATTCTTGGCGCGAGGGTTTCGAGTACCAGTGCAAGCTTCGAGTCTCGACCAGGCACCTGTTAGCCAAGGACACAAAACGCAGGCAGCATCGAGGAGATGAGAGTTCGGAACAAGCCCGCGTTGTCAGCTGATCCCACACACACCTCTTCTCTTCCGACCCTCGTCGGGCTCTTTTTCTCCGTTTCTTCTTGCCCGCTCTCGCGGGCCCTTTTGACCACGTTCCTTCCATTGTAATGCACCTCGGCCATCTGCAAGCCCGCCTGGACGCGGGCCGCTCCCCCTTGGCCAAGCGCCTCTCCAATTCTGGCTGGGCCAACCCTCCGGCCTACGACAACTCCAAGAAGACCGATGACGGCGACGACGACGACGCAGGATGCCGCAGCGGCGCAGGAGAAGCGGCAGGATACGTTGGCGGTGGTGACGGACTCGGCGGTGGTGTTCACGGGCGAGGGCTTCACCTTCACCCTCGACGGGGCGGCGACGCTGACGGAGACGGTGGCGGCGGGGCAGCCCACCCCGGTGTCGGGCGGGACGGCGACGGTGAACGTCGACAGCTCTGCGACGAGCTCTCCGCCGACGGTGGCGACGAGCCCCGCGGGTGTCGTCACGAACACCGGTGCTGCGATTGTCGGTGCGACGTCGGGCTTCACAACCATCGCACCCACTCCCGTCGCCTCGGTCATCACCAACCCGCTCTCCTCCAACTCCAACTCCGACTCCAAACAGTCGGGCGGCGGAACCTCCGCCAACGACGGTGCCCAGCCTCTCGGCGCCGCCAGCACCTCCTCGAAATCCGGCGGCCTGTCGACGGGCGCAATCGTGGGCATCACCCTCGTCCTCGTGCTCGTCATCGTCGGCGGCATCCTCTTCTTCATCCGCTACCGCGCCGTCCAGAAACGCAAAGCCCGGCGCGCAACCGGACAAGGCGTCGGCGGGTGGGCCGGCGCCGCAGGCTTCGCCCAACCCGCCCCCGTCCCCGCCGGCTCGTTCGCCAGCGGCGCAACCATGGCCGACGTCGAGCGCTCCGGCGCCATGTCCGAGCAATCCGCAGGCGTCTCGTTCGCCCGTGCCCAGGCCGCCGCGATCGCCTCTTCCTCCGCCATCCCGCCCCCTCCCAACGCATACGGCGGTGATCCATACGGCGGCCCCCATCCCCATCCCAGCACCAGCACCAGCACCCTTCGCCGCGATGCCAGCAGGCTCCGCCACCGCCCTCGTCCGATACGAATTCATCCCGTCGCTCCCCGACGAGCTCTCCATCGTCACCGGCGAGACCGTCCGCATCGTCGCCGAATACGACGACGGCTGGGCCCTCTGCGCGAACGCGCGCAACGAGCAGGGGATGGTGCCGCTCGAGTGTCTCGAGCGCACGAACAGCGCGAGTGCGCCCAGGGTCGTGGGGGCGCGCAACTCGAGGCGCGGGAGTAGCTTGGGTACGGCGCGGTAGTGCGTGAAAGGAATGGCTTGTGTGTTATTTATTGGTGCGTTGCCTTGTCCTTCGTCGACCGTTTGCTAACCGATGATGCTTTTGCAGAACTAATTATCGCATCCTCGTCGCTCACATCCGCTGTCTCCCTACGTATCATCCTCGTCGTATCTTCCTCTGGACTATCCCGTTGCCGATCAACCTCCCTCCCTACCGTGCACTACTTTGTTAGGTCCGAACGTTTTCGTGCTTGTTTGTTTGTTCCTTTTACGAGCAATCAATGGGTTTTTCGAGCCCTCAGCGGAGGAGGACGGTCTCGACGCCCTGATCACGTGCCTCGCAGAAATATTGGCGGAAGTCTTGTTGGTGCGTTTAATCCTTCAAGTTTTTGCAAAGCATTCATTCCGTGTAGCATTACAATACAACAAACCTAGGCTCAGCGACGACGCGAATACCCGCGCCTCTTACTCGTCGCCTTCGGGATAAAATCAGGCTTGCCACCCAAACTCCCAAACACATCTCCAACATAATTCGTCGCCTGAATCCCCTTCTTAAACTCACTCTCCCAACCATCCAAAACCATCTCCACGATTTTCACACCCGCGATGTGGATATTCGCGATACTATCGTCGTAGCCCGGCTCGGGCCCAAGCAGAGACGCGACGACGCTCTGCCCGGGGAATTCTCTGTCGAAATCGGAGGCGGTGCGCATGATAATTATGCGGCTGAAGTCGACGCGGTTGGCAATGGCCGCGCGGAGGAGGGCTTGCAGGGTGGCGTTGTCTTCTTGCTGCGTGCTGCAGTAAACACCCTTCCCGCCAGTGAAGACACTAACAGTGCCCTCAAAGGCAACACCGAGCAAGTCACCATCCCAGTAAGTGTCGCTCGTCGCAGTGTCGCAGAGGTAAACATTTGCCTGAAATAACTTGAGCAGAAGAATCAGCAGGAAGACCGTAGAAACACGCACTGCCTCCGAACCCGCCTTATACTCCGGGTTTTTGCTATAGTTGGCGCGAAGCGGCGTCGAATCGGGCGAGTCGGAGAGCTTGGCCGTCTTCGCGACAGCGAACGCCTTCTGGCGCAACGCCTCGTTGACCTCGTACACCTCCGTCCCATAAAGCGCACCGGGGAACTGCCCCGGCTGCTCCGAATCCTGCGCAAAATAGCCCGTCGTCCAGTTCTTCGGGATCTCCCTCGCGTCGATCTCGTACTGCAGCCCAACGTGCACCGCATACCGCGCAAAGGTGACCGACCCGACCGAGGCGACTTTGGGATTTATTCCCGCAATGCCGGCGATCATGAAGTACGTTTGCGTGAAGTTGAACAGCGGGGAGAAGGCGAGGGTAGCCACGGAGACGGCGGCGTTGGATTCGCCTTCGCCTGTGGTGAGTTGACAGATCTCTCCGTCGGCGGTACAGTGGAGGTCGGGATAGACGGGGGAGAGGCCGGGGAGGGTGTAGTTCTTCTCGAGGACGTTGAATTCGGGGATTCCGTACCAGGAACCGCCCTCGTCTGAGAACTGTCCGTGCCGTGAGGGAAGGAAAGTACGGAGGTCGTGGTACACGCACCATACTCAAGATGACGAATTTGGGTGAGATAACACTGCTCTTCGCCTCCGCGCTGGGGAGCAGGCACCCATAGAAGACCGCCGCGCTCAGGCTCAAGCTCGGCAGTCCCAACCACTGTAGGCTCTTCATAGCGTTCGTGAGGGATCGTAGACGGGAGTGAGAGAAAGAGGACGCGTCTCAGGGACTGTTTATAACTTATCTCCCAGGCGCCTGACAGGCGCATGTCAAGCCCTCGACGCGGCGCCCTCGGCAAAACGTACGTTCGCGTCTGTTTTTACCAGCGCCGCGCGGGACGGGAATCAGGTATCTGCCAGGTTGAGGTAGGAATCGTGCAGAAGATAGGCACTGGTGATTCCGCTCCGCAGCTTCGGTCGCCGTTCATCCGCGCCGTGGGCGCGGAAAATTGCGCTGTTGATGGGAGCCTGAAACGATCGCCGGTGGCGCTACAGGATGGCAATCAAGTGTTTCACGACGATAAGAAGGGAAGCTTATCAACTTCACGCGTCGCCTCGGGAGCGGCAGGTATGTATAATTGTGCTGAATGGTCGCAGTCGGATAGGATCAACCAAGGAATCGGATGTGAAAATATATCGAGGTGTATTCCGCGGGTGTCTGCCTCCTGACCGCGTCAGTCAGTCTGCGCTGATGAGTGCGACGAGGTACGTACTTTCAACACAGAAATTGCACCGTCAAGGATGGAGCCGTGTTCATCCGCGGCGAGAATAAAATGGAGAGTCCATCGAGAGCCTGAGTCGAGACAACTGGGAATTTGGTGCTAGAGCGAGTACTTGAGCCCAAGGACACCATGCAGAGAAGCTAAAGGTTGATAACCGGTTCGAATGTTAGCTGTGGTTGCTGCGTCGATTGGGTGGTGGTGGTTGAGAGACAACCCGCGGTGATGGCTGTCGATCAACACCCCTGAGCCACGTGCAGCTCCCATCTTGACTGCGAACCACCATGTCGATTGGGTTGATTGGTTCTCTTTCTCCGCACGCGCGCCTACGTCTCCGCATTCGACCAGATTCGTCAACCAAATTTCTCAATCCGCGAGGAGAAACAACGAATGCGCGAAATACCCCAGTTGAAAATCCAACTCGCTTGACTAGAATTCTCTCGCTGGCTCTTCACCAATCATTTCTTCAAACTCTGGCGCTGTATACATCTCTGTGTCAGACTCCCGACTTTTGTCAGTCCATTTTCTGCAATCATTTCCGAGAAAATCTTCCGCCGTGCTCATTCGTGGACTTTTCGTCGCGTTCGACTCGCGGCAACGTATTCGATGCCCGGAATCGTGGGGCTTCAAACAAATAACAGGTCCCGGACATATCTCTGTTCAACTCGTCAGTTGTCTGGTCCGTTCCTTCCAGATTGACGTGCAAAGCTACTAATTCCTTTGGGCATGTCGGGAGATTCAGCAACAGCAGTTCTTGTGTTTCGAATTCAACACGAGCACGCCCGTCTCCGCTGCACTCTGGGCTTTCAGAATAAGTTGCCCTCCGACAAAATCCACTGTGGCTGGCCGCTTCGCCATGGGCCTCGTGTCGCGCGTACGTCGGTTCCTTGCCCGTCGGGATTATCAAATGCGACGGAAATATCTTCTGCGTAACCACGACAAAATTGCCCTGGGAGTCGTCTCGTTTCGACACCGCTCTCCGAGGATCCGACACGCTGCGCCGAGTCGGCGGTGATGCAACAAGCCTCCGCTTCATAGACTTACTTCATCGTCTTCCCTTTCTTTTCTCTCTGTAGTTGGACCAAGTTTTCCTTCATGAACGTCTACTCCGACCTGGCCTCGGCTTCATTTTCCACGTCAAGCTGCTCGTTAAGCGTTGCAACGCGGCGCCTTGCCGACAACGCCTCATGGACATCAACATCATGATCTCCCCCGTCAACGTCGATCGATTCATTTACTCTCTGCCTATCAGTGACGCGTGGCGTGCCTTGCTTCGGCCCAGCGCCGAGGCTCAACGCTCTTCTCTTCCCCCAACGACTTGGAAGCGACAAGCCTATATACCCGCGATGTCGACGCATTCTTGATTCCTTTCTTCGCCCCCCGCACTTCGCTCTCCTTCTCCTACTCTTTGCTTGGCGCGCCCGGACAGAGCCTATCTGTTTCATTCCTGTCCCTTCCCGTCGACGGACAGCAGACGAAACACGAAAACGAGGCACACCCGGTCGAAAAACGCCATGTTCGGTGCTGGCCAGCTGCCCACACCCAGCTCGTCGGGCAGCGGACAATCCTACTTTGACCCGGAGCAACACCCGCAAGGCCGAGGGCGAGCCGCCGCGCCGTCCGTCGTCAACAGCGTGCGTCCCCGCCGCAAGTCGCCGCCGTCAATGTACGTCGCGTACGAGACCCACGTCGCGAAGCCGCCGAAGCCGCTGCTCAAGCTCGAAAAGACGAAAAGGAAGGAGCAGGAGAAGGGCAAGGAGCGGGCGCAGACGGTCGTCGAGACGCCCGTGCCTTCGCCGGTGGGGTCGGGCCCGAGAGGGAAGAGGGCTAGAGCCGCGACACTCGCTGCCGATTCGGGACCGAGCCCAGACCAAGATGGAACGCGAAGAGGGCTCATGAAACGGCCGTCTATCGCGTCGTTCCTCAGTCTTCGTAAAAAGTGCGTGTTTTTCAAGCCCGTCTTTCTGCCTTTGTGATGCTGAATGTCGCTCAGGACCACCGGCTCGATATCGATACCAAATCCCTTCTCGACGGCGTCTTCGTCGCATCCACCACCGCCACTTGCCGTCGTCACCACATTCCCCGAACGGCCCGCCCTCAAACGCAGCGCAACGGCGTCGTCGTCCGGCTCGGGCTCTATCCCCCAATTCCACCTTCCCCGCCCACCATTACCTGTCCCACCAATGCCCTACGGCACCCCGCCGAATATCCAGCAGACACATGTCCATCCCGGTGCCGACTTTAGCACCGACGACCTACTCTATCAGGACGATGACGACGAGGAGATACAAGAGGTTCCGCGGAACTACAACCCCAACGCCCCGCCGCGGACCAGCAAAGCAGCGCGGTTGCTTGGGAACGATCCCGCGCCTTCCTCGCAGCGCTATCCGAAGTACCGCATCCCCGATGCGCCGTACTACATCTCCGACAGCCCGGCGTCGAGCGTCAGCTCCCTCGCGTCGTCCTCTGCGCCGTTTTCGTCTCGCAGGAGGAGGGTCGGGACGGGCGATTCGCAGACCACGTTCGTCGATGGCGATGCGGGGATGTTCTACACGGAGGAAGGCGGGTGGTACGCGGATGATGCGCATTACCCTGCGAAGCCCGCTGGTGCTGGGATGGACGACTGGGATGACGGTGCCGACCACGTTGGGCAAACGCGGCGCGACTCGATGATGATTAGCCCGATTGAGTTCAAGCGGTCGTCGATGAGCGTGTTTCCGCCTGGTGCTGCGCAGCCGGATAGCGACGCCGAGTCTCCGTTGGACGGGCAGGAGCGGGATGTGGGTTCTGAAGGAGACGAAGAAGAGGAAGCCGATTCTGTGCCTCCGACACCCATTGCCCCGCTTGGTCCCCGACCACGACGACCAAACACCGCACCCAACGCACATCGTCCGCCGCGCGTCGACTCGCACATCCACCACGCGTACGCATTTACGCACCTCCGCCAGCACGAGGATGGCTACCGGCGCGACTCCGCGTTCTCGCAAGCGGAAGCGATGGCTGCTGCGAGGCCAGATACACCCTTCATGGACGTGCTCATCGCTCGCGGAGGCGCCCCTGCGTCTGCCGTCGCCAATCGTGCCATCAGCCCAAGCGGCGATCGACATGCTCGCTCGCCATCGGCTGCCTTGTCGTTTACGACGCGCTCCGAGACGGGCTGGCAGGGAGAGTGGAACTCGGGCGACATGGGGGAGGTCATGAACAAGCTGCGGACGTTGCGCTGAAGGCGCTTTCACTCATTTCGTCTTGGTTTCCGCTACTCTCTACCTTCGCTTTCTACATCTTGCATTATTTCCACATTCACTCTTCGTATTCGTATTCCCGGCTGAAAGCCTTTTAAACCTCTTCCCTGCGCATACTCACTCATCTACGTATACGCGCGTACCACACTCTTTTACTTTATACCAGTCCCTCGAGCACCGAGGCGAGACGACCATTGCATACCCTTCCATTTTGATTACTTTACTTATTTACGCGACTTTGCGCGTTGCTGGCAATGAAACATGTACTACTAGCCAATGTATCGTGTGCGCCGAGAGCCCCATACAGTTCTCTCGATGGAGGAAGGAGCAGGCTACGAGGAAGACTGACTCCAAAAGTCACGTGGACACCCGCTTCTTGACCTTAGACCGCCATGATCTCCCTTCTTGTCCTTCCCTCTCGGCCCAAACGCTTCTGGCATTGAACTTTCGATTCAACCTTCGTCTAGTAGGAGCTGCCGGACGCAAGATTCACCCGCTATAAGGTATATGCTTCCACTCAAGAGTCAAGGATCTAGTATTGACTCTAGCCGGCTCCTCGCCGAACACAGACGTCCGGCCCAAACTCGCCTGTCTTCGTCTGCCGAAACGAGAAGAGATCTGGGCACAAGCCGTTAGCGTCTTGAGCAGCGGACGACGGACGAATCGTACCTTGCTCTGCGGATGCGGACTCGCCGTATCCCGTCTCCAACGTTGCAACGCTTGTCCTGGCTACAAACTGGACGTCCTCGGTGGCGGCACAAGCAACACAGCCGCCTGCGCAGCGACACCCGCGCCTCCGTTTACGCTCGCACTCGGCGCCCGCGTATCAAGATACACGTTCTCTCGATAATGCGCCACCCCGACCTGCGCGAAGTCGAATTCGTGGTCACCCGACAGGATGCTACTTCCGAAGGACGTCGACATCGACGTGCCCATCGTCAGGATACTGATGTTGCTCGGGCTTCCCGAACCCGAGCCCGGGCCTGACGAGGGCGAATCGGCTTCGGCGTCGAGATGGAGGAATGAGCTGGATGCGGATGGTCCGGGAGCGAGCCTACTCGTCTTCGTCGCGCCGCTACTCGTGCTCGTGACGGTACCAGCCCTCGAGCGGGTATAGTACGAGTCGAGCGAGATAGTCGAGCCCGAGAGCCTCCTCGAATCTGGAGTACCAGCAGCTCGGTTCGGGAACACATGGATCGTCGAAGACTCGGACTCGGACTCCAACGTAGAAGGTGCGCCGACGAGGAACGATGCGATAGTCTCCGTCGGGGACTCGGCTTCGGACTCGGAGACGACCTGGGCCAAGGAAGCTTGGGAAGACGGTCGGACAGGAAGCTCGCCGGACGAGTCGAAAGTCGCCCAGGACGCGATGCGGAACTTGCCCGGCCCGTCGTCGAGGACGAAGCTGTCTGCATCGTCGTCTTGTGCAGGCTGCGTTTGACCGTTAACGGAACACGACGTGGTTGGCGCGGCGGTACCGTGAATCGTCCCGACGCTGGAACGCGACGAGGGTCGGACAGGCAACTCGCCGCTCGAGTCGAAAGTCGCCCACGATGCGATACGAAACCTGCCTTCTGCCTCGGAGAGGACGAAGCTGTCTGCATCGGATGGCGTGGAGCCCGCAACGCTCACGCCTAATGGAGTCGCGTCTGCCGGCGTTTGGGTGTTTGGGGCACGTTTCGTGAGGGAGGATGACGACAAGGAAGCGGACGGGTTTCGTAGCTGAGGAAATGCGACGCTCACAGCAGGCGATGACCCATGACTGGCTACATCCTCGAATTGTCGAAGGAGCGATGCTTGGCTGGGGCCCGTCGCGTTTTCCGGGCTCGAAACTGGGTTTCGTGAGGATGGGACGACGAGTGTGGATGGGCGAGAGGGCATCGTCGACCCAGTAACGAGAGGATCGGTTCGGGAGGTCGGGAGAAGGACAGGTGCGGAGGGCCGTGTTCTCCCTTCGAAGGAGATATGACGCGTATGAGCTGGGATAGCGTCTTGCGAGGCCCTCGGCTTGCTCTTCCACAGGCTGATGCCGAGGAAGGTTTTTGATTTGGGTTGCGAAGGATCCATCCACTTGCTCTTCCCGAGCTTCCTCCCCGGGCCGTCGGGTCGTTTGTCGTTCCCGGAAGTGGAACCAAAGCGCGCTAGCGGGCTCCCCGCTAAAACCGCCTTCGAGGAATCGGCTCCACTGGCATCCTCATCGCGTTCGCCCGTCGTATGCACGCGACGAAGCTCCAGCGGCCTCATGTTCGACTTCTGCTCGGGCGTCTCGACCAGCGCCGCCAACCCTCCCCCTCCTCGTCTACCCATACTTGTGCTCGCACTCGACCCAGCGCGTCCTCTCCCTGGTCCATGAGCACCAACAAACCGCACCGTACCCGTACCCGTACCCGCTCCTTCACCACTGGCAGCAGCAAACGGATGCGGGTCCCGTTCGCCCGTCGAATGCACCCTCCGCAAATCCGTCGGCTGCGGCTGGAATCGAGCGCGTCGAACAGTCGCTCGTCGTTCGGGGGTGAATGTGTCGACAACAGAGATAGCGGGTTTGGCGGTTGCTCGCGCATCGCCGCCGTTCGTGGACGCGGAGGGAAAATGTCGTAGGTCGACGTGTACGGCTCTGGGCATCGTGACATCGGAATCGTATCTCCCGCGCGGGCCCCGTCTGTCCAGCAAGCTCGCGTCAAACATCGTTCCGACGGGCTTGAGCGGGAGGACATCCACATCCATTGGCGACGGGACGCGTTTCCCGTTCTTGCCCGACCGGAATCGCGCAAAGAACCCTGGGCCTTTCACCGGCGTGTCTCCGCTAGTCAACGACGGCGCGCCGACGCCGTTGGCCGTCTTCACATCTCGATCCCGTTCGCCGGTCGTATGCACCCGTCGCAGGTCGACCGGGTTTGGGGCTGGTGCTGGTGCTGCCGCGTCGCGGCTCGTGCGAGAGTCGAACCTCTTGAGGAGATTCCGAGTCGGCATTCGTGGTGGTTATCCGGCGCTGGGACTGGCAAAACCTCCGAGTCAGCCTGAGGAGATATGGGTTCCAGTGGGAGCGAGAAGCAAGGAACACTGGCGCTGGCACAGGCTGGGAAGAACTCATCGCATCCGCGTCGGCAGCACAAGACCACCCTGAGACGCCGACGCCTGGGCTGGCCGACGCGGGTGCACATCCCATCCTCCAAATCCATTGGCATTTGTCGTCAAATGGAAGTACCTACGCCACTCCACACGCACCGTCCGTCCTGCGTGCGAGCCTGTGGAACATACTGAAGGCAAGAAGCGGTGATTATTGCTTCCCGGGTCTTTTTGACAGGCGGTCTCCTGGAGATTTGCGTTCTCATTAGACCGAAAGTGGGTTGCCGCCGGAGTTAAGGCGGCAGGCAAGGTCGTTTGGCGTTGGCTCAGGGCCGGGAGTACATTAAATACAGCCGCATACCGACGGAGAGAAATACTGTACAGTAACGCGATTGCATGTAGTACAGTAGCTGTGGGCTGGGTCCAGAGCGTCAAGTACACGGTATTGTAGTATAGCAGTAGAAGAGTCCGTTAGAATACGTAGAAGATCGTGAATATCCAATGTACTCCACAACGCGGGCCCTCTTTCCGCCGAGGAGCAAACGATTACAAACCCGATACAGGCCGTCCGCGTCGCATCGAAAGCACCCGTAGTGCCTCGGCCGTGCACCGGTCCCTCGATACGCGGCGGCACGGGAGATCCTCGCCGTCGGCGTCATGCGCGACACGTCCATATGCGACGTCTCCGGCAGACGCGACGCGCGTACAGTACGGCGGTGACGGAAGCGCCGCCGTGCCTGGTTTCTCCGCCATTGACACCCAAAATACGCTCGGCACACCGCAGCAGAGCACTCCTCCGGCGTCCCTCGATGAGCATATCTCGCCGGCGCATGAAAACGAGGTAGCGTCGAGGCTGGCCATTCCTCTCTGTAGCACGTGACCCGCAAATCTGGCGCTCCCAGATTCGCTGTGCTGCAGTCGCTGCACTCCCTCCGCGCCACGCGCATCGGTATAGCTAGCACGACCCAGACGTTGTTGCACGAGGCGTCGTCTCGTCTCGTCGACGTACGTGTGTGTGATCCCCGCGTAGCCTGGTACACCAATGCGAATGCAGCGACGGCGTCGATGGAGGAGCGAATTCGGGATGATGAACCCCCTCCGCAGAGAGAGGAATACGTCCCGCACAGCGAAGAATCGTCGCGGAAGGCAACGATCCGCTCGTTGCGGCCAAGGCCGCCTGCCATTGAGGTATGAGGCGTCGATTGAAGGAGCCACAGTGGTCCGACGCGACGACGAGATACCGCCTCGCCCCAACCGACACCCTTGGTAAGGCTGGTGAAAGCGTCGAGAAGATAGGACGCTACCAAGCTTGCAGGTCGCTCAAGCCCAAAGGCGACGCAAACGCGACTCCTTGCACAAGCTTGGGACGACCAGGGCAAAATTGGCGATGGCGCGCGGCGGAGAGTCGCGTTTGTGGTCGTGGTATGTGGCCGTTGGCTTTGGACCTCGTACGGTGAAAGGCCGGGTAGCAGCGTCAAAGGGGAAAATCGATGGCTGGCACGTGACTCGAGAAGAGGGTGCCGGTGGGTGGAAACGCCTCGGGCCAACGGCGAGGAAAGTGGTGCAGGAAGGGTTATGGTCGTGTAAGACATGGGGAGTGTCGACCATGGATGCGTCAGATGCGAAATGCCGCATAAAGCGACCTATGGTGAAACGCTCCAAGGGCGCGTCTCGAGCAAAACCCGACCGAATCCGGCATGACGACCCACAAACGTCGTCCCGCATCCTGCGGAAGCCACTGCGTAAGGGCAAGCAAGGGCGTGCACGGGCGAGCACGGGCGCAGAGTTGTCCGAGGAAGGGATGGGTGTTGTCGGTGGGGGATTGGGGTAGAGATGCCGCCTGACATCGACGAAGTCGACTGTGGGCTACGGCGAAGATGAGCGAGAAGGTACTGAGAAGCAAACAGCACACGCACTGCGGCATCGTGGTAACACTCTCCCGCCGGCTTTTCGCAGTTTGGTGGTGATATGTCGGGCAGACAGCACGGCCGCTGCTTGCGTACACGCCTCCTCCTCGTCCGGAATCCGCCATCCGTCCGTCGACGCAAGAGTGGGATACACCGACGGGACGTAGCAGCACACTGTGGCAGAGGACGCGGAATACTGCGAGTCTGCGACGCGCGAGTCTGCTGGTACGCATGGCGGGTTAGTTGGCTACAGCACCGTGGCGACGATAGCGCACCTCATACTACACAATCCACTCCAGCATTGCGCTGCGTCTTCTCCGGTGCAGCAGGAGGTGCTGCGACTTCGGCGTTGTACGAATGCTGCCGGGAAACAGTCAGTGTCGGTGGCGACATACATCCACGCTGGCACGCTGGCTACTCGCACGCACCTGCCTCCAGACATGCACAGAGCCGTCCAGCCCGTTGGCCCATACACAAGCCGGCCACCATGGCCGTCCGCTTGCTTCGCTCAGTCGGAGAGCTCGTTGCCGGGGTCGTTACAGTGGGAGGAGAACGTATATGCGCATTGCGCCGCATCGAGGGTGCTAGAGCCCGGCCGAGGGCTAGGCGACGACGAAGCCGAAGCCGAAGACCCGTTTCGTGGTGGCGGTCGAGAGCAAGCCTGTCTCGACACGTCACATCCGCAAACGCGACTCCACCGGCGCCTCTTGCCCAGCGCGCGCCGAATCCGCCGGGTCTGCTCCCTTGGCATTATAGTACCATCTATCCGATGCCAGTGGTGGACTCGCCACTTTCCGAGTCGCTGCAGCCTTCTCGTCAAGAAGACTCAAGAAAAAAACGAGCAGAGTATTACTGAGGGCAGATATCAGCGACGCCAGTCAACGACACCCTCCGGCCGCGCGTTTCCAAAAAATTCCTGTCGCTTTACTCAATATGACCGCAGACTCGTTTCGAACGAGGTCAACAGCGAGACAACCGACAAGCAAACTTGAACTTGAATGTGACTCGGACACCGTGAAGAGGTCCGCTTCTTTCAGGCAATAGTAAGTGCATGGGTAACACACACAGTACCTGAGGTACTAACAAGCCTTGGTTTACAGCACGAACAACTTCAAAGCGGCTCAACCCGGCACGCCGCGCACTTCTTCCCGCTCTCATCCACCGGCATCAAAACAGTCGCCACCAGTGGTCGCGACACCACCTCCGCAGCATGCAACCTGAACTTCCGGATGACGGCGCAGGTGATCACCTGCATTTCGAGTACACTGGCGGGATATTCATTGATCAGTAGTCCCACCAACTTGAAGATTGAAGTGAATATTTACGCAAATCGCCAGCTGTATCAGAACATCTCAACCCGCTCGTTGATCAGGAAGAGCTCACTCACCCAAGGCAATGGTGCGGTCCAGCCCAGAATCCGAGCCTGGTCTCGTTCAACACCACCATTAGAAAGTTGAAGAAATGGCATACAGGTTTGCGTAGGGCCCCAGTGCACTCCCCTGAGGCACCGAACCATCCAACCACCGATACGGGTTGAACTCATCAGCATCCTTCCCCCAACGACTCTCCAAACTGTTCAATTCAGCATAAACACAATATTCCAACCAGAAAAACAAAAGCAGTAAACTCACTGCTCGTATGCGTAGGTCGAAACAGTGACCATCTGTCCTTTCAGAATCGGAATCGCCTTGATTTCCTCTCCATCAACTCCTTTGAAGCTCGTAGAAAGGGGAAGGATGGTATCCCGCTTGGCTTGGTGGAACATCAGAGGAAGAGCCGGCCAAAGCCGAATCGTCTCCTACAGTCACTGTTAATATTCACTTGTTGAAAAAGATCAGCAGAAGCAGAACCTTGATGATAGCGTTGAGAAGTGGACAGTGATCGTAGGCATCGTCCTTGGCCTGCGAAAGTATCTCTCCGCGTAGCGCATCTTGGAGGGCCGGCCGTTGAGAGAGGGCGATAAAGAGCCAGCCTAGCATGATTGCCTGACAAAGTCTTTGTATTACTAGTAGAACATCTTTGAGGAGAAAATCAACATACCGAGGTATCTTGCCCAGCAACCAGAATTATGGATGTCTGATGAACCAAGTCTTCAAGTGAAATCTTATTCTCCGAATTTCCTGAAACAAAAATAAGTAAAAATCACCATAGACTGAGCACTCAACAAACAAACCAAGAATTTCACTGTGCAATATCTTCCCATACACATGGTCCACCTCATCCACAGACCCCACCGCATCCGCCGTTTTAAGCTGCTTAGCCATGATTTCTCTCCCTTGCTCAACGGATAAATACCGCTGGGCGTGCATAGTCTTGAGAGCCTGCCCGACGGGGTACTTGATGGCAAGGTCGAGAAGCCACTTGGGTACAAAACCCAAGTTGAGGATTTCGTCCACGAGAATTTGTCCCGCGGCCAAGGTTGAAGAGAGTTCGCTGTAATAAATCAGGTTGAACATCAAAACAACTAAGAGGACTTAAAACACGTACAGAAGTTCGCTGTTGTTTCGAACCAGCGCAGGATTAAGATCCTCGACAGGACACCCCAATGCAGCTTCATCCAAGTAACTAAGCTTCGCCGGACAACGTCGACAATATAAGACACACCTTGACTGATCGCGCTCAACGTCACAGTGTTCAAAAGCGGCGAAAGATTGACAACCGCGCCACCCTTGGTTTGAGAGACGATCCCATCGAGAGTCGTACACAACTGCCAGACATTCAGAGGCGTCGAAGAAAACGCAACTCAAAATGTCACTCACCGTCTCCGCCAACGTCTCAAACGTCGACTGATAACTCCGTACAGCGGTCGCGGTAAACCCAGTGTTGAGCGCCCCGCGCAGATGCCGATGAGCTTGACCTGCGACGCTAAGTTTCAACATTTTCCGATTTATTTTTCCTTGTCGGAGCCCCACCATGGTGTGCCATAAGCCCTCGATCGTCAAATAGCCACGCGACTATCGCTTCGCGAGCAGGAGTCCGCTCAAAGTCTTCGCCATAAACGATCGCTTGGATCGCAGCGTGGTCGGCGACGATGAGACGGTCGCGCTGGTCGAGATGGAATTCAGATGGGAGGCAGTATAGTGACGACGGTGACGTACCCCGAGGCCTCCCTTAATCCTATAAACCGCACCGTATTTCTTGAGCCACTCAAGGTCAATCTGCCCGTATTCCCATGGGATCTGCATCTGCAGTAGATTCCCTGTGGTCAGGTAAGAACTGACCCGGATGGAGGAGGGAAATACACTCACCAAATAGCCAAGACGATGACGACGGTCCTGGAATATTTCGGATAGACTGTCTGCGACGATATTCGGCGCTCACAGCGAGAGTAAGGCGGAATACAAGCCCGACGATCGCAACGATCGCCAGAGTAGAGAGGTTGAGAAGAAGAGACGAGTCGAATGCTAGGGTCATGGTGGGAGATGGACGGAATCGCATCGACTCCGAGAGGCGCAACCTCTTATCATGCGCTCCGCCTCTTCTGCGGCATCCCCGGCGGCAAATGTCGTGCAAGTAGACGTCACTGAAGTTTTTGTTAGTGACCAGCCAATAAGCGTAGAGCGGCAACCAGTGGAAACCCGGAGGTTACACGGGAACGATTCGATTTACTCCAAGTGCGAAACAAACATTGGACCAATGAGGTAGAGGAGGAAATGGGGGAAGGGAGGAAGAATGGTAGAGTAAAGTACCAGGAAGAACACCGAGAGGTAAAGAGCTCGACACTGCGGATTCAGGCACGTGACCCGATATCACCATCGGGAGCACCGGGTACGCGAATACGGCGTTCCGACATGGCTTCGAGGGTACGCGGATGGAGAGGGGATGCTATGTATACGGCAACATCGCTTCCGAAGGGCGAAGGGCTGATATAAACGCTAGAAATGCACGAGGTCGTCAGAATATGCAGAAACAGCAAAAGCGGCACGCACAAGCTCATTTCTTCGCCAGCAATGACGCGAGCGGCAGACGTTACGACGGCAGAGGGCAGCCAGCATGCAGAGCAACGCGAAATCCGCATAGCGACGTCGGCGACAAGGCCGAAAGTCCGGGGATTGGGAGGCGCGTGCAGACAACCCTGCATACGGGCTCTGCAACCTTCCGCAATTACGCCCTCGACGTCGGTCGGGGCACGTCGAGATGCCGCGGAGGCACACGCTTCTCGCCGCGAGGTGATGACATTGCGACCAGCTCATCCATCCCTGCGGTCCCGAGTCCCGACGACGACGACGCCAGCGCTCCATTCCTTCCCGCCTACTCCTTCCACAGTCACTCCGCCCAGCCGCCTGCAATTGCCCGGCGCAGCGTGCAACGCCGCCAAGAGCACGCTGACACTTCTCAGCACGTCCCGCTGTCGGAGCGGGCAGGGAAGATGCCCATGCCAAATGACCACCGCGGCATCATCGTCGTCTGGGTGAATGGCGGTAGCAGACAGGAATGTGCGCCCGAGTATCCCTCGCAGGCGCAGGGAGGTGTGATGGAATACGGGCCACGGATGGAGGGAGGATGAGAAGCAATTCCGGGTGATAGACGAATGCTGAGAGGGAATATGAGCTGCAATCGATTGGGGAAGAGCGGCTACGCACCGTCAAGCCGAAGCGTCACTTGCGAGGGGCGAGCGCATGCGAAGGGCGAGCGCGGTGCGTCGGGCCACGCAGCCGACGGGCGATTTCTCTCAGCTGGTAACGAGGAGCACACCAGTGTTCCTCAACACCTCCGCAGCGAGCCGCGCTTCTAGATATGCACAAGAACGTTCTAGCCAGCCGCATAGTCTGCGTGGGTTGTTAGCCTTGGTAGAAGCAAAAGACGCGAACGACGACGCACCTGCGCCTCATCCACGCACGTTGTCCGCCGTTTTCCTACTCCCGTCTTGACCTCTCCGAAGCCAAATACGACGGGCTTCGGCGACCGCCGATCGAGAGGAGGAGGAGCGGGCGTGCCAAGCTGAGCCAAGCCACCCCGACGCAGCCTGCATCCCGCGAATCGTCTCGGTGCGCCGTCGCTCCCCGAGCGAGGTCATGACGTCGAGAAGCTCCGCGTGCATGCCCGGCGAGTGCTAGGTTTCGGAATAAGGGTATCTGCGGACGCCTAGGGCACCCCAGAGCGGTCGTCAGTCAGACTGAAGAGGCGCAGGAGTCCGAGTCAAAACACACCTCCCAGCCGTCCCGCCCTCGACGGTCCGTATCTACGTCGCGGTTCCTATCCATCGCACGAGGTCCGGTGTAGGCATGGGCATATGCGTATGCGCAAAGCCGAAGAGTGCGTCCATGGTGGCCGTCGTGAAGAGAGAGAGCTGTGGTCGTAACGCCGCCTGTCAACAACGACGATGAGCTTCGCACTGGCTCACCTCCTGCTCGGAACTCGGCTCTCAGGTACCAGTAAAGCCCAGCTTCAGCGAAGACCGTTTGCAGAAAGATACAAACTCGACCCTCAAACCCGAGGCAGAACCGCGCTTACGCGCCAAGCCCGCAAACTCAATCATTCCCGACTTCGTTTGAAGCCTTTACAAGCTAGCTTCCCTGCACGCTCAAGCAGCGCCAACCGGACTCCGCCAGCTGGCATGAGAACCTTCGAAGGCCCCCTCAAATACCGTGGTATCTCGCCGACCTTCCCCCGCCGGCGCCTTCTTGCGCCTATCCCTCATGGCAATGAGCCCCATCGAGCCTATCCGCGTCGCCACCTCCCTTCTCCTCGCCGGAGCCGCCTACATCATCGTCCAAATCTTCAACGCAGCTCTCGCGGAGCGTCGGCGGGCACGATGTATCAAGAATATTCGAGGCCCGCCGTCGACGTCTTGGATCTTCGGTACGGATGCTAGCGCTGCCGATTCTCTGCATCCAAGCACTGAGCAAATCCCAGGAAACCTCCTCGAGATGCACATCCCGCAAGACTACGGCGAAGCCGATCATCGCTGGCTCGAGGAATTCGGGTCTGTCTACCGAATCAAGGCCGCATTCGGGGTGCGTTCTAACTCCCCGTATTTTGTCTACCCGCATTGACAGTACTACAACCTCACGACGTCCCTACGTAGCGCGATCGCCTAGTCATCTCAGACCCCCTCGCCCTACAATTCGTCCTCAACGGCGAAGATTTCACCTTCGCACCCGCGCGCCAGACTTTCATCAGCTGGATCTTCGGCGAGCGCGGAATCTTGGCACAGCATGGTTCAGCGCATCGCAATCTGAGATCCGTGCTGAATATCGGGTTCACGGCGGCAGCGGTGCGCAGCTATTTACCCAGCTTCAGGCAACTGTCGGAAGTCGTGCGTGGGCTGCCCAAACTTGAAGGTTAAGCTGACTTTTTGTCAGTTGTGCGACTCGTTAGAGGAGAAAATCAACAAGACGGCCTCGGGTACTGCGCCAACGGTCATGGACCTCATTCCATTCTTGAATACGGCGACCTTGGGGGCTATAAGTGAAGGTTTGTCGCTCATATGTGGCCACCGTTATCCGAGTTTTGACACGAACTTAATATCTTTAGCCGCATTTGGCTGTCGAGTGGACGATTTGAGTCCAGACTTGGTGAAGACCAACAGTCGCGTAACGTCCGTAAAATCCTCCGCTCCTCTTCAATCTCCTAATTTTTTCAGGGAATTTGCCTCGACCGTGTCGGCCAGCCACGTCTTCCTCGACGAAGTCCTCGACCTCGATTTTCTTCCCAAGTGGGCTCTTACCCTCGCCGGACGCTACCCCATCGGTCCCGCGCTCAGCATCGCCCGAGACCAAAACATCTTCGCGACGGCAGATGGAACCAAAATCATCAATCATAAGCTTCGAGCGGCGAAGGAGGGAACGGAGTCCTTGGATGAGATATCTGATGTTTACGAGAAGATCATTCATGGGGAGATTCTCGGTACGTGCTTCAGAGTCGACTAGTCAATTGGGCCCGATATTTGAGCATTGAGCAGGGAACCCAACGCCGAAGATCAGCATCGATGATCTCATCGGGCAGACCAGCACAATGATGATTGCTGGGCAGGACACCGTGGTAAGTACCATTTTTTATCTCTCTGGATACAGCACTCTCTCTGAAATATATGCCAGGCAACCACACTCGGCTGGTTATTCATCGCTCTCGCCCAGCACCAGGACGTTCAAAATCAGCTGCGCCACGAAATCTCCAACATTGGCGAAGGGGACGCGTACGACAAGTGTCCGCTGCTTAATGCCGTTATCAAAGTGTGTGCTCCGTCTTTAAAGTTGGTACCTTGACACTGAATAACCATGTAGGAAACCATGAGGCTCTGGCCTGTGCTTCCAATTTCATTTCGCATCGCCATCAATGATGCTGTGATTCCTCTGTCGCAGCCCATACTTTCTGCGGACGGAAGCAGAATCGATACTGTTCCCGTCCTCAAAGGCCAGCTTGTTACCCTATCCTCCTTTGGATATGAAAGGCAAGTTTCAATCAATTATTTAGTAGATGGTGGAACAAGTTTACTGAAGCATATGATGTAGATCCCAAAGCCGTTGGGGAGAAGATGCCAACGAATTCAATCCTTCGAGATGGCTGCAAGATCGACCCCGCCAGGAAAACTCTCTTGGGCCGTATTCAAACTTGTGTGTTCATCTGCCAGAATTTTATTTGAAGGATTACTTTCTAAACGCAGTCAACAACAGGCTTACTTTCTCCAGTGGAGTCCACCACTGCCTCGGGTGAACATCTCTGTATGAAGTTTGCACCCTTTCCAGCTGCTGACCTCCTGCTTTTCTCATGATTAGTTGGCGTTTTGCGTGAGTCGTCGTTCAACGCAAACCACTGGCAGCCACACACTAACTTTTCTCTAGCGTCCTCGAAATGCAAGTTATCGTGTGCGCCGTGCTCCGCAAATTCAAGCTTCACCCACCCGGCGAGGTTATGCATCCTGTTCTAGCTACTGTGTTGATGCCGGCGGGTGCGGATGGGAAGAAACGAGCCGCGGTTGGATTGGAGCGTTTACTGTAGCCAAAATCCTGAAATATTCGTGTTGACCGCCAATTTTCGAGCCTACATCGTTCGTCCAAGGGAGATCTGAATGTGAGCCAGGTAGCTTCTGACCCCAGCCTACCAGTGAGGTTCAGCCTGAGAGCTGGTCAAGCATCCTCGTTCAACTCGGGACCTGGCTGATATGTCATGAATACAAAGTCACCTTTGTGATTTTTGTCTCTACTTTTGAATACTTCTCATGCGCATAGGTATTACCGCCAGTGCTTGAAGCAATGAGGCTGGAGAGGATAAGTATAGGTCGAGCTTGGCATGCAGGCCATTTTCAAGTTTACCGATTCCGCGGATTGAATCCACGTGCGTAAAGAAAAAGAACAACGTTAAGCAAAACACACAGCAAGTACAACGAAAACATAGGACAGAGCATCAAGACAGTTACACGCAGAGCAACAAAACAACAAGCTAGAGGAAAGGCGCTATTCATCATCGCGCTCCCGCTTACGCACGCTGGCTTTACCATTCCCAGTGTGCTTCAAATCCGCTACACCCGGACCCATCCATATCCCCGGCCGCTCGCCCGCCGCGATAGCCACGTTGTGATATTCCGCGATAGCCTCTGCGACACCATGACCCATCAGCAACGGAAGGGAACGGGAGGGGAAGAACAGAGACACTCACCGGTATGTGCATGGATCTTCACATTCGCCTTGGTATCGCCGTGCCGCGGGTTACAGTGATACTTCCACTCTTGGCAGATTATGCACCGCGGCGGTCTGCCATCCGAGAAAGGATTCTGCGTCGGGTCGACGTACAAGCAAGGTAGGTCGTACTTGATGCAGATCCCGCACGGGGGCTGTGGATTTGCGTCAGCTGAAGAGATCGACACGGTAGAAAACGCGGAAGAGTGAAGATGCCAAGGACGACAGAAGGAGATGGATGCGAGCGAAGATGATACAGATGACGGGACAACAGTCGTAGGAAGGAGGAAACGGGGGCATGGCGGTACGATGACGATGCACCAGACGAGAGCAAACGACACTAATCGAAAAAGCACGAGGAAGGGGTCGAGGTATGGTAGATTGTCCGTGGTATCGTAAATTGTCCATGGCAGCGTAAAAGGTCCGAAAGACGAGTGCAAACGGGAGTAACAGAGACAAACACTCACCCGCATCACCACCACACTCCCGTACGACGCTCTCTACAATGCAGTCGGTCAGCAAGCAGCCACACAAGCACGGTCGCGACGACGTAGAAGGCAAAGCAAAGCCACTCACGAATCGTTTCAAATCCTCCCTCGGGTCTCTCCCCGCACTAACCCGCGCCTCAGCCGCAGCCACATCCATGAGCCCGTCGTCGCTCTGGAAGAAGTCGCCCCAGTCCGCAAACGGCGCAGGCGGAGTCGGGATCCTCGCCGTCGCCGCCGCCGCCTTGCCTTTGCCCTTGTCCTTGTCTTTCGCGCCCGTCGAGGTAGAGGCGCCTTTGCGTTGACTCGAGGACGCAGCCGCCGCTTTGCCCTTCCCCGATATCGACGCCAAAGACGGCGACGAGCTCTTCCTCGTCAAGGCGGCGTTCGCAGCCACCGCAGCCTCTCGCCTCGGCCGCTTCGACGGTGACAAGAACATGCCCGCGTCGTCGGCACGCCGTTTACCCGCATCTTTGCCCTTGCCAGCACCCGCACCCACGCCACGACCGTCGTACGCGTCGGTATCCGTGTCCATCTCCGAGTCGGTATCCGTCCCCGTCCCCGTCCCCGCCGAGCTCAGACTGCTCAGGCTATCCGCTCGTGTCCTCCGAGTCGATGCCACCGTGGCCTTGGGTTTCGACGACGCCGCGACGCCGACGACCTTGCGCTGGGGCGAGCCCGAGCCGGCGCTGCCAGCGGCTCTCGTGAATGACGGCTTCTTGATCGTCTTCGGGAACCCGCTGCTGCTGCTGCTGCCACTCGCGGCATTGGCGCTCGCGCTGGCGCTGTTCCTCGGCGGAGCCTTGATCTTTTTCGGGGGGTTATTCCGCAAGAGAGAGACTTCCTGCACGACGGACATGAGGGATAAGAATTGTACAGGGAGGATGGAGGATGCGTACATCGGCGAGCGCCCTGTACTCTGCCTTGAGAGACGAATGTCAGTGACAGAAGGACGAGCATGTAATGAGTAAGGCGCACCTGGATATCCCGCTTGAGGTACACGTTCCGCGCATACGTCGTCTGGTAGATGACCTCGACCTATTGCCGTGTGCCATGAGCCCCAGCGCCAGCCCGACCGCATCGAAAACGGGACATACCGTCTTCAGCTCAGTCGCCTGCGCACCCAACGCCAGCTTCTTGAGCGCCGCCGCCGCCCTAGTGCGTATCGCGATAAGGTCCTGCACGGAAAAGAGGCTTGTGAGCGAGAATCCCAGACAGCCCCGACGACGAAGAGAACGCACGTCTTGCAGCTTCAGTCGCATCTTTAGTATATCCCGGACACTCTGGTTGTGCTCCTTCACGTCTGCATCCTCGATGGCCTGCGGATCGTCCGTCGTCGTCGTCAGCGTGAGATAGCCCGTGGGTGGCGTGCCAACGCACCTTCAGCAGCTCCGTCTGCCTAGTGGTAGCCTCGGCGATGTGCTCCTTGAGCCACTGGAGCATGTCCTGGGCGTTATTCGGCGGGCCCATGGGTGGCTTGCTGCCGCGTGTCTCGGCGACTTCCTGTGGGAGAAAAACGTGGGGTAGGTCGACGCTCTTCCTGAGGAAGCAGAATGGACGGCTCACGGCGTTGAGCACCTTAATCCTCAACTACAGGACAGAGAGAGGACTCAGCGGGCGGCATAGATTAGAGGGAGAAGCATAAAAAGACGCACCAAGATGTCCTTGTCCATCCCAGCCGCGATCCTCCCGTTCTCACTTTCCAAGGCACTCGACGCAGCTCGTCTGTCGCGTATCCAGTTCGTCAAGTCTTCGTGGGTAGTCCCTCGCGCAGACTCCTCCCGCAGGCGATTGTATTCCTGGCGACGAAGACCGCGTCAGCGTGGCATGCCAGAGATAGGGACGACGAGCAAACGCGCCTCTTGAGAAGCCGTCTGCGCCTCCAGCTGCGCGAGGACGGCCGTCGTCGCGGATATCGGGTTTGGGTCGTACGTGTTGAGGGTCTGCGCCGACATTGTCAATGCCCCGGAGCGATGAGAGCAGGATTTCTCGCACAAGCTGCGCGGCCTCGTTGCTTGCAACGATAGCGTCGAGGCGTATGCGGTGCCTCAAGACTTCTTCGAAGACCTGTTGGGAGCTTCAGGCGCGAGTGAAGCGAGAGGGTTGGACAGTGGCACCTTCGCATCCTGCATGGTAGATGGTGGGAAGAGGAGAGAGCTTCCACACGTGTGACTCGAGCTTCTCAGCTTCATTAACAAGCTTCGTACCTTGGACTGGCGACTCTGGCTGCTCTAGTCCTTTCCTCACAGAGAGGGATCGTATCTGAGAGAGCAGAATACAAATTTGCAAAAATATTCGACAAGCTCTATCCAAGAACGGCGAACCTTTCGCGCGGCAGACATTATTAAATTTGATCTCTGTGGCTTGTTGTGCTCCGAGGCGACCATGCACATGGCGAGTATGTGGCCACGTACTTCTCATATGATACGGTAAAATGTACGAAGAACACAAAAAGACGAAGTACAGCATTGAAGGTGGTAAGTGACGGCAAGCGCCGCGAAGCGGGGGAGCATCTGGGATACAGTGGTAGGGAGGGGATGGTATACAAGAGCGAGGAAGATGGGATACGTGGGGAGGTGGAGAGCTGTACACTGGCGCTCGCGCAGATGGACAACGGACCTACAACTTGAAGACGGCGCGCGTACGACGGCGGATGCTCGCAAGAAACCTCCGCCGTCGCGAGTCCAGTCAGCTCTTCCGACACGCAAAGCGGTTACTCGTCGCGCCAAAAGAGGATGAGGTGGCCGGTGTGTTTCCCGTACCCCGTACCCCGTCCCACGACCAACGCTGCCCGCTGCCGCGAGTGAATGCTAAACGGCGGTAGCATCGCGTCGAGCACGGAAGAGGAAATCGTGGCACAATGCACGATTCCCGGCCTACGATGACCCCAAAGAAGAGCCAACACTGGCCCATTCCGCCCCCAACCCATTCGCCCCGATCCTATTTCGATCACGCCCCGTGACGCCCGTCCGACGGCGAGCAAGCGACCAGAGGAAACGGCGAGGAAAGCAGCTGGGCAGCATGAAGCCAAACGTGCGCTACATAGCCAATGGCGCGCTGTAGGAGTTCGCGGCTGGCCGCGGGCCCGGTTGTCGAGGAATGTCGACGTGAAGGGGCGGAAAGAAAATTGCCTTTTATGGAAGGTGTCACGACCGTCGGTGAGGAGCGAGGCGTGCTGCGACGGCGATTCCGTGGAGTCTGGGAGAGACGGAAGGCCGGAATGGTTGAGCATAGAAGCGGCAGAGCAAGGCGGCCCACACTCCGGGATGGCTGTAGTGGAGGGCTCGTTGGTCTCCGGCAGGTGGGGAGCGAAACCGTCCCCGACGCCCGATGCGCCAGTGCTGTGCCGTGGGATTCTCCAGGGAGAGACTCGAGAGACCGTAGGTGAGGATGAACGGCGTCTACCCTCCGCCACAGCGCGACGAGGCAGCGTGTGGATGTGTGGAATGACTGTGGAATCCATAGTCGCTATGTATTTCGAGTTGGAGACGGTTGGCGAGCAAGAAGGGATGTGCCCTCGGATAAACAGTCGACGTCGACGTCGGCGGCGGCAACAGCACGACGCGTTCAGCACTGCGTGGACACAGACGCGGCGCCGCGTAGACGAGAGGCGAATGGCAGCCCGGCACATGTCCTCGGAGGGACCACGAGCGGTGAGGGCAACGGCGTAAGGATAACGACCGTGCATTGCAGCAGACGGCGTACAAGCGGCGGTCGTTTGTAGCGCTGCCACGCGGGACGGGAGAGGAAGGGGAGGTGCAGGTGGTACCCGACCGGGATGGGAAGGCACTGCGGAAGAGAATAAGTATCTGTAAGACCGAGGCACTGTCCACGCACGGATTTCCCTCGGAGCATAGCGGACGAGCTAAAAGACGAAGAGACCGAGACCGCGCCGCATTGCTATCGGATGGCCGAGGTCCGATGGCGGACTCGGAGAGGCGTCCAGATGCCTTCGCCCGGGGCCGTTGTATGACCGTGGAGTAGATGCGTGCGTTGACTCGAATAGACCGCCTCGCGCATTGGCTGGCTGCTACCAACACGGCAAACAGCGTCATAGGCAGCCTGGAGGATATGGCGCCCTATGGCGCCGCCGACCGGCTCTTGTTGCCTGCGGGCAGCTTGTCAGCGGCGTATCCAACGGCCAGCTACACGCGCCACGCACCGTTCGCGACCCATCTCCGTCTCAACCGCGCTGGCACAGCAAATCCGGCCAGAGGTCGATGTGCTGCGCGTGGTAAGCCCAAGGTCCGCGGATGCAGATGTTATGACGGACCGATCGACTGCCCGTCCGGGTTGGTAGCAGAGGACGAGGGACGTTAGAAGCGGAGACGGACATGAAAGCGAGGTGTAAGAGCGGAGGACGTGACAGCTGCCTGGACAGCCTTGGCACCAAGCTTGCAAGGTGCTCATTGAAACCCTACAACACGAACCCCTCGATTCGCGTCCTTGCTGAATGTACCACAGCTGATTCTCGGCGAAGAATACAAGTGATAAACCCACTTGCTGTAAGGTGTAAGTATCAACACTTCGCGCTACTAATGGCTCCGTATTCCTACTAGCTTCCCTTGCTGAATCTCACTGTTACATATAGCCGGACTGCATGGCGGAGAAGATGCGCTGAATTTGAGTCATTTGCGCTAGCATTGCATTCAATTCCCGCCCATCCTGCTTCCCAGGAGGCCATTAAAGAGAACCATTGCGAGTCCACCGATATCGGCTCCCCGCTGTAATCCCAACACCCGCACTCATGACGAAGCCATATCTGCCTCCCCTCTGGGAAAATATCCTCTTCGCAGCACACGTGCGGGTATACACATTCCGCGCAATCCTTCTCGCATCATTCGTCAACTTTCCGCTTGTCCTCTTCCTGGTCGGGTCGGACCTAGACACTCAAATCATATGGCCGATCGCATCCTGGGTGCTCTTGATGGTTGGAACTGGACTGAGCATAATCCACCAAATCATCACGTAGGTGCCACAAAATTTGCAACCATCATCAAAAAAATTGATGAAAGTTTTCAGTGGCTTAGTGCTGAAGCCCAATTCATTGCTGGCCATACTAGACTTGTTATTTTTGTTGCTCGAGATTGCAGGTAAGTTATCCAATACATTCACACACCTGCAAGTGTTTTCAGTTTACAGAACCATCTAGTGATGATAGTGGGCTTGGCCTTGTTTGCAGCCAGCTCAGGAGAAGAGTCCATGATACCAGCATGGCTGATCTCTAGTGTGGTAGTCCTCCTTGGGCTCATTTTCTCCTTCATTCTACGTCTGGCTGCCATCCTTCGCGGGCACGGCTATGGTTTGTTAGGAGGTTGCAGACCGGCAACGCTACCCTACAATCGAAAGAGCATCTTTCTTAATCGATCAATTCAGCGACCACTAGTGCGGCAAGTGGTTGATTCATCTCATGCTATTTGATGAACTAATGGCCTTTGAAGAGGAGAGTCTATGCTCATCCGCCTCATCCGGGCTTGCTGCATCAGCGGTATTGTGTTGCTTGTGCCGGCCTTTGGCATTTATGCAATCATCCTCGTGCCATCCAAACAACAAACATATCTAAAACTACAAGTCGACACCATAAGCAGCTTCAGTTTCAGCCAGTTAGGTTCTAGTGGAGATGGCCTTTTGGCTAATGGTACTTTTTGGATTGTAAGTCAGCTCCTCCTTCATCAAAAATTTTCAATGGAGCACAAAAACACAGGCACCTTTCTCCATCTCTGGAGGGCCATCACAATTTCTGGTCAATTGGACTGCCACAATCCCCTATCCAAGTGATGTGCTACCAGAGACCTCAGTATGTACTGGAACAAACATGACCATCCCTGGGTTGTTAACACTCTGTGAGATTCTCTTCTGCTGCAGGAGATTTTTTTTTTTTTTTTTGATGCATCACAGGCAGTGGCTCAATGGGATGGGGAGGCCTGATGTCACTTGAAATCTCCCTCCCCTCGGGACTTTCTGGGGTCACAGTAACTCCAATGCCCTGGTCTGATGTTGTGGGTTACATCACACCATCCATGGGAAATATCTTGCCAGATGGGAGTTTTACCACAACAAACTTTGGAGCACAGAGTCTGCCTGTCTTGGTGCTCCGTAACTACTATCTTTTGGGACAAATGGTCTGGTGCCGGGAAATGAGTTTAACTCCATCTATGGTAAGATGCACAGTTACTTTCAACTTGAAGTTATAACCATTTTAGGGATCTCTCTACACACCTTCAGTTTCTAATCTACAACATGATACAACAGCAACACCATCAATGAACAGCTCCACCTCTGCATCCCTCCGGATATTCAGTCCTATAGGCCCCGGTTTTTCCAGTGGAGCATACTATCAGCAAATCAACGACAGATCCACAATCTCTGGGTTCTCAGACTTGGGAGGTTTCTGGACATTTGTGGACAGCACCTTTGCATGACTCTTTGGTGCAAATGTAATATATTTTGCCTTTGGTAAGCATACCAAGCTCTTGCCCACACTTCCTGACTCTTGATAAATAAATAAATAAAAAATGTAGGTCATCGCCCACTGTCTGCCCTAGGAGTTTTGCATCTGTTCCAGCGCAAGACCCTCACACTCAACTGGAATGAAGATTTTCCTGCACTTCGTACTGAAGGTGGACTCCCTGGAACGGAATCAGCCGGCATTGTTGCCTTTATCCGAGAACGGCTGGTTGATGTAGGCAAGGCCCCAACTACACCCACTCCCACTCCAGATCCACCACTGCCACTGTCCGAGGAGCACAAACCGAATGAAGAGACACACAAGGTACAATGCGTGAAGCCAGTAGGAGAGAGCACAGACTCTATGGCTCTGAAGCCACTTCGTGGCCGAGATTTCTTCTGCTATGATTCTGCAGTATAGGTGTAGCCGGCCTTATAATATTTCATGCAGTAAATTACAGTCATTATTTCTTCGTGTCTCCAGTACCGCGCCGTCGGCGTTTTTGGGAGATAAACAAGATGGAGAAGAAAACGTCCATGAAGAGGGGATGCTACCATAAGAAACAGTCCATGGAGGGTCGTCAAGAGGGATAAACGAAGGTAGAATCCCATCTTGTGAGGAAACGACGGTAGTGGAAGGAACAGTATCTCAACAAGATATGAAGAAAGGGCGTGTGTGAGGAGCGCGTACCAGTGGCCCAGTGGGGTTGGAAACGAAAGAAAAGACAGTGGCGCGGCAGAGAAGGGGTTGATGAGAGGACGGGCACCACACCCCGGGACGGCGCTCCGCCGTCGCCACCGCCAGCGGGCTCACGCTCGATCGACGCGTTGCCCGCGTCGCCGTTGAAGCCTTCGTCTTCGAAAGCCTGATTCCGCATCCAATTTGCGCCATGCAGGAGGATTATCTGGCCCAACACGGGCTGTACATGGCGACGACGACGGATGGGAGGGTTCTCGAAAGGCGGTAGAGCAGTATCGTGCCGCGTCTTTGCCGGCAGCATTCCGCAGCCTACGGAAGGGCGTTAGCATGGGGGTCAAGCCGCAAACGCGGGACCAGACCACGCACCTCGACGTTCAGTTTTGCGGCACCCAGAGGACATGCGTCAAGCATCCGCGACCGCCCGTTCTTCCCTCCGACTTGTCCTCCCGTTCGCTCGTGCATTGCTTCCCGGCCACGTCCCGCCGATTCAGTCCGTTCCTCGCCGTAGGTAGAGGCCAAGGCACCACCAAATCCACCCCACTCCGTCCCCAACTCATCCGTCTCGACCCCACCTTGACCATACCCATCCGACAAGGACGACGCAGCCAAAGCCGACGACGACGAATGCAGCTTGGCCGCATGCAGCCGCAGGTGTAGTTGGTGGCCGAGATCCAGCCACAGGAGTTTGGGGCAGGCAGCCGGCGTGGTTGTCGAGTAATGTCGAAAGGAAGTGACGACGAAAAATTGCCTTATATGGAAAGTGCCCGTATCGCCAGCGTTCCGGGTGAGCTGGCGCTCGTGCGGAGCTCGAGGCGCACTCTGCAACCCAGCACGTCGAGTTTGGAGGAGGCGGAGGAGGCTGGGGCCGACGGACACCATGAGCAGCGGGGCACGCCAACTGGGTTGCGTGTCGACGACCGCGATAGACTGCTGGTCGGTCTCCTGCGGGTGGGGGCGGGAAGCAGGCGATGCCTGCGACAGCGTAATACGTAGGCGGAAGCATAGTACGTGGGCGTGTCCATAAGAGCTCTCCGGATACGCCGACCTCGGGCGATGGCAGGCCGTCTACCAAAGCCGGCATTGGCGCCCGAGAAGAGATCTGGGTCCGGGACCGCGGCACACGACCGTTCATACGGCGTAAGATCCGTGCGACACAAGGTCGTCAGTGTCGATGGACGTTGGATGGACGCGTTGCCAAACGCCGTAGGTGCGAAGGAGCGGGAGGCAGCGCACGTGACTGGCGGACGACCTTCGGGCGAGGGAGTTATGAAGACGGGTTGGCGTATTTCGAAGTGGGAGATGGTTGAAGAAGCGCCGTGTCTGATAGCCATGACGTTCGTCGGCAGATGCGAGTTAGGACGACTCCGGTAATCACGTGTCCTCGGAATCGTCGCAAAGACATCCTCCTCGGAAGCGTGTTGGACGTGGTGGGTGTAAGTGGCGCGGTGATGCTGGGTTGGAGATGGTTATAGGTTGGCGCCCAGGCGACCTGGCGGATGTTGGCGAGGTCGAGACGGCGAGCGGCGCATACACGACGCGCTGAGCGGAAACCGAGCGCTCGTGCCTGCGGTCCAGTAAGCAAACGCGGCAGCGAGTAACCCAAGCACGCACCACAAGCGTCGACCAGACCCTGCAGCGGACGCTTCCAAGCGGCTCGCGCCATTTCACACTCCCGGCGAGGTCCCGCAGACGCTCCATCCGCCTATCGTCTCGAGCTCAACTCGTAGGGAGCCTGTTTCTGCCGTCGCCGTCCGTCGTGTCGTATCGTCGTACGTAGGAAATGGGAGGGAGAGGGGGGAAAGTGCCCGTGGAGTGGAAGGAAGAACGGGAGAAAGTGTCCGTTGGGAGAGGGTGTAAAGCAGAAGTCCGTAAAGGGGAAAGCAAAGCAAAGGACGAGGCAAAGGGGTATTGGTGAAGTAGCAAGAGGAATCGGAAGGGAAAGGTTAAGATGCGCAGCTCGAAGACGGTGAGCGGACGACGGGACGGAGCTGGTGGTACAGGATTGCGAGGGCCCGGTGCAGCCAGATGCTCGGCGTCGGCCCAGTCGTTCGCGTTCGGCGCGATATCCTCGTCGTCGCTGAGAACCACCTCTTCTACCGTGGCGACAGTAGCGCGCGCGTACGGGATTGCGAAGCGGGGCAATAGTGGCTGCTAGCAACGCGGGCTGCGCATGGACGACGAATGGGAGTGTTCCCGATGCGCCGTTGGGGAGCAAAGCGACCTGGTCGTGTCCGTCGTCCATCCGAGGCTTTATGTGGGTCTAGCAACGGGCTCAGATAACGAGGAAAGGCCAGGGAAGACGACGACGCACCTCTTGCTGCTTGGCGCAGTTGTCCAGAACGCCCGTTTTGACCCGTCCGAATCTTTCGCCAAATCCGCGTGGTCGCTCGGAGGCAAGCCATGCGGCATGCCAGGCGGCGGTGACAGACGGATAACGCAGGCGTATATTGCAGAAAACGGCTTGCAATCCGGTGCAGTCGTTTGCCCGCACGGATTCTGCGCAGTCTATGCTAAAACGAGAGGTGGGGGAGGGTGCATAGGATGGCGGCGGGGTTTGTATGCGAATGAGCTGCGAGCCTGCAAACGACGTTGAGCACCGGTAAAGTAGAGAGAGACTGTCCACGCACACGTATATCTCCCCGGGGAGCGTGGCCGAGGGCAGGCCGACGATCGACGACGGGACCGCGCCGCACCGAGATTGGGTGGCGGACGGGGAAAGCTGTGTGGCCAGCGGCGGTCCGGATGCACTCCCGTCGTGGCCTTACTACCGCGCCGAATGGCGTCGTGCGCCCTGAGCAGCCTCGGCTCTCCGGCGCGGAACCTGGCATCTCCGGCGCAGAACCGGGTCTTGCAGCCTCTGAAAGTGAAAACGCATCAGCGACATATCTAACCGCTATATGCGCCACGCACTGCTCGCGGCCCATCTTCAGCCAGGCACTGGCTCGAGCCCGTCGTCGCGTCGAGCCGTTGAGAAGACAGCGCCCGGGAATAGCCACAGGGTGTGGTGCAAATGCACGCGGCGTGGTTACGGGGGACATGGAAGTCAGGAATAAGCGTGAAAGGAAGGTGTGACCGTCGCCTACTCAGCACGTGCGCGCTCGGTTGCCGCTGGCAGCCCTCACAGCTCGTTGCAGCCCTCATACCGCACACCCGTGCTTCCCTCGTTGTCCCATCTCCACATCATGTCGCCTGAACGAGCGCTGATAGCTCACCGATAGCGTCGCGAGACATTAGACAGTTGGACTGCTTGGATACAGCCGGCGAAATACTAAACTTGAGGTACCCAATCGGCTTTGCGTATCTATCCGAGCCCATTGGCGCTGTCGTTGCCTTCCCGCTCCATCATGCTTCTTCGGAAGTCTTTAAAAGATCCACAGTCACCCTCCCAGGATACCCCACGCCCTCCCCCCATCCACCACACAGTTCTACACGCATGAGGAAGACTCCTCTGCCTCCCATCTGGGAGAATATCCTCTTCACAGCCCATGTGCGGGTATACACACTCCGGGCGCTGCTCCTCGCATCTATCGCCAGCATCTCGATTGTTGTGATCTTTGGGGCACCCCTATGGGTGAACTGGTTGGTTTTAATTGCTGTAAATGGACTGAGTGTAATACACCAAACCATAACGTATGTGTCAAGCATGATATCTGCAAGTGTTGAAAACTTATGGGAAATCTTTCCAGTGGCTTAGTGCTCAAGCCCAATTTGTTTCTCGCCATCCTGGATATGATATTGTTGTTGATTGAGATTATAGGTAAGTTTCTCGAGGCATATAACCTCTTGCATGCTTCTATTTGCAAGTACTAGACTACTAGTCTCATTAAGTTAATTTTTCTTATCATAGTGATAACTGTGGTCTTGGTCCTAGGCCTCATGGTCACATGGCCCACATACCGTTACGGACACGAGTCAAACCCATTGACACAGTCATGGTTGATTGCTGGTATACTAGTCACTCTTGGTCTCAGCTTTACCTTCATTTTGCGTCTGGCTGCTATCCGCCGCGGGCAGGGTCTTGGTTTGATGGGGGGTTGCAGACCTGCAACACTGCCATATACTCGAAAAAGCATATTTCTCAACCAGTCCTTTCAGCGGCCACTAGTGCGGCAAGTGGTTCACCTATCCCGTGCTATTTAATGAGCTAATGGCCATTGAAGAGGAGAGTCTATGCTTGTCCGCATCATCCGTGCCTTCTGCATCAGCGGCATTGCATTGCTTGTTCCGGGCTTTGCCATTTATGCAGTTATCCTTTTGCCAGCCACTCAACAAACATACCTGAGACTGCAACTTGATGCCAACGACGACTTGATATCCAGCTGGGTTGCAAATTCAAATAGTTTTTACTCTAATGCCACGTACTGGATTGTGAGCCAGCCTCTTTGAAGTCTACTGGGCATATATTCTTCATAGTAACAAATATTTCAGGCCCCATTCAATGCTCCTGTGAGTGATTTAGGAGCATCACAATTTGCTGTGAATGTGACAGCTACCATCTCATATCCTTACGCAGCTACATGCATACAAACAGAGATGAATTTGCCTCAATTATTCACCTTATGTGCGATTCTCTCCTACAGTTCATGAGAATTTTCACTCAATATACCCTAGGTGAAAACCTTATAGGCTTGGGGTCCCTGATACTCCTTGACATCTCCCTGCCTTTGGGATTAGCAGGCATTACAATAACTCCCATGCCATATTCCAGTGTAGTGGGATACACTACATCAGAGAGTGGCAATGTCTGGCCAGATGGAACCTTCACCATGCCAAATTTTGCAACACCAGCTCGGCCTATCTTGGTGCTCCGGGATTCTCACCTTATGGGACAAGTAAGCTGGACACAGGAAGTGGGTCAAAGGCTATCTATGGTAAGCTAAATAAACTCAGCTACCATCAAGCTTGAATATCAAGTAATTTTGCAGGGATCACTATTCATCCCCTCGTTTTTCAGTCTCCAAACCGATACAACAGCCACGCAATCAACAAGCAGCTCTCACTCTGCTTCTCTCCACATATTCAGTTCCTTTGGCCCGGGCCCAGGTGTCTTCCCTGGGGGTTACTATCAGCAGACAAATGACAGATCTATCATCTCTGGTATCTCTGACTTGGGAGGCTTCTGGACCTTCGTCGACAGCACCTTTGCACTACTCTTTGGTGCAAATGTGATATATTTTGCTTTTGGTAAGTGATTCTTTTGCAAAGGGTGCATGCAGTCTTGACACATGAAACCCAGGACATCGCCCAGTGTCTGCCCTTGGAGTTTTGCATATCTTCCAACGCAAAACACTTACCCGTAACTGGAATGAAGATTTTCCTGCCCTTCGCACTGAAGGCGGAATTCCTGGCACAGATTCAGCTGGCATTGTTGCCTTCATTCGCGAACGGCTGGTTGATCTAGGAAAGGCACCAAATCCGCCAGCTGCGGCAGAAGACTTGCAACGGCCCGAGGCACAGAAAACAAAGGAGTACACATATGAAATGCAAACATTGCAACCAGGAGCAGCAGGAAGCACAGACTCCATGTCTCTGAAGCCACTTTGCGGCCGAGACTTCTTCAAGTTTCATTATGAGTGTGCCGTAAATCTTGCAGCTTCGAGGAAACACGGTTTATAAAAGAGATGAACGATACTGCAGCTACTATTTCCTTATGTCTATACACCATGGCCAATATCAAAAAAGTACCATCAGTATTGCATACAGTATATACAAAGCTCAAGCTGGGTGAACCGCAGAATAAAAGAGATTGTTCTTCCGCTATGATTCTGCAGCATGAGAGGCCAAAGAGGCTGAGGTCGTCGGAGGCCATGAACGAAAGCACTGGCCAAGCGGGATGGAGGCCGGCGTAACATCAACTTTGACCCATTAAGCGGACTGCGCGTGCGCGCGTTCGTCTCAGCGAAGCGCTCTTCCCGCCGCATGGTACGTGCGGGACACGTTCTAAGTCTCGCCTCGGGTTAGGAAGACCGCGTTCCGGACGAGAAGCAGTCACGTGACCTCGAGATATCGTCAAGAAAACAGCCCGCTCAAATCCATGTGGGGGTGGACATGCGTTGGCGGCGGCGGTGTGTGTGAAGAGAGTCGCGGGGGATGCAGTTGGAAGCGGTGATGAATGGTACCACGGCGCTCGTGATGCCGCAGCAGGATGCGGTTATCGCCCGCCGTCGAGCGGGGAGGAGCGATCGACATGTGAGCACACTGTGTGCGCGGTCGAGAAGCTCGCGATCGAGACTGTAGAAGCCCGAGAATTAGTGTATGCTGCGGTGGCTGGCACAAACACGCACCACGAACGTCGACTCGAGCTCCCAGTGTATTCCCAGATCGCGTGGGCGTTGTCCCAGAGAGACGGCTCCCGCGCCGGCAGTTATCCGCACACGCGCAGGACGTGCCGCCGGTGGTATCATCGTGCACGAGGATGCGAAGGGGGGAGAAAGCGGCGACTTTGGTAGCGTAAGAAAGTGTCTGTGGAGAGAGGTGGTGAAAAAGAGGAAGTAGCGGTAGTGGAGGGGACTGTACGTCGAGAAGATGTGAAGAAGAGAGGGTGTAGAGAGCATGAAGATGGATGGCGACGGGGAATAGCGAAGGTCCGCTGAAGGGGATGATAACAAGACGGGCTAGTGAACGGGCGGGGCAAAGCGTCGCTCCGACGCGGCCAGCGTGCTGCTGAGGATTCTCCAGTCCTCTGCTCGCCGGGTAGGACTGGCCGGGAGCTGCTTCGCTGTGTGGTAGAGTGGTCGTCGAGTCGCCGTGTACGGCGGCTTCCCCCGGTGCTATTGAGGAGCCTGGAGGATTAGGTTGGTGCGCAGCTTGGAAGGAAAACGCTGGCAACACACCTATTCGCTTAGCTCGGCCTGTACCGACGCACCACTTGACCGCGCGCAGAGCATCCGTCCGTCCAACCCTCGATCGACTCTGCCCAATCCCTCGACTTGTTCTCCCATCCCCTTCGAGTTACCATCCTTCGGAGACACCTCGCGTCGCGTCGCATTCGCATTCCAACTCCGCATGCGCTCACGCAGTGTGAATACGTTGCATCCATGATATCCTGGATTCGGATTCGGAGTGCCCGGGCTCGAGGATGGGATGTCGTCAAGACTCAAAAGTCTTCTCGGCCGGCTTGGGTTGTTCCAGTTGCGAAGATGCGAGTAGAAGCGGGTCTTGGGTAGCCCCCTGAGTGCATGGGTCAAAGGAGTCAAGCGGTGACGCGGGAAGACGTGGAGGAGAAAAACAAGCAGCGAGGCGGGTCGTCACACGCACGCAAGCGCGTCGGCAAATCTTGTCCTTGTTTGTTCCCTCTCATCTCCAATTCCAAGGGAAGCAACCCGCCGTTTTCGGGGTCGCGCTGTTACTGTAGGGTACCCGACGGCATACACGCGATGCGAGATCCCGCCGCCAAACTTGAATTTGACCACCATTGACGCATCCCGAGACTACAGCCCAGGTTTGCGCCGCTGGTCCGTAATACATTACAGCGGCGGCATATGCGGACCGCGAGAGGACGACCTATACGGACAAATAAACTACTATCCGTGAAGACGTACGGCGAGATAAATGTATGTAGCTGCACGCCTACTGTATCGTAGGCAGATGTAGTATCGTGCGACGAGTGAGAAGGAGATCGGGTACTCATGGAGGTTGTACATCAACTCTGAGCGGGGGATCTAATCGCAGACGCGTGAAACCCGCGCAGACGGGCCACCCGAACCAGTCATCGCAAAAACCTCCGCCGGGGCGTGTCCGACCAGCTCCTCCGACACGCAAAGCAACTGTTCGTCGTAGCAAAGGATGGTGACGTCGCCGGTGTGCATCTCGTACCACACGCGGCGCGGCGCAGCTAACGACAGGCGCTGCGACGGCCAACGTCAAGCGACGGTAGACTCGTTTCGGACGATGCAGCCCTCGTCGTGTCGGCATCGACCGTTCCTCGTCGCGGAGAGAGCCCACATAGCGGCCGACACATCCCCAGCACGCCCCAAATCCCTCCGACCCGACCCCACCTCGACCACACCCATCCGACGACGAGCAAGCGGCCAGAGGCGACGACGAGGAATACCGCGGGGCAGCACGCAGCCAAAGGTGCGTTTCGGTTCCGAGATACGCCCACGAGAGTTTTTTGTCGGCCACCGGCGCGGTTGTCGAGCAATGTCGAAATGAAGTGTCCGGCAAAATTGCCTTAAATGGAAGGTGTCCGCTCCGTCACCGTGTCTGCTGAGTTGGCGTTCACGCAGATGCTGCGGTGCGGTGCGACGAAGTGCGGCGAGTGTGGAAGAAGCGTGAACCCACGACATTGTGACCAACGGAGTAGTCTAAGTGGCCAGGCGGGATGCGTGTCGACGACCTCGACACGCCGCCGACTGGGCTGCACGCCTTCGGGGAGAGGATCAGGTATCGTTGGCGGCAGCGTAATACGCGGGGGGAACGCGGCCCGAGGCTCTCTGGATAGGTGGACCGCGAGGTGACGGGAATCGTGCAGAAACGGCGCCACCACAGCGGTAATGGCATGCAACAAGGATTCTGCTTCTGAGACGTCGGTAAGAGACCGCTCGGACGTCGGGAATCCCGCGCGACGTAGGATCGTGAGCGTTGATAGACGTGTTGTAGAACGCCGTCGCCGTGAAGGAGAGCCAGCGGGAGGCACGTGACCAGCCGACGAATGGAGCCAGCTCGTGGACGCCGTATTGAAGACGGGATGGCGTAATTCGGGATGGAGGATGCTTTCCGAGGAAGAAGGGAAGTGAATGCTGACGTCCTGCGTGCGCTGGTCCCCCGAGGAGCAGTCCTCGTCGACGGTCTTGCTGGCGACAGCCTGACGAGCTGAGCACTGCGTGGACGCAGATCCCGCGATGGATGCGACAGTGGTTCGGTGGACATTGTTGTCGAAGTGACCACGGAGGAGGTAATCCTGCGGCGCAGGAGGGATAATGGCGCATTGCAGAAGACAATCTGCAAGGTTGCGCGGTGGGTTGGGGAGGACCGATTCGTCACCGCCGATGCAGTGCGTTCAAGGCTGACGGCTTTGCAGAGGAACGAGCTGTGAATGCCAATGAGCATCGGTAGGGTAGCGAGACGTGGACCACGCACCTGTCTCCCTGAGAACACAGCGGTGGGGCCAAACGACGACGCGCACGGACGGGCACGGCGCGTCATTGGATAACGGAGAGACGAGGGTGGAGACAGGTGCGTCCGCCGCTGTAGTCTTGCCGAGTGGGCACTGCGTGGCTGGGGTCAAGACACCGCCTGATTCGCAGAGACTGCCGCGCACCTTAGACTGCTTTTACTGCGGCGACGAATGGCGTCGCGAGCAGCAGGGTATACGGTCCCGGCGGCTGGTTCTTGCTGCGCCAGCAGGGTATACGGTCCCGGCGGCTGGTTCTTGCTGCGCCCTGCGGGTAAACCGCGTCAGCGACGTGTCCATCGGCCAGATATCCGCCATGGACCAGCCATAGCCCCGGCTGTGGCCGTTTCGACAGCCTCCGATACGCGGTACGCCGTTGTCGGGCAGCCCGCGCATGTCTCGTCCGACGATGCAGACGACGCATGCATCACAACCGACGGGTCGAAGGGTTGTCGGGGTGCATGGTTGAGCGTGGAGAGCGGAAGTAGAAGGCCCAGGAGGCGGACATGGAAGTCAGAAGCAGGCATGCAAGGGTGTGACGGTCTCCGCCCGGCCTTCGCTGCCAACCACTGCGCCGAGCCCGCTCAACCTCAAGCCCTCGACGACACTTCCGCGCTGCCTAGTGGTCTCTGTGGTCTTCCCGCTGGCGGCCTCTGTCCTCGGGTACACATCCATGCCCCTCCTCCCGGGTCCCCTTCATGTGCCTTTGGCTGCGCTCACACGCACCGCTTCGGGGAGCAGAGAAGCTCCGCAAGCCCTCGTATGGAGCGTCGCCACGGTGCGACCGAACTTTGCCACTTATCTTATTCTGGTCCCCGTTTAACGTTGCTCGCCAGTCTAATAGCATGAGCACCCCTCGTGAAGGTAAAACGATACCCTCACTTCCGATAACGCTTTCGCTTTCGCCCTCGTGCATCAGGAGAACAGGGTGAGAAAAGCCTCCGTGCCATAGCCATTCCTCCGTGCGGCGCCTACAGGTTGGTTGGCTGATATCCTTCCCTAGCCTATTTTTTGCGGACTGATACATTAGATTTCGCCGCGGCGCTAAATTCGAGCTACCAATAGGATTTCGGTACGCATCCAGGTCCATTGGATCTGTCGTTGCGTTTCCGACCCATCGTACTTCTTGGGAAGGCCTTCAAAACCCGCCGCCAGCATCGTCCCAGGATCTACTCCCCATCTCAAACCCCACGCCCGGGCCTATGCTGAAGACACAGCTGCCTCCCTTCTGGGAGAAGATCCTCTTCGCAGCTCATGTGCGAGTATACACACTCCGGACACTCCTCCTAGCATCACTTCTCACCTTCACGGTCCTCGTCTGGCTGGTAGTAGGAATCGGTTTCGACTGGCTGCTGCTTGGCCTGCAAATTGGAGCTGCCCTCAGCATTATTCACCAGACGATAACGTATGTCAGCCGTCTTGCCGAAACCTCAGAAATTGACAGAAAACCATTAGTGGGTTGGTACTCAAGCCCAGCCGGTTGCTGGCCATCCTCGATATGTCGTTTCTGTTACTTGAAATTATAGGTACTTCTTTTTATGCGGCCGAAAATGTGAAGGCCATGAATTAACATCTTCTTTGCAGTGGTCACAGCCTCCTTTGCAATATCTTGCGCCAATGAAGCCAGTGCACTAGTTCAGCCGGAAGGGGGGCAATTCCTCAGCACTGATATCTTAATCTGGATTTCTGTGGTCGCCCCTGGAGTGGTGATTTCCTGCCTTATATTCTCGTTCATTCTGCGTCTGGCAACTATATGCCGAGGACAAGGTCTGGGCCTAATGGGAGGTTGCCCCCCAGCATCCCCGAGGTACACTCGAGCAAGAATATTCCTCAATCGGTCTATGACCCGGCCACTAGTAAGGTGAGTTTTATTTTGTGTGATTTCTCAGAAGTTGTGACAAAATGTTAAGAGGCGAGGCCATATCTATCCGCATCATCCGTGCATTATGCATTAGCGGCATTATACTGGTGGTTCCAGCCTTTGGCATCTACACAATTGTGTTTGTGCCACCCTCACAGCAAACATATCTGAAACAACAAGTTGTTTCTAATGGGGGTGTTTTCTTGCCAGAGACTGGTATGGCTGGCCCCAATGCCACCTTCTGGATCGTGAGTCATCCTTCTGTATATCTGTTTAAGCATGAAAGAATCTTCTAGGCTCCATTCCCCGGGTATGACTCCGGCCGCATATTAACATCTGCACCAGTACATCTGGCACTCACTGTGTCACTGATATCAAACATATCTGAACCAGTAACATGTACTATGAATCAATCTTTGCCTATGTTGTTCAAAACATGTAAGACTGTCTCCTTCCATGAGCAGAGTAACTATCATTAAATATATTAAAATTATAGGTGATCACAGTTTTGGATGGCTGTCACCAATAACATATTTCAACATTTCCTTACCTTCAGGGCTACAAGGGGTCACTGTCACTCCAATGCCATGGTCCACTGAGGTGGGATATCTTACACCATCGATGGGGACTGTCTTGCCAGATGGTGGCTTTCAATTGGCAAACTTTGTAACCCGTACTCGACCGGTCCTTGTGCTTCGGGACTCAGCCCTTTTGGGACAACTAATTTGGTCAACTGAAGCAGGCCAGCACCCAACTATGGTATGCTCTCAGTATTTTATTATCCAACGCTCGCTAATACTTAATTTATTAGGGATCCCTTTTTACACCATCTATCATCAATCTTCAACCTGATACCATCATAACAGCATCCAACAACATCTCTGGCTCTGCAAATCTGCGGATATCAAATTATTTCACCCCTGGTTTCTATAATGAGGAATACTATCAGCAGATCAATGACAGATCCACTATTTCTGGTTTCTCAGACTTGGGAGGTTTCTGGGCATTCATTGATGGCACCTTTGCATTGCTCTTTGGTGCAAATGTAATATATTTTGCCTTTGGTAAGTGTTTCTTTGTCCGCAGGGTGCAGTTTTGATAAGACAAATCATAGGGCATCGCCCTCTTTCTGCCCTAGGAGTGCTGCACATCTTCCAACGCAAAACTCTCACCCGCAACTGGAATGAAGATTTTCCTGCCCTTCGAACTGAAGGGGGACTTCCTGGAACAGAATCAGCTGGCATTGTTGCATTCATTCGCGAGCGGCTGGTTGATCTAGGAAAGGCACCAAACCTGCCAGCCAGTGTTGAAGACCTCCAAGAGGCAGAGGTACAAAAAACAAATGAAGATACATATGAAGTTCAATCCTTGGAGGCAGCAGCCGGAGGAAGCACAGACTCGATGTCTCTGAAGCCACTTCGTGGCCGAGACTTCTTCCGTTATGATTCTGCAGTATAAATCTAGCAGCTTCCATGAATTAAGAACCACAAAAGAGGTGAAAGATAGCTACGGTACCATTTCCTATCGTCTATACACGTCTCTGGTATCACAAAGTACAATCAGTATTGTATACATGACTGAAAGCAGTGTGAACTACCGAAGAAAAGGTATTCCAGGTAGAGTAGAGAATATGTGTCGGAACAGTAGGCATGCCAAATAAAATAGTATCCATGAACAATGGCGCATCCGCTTTTCAAGCCCCTCACCACTCCTGCGCCGCAAACGACGAGAAGCATTGAAGCAACGACAACAGGGCCACACCCACACAGAGCTATCAAGTATCATCGCGTGGACCGAGCAACACAAGGGTATCGCCGCACAACGGCTGCGGCGTTGATCGAGTCGAAGGGACGGCAAGTAATTGCCTTATATGGAAGGTGTCGAGACGTTGTGGGCTCCGTCGCGGGTGACTTGGATGGAGATGTGCTGGTCGACGACGGCAGCGGATGGCAGAGTAGCAGCGAAACATCGAACAGCGGAAGATGATCAGCGATGAAGACCGACGCAAGACGCTGGCGCTCCTCGTCGACGGGGCGGGAGGATTACCCAGTCGCCGCTGGGACGGCGGGCGCAGCTGCTCTTTGTGAGCAAGCTCCGGCAGTGACCGTGACTCCGCAAAGCACACTGGGTCCGGGACGACGAAGCTGGTCTCGAGCTGCAGGCACGCGAGCAAGAGGCAGCACGAAACCTGGCGCGCGCGCGACGCCCACTATTGGCCACCCACTAATTGGCGGCGGCTGGTTATACAACGGCGTGCGGATATGGTTCGAGCGGCAATGCCGGGTGGTTTGCATGAGCGCTCGACGAACGCGGAGCACATTCGGCGCATACGATACGTTTCCATGTAACCTTCCGCAGCGGGCAGCGATTCCACGAACTTGGCTTCGTTTGGGGAGTTTGTCGTTGGATGGACATCTGTCTTGACGGCTGGGAGAGTGGGGACTGCCGTCCGGACGAGCGACGCGGCCAGCCTTTCGTGGATGACAGCCAGCCACGATGCATGACGTCGGCGCTCTGGGGCAGAGAGGGACGGGAAGAGCCGTTGCGCAAGCGAGGGACTGGTCGAGGAGGAGCAGGGTCAAGGCCCTTGCTGTCCGACACGCGTTGTGTCGGGCGAGAGTAGAGTGGGATGGCGCAGGAGCACACATTGAGCGGTGTCGGGGTTGGCCTGCGGAGAGGGATGTGTCGCGAGCAGCAAACGATGAGCTGGAGAAAGCTGAGTATCTGTAGAAACGGAGGAAGCACGCCACGCACCATGGATTGGCGGTCTACGGAAGAGCAGGCTTGCCCCGGTAGCACAGCTTGGACTCATCTTGGTGCGGTGGGCTACGCGGCCCAGGATGTGAGGGATATTGGCCGCCGAATGCCCGAACCGTTCGTGCTAGCCAGATACGTCAGTCGTGTCCCAGGTAAAGCGAGCGGAAACGCACCAGCCGGCCGCTCCTTGACGTTGCAGAGCCGCGTATACCGTCTTAGAAGACGAGGACGGGCCACATATGCGAGTAGACGGTCGTAAAGCCCCGAGAAATGCCCTGGAATTCCGCAAGTGCGTGAGTGGCTGTCAGCATGGGTCAAGCGTTCCACGGACCGAGGTTCCTGCTATCCCCCGCGTAGCTACATGCCACCGTACGTCGCCACAAGCTCGCTGGGACTCTCTCTCTCTAGTCTCCGACCGACAACGCAGCACGGCGACGGCAAAGCTCGGACGGCCTGGATTCGCGGGTTCAACGGCCAGAGTCGTCGTAGCGAAGGGCCCGCAGTCGGAGAGGTCGTTCAAGAGAGCATGGAATTCCGCGTCCGAGAGAGGGTGGTCGGGGAGATGGACGTCGGGAGCAAGCCGAGATGTGTGACCACGCAGCTGTCGGTGCTTCCTTCCTCTCGCTGCCGTGCAACTCACAATGGACACACTTCCACCGGAAGTCCTGGAAGACATCGTTAGCCACGTCGCCGACGACGATCTCCGAGCTTGCTGCCTCGTCTCCTCGCGATTCCGAGACCCATGCCAAGCCCGCTTACATCGCGAAGTCGTCCTCTCGCTGAAGCTGAGAGTCACGATAGACGCCGGGTCCATCTCGCCTCTGTGGCGAACACACATGCATTTCGAAGCATTCCCGCACCTGGCGACTCACGTCAGGACGTGCACACTGCGGCTGGCTAGAGAAGACCTGGCACATGCTACCCACCTGGTGCTGCCGGTCGTTTCCACCCTCCGTCGGCTCGTCAACGTGCGCGCGGTGTTCATCGAAATGGGCCATATGGGTGTGCAATGGGAGCATATCCCCGTCGACATCCGCGAAGCGACTTTGGAACTCCTGCACCGGGCTTCCCGCCAAGGTCCTACCAGTCGCATTTCGCTTCAGCACATCCACGGATTCCCCATCGTAGATCTGGCCGATCTTTTCAGCGGGGTTTACTCCCTTCAACTCATTGCCGTGTCTCTATCTCCGCCACCGTATCTCCTTCATGGGGAGGCGGATGACGAGGCACCAGCGGCAGTGAACTCGACCCCGAACCTTAACTTGAAGTCTCTCTCATTGGAACACTCTTTCTTCCCAAATCTGCGCTTGCTTCGGCGCTGCGAATCCCTCGAGACGCTCTCGGTGCAATGGCCCCAAGAAAACTCACTGGCCACGATTCTGCGCGCCGTGCCTCCAGTCGCATCCATCTTACAGCATTTGGAAATTATGGCTTCTCCCGATTGTATGTTTCCAGTCTACGGTCTCCTAGTTTTCTGCGTGCTCACATTTGCCAGCCACCTTGCAGGCTACCACCACTATAACATTCCCAAAACTTCGCCTTCTCCGCCTGGAGTTTTCCCGCATTTCAGTCCAGCAGCCACAAGATGCAGCGGCCTGGTCCTTACCCCACCTCCTCTCTCGCCTCGTCCCATTCTTCAACACCTCCAAAACCACCTTCGAGCGCTTGGAAATCCGCATCACCATAAGCCTCGACAACGCCGGCCTATTCGCCCCGGGAGCGGCACCTCCCGAATACGTCCTCCCCACAGAAATGAACTTACTAGACGCAGTCCTCGCCGGTCGCCTCCGCTCCAAGGACCCGCCGCGTATTGAGATCGGTCTACATCTCCGCGGCTGGGTTAATTGGCCCCGGTTCGGTCCTATACTAGAAGAACACTACGAAGTTCTGGCTCCTATTTTTCGGGCTGCGCTCCCGCACGCCGTCGCTGCAGGGTTGGAGGTTGTTCAGTGGGATGGGAAAAGGATGGCAGCTGGCGGTTGGCTTGCCAATTGATCGTGTTATGTTCTTTGCTTGAAATAATGATGTCCTAGTATATTGTGTAAAGTATGGTTGACTGTGCCTCAAAATAATCAAGTAGGTGTAGAGTACATGTCCATCCAGAGGCATTCAGAGAGAGGGTTTATACGGGTGACGATGCAAGGTATCGGCTGCAAGGACCGCCCTCGTAAGGAGATGCCGCTGCATAATTTCGCGCTCATGGGTAATATGCCATATTGACTCGCGCGCCAGACAATCGTCCCATCACTGCAACTCGTGTAGCGACAAACGCCGTGCCCAGAGAAGCACGTCGTCGGCGAGATGAGATGACACACATCTCATTCGGCGTAGCCTATGACTGGTCCAATGGGTCCGAATCGCGTCCAAACGAGGATCCTGTCGGCCAGCGGAGCAGTCCTCGCGGATATTCGCCGTTTCGTCGTCATGGGACAAGCCAACGGAGACTCCGAAAAGGCAGCATTCCGCCAGCAACCCAACTGTGTCGACCCGACCTCGACCATACACATCCGACGACGAGCACGCGCCCAGAGCCGACGGCGACGAATGCAGCCCAGGCCTAGGCAGTTAAAGGTGCGCTCCATAGCCTACATATAGCCACAGGAGTTTGGGGTACATCGCCGGCGCGGTCGTCAAGTAATGTCGAGATGAAGTCGCCAGCGAAAATTGCCTTATATGGAAGGTCCCGGGCCGCCAGCGTCGTTGTTGAGCGGACGCCGGCGCGAGGAGCGGGTTTTGTCTGCTACGTATTCCAGCGAGGCCGGAAGACGCGGCGGACCAGATGTCATTGGATGCCATGAACCTGAAGGGCAGAATGAGACGATTCGGCGCCCAGAGGGATTATGGATGTGGCAGTGAGTTAACGCCTCGTTGTCTCCCGCGCATCGAGAACGAGGTCGGGACCTGTGCACTAGCGAAGGCGGGACATACTACGAGCCTCCTGAGGCATAGAGACTGCTTTCCGGACAACCCAAGGAGGGAATGTAGTCACGTGACCTCGGAATCGCAGCAGCACCTGCAGGACATGCACGCGTGGAAACAGTGGATGTGGAGGGTGATATCGATGGAAGCGGTGCTGGATGGATGCCGAGGCAACACGGCGTTGACGACCGAGTTTCGTGGCAGAGAGACCCATGACGACCTGCACTGCACTGCGCGTTTGGGGGCCTGAGCGCGACGTGAGGAAGCCCACACGCTTGCACCTGTACAACAGTCAGTAAACGCGACGGCGGGGGGCACAAACACGCACCGAAAGCGCCCACATCAGCATACAACCGCGTACCCATAACGCCTCCGCATCCGACACTGTACCGGAGGCATCCAATCCATCTCGACTAGAAGTGGCTTGCCGCCGCCGTCCAGCGTCGTCCACAGTATCGTAAGATCGTACGTAGGAAATGGAGGAGGAGAGGGAGCCTGAGAAAGTGACCATGATGGAGGGGAAGCGAGAGCGGGAGAAAGTGTCGGTAGGGAGATGCGTAAAGCAAAAGTCGGGAAGATGGGCAGAATGGTAGGGTACGGGGAGGGAAGGGGTGAAGTAGCGAGAGGGATAGGATAGGGATGGAGGCGAAGCTCGAAGAAGGTGAGTGGACGACGGGACGAAACTGCCAGTGGCGGTACTAGTAGATGATTCCGAGAGTCCGAGGCCGCCCGATGCTGGAGTCGGCCAAGTCGCTCGCGCTCGGCGCAACGTGCACGTCACCGGCGAGGCTCTCCGATTCTTCCGCAGTGACAGCAGTGCGGGTGCACGGGAATGCGAGGCCGGGGCAAGAGGCTGGCGGCAATGCGGGCTCCGAATAGGCTTGTTGGTGATATGCCCTTGGCTTGAAGAGCAAAGCGACTACTAGTAGTCACCGTCCATCCGGAAGCCGTCTAAGAACGGGCTCAGATAACGGGGAAAAGCACCAGACGACGACACACCTCTAGCCTCTCGCCGCAATACAGAATGGCCGTTTTGAGTCTCGACCCGTCCGAGACCTTAGTCCCGGGCTAGTAAGTATGACGTGGGCTTGAAGAGACCGTTTAAAACAAGGAGGATGAGAGGTATATCGTCAGACGCACCGAGGCTAACGGGAGCCTTCGCATCCGCAGACGAAAAAGAGCATCCAACGGCGGTATTCGGGGTGTTCGTGGCGGCTTTCGACGAAAATAAGTGGAGCGTGCCTAGCGAGGCACGTAGAAATGGCAATGCCGCACACGAAACCGGATTGCTAGCGGCCGACATGAGCGTCAAGAGCAAGAAGAATCGGGCATGTCACACGGCTCACTCGTAAGTTATCTCCCTGTGGGCATAGCAGTCGGGCCAAACGAACACGACCGCGCCGCACAGCAAGTGGATGGCGGCGGTAAGATCTCCGAATGCGTCCGCCTCGATGTGGTCGTCGAGTAGGTCCTGTCACTCCTGTGCGGTTTGCGTCAGACGCCGGCTGAGTCCAAGAGACCGCCACGCACCTTGAATTGCTCCGAGCAGTCTGCGTTATATGGTGCTTGGAACTGGTGTGGGTAAAAACCGTCAGCTACGTATCCCTCGGCCAGACATGCGCCACGCACCACTCCCGACCTGTGTCCGCTTCGACAGCATTCGGTACGCGGTAAGCCGTTGTCGGGGAGCTAGCCTAGGCTGTCCGGGCGCATGCGCGGTGAGCGTTAGAAGTGGAGAAGAGGGACATGAAAGTCGGGAGCAGGATGGAAGCGTGTGACTCTCGCCGCGTTTGCGCCGCCGCACTCTGCGCTCTGCTGAGACCTTCCACGGCCATTCCTCGGCCCGGGAGCTGATGTGCTTCCCTGGCTGCAGACTGATAATCTGCTTGGATACAGCCGCCCATGTGCTAAAATTAGGCCTTCTAATGAGCCATCCATTCGTGCTGTCCTTTAAGTTGCGTTCCCGCTCCGTCGTATGTACTTCCTGAGAAGGCCTATAAGAACCCCACTGTCGCCATTGTCTCAGGATCTGCGCTCCCATCCCAACTCCACACCTATGAGGAAGACACAGCTATCTCCCTTCTTGGAGGATATCCTCTTTGCAGCGCCCATGCGGGTATACACATTCCGGGTGCTCCTCGTCGCATCAATCCTCAGTTTCCCGGCTTTCCTCTTATCGGCTCCACATTTCCTGGGCTCATCAGGCCAAATTGGGTTGGTACCCTGGTTAGGGTACACCATTGGAACTGGGTTGAGCATCATACACCAAACCACAACGTACGGGGTCAATACCTGCAAGCAGCATCAGGATGTTGAAGGAAATATTTCAGTGGTTTAGTGCTCAAGCCTAATTTGTTCCTGGCCATCCTGGACATGATATTGTTGTTACTTGAACTGGTAGGTGAGTAACCTCACACCCCTTCAGAAAAATACCTTATCCTCAATATTCTCATCATAGTGATGATCGTGGCCATGGTGTCAAGCAGACCCTATCAGGCACAAAATCCGACCCCACAGGCATGGATAGGTGCTGGTGTGGTAGTCATCCTTGGCCTCGGTTTCTCCTTCATTTTACGTCTGGCTGCTATCTGCCGTGGGCGAGGGCTTGGTTTGTTGGGAGGCTGCAGACCTGGGGAACTCCCTTACAATCGAAAGGCAATATTTCTCAACCGGTCCATTCACCGGCCACTAGTGCGGCAAGTGATCCATGTGTCCCCTGCTATCTGACAAGCTGATTGCAAATAAAGAGGAGAGTCTATGCCCATACGCATCATCCGTGCCTTTTGCATCAGCAGCATTGTGTTGATTGTCTCGGCCTTTGGCATTTATGCCATTATTTTAGTGCCAGCAACTCAACAAACATATCTGAGGCTGCAAGTTGGTGCCACAAGCAGTGCTAGCAACCTGGCTCTAACAGGAGGCAGTTATTTGTCCAATGCCACTTTCTGGATTGTAAGTTGACTCTTTTTTCAGTGTGATGTCGTAATAACAATAAGATAATAAAGGCCCCTTTCTCAATTTCCGGAGAGTCATCACAGTTTTCAGTCAATTGGACATTCACCATCTCTTATCCAACGGATGTGCCGCTCCCAAACAGTGACATGTGTTGGAACAAATATGATCATCCCTCAGTTGTTAACAACATGTAAGCTTTCTCTGACCTGCCAGAGTTTTGTTGATGAATTCCAGGTGATAGCTCATTTGTTTGGGGAAACTTGATGGACCTTCAGATCTCCCTACCCTTGGGACTTTCTGGGATCACAGTAACTGTAATGCCATCGTCCAGTGTTGTGGGTTACACCACACCATCAATGGGGACTATGGGGTCAGATGCAAGTTTCACTGTGACAAATTTTGCAACACAGAGTCTGCCTGTCTTGGTGCTCAGGGGCTCCCGTCTTTTGGGCCAGATAACCTGGACAGAGGAAATCAGTCAAAATCCACATATGGTAGGATAGACTTTCTGCTACAAGCTAAATATTGAATAACTTGCAGGGATCACTATCCACACCCTCTGTTTTTCATCTTCAACATGACACCACAACGGACCCAGAAGTGAACAGCACAAACTCTGCGGCCCTCCGCATCTTCAATCCCTTTCTCCCGACTGGTTCTGGGACATACTACCAGCAAATGAATGACAAATCCATCATCTCTGGCTTCTCCGACTTGGGAGGTTTCTGGGCATTTGTTGATGGCACCTTTGCCTTGCTCTTTGGTGCCAATGTAATATATTTTGCCTTTGGTCAGTGCTTCTATTGCAAAGTGTCTCAAATTAACAAGTGAAATGTAGGACATCGCCCGCTTTCTGCCCTCGGAGTTTTGCACATCTTCCAGCGGAAAACCCTCACCCGGAACTGGAATGAAGATTTCCCTGCCCTTCGCACTGAAGGGGGACTTCCTGGAACAGAATCAGCTGGCATTGTCGCATTCATTCGTGAACGACTGGTTGATCTGGGAAAGGCACCAAATCCGCCAGCTAGTGTTGAAGACCTCCAAGAGGCTGAGGTGCAGAAAACAAATGAAGATACATATGAAATTCAATCCTTGGAGGCAGCATCCGGAGGAAGCACAGACTCCATGTTGCTGAAGCCACTTCGTGGCCGAGACTTCTTCCGCTATGATTCAGCGGTGTAAATCTGGCAGGCGTATAAAAGATTATTACAGTTTCCTCATGTCTATGTAAAGTCTCCAACAGAACAATTAGTATTGTATGCACAACTCAAGCACAAGATCCACCCTGATGAGCAGCTTTTGACATCATACGGTGTCCTCCATTTATGCAGAAGCTTGTATCCTTACAAATTGAGCTGAGTACGTGTGTCGCCGCGCAAAAACGTCGTTGTCAAGTGACGTCGAAGAAAATGGATGGCAAATAATTGCCTTACTTATAAGGCCTCGCAACAGCGGCGGTAGGCCGTAAGACCAAGTAGGTTGGGCAAGCGAGGCTTGGCGAGCGACCGGTCGAGGCGGAGCGGGGTCGAAGCCCAGCGAATCCAGTCCATCGCCGCATCCACATTCGGGTAAGTGGTCTTTCTTCGTCAAAAGACAAGCCCACCAAGTTGCCAGAGGCACCGCATTCCCCGCCCACCCTTATCCTTCGTAAGACGGCCTCGAACGTACGCCGGCTGGTCGGCACGGTCGACTCCAGCGGGTCAAGAACAAGACCGGACCCAGGAACGGTTCACCAAACAGGCTAAAAGACCCCGGTAGCGAGATCCTCGTCACGTGACCTCTCCGTCGTCGCAGAAGCCACCCCGATAGTGCGTCGGCGAGGGGGAGATGCGGGGGGTTGGTATGGTTGGAGGGGTGTTACATGGGCATCGAGGACGTTGTCGGAAGCAGCGGCAGCACGGATGTGCCATGTGGCCCGCCTCCCGCCGGAGCTGAACGGGCGGCGAGCAGCCACAAGGACTCAAGGAGACGGAGACGCGGGGTGAAGTGCAACACGGAGCCGGCTCTCGGCTATAGAGCAGTGAGCGAATGCGACGGCGGGTGGCATGAACACGCACCACGCAAAGCTACAGATGCGACCCGGACTGCGCAGCGGACACCTCATCCGTCCGTCCGCTGGCTCGCAACCTCGCTCGGGCTTCGTCGCCATTCGGTGCCGTCCGCCGCTGTGTCGTATGCAGGAACTGAGCAGGGAGAGGGAGAAATCGAGCGTGGAGTGAAAGGGGGCAAGGCAGAAAGTGTCTGAGGGGAGCTGGCAAAGGGAAAGGGCATTCTGCAACGACGACGGTCGATTCGTCGATTCGGTACGGGGAAGCGCTGGTCGTGGCCATATTCGCTGCTCCCCATCACGGGACGACCCCGATCGCTCACCGCATCCACCGCATTCCGCCCCAACCCATTCATCTCGACCCGCCCTCGACCATACACATCCGACGACGACGACGCAGCCCGAGGCGACGACGACGAATACACCGGGCACCTATGCAGCCGCCGGTGCGGTCCATAGCCAACAAACAGCCACAGCAGTTTGCGGGTCGTCGCCGGCACGGTCGTCGAGTAAAGTCGAGATGAAGTGGCCAACGAAAAAATTGCCTTTTTTGGAAGGTGTCCCGTACGACGGGGTCGTCTGCCAACCGGGCGCTCGTGAGGACGTCGAAGTGTCCACCAAAGCGATGTCTAGCGACTTTGTAATGGGCGGAGGAGGTTGGAGCCGTCGGATGTGGCGACGGCCGAACAAGCCAAGCGGGAGTGGATCGTGGACGGGACGCTGGTCTCCGGTGTGTCGCGACAGCGCCGTTTCCCGCCACATGGGACTTGCCACGAGGTTCGGCGGACAGGCAGATCGAGAGGAATCCTCGCAGACATGTCCCCTCGAAGGACATACGTGCGTGGAAGAGGTCGGTGGTGTGTGTGAGTGAGGAGGAGGAGGTGGGGCTACGGTTCTCCATCCCGCAGCACGATGCGAAACCAGGAGGGGGCACACGGCAGCAGACTAGTGCTGCGCGTGGTCGAGGTGCTCGAGCCTGTAGAAGAGTAAGTGTGCGTTAGGGTAACCAGCGCAGACACGCACCAGGCACGTCGACTCGAGCTGTAGTCCAAGACCCAGAGACGCTCCGGCACAGCGTCCTCGCAGTCATCCGCACACGAGCAAGTGCCGTCCGTCGTATCGTCGTGTACGAGGATGGGAAGGGAAAGTGGCGACTGAGGGTTCTTGGTAGCGTAAAGAAGTGGACGTGAAGAGAGGTGGGGATGAAAAGCCCCGCTCTGAGACGAAGTGGTGCAGCGGAGGGGACTGTATGACGAGAAGATGCGAAGGAAAAGGTGTAGAGAGCGCATGAAGGCGAATAGCAACGAGCAACAGCGAAGAACGGGACGGGGTATGGTACGGGCGACACGGCGTCCGGGACGGCACTCGGAAGCGGGCAGCAGAGGAGCTTTCGAGGACGCTGACCTCCTCGTCGTCGTTATAGTCTCGTCGTCGTTGGAGCCTTTCGTCTGCGTAACAAGGGATGGAAGCGTCTTCGATGTGTGGTCGCCGATTCGCCGTCCACCGCCGAGCAGGCTGGTGAAATGGGTTGGTATGAGGCTCGGAGCGCAAACGTGGCCACGCACCTGTGTCTTCGGCTCAAACTGAGGCGGTACACAACTCGACGGCGTACGCAGAGGAGACGTGCCGCTCACTCCGCCGAGTCGTTCTCGCGTTCCCCTCGCGCCTTCCTTCCCACAGCCTTCCCTCCCGGACGCATCTCATCGACCCTATCCCACAGCAGCCCCGGCCGGCGCGCCTACGTGGCCCCGCGACATCATGAAATCGTCAGTGCTGGAAGACGAAGCGTGTTTCCGGTCGGCTGGGTGCCGCAGTCGCGGGAACGAGGAGAAAGCGAGCCCTGACAGCCGTTTGAGCTCATCCGCGTAGGCGCGCAAAGCGCAAGCCATCCCGTCTGGTAACGGAAGGAGAGGTGGAGGACAAGAGCAAGTCCTGATTTGGGTCGTCACCCGGCGCCCGCAGACTTCCTCCTTTGCTGCCAGCCCTAAAGCCGCCCGCCAAGTTGCTTCGCAGCCCGCGCCCTTGCTTCGACCGCACCTTCACGATGCTCACATGCTGTCAGTTCATTTACGGGGTTCGACGCTGTGCAACTGGCTCAAGCTCATCTGTCATTCTCAAGATGCTAAAGCTCAAGCCTCGCGGGTTTCCTAGACTTTCTCCCACACGCGCCGGCGTTGCTTCTCCTGTGATGTCCACCCAGGACGAGATCCGGTCCCTCCCCCCAGAGTATGCTACCGTCGACGGTCGACTGACAGCAAGTCCGGCAGGGAGTACTGCACACCTCTCATCTTTGCCACCGCCGACCTACGTTACACTCCCCAACGAGGACGACTCGTCCGACGCTGGGACTGCGGATATCCCTGCCCCGCCGCGCCGTCTTAGGCTGCAACAGTGGCGCACTCAGACTGGGGCCGCCGACAGGCTGGGTGCACCCGGCGAGACATCCGTTGCCTCTCCGACGACACAGTCCGGATACTACGGTGCGTATTATCGCGGACTTCAGGAGCTGTCTTGGTCACTTACTTGTGTTATATACTTAGTCTATTATCGTCTATTTGCCCCCCATGGGGCGTTGGTCCCACAAACGAGCTTCGACCAATCCGACCCCCTCGTGGCCCGGCGTGTAAAAACAAGCTCTTTCACCCCTCCATACTATCCGATATCCCTCATTCGGCGCCTGGCTGACGCAGAGAGCATACATGAAACCAGTCACCTGAACTTGAAGCTGACCTTATATAAAGCCTGTACATCAGACGCGCCGATGTCACCTCAAAAGTTGGTGCCCAATATCGGCATCAACACAGGCTCGACGCCGAAGGAGGCATTGGCACTGGTGGCAGAGAATCTGCCTCCAGAGTTCGTGCGGGCACGAGGGCCCCGGACCGCTTCAACGGCACAACACGGACACTACGGTGCGCATTCTTCAGACTTCAAGAGTTCTCTAACCGGCTTACTTTACAGTCTATTATCGTCTATTTGCCTCTGATGGGGCTTTGGTCCCCCAAACAAGCTTCGACCCATCTGATCCCCTCGTCGGGCGCGTGATGACAACCTTTGTTTGCCCCCCATACTATCCAGCATCCCTCTTCCGGTGCTTGGCCGATGCAGAACACATACCGCAAGCAGGAAAGTGGAGGCTATACAAAGTGCGCACCTCAGATACACCGATGTCCGAGCGCCAGTTGGTCGGTAAACTCGGCGTCGATGTAGGCTCGACGCCGGAGGAGGCATTGATGCTGGTGGCGGATAATCTCCCAGCAGCATTTACCGAAGGACGAGCGTACGCGGGGGCTGCACAGCCTGGCGCTAGCCAGTGCGGTATGTTCCCCCTTCCTCTGCAGTTGCACCCTCTAAGGGGACCCCACCGCAGTTTACTACTCTCTTCATCACGCCGCAGGTAGCATCCCATCGCGACATGCCTTCGATCCCTCCGAGCCACACATCGGGTTCCTGGACCGTGATCTCATGCCCCCGCCCGAGTGCGGGAGGACGCTCAAGGCATGTATAGCGCGCGCGGAAGGCAAACCACTGTCCCTGTACTGGGACCTGCACGTCTACGACCCAAGCCGCGGCACCTACCAAGTGTTGGACGATTTGCGGCAGGTGACGTGGTACCTCACAGCCGCTAGCTCGAAGAATCCCTTGCGCCTTGTCCAACCCACGAAACAAAAAGGGGTGCTCAATCAGCTGCTTCGGATGAAGGAAAGTCAGAAAGACAGCCGTGTATTCACTGGGGACGCCTGTGGCTGTTGTTTGTGCTGTTTTAGTGTGAGGAGACATGTTTTCATACAGTTGTTTGCATGCAGCTAATGCCCAGACAGTGTGGTCTGCTGAAGCGGACAGTCCAATGGCTACCTGTGTCCAGTGGCGAGATTCTTCTGACCGATGGCCGAGTCAAGGTGAAGCCATGCGAGCGCCCACGCGGCGGGGACTCGGACGCTGTCGTCTCAGTCTGGACTCAGATGGAGGCATACAAATGTCGGAAATGGAATGACTCTTTGCAGGATTGGGAGATAGGATGTGAGTTGCTCCGCCGACCCAAATGAGTCTACCATGGATCGCTGACACAATATTCTCCAGATGTTATGAAAGGTGCGGCATGAACCTCAACTCGACCACCCGAAATTCAACAGACACTAGAAAGCGCGGAGTTGCTCACATACTCGGACTGAAGCTCCCGTGGTTCTGAGTTAGAAAGCAATAAATACTGCATGTCAAAGAAACAAGCAACGGAAAATTCAGTGCTCTTGCCCAAATTTCCGATGCTGAACATTCTGCCTAAACAGCCTCCTCTGATGCAAAACTGGACGGGAGTTCCGCGTCCCTTAATATACTGGGTTTCTTGCGCCATTCGCAGAGGAAGTTCTGGAAAACCATCTGGAACAAAAGGCGATTGTCCGTAGGCGCAAATGGACCGAGAGCAATATGTACGGTATGTAGGTGAGCGGAGGCATGAGAGAGAACAGGATCGGTTATGTGTCAGAGGGGGTTGTACGGCGAGGATTCACTGTGACCGATATGTAGATTGCCACCAAGAACAGTCGCCGCCGCCGCCGTTGCCCGCCCCGCCAGCTCCTCCAACCCGCGAAGCCACCGCTCATCGCGCCGAAGGATGGGAATGGCGACGGTGAGCATATCGTACCAAACCGAGAGCATCCCACGAACGGAGCTGCGATGGGTCGACGTCAAGCGACCGACACCACCGTTTCGGGCGATGCAGCCCTCGTCGGGGCGGCATTTCACGTGCCTCGTCGCACAAAGAGACGAGAGCGTCGCCAACGCAGGGCCACTCCACTCCCAACCCATCCATCTCGACCCGACCTCGACCCCACCCCTGCACCGACGAGCGCGCGCCTAGAGGCACCGGCGCCGAATCCACCTTGCCCGTATACAGCCGCCGGTGCATTCCATAGCCAACATCCAGCCGCAAGAGTTTGTGGTTCGTCGCCGCGGCCGTTGTCGAGAAATGTCGAGACGAAGTGACCGACAAAAAGTTGCCTTATATGGAAGGTCCCCCGTACGGCGGCGTCGTCGTCTTGCGGAGAGGCAAGTGCGCACTGCACGAAAGGCCAACGAGGAAGGTGCGAGGCGCTGAAGAGGAAGCAGCCGTCGGATATCGTGAAAAGCAACGGAGCCAAGCGGGATACAGGCCGGCGCTCGACTTGGGCGAGCTCGGTGGACTGCTAGTTTGTCTCCGGCGCGTCGGAGAAGTGCTGGGCCCCAGCGTATGATATGCGCGGTATGCCACGAGGTTGGCCGGGAGGGGCGGCGCCACCTCACGGCGAGGATTTGGCCAGGCGACCTGAAGGAATTGTCGCATGACCCGAGGCGACACTGGGTCGACGGGGGCAGAACGTCGAGGAGCAGGCGCTACGGAGCGCCAGGCAAGGAAGGTCGCGTGCTCGGATCTGTAGGAGAGTAAGCAAAGACGATAGCGGGCAGCACTAGAACACGCACCAGCAGCTTTGCTTCGTCCTCTTCGTGCATGGCCCAGTCCCGCCCTGCTTTCGTCGCGTGCCGTTCCTTCCCAGGGCGGGGCTCGTCGCCACAAACCCGCCAGTGCCAGTGCCGCCCGGCGCATCGTTGTAGGTAGGAAACGCGGAGGGAGAGGGAGAAATTGACCGTGGAGGGGAACTGGGAGCAAGGAAAAGTGTCCGTGTGTGGGGGAAGTATAACGCAAATGTATGTAGGAGGTTGGAGCCAGTGGACAACACCGGCGTACGGCGTGTATTGTAGATGGGGAAGGATGCAGCGGCGGAGGAGCGGGAGGAAAAGCGGACGGGCGAGGGTTGGTCGTAATGGGGAGGATGCAGGAACGACACGACGAACGGCGGTGGCACGGGTGGTAGACGCCTTTGAAGAGCCCGATACTCGGCGTCAGCCAGCGTTCGGCGCCATTTCGTTGACGCCGCAGAGGGCTTTGCACGTTTGCACCGTCGACGTGGCGCGGCTGTGCGGGAATACGAAACTGGCAGCGATGCCGCTTGCGCGATACGAGTATGCCAGCACCCTGGCGACTTTCGGCGCTATGCAGATCTACGAGTGGGTTGAGACAATGAGGAGAGGCGCGACACAACGACGCACCTGTTGCCGCAGTTTCTCTGAGAGGTGAAGAGGCATCTTTCCGAATTCCGCACGCCCGAGTCTTCTCGCGATGAATCGCGGTCTGACTGCTAGCAACGGTTGAGCAAGAGCAGTTGTAGGAGCTGAGTGCGACGCACGAAGACCAACGCGAATGCTTTCGGCCACGAGCCAGTAAAGATCCTTCGACGGCGGCATTTCCGCGGCGTTCTTTCGAGTGCGAGTGTCGAGGTTGCTAGCGAGGCAGGCATGCGTCGTGATAGCACATGCGAAGGTGACTTTCGTTGGACGACATGAGCGTCAAGAGCAAGAAGCGATGAGTCATGCGAATCCTAATCACTGTCTTCCTCCACCATGTCGCTTTCCTATGGCGATGACCACAGCAATACAGCTTATGTCTGAACCTGTGCAGCCAGTCGGTCCGTCAGGGAAGAACCCCACCTGCTTCTTGGCGACCTCGAGGAAACCACGAGGATGAGCGACAGCTTAAACCTGCAGCATGCCACTGGATCTCTTCCCCGCGCGCCTTCTCCGGCGCTCTGCGGGAGGTCTACGACCGCCGGACCCGCCTCCCGAGCACCCGTCGCGCACAGCACTCGCCTTCGACGGTCTTCGGACGACGCTGCAAGTCCTGAAAGAGTCGAGCGACATATTTCCGCCGCTCACTTGGCAAGTCTTCCGTGTCTGGCGTTCTCAGCCTTTGGGACCTTGTCGAGGTACGGAACGGCGCACCACCGAGGCCAACTCTCTCTCTTACTACCTCCGCAGCGTCTCGATTCCGTGAATGGCGACGTAGCGGCACTGGCTTCGCGCGCGTCTTCGATCTTACTCGCCATGAACTGCGCGGTCCTGAGACCCATCGACGCGTTGAACAGGTCTGAATCGGCTGAAATACGATACCTCCGGCAAAACGAACTCCGACTACATGCACTCAAGGACGAGCTAGTTGCCGCTCAAGAAGCATTCATCGTGCGCAGATTCTTTCTCATTCAAGCTACTCCGTGAGCTGAATACTAATTAGTACTCTAATCTCCACTTATACCGTATCCAGAACAGAGAGTCTTGTTTGTTTTCGTAAGAAATTCGCGCTCGATACTTACTGGGATCCCGGATAATCGGACTGGCAGCTGTCCCGACGAAGGCCGACGAAGGCCGACGATGGTCCATCAGTCGGCGTGCCACACGGTGATCCGTGATTCCAAACGCTGTCAATAAAAGACTGCTGTCCGATTGGATGACAATTTTGCTTCATCAGCAACCGCCAGCACCTTAAAAGCCGGGCGCGTCCTCATCGCCTCATCCGTCCCTCCTACGCGATGGCCACCCCGAAACTCTTCCAGCCCATCCGCCTCGGCACCCTCCAGCTCGCCCACCGCGTCGTAATGGCGCCGATGACGCGTCTCCGCGCAAACAAGGAAGGCACACCCCTCCCGCACGTCAAGGAATACTACACCCAGCGCGCACACACCCCCGGGACGTTCATCATCACCGAGGCGACCAACATCGCCGCGCCAGCAGGCGGGCTGCCCGGGTTGCCAGCCGCTTTCACCGAGGAGAACATCGCCGCGTGGAAAGAGGTGCGTCGCCGTTCGGAATCCACTCGGAATCGTATCTCTGACAAACGCCGCAGATCGTCTCCCGCGTACACGCCCAAGGCTGCTACATCTTCCTCCAAATCGGCGCCATGGGGCGCTCCGCCCAATCCGCACTCATCACCGCCGCGGGCTTCCCCTACGTCGGCATCTCCTCCGTCCCGCACGCCGACCGCCCCGGCACCCCGCGCGCGCTCACCCAGCCCGAGATCGCGGAATACGTCGCGTTCTTCGCGCGCTGTGCCTCCCTCGCTGTCAACGACGCGGGCTTCGACGGGGTGGAGATCCACAACGCCAATGGGTATCTGCTGAATCAGGCGCTGGACCCGGTGGTGAATACGAGGACGGACGAGTATGGTGGGGCGGATCCGGCGAATCGGGCGCGGTTCCCGTTGGAGGTGGTGAAGGCGATCGCTGACGCGATTGGGGAGGAGAGGACGGCGGTGAGGATTAGTCCGTGGAATACGAGTAACGGTGCGTCTCCCTTCCCCTGCATTCTCTTCTGTTATTGACCTCCCCGCCCAGGAATGACATACACCGACCCGAAACCAACCTACACCTACTTCGTCTCCGAGCTCAACACGCGCTTCCCCTCGCTCGCGTACCTGCACATCATCGAGCCGCGCTACGACGGCATGAAGGATGTCGCGCCTACAGGCGACATGTCCAACGACTTTATCCGCGAGATCTGGGGCGCGCGGACGCTCATCCGCGCGGGCGGGTTCGATCGGGAGAGCGCGCTCAAGGCGACGGAGGAGAAGGACTCGGAGTTGATTGCGTTTGGGAGGAATTTCGTGGGGAATGTGAGTTTTTCTTTCATCTTCCGTTTCTCGTTAGATTTGGAGGTTGACTGAATAACATGCAGCCCGACCTCGTACATAGGCTGAAGGAGAACCTCGCGCTCACGCCGCACAAGCGCGAGTATTTCTACGCGCCGGGGAGTTCGGATCCGACGGGGTATACGGATTACGCGTTTGCGGACGCGGCTTGAGCTCCGTAGAATATTAATTAGAGTAGAATAGACGGGCAAAATTGGGCTTAAAAGTTGAGAATGCGTCGTGATGCGGCTGCCAGTGGAACCTTCATTCTGGATTTAACTCCGTATTGCCATGGCCAGCGCACCCCAGGTCTCCGAGTCTGAGTCTATCACCTTTTCTTTAGCAAACTCGAGAAGAAACAGAATGAGGACGCGCCGCCGGCGGTGACGATGACATTGCCTTGGACGCGAGCAAGTGGGTTCGGCGTAGGGAATTGCCATATTGCACTGGCCTACTTAGTCCATGCATACTTATGATACTTAACTGATACGGAACGGTAGTATATCTTGCCCCGAATCGTCTTTTTAAGAGACGTGTTAGGCCAATTCCAATTGTCTCGCAACCACACGACCATCGACGGACATTCTGTCTCCATCCCATTCTATGATCTCAAGCCCTCGGCTCGTAGACTCCGGGAGGGCGTTTCGTACCGCAGAGGTAAGCGCCTCACAACGCGCGCGGAGATGTGGTCTTGTATATCTCGGAAGACTCGACAAGGAAGCCGATGTCCACTCTCTGTCGGCGAGCGCCTAGCAGATCGGGACCGGGCGGGTGGAAGAACCCAGCGAGAATGTTGTCCAGCACCTTCATCTCCGACGCGGGCAGGTTGTAGTACTGCGGATGCGCTGGGAAAGTGGCGACTCCCTCCAACATGCTCACGAGGGCGAGATTAGCACGTAGCTCGATTGTTGCAAGTGGCGTTTTGAACATGGGAAGAAGCTGGGCGATGAGATTGGGCAGGGACCAGGGTGCCACGTCGTTGGACTCGGTTGGTACGTTGGTGAAGAATTCCAGCCGCAGCAGGCGTAGGCTCGGGAGCAGGAGGGGGTCGAGAGCGACGAGATCGACTGCGGAGTGTTATCAGGGGGCAGAGAGAGGATGTGCGGTGGGATTGCACTTACGATGCGGAGATTCAGAAAACCTGATTTCTAGATGCTGCAGCGTCGGTGAGACGAGCGATGCGGCGCGGAGTATGGTGACGATGGAACCTTCGTAAGAGACGTTCAAGGACAAAGTTTGAAGGGACTGGAGGTGCCGGATGAAGCGCAGATTCGGAAATTGGCAGCCATCGAGGACGAGCGATCTGAGTACAGGCTGTCGTTCCCGGTCCGTGGATTGCTCCAAGTCCAATTCCGAGGCATCCTGGTCTTCGAAGTCGTCCTGGAAAGCCATGGAGACTTGACCCAGCTGGAGAGCGTAGGCGGACATGAGCAGCGTATCCAGCACACTCGCGGAGATGTTCTCGATATGATGGAGGGAGATCTCGGTGGCGGGACCATGCGAGGCAACCTGCCGCAGAAAGTCCAGCAGCCCTTGCTGCATCTCAGATGCAACCTTATCCCAGGGGCCGCTGAACACCACAGTCGCGTTGCGTACGTTGGTGAGGCGCCTGAGTACCCCGATTATCGGTGTGCTTGATTTCATAGCGCTTCGTCTGTCCAGAACGAGAGTGCAAGTCTTGATGTAGACCGCGAGCTGCGGGAACTCCTGCAGACCGACGTAGTGCCTCCACAGAGACGAGACCGCGCCTGTGGCTCTCGTCCGCCGGGCTGAAAGCACCACGCGGCGGTACAGGCGGCTTTGGCACGGCTCTCGAAACCGCGAGGAGACGAGGCAGCAGGATCGTAGGTCCTCGTCGGCAACGTGCCCCACGATATGCGCGAGTATCTCTGGCGGAATTGTGTCCATCGTGGAGTGCGCGAAGAAGGAAGGATGTGTCATCACATCGCGACTTGCTCTCAACGTCCATCTCCCCGCCCACTCACTCTCGGACCCGGACTCCCATGCACTCCTGAGCGACCTCTACGAGCTGCGCCGCAGGCTCCAGGCGCGGTACGGTGGCACGAAGCTAGACGGGGAATAGCACGAAACTCAGGTCCGTGGAACGCTTGACGAATGTCGACAGCTCACTCACGCACTTCAAGGGAATCTCATGGCGCGGGTCCTCGTCTGCGACTGTATGCGCGGCTATTAGACGTCGAGAGCGGACAGCTGGTGCGTTTCCGTTCGCCTCACGAGAATCGCTGCTGACGCTATCTGGCCAGCACCAACGGTCAGCATTCGCCGGCGCATCTGCCTCGCCCACCGCCTAAAGATGCGCCCGGGGCAGTCGCCCATTCCAAGCTGCACCACCGGGGCAAGCCTGCTCTTCCGTAGACCGCCAATACGTGGTGCGTGGCGTGCTTCTCCGTTTCCACAGACACTCAGTTTTCTCCAGGTCATGGCTTGCTGCTGTGGATACATCCCTCTTCGCGGTGCAACCCCGACACCGCCCGCCGTCCTGGCCATCCCACTGTCTATTCTCGCCCGACACAACACATGTCGGACAGCAAGGGCCTTCACCCACAGCAAGGGCCTTCACCCTGCTCCTCCTCGACCAATGGCTCGCTTCCCCAACGTCATTCCCCGTCCTTGTCCATCCCGGAGCTGTGCCATCATGCATCGTGGCTGGCTGTCATCGCGCAGACGGCGTCGCCGGTCCCTGACAGTGCTCATTCCCCGAGCCGGCGACTCGAATCGCGGACGGGAAGGAAGGCGCGAGGGGAACGGGAGAAGGACTGGGGTAGAATGAGTGAGGGTCGAGGGTTGGTCAGACCAGCAATCGAGACATCTCCTTTGCGTGCGCGGTCGAGTTGTGTACCACGAAGAAACAGGTGCGTGGCCACCGTTTGCGTTGCGAGCCGCACTAACCCGCTTCATCAGGCTGCTGGATTGTGTTGGCGAAGTCGCTGGTGGACGGCGAATCGAATCGGCGACCACCGTCGAAGACGGTCCCGTTTATCGGAGAATCTTCTCCGACGGTCCTATTCTCGCAATCCCGGACGAGCGCGGCAGACACGGAAATGGGTTTTCGAGACGAAGGCTTCAAGCCTCCAACGGCGACGAAGGCAGCGGCATCGAACGTTAGCCTACCTACCGGCGTCGGATTGCCGTCTCGGACGCTTTGCCCCGCTCAAGAGAACGGCTGCACCATCTACCCCGTCTTTTTATCATCCCCTTCTTCGCTATTCCTCGTTGCTATTCGTCTTCATGCGCTCTCCACCCTCTCATCGTCATATCTTCTCGACGTACATCCCACTCCACTACCACTACTTCCTCCCAAATCGGTACTCTGCCTTCGTTTATCGCTTTTTCACCACCCACCTCGCTCCACGGACCCTTGCTTACGCTACCACGAACCCTCAGTCGCCGCTTTCCTTCTCCCTTCCCAACCTCGTATATGATGGCTACGAGGGGCGACACTGGCTCACTGCAGGAGTGCAAGCTCTGGGACAACGCCGACGCGAGCTTGGAATACAGCTCGAGTCGACCGTCGGCTCGGACGTTCCTGGTGCGTGTTTGTACCAGCCACGGCGGCATCCACTGACTATCAGGCTTGTGGTAGCTGTACAGGCTCGACCGCATCTACCGCACGCGCACTGTGTTGCGATGTGGCTCCTCCTGCTCGTCGGCGGGCGATAGCCGCATCGTCTGCGGTATCGCGACTCGAATCGCGAGCGGCGTAGTGCCGTCATCAGACCAGCACCACTTTCAACTCCATCACCCGCATCCTTCCTCACACACACACACCACCACCGCCAAGCCCTTCCACCCCCATACGTCCTTGAGGGGGCCCTTTCTACGACGATTCCTCGAGGTCACGTGACTACCTCCCTCGGAACGCGGTCTTCCTGACCCGACGCAAGACTCAGGCCGTGTCCCGCACATTCCATGCATCGGGGAGAGCGCCTCGCCCACACTACTGAGAGGAACACGTCCACCGAACTCGTCAAAGTCGATCGACCGTTATGCCGCCCTCCATCCCGCTTGGCTAGTGCTCCCGTTCATGGCATCCGAGAACCTCGGCCCGCTACGCCTCTTCGGAGCTCGACGTACTCTGTCCAGAGGGCGCCTCGATATCCCCACAAACCTCCGCTCAGTAGACCGGCGGGAGGGGACCTTCCATATAAGGCAATTTTCCGTCCGTCACTCCGTCTCGACATTACCTCGACATTAATCGAGAAGCGCACCGCCGGCGCATCACACACTCCTGTGGCCGTATGTGGGTTGCGAATCGCACCTTTGAGCGCATACTCTCCCGCCGCAACCGTCGCCGTTGTCTTTGGGCGCTTGCTCGTTGTAGGATTGCGTATGGGCAAGATCGGTCGAGGCGGATGGGTTGGGCGCGGAACGGGGTGGTTTCGGCGACTACGCGGGCTCCTCTTAGGACGAGGAAAGGCGAATACTTGCGCAGGGATTCCTTCGCCGGCCGCAACGATCCTTGTTTCCAAACGATTCAGACGCGTTGCTGTGTCGGACGTGGGACGCGCTCGGCGCGTATTGGATGATATGTGCGCTCGTTTGCGTGTGGTGTCCTTTGCTTTCGGAAAACGAGCGAAACAGGGGGAACTCCTTCTCCATCCCTATCTCCATCCGCCTGGCCCATTCATACGGTAGAATCACAGCCAAAGAACAATCTGTGGTTCACCCTGTTTGATATTTATGTTTAAGTACAATACTGATTGTACTGTGTTGATATTGGCCATGGTGTATAGACATAAGGAAAGAAGCTGCAGTATTGTTCATATCTTTTGTAAACCTTATTTCCTCAAAGCTGCCACTGGCAGATTTATACGGCAGAATCATAACGAAAGAAGTCTCGTCCCCGAAGTGGCTTCAGCGACAGAGAGTCTGTGCTCCCTCCCGGGGCTGGCTGCCATGTCTGCACTTTGTATGTGTCTTCATTTGTTTTCTGTTGCTCTGGCAGCTCTGGGGTGGCAGTTGATGGATCCGGTGCCTTTCCTACATCAACCAGCCGTTCGCGGATGAATGCAACAATGCCAGCTGATGCTGTTCCAGGAATTCCACCTTCGGTACGAAGGGCAGGAAAATCTTCATTCCAATTTCGGGTAAGTGTTTTGTGTTGGAAGATATGCAGAACTCCTAGAGCAGACAGCGGGCGATGTCCTATATTTCATTTGTCAAGACTGCATGCACCCTTTGCAAAAAGAATCACTTACCAAAGGCAAAATATATTACATTGGCACCAAAGAGTAATGCAAAGGTGCTGTCAACAAAGGTCCAGAAGCCTCCTAAGTCAGAAAAACCGGAAATGGTGGATCGGTCATTTATCTGCTGATAGTACCCCGTACGGACGGATGCAGGTCCAGGGCCCACAGGACTCAAGATTTGAAGAGCCGCAGAATTGGAGCTATTCATCAATAGTGCTGCTGTTGTATCGTGTTGAAGATTATAAAATGAAGCTGTATAAACAGAACCCTGGAAAATGTTCATACTTGCTGCAAGTTTAAAGCCTGTATCTCACCAGAGATGGACTTTGACCCACTTCTCGTGTCCAGGTTATCTGTCCCACAAGGTAGGAGTCCCGGAGCACTATAATAGGCCGTGTTGGTGTTGCAAAGTTGGACAGAGTGAAGCTTCCATCTGGTGCCATATTTCCTATTTGTGGTATGGTGTAACCGACCACAGTGGAATATGGCATTGGAGTGATTGTAATGCCTGATAATCCCAAAGGTAGGGAGATTTCAAGATACATGAAGCCTCCCCATGCCCATCCGGTGCTATCGCCTAGGACTGATCAACAAAATAGTCTCCTGTAGCAGGAGAGAATCTCACACAGTGTCAACAACACAGGGAGGGCCACATTTCTTCCTATACATGTCAAGGATGACGCATCATTTGGATAAGAGATGGTCACAGTCCAATTGACCAGAAATGTTGCATCCCCCGAGGGAATCCACAAAGGTGCCTGATTTTACCATGGTTTACAGAAAACTCTGAAGGAGGGAGGAGGGCAGGACTCACAATCCAAAAAGTGGCATTGTGCAAAAAGCCATCTCCAGTTGGACCTAACTTGAGGCTGCCTATGGGGTCGACTTCAACTTGTAGTTTCAGATATGTTTGTTGTTTGGATGGCACAAGGATGATTGCATAAATGCCAAAGGCTGGCACAAGCAACACAATGCCGCTGATGCAAAGTGCACGGATGAGGCGAATGAGCATAGACTCTCCTCTTCAATAGTTATTAGCTCATCAGAGTAGCGTGAAATAAATGAACCACTTGCCGTACTAGTGGCCGCTGGACGGATTGGTTGAGGAATATGCTCTTCCGATTGTAGGGAAGTGCTGTGGGTTTGCAACCTCCCAACAAACCAAGACCATGCCCACGGCGGATGGCAGCCAGACGCAAAACGAAGGAGAAGCTGAGACCAAGAGTGACCAGCACACCAGCAATAAACCATGGCTGTGTCAATGGGTTTGAGGCTCCTTCACGACGGAGGTCACGGTACAAGGGCCATGTGACCATGAGGCCTAGGACCAAGACCACAGTTATCACTATGATAAGAAAAATTAACTTAATGAGACTAGTACTTGCAAATAGAAGCCTGCGAGAGGTTATATTCCTCGGGAAACTCACTAATTATTTCAAGCCCCAGAAATAGCATATCCAGGATGGCCAGGAACAGATTTGGCTTGAGCACTAAGCCACTGGAACAATTTCGCTTAACTTTTGGACGCTTGCAATATCATGACTGACACATACGTTATGGTTTGGTGAATTACACTCAGTCCAGCTACAGCAATTGAACACAACCAGGCCGCCCATGCGGGTGCCCCGAAGAGCACAATCGTCGGGATGTAGACAATAGATGCGAGGAGCAGCGCCCGGAGTGTGTATACCCGCACACGTGCTGCGAAGAGGATATTCTCCCAGAAGGGAGGCAGAGGTGTCTTCCTCATGAGTGTGGCACTGTGTGGGGTCGATGGGGAATGGCGCGGAGGGCGCCTGTGGATCTTTTAAAGACCTTCCGAAGAAGCATGATGGGGCGGGAATGCAACGACAGCGCCAATGGGCTCGGATAGATACGCAAAGCCCATTGGGTAGCTCAAGTTTAGCATATCCGAGTCGCCCGCTGTATCCAAGCAGTCCAACTGTCTAATGTCTCGCGACGCTATCCGATTCGGTGAGCCTGGGGATGAAGCTTCGATGAAGGATGGTATCACTGCCAGCGGCAACGCTCGTTTGGGCGATGCGATATGGGGATGGGACCACAAGGTGGAGGTTCGCGGGTTCGGTATGAGGGCTGCAACGAGCGCCAGCGGCACCGAGCCTATGCTGGAGTCGGAGGCGTGCGCGCTGAGTGGCAGTGGGAGTCGGGAGCAAGGGAGGCGCCGGTCACACACTTCCACGCTTGCTCCTGACTTCCATGTCCATGTCCTCCGCCGCCACGCACCGGTCCCCGTGTCATCTGCACCGCAGCCTGATGATATCCCAGGCGCCGTCGCTGGCTCCCTCGACGCGACGATGGGCTCGAGTCAGTGCCGTGGCAAAGCTGGCTGAAGATGGGCTGCGAGTGGTGCGTGGCGCATATAGCGGTTAGATACGTCGCTGACGCGTTTTCGCCTTCAGAGGCTGCAAGAGCTAGCTCCGCGCCGGAGATCCCAGGCTGCTCACGACGCACGACACCATTCGGCGCGGTAGTAGGAAGGCACGGTGGGAGGCGGTCTGGCTGTCTCCATGGGCTAGTCGATGACTATAGACCCAGACTCCTCCTCGCGCACGCTCATGCCGGCTGGTGGATCGGTCGACGCCGTTTCTGCCAGTTTACCGCCGCGTCGAGGTCTGCCGACCCGGAGAGCTTTTGTGGCATACGCCCCGCGTGCTACGCTGCCGCCTGCGTACTACGTTGTCGCATCCGTCGCCTGCTTCCCTCCCCGACCCGCAGGAGACCGACGAGCAGTTTATCGAGGACGTCGACACGCATCCCGCTTGGCGTGCCCCGCTGTTGACCACGTCTGTCAGCCCCACCCTCGTCTGCCTCCTCCAGACTCGATGCGCTTGGCTGCAGCGCGCGCCTCGACCTCCGCACGATCGCGAGCTCAGCAGACACAATGGCGATCCGAGCACCTTCCATATAAGGCAATTTTCCCCCGTCCCTTCTTTTCCACCTTCTTACTCGACAACCACTCCAGCGGCCGGCCCCAAACTCCTGTGGCTGGATGTCGGCTCCGAACTGCACCTGCGGCTGCGTACGGCCAAGCTGCAATCGACGCCGTCGCCTCGGGCTGCGTCGTCATCGTCGGATGGGTATGGTCGAGGTCGGGTCGAGACGGATGGGTTCGGCGCGGCACGAGGTGGTTGGCTACTCGGTGGGCCCGTCCTATCAGGACGAAAGGAGCATACCCACGCGGGACTGCTACTCCGGCCGAAACAATAACGATGGCAGCGTTGTTTCACGTCGACTCGACTCGGAGGCGCTGCACCAACCGTGGACCCGCCAAGCGCATAATCGATATACGCATCGCCTCATCCAGGTTCCTTTCGTCTGGGTGCGGCATCCTCTGTGCGAGGGAGCGCTCAGTGGGAGGGCTTGGCGATTACGATGTTCTGTGTCGCAAGGCAACGATATCGATGTTAACGCGCGCGAGTTGCTCGTCGGCTTGAGGGTGCTGCGCATCGATACATTTCCCAGTGTAGTGTACCCTTCGCCATACTATCTTGTTGCGCAGACATCCTGCGATTTAACCACGCGCAATGTAAATGTATGTTTCACGCAAAGTGCATATTGTTTTCAGCTGCGAAGCTGCTCCCCGTCCTCCAACCACCAGCTTCCATCCTCGTCCCATCCCACTTTACGACCTCAAGCCCCGCAGCCACAGCGCGCGGGAGCGCGACTCGAAAAACAGCAGCCAGAATTGCGCAGTGTTCTTCCAATATAGGACCGAACCGGGGCCAATTGACCCAGCCGCGGAGATGTAGACCAATCTCAATGCGCGGCGGGTACTTGGGGCGGAGCCGACCGGCGAGGACTGCGTCTAGTAAGTTCATTTCTGTGGGGAGGACGTATTTGGGAGGTGCCGCTTCCGGGTCGAATAGGCCGCCGTTGTCGAGGCTGATGGGGATGCGGATTTCGAGTCGCTCGAAAGTGTTTTTGGAGGTGTTGAAGAATGGGACGAGGCGAGAGAGTAGGTGGGGTAAGGACCACGCGGCTGCATCTTGTGGCTGTTGGACTGAAATGCGGGAAAACTCCAAGCGGAGAAGGCGAAGTTTTGGGAAGTCTATAGCGGTGGTAGGTTGTAGAATGGCTGGCAAATATGAGTACGCAGGAAACTAGGAGACCGTAGACTGGAAACATACAATCGGGAGAAGCGATAATTTCCAAATGCTGTAAGGTGGATGCGACTGGAGGCACGGCGCGCAGAATTCAGTAACCCTACCAAGTTTAATCAATGAAAGCTCATGATCTTGGTAGAGTGTATTCAACCATTCAATACCTACCTACAACTAGCTACTACTTCTACACTACCGGCAACTACACTAAACTACACAAAACTGTTGAAATGGATCAGTGAGCTGGAGGAAATAGAGGGAAATAACTCACAAGACAAGAGGAGAGATGGGTCCAGCAATTGAATGGTTGAATGTAGCAGGAAAGAAGGACCACTCACCGTCATTCTAGGAGTTGAACAGATGTATGAATGGTAGAAGGAGTGAATGGATGCATGAATGAATGAATGAATGAACGAAAGAATGAATGAATGGTGGGTAGTGTTGCCGCAAGCTCAAGCCAGCTTGACGACAAGTCAAGCCAGACTTGACTTGATCCTAATCGGGCGACTTGAGGCGGGCTTGACTTGAGGCTTGACACTCGCCTTGATGATGGCGACTCGTTTTGTTTCTTCCCTTCATCACGGTCATGCGCGAGGCGCGTCAGCCCAATTCCAGCGTAAATGCACTCCAGCGCAGCTGGGAGCGCGTCCTGAGCCGCACGGTCTCGATCTATCCGTTCTCCGAGCCCCGCCGACCGATCCACGCGCATGTGCACACTGAAACGCGACGATCCAAACGACGTTTGCAGCCGCGGATATCTTGAAAAAAAAATCGACTTTGCTCTCTACAATCACTCTCCTCGCGTCCATGGCCTCCAACACCATTGTCCCCACTGTCCCAGCGCCTATAATCCCGCACTGGGTAACAGATCCCGAGAAACTGCTTGCGGTGCGTCGCAGCTCGGGGTTCGTCAACTGCTTCTGAGTCTAAGTGTCTTTATAGCTGTATCCGGTGCCGCTCGAGGGCATCTTCCCAGAGCTTCCACCCGTCGTTGCCTATCGCCCCGCAGTCTCGGGTAGGTGGGGTCGTCTCGTACGGCGGGTTCCCACTGCCGCCTTTCCGGCTCCTCCGCAAACAACATCCGGGTTGACGCGCGCGCCACTCGCAATCCGAGCCGCCAACCTCAATTTGAGCCCAGCTCAAATGGCGCGTATCTCAAAGAAGAAGGCCGTCGAAAAGATGGGAAGGAAACATGGGCCTGGGCATGAGAGGACTCGTTTGCGGGCGAAAGGAGGGAAGGAAAATTCTGTACACATTGAATAGTGCGCCGATGCGACGCGCCGTGAATGGATTTTTCATGTTATTTCTTCGGGTTTATGTCCCTGAGCATGCGGGTGCTGATTTTCTTGCGCATTGTGGAAGCACGGGGCGAAAATTTTTAGGTTTCAGCGCCTCTGGCCGGTATAAAAGCTGCAAGGATTGTTGTGTTGACCCAAATCCTCTCCCCTCTCACCGTCCCCTCGTCTTTCATGTCCGGCGAGTTTGGCTTGCCCTCACCCTTCTCCTCGTCGTCTGTCTTCGACTTATCGCAGTCTGACGTGCGAGGCTTTGGCGCGGCGCTCAGCAACGAATGGCATCAATGTGCGTGACGGCGTTTCCTTCTTAACCTCGACGACGATGAGCTGATTTCGACTCAGCCACACTCACCTCTGCGCCGCCAACTCCGAGTCCTGGTGGCTGGGCTGGCTCTGCGACACCACTCCCGTCGCATTTCGCTCATCCAAACCCATCCACGCCGGCATATCACCCACCAATCCCTCCCCAATTTATCCCTCCCATCCCGCCAACGAACGCATCTGGGCCTGTACCACGCCCTCCGCTTGCCGACTCCACCAACTTCGCGGGTGTTGGTGCTGAGCAACCAGTGCAGTTCGTGCAGTACAATCCGCCGACTGCACAGAAACGGGCGGCCTCCGGGGCCGCGCCTGGTGCTCCCGCGCGCAAGCGCACGACCCGGGCTCGAGGAGGCGGTGAGAAGGCGAAATCCGCCGTCTCCGATCCTGCACTGTTCGCTGCTGGACCAAGCACCGCCCCTCCATCTTCCCTCCCAAACGATTTCACCACAGACTTCGGGTCAATGGCGGAGGAAGAGAGCGCGGAACACTCGGGGCATGCGGCCACGCACATCTGGTTTTGCGTCGATGGTGTCCACTCAGAGACTGCTCCCAACGTTGTCCCACCGCCGGAGCCCGAGCCCTCAATGCGACCACCACCGGAGAAAGTCTTCTCTCGTCTGCGTTGTCGTTTTTGGTGCGTTCTTTTTAGTGTTTCCTTTTCTTGGAACTCAGTATGAACGCTCCGCAGCTACAGTCCCAACCCCAAGCACGATGTCTGGCAGACCTGGAAGAACAAGCACAACGGAGCAACAAGCACAATCGAACGCCATCTGCGCAAGCACCACCCTGTCGAATGGGCGGCAACTATCATCAAGTACAAACTGAAGGGCTGGGAGAAGCTGCAAGCGGAGCTAGCAAAAGGGACGGGTTCTGCTGGTCCGGGAACTCAGGAGCGCGAGCCGTTTACGACGGACGGACTCGTCCAGCGGTTGCTGCGATGGATTGCTGTCGATGACCAGGTGCGTTTCCGTTGCTACTTCTTCTCGATGCCGATGCTAATTGACTTTAGTCCCTCCGCGTTGTTGACTGCCCCGAGTTTCGGGATCTTCTGCTCTACATTGGCGTCGAGCTCGAGGACGACGATATTCCGCATCGCACCAAAATTTCGGAAGAGCTCGAGAAGCTATTCAAGCGGGAATATGAGAGGCTGAAGGAGGAACTCAAGGTATGTTACCCCATGAACTCGTTCTTGGAACATGAACTGACCTTTGTCTAGTACGCCATCGGGCGCGTGTCTTTCACGTCCGACATTTGGTCTCGTCACAATCTCGAGGCGTTTATGGCGCTCACCGCACATTGGGTGGCTCGAGACGAAAATGGCCATCTGGTTCTCCGGTCCACCCTGGTCGCATTCCGATATTTCGGTGAAGCACATACCGGTGCGAATATCGCCGAAAAGATCCATTCCATCCTCGCCGACCTCAACTGCCTCCATCGCGTCGGCACCGTGACGCTCGACAACGCCTCAAACAACAACACCTGCATGGAGACCCTCGAGATCAAGCTCGCAGAACTTGACATCCCGTTCGACAAGGACCAAAACCGAATTCGGTAAGTTTAATCACGCTCACTGCTAAATTCTTGGCTCACTTTTCCTAGGTGCTTCCCGCACGTGATCAATCTCGTCGTCAAAGCATTTCTCGCTCACCTCAACATCCTCGACTCTGCCGAGTTCCCTACATCCTACGAACTCGACATGGACCTCCCGTATCAAGACGCGCTCACGAGCGACGTGCTCAAAGCCGTCAAATCATGTATCGCTGTCGCGCGTGCGTCGGGCGAGCGACGGCTCGACTTCATGGGCACAATCCGTCGAGGCAATGATGCTGGCGGGTTTGTCCCGTTCATAGCCAACAGGGACAGCAATGCGCCTCCACGCCGCGTCATTCTGCGCGAGGTTAACCTGCTCACGGACGTCGACACTCGATGGTCGTCGACATATCTCATGATCGACCGCTTCCTCGAGTTATTCCTCGCCTTCGACCGCTTCCGCTTGGACCACCACCTCACTACTTCGGCTCCCACATACCTCCAGCTCGCGGTCCTCCAGGAGATACGCGAGATACTCTCGTTCCCGCATGCGATGCAGGAGATTGCGTCATCGGAGAAGACGCCGACCCTCGCGCTCGCAATTCCGCTCTACGAGATGTTGCGCGAGACGCTGGTTGAACTCAAGGGCGAATACGCAAAGCTCAGCCACGCCATTGACGCTGCCATCGCCAAGCTCGACGAATATCTCGGGACCGCACGGGAAACCACGTATTTATCAGCTTGCCGTCGGTACGTGATCAGCCTTAGTTTCCTGAACATGCACTCACTCTCGCGGGCAGCTATCAACCCGACGCTCAAGTTCTTGCGCATGATCGAGTTCGGGTGGCTGCAAGATGTTATCGACGCTGCTCGAGCCAGTCTTCACGCCGCCGTAAGCTCATCTATTCTTATTCGATCTTCTTTACTTATTGTCCACTAGATGCTTGGATATAAGCAAGCGGAACGCCGGCTCCAGTCTCCGTCGACCGACGATTAGCCAGCACCAACATCCGCATCCACGACATCCACGCAGCCCAGCTCTGCTGCCCGTGCTCAAGGTGGCGGGCTCGCGCGCCTGCGGCGGAAGCACGCGTTAGTTCGCAGCTCTAGCACTACATCCAGCATGGAGTCGTTGCCCGCTCCGACGGCACCACCCACACCATCTCCTCCCGTCGACCCCGAGGAGCAGCGTGCCTTGAACCTACGCGAGGATACGTTAGCTGTGGACATGGAGCTCAAGAAGTGGGAGGACGAGGGTCTCGAGCCGGAGGACGACTTCGACCTGGTTGCGTACTGGGACGTAAAGGTGCGCAGTTTTCAACGCGCCAACGCGCCCAGTCTTGGATTTAGACTAATGATTCACATAGGCGACGCAGAAACAATTCCCGCTCATCTTCAAGGTCGCATGCGACGTTATGCCGTGCCAGGCATCCGCCGTCCCATGTGAACGCGTGTTCTCATCGAGCAAGGAGACCGACACACTCCGACGCAACAAACTCTCCCCACACACCATGGAGATGTTGCAGATCCTCAAATACCGCTTCCGGCAAGAGCGGGACCGGCGGTTCATGACAGAGGTGTTGGAAACAGAGGATTTGGTTAGCATGGCAGGTTTATCGACGAGCGAGGGCGAGGATTTGATCAAGCAGGGCGGGCTGGATGAGCTGCGGGAGAGTATGCGACCTCTCGAGCAATAGTTACTGGCGGACATTCTCTGTCTACGCACAATGTAGTATCTGTACCACAATAACGCGACAACAAAACATACACTAATGCACATGTAGAACGTGCATTGCGGCGAGGCTCTTCACGAAGTCTACAGTGCGCGGGCCTACCATTTATGGACATGCTGTCAAGCCGGCTTGCAAGCTCGCAGCCAAGTTTGTTTCAAGTCCATCACCAGCTGGCCAAATCGGGCGGCTTGAGTTTGGCTTGAGCTTGGCTTGCGGCAACACTAATGGTGGGAGACAAGCGACGAAGTACTGTAGTCAGTAATGCGGACATCCACGGGCAGCATTAACGCACCTGAGCGTGGAGAGCTACACCCCGCTGCGAGTGGAGAGCGGGAAGGAGCATGGAGTGCTGGAGGAATGGGGAATGACGACGCGCTGGCGCGCTTTCGACGCGCCCACGACGTGTCGACGCGCTCGAGCGCTCGCGACTTCACTAGCGCGTCCGAAGCACGTCGAGAGCGCGTCGGCGCATTCTCAGACGCATGGTTGCATGAGGTTCCACCGGAGCGGGAGAGGGTTCGGCGGGTCGACCATGGAAGGGGGAAGGAAGAGACGTGGCGTGTGACGTCACCGTAGATACTAAACAGCCTTCGGTGGAAGGCCCTGCAAAAGCCTTCGTACAAAGGCCCGGGGCCTTCCCCCAAAGGCCCTCCAGTACTGTGGGACAGCCTCCGTCCGAAGTACCTGACACCTTCCGCAGAAGGCACTTTCCGGCGGAAAAGGGCCTTCTGTGGAAGGCCCGGGTACTTTGGTAGAAGGCACTCCAGGGCCTTCCACCGAAGGCACTCCAGGTACTTCGGGGGAAGGCCCGGCTGCGCTTCTGCCACATATCGCTGCTATTGGATAGGAATTGGAATATATTGTAGCGCTATTCTAGGACATCCTCGCGTACCCTACATCCTCGCCTACCTTACGCCGTCCCACCCGGCGCCTACTTGCTACCGGTGGCGTCCTAACGAGTCATGAGCGCAAGAAATAAGACAGAGCTGAGATTAGAGGTGCAACTCACCCAGGAATCCCCAAAGTCGGACGTGTGCTCGAGTGCTTGCTGACCGTCGGGGAGCGCAGACACGATGTGTCGTCGAGACTGGCGTGTATTCAGCGAAAGGTTCGATAAGAAAAGAAAACTCGACACTCAGCGCGCAGGTTGGTTCTGTAAAGCAACTTGGTTGAAAAAACTGGATACCACACAGACATTGCGACGCACCGATAGGTAGCGGTAAGTAAGTGTTCGGCCCCGCAAATCCTCGTAACAATGAGAGAGTGGCACCTGAGTAAGGGCAGGATGAGCGGAGGAGCGATCCGCGACCAACAAGATGCGCACCAAGCGGAAATCCGCAGCCGAGGAACCCACCGCCTTCGCGTCAGCCGCAATCCCGGGTCCTCACCGCGAGGGCGCCAAAGCTCTGGGCCTGATGGAAAGGAGGGGAAAGACAGGGTTAAGGAGGAGCAGCTCTGAGCGCCATCGGTGACTCGGAAGGGGAAGTGGGGAGTGCGCGTTGCGCGGAGCATGGGCTATATCGCTGAAAAACTGAGCACAACATCGACGGCGAGCATTTGGGGACGCACTTTCGGCGCTTTCGGCGCCAGCTGACCATTCCTACACGCCGCCCCGCCGCCCCACCGCCAGCGCACACCACCGTTCTCGTGTTCCTCTGGTCCTATGGCCCTAGAATTCGGCGTCCGACCGTTTTCCGAGGGTGCGAGTCGAATGGGAGTCGAGTTGAAGAGGCTGTCATGACAGACGAAGCCCGCTCGCAAGTGTCGCCTCGGATTTGGAGACGCGTCGTTCTCGGCGTAGGGTGGCGCGTTCTGGCTGAAAATCGGGCGGCGTGGAGAGGATTCCTGGTGCTGGGGAATGGGAGGTTGAATGGGAGCGATGCAGCGGAGGTAGCGGAGGACATGGAGGGAGCGGAAGAGAGGCGTTGTGACATGTGTCACTCGCGCCTGAGCACGCCTGAGGGTGATCCGCTGGGAGTCCCCGACGCTTCTGCGCGTAAATTGTGAGGATTCCATTGAGAATGTTATTCACATTGTTTGTACATGGCGCTACCGAGGAAGAGTACCGCTACAGAGGAAGAGTACCGGCTGCACATGCAAGTCTGCGGACTTGCACTTGGTGTCAAGCACAACGCTCTTGGAAGGCATCCTGCTCGGAGCCCGTTGCTGAGGGCAATGAGGAGCGAGAGCGGCATACCTTCTGTCTCTTCACTTATATTCTGGACAGTGCCGGCTTTTCCGAGTCCCGGACTCGAGTACTCGCAGCCTGAGCGGCAGCATCGGCGCCGCAGCCTGCTCGTATTTGAGAACATTACACCAGAAAAGTGGGCGGTAGGGTGGGGTGCTAAGCCCAACTAAGTATATAGGTCGATAGCACATGCTCCAATCTCCCTTACCCCCGAAAAACAGCTACTCCACAGCAGAGGCTGGCGAGAAATAAACAATGCTTTTTGATGCCTTTGCCGCGCCGCACCGCGCCGCCGGCTTCGGAGTCTTGAGATGTATATCACAACACATTTTAACACCGACAGTGACTTTGGGTACTTTGCATAAAGGACTGGCCATCAGAGGAACTGCTCAACCTGCAGCGGACAAGGTACCTTGAGGTACTTCACCGGAAGGCCCTCGGAAAGCCTTCCAAAGTTATGCAGTCCAAAGTACCTTGAGGTACTTCGACTGAAGTCCCTCCGAGGGCCTTTGGAGCTCCGACTTGCAAAGTACCTCAAGGTACTTCGCTCGAAGGCCCTCAGAGCATCAGGAAAAAGGTTTGAGCTACTGAGCTGTCAGCTAAATGATACGGAGCGCTGGTAGCCCCAGTAGCGCCCAGTAGCATTTGTGTGAGTGCCTAGTAGCGCCCAGTAGCGATCGACATCTCGGGTAGATCCCGATAGCTGACATGTGTCATCGCAGTGCAGATCCGGCGTGTTTGCATGCGGAGACTCTTGCAGCCATGGGAAGTGCACACCAACGAGTGCCTTGGCCAAAACATTGGCTTGGGCAGGCCTCGAGGCCCTGTGCAAGATAGTGCAGACCTGCGAAAAAATTCTAAGTCCACAGCCCACGTGCATTGATGACGTGCGGATGGCGTGCTTGGCGACCATCTGTCATAAACCCAGGTGGCGCCACCTCACCGTTTCTTGTCTCTTCCCCCCATCTCCCCGCCGTCCCTTGGCCCTCTCCGTCGCCCTCTCCGTCGCTCCCCGTCGTCCGCCACGTCCGAAGCCATGCCACTGACGCCCTACACGGCTATCCGCGAACCCCCCGCTGCCGTCTTTCCCGCCTTCGTCGCCCGTAAACAACGACGCCCCCCCCTTCGCCTTCCCAGCCGTCCCATTTATGCATCCTAAGCCCGCCGCTGCCGCACCATTCCAAGCCCGCCGCCACAGCTCCCGCAGGTCCGGAACCACAGCCGCCACCCCCCGTACCGCACTGCACCGTATGCCCCGAACTCCAAGTAAAACCACGCACCTCGACAGCGCGTCAACGTAGCCCTCAAATCCGCGTCGACTCCATGTACCGACACCTCCGGCATCGTTAATCGTGCCCAACACCGCCGTCGTTCGCCTTCGGCCTCGTCTCCACTCAGCATCGACGACGTCCGCGGGCTCAGTACAAACACGATGAGTACACTGCCGGCAGCGGGGTTTGGGTGTGAGTGCGCCGGGTGCGTATTCATTTACTTGTGTGTCTTTCCCTTGCTAACGATATGTCAGTTGTTTGGTGAATCTTTATCGCTGTTCGGCTGGATGGGATGCTATGAGTACACGATAGATGTACGTCGTTTCTCTCCGCGTTTGGACAGTCTCGCTGATTGCTTTTCCTCTCTCTCAGTTTGCAGTGTCTCGGTACGGCAAAGGATTCGGACATCGCCGACAATGGGTAGGTCACCGGAGTAGATAGATTGTGGTTCCTACTATGAATCTTATTTGCTTTTTATGCTCTTATTTTGGTCCCCATCCTGTGTGCTATGATTCCTATATGCCTCTACTGAGCTGCTACTGGACTGACAAGCCAACACTACCAGGTGCTACCAGGTGCTACTGGGCTTTGGCTGGGTTGCTGGTAGGAGGGTACTTGTCTCTTTTGCTACCACCGCTACTGAGCCTACCAGGAGCTACTAAGACAAGCATTTTTTTCCCTGATGAGGGCCTTCCAAAGATTACACCTTTTGCGAAGGCCCTGAGCAGGGCCTTCTCAAATCAGGGCCTTCCACAAAAGGCCCTCCGAGGGCCTTCGGCAATCAGGGCCTTCCCGGAAAGGCCCGATTCCGCCTGCAAGGCCCCGGGCCTTCATGGAAGGCCCTTTGCTTTCCACAGTGACGGAGGTGAATGGCGCCATTTCTGACATCGGACTCAGCGCCGACGGACGCCGATGGTCCAGACCGTCTTGGCACTCCCACGTCACGACTTAGAGTGTGTGCAGAATATTCGTTGAATGGCGCTCCTCCCTACTATTCTGTGATTTCAAGCCCTGGGTGTGGTGTGGTGCTTAAAGAGGCTAGAGACTGGATAAATGAGCGTCAGGTGTGGAATACTTGATTTTAAGCGAGAATCCAGTCGCCCATTTGCCCGTCAGTGTCAGCTAAATGCCTCTATAAATCTTGCTTTCCCAATGGCTCGTTAGCGTACTTTGTTCTCCGCTCGGTGATTTCTCCGTTCCCGACATTGTCAATATATCGGAGGTCGCTCGTTCGACTCCGGTCAGTGTCATTTTTGACGATTTCCTGCCGGCAGCCTTTGAATCGTTCAACCGTTGAACTGTTGAGTGATACTCGAGTCTTGCCCGCACTGCGCGGCACCGGCAAGGTATTGAATGTTTGAATACACTCTACCAAGATCATGAACTTTCATTGATTAAACTTGGTAGGATTTCTTCAGCAGCCAAAAGCAGTCTTGCACTTAATTAATCCAAGCCCCCTTTATTATTTAAGCTTAAAAAAGCAGTAAGCGGCAAATAAGTGGGTCTCAAGCACCGAATAAGGACCCTCTCAAGTTAGGCCTCAAGCAGATTTTGGTCGCTTTAAATATCGCTTTCAGGCGCAGGTGCAGGTTAAAAACGGCATAATTGGGCAATAAATACGACCAAGTCTAAGGTTTTTAGGCTACGCACTACATATCTATGTATTTACGCGGCGGCAGCGCATTCTGCGGCGGTGCCAGGCTCGGCGGTGACGCTAGATGCAACAGCACTAGGTGCGGAATGAGCATGGGAGGCTAGAAAAGGAAACTGAAGCACGCACTTGTCCAGCTCTTCGTCGGTGTCAGGGTCGTTATCCACGATGCCGCTGTAGTCGACGATCGGCGCCGACATCTCGTCAATGTCATAGACGACGGCGGGCTTCTTCTCCTGCGGTGCCTTGGCAGCTGCCCGCGCCGCTTCAACGATGCGGCGCCACTGCTTGCCCTTGACGGCCGCACGAAGCATTTTGTCGATGGAGGAGGTCCGGAACAAGGGCTTGTTCACCCCGTCGACCATGTTGAACATACGATCCTCGAAGTTGGCCTTCGAGAAGTCGCCAGGCACCTTGAGCTCGCCCGTGAGATACGCACTGTAAGCGCGCTTGACCTGTCCAGAACGCGTCAGTCTTGATTCGACGCAGGGAAAGAGACGCACCGATTGAATGACGTAGGTCATCGCGCCGACGGGCCAAGTCTCTGGCACGTCGCTGAGAAAGCCAATCGGGCCAGGCTCGCCGGGGCAACTCGTCGCCGCGATGAAGATTGCGAACACACGGAGAATGACGGTGCTCTGCAAGAAACCCTGCGAGGTTTGAGCAAAGAACACATGAGCACAAGGGAGAGAATCCCGCACCTGTTTGCCGCCCGGGCCATTCGCCACGCGCCAGTAGAAACCGCGCGCTCGTTGTCATCGCCTGCCAGCTGCTTCTTGACGTGTGCCTTGATCTCCTCAGGCGACATTTTCGCCAGCTCGTCACCGACGATCTTCATCCCACCTGCACCGATGGCGTGGATGGTGTTCGAATTCTCCCTCTTCGCCTTCCATTGCGTCAGAGATCGAAGAAAGCGTGAATGAAGGCGATAAAAAACGTACCAATTGGATCATCATACGACCCGCATTCGATTCGAGAGTAACCTGGTCCTTGGGCCGCAGGCTGTTGAATAACGCGACCGGCACCGATTCGTCGACGCCGCCCCAAGCACGCTGCTCGCCACAGTAGCTCAAGAAGGTGGGCGTGAACTCGTTGTCGAAGGCCGCGCGCATCTTCGGGCTGAGATCTTTCTTGCGGACGTCGCTAACCTTGAACTTGGCGATGGCGACGCCGGTATCCGAGTCGGGGTCGACGTAGTCGGGCTCGCTGGTACGCCACGACACCGGCGAGGGAAGCACGCTGAAAAGAAAAGGTTGTTAGCGCTGCACATCACGGTACACACAAGAACAGATAAGACGCACCTTAACAGCACTGGCCTTGCCTGGCGAGCGCCCAGCTGCAGCACCTTCTTCACCATCGTCTCCGTCGTCGGAAAACGCGGCTTCACCGTCACTCGAGTCGTTGGCATGGTCAAACGTCGCGTCCGAGGCAAGCACGGTGCTCGACGTGCGACGGATAAAGTCGGTACGAATCCCATGCGGCTGGATAGCACGAGACTTCTTGGTGGGGGCTTTTTTGGTAGCCTTGCTGCGGTCCCTGAACGAACGAGTAAGCATTTGTTACGGAGAGAAGAGGAACCAGAATGGGATGGGAAACAAAACAAAAACTCACTCGTCGTCGTCATCGGTGACTGCTCCGACGGCCTTGCGCTTGGCGACCTTTTTCGGCTCCAGCTTCTCGCGCACCTGCTGGACCGCCTGGCGCACTGCGTTCTTGTTGGCTTTCTTGGTCTTGCTGCGCTTCGGGGGCGCCTGCTCCTCCTCCTCCGACACGACATCCATCTCCGAGTCGCTCTCTTCTTCCTCGGGCTCTTGCTCGTACGCATCCGAGTCGCTGCTGTCGATGTCGATGTCGCCGTCACCAAACTTGGGCTGCGGGACTACAGGATAATCAGCAAGTGGCCAAGAAAGCAGAGTAAAAGACGCGTACTGTCATCAAACGAAGGCGAAGGCTCCCGAGCCGGGGCAACCTGGCGAGGCTTGCGCTTGGTCGTGGCCAGGGGCGGATTTGCCGCGGTGGTGACCTTGGTGTCCTGCGTGCGGAGCGACTGCTGCTCGATTTTGGCGATGGTGTCGATGCCGTCGGTGAGCTTCTGCGCCGCAGCAGCCTTCTTGGAGGCGACAGCACGCTTGGCCGCAGTCACCTCCGCCGACGAGCGCTTGGGGCGCGCCATGTCAGGCCCGCCAGGGTGTTCAGCGCGCTTCTTGCGCATCTCCATCGTGCCAACCTGCGAGCAACGAAGTCGAGTGAGCGAAGGGATAAAAAAGAGAACAAAGGACGCACCATCGTGATTGTCGGCGGGAGCTCGTCCTCGCTGTTGGGCTCCGCAGGCTATCCGCACTGTTAGAACAAGATATGCGACGAAAGAAGAGGAAACTCACCTGAGTAGACTTGGAAGAAGTCGCTGCCTTCTTCGACTTCTTGGTCTTGCTGTTGCGCTACAAGAAAGTGAGTAGAAGAAGAACACGGCAACGAAGGTGACCTACCTCGACAACACTCTTGGGGAGCGCAAAGGCGGTGGCAGGTTTCGCAGCAGACTTGGCCATATTTTTGAGTGAGCTCGTTTGTTGGCAAAAACTTGCGGACACACCTTTTAACGAACGGCAATCCCAGCACCCCAGACACCCATCCGACGCGACCGGCCACTCGTTAGACCCCGCAAACCCTCTCCCTCGTCGTCGTTGCTGGGGAAATGGCGGGAGCGGCGATTCGGCGTCGAGGCGGATTACGCGTCGTCAACAACGATACGTAGGCATCCGACGGAACGAGCCGTCTCCGACGGAGCACGCGTGCATATGTGGCGCTTTTGGGACGGTGAAGCGCAGAGGGCGGCGGGCAAGATGGAGGGAGAGAACAACAACCAAAGCGGGCATCCATCTCCGTGTGAGACCGAGGCAGCCGGTGGATGTATCACCGGAGCGTCGATCCTGAGCGATCCGTCAACTAGCTGGTACTCGGCAATCCGACGGCGAAATAGCCCATTCGGAGTCTGGTTTCTTACTCTTTTGGACGAGTGAGCGCGACGGCTGAGGCGATTTTGAGCGACAAATGGGTCGGCAGAGACGGAATTGGGCCGCATTTTTCTGGCGATTTTGCTTACGCCGAAAGAAATCACAGCGATTCTGCCAGTCCGTGAACGACACATCGCAACGGCTAAAACCTAATACTTGACGTGTACTCACGTTTCGCTCAGTCTCTCCCTATGCCCCGCAACACCTTCGGACTCCCGTTTACCTGCAACATCTGCGGCAAGGGCTGCAGGTCGCCGTGGGGCCTCACGCGCCACAAGGACTTCCTGCATCCCACATTTTCGAGTGCTGCGCCGCCACCGAGTCCGCCATCAGCTCGGAGGCGCTCTGCTTCTTCACAACCACCATCACCCGCATTCGACGGTCCCTCCTTCTCGCATCGTTCCTCATCTTCTTCACCCTCTCCGCCGCCTTCACCGTTGCCTGGACCTCGTCAACGAACACCAACACCTCAGCCAGATGTCCGGGTCGAGCGACATCCCATTCTCGATGGTGTGTCCCTATTTTTCTCTCTTTAATTGTTTTCTCATGCTCTCTAGGCACTCCGTGCGACGCTCAAGGCCGCGACTTACCTCCCGGCACCCCGCCACCACCCTGGGACGAACTTGACTCGGGCGATTATGGGCCGTTCGAGTCGAACGCTCAATTCGAGTTCGCGGACTTTCTGTACAAACGGGAACAGATGTCCGGCGGCTCGATTGACCACCTCGTTCGGCTTATGGCGGGGCTGTACACCGAGGACCCATTCGTCAAGGACCATCGGCAACTGTACGCCATGATCGACGCCATCCAACAGGGCAGCATTCCCTGGCGCTCGTTCTCTGTTCAGTACACCGGCCCTCGTCCCAACGCCAATGTCCCATCGTGGATGACGGATACATACGAGGTGTGGTTTCGCGACCCGCTCGCCATCTTCGAACGCCAGTTGGCCAATCCCGACTTCGCGGACGAGCTGGACTGGGCGCCGAAGAGGATTTTCAAGAACGAGAAGCGGCAGTGGACCGACTTTTTCTCCGGGAACTGGGTGTGGGAGCAAGCAGTGCGTGTATTGATTCTTCTCTCTCATCCTTGACCTGACGATTTGGCCAGGACATCATCGCGCGAGACGAGGACACCCATGGCGCGCTTTTCGTGCCCGTGATACTCGGCAGCGACAAGACGACAGTGTCTATCGGCACGGGCAACACCGAGTTCTGGCCACTTTATGGAGGGATTGGGAACACATTCAACTCGACGCGTCGTGCCCATCGCGATGGAATCGCCTTACTCGCGTTCCTCGCCATTCCCAAGAGTGTGTAACTAGTTTATGTCCGTGGAATTCAGTATTTATTCGTCTCTAGCAACGCGTGAATACGCTAAGAGCAACGACTTTCGCAAGTTCCGTCGACAACTCTTTCATTCCTCAATCCGCCGCGTCCTCGACTCGCTCAAGGAGTACATGACGAAGCCCAAGGTCACCCGCTGCGCCGACCGCTACTTTCGTCGCGCAATCTACGGAATTGGCCCCGACATCTCCGACTACCCGGAGCAGTGTCTTATCACCTGCGTCGTCCAAGGCTACTGCCCGATGTACGCCCATTATTCTTTCATCTCGTTCTCTCACTAATGGTATTCTTCAGCTGTCTCTCACCGGCAACGGACCTTGACCAAAAGAGTCCGCTCGGTCTTCTGAGCACACGGCCGCGCTCCTCGACACGCTGACACTGAAGCAAGCATGGGACAACCACGGTGTCGTTGGGGACATTGTGGTGAGTGCTCTACATGTTGCTCGTTGCTCGTTGCTAACCTCCGCTCGCTCAAGCCATTTACCGAGGACCTGCCTCGCGCCGACATCCACGAGCTCATCTCCGTCGACCTCCTCCACCAACTCATCAAGGGTACCTTTAAGGATCATGTCGTCGACTGGGTCGAGGCGTACATTCAACACCGTTCACGAACCCGCAGACGCCAAACGCATCTTGGCAGACATCGACCGCGGGTGAGTTTCCATTGTCTCTCTCATTCGTCGCTCTGTGCTCACAAGCTCTAGCATTGGTGTGGCTCCACCATTCCCTGGCCTCCGGCGGTTCCCCGTTGGCCGGGGCTTCAAACAGTGGACCGGGAACGACTCGAAGGGACTAATGAAGGTGCGTGTATTTGTTTTCTGTCGTCTCAATCGTCTCTCATTCTAGTTTTAGGTCTACATCCCCGCTATCGCCGGCCACGTCCCAAACGAGATGCTACAGGCGGTCTCGGCGCTTGTTGAGTTCTGCTATCTCGTCCGTCGCTCGGTCATCACCGAGGACACGCTGCAAGCGATCGACGACGCCGTTGAGCGCTTTCATCGCTACCGCGAAGCGTTCCGCCTCAGCCGCCCCGACGGGTTTTCGCTGCCTCGACAACATGCGATGGTCCATTATCATCCTCGGATCGAAGGATTTCGCCGTTCCCAATGGCCTCTGCAGCTCTATCACCGAGTCTAAACACATCCGCGCCATTAAGCGGCCGTATCGTCGCTCGAACCGCAACAAACCCCTCGGGCAGATGCTGCTCACCAACCAGCGCATCGACAAACTCGAAGCAGCTCGCGTCCGACTTCAAAGCCCGCGGGATGCTGGACGACTGGGTCCCGCCGGAGGTGCCTGCATCGGTGCCTGGTCCATTGTCGACGCCGGACGAGACGGAGACTGCTGCCCAAGGGGCAGGTGCTCGGGAGAGAGACGAACTTGAGAGCGGCGAGGTCGAAGGACCAAAATGTATGGGTGAGGTGCGGCTGGCGAAGAACTGCGGTAAGCTGTTTGTTCTTTTCTTGCCATCATTATTTGCTGAGTATTCGTCAGTCCGCAAAGTCCCTCGGGACGTACACCGGCTTGCTCTTCATGTCGAGCAGCCACGACTCCACGAGCTCATCCGTCGCTTTCTATTCGAGCAGTTATACCCTGCTCGCGCCGAGAGCAGCGGCACTATCCCCCTCGCCGACCTCCCCGAGTTTTCCGAGCGCATATACACCTACAACTCGGCTCGCGCCATGTTCTACGCGCCCGAGCGACGTGTGCGGCATCGGCGGGATGCGCCAGGAGCGTATCCGCGCGACCAAGTCGTGGTACCGCGGACCGCCGCGCTACGACTGTGCGTTGATCGAGCACGACGCCCGACGCGCCCGGGCTTCCGCGGGTTGCATGCTGTCCGTGTGCGGCTTCTCATGAAGTTCACGTACGGCGGCAAGCAGTATCCGTGCGCGCTTGTGCACTGGTTCTCGGCGCACGGGGATGGTCCGTGTCCGGACACGGGGATGTGGATCGTCAAGCCGGATTGGGTACGAGGCTCTCGACACACGGAACCTGAGCTCGCAGTCGTCCATCTCGACGCGATGCTCCGTGCGGTGCACCTGGTTGGGGTTGCGGGCAAGGACTTCTTGCCGTCGGATGCAAAGGACTTAGATTATTACGACTCGTTAGACGCGTTCAATGCCTTCTATGTAAACAAGTATGCTGACTACCATGCTCATGAAATGCTATTTTAGTTATCCACTTTTTTAAGTTGTCTGAAAATCATCTCAAGTTTGACTTGAACTTTAAGTTCCTATAAGTAGGCATTCAAGCTGAAAAGCCAAAAGCACCCTCAAGCACGAAATCCAAAAAAGATAAAAAGCTCCAACTCAAGTTCACCCAAGTCGCTCAAAAGCACAAAGCAGAAAAAAGTCATGCTCAAGCACCCCGCCAAGCATGTGTCTTTTTGCTGATGATGGCTCTCGAAATCGCGAAGAGACGAGGCAGCAAGCTCGGAGATCGTCGTCAGCGACATGGCTAACGATGTCTTCCAGGACTTCCGGTGGGATCGTGTCCATTGCGAGGTGGCGGCTTAGCGAAAGGAACGAAAGCTGTGTAGTCACACACCTCGGCTTGCTCACGACGTCCATCTACCCGTCCACCGTCTCTCGCCGTCGGACGCGAATTCCATGCTCTCTTGCACGACCTCTCTGACCGCGTAGACCTCGCCCCGGTCATCCACTGCGAAAACATGGCCTTCCGCGCTTATTACTCCCTCGCGTCGGGACTGGGACTCGGAATAGTCTGCGACGAGAGAGTTGCCGAGGGCTTGTGGCGGCGTACGATGGCACTAAGCTACGCGCACGAAACTTAGGTCCGTGGGCGCTTGACGAATGCCGACTATCCATTAACGCTCTGCCAGCGAATCGCTCAGGCTTGCGCGACCAACCACTCGCACATGTCGCGAGTCTTCGGCGTCGTCTTCTACCACGGTATCCGCCGCTATACGACGGCGCGGAAGGGCCAACTGGTGCGTTTCCATTCGCCTCACGAGAATCGCTACTGACGTGTCCAGCCAGCGGCGGCCAATGTCCGTCGAGGCGGGCTGTCTGCAGCACGCAGAGGCGTACGAATGGGTCGTCTCCTACGAGTAAGAGCTCCACCAGCGGGCCAGTGTGCTCCTTCCGTAGACCCCGAATACGTGGTGCGTGGCCGACTTCCCCGTTCCCCCGCAAATGCTCACTCGTTTCAAGCTTATCTCTTGCCACTCCCGAAGCAGCCGTCTCCATAATACGACCTCGCAACTGCTCAGCGTGGTCCTGCGCTATCCCGCTCTATTGTCGTCGGACAACGCCGTCGTCGACTCGTCGACACCTGTAGTCCGCTTCACTCGCGCTGCGGTTCCCGATATGCGCCGGATCCGCCCTCTTCCATGTACTCCGCACTCGTGGCACTCTGTCGCACCGCGCCTCGATATCCCCCACGAACGCCAGCGCAGCGGACACGCTGGCGCTACGGGCACCTTCCATATAAGGCAATTTTTCGTCCGTCACTTCATCTCGACATTACTCGACAACCGAGGCAGGGGCCGAGCGCAAATTCCTGTGGCCGTATGAAGGATGTGAAACGCACCTTCGGCTGCGTACCACTCCACTGCATTCGTCGCCGTCGCCTCTGACCGCTTGCTCGTCGTCAGACGGGTATGGTCGAGGTCGGGTCGGGACGGATGGATTCGGGGCGGGATGGAGATGTGTTGGCGACTCTCTGGGCCGTTTGTGCGACGACAAACGGCAAATGCCGCCACGACGAGGGTTGCCTCGCCCGAAACGATGTTACCGTCGCGAGCCGACCCATCGCAGCGGCGGTCGTCGGATGCGCTGGGGGCGGCACGGGTTGCTCTTCGGTGGCAGTACCATCCTTCTGCACGACGAGTAGTCGCGTCCTGAATCGGAGGAGCTGGTTGGACACGCAACGGTGGTGGCCTTGCGGCGACTGGTTTTGGGCGTGTCGTTGCAAGTATTCCCCCGCTTTCCGTGACTGTATAGTTTGCCCACGTACCCAGACCCCTTCTCTTGCATGCCACGATACAGCCTCCGCCCATGTACATACAGTAAGTACCTTCATCTCCCAGTACATCTATCACTGCGGACAATCCCCTTGCCCTTGTAACTGTTTTACTTGTTGGGTAGAGGCCAATTCTGGCATGAACGAGTACGTTCTTTTGTGATGTACCCGAGCCACCAGGGGTGAACACAGGCACAAGTACTGTGTAATTCATTGTCTGTGTACACACATTAGAGGAGGTGCCCAAGAACATGTCCCCCCACCAAGTCCACTAACTGCTACCTGCTTAGGACCCTCTCCTCGGGCTTGGTCCACTAACTACTCCCCACTTAGGACCCTCTCCTCGAGCTTGGTCCACTAACTACTCCCTACTTAGGACCCCCTCCCCGACCCAGTCCACTAACATCCCTTTGTCTTCGACCCCACCCACTAACATCCAACGACTTAGCACCTCTGCAGGGCTTGGTCCACTAACACCCCCATCCACGAACCCCAGAGCATAAGGATCCATTGAGAATTGCGTCTATCGCCTCTTCTTAGAGGGAGAGAGAAGACCTCTCTCCCCCTCTAAGAAGAGGGGTTAGACATGCACATTAGGTGTATGGAGGACACTGTAGGATGTCAAAACTGCTCATCAGAATGGAATCTTGGCACTGGCAGGTTGTGCTTGAGTTGTGCATACAATACTTAGTTTACATAGATGTCAGGAAACTGTAGGAAGTAATCTTTTATCTCATTCTCCAGCCTGATTCTTTAGAAGGCTACCAGATTCATACCGCTGAACTGTAGCGGAAGAAGTCTCGGCCACGAAGTGGCTTCAGCACCACAGAGTCTGTACTTCCCCCAGCTGCTGGCTCCAAGGATTGAACTTCATATGTATCTTCATTTGTGTTCTGTCCCTCTACCTCTTGGAGGTCTTCGACAGTAGCCGTCGGGTTTGGTGCCTTTCCTACATCAACCAGTCGTTCGCGAATGAAAGTAACAATGCCAGCTGATGCGGTTCCAGGAAGTCCACCTTCAGTGTGGAGAGCAGGGAAATCTTCATTCCAATTTTGGGTAAGTGTTTTGCGTTGGAAGATGTGCAAAACTCCTAGGGCAGAAAGAGGGCGATGTCCTATGATGTGTTTGTCAAAGCTGCACCTTTGAAAAAAAAAAACATACCAAAGGCAAAATATATCACATTTGCACCAAACAGTAGCGCAAATGTGCCATCAACAAATGCCCAGAAGCCTCCCAAGTTAGAGAAACCCGAGATAGTAGATTTATCATTCATTTGATGGTAGTAGCCCCCAGTGGAGAGACCTGCGAAAGGGGGATTGAATAGGTGGAGGGCCGCAGAGTTTGAGCTGTTGATTGTCGGTGTTGTTGTCGTGTCTGCTTGAAGATTATAAACCAAGGGTGTATATAGTGATCCCTGGGGTCCATCAATATTTGGACAATAGCTGAAGGTACATCTTACCATGGGGGTACTTTGACCAACTTCCTGTGTCCAGGTTATCTGACCTAAAAGATGAGAGCCACGGAGCACCAGGACAGGTAGACTCTGTATTGCAAAGTGTGCCATGGTGAAGCTTCCATCTGGCCCAATAGTCCCCATTAATGGTGTGGTGTAACCCACAATATCCGACCAGGGCATTAGAGTTACTGTGATCCCAGAAAGTTCTAAGGGTAGGGAGATCTCAAGATACATCAGTGTACCCCAAGCATTGAACATGGACAAGCTATCACCTAAGATTTATCAACAAAATAAACTCTTAGAGGACAAGAGAAGCTTACATGTTGTGAAGAACTGAGGAATGGTCACATTTGTTTCCACACATGTAGTTGCTGGAATTTGCGTAGCCTGGGGATATGATGAAAAAGTGATTGTCCAATTGACTGCAAACTGTGATGGCTCTCCGGAAATGGAAAAAGGGGCCTTTAATCTCTTATGACTACAAGTTCCACACCCAAAAGGAGCTGACTCACAATCCAGAAGGTGGGATTGGACAAAAAACTGCCTCCTGCTAGAGCTAAGTTGCTAGCACTGCTTGTGGTGCCTACTTGCAGCCTCAGATATGTTTGTTGTGCAGATGGCACCAGAATGATGGCATAAAATGCAAAGGCTGGGATCATCAACACAATGCCGCTAATGCAGAAGGCACGGATGATGCGGATCAGCATAGATTCTCCTCTTTGCTTGCCATTAGTTTCTACATGTAGAAGAAACATCAACCACTCACCGCACCAATGGCCGGTGAAAGGACCGGTTGAGGAATATGCTCTTGCTATTGTAAGGGGAGTGTGGTAGGTCTGCACCCTCCTAACAAGCCCAGACCTTGCCCACGGCGGATGGCAGCCAGGCGTAGAGTGAAAGAGAAGCTGAGGCCTAGAACGCTCACCACACCAGCACCTCTCCATGCCAGTGGGTTTGCCTGATAGGGTATGCTTGACACCAAGGCCACGATCATCACTATGACGAGAATATTGAGGATAAGACATTTTTCTGAAGTAGTCTGAGGTTACTCACATACCAGTTCCAGTAACAACAAGAACATGTCCAGGGCGGCCAGCAACAAACTGGGCCTGAGGACCAAGCCGCTGATATGTATCAACCTCCTTGTGCTCCTTACAGATATTAGCACACATACGTTATAATTTGGTGTATTATGCCCAAGCCAGCTCCAATCACCCACCCAATTTGGCCTGATGAGAGTGGAGCCGGTAAGAGGAAAGCCGGGAAACTGAGGATTGATACAAGGAGGAGCACCCGGAGTGTGTACACCCGCACATGGGCCGCAAAGAGGATATGCTCCCAGAAGGGAGACAGCTGTGTCTTCCTCATAGGTCTGGGGCAGGGATGGGAGCAAATCCCGAGACAATGGCAATGGCGGGGTTCTTATAGGCCTTCCCCAGGAAGCACAATGGAGCGGGAACATAACTTGAACTAGGCACCGGCACGGGTAAATCTGCGGATACCCGGACCTTGATCCGTACCCGTACCTGCGGCATACCCGTACCCGCGGCTGACCTGTACCCGCGGGTACGGGTACCCGTACGGGTTACCGTGCTGATGGAGCCAGGAGTTTGGCTCCAAATCAAGTCAATCTTAACCCAGGAGTTTCAGTTCAAAAATGGGGCATTTTTTTTTGGATTTATAGATGAGCTATAGTTGCCCCCAAAAGACAGCCTTTTTTCACAATCCTTTCATCACACCCAAATTTTGAGGCCCAACATTGAATCAATTATTGCAAAACAACGGATACACCTAGTAATACGTTGGTCCGGAATCTCAGTTTGCCATAGTACTCAGGTTGACTGTAATTTAAGGATTTTAATTCATTACATTACAGCTAGGTTAAGCCTGAGTGGAACCGCTTCCTACAGTGATAGCTGGTTGCCTCTATTTAACTTGCACCAATGGCCCGCAGCTTTGCCGCAACTATGGATCGTCGCATCCGGAGCACAGAAGTAGCCCATTGTCTGGCGTGGCGCCGTCGACCGGAGAGAGAGAAGATTTCGCTTGGATACAGCCGCCTATGTGCTAAACTCCAGCGACCCATCCGAAAATTATGCAAGCGTCCGAAGTGAGTGGATCGTCTCACGATAAGCTTCTATGAGCGCTAGCAAAAGCAACATTGAACGGGGACGAGAACAAGGTCTGAAGTTCATCTCTCAATACCAGCACTTCTATTAGGGCGAGTGGTGCCGCTGTAGCAACGGCGACAGCGGTCACACGCTTCCATTCCTGCTTCTGACTTCCATATGCCTCGCCACCGTTTCCGCGTCCCACCATGCACCGCATGCACTCACTGCATCGGCGGTGCGGAATCGGTCCTTCCCAACCCACCGCACCGGGTCGTCTCCCGCAACGTGCCGTCGTCTCTCGGTTATCCCTCCTGCGCCGCAAGATTCTCGTCCTCATGGACCTGTCAAAGGTGTCCGCCGAACCACCCCTCGCATGCCATGTGCTGAGCGCTGGATGTCCGGCCATGCAGTGCTCGGCTCGTCAGGATGTCGCCGGACAAGCCCCTTCTTCCCCCGGAATCATCTCCCATCTTGCAACACGCCCCGCTCTTCTGCAAGCCCCGACGCTAACGAGCTCGGGGCAAGGGTCGACCAGTCACGTCACGGTGCCTCCCGCGCTGGCCCTCCCTGCACGCTACAGCATTCGGCAACGCGTCTATCGACGCCCACGCTCTTGCGTCGCACGACGTTTGGCTCAACCACGCACTCCCTCGTCGAAGTCTCCCATCCGGATTCCTTCTCGGACGCCAATGCTGGCTGTGGTGGACGGCGGAAGCCGTTCCTGCTCGTCTGCCGTCCCCTCGATCGAGATCTCCGTGCGCGGAGAGCTCATGGCGTGTCTCGTTCAGCCAGAACGACCTGCGATCTGTCCCGACCCGCCGCAGACAACCGAGCTACAAGTACCGCGACGGCGTCGACCTGTATCCCACGTGGCCACTTCACTCCCGCTGCGGTTCCCGATCTGCGCCACATACACCCTCGTCCGCTGCTTTTCCCGGACGAACTGCACCCCATCGCACCGCGCCTCGATATTCGTACGAGCACCAGCTCACTGGCAGCGGACACGCTGGCGCTACGGACACCTTCCATATAAGGCAATTTTTCGTCCGGCACTTCTTTTCGACATTGGTCCGCAACCGCCCCAGCGGGCAACCACAAACTCCGCTGTCCGCATGTCGATCGTAAACCCCACCTGCGGCTGCATACCGCCAAGCTGCATTCGTCGCCGTCGCCTCTGGCCGCTTGCTCGTCGTCAGACGGGTATAGTCTGGGTCGGGTCGAGACGGATGGATTGGTGGCGTGCTGGAGATGTGTCGGCGACTCCCTGGATCGTCGTGCCACGAGGAACAGTGAATGCTTCCACGACGAGCGCTTCCTAGCCCGAAACGATGTTGCTCACCGTCGCGGCATTGCTAGACATCGACCCGTCGTCGGATGCGCTGGGGGCGGCACGGGATGCTCACCGGTGGCAGTATCATCCTTCCGCAGGACGAGATGTAGTCGCGTTGCATGTCAGAAGAGGTGGCTGGACACCCAGCGGTGGCGGCCTTGCCACGGCGACTGGTTCTTGTCGTGGAGCCCATCGAGGCCGCTCTCGCACGTCTGGGCTTACTCCCCCGCTTTCCGTTCCCGTACAACCTACCTACGTACCTGATCCCCTTCTCGTTTGTCCTACGATACCGCCTCCGCCCATGTACATACAGTAAGTACCTTCATCTCCCAGTACATCTATCACTGCGGACAATCCCCTTGCCCTTCTAACTGTTTTTATATGTCACTATACATTGTCCTCCCGCACTCTGCATACGCTGCGTATTACGGTCTACCCACACATTCCTGGACTGCAGTCTCGTAGTCGGATTTTTCGCGCTGGCTGTCGCAAACCCGGAGCACCGCGAAACGTCGTATACTGCATCCGCAGATGCCTCGTCTTCCGCTGTCTTCCGTTTTACGCGTGCTGCGTTGCGTACTAAGACATGAAACGCCTCTGCCCGACGCCGCCCGACGTCTTTGGCGCGAGGAGACGCAGTTGGTCAGTGCTTGATAAGCGAGCCGCCGCTTACTTCTTACCTCGATGGTCGATTCTGCGTCGACGACTATGGCTCTTCAGCCCGCTATAAAGGCTGCCCCGCTCGCCATGCAGAACACACAACCCCCTCTCCTCACACATGACGACTCCAAAACTCTTCCAGCCCACCCGCATCGGCGACGTCCAGCTCACGCACCGCGTCGTGCTCGCGCCCATGACGCGCTTCCGCGCCGACGCGAACCACGTCCCGCTCCCGCACGTAGCGGAATACTACGCGCAGCGCGCTAGCACGCCCGGTACCCTGCTCATCTCCGAAGGGACCGTCATCGCGCCGCAGGCCGGAGGGTTCGAGAACGTGCCGGGGATATGGTCGGCGGAGCAGATTGCTGCTTGGAAAGAGGTGCGTCGCCTCACTTCTGCTCCCTATTCTCGAGTTCTGACGAAGCCATAGGTCGCCTCACGCGTCCACGCCCAAGGGAGCTTCATGTTCCTCCAAATCGCCGCTCTCGGGCGCACCGCCCTCCCCGCTGTACTCGAGAAAGAAGGCGGCTTTCCCTACGTCGGCGCCTCGGACGTCCGCCACGCAGAGCGCCAACAGGCTCCACGTGCCCTCACGAAGCCAGAGCTGGCGGAATACGCTCGGCTTTTCGCTGTCGCTGCGTCCAATGCCGTGCACGAAGCGGGATTCGATGGTGTCGAGCTGCACGCCGGCAATGGGTATCTCTTGGACCAGTTCCTCCACGACGAGGTCAACACGAGGGACAACGAGTACGGTGGAGAACCAGTCGAGAATCGAGCCAGATTTGTGCTGGAGGTTGTTAAGGCGGTGGTCGACGCAGTCGGGGAGAAGAAGACGGCTGTGCGGATTAGCCCGTGGAATACATCTCAGGGTGCGTTCGTCTCTGCTCGCTGCTCTTACGGTACACTCAATCGCTTCTTCCAGACATGCATTTTGACGACCCGAGGCCAACCTACACGTACCTCGTCACCGAGCTCAGAAACCGCTTCCCGGAGCTTGCATACCTGCACGTCATCGAGCCACGCGTTAACGGGCACAACGACGTCTCGCCTAAGGACGAGAGCGCGTCGAACGACTTCATCCGAGCGATTTGGAGCGGGCGGCCGCTGATTAGTGCGGGTGGGTATAAACGGGATACGGCGATTGCGACGGCGGAGGTCAAGGGCGACTTGATTGCCTTTGGAAGGATGTTCCTTGCGAATGTGAGCCCATTCCTCGCGTTTTGGACTGCCAGTGGGCACTTTTTACACCAAGCTGACGTCTCATAGCCCGACCTTCCGTATCGATTGAAGAACGATATTCCGCTGACGGTCGGGAGGCGCGAGTTGTACTACGCTCCGGGTAGTACAAACCCGGAGGGCTTCACGGACTACCGATTCGCGGACAAGGCAAATGTCTCTGGGAGTCCCGCATAGATACTCTGCGTAAGTTAGAGCAAGAACCGCGTCCGATAATTAATCCCGAAATTGCCCGACATGACCGGGCCGGCTGGCCCGAGGTGATCGCGTGTGATAATCGATGGGCGACGCGCCGCTTGTTTCTGACCGTCATGCACGAATCTCTACGCCTCTCTGCCCTCGACGCGCTGCCTCCTGCGATTGCCGTACGTCTTTCTTTCGATGCAAAGTGACCCTGCTCAGCCTGTACTAGGCGGCGGCGCAAGCTGCCTGCGTCGGTACGGCCAACGGCGACGCTCTCGCGCCAATTCTGGAGTTCCTCGAGTCGGACGCAGCGGAGGAAGGGAAGGTTCTCGTCCTCCCTGTCGTTTATGCTCTTCTGGATTCCGCCTGCATCCCAAAATCGGCACCCGCAACTTCCCCAGAGGCTCGGCGCGTCGCAGACCGCGCATGGACAGCGCTCGACATCCTGCATAAGAAGGAGTACATCCGAAGAAAAGCTGCGAAGGTGCTGAACGACATTTGGCCGCGCATCATGTGCTGGCTCGTCTTCTTTGACAAATACCCCAAGTTGGGAGAGGAGTCTACCGCTGCTCTCGACGTCTTTCTTGACATCCTGCCGATATTCGTTGTCCGGTCCCCGGAATCTCTTGCGAACGACCGCCTTTTGACTACTCCCGGCTCGGTCAAGCTGCTTTTTCGAGGCTGGGCTCGCGCGCTCTGCGACGCCAGCTACGGCGGCGAAACAAACAATCGCACCGATTTGTTCTTCTCGCTGTTCATCGAAAATGTGCTTTATGCAGAGCGTCGAGGGCTGCAGGAGGCGCTCGAAGGTGCTGGAGGCACAGAGCAGAATCTCGCACATCTCTTATACAAGCACCTCGAACTCTGCGCTCCAGACGCGACGACGTACACCGACAACCACATCGTGCGCTCTAGCGGCCGCATGCACATGGCGCTTTATTACCTGCGCTTCATAACTTCGTCTATTGGCTCTCCTCGTGAGCTATCTCTGGACCAGGTCCTCGCAACGATGCTGGAGAAAGGCTTGGTGACGCTGCTCTGCAACGCGCTGCGTACCTTCACGACGGCCTCGCTCGACGACTCGGACAGCCCCATGCTGCTCAACACAGTGATCGCATCCATACTCATCGTGCTTGCCTTGTGCTTCCACCGCGATCCTCGTTTCATTGCCGAAGCAGTGCGTCAGCACCTCCTCGCCTCTCTCCTCCGCATTGCGCCGCGTACCGCGAGTCTACGTGAAGAGCTGCAACTATCCGAAAACTCCAAAGAAACCTGGCTCTCAGTCCTGCTCGGTTCGATGCTTCCTGCAGCATTTATGCGGACTGTCGTTCTCAAGGCGTACGAGGACATTGTCCACGAGTTGCACAATACGATCGAACGGAACCCCGACAACCTCGTTGGACTGCCTGCGCTGCGCAACTTGATCGCGCTGGCTGACGCTCGGGTATCCGTCCTTCAGCGCTACGAGGCGGGCGAGTTGGTCTTACACAGAGGCTGCGACAATTTTCAGGTCTGTTCTCGCCTTCTCGTCAGAGAACCTCAAATTATTGACATTCCGCATGTAGTGCACACGCGAGCGATACGGCCCTGACTCAAGCTCGGCTTTCCAGCGCTGTTCCGGCTGCTGTGCCGTTGTCTACTGTTCTCAAGCATGCCAGAAGGAAGATTGGCATAACGGCGGCCACAACAAGAAGGGATGCAAGGCTCTCCGAGAGTGGTATCAACGTAGGTCTTTTCCCCTGCGATTTGGCTCAATTTCCTGATTAAATATTTCAGACGATGCGAAACTGAACCTTAGCCCCGCCGACCGCGATTTTATTCGAATTCTTGCGGATCACGATCTAGCGGCTTACAAACGCGAAAACCCTCCTCTGGAGCGGGCGAAATTCAACTACGGCGACAACACCAGCGATTTCGTGTTGCCAGTGGGCACCTTGCCATGCAGCGTTGAAGCGCTATGGGGGACGCAGGCCGCAGGGCTCGAGTGGTTTCGCCGTGCGCGTGCAATCACCTCGCCGATTGCACAGTTGGCGCTTGATGTCGTCGAATTTCGCTCTGCGGGGTTACCCGTGTACATGGTGCTTCCGCGGAGACGCTATTTTGAGGGAGGAGGGATGATTGAGTTCCACTAAGACCTGAAAATAAATGTTATCAGAGTCGTTTAGCTGAACCTTTGTTACCGTTAACCTGAAAGTCACTAAAAACAATCGAAAAGGACCGAATGTGGAGAATTTCTGGCAGATTTGACGAGCGATCCTATTCAGCCCAGGACGATAGAGGTGGACAAAGCCCAGTCTCAAGTTTGAGTTTGCCTTTGAACGAGAACTCGGAGCCAGTCCGCCAGTTCGTTTACTCGTAAAGCCCCAAGTAGCACTGGGTGGAGGGAACGCGCGCAGCCTCCAGCACCAACAAGAGGAAGAACGACTCTGTATCTAGTGTCGGCATACACAAGATCCGCCGCGGCAGGATTATACGAGAGTTATGCTTTGGAGTTTGGAGTTTGGAGAGCCGAAGAAGGCACAATATAAAAACTGAGATGCTGTATGTACAAAAAAAAAACACGCCCAGTAGGTATCAGGTGAAGAGCATATTCAGGTTGACATGAAGGTATGTTGATGTTTTCAGGTAAATAACTACAAGGACAGAAGGAGAGCCGCGGAAAAGAAACTGTCCGATAATATCGTACGTCAGCACAAGGGCAGTGGTCGCGGCCTGGGACGGGAGCCACGCGTGGGTAAGACGTTCGCGTTGGTGACCACAGTCAGCGCGCTCCAGAGAACGCCGGCGCAGGCGGGTGGTGGTGATGTCCATGGTGCACGTGATCGTACTCGGGACTCGTCGACCAGCCGCCAAACGACAGGATATCAACAGGCGAAGGCGCTCGCCGCTCGAGCCCGAGACGACGAAGGGCGCCATGAGGTCGTTCGACGCCATCCTGTGCGTGTGCGGTGGTTCTCGAATGTACGCAGCAGCTTGCCGCTCCTCGTCGCGCCGCAGAGCCGTATGGAGGAGCCGTCGCCCGGGATACTCAGCCCGAAGCCCTCATGCACAACCTCGACGACATGCTCGACGAGCCCCCGGGCCGCGGGGAGGTTCCACTTGCCCGCAAGCCCGTGAAGAGCACCCGTACGCCGTAGACGGGTGGGTACGTGTACGCGGTAGGCCGTCGTCGTGTGCTGCCTCTCGTTGGAAAGTGGCACGAGCCCGCGCGGACGCGGTTCGCCAGCCGTGTGGTTGAAGCGTTTGTAGTCCGGGCGCAGGAAGGTCGAGGCGCTGAGCACGGCGGGGGCAGAGTTGTGCCGCGTCCGGGACTTTGAGCGGACTATGCTTGGTTTGTCGTTGACGACAGTGCACGGCAGCACAGAGACGCGCGATGACGACGACGCCGCAATGCTCCTCGAAGCAATCCTGAGTCGCGTCGACTCGCTCCTGGCCGCCTCGACTGGGTCTTCGTTCTTCTTCGTCGCCCTCCGCGCCCCTCTTCCTCTCCATCCGAATCGCCCATCCCTTCCCAAGCACTCGCGCCCTGTGTTCGCCCAACCCTACTGGGCTGCTCGAAATGAGGCAACGGCTGGTCTCGCCATAGGGAGGAAGTAGGGTCGAGCGACAGCGAGCGCCGCTTCGGGGAGAACACTGCTTGAGCGGTTTCGCCTCGGTCAACAGCGCTGCCGGGATGGAGGGGGATGGGCGGGGAAGGGAAGAGAGTGCTCGTCGAGTCCTGGCAGGAAGAGGGAAAAAGTTAGGCGAAATCCGGCCAGGCTTGAGTACCACGCACCGGTACCAACGTCATCTCCTCGTCCTGCAACGCCGCCAGCAGCCAGAAGCCCTGGCGTGGTGCCACGCTGTGAGGGCAAGAGCGCCGAAGCGTCCGCCATCCGTCGGCTCGTCAGCTTGTCATGGAAGCGAGGGGAATGCGTTCGCCGGTCGTAGCTCGTCTCACGACGCAGGGAAGTTGGCTTCGGTACGTGGCTTGCTCCGGAATGCCGTTCCCGATGTCCAGTGCCGCCGTCGAGTACGGACTGGAGAGGAAGGACGCGAGCGTCAGACGAGGAACCGGTCGGGAGAAGTGTCGTCGACGCACGACAAAGAGTCACCGTAGCACGGCGAGGCGGCGTGTCTGCGCGGCAACCGGCCGCGGACAAGCAAGGAGCGTCAAAGGCGAGGGCAGCAGGGCGGAAGAGCAGAGAGGGTTGCCTCGTCATGAGAGCAGAAGCAAGGTAGGACGTGGCTGTGTCGGCCCACTCTGACTGGCACTGGCATATCTTTCCTCTGGCTCTCATTGGCGCGTTGAGCGCCTGACTCTGTTTCGCCCACGACCGCTCCACTTGCTCACCGCTCGGAGATACTCGCTGATGCGGTCGGTATTAATATTCGGTCCCCCTCAGGTTGGCGAGGCTACTCGAAGACACCTGCAGCTAGCTACTTCCGTGTTCGCAAAGAATCTTGCTGGTACCTCGGAGACTTTCGGAGATATTAGCTCCGCTAGTATTCTTTAATGCCGTTCTCAGCGATAAATTCCTCGGGCACTTCGATTCAGGCAACTGGGAGTCTGGGACTCGTGTCGTTGACTTTTGATTGCGGCGTTTGCCTGTCGCGGCGGTTGTTCCTCGGTTTCTCGTCCCGCTCCCGACTAGGAGCGGAGCCTGGAGAACAAATAGCTCGCCAGATCTGCTCCACGTTTGACTGTTAGGATGGACTATTCCTAGGCGCCGGCGCGTGAGTACACTGTATTGTACTCATTATTCAGCTATTGACCCCTAACAGGGTTGGTCTTTTGCCTTGTTTGGGGTTGCAATGGACAAACCAGAAGAGTTGTTCTCATGGACGAACAAGGTGCAACATTCTCCATGTCCAAACCACTGTGCTCAGCTGACTGACATGCTCAGGTTGTGCTCAGGATTGAGATTCGATAGCAAGATTAACACTCGACACACACCGCGACGGAGCGCCCGTAGTCCAGCTGACGGTCTCACGATGCCTCGCCCTCCTCCGCACCGAGTGGCACTTTGGTTATCAATTCATTCGTATGCAAACGGACAAGGGAGAGAGACTTTCAATCATCGCAGGAAAGTATTGATAGTTCGTAGGCCGGATTGGGCCATTTATAAAGAGGAGACTTGGTATGCAATGTCGACAACATGCAGCCCCAGTCATCAGACTCTTGTCCTGCAGTATCCGCACGCATTTCCGTGACGTCATCGTCGGCGGAGGTGGCGAGAAGTCTCGTCTTCACCTAACCTATGGTGATGCACTGCCAGAACGCCATGCACAGCTGTACACAGCCTTGTGCTCCTTGCCTCCGTCTCTCATGTCCCGCCGCAAAGCGACTCGTCAAGCCCTCCCTCCCTCCGGGCCAATGCTTGGGCGGCGCGGCTCCAGCACAACCCAGAATGTTATCGGCGGGCATCAGCTCCAGCAAGCTTCTCTCCTCACGAATACAGGCCCCACTACAATAACCGGAGGGAATTTCACCCAGGTTATCAACAGCAGGAGTGAGCCTAGGTTTGATGATGATGAAAGCCGTGAGTTGACGCTGAAGGTCATTGCACCACATCTAATATGTTTATAGAATTTGAGCTTGTCAAATGGGGACATATCAAATTTATCAAACAGGTTGGCAGCATTGCAACTTACAAGCAAATCAAGAAGCGAGTTGGGAGATCGAAGACTATCCTAACTGGCCAGATGAACATGCACCATGTCAAAGTCTTTCCAAGCAGTGAAATCTTTACCTTGGTTTCATATGATAGGAACCAATTTGAAAGAGTATGTGGAACTTGCTTGAAGATAATCTAAAGATTATTTTACAGGCCAAGAGTGATATGATTGGAATTCAGCATTTGAGGTTTGCATTGACTCATCTGTTTGACAAGTTGCTCAAGCTGCAGAAGCTCTATCTATCTGCCACAGTTGTTTGGAGTCACAAATTCAAGATTCCAATCTGGAATCCTCTTTCATGATGGTATGTTGATAGAAGCTGTTTTCCAGAAGCTTCCTGACATTATTCAGATCTTGTTCCCCTTTCCTTTCTGAATTCACTAGAGGGTATCAAATATAAACTTATGTTGAGTTTACTGGTATGTGGATCATTGTGTATACCCTATGTATACTTATTACAAGCAGAGAAGCGAGTTTATGGTATTTAACCTGGCAAATTCTTGGATTTAATCTTAAATCTCTAAGGAGGCACGAGACCATCTATGGGTAACCATACAGCAAGATCTCCAGGATTACACATTCTCTGGCTATGACACTTGGTACTCCATTTCTCAGGGAAGGCTTGTTATCACCCTGGACAATGCTTCAGGGTCTGCACCCTATCTGCTGCGGAGCAGATATGCAAGCTCTGCCTTCACCAGAACTATTGATGTGCTTCAGGCACAATCAGTAGAGATGTTGCACAGTTTCACACCAGACAATCTTGGGGAGATGTATGCTATGACAAGTGCTTTGCTACCACTTCACACATCTGAAGAAGACATTATCTCCCTGCCAGCTCTTTTCATGTTGTCAAGTGAAGGAGTTTATCCCATCCAGCAGTTAACATATCCTGTCAACTGGCAACAAGGCTCAAACAACCTGGTACCATATCCAGGAATCAGGATATGCTAGGCAGATTCCTGAGACAGAGCCTGGGTCTGGGATACATAGGTGTGTTTAGTAAATATTCCTCAGAATATCTTATTGAAACCTAGTTCAGAATCAATACAACTCATATAAATGAATGTGGCCACCAACACTTCTTTACCAGTTCTGGGTGGAGGTTCTATGACCAGGACTACAGTGCTATATTTCAAATAGTACTTGAGGCAGTATCCAAGATGTCTCCTGATTTGCAAGATGATAATCTAGGTTCGTTCTTCATGCATTTTCCCATCTGTTTTTCAACTGTACCAGGTGTTGCATTTGACATGGATTTCTACCTCCACTTGATCAATAATTACGACGAGTTCACACTGGCAGGCACTTTCATGAGTGATGCTCCTGTTGATGAGGTCTTTCTATTTTTGGTCCAACCACAGGCACTAGGAACAAGCTTATCCATTCACACAAAAGAGCTCTATTATTGGTCCTTAGATCCCAAAGGAGCTACAGTGCTTGAACCAGAATCTCATGCTATGTATGGCTTACCTGAAGTGATATTTTACCCAGTCTTGCGCTATATACATCTTGCACAGGATGAAATACAGGATTTACGTCAAGCTTTCAATATTTCAACAACTGACAGCAGTCCGAGTGCTCCTGTGCAGATGGCACATCAGTACAGACTTGGACACCAGACGCAAGATGTGGTCTTGGATGCTCTTTCCCCTCAGGCATGTGCTGGCTGGTGAGTTGTTTTGATTATATATAATATTTGTACTGAGCGGCATATTAGTTACTCTTTGAATGCCTTTTTAACTGATAAAAGGCTTTGATTGCACATCAAGAGGATATGCGTCGAGAGGAGCATGGTCCAGTCCGCCGGTGTTAGTGTTCATCAGAAAGAAAAAGAATGGCGATAGCTAGTGGTGCCAATACAAAAGGTCTGTATGTACTATAGCGAACTGGGATTCCAGACAGGACCAGAAGACGGACAACCACATAGATTGCAACATTGATGGCCGAAAATTTGTCATTAAGAACTTTGGATATTAAGGAAATGATTCCCAAAATATGGTTGCCCTACATGCGATTCTCATTCCGCAATAGGTGATTTAGTGTTGAGCTTGGGTTTTCCAGGATCAAGGGGTGCGCCCAACTCCAAGAAAAGACATTATGTTATACAGAGGTTGCTCGAAGGTTCCAATGAAAGAATTTACTTTCCCATGAAACGCCAGCCTGTCGGCGGCAACGACCTTGCTTTGCGGCCAAGGTTGGGCCAAGGAAGTGATGTCAGTAGTACTTGATCCCCCCACTTCCAAAACGCTTCAAGTTCCCAGTGCCGGCCGTAGATTCTTTGAAATCAGTGCCGAACAGGCATGCCGCACGCCCGCACGCTGCGGCGGCTCAGAAAATCCAGGCTGGCCACCGGCGGCGCCTAGTCTGGTTCCCGCCCGCTCATAGAGCGGCGAGGCGGGCTGCGCGAAATGGAGCATGCAGGCGGAACAGACTTTTGACGTTGCCGGGGTTGGGTGATCCACGATCTGCTGGGAAAGTATTCGGGACTCTGAGTCCCAAGTCACGCTGTGCCTGCATCGCACTAGTTTTTTTGGCCCAGGATGCACGAATGTCATGATTACTAACCATCCCCGATGTCCGATTGCTTAACCAGCCCACAACCAGTATTTTCCGCCCAAAAGATAAGAACCAGCGCCGCGGTGGCCATCAGGGGCTGCTTGACCTGGCACTGGCATGAGATTCGGCGTCGTCGACACACTTTTCAATTATAGGTGGGAGAATCACATCAGCGCGAAAGGCGTGAATGTTGCGTGAATGAGAGTCGGATGACGGCCCGCCACGCATGCACTTGCCGTGCACGGCCCGAGTGATTTGCTGGCCGCGGCTTCGGAGCTCGGCAACAACACCGCCCGGAGCCGAGGAGACTCTCACACCCACAGGTTGTCAAATTTTCTCGTAATTTCAAGGGAGGGGGACCTTGGCAAAGCAAGGTAAAAAGCAATCTGTGCCCTAGTTCTGGAGATATGCGACGATGAGTGCGGAGGAATTTCCAAAAATGGTAACCAAGTGATGCCAAAGTTTTTACAGCAAAACAACACATTCTGAGCAACTTTCAAAAAGATTTTTGGTCTCTGACCCCCTCCCTATGTTACAATCAGTGACAATCAATCACGATTTGAATGGAATACGCCAATCAGTCACAGGAGCTCCCACGACTACCCTCTGTTGACAGCTCCGACGGTAAGCACCCCGTGTCCAGGATCATGAAATCTACCGTACTGTACCTTTTTTTCAATTCTCCCTGTCACGGTCACAATAGGATTTACTCGCCAAAATATTTTGGTCGGTCGCAGGTCACAGAGGGTCCCGCCGAATTGCTAAAACAGTCACAATTTTTGGCTTTGAGCGCCAAAATTGCAATTTTGCGGCGGCCGTTGTGGCTTTATTTCACTTTGAAAGTTCAATCGCAAGGTATGAATTACCCGTATAATGCATGAATAAGGCCACTGTCAGCGGCAGACCCACACTGGAGTGTAAAGTTGATTGAAATTGCACGCGAGAATCAGCAGCGGGGAGACGTGAGGGCATGCATGGTCCACTAGATTTTGCTCTGCTTCCCCGTCGAGTTGACATGGTTCGCCGAAAATTTTCAGGTGTCACGCTCCGACACCCCCTCCGCCGAATACACAAGTTCGGCGGAGGGTGTCACAGGTCACAGCGCAGGAGAATTGAAAAAAAATGCTACAGTATTGTGAGTCCTCCCGAGAGCGCAGTATTGTATGTATACTTACAGCTGTAACTCTGTGGTCTGATACAGTGCATCGCACCCTATCAAGTGTAATAGTTGTTTCCCAGGTGGGCTCCATGAGGGAACCACAATTATCATTTGTCCGGGTTCTCAGTCATTACCATATCAGGCAATCAAAAGTATGGCCCTATAACTCTGCCCCAAAAGCAGTAAAATTTTTGAAATTTGGGGAAGGCCTAGTCTATCCTATCCTCTACCGATACAAGGTGAAGTTGGTGTGTGATAAGCAAAATGGTAGAGCGTCCGGACTCCGGGATCCCAGTTCACTATAGTATGTGGTATTTTTTTTCTGCTGAATTGTGTATCAGTGCCTACTGTCACGGTAGCATTGCACTTGATTCATCAGTCACAGGTAATACCCCCCCTGATTTGACAAGAATTCTTGTCAGCCACCCAAAAATTTCCCAAATTTGATAGACTTTCAAGTTGATTTTGCTAGCTAAATTTTCAAAGCCAGTGAGTGCACTTTGAATAGAAATTATTTCAACTACGGTATTATTCGCAGTGTTTCAAACCTTGGTCACCCTCACGTATGTTCCATTCTATATATGTACCTATCTACACGGAATCCCATGTTCCACTGGTTCACCGCTCTCTCCGCGCAGTACCTCTGAGAAACCTCTCATTCACCCAAGGTGGGAGCTATCCAACAAAGGCTTTCTGGTAATGTCTTCCAATATTGACCCGCTCTGTAATTATGTCCTCTCTTTAGTACGAGAGAAGCAAAATAGACGAATCATAGTTGCCTCGGTATTGTTTCTCGTAGACATTATCATGTCCTGGCTCCATTCTGTCCGCGTACTTGTAACCGTGACCATGGGTTGAGGAGCAGTGTGAAACGAAATATTGGCTGTGGTTTTCGGCATTCCTCAGCGGAGCAAGAGCCGGTTGTTGGGACGCGAGTTCACAGAGAACAACAGCGAATTACAGCCGTTTTCATAAGTTTGGGCCGCTTGTGGAGCGGCTTCACTTGTCAAACTTGTTTACACTTGTTGTTGCTTCTGTCAAGGCTTTGAATGGGCGGATGCGCCGCCCGACGAGGTCCGATGTCGTAGTGGAGCCTTTCCAACCACATTTGCGCCAAAAAGGCAGGCCCCACTGAAGAAGCAGACAACAACGGTAAACAACTCTGAGCGGCGAACGGGCTCCACAATGGGCCCAAACTTTTGAAAACAGCTGTAGAGTACACTGTAACTGTCTCATGCGAGCCGAGTTGCTTTCTCAAAGTAACTTACATTTTGCGAGAAGGCTGTACAATGCAAGCCAGACAACTGGTGGACCATTATTTTTTTTCCAACCTGCATTTATTAGTAGTATATTCCGATGCTCACAGTTGTGTTTCATGGTCAAAGACTTTCCGGTCATATCAAGAAGTGTTCTCGGAGAGGCAAAGAACACGCACTGTTATCAACACGGCCGTGGATGTTAGGCTGTTAAACGCGTAGCCCTCAATGATCAGGCTGCTGTTCATGACAAGTGTCGAGAGAAGTTCAAACCTTGTGATCAGCCCCGTTTCTGATAAGTTGAATTCAGCAAGTACTACTTGCATGAAGGCAGACAAAGACTGACGAATTGTGCATGAAATCAGCTTCGCGATCAACTCCCGAGTCCCAGGCAAATCCTGTGGCTCAGGTGCATAGAGCCGGCGGAAGTAAAAGCACAATGAAAGAGTAATCAGAGTGTCAAGGCAAACACCAATCGCCAGGGTGGAAGAGAAGATCCATCCATAGGTGTCCTAAAACTTAGTCAACATTCGCACTTTGAGTATCACATAATATCATACCTGAAGATGAAATGCGTCTGGCTCTAACGGGATGTCCAAGAAACTCTCCACGCTTATGGCGACGCCGCCAACAAGCCGTACGACCCACAAAAACGCACAAATGGATGCGGTTACGCGATTCAGTTTTCGTTCCACGAGCAGCCTGGAGGACACATGGCGCACAGGTCTGCTCATAAGTAACCGCATCCCCATCATGTTGCGAAGATATCGGTGCGCAATCTGGATATCGGTGCGCAATCTACATGTGCTCTGCCTGGATGAGAACTGAGCCACCCCCGCGTCGTCAAGGGTTCTGAACATTCTAGAGCCCTTTCGTCACCGCCCACCACGACACTAATAGAGAAACTCACCTTCCATAACAAGTAACCCGACCCTCTCCTCCTCGCGCCATTACGGCCGCCCCAGCAACAAACGCACAATACATTTAGAGGCTACATCCAACGATACTGTCTTGTATGTACTGATATAATAAGTAGGTAAGTGTACGAGCCAGGGATATATACGAGTGCGGGTAGACGACCAAGAAGAAGACACGAGACTCAATAAGAAACACACCCCACGACCGGAGTCGGGGCTACTCCTCCATCTCCGCCTCGGCCTGCTGCCGCGCAAACTCCTCCCGCACCCACTCCAAATACTCCTCCAGCCGTACCCTTGCATCAGCCTCCTCCTCGCCCTCGCCGCGGATGAGCACGATGAAGCTGTCCGGCACGAGCGCCCGGCGCTCGGATTGGCTCGTCCGTATGCCGGCTTCGATCACTTGGCCCTCGGGCTCTGCGTCGGCACCACCAATCCCGTTTGGCGCGGTAGAGGAGGCAGAATCGGATGCAGCGGCCGCCCACAGCTCGGCCCACAGCTGCCCTGCGTCTGTACGGGAGCCTATGAGCGCGTGTACGTCGAGCACGTCGAGGTCGGGTCGAATGAGGGGCGGGTGCCGCTGCCAGGCGACAGCCCACTGTGGGGCGGGGCCGCCTTCGTCGTCCTCGGGTGCTTGACCTACAGAGAGTCGTCAGCAAGCGTGCTAGAGGGAGGAGACGACGGAAACAGTATGGACGGGAAGAGCAGAAAGAGCAAAGGAATGGTTTAAGAAAGAGGAAGAACGCCGACGAGAACAACGGCAGAAAAGACACCACCGCCCGTATCACCGGCACCAGAGACGTGTCTGTCGGGGGCATGGACGTGACGAACGACCAACGCCGATGCAGCTTCAGCCAGCCAGCCACCAAGACGACGGCAACGGCGTCGCCACCAACAGCGCAACGAGCTGCGTCGAGGAACGTTCGCAAGAAGCCGTCGAGGGAAGAGCAGGGAACGACAGGAAGAATGGTGTGAAGGAAACAAACGGCCGCGAAGAAGAAAGTGTAGGTAGATTGTCCGTGGAGAGGAAGTATCGCCGAAGAACGACGTCGTGCAGAATGACGACTGCCTCGACGAGCACGATGCGGTCGACGATGACGACCACCAGCACCACTGACGACGTCGACCATCGACACCATCCGGTGTCGGCCAAGGTCCAGCACGCTGGGACAGCACCAGCGCCAGCACCAACGAAGCACCAACGAAGCACTATGCAGGCGCAAACGCGACGTCCACGAAGCCCGAGCCGCAGAGACGCCCCAGTCGTACGACCGTCGCCGCATCCGCGCCGCATAACGGCGCCTAACAGTCGTGGGGAGGAAAAGAAGGGGAGTAGAAGCGAAGGCAAAGGAACGGCGAGCACCGGATACCGAAGAAGAAAGTGTCCGTGTCCGCGTCGGTGAAAAAAAAACAAGCCCGACGAAGGATAAGAAAAGAGTACGTAGATTGTCCATGCATCCAAAACGCAAAACGAAAGCGGCGAATCGAAACTCGAAGCAACAGAGAAACGCAGCACAAAGCAAAGAGAAGGGTGGAAAGAAACGCAAAGAAGAAGAGACCAAAGCAAAGCAAAGTAAAAACTCACCCTCCTCATCGACCATCTCGACCGTCGCCCCACTGCCCACGACATAGATGAGCTGGCCCTCCTCGAGCGGCATCTCTGCCTCGCCGCCTTCTGCGCCGAATGCGAATTGCGCGCGGTAGATGCCTGGGGCGAGGCCGCCTGTGTGTGGTTGTTAGTGGGTGTTTGGAGGAGGAGAGATGCAGGGTATGAGGAACAAGGGCATGGTGGAAGAATAGCAAGGAAGCAGAGTAGTCGACGACGAGAAGAAGAGGGGAATATGCAGCCGTCGAGCAAGATGAAGAAGAGCCAGGAAAGAATGAAGAAGGCGCTCGTCAAACGACGCGTAGTGGGGGACGAAAGGCAGAACGAAAGAGAAACACGACGCACCAGCAGCAACCTCCCCATCCACACCATCCGCATCCCCCTCCACCTCCGAAAAATTCCTCGCAAAATCCTCCGCACTCGCATCCCCCACACTTTCCCTCCTCCCTCCGCTAAAGTCCATGCTCGCCCTCACTGCGGCGTACCCCCACCCCCACCCATTATTCCCCATCCCGTCCCCCTCGTCGTCGGAAGAATCGGAATCGGCGCTCTTTTGCGGCACGGGCGACGGGCACCGACTCCCGTTGAGCCGGCGGTTGAGCAGTGCGGGGACGCAGTCGCGCGGGGCGTCGGGGCCGTCGCCGCATGCGCGCGGGTCGGTGGTGGGGAAGCCAAAGTCGCGGATGCGGATAGGTGGGTGTGTAGTGGTGGTGGCAATCGTCGCCGTGGGTGTCGTAGTCGAGGGCGGCGGGACGGTATACGCCAACGGGGACTCGGATAGCGGCGGTGCCTCGTCATCGATATCGCGCAGCCCATCGACGTCCGCCGCGCTGATGCTCTCGCTGAGGCGATGCCGCGCAGCAGCCAGCACACGACTCGTCCTTCGACTATCCCGGTCTGCGGCATGGCTCCCGCTGGCACGTTTGGAGCTGGTGCTCGCGGAGCTGGCGCTGCGGGCCAGCGACGTCCGCCGTGAGAGGCCCGGGACGGGCGACTGCGGGGCGGGGCGGGACGACGTGGGGATGTCGAACTGCGTGGGGGTCGTCGGCGTGCGTGGGGCTGACCCCGGGGGAGGGAAGGAAACGCGTTTGGCGCTGGGCGGCGGTGTCCCCGTCGCCGTCGTTATGCTGCTGTTGCCCAGTGGCAACGGCGCGGGGATTGAAGAGGTGCCCCGGGATTCGCGTTGGTCGGGGTGACTGCGCCCATTGGGGACACGGGCGTTGGTGTTTTGGGACCCGAGGCGGATGGGAGGGCGAGGGTCAGAGAGAGGTGGTGGAGGGAGGGGCACGAGGTGTCGATGGCGACGCCGCCACGAGTCCGTTGCTACGCTCGTCGCCTTTCATCGATGGATCGGCACCGCTCCTCGTCGCCGTCGTGGGCTGTAGCTTGCCCAGCACCGCGGGCTTCATCGCCGCCGATGATGGGAAGACGAGAAAAATAGCAGACAAACAGTCACAAACGCCGGAGAAGGAACCAAGAAGGAACTCCTTGAATGGCTCATGCAGGCTGCTCTGGACTTTTCGGAGGCGACGTCAGTATAATTTCCGAGTCGGTAGCGTTGGCAACGGGTCGACGAAAATATAGATCACAAGAATTTCGACACCCTGTCCTCGACCTCCATCGCCTATCGACGTGAAACTATGGACCCGCCTCGGGAATTGCTCTTCAAGGCATCTTCCGAGCAGTAGTCCGCTGCTGCTAGCAACCCTTATAATCTCCGCTTGACGATCCAATCCGAGCCCAGCCTCGCCTCCGCCAGCCGCCAACCAGCCGCTGTAAACAATCTCGACTCCGCACGGGCCAAGGACTCCGACGTACGTCGAGGCCGCCACCAAACATATTCCGCAATCCCGAACGCGGGCGGCACCCCAATCCGGGTAGCATTTCGGTCCTGCCGGCATCCCACCCGTACACTGATCGAGGCACCGTTTTTGGCCCTCCCGAGCCACTCACGGACACATAAAGGCGGTGGGTACGCATCCTCCCTCGCTTCTTCCCTCGTTCACTCCTTCCTTCTCGCTATCCAGTCGTTTACCAGCATGTCGTCCGAGGCGCCGTACATCCCAGCCACCGCACGGCAGTTCAATGTCGGCAAGGTGCGTCGCAGCAATCCTCGTAATCCATTCGATCGCTGAAGTGAATGCAGGTCCGCACCATCGAAGCCATGACTATAGTCGAAGTCCCCGTCCCTAAACCGCGCGCGACGGAGGTTCTCGTCAAAGTCAAGGCCGTCTCGCTGCAATACCGCGACATGATGATCATCATGGGTCGGTACCCACTTCCGTGCGTCTTTCCCGTCCCATCCACTACGAGTGCTAAACCACACATCCTACAGGTACGCAGCAACGACCGTCCCGTGCTCAGACGGCGTTGGCCAAATTGTCGCGCTGGGCGAAGACGTCCGCGGATGGTCCGTCGGCGACCGCGTCATGCCCAACTTCTTCCTCGACCTCATGTCCGAGAACGTCAAGGACGACGCGATCATGAACAGCGCCATGGGCGCCGTCATGCCCGGGATGTTGCAGGAGTATCGCGTGCTCCCCCGCCAGGGTGCGTTGCTCCCTCTCGATCGAAAGAACTTGCTCTAACGCACCTCGCAGAGCCTCGTCAAAATCCCCGACCATCTCACCTACGCCGAAGCCTCCACGCTCCCCTGCGCAGGTCTCACCGCCTTCGCACCCCTGCTTGACGGCCCGCACCGACTCTCCGCCGGCGAAACAATCCTCATCCAAGGCACGGGCGGCGTCGCCACCTTCGCGCTGCAAATGGCCGTCGTCGCCGGCGCCGTCCCCATCGTCATCTCCTCCTCGGACGACAAGCTCGAACACGCCAAAGCAATGGGCGCCCGGCATACGATCAACTATAGCAAGAACCCCGATTGGGATGTGGCCGTGAAGAAACTCACGGACGGGAAGGGGTGTGATCGTGTGCTGGAGTTGACGGGGAATTTGACGCTGCAGAGGAGCATTAATGCGGTCAAGCTGGGCGGGTTGATCGATATTATTGGGCTGCTTGGTGGACGGGTACGTTCCTTCTTCCTCTCTTCTTCAAACAAAGACAATGAAACTCGCACACAGATGTCAACAACCCAAGTCCCGGACGTCGACATCATCGTCCCCGCCATCTTCAAGCAAATCATCTTCCGCGGCGTCTACGTCGGCTCCGTCGAGCAGTTCGCCCGTTTCGCGCGCTTCCTCTCTGCGCACCCCGACGCCACGCGCCCCAAGATCGACAAGGCGTTCAAGTTCGAGGAGGCGCCTGCGGCGTTTGCGCATATGTGGGGCAAGACGCATGTGGGCAAGATCGTGGTCAGGATTGGGGAGGATGAAGATGAGGAATAACTTGAAGTAGGTGTTTGGCTGGCTTGAGCGTTGGTATCGTATATGATTGTAGTATTTGGGTTTAGAAGGCATTCATACTCATCTTGCCGTCGCACCAATCAGCACCGTCGCTTCCGTCCAGGTCGACCGTCGGCCCAGTTGCACAATTCTGCGATTCCTGCAGAGATGCTTACGATCAAGCTCGGGCCGCAGTTCCGTGTTACAGTTTTTTCAGTGTGTCTTCCTTGACCGGTGAAAGGCTTGGTACAGTCGGAATGATTGGTTAGCAGCTGGAATGAAAGATAGCATTTCAAATTAGCACGATAAGCTGTAAACGAGGCCATCACGCTTCTTGGGACAATCCTTTAAGAGAGCGGCAGCCAACATTGCAGTCCATCGCATTACCCACACATGCGGCGTGTCCTCTGGCAAGATTTCTTCTTTTCAGCGCCTGTGCGGGTATACACCCTCCGGGCGCTTCTCGTCGCCTCAATCATTGGCCTTCTGGCGGCCTATTACTGGCTACTAGTATTGGGAGAACCAACTATGGCCTTCGTTGGCTCAATGATTGGAACTGGAATCACTGGCAGCATCATGCACCAAATCGTAACGTATGTTTGTCAATATCTCAACAGAGCAGCGGAAAATTGATGGAAATATTTTAGTGGCTTGGTGCTCAGACCGAATATGCTGCTGGCCATTCTTGACTTGTTACTGCTACTGCTTGAATTCACAGGTGGCTTACAAAATTTCACCTGGATCACAGTTTAATACTTCCGTCATAGCGTTGATAGTGACCTCAATTTTGACTGCACACTCTCTAGAGCAGCAGTTTGAGGAGGCACTGCCATGGACATATCTGCTCCCCATTGTGGTGGTCCTTGTTGGCCTCAGTTTTTCCTTCATTTTACGTCTGGCTGCTATCTGCCGTGGGCAAGCCCTTGGTTTGTTGGGAGGCTGCAGACCTGAAAAACTCCTCTACAATCGAAAGGCAATATTTCTCAACCGGTCTATTCAGCGGCCACTAGTGCGGTAAGTGGTTTGTCAGTTTAACTTCATCACGAAATTTACTGACAAAGGTGAAGAGGAGAGTCCATGACGATCCGCATCTTCCGTGCGTTCTGCATCAGTGTCATTGGGCTGATTCTTCCGGCCTTCGCCATTTATGCTATTATTTTCTTGCCAGCCAGTCAACAAACATATCTGAGATTTCAAGTTGACAATGTTGGTGACTCGATGCAGCCAGCTGGCAATGGAGCCGACAATGTTACGTTGTGGATTGTAAGTCAGGCACCCTTTGGTAAAAACTTTAAGCTGTAAACACATCACAGGCCCCCTTTTCTCTTTCCGGAGATGTTTCACCAACAATACAATTTTTGGCAAACATAACATTCACCATCTCTTATCCAACGGATGTGCCCGCTCCCAACAGTGACATGTGTTGGAACAAATATGATCATCCCTCAGTTGTTAACAACATGTGAGATTCTCGTGTTCTGGCTTTAAGTGCTGTTCTAATACATCCTAGGTAACAGTGGTAATTGGGGAGGTGTGGTAACTCTTGAGATCTCCCTACCTCTGGGACTATCAGGAGTTACAGTGACCCCGATGCCCTTGTCTGACGTAGTGGGATACACCACACCATCAATGGGGAGTATCTCATCAGATGGAAGCTTCATTTTCAATAACTTCGCAACACCGACCCTGCCTGTCCTACTGCTCCAGGATTCATACCTTGTGGGACAAGTCATCTGGTCGCAGAAAGTGGGTCAAAGCCTATCTATGGTGAGATTTGTCACTTCAGCCCCAATCAAATATGAAATGACCATCTAGGGATCTCTTCTTACACCCTCTGTCATCAATGTCCGACCAATCACACCGGCGGCAGGATTAGTTAATGTCTCCAGCTCGGCGTCCCTCCGAATATTCAACCTCCTCTCTGTGTCTCTTACATCAGGAGGACATTATCAGCAGATTAATGATGGATCTACTATATCTGGCTTCTCCAACCTGGGAGGCTTCTGGGCCTTTGCTGACAGCACCTTCATATTACTATTTGGCGCCAATATCATATATTTTGCCTTTGGTAAGCTTCACTATCTCAATGGTGTATCTGTTATTGAACGCAGCAGGTCATCGTCCACTTTCTGCCCTGGGTGTCATACACCTCTTTCAGCGAAAAACCCTCATTCACAACTGGAATGAAGATTATCCTGCACTTCACACTGAAGGCGGACTCCCTGGAACCGAATCTGCTGGCATTGTGGCCTTTATCCGAGAACGGCTGGTTGATGTGGGAAAGACCCCAAGTTCGCAATCTTTAGAGCCTGCAATAGAGAGCACCACAGATCTTCTACCTCTCAAGTCCCTTCGTGGCCGAGACTCCTTCCATTTTGACTCTGCTGTATAGCCTAGCCATGGGCAAGAACACAGATACACCTTCAGTGTAACCCTTTCTCTGTGCTACTGCAGTCCCAGACAATCAAATCTGACAAGTCTCACTTTACCATTTCAATCAAATTCATTTTTGTAGCATTTTCCCCATGATAGATAGTTAGCAGTTGATCATTCAATTTGGGCCAGTTGGATGAAAATTGTGTGTACCTCTGTGAGCCTCAGCGTGAGAACAAAGAGATTTGAATATATTACAATGTTAGGGTGCTCTAGGGCTCCTTTTTAAGGCCTGTGTTTGAAACCGGTTCTATATGCGCAAAAATAATATCAAACAGAGCCCTAGGGTGCTTTGAGTATTGTGTTGGACCCATTACTTACACCTACCAGTAAGCGTTTCTGGGTCTCCAAAACTGGTTTATCAGAGCGGCAGTTGCTTTTATTGTATGCAACTGCATACACGATAAAAAGAAATAAAACAAGGTATACACAGTTTCGCCCCTGAAGTCCTTCCTAGCCTGATTTCGCTGGCCATCTGGCGACCATCGGCCCCTGGTACGTCCGAGAAGGAGTCTGGGTTGGCTTTCAGAGCCCAATAAAGATAATCAAATCTCACTGGCATCCAAACTACGCTTGTCCCTCCCCGCCCGCACCCCACCCATCCGCCCCATCCTCCTCATCCGTCAACTCCTCACCCCTCCTCACACCCCCCGTGCCCCGCACTGAACCCCCTTCTCCTCGCCCACTCCCACCCATCCGTATACGGCCTCACCCTCACCGGCAGCAAAATCGTCCACCAGCCATACTCCCCGCCCTCCCCGACGTTGAAGACCAGCTCCAGATTCGCCCGACGGGAACCGAGGTCGTACGAATTGACGAACGTCTCCCCGCGCTGCGACGCGACGCGCCGGTACACCTCGTTGTCGTGCCCCTCGACGGAGGTCTCCCCGAGTGCGATGCCGCGCAAGTGGAAGGAGAGCATGATGCCCACGGCGAGGGACATCACGCCCGCGAGGAGGTACGTGAGGAGGAAGAGCGTTTGGGGGATGGTGTGTGGCCAGTCCTGTTTGCGCCGCGCCGCGGTCAGCTCGACGGGAATCCTAGGAGGAGAGATTGACGCACATTCCATGGATCCCGTTCCCCGAAGCCGAGCGAATGAAGCATCGTGTCCCAGCCGGCGAAGCAGAATGCCGTTGCGCCGATGACGAGGTAGGCCATGAAGAGCACGAAGTGCCGTTCGTTGTGTAGGCCGACACATTGGTTTATCCCTGCAGCCGCGTCAGCTGAGTGGGGTTGGTGGCTCCGGGAAAGGACACGCACACTGCGAAGGGAGTACGCGGTCAGCTGAGGAGGAAGTGAAGGATGCGGCGAAGACGCACGGGGCAGTGGTGGTCGTACTTGAGCACGCAGCGATTACATATCCTGCAATGGTGCGCCCTCTGTCGTCGTCAGCTCATCGTCGCGCTCGCGAAAGCCCACGACGTACCTCAGGCCGCATAATAGCACATCTCCGACACTTGACCGTCGCCCCTCGCGTCATCTCCAGCTCCAGCTCCCAGCCCCGCGCCGTCCTCCTCCTCGGTGCCCACAACCACGCGCTGTCTTCTATCCTCCCCTTCGCGGGCGTCACCAGCCCTGGCCCAGCAGCGTCGACGAACCCTGGGCGTATCCTCGTAACGAGGAAGTAGTGTCCATGCATATTGAGCGCGATGAGTATGCAGAGCGGGGTGGTGAGGAGCCGGTAGGGGAGAGACGCCCATAGGATCGTAACTGTCGCAGCATGAGCCCATAAGCGATGGAGGAGAAGGCTGCCACGCACAGAAACACGCCGTCCCGAGCGTCGTCAGTATCACCGCCAGCGCGACGAAGAACGGCCCCGCAGCGCCGGTTATCCTGTCGCCGAGCCGCTCCAGCGCTTTGAAGCATCTGAAGACGGTGCGCGCGCCGAACATGGTGTGTGCTTCGGCGCCGTTCGTGTGGAAGGCGCGGAGGCAGGAGGCAGATGGCGGTTTGCGGCAGGAAAGGGATGTGACGTAAGAGGCACGTGTGGCTTCCTCTCTTGCTTCTGACTCTCATCATCGTCATGAGCCGACTTCCACCGGAGCTAGAACGCGAGATATTCCTGCTCGCAGCGATCGCAGACCCGATTCGCGCACCCCGTCTCCTCCTTGTCGCCCAGAGGGTGAAAATATGGTCGGGTTTGATGTTTGGTTTCTGAATGTCGCCTTCAATTTCCATGCACCCAGGCTCGAACCGATCATCTATCGCTCCGTCGTGGTGCGCGCGAACCATTACACGCGCGACACTCCGATTACTGTCGACATCGCGTTTGTTTCTTGGTCGATACCCGCATTCACATTCGACGATCTGCGTGAAATCCTGACCCGCAAGCCGTCCCTCTCTAGCACCGTTCGCAACGTGCTCGTGTTCGAGGGCCATCCGGACGATGTCGGCTGGCTCTTCCGCACATGCACCGAGATCTCCGAGATGATGTACCTCTCGCGGGCCGTCACATATCATCATCTCTTTCAGCTCGCGCCGGGCTCCCTCCGCCGCCTGCGTGGCAACATTCACTGCCTATTTGGCAATAATGTCCACGGACACATGCATCTCCATTCTTCGCTCGTGAACCTCACCCATCTGGAGATCCAAGACAACGCCGGCGCTTCGCCACTCTCGGACATCCTGCTCAGTGTCCTTTGTCTCCCAGCCATCACCCACATCTCGCTCTGGGTCCTGAAGGCCGAACGCATGGCGGCCCAAATCGCCCCACACGCGCAGACCATCGTCGACGCGCTCGCGCCTACGGGCCCGCTCCATGTCTTTGCGCTGGTCCAGAGTTTCAACCGGCTGGGCGAAATCGCCGTTGACCACGGCTTTACCCTCCCCGACGCGCTGAAATCCCATTATCGCTTCGTGCTCTGGCCCGGCGATATCCACGACGCGACTACGAATTGGCGCAACGGAGCGAGAATGGAAGGAGATTTTTGGGACCACTTGGACCGCTGTGTTGATTTTCAGTGGCGGAGCTACTACTGGAGAGCGAAGAAGCGTGAGGAGGAGGAGGACTTGAATTCCGCAAGCGATGTGTGAGGACGGGGGTGGGCGTGTGTCTCTTCGTGTGTTCAGTTTTCTTGGAAGCATACAAACGATAGAAACAATTTCGTTCTTGGCATACCTATTGCTTGCACCTCTATCGAAGTCGAGCCCAAATTCCTGCCTACGTGGGCACTGCTCCAATAACTCCGCCACCGGCGCCCGCGTCCTCCCCGGGGCCGGCCATCATGCCACGCTCGCTCCGTTCCACACACGCGGCGTCTCGCGGCGGCCGGAGTCTGAGTCCGACACAGGACTTCTGCCATCGAATCTGTCTAGGGGCGCCCGTCAGCCGTCTCGGCTTGGGAAGCAAAAGTCCGCATTGGCGGCACTTACACCGCCTCGTAGTTCCTCGAAGTTAAGTACTGGCGTCGAAGCAGTACATGCATATGTCGGAAAACTGGAGAAATACATGTCAGCTTTGAAAAACCCTTATAAGGGCCTTGCAAGGAAATTTTCGTGATCTTGCAAGGCCTTGCAAGGACCTTGCAAGTACGTAATTAGGGTTTTCCAAAGGTGACATGGCCCATGCAAGGAAAATTTTGCGTGCTTGAGTAATGAGGATGTGAGTTTATTTATGAGCTCAGATTTTGGCAAGGCCGCACAAGGTCCATATAAGCTTTTCTCTAGTTTTCCGACATACAGTGTGAAATGCATCGCGTACTCGGATAATATGTCTACCACGACGATATCTCAATCGTGATGGATGTTATTTCGGAGACTGCTACTCGACTTGGGTCTCCTTCGCAGCCGCGAATGGGGCACGATCTCGAGGGCTTCTTCCCGTCACGGCTCGAGCTTGCTATCGACCAAGTCGTGGAGACACCCGCGGTCGTAGAAACAAGTGGCGACGGCCAACTCGCAGCGGCCAGCGCGCTTCTTGCGGGAGAGAATCTTGTCAAGACGCCCGCATTCTTCTATCACGAAATCGGGGAGCTGGAGTTACTTCTGGATGGGCGCCAATCCGTCCAAGTGGGGGACTCGGCGATGCATGCTGTTCGGCTCGAGGCGTTCATGCGTGTGCATGAGGAGCTGTTTCCCTCGGGCACCGAATCTGAGCTTGTTGGGAAGCTGAGCGCTTATGCTGCGTGGAAAAGAGCGGCGGATCTGTAGGTTAGGTTGGCTGCGTACTGCGACAGTGTGTGAACTCGCGTTGCTTGATTGCGGTGTAGTCCTGCTCGTCGATTGTCGGCAGTTTATCCAGATATACTTAATGCGCACGTTGTGTTGCCAAATCGGCTAAAGCATGCGGACCTCTCACTAGCAAATCGAAGTCCGATCCCTGACAGAAACCATAATCGCCAACGGCCTTGAAGTCCGCATCGGGATGCCCACAACATCAGTATTTTGCCAAATAGAGATAGCTGGATAGCATGGACTCGCTGGTGGAGGCACAACCTCAGACGAGTCCATATTAAACGCTGCGGATTGATGATCTTACTTGCCTCTTATCTAATATAAGAACTCTCAGCAGCTGATCCGTGCGCGCTTCCAACTGGCAGCCTGTGCCGTCGCCGTGGACGTGCAGACGCTGGTTGAGGATCTCCCGTCATGGACAAGCCGGAGGACGTCCCAGGGTCCGCTGCGGCCGAAGGCGCTGGCTCAAGGTCCCATGCTTCCACAGGGGTAGGACTTCTGCTTCTGCGAGCGGCGTCTCCCGCCGGGCCCAACATTGACAGTCGTTTCTGACTCAGGCTCGTCCTAGCAGACGATATGAAATCTTCTATGGCAGTGGCCGCCCCGCTTGGTATTACTGGCCACGCTGTAGTCTCAGTCTATGACGGGGTGAAGATGAGACTCGGATGCAGTAGTAGACTCAGAGGAGTTACTTACCTCTTCCCCACTCAGCAAATCCGAGCTCTCAGCAGCTGAACTGCCGATGCTGTGGAGCGGAGGCTTGTCGGCATGCCCTGGAAGTACAACAGCCCGGTGCGGATTGTCCCGTTCCGAGTCTTCAGATCTTCAGATTGAGCGTTCGTCGCACCCGCAGCCAGTACGGGTACCATAGGCGTTGCCCCAGGGCCGAAGTACAAAACCCTGGCAGGAGTGGGGCTGCGGCTGGGGCTGCGCCTTCGCCCTTCAGCCATTCCGCGGCGCTTGATCACGGTCCAGGTGGGATGCGGACCGGCGCCATGGAGGGGTGCATTGGGCTTCCGACGTTTTGAGGCGGGAGGGGAAGAAGATGTGCTGTGAGATGCCTGAGGCTCAGTTGGGATATCCAGTCGGATCTGTGCTCACCTGGAATCTTGAGCCTCATCCGCCCGCGTGTCGACGGCAGAGACTAGCCGTTTTCTCCTTGGTTTTCTCGCTCCGACTGCTGTATCTGAATCCACGTTGTCGTCCGGCGCAGGGGTCTGCGAAGGGGCCATATCCTCAGCATCGCGATCGCTCATCTTGAGCCCGTCGTCGCAATGCCGTCGTCGTCGTCGTAGTCGAAAAGCAACCAGTCTTGCACAGCCTTGCAAATGCAGCCGGGCCAGCGATACCCGTCTTCCAGGACGGCTAAAGATCGGCGGCGGACGTACGTACGTTCCAAATCGGGACGTGGTCTAGACCGCTCTCTGCCAGAGCTCGTCACCGTCGCCAGCCCGCCGTCGCCGTGCCTGTCGACGAGATAACAGCTCGGCTCCACTTGCTCCACGCGCCACGACCTTCTCTCTTCTTGCCACCACCCACCCCCACCCGACGAACCGCAAGCAAGCAAGCAGAACAACAACACACAATGCACACAAACGCAAACGCCGGACCGAGTACGCATCCCGACGAAGGGTTCGGGGACGACTACGACGCGGCCCCGCGCAGCAACAGCGAGCTGCTGCTGCTCTCGAGGGCGAAGGAGATGACGTCCGAGGAGGAATGCGAAGGTGCGTCTAACCCTAAACGCCGACATTGCAAAGCCGCTCATGGCAACGCCCAACGCAGAGCTCGCATACAAACTGCTCGTCTCCCTACCCCGGTCCCGCTTAGCCACATTCCAACGCAGGCTGGCCCCGCTGCTGCAATTCGACGTCGTCGGGGTGCGTTTCGGGTCTTTCTGCGGATCCCATTGTCTCAAAGACCGCTTTCGTAGACCCTGCCGGCGGAAGTCTCCCTCCAGATCTTCTCCCATCTCCCGTTCACGTCTCTCCTCACATGCGCGCTGGTCTCGCGGCGCTGGCGTGCGCTGGCCGACGACCAGACGTTGTGGAAGCAGCTCTGCGCTGCTGAGGGATGGAGATGGAGGCAGCCCAGTCGCGTACACGCGTTCGAGGGGCCGAGTAGAGTCGGAAGAGTGCAAGGCGCGAGTGCTTGGGAGGATGACGAGGGGATGGGCGATTCAGACGAAGAAGACGAGGGAGCAGAAGACGAGGAGGATTCCATCGAGGCGGCGAGGAACGAGTGGACGCAGATGCAAGTCGAGCTTGACTCGGGCTTTGCTTCAATGTCGATTGCGTCGTCGTCGCGCGTATCGGTGCTTCCTCGCAACCCCGCAAACGACAAGCCAAGCACCACCACATCCCGCTCAAAGTCCCGCACACGGCACAACTCTGCTCCCGCCATGCTCAGCGACTCCACCTTCATGCGTCCGGACTACAAACGCCTCTACCAAACACACACGCGGCTGGCGAACCGCGTCCGCGCGGGCTCGTACCACCTCTCGACGATCCAGACGAGAGGCGGGCCGTTCAATTCGCACACGACGACGATCTACTGCTTGCAGCTGTACACGTACCCGTCCACGGGCGTGCAGGTGCTCTTCACGGGCTCTCGCGACGAGACGGTGCGCGAGTGGAATCTTACTACGGGGCTCGTCGAGCGTGTCATCGAGGGCGTGCATGCGGGCTCGGTGCTCAGCATCTGCGTGCACAACGGGTACCTCGCGAGTGCGGGGAGCGACCGGCGTGTCGCGGTGTGGGATTTGGAGAGGAACGTCCTGGTCAAGGTCATCACGGACCACGAAGACAGCGTACTCTGCGTACGAATGGACGGGACGAGGCTTGTTTCATGCTCGAAGGACCGTACCGTCCGGACCTACTCTTTCCCCGACCTCGAGCCCCAATTCGTGCTGGGCGCGCACCGCGCTGCCGTCAACGCCGTCTCGATCTCGGACACGCTCATCGTCTCGGGCTCGGGCGACCGCTCTGTCCGGTTATGGGATGCGACGACGGGAAAGCTGCTGCGGACATTCGAGAACCACCACACTCGCGGGATCGCGTCGATCGACTTCATGGCGCCTTTCGTCGTCTCGGGCTCGAGCGACAAGCACCTCCGCTTATTCGATATCCTGTCGTTCGGCGGTTGGTCGACGAGTCCCGAGTACGATCACGTGCACCACGGACATCACCACCATCCGCCGGCGCCGGCATTACCTGGAAGCGCGCTGGCTGCGGCCACCAACGCGAACGTTTGCCCGACTTGCGGTGCTTCTCCAGCTACACAATCGACCCCTTCCCTGCCCACCCAGTCCCCTCGAAGCCACCGCCAACGCTCATGTATCCACGCCGACCTCGTGCGCAGCGTCGCCCTCGGCCGGGAGTTCGTCGTCTCGGGTTCGTACGATCTCACGATCAAGATCTGGGATCGCAAGACAGGCGCGTTGGTCGCCGACCTCGCGGGCGGGCATTCGGGAAGGATCTTTTGTGTGGGGTTCGATGGTGCGAAGGTTGTGAGCTGTGGTGAGGATCAGAGGATCTGTGTCTGGGATTTTGGGGAGGGGGTTGATACGAGCTTCGTACAGCTGTAGGATGGGGACGTATGTGACTGCCAGTACGACATTATCGGACTCTTTCTCCTTACTCTCTGTAACTCCCTCCCTACAAAGCATACGATATATACCATACAGACCAAACTTTTGTATCCACACAGCAACTCGCTATCGCTATTCTATCACTTTCCCACTTCTCCTTTCGGGGTAACAGCATTGTTTTCGGATTGGAACTTGGCCCACTCGTCGCGTATCGCTCTGCCGTGCTGTAGCTCCAACGCGACGGCGGCATCTTGGGATTCGGCGCACGGCAGACAAATATTAATGTCCCTCACACGGTCCACAGGCATGGGCGTGGTGTGGGTCCAGATCATGCCGAAGATCTTAGCCTGAGCAGCTCCTGAGCCTCGGGAGATCTCCGATCATTCGGAGGAGACTGTTTTCAAGTTGTGCAGCTGGAGCCTGGAGGCTTGCAATGCAAAAAAACGTGGAGTAAGCCGCCGCCTTGACCGAGCGGAATCAATTACTTACCTCCCAATTGCAAAAAGCTCTTCAGGGTTGTCTCTGAGCTGGAGAATAATGGTAATAACCCGATTTGGGGATGCCTTTATCGCCGCCTTGAGTGTGCTCGCCCTGCCCTGCTCAAAGGCCATAATTTCCGTCTTCTTGCTTGTCTCGAGGATGGCCTTTCGAGAATACTCAGTAGTGAGTTGCCAGAAAGATCGCTCGAGGAGCATGCACGGGCACACCTTATCTTGTCCGCCCAGGAGGAAGTATCGTGGCCATGCCTCCCAGTCGATTTCTTCGACTTCCCGCTTTCCCACTGCGGAAGCTGGTCGGGCATCCACGCCGCCCACAGGATTGGACGAGGAATTGGGCACTCCTGCGTGTCGCCCGTAGGCCATCGAGTCTGGGGAAGGAAGTCGCCATGCACTGCGAAGCAGATATACTTAAGTAGCCGCGATTATCGGAGGAATCAGCGTGAGCGCGAAGAACCCGAATCGGGCCGCGAACCCCGATAGGTTTCAAGTTTGGTCTTCGCCAAGATCAGCACGAGTGTCGCATCACTCGGAACTCGAAGGTTCGCGATCCGAGCTCGCGGCTCTGATGACGACAGATTTGATGCGCTTACGTCAGCTCTCCTTTTCTCTCTCTCCTTTCTCGTTGTCGCCATCCATCTCAGTCTACCCTACTCCAACCATCCCCCAAGCGAAGTTCGCACCATGACCCGCTCTGGACTCGGCCTGCACACGGGTGCCGCCGGAGCGCAACCGCTGCACGTCGGCCTCACCAACAAACACATCTTCACCTTCCTCGTCCTGCGCCCGGAAGCCGCGCCCATCCTGCAGCGCCTCGCCGCAGCACGCAAGGCGCGGAACAACCGGCGGGCGATGCGCCGTGCACGCGGGGACGCCGATGTGTCGGACGACGAAGGCGACGAAAATGAGCTGGGTGGTCTTGTCGTCGCTGCGCCGGCTACGAGTGGGGTCGTCGCATCGTCTGGGAATGCGGCTGGCAGCGGGATGGTTCGTGCGACGCGTGGATATCTCGGGATGCTCAGGTGTGTCTGCTGTCTTCGGCGTAGTCCGATCGTTTTTCTGACTTTTCTCATATGCTCACAGCCGCGGCCTCACGAGCTTCTGGAACGGCATCCTCGTCGTCCCTCGGTGGCTCAGCTCGCTCACGCCCCAGCAGCAGGAGGAGCTTTTGAAGACGATCACGGCGTTTTGCGAGCTGATGGCTACAATTGCGAAGCTCTTCCCGGAACCCAAGGACGACAATGAGGGAGAGTTTCAGGAAGAAGTGGTGGAAGTGGAGGAGCTGGACGAGTTTGGGTTTGTTGTGAGGAAGAAACGGGTCGTTCGCAAGCGCAAGGTGGTGACGGCGGCGACGAAGAAGCCCGAGATTGAACGCAAACTTAAAGCCGAGAAGTCCGAGACGAGCAACCGCGACGTGAAGAAGGACACGAGTGCGGAAGATTTGGAGCGGTATTGGCTTGATCTGTAGTTTTACTTGCCTCGATCTTGTGTATCTTGCTTCCCTTGTAAATCAACCACTGCTCATGTAGAAAAATAAACAGTTTAGGTGGGGAGGAATCGAACCCGCGACTCGGTCCCACTGACTGACATCGCGCGCTGTTTGAGGAGGAAATGGGATGCTGGCGGAAACGGGGATGGGGTTGCTGTGCGGCTGCCGACACGCCAGAAGCTGAACATTAGCGGATAGGAAGGAAGGTGAGGAGAGAAGATTTGTTCTACAGGATACAAGGTGCTGGATGCTCAAACAATTTTCGTGTATGTATGCGATTATGCTTCATATTCCTTCGCGTGTATGGAAGGATATCGTTCGAAGATCGGGCGATTCTCATCGCTGCTTGTGCTCGGGCGCCTGTCCACGTCGTCAGTATCGTCGTCTTCCTGCAGTGTGGATAACACGCACCTCATCCTCCTTCGTTCGCTCCGACGAATCTTCGAGCCTCCGCCAGCGCTCCTTCTCCCCACCTTGCTCGCTCACCGTCCGCCTCACGCTCCCCTTGTCCTTCCCCGTTTTCTCTCCAGCTTCGGCGTTGGCAAGCGGGCCCGACATATGCCTCTCCGCGGTATCGCTCGACCGCTGCTGATGCGCCTCGTCGTCGGGCTCCATCTTCTTCGGCTCGTTCGCGTTGGACGCCGTGCTGCTCGAGAAGCGCGTCCACCACGCGGTGCTGGGGTTGATGCTGCTTCGGCGGGGGAGACCACGGCGCGCAACTGCCTGGGCCTGCGTGGAGCGGAGAGAGGAGAGTCGCTTTACGGTCGCCATTGGTGTGCGAGGGTGTGTGGGTTGGTGAGTGGTGAGGGCGAGAGGCGAAGGAGGATATGGTCGGCCGAAACGCGGAATGATTTCATTATGGATGACGTCGGAATGACGTCGCTTCCGCGTCAGCCTCGACTCGGATCATCTTCGGCGGAGGCATGATCCGGTGATTGATCTTCAGTTCTCAATCTGATGTTCAATTATAAACAAGCTCAAAGAATACATTTTTTTTGCGTATCAACGTAGAATTCATCGTCTATGTCAGTACTGCGAGTTCGTGATCACAACGCGCCAGGTACGTCCACTAAAAGAACCCAGCGCTTTCCACTGCCAACCTCTTTCTTCGCCAACTCCCACAAAAAGCAATTGCCCTCTAACAGGTTTTCGCCCGTCGGACCCAGCTCGGCAGGCACCGTACCGGTTTGACCCTGAAGGAAAGCTTTCCACCGTTCTTCTCCCTCCACCACACTCGGCGCCTGCGCGATAAAATGCGCGCGGACGGCCGTCTGACGCGCAGAGGAAAGGCCGCGGAATAAATTGACGTCCAGCGGAGCGCGGACGATGTCGGCGAGCTGGCGGACCATAGCGTGAGCGAACGTGCCCCTCTCGTCGTTCACCACGAGCTCAAGAAGTGCTGGGGTGTGGGGGTTGGAGTCGAAAGTCTCGCGCCGGTGCACGAGGATTATTTCATTTCCGGCGATGACGTTGTTAACCACGCCGGCGGCGAGCTTGTCGCGCTTGAACAGTTGCTTGAGGTTTATTGGGAGGGAGATTGGGATTGCGTCGGCAAGGGAGTCGGCGCGGGGTGGTTCATTGCTGGGTGGGACATCGTCGTCGTCGTCGGGCAGCGGGATGACCGCGATTCTGGGCGCAGCGGGGAGCTATACGGGGGAGCAAATGAATACGAATCGAGCTGGGTGGTGAGCGCATCGCGCACCTGCTCCGACGACGACGAAGAGCTCGAATTGCGAGTGGAAAGGACCTATGATGAATGTGAGATGACGACTCGTCGCGAGGAATTAAATATGAGGCTTACCGTCGGACGAGAGGACTGGCGCTGCATTTCGTTGAGGGTTCGTCAACATTGCGTTCCCAGTCTGTTTTATAAGCCACCGAATCTCTCGAACTATCAATAGGTGCTGTCTCCTGCGATACTCGGAAGTCTCCCTCCCTTGTCTGTTTGCGTATGAATGAATGAATTCGTAGTCAGGGTAGGTGCGGACACGTACCGGTGGGCGAGGCCCTTGTGAGACCGTCAGCTGGGATATGGGCGCTCCGTCGCGTGCTAATCTTGCTATCGAATCCCAATCCTCGGCATGTATGTCAGCTGAGCGCAGTACAATGACTTGGACGTGGAGAATGGTGCACCTTGTTCGTGGTCGTTATGTAGCCAGACTGAGAATAGCCGCTCTCAGGCTCGTGGAGGAACAAGGCAGGAGACAAGCCTTGTCGAGGGTGAGGGCGAACGGCGGAATAACGGATTGCGGGTTCCCAGACTACACAAGCGGGCTGGACTGTGCTTGTTTTTCCCAGTCCCAGTCGCAGTCGCAGTTGGGAGAAAGGTTGAAGACCCGCGTAGGAAACCGTATACGCAAGTGCACCAGGAATTTATGGCCGAAAACGGTACAAGAGAATCGAGGCTTTTTCCAGCCACCGAGTTGCGAGCCGAGATCGCAGCGCCATTGAGATGCAGTGAAGCTCAAGAGCAGCCAAAAGGGAGTAACTAGATGCAGGTTTCTTCGCGTCGCACGCCCCGCGGGCCGACTTCCGAATCCGATGCCAGTCCCAGTGGGCATCTCCGAGAACTTTGGGGCACCGAATGGACGGGCGACTCGGAGAATGGACTGCGCGTGCTAAGGCCGAGAATAGAGGTGTCGTCGTGAAGGGCAGCGCAGCTTCGTTAGACGCTCAACGCGCCAATGAGAGCAAGAGGAAAGATGTGTGGGGTGACACAGCCACGTCGCACCTTGCTTCCTCTCATGACGAGGCCGTGGCCATCCTCTCTCCTGCCCTCTCCGCTCTTCCGCCATGCTACCCCCTCGTCCACCGCCGGTTGCTGTGCATGAACGTCCCCTCACCGCGCTGCGCTGCGGTGACTCTGCTCGTGCGTGGATGACGCTTCTCCCGGCCGCTTCCTCGTCTGACGCTCTCCACTGCAGTCCGTGTTACCGTCGGCACGCCACTACTCCACGAAAGCCACGGCCGCTGCGTCGCAAGACCTCACGAGTCACGACCGACCAACGCAATACCCACCTCCCCCGCCCACGACGAGACGAGGGGCGGACGCTTTCACGGTCACCGCCCAGGGCGGTTCTTGTCCTCGCAATGTAACGCTACCCCGGGGCTGCTACCGGCGTCCTGGGACAAGGCTGGACTGAGAGAGGTCGTACAGGGTGTACATGACAAGGTGCGTGGTCCTCAAAGCGTGGTCGCATTCCGCCTAACATCTCCGTTCTCTCCCCTTGTCAGGGAATTGACGACCACCTCTTCCCCACGCACCACCGTCGGTCCTGAACATCGCTGTCCACCGAGGCGACGCCGCCCAGGCAGCGCTCTGCCCTGAAGCGACGGTCGTTGTCATTGCCGCCGTAGTCTGCCGCTGCTTCGTCTGCGCCGTGCTGAGTGACTCGATCGTCATGCGCCGGGACTACGAAATGCGCACACGGCTGGCGAACCGCGCCCGCTTGGCCTCGTACTCCTCTCGACCTTCCACGCACATGGCGGACACACGACGATCTCCTCCTTGCTGCTGTACACGTACCCGTCCACGGGCGTACAGCTGCTTTCATGGACTGTGGAATCTCGCCGCGGGGGAAAGTCGAGCGTGTCATTCACGGCGTCCATCGGGCTCGGCGCCGCGTGTCTCGGGCAACCGGCTGTAGGAAGACTGCTGCGGAAGTTCAAGAACCTGACGCCGTTCGGGCTCGAGCGACACATCTCCGCCTGTTCGGTATCCTATCGTTTGGCGGGTAGTCGACAAGTCCCGAGTACGATCACGTGCATAATGGGGACCACCACCATCCGCTTGCGTCAGCGTTGCCTGGCAGCGAGATGGCTGCGGCGACCAATACCACTGTATGCCCGACGCGCAGCAGGCTACGCAATCCACCCCGTCTCTCGGCACCGCCGCGCAATCCTCGGGCTCCTCACGCAGTCACCGCCAACGCGCTTCCTGCATCCACGCCGACCTCGTGCGGAGCGTCGCCCTCGGTCGGGAGTTCGATCTGGAATCGCAATACGGGGGCGTCGGTCGCGGACCTCGCGAGCGGACATTCAGGGAGGATATCTTGGGTTGGGTTTCGGCGGTGCCCAGGCAGAGGATACGCGTGTGGGATTTTAGGGTGGTGGTCGATACGAGTTTCGTGCAGCTGTGCTATTGCGTATTTGCCAGTGGTAGTATGCATATACCACTCAGGCTGCCGGATTACAATATTGTTTCTTTACACTATCGAGTTTGTATCGACACAACCACTCGCTATCGTTCTTCCATTTCCTCTTTCAGTAACAGCTTTTCGAATTGGAATTTGGCCCACTCCTCGCGTACTTAGTATTAGATGAGGTACGGACACCTTCAGAAGTACTCATGGCTTTCATCTTCATCAAACATTGGCACATTTCCACTGCGGACGACCTGCGTGAAATTCCCTCCCGTTATTGTAGTAGGGCCCATGTTGGTGAACTGGTCGTGGTGGTAACCTCAGGGGACGGATTCCCGATAAAGCCTCCCTGCCGTCGCCGCCGAGGTTGTCGCGGCGCTGCGTGACATTCGCTTGGAATCAGCCCGCGCACCTTGAGCCGCAGTTCGTGCTGGGGCAAGGTTGATACGAGTTTTGTGCAACTGTAGGATGGGGATGTAGATGACTGCTGGCGTACGATATTATCGTACACTTTTCTTTTCTCTTCTATTTTCTTTCTTCTTCTCCTTCTAAGACCAGTTTTATCCACACGACACCTCTCTGTTGCTATTTCCAATCCTTTACTTCTTGAGGACAGTGTTGTCGCATTGGACCATGCTCGGGCCTTCTTGCATATCCGCTTGATGTATAATCAAAACTGCTCAACCACATCCTTAGTACGCTTAAGTTAATACCCAAGTGGTGACTAGTATGCCGCTCAGTGCACATCTTGTATATAATCAAAACAACTCACCAGCCAGAACATGCCTGAGGGGAAAGAGCATTCAAGACCTGCTGCTTCCGTCCAAGTCGATGTGCAATCTGCACAGGAGCACTCGGACTGCTGTCAGTTGTTGAAATATTGAAAGCTTGACGTAAATCCTGTATTTCATCCTGTGCAAGATGTACATACCCCAAGACAGGGTAACATATCACTTCAGGTAAGCCATACATGGCATGAGAGTCTGGTTCAAGCACTGTAGCTCCTTCAGGATCTAAGGACCAATAATAGAGGTCTCTTGTGTGAATGGATAAACCTGTTCCTAGTGCCTGTGGTTGGACCAAAAACAGGAAGACTTCATCAACAGGAGCATCACTCATGAAAGTGCCTGCCAGTGTGAACTCATCGCTATTATTGATCAAGTGGAGGTGGAAATCCACGTCAAATGCAACACCTGGTATAGTTGAAAAACAGATGGGAAAATGCATGAAGAACAAACCTAGATAGTGATCTTGCAAAACAGGATGAAGCCTTTGATACAGCTTCAAGGACTATCTCAAATGTAGTGTTGTGATTCTGAGTATGGAAATTATGTGGAAGACATGGCAGAGAAGTGTTGGTGGCCACATTTGTTTATGTCAGTTGCATTAATTCTGTCCAGGAGTTTAAACAAGGTATCCTAAGGAATATTTACTAAACACACCTATGTATCCCAGATCCAGGCTCTGTCTCAGGAATCTTGATAGCATATCCTGCTTCAGTGATATGGTACCAGGTTGCTGTAGCTGGTTGCCAATTGACAGGATATGCTAACTGCTGGATATGATAAACTTCTTCACCTGCAAATATGATAAGAGCTGGCACAAAAAGAATATCTTCTTGAGCTGTGTGAAGTGGGAGCACAAGGCTTGTTGTATCATATATCTGCCCTAGGTCATCTGGGGGTGAAATCGTGCAATATTTCTGTTGTCTGTGTCTGGAAAGTATCAAGAGTTCTGGTAGTAAAGGCAGAGGGTCTATATCCGCCGCGCAGCAGATCGATTTTGGACCCTGAAGCATTGTCCAGGGTGATAACAAGCCTTCTCTGAGAAAGAGAGTACCAAGCGGTAAAGCCAAAGAAGGGATGATCCCTGAGATCTTGCTGTATAGTTATCCGTAGATAGCGTCGTGCATCCTTAGAGGTTTAAGATTAAATCCACGATTTTTGCCAGGTTAAATACCATAAACTCGCTTCTCTGCTTGTAATAAGTATACATAGGATGTACACAATGATTCACATACCAGTGAAGCCAACATAACTTTATATTTGAGGCCCTTCAATGTATCCAGAAAGGAAAGGGGAACAAGATCTGAATAATGTCAGGGAGCCTCTGGAAAACAGCTTCTATCAACATACCATCATGCAAAAGGATTCCAGATTGGAACCTTGAATGTGTGACTCCAAACATCTGTGGAAAATACATAGAGCTGCTGCAGCTTGAGCAACTTGTTGAACAGATAAGTTGAGGCAAACCCGAGATGCTGCATCCCAATCATATCACTCTTGGCCTAGAAAAAGTGTTTAACAAACTATTTTCAAGCAAGTTTCACATACTCTTTCAAATTGGTCCCCATCATATGAAACCAATGTAAAGATTTCACTGCTTGGAAACACTTTGACATGGTGGATGTCAATCTGGCCAGCTCGGATGGTCTTCACTCTCCCAACCCGATTCTTGACTTTCTTGTAGGTCACTATACTGCCCACTTGTTTGAGAAGTTTGATATGACCCCATTTGACATTCTCAAATTCTATCAATTTTTTAGATGAGATATCATTAGTTTGTGGACTTCTCACGGCTTTCATCATCATCAAACCTAGGCTCACTCCTGCTCTGAATAACCTGTGTGAAATTCCCTCCGGTTATTGTAGTGGGGCCTGTATTGGTGAGAAGAGAAGCTTGCTGGAGCTGATGCCCGCCGATAACATTCTGGGTTGTGCCTGGAGTTGCGCGGGCCAAGCGTTGGGTCAGAGGGAGGGACGGCTTGACGAGTCGCTTTGCGGCGGGACATGAGAGACGGAGGCAAGGAGCACAAGGGTGTGGAGCTGCGCATGGCATCTGGCAGTTGGCTATCGTTGACGGCCTTCTGCATCGAAGATTGCTATCTGCTGGATATAGCGCTATAGCCTCGGCGTTGCATCTCATTTTTTTCGACCCTCAACTTAAAATTCCATTCCACAGATTGCTAGACTAGCCCTCGGAAAGTACCACTGCCAGCAACACCCAGACATGCGGAGTTGATTCCTCCTCCCGAGGGCCAAGAACTGGTGTAGGCCTGACACAGCCACGTCACACCTTGCTCTCGTCTCTCATGACGAGGCCACCCTCTCCGCTCTTCCGCCCTGCTGCGTCTCCCTTGTCCCCGGCTGGTTGCTGTCCATGAACGTGCCCACTGGCACGCCCTGCTGCAGTGACTCTCCGTGGTGCGTGGACGATGTCCTTCCTGCCGCCGGGGTTTTCTCGTCTGACGCTGTGCTCTTTTCCTCTGCAGTCCGGATTCGGAGGCGTTGGTCTGCAGCTCCGCGATATGGAGCAAGCCATGACACCACGACAGCCACGCGCTCTCCGTGGCCAAGCCGCACGGCCGACGAACACTTTCGCGGCCGACATGACGACTCGAGGAAGAGGCCCGCGCCGTCGCTCTTGTATCCTCACGGTCGCGGTGGATGGATGGCAGGGCTTGTCGCGTCGGGGCGCTGATGCTGGAGCACGCGGACAACGAGGAGGTTCGACGAAGACGAGGGCGGATGACATGCATGGTGCGTTGTCCGAGCCTTCGCGAGTCCCCCGACGTCGCCTAACATCTCCTCTCCCTCTCGCTCTGCTAGGACTTGGGATCGAGGACTTACCTCCTCCCCCCGTGTTTTGCGCCCTACCACACCTCCCGCACCCTGTTCACCTGGCCACCGCCGCCCACCCCTGCGAGACGCCGCCGGTTGGGCCGCATTCTGCCAGGACCGGGGATGTCGCTCTGCTAGCGGCAGCGTGCCTCAAACCGACTTCCGCGGCATAGCGAGGCCAGCCTGCTTCACGTCTGCGTCGTGGTCTACGAGGAGACGACGCGAAAAGGCTACGCCGGGCCATCGCGACATCCTCCGGTGCGTCGCCATCTTCCTCGTTGCTTATCTCATGACTCATGACGCTTGCAGTACTGCCGCCGTGCAGGACATGCGGATACAGGCATGCCCGGCGGGCATCCTCCGTATTACGACTCCCGCGCTGAGACCGGCACCTGCACATCCCAGCGCTGGTCGTGGTGGTAGCCGTGGGAGATGGATTCCCGATAAAGCCTCGCCGCCGTCGCAGCCGAGGTCGTCGCGGCGCCGCATGGCATTGGCTTGGAATCGGCACGCGGACCCTGAGCCACAGTTCGTTCTAGGGCGCACCGTGCTGCGGTAAACGCCGTCTCGATCCGAGCCGCTGCGTACGGCTCTGGGACGCGACGACGGGGACATTGCCATGTACATTCGAGAAACCACCGTGACCACACGCGCGGGATAGCGTCGATCGACTCTATGGCGCCGTTCTTGGTCTCGGGTTCGAGCGACAAGCATCTCTGCTTGTACGATATTCTGTCGTTTAGCGTGTGGCCGACGAGCCCCAAATATGATCAGCGACCAACGCGAATGTCTGCCCCATGTGCTGCGCTTCCCCAGCTACGCTTCCCCAGCTCGTCCCGGGCGGGGATTTGGGGCGGATCTTTTGCATGGGGTTTGGCGGTGCGAAGTTTGTGAGCTGAGGGGAGGACCAGCGGATCTGCGTGTGTGGGATTTTGGGGCGGGGCTTGATACCAGTAGCCGCTGTAGGAGGCTGTAGAAGGGGGGATGTGCGTGGCTGCTGCTGCTCTATGGGATTATCGGATTATTTTTCTTATATTTCTTTTCTGTTTCTGTAATTCCCTCCCTACAAAGCATACCTAGCATACATACAATATAGCAGACCTTTTTTAATCGACATAAGCATTCACTTTATTATTCCCTTTCTTTTTCTTCTTGCAGAATGTTTCAATTGTCCATGCTCCAGGCGTCGTGTAACCGCTCACAACAGCTCAACCCTATCCTTATCAAGTAAGTGAAGTCAAAAACTGGAATCCAGGAACGAACTAAGATGCCGGTCAGTCTGTAACAGGTATTCCATATAATCAAGACGACTCACCAACCCCAACAGGCCTGAGGGGAAACAGCATTCAAGACCACATCTTGCTTCATGTGTCCAAGTCGATGTGCAATCTGCACAGGAGTATTACTGCTGTCAAATGTGGAGATATTGAAAGCTTGACGTAAGTCCTGTATCTCCTCCTGTGCAAGATGTATACAACGCAAGACTGGGTAAAATATCACTTCAGGCAGACCATACATAGCATGAGATTCTGGTTCAAGCATTGTAGCTCCTTTGGGATCCAAGGACCAATAATAGAGCTCTCTTGTTTGAGTGGATAAACCTGTTCCTAGTGCCTGTGGTTGCACCACAAACAGGAAGACTTCATTAACAGGAGCATCGCTCATGAAAGTGCCTTCCAGTGTGAAGTCATCGGGGTTATTGATCAAGTGGAGGTTGAACTCTATGTCAAATGCAATACCTGGGACAGATGGGAAACAGATGGGAAAACACATGAAGAACAAACCTATATTATCATCTTCCAAATCGGGAGACATCTTGGATACTGCCTCAAGTACTGTTTGAAATACAGTGCTGTAGTTGTGCTCATTGAACCTCCCGAAAGAACTGGCCCAGAAGTGTTGGTGGCCACATTCATTTATATGTGTTGCATTCATACTGAATAGGGTTTGAACAAGGTATCCCAAGGAATACTTACCAAACATACCTATGTATTCCAGATCCAGGCTCCGTCTCAGGAATCGGGATAGTATATCCTGCTTCATGAATATAGTACCAGGTTGCTGTAGCTGGGTACCACTTGGCAGGATATGTCAACTGGTGGATGTGATAAACTTCTTCACCTGAAAACATGACAAGAGCTGGTAGGGAAACAGTCTCTTCTGTGGATATGTCAAGCGGTTGCGCATAGCTTGCCATATAATATATCTGCCCAAGATTGTCTGGTGTGAAACAGTGTAACATCTCCACTGATGGTGACTGAAGCACATCAATAGTTCTAGTGAATGCAGAGCTTGCATATCCACCATGCAGCAGATAGGGTACAGACCCTGAAGCATTGTGTAGGGTGACAACAAGCCTTCTCTGGGAAAGGGAGTACCAAGTGTTATAGCCGGAGAAGGTGTAATCCCTGAGATCTTGCCGTATGGTTACCCATAGATAGTCTCGTGCCTCCTTAGACCTTTAAGATTAAATTCCAAAATTTTGCCATGTGAAATACCATAAATTCGCTTCTCTGCTTGTAATAAGTATACATAGGGCATAGACAATGATCCACTTACCAGCAAACTCAATATAAGTTTATATTTGATGCCCTGCAATGAATCCAGAAAGGAAATGGGAATGAATTCTGAATAATGTCAGGAAGGCTCTGGAACACAGCTTCATCAACATACCATCATGCACAAGGATTCCAGATTGGAACCTTGAATGTGTCACTCCAAACATCTGTGGAAAATCCATAGAGCTGCTGCAGATTGAGCAACCTGTTGAAGAGATAAATTGAGGCAAACCCTAGATACTGCATCCTAATCATATCACTCTTGGCCTGAAAATATGTTATTAGTAGATTATTTCCAAGCAAATGCCACATACACTTTCAAATTGGTCTTCATTATATGAAATCAATGTCAAGACTTCACTACTTGGAAACACTTTGACGTGATGGATGTCAATCTGGCCAGCTTGGATGATCTTCACTCTTCCAACTTGGTTCTTGACTCTCTTATAGGTCACTATACTGCCCACTTGTTTGAGAAGACTAATATCTCCCCACTTAGCAACCCTGAATTCTGTCAATTTGTTAGATGAGAAATAATTAGGTTGGAATTCCTCACGGCTTTCATCATCATCAAATCTAGGCTCACTCCTGCTCTGAATAACCTGTGTGAAATTCCCTCCGGTTATCGTAGTGGGGCCCATATTGGTGAAGAGAGATGCTTGCTGGAGCTGATGCCCGCCGATAACAGTCTGGGTCGTGCTCGAGCCGCGCTGCTCAGGCATTGGGTCGGAGGGAGGGAGGGCTTGACGAGTCGCTTTGCGGCGGGACATGAGAGACGGAGGCAAGGAGCACACGAGGCTGTGGAGCTGTGCGGCATCCATCTGGCAGTTGGCAACGTTATGTATTTGAATGAATCACTGCCTTCCACCAGAAGTTCTCTCAAGAAGAATGCTGTCTGCCAAATACAGCCGCGGAGTCTGCCTAGCGCTCACGATTGCATTGGACCGTCCGGCGGCGGCGGAAGTGCGCCTCAGACCCATGGCTGGACGACGAGTGCTGCTGGTGCGGATGCGGAAAAATATCCGGCGCTCAGAAGAAAACAGACCCGGAAGGTTTGCTCTAACAAAATCCGAGAATAGAAGTGTCGTCGTGAAGGCCATCGCAGCTTCGTTAGACGCTCAACGCGCCAATGAGAGCAAGGCCTGACACAGACAGCCCCGTCACACCTTGCTCTCGTCTCTCCACTCTTCTGCCGTGCTGCCTCTCGGATGTCCCCTGCCGGTTGCTGTACACGTCGTGCTGCGGTAATTTTTCGTCGTGCGTAGGTGACGACCTTCTTCCACCCGTTTCCTCGTCTAACGCTCTTTGCTCAGCAGTCCGGACGTCCGGACTTGGCGACGGGATTCGTCTTCGGCTCGGCACGACGACGCAATCCGCGGAACCTCCGGACGCCATGCCCATGCGTCGTAAGACCCTACGACCGACCAACACGTTCCCCGCCTGCCTCCCTCACGACACGGCGAAGAGGCGAAGAGGCGACACGCCGTTGCTCCGCGGTCCGGCGTTTCGCGGTCGCTGTGGCTGAGTGCCAGCCCAGGCCAGGGCGCTGTCGGAACACGCGGACGACGATGAGGCCGACGAAGAAGAGGGTGCATGGTGTGTCGTCCGAGTCCTCGCCAGTCCCCGACCTCGTCTGACATCTCCTCTCCCTCTCGCTCTGCTAGGACTTGGGGTCGAGGAATGAACTCCTCTCGCGTGCTATGCGCCCTACCCCGCTGCTCGCATCCCGTTGCCGTACTGAGCGCCGCCGTCCACCGACGCGACACGACGCCGGTCGAGCAGCAATCTTCCAGTACAAGGCGTGTTGCTCCGGTGGCTAGACCCTACTCCCGCGCCACAGCGAGAGTCGTCGCATCGGCTCCCGACCCGTCGTCGTCCACGAGGAGACGAGACGACGACGCTGCGCAGCCTGCGCTACTGGCAGTGGTGCGTCGCAGTCTTTCTCTATCCCTATCTCCGTACTGATGCCGTGGCCAGTACCATTCGCAAAGATTTGGAGAAGGCGTCGATGCGGATGCGCCCCAAGCCCGGGCTACCACATATCACGACTCCCGGCCAAATTTCCACCGGCGCATCCCAGCTGCAGCCGCAGCCATTCGTCGACATCACGATCCTCTTCACCTCTGCCCGCACCATCCTCATACTTCGAGCCCTCACAGGCGCCATCCCTCATCCCTTTCTCTTTCGACGATCAGGTCACGTGACTACGCAAGCCTGACTTCGCGTCGGCGCCGCATATGCCTGCACCTCAAGCTTCATCGGCCCAGCTACTCGCTGCTCGCTGTTTGCGACAGTAGCCTTAGGAGACGAATGCCCGACACATCCTCGCCGCCGCTGAGGTCGGCGCTGTTCGTGGAGCAGGAAGGGCCGAATATGCTTGGAATTGGCATGAAGTCGACGGGAGTTGCTTGCGGCTCCGCGGTCAAACGACGAATGGAGAGTTCGGGTTGCGCCTTTCCCCGGGGAGACGTGCGGGCGGGGTGGCTTCGCCCCGCCTTCCACCTCGGTCCGTATACCGAAACGTGTCCATACAGTGCTGCTTCCCCTACATATTCCTCGTTCTGTCAACCCTACCTCAAAACAACCTTACTCTAGTAACCTCCCTTTTTCCCCGTACATTCACGCTCCGCTTATACCACATCCACAATAACCACGTCCCAATATGCCTCCTCGGTGCACCAATAGTCTTCGGCCGAGACCAAAGAACATCGACGACCACTCCGGGGAGGTGTGCATTGCACGACCGGAGCAGGGCGGCCGGCACTGTCTGCTTGCAGAGGATCCGTACGCGCAACCCATCCAACTTGAGTCCGGTCCGAGACACGAACGCCGCGAGCCACTCGCAGCCTGAGGGGTCCGAGTCGTCACGTTCCGAGTCCGAGTCGCCGGGCCCGAATAAATCGCGAGAGAGTCCGAGTCTGCGCAGGGCCGGAAGATGCGCGAAGCACGCGAGCCAGTCCTGTGTGCCGTGGTGTTGTTCGTGGACTCCATCGAGCAACAATGTGTTGAGACGCGGAAGCGAGATGGAATGCGTGCCGAGGAGGAGGTCGCCGTGCGTTCCAACGAACAATTTACAGTGCACGAGCTGCGGGGTGTGTTTGAGGATCGCGAAGGCGGGCTCGATGGCGGTGTTGACGAGCGAAAGGGTTGTTATTCGGGTCCACGGGAAGGATTCGGTGGTGAATTCGATGTTCCAGAGGCACACCGAACACAGCATCGGTGCGTCGAGCGAGATGGGGTGTAATACCCCCGTGCGTGGGGCAAAGAGTGCGAGGTGCTTCAGATGAGGTACGTCCCCGGCCCGGTCGGAAAGTAAAGGGACCCAGACCTGGTCAACACCAAGACTGACAAACTCCCATCGCGGACGAAGCGTCAACGCGAAATGCAGCAGCGCCTCAGTCCAGCGCCGTCCCGACCCATGGTTACACTCAAAGTGCAGCGACAAGCGCGTCGTGGCTCCCGAACGACCGATCCACGTCGTGATTCCGCGGAAAACCTTCTCGTTGATGTGTCGCGCGGGTATGTCGACGCGGATCGCACGCCACAGCGCCGGAGTGGCCAACACGAGGGTGCGCCAGGTCCGACAAATCCGCAGGATCGGTCGGAGAGCCACGGCCGACGAGTGGCGGAGCTTCGGGATACGGGGGGAGATACTGCGAAAAGATCTCGCCGAGGAGTTCGGGCGGAAGGAATGTGATGGGGTGTGGATTGAGCATCGGCGGTGGGTCCGGGTGTGGCATGTCGGCCTGTGGGTACGGGATAATGCCACTGGGAGTAGAGAACAAGAGAAGCAGGGGGTAGTAACGGGTGACAACACTCTGTGACTGCAAGGCCTGGTCTGACTCTGACGCTGAACTAAGCACTGAGGCAATTCAAAAACTCTGGCACATCAAATTCATTGACAGGACACTATGTCAGCAACCAAAGAATAGCACAGTAAAACAGACAAAATTCAAATAAAATAGGTACACATTTTACGTACTTCAATACTGTACCATTTCAGTCAATTGGGAAATTTTTAATTGCTCTTTGGAAGAAAACCCGAAAAATCACAAGAAAATTATTGGCGGGGTTTCCCAAAATCGGGTGTGACGAGGACCGCCTAATTGAATGAAATAGTGCAATATGTCTTGGACTCTTGGTGACTCCAAAATATTTTATATCCACTGAAATAATACATTTGGCAATGAGTTTGATGAAACAAAATGATTGATCCAAGAAATCACACATCACAGTTAGTGAAAACTACCATACAACAGACTCATAGATGCGTAGTAATTGTCTGATAGCAAGCGCTGTTCGATCCCACTTGAACAACACATTAGCTGCAGCCATGTTATGCCTCTGGAGTGCAATGTGAATTGCACTCAGGCCATCACTAGTGCAAGTCTCAACATCGAGACCAGACTGTAACAGCCGCTCTAAGAGCGTAGTATTCCCTGTCCAGGCTGCAATATGCACCGCAGTGAACTCTTCTGCAGTTGTTACAGCTCCAAGGTCTGCACCATTTTTCAGCAGCAAATTGAGGAGCTCATGATTCCCCAAGTAAACTGCAATATGCAGTGGGGTCCATCCTGATAATGATCTCAAGTCAACTGGACATCCATGCATCAACAAAAGCTCAACAACTGCTATGTTCTTGTGGCAAACTGCAAGATGGAGAGGTGAAAATTCTGTTGTCTCAGCAGCATTCATGAAGCCAGTTCCTTGGTCAAGCAGAGAGATCAATTGTCTGCCCTCTATCCCAGAAGCATCATTGAAGGACACTCTCTGGCCTTGCGGTTGTACCAAGTCTGCTCCCTGGTTGATCAAGAAGAGAATAGTATTTTGCTGATCATGCTCTATAGCAAGCTGCATGGCTGTCAAACCATCAGATGTCTGAGTATTTATCTCAGCACCTGCTTCAAGGAGGATTGTCAAAGCTTGATTATGTCCATATTGTGCACAATGATGTAAAGGCTGAAGACCATCTGCATCAAGAGCATGCAGAAATGCACCATGTTTCAGCAATATTTTGACTGCGTCTGCCGAGCCACTGCCGGCAGCCAGATGTAGGGCAGTACACCCATCCACATCAGTTGCATTAACATCTGCATGATGGGCCAGTAATAATTTGAGTATCTCAGAGTTTTCTTGCAATGCAGCATAATGCAAGGCTGTCATTCCATCATCGCACACGGTCATCACAGATGCTTTAGCAGTCAAAAGAACTTGAACTATGTCTTCATGCCCTAATTGAGCTGCAAGATGGAGTGCGGTCTGACCTGAATGATCACACAAATCAGGGTCAATATCTGTTCTCAAGATAAGTTGGAGTCCCCCAGAGGATGTGGCCCTGCATCCATAGTGTAACACAGAAAGACCATGATTGTCTACTATCTTCACATTGCAGCCAACACTGAGTAAGATGCTCATAACATCTATATTTCCTGCACTAGCCGCTAATAGTAAAGCTGTTCTTCCAAGTGCATCTTGCAAATCTATGAATGCACCTTGAGTGATTAGAAGTCTGATGGACCCGCTCAAATCTTCAGAGTCAGACCGTTTCTTGGTCATGGCTGTGATATGGAGTGGACTTAGGCCAAGATGATTTATAGTATTGATATTGAGGCCATGATCCAAGAAGAATTTGATCCAGGCTATATTTGGGGGAGCCAAATGCAGTAGAGTATTGCCTTCAGAATCTGTGGCAGAAAATTCAGATTCGCTTTGAAGCAGATGATCAACAATGAATTGTAGTTTGTATTTTAGGGCAATATGAAGAGGAGAGCCACCACCAAGCCAATTGTGCAAATCAGGACTATGAGCAAGCTGTGTAAATTGGAGGAGAAGATCTGGACTCTTTGAACACTCAATATGAGCCCCCCAGTAGGATTTGATATAAGCAAATAAGCTTAGCGGAAATTCCTTGCCATAACTATTGTACTTGATAGGCTTAGAATCTAACATTCCAGCATAGGCCAGGTACTGCATACACCACTTGGCCACAGTAGTATGTCCAACACTGGGCGGAAAGTTATGGAATATTGGTTTTGTTATCCCGGCTTCCACGGGATTTGACAAAAGAAATTCACGAGCAGAAGCATGGGCAAAAGAGACAAAGGTTCTTCCAGCACTGTTATAAGAAGTGAGGAGACCTTTAGAGGTGTATAAAATATCATCTGGATTCTGTGGAACTCTGGAATGATCCCACTCATGAATGCTGTTCATCTCATCAATGGAGATGGCAATCATAAGCTCAGACAACTCCAGGGGTCGAAAGGCACACAAGAGCCATAGAATTGCTCGTTGGCACCACATATGAGTGGGAGACGCCTGGATCTCAGAAAGAATACGGCCATATGTTGCAGAGAGTCCAACTGGCATTTGACTCAAGGCAAAGTCTATTCCATGATTTGTAACTTGAGCAGCTAGCAGATCAAGCATGAGAGAAACCCAGAGAAACCTGTACAAGATTAGCTGTCTAGTAAACTGATTTTTTCAGCTGTTTCAACTTACATTCCCTGGGCTGAAGCAAGTATAGCAGTCTTTATCTTGTTCTGAGTATTCAAAGGCCACTTTTGAAGCCTTCTATTCGATTGTAAGGTTGAATCAATGAACATTGTGATATCTTCAGAAACATGATGCTCAGAGATTGCAAGCTGCTTAGAATTCTCTAGCACAGCAATAATTTCTTCAATTCCAGTTCTGCTCATAACAAGCACAGAGGAATGAAGTGATAGCTTGAGGAGGTATTTGGCTACCTCCTCTGGATGGAGAAACTCATCCAAACCATCGACAATGATATAAACATGTGTTGCTTGCTGAATGAGCTCTAGGATTAGCCGCTCTAGACTCTGGGAACCTAGCTGCACCAGGTTTGGTAAGTTTTGAATCCACCTGTTCTTGACAAGGTGAAGAATTTCAGGATTATACATGAGCTGGTCAAGAACTGCAGCTAGCACACTGTTGGTCTGTCGTTTGATTTGATCATTATAGTCGGCATAGAAGAAGACTACAGGAACTTGGGGCTGATCCCGATATTTTGCCTGCAGACTATCAATGATCATGGAGCTGCAAAGAAAATTGATCACTAAGAGAAAAAAAGTAACACAGGCAATACCACAAGACAGTCTTTCCAACCCCAGCTAATCTAACGTAAGTCCCATAGATGAAGAAAATCTTCTGCTTACGTTTTGAGTGGCACCAAAGAAGTCCATGCTGCTTGGATTGCCATGCAAGATATTCGGGATTGGATAAAATCCAGCAGTCTGGTTGTTTATATGCTGAGACTGCCTGTTGATGCTTCTCCCAGCAACTCGGAGCATCTAACAGGCGTTGAAACTTTTCAATCTGGGCATCTATAGGAACAGATCAATTATAATAAGCCCTGCAAGACACAGGCTCTTACAGAATGCAAGGTCAACTGCCCGTTGTTCTTCTGCACTAAGAACTTGGAGTATATGCTGCTGAATCTGAGCATTTTGCTTGGCAATGACTCGGTCTGTGTGTTGTATCTGCCTATCAAGCTGGAGCCTATGTCTCTCCAGTCTCCGACAAATATCATCCATTTGCATGGTGAAAGCTTTTGATGAAATTGTGAGGGACTCTGCAAATCATCACCAGTCGGTTCACTATGAACAAGATTCCACCATACTTCTTGGCTCTCCATTGGCCTTGATGAAGACTTGATGTACTACAAGGAAGACCTGAATGATGTCTTGAACAACAGTGGACACAGCCTGCATATATGAACTCCAGACTGAAAGGGGTTTGCTCATCGAAGGGCTTACTTGTTGCACGGCTTCTGAGGCGGGGTACAGATCCGCAACATAATCCTGGAGCAGCGGTAGTTCGACGGATATTGTCTCCAACGTATCCGAGATAATGGTGAAATGTTCAGTGAAGGAACTCGTCACCTGTAGGAGAGACTGAGGACAAAGCGAGCATAAAATGACGGATTCACGCACCGCAAGGACAAGCCGCAGCCCTGACCACACAAGCCCGACCACTGGCAAATTCGAAATGCCGGGTTCCACAGCGTCGAGGAAAGGATCTAAGGCATTTGCAAACCGCTGGATACGTGCAAGCAGCTTCCGCAGAGTACTGCTCTCCCGGTGTCTGCGATTCAATGCCTCCAAATCACCCAGAACCTCCGGCAAGGTTGCTGAACCGCCGCTTCGAAGCCAGGCGGCCTCTTCCGGTTTGACCGAGTCGAGATAGCGAGATACTGCCTCCTCAAGCCCCGGTTTGAGGGTGCGGGCTGGAGGACGAGGACGCCACTGTGGTGGGGAAGAGGAAGCCATGAACAGAAGATCTTCTTCCGGTCGCTAATAAGATGTGCGTTTGGCAACAATCACGCATTAATCATGATTGGGCCTGACGGATTACACGCACCGCAAAATTAGTACAGCCTCCCACCACCACCAGAGAAGTTTGCAACGGGCAACTTTGAGCCTGACTTTGCGTGGGTTCCAACATTTGCTATTCGATCCCTCCCCAGCGCGGCACACAAGTGCGGACCCCCTCACTCACACAACCGGTTTGACTGCATTTATTGTTCTTCTCTTCCTGCCCGCCGTCCCCCTCTACCAAACTACTTACTACTACGGGAGAACATAGGACGGAGAGATTATCCAGGGTATCATATAACGAGCGTAGAGTAGGTAGGGTCAGTAGTATCCAGACCAAAAAAGCGAAAGACGACACAAGCATGGATGACAGCGAGTGAGCAGAGGGAAGCAAGAGGGATGATGATGCGACGGAACGTATGCGTGTGCAGAATGTGCGATGCAGAAGAAGAATGTGTATGTGTATGTCTGGGCAAGAGGATGCAAGCAAGAGGGATAGGTCACGCGCTCATATCCTGTTGTCCTCCCCAACCCGCGCGCCGACCGAATCATACTTGGCATGACTCTGTGTGCCGGCGCCGGCGCCACCACCACTATCGTTGCGGTCATGCTGCGCAAAGGGCATACTCATGAGGTTGATATCGGAAGTGGAGTAGCCCGTACCGCCTCGGCCGCTGAAGAATCGCGTCAGTATCGATGTTGCAAGGCTAATACAGAGCGAAGAAAGAAGGAGCGGTGCCAATGGCGCGGCGTGAAGGTGCGGACGGACGCCACACGCGACGCGATAGACGAACGACCGTCGACGACGGCAGCAGCGCGATCAAGGCAATGCTCCACGCGCACCAAGCTCCACTCGATTCCGGCCTTCCGGATGCATACCCGGCGCGACGTAACGCGGCCAGGCCTAGACCCGAGCCCAAGCTTGTCTACGCCCGACGCCGACGACGCCGACGAAAACGAAAACGTCGTGGCCAAAAACAAGCATCGCCCTCGAAACGCCAGCGAAGCACCAGGCAACCCGAGGCCAGGGATGATGCCTCAGATCGGGTCTTCGCGAAGATCCCCGCGGCGGTAGCTCGCCGTCGACCAGCAAACGTGCGAAGACGGAGGCGAGTGCGGCGCCCGGCGCTAGATGGATGACGCGACGGGCCAGGACCGACGAATCAGGGAAGGGAAGCCGGACATGGACGAGCAGGCGAAGCTCCCGGTGACCGCGCACATCCCGTACGAGCACGAGCACGGTGACGACGGCCAAGCCAGCCAAGAGCGCCAAGGTCTCGCAAGACGGGCAACGAGACCGAAGGCGCCGTCTCGAGACCAAGAGAGAAGAAATCCAAGACAAGCAACGGCACTCACTAAGGCGTCCCCGGCGTCGTCGTCCCCGACGCGTTAGCCGCGAGCAAATGCGCAGCTGCGTCCGAGCCGTACTGCTCTGATAGTTGCCTGCGGAGAATACGTTAGCATACGCAGGGAAGAAGGGCGACAGCGACGTGGGGAGCAAGGCGAAAGAAACGGGAAAGCGGAAGGCAGGAGCAAAGAACCACGCACGCAGCATATCGATCCATGATGACCGCCATGCTCTCCTTCGAGAGACGGTACGCCTTGGGCATCATGCCCTTGCCGAAGCGGTAGGTGACGTGGTTCGAGCAAAGCAGGCCCGCGACGATGACGCCTGCAAACGCGTTAGCATGTCCGTCGGCTTCGTCCAGCGTGAAAAGAGAGAACGCACCAATATGCACCGGCACCAGCCCAAAGCTCACAGTGTACCACCTCTCCAACGCCATCTTCTGGAAGGCAAAGAAATCGGCCTTGCACCCCGGCAGAATGCTCCGTGAATAGCACGTCGCGCTGACCGTCGCCTCCACGAACGGACTGTCGTACCCGCAGCAGTGGAGCGCGTTCTGGATGATCAGCCGCCCCTCGGCGCCGAGATCCTGGCTCCACTGCTGGTTAATTTTGCCCTCGAGATTGAGGTTGCGCCGTTTATAGGTGATGTACCCGGGCACGACGAGGAGCCCGAAGGTGACCCAGAGGAGGAAGGTGTACACGGCGAGGAAGGGCCGGTTGTTGAGCAGGATGCCCGGGAACCCGATGAGGCTGACGCCGAAGGCAAAGGCGGCAGCGACGGTGGAGAATATGAGCTCGGTGTGGTTGGCGACGATGAGGATGCGTGCATCGGAGAGGGTGCGGAACCATGTGAGGAGAGTGAAGATGAGTGCGCAGAGCGAGTAGAGGGTGAAGATGATGTTGGCGACGAAGAGGATGACCTGCGAGGGGTAGGTTAGCCAGCTGGTCGTGAGGCAGACGAGGAAACGCGCCTTGAATCGTGTCCAGCGTAACCGCTTCTTTCCCCTCCGCCCCAAGTCTACCCCGTCGTAGTCTTCGTCCCCGGCCCCGGGCATCCTCGCCAGCCCACTCCGGAATGCCTCGACGCCACCGCCCCTGGGCACCACACCCTGCAGATCCTCGGTCTTCAGGGCCCCGCGCTTCCTGCTCACCAGCGTCGACGAGAACTTGCTGGGCAGGTAGTGCGCCGTCAGGCTGTGCGCCGAAGGGGCGGGGGATGACGACCGCAGGGGCACAGCGGACGGCGGGCCGAGGTAGTCTGCGTTCATGTTTTGCGTGCCGAGGATATTGCGCGTGGACGGCGTGGCGCTGTAGGTGCTGTTCGCCTGCGAGCCGTCCGAGTCGCGGCGGGATTGCCCGAAGTAGGAGCGAGTTGGGCTGTAGAAGAGGGTTTGAGCTGGCGAAAGAAGGGGGAAAGGGAGACGGACGAGTCGGTTCCGCCGAACATGGCGTAGTGTTAGCGAGCCTCGTGGCTGCCTCGTGGGGATGGTGGTGTACCGCTCGTCGTTGCCCGCAACGGGGCAGGGGGAAGGACAAGGGAAGAGAAGGACGACAGCAAGGCACCACGTTTTTTCTGATGTCTCCGACGTCATCACCGCTGTCACCGACGCTTCCGCAGCGTCGCGTCGCTCCATCACGACCAGGGGCGCCCTTGATCCCCGTTGCGCAGGGCGACGACCCTGTTTACGGGGGCTTAGCGCGAGACAAGGCTTCAAGGGAATACCACTACTGGAAATCCTGATACCGAATTTGCTCGCTCCCAGTCCTCGTATAGAACCCACTGGGCAATCTATTCCCGTCTATTCCTGTAGTTGCAAGATGACAACACCGTCGGATTAATTGCTGGCCTGCTGAACTTGTGGATCCATTACCGGCTTAGCCCTGCTCTATTTTTCAAGATCATATCAAAAAAAAATCCAGGAATAACATGTAACCGGACAATTGGTCAAAATACTCTACTGTATTAAAAGGTGAATAAAAACTGACCAATGACACCCCTATCGTACTAAATTAGCATTTTAGAACATAAGTAACTGATATGCAGTTCAGTAAAACAAAATACATCCTCAACCACTGGCACTTACCAGCCAGCACATATCTGAGGAGCAAGAGCACTGGCATTCAGAACTGCATCTTGCACTTGATGTGCATTGTTGCCCTGTAGTGCAGCGCACACGGGGGCACTTGGAGTAATTTCAGCTGTTGCAAGATTGAAAGCTTGACATAGATCCTTTATTTCATCCTGCATAAGAGACACATGATATAAGTTTGGAGTAAATAGGACTTCAGGTAACCCATATATAGCATAATATTCTGGCTCAAGGATAGTGGATCCTTTAGAATCTAGTGACCAATAGTAGAGATCTGTTCCTTGGATAGATATTGCAGATCCTAGTGTGACCTGTGGTTTGACTAAAAACAGGAAGACTTCATCAACAGGAGCATTGCTCATGAAGGTGCCTGCAAGTGTAATGACATCGTAATTATTAATGAAGTGAAGGGCAAATTCCATGTCATAAGCAACAACTGATACTTTTGAAAAAGTGGCAGAAAAAAATCAACAAGTACAAACCTAATTGAAAATCTTCTACACTGTTAGCATGCCAGACCTTGGGCAGACATTTTGCACCTGCCTGAATTCCATTGCAAATCAGGTGAAATCTTTGAGACAGCCTCAAGTGCAATTGTTCCAAGTGTCTTAAAATCTGGGAAAGCATGGTCTCCTCTTCTAGTGGCATAGAAATGTTGATGGCCACATATATTATAGGTTGCCTGAACTCTGACAGGAGGATTGAGCAAGCTATCTGAAGATCTCGTCAAGCATACCTGTATATCCCAGATGCAAGCTCTGTCTCATAGATCTCAATACCTTGTCCTTTTTCACTGAGACAGTACCAAGTGTTTGCACCCGGCTGCCAGTTAAAAGGGTAGGTTAATGGCTGGATATAAGAAATCTCTTTATCCGAAAACATGACAAGTGTCGGCAGGGATAATAAATCTAGCTGAGATATGCGCAGGGCCTGTGCATAGCTTGTTGAGGCAAAAATATGTCCAAGGTCATTTGGGGTAAAAGCATGTATCAGTTCGCTGAATTTTGTCTGGGGACTAATCTGAATAGTTCCCGTAAAGCCAGTGATACCGTGTCTTTGGTGCAGCAGATAAGGTGCAGAGCCTGCAGTGCCTCCCAAGGAAATCAGAAGTCTTCCTTGAGAGAGGGAACACCATGTGTCATAGTCGGTAAAAGTATGATCATCGAGGTCGTGGCAAGTAGTTGCCAGTAGATATCTTTGTGCTTCCTTAGACATGTAAGCTGGTTTGGAATTGAGAAATCGGGAAAGTTATATACCGAAAATTGCCTGATTTACTTATCATAAGTGTAATGAGACTATTTGGAATAATCAACATACCATAGAAGACCACATCAGTCTGTATAGGAAGCCCTTCATTGTAGCTAGACCGAAGGAAAGAGGAACAAGATCTCAGATGATGTCAGCAAGCCAGGTGTAGAAAGTGGCTGAAAGCCCAGGGGGACATCTAACAAACCTGCATGAAAGAGGATTCCAGAGTTGAATCTTGAATGTGTGATTCCAAACAACTTTGGAATGTGAATAGAGCTAATGCAGCATGAGCAACTACTTGAATATATACCAGTAAATTTACGACAACCTTAGATGTTGCTTCTCAAACACATCACTCTTGGCCTGTACAAACTCTTCAGAAGGCTACTTGCCAGCTAGCTTTACATACTCTTTCAAATTGGTCCCCATCATATGAAAGCAAAGTAAAAACTTCACTGCTGGGAAAGACTTTGACATGTTGTATATTCATGTCACCAGCCCAGATGATCTTTGTCCTCCCAACTCGGGTCTTGACTTGTTGGTAAGTCACTATGCTACCAACCTGCTTGAGAAGACTTACATCTTCCCACTTGACAATCCTAAATTCTATCATTGATCTGTTAGTTGAGGTGCCACTACTACAGCCTGATCACCACTCACGGCTTTCATCATCATGAAACATAGGCTCATTGCTGCCCTGAACAACCTGGGTGAATGTTCCCCCAGTTATCATAGTGGGGCCCATATTGGTGAAGAGAGAAGCATGCTGGAGCCGATGTCCGTTCGTAACGTTTTGAGTTCCAGTGGACCCGCGCCGCCCAAGCATTAATGTTGACCCAAGGGCAGGAAGGGGTTGATGAGTTGCTTTGGGGCGGGACATGAGAGACGGAGGCAGGAAGGATAAGGCCGTGGGGCTGCGCGCGGAATCTGGCAGTTGGTAACATTCAGAAGGTCTGCGCAAGAATGCTATCTACCCGAATACAGCCTAGTCATATCTCACTTTCCATTGGCTGGATCACCATCATTCGTTCGAATCTGCACTTCCTGGACAGGCAGCGCAGGAAGCTCCCTCTGTGGAGTAGCAACAAGGGGGACCGCCTTCCGCGATACCGAAATCTGCCGCGTGTGCCCCGCTCCCGTTCCTCCCGCGGCCTGTGCAAACTCCCTCGGAATGGGTTGATTGCCCAGCCTCTCCTGATGAAAACTCGCCGCACCGCTAGCCGGCCCGCTCGGAAACACCGAACTCTCCGAAAGGAACGATGCCGGAAGTCGCCGATGCCGAGATGCCGCCGGAGGAGGGTGAGGTGGGTACCTACCGCGAGACGTCGTTGGGAGGAGGCTGCGTTGCTGCATGGGGCTTTCCGTTCCGCTGGGAGCGACAGAAGATCCAAGATCGCCGGGTGTCTGCGGCCAGAGGGTCGGATCAAGATCCGGCGGTACCGGCGGGCTCGGACTCCGGCTCATCTGACGCCGCCGATAATGCGGGCCTTTGTGCCGATCCCGGGCGCGAAAGTCTCCGGACGGCCGGGCGGCCGCCGGCGGTGTGATGTAGAGGTCCGGAGCCGCCGGCGGTGGCCCGGTGACGATGACGGGCATCGGCTGCTGCCCTCTAGATCTGGACGTCTCGCCCTCCCCGTCCTCAGAACGCGGTCCGAATAGCCCAGCGTTCGGCGTTGGCGTCGCTTGCCACTCCGCATCGCGCGCATCCGCCCATCCACCCTCGGTCGGATAGGCCGGTGGCTCGCCGACAGTCGGGAGCGTCGGCACGGGTGGTTCCACAACAGCCGCAAACGGCCGTCTTCTGCTCGATCTTTTCTTGATCAAGCTCTCTGGCCTAGCGCGAGTTGCGCGGCTTGAGCGCGATCCTCTCCGGCCACTGTCCCGCCGGCGATGCCGGCGTCTGCGTCGTTTTTGCATCCGCGAGATGAGCCGAAAGCCGGCCTCGGTGAGTATGAGGACGAGAAGCAGCAGTAGCGATGCTCCGACGACGATTGCGGCGGCGGTAACTCCGCTGGAGAATGGTGTGCCTTCGTCGGAGCCTGTATCGTTCGTTGTCGCAGCGAGTCCTATGCGAGATTGAGATTCCCTTGAGTAGGCTTTCGTTAGGATCACCTTCCAGAGTCAAGTCGACTAGGCCCCGAATCGCATCGCCCTCGGCAGATCCCAAGATATCCCTTCTTAGCGCCGATACCGAATCACCAGATTCGGGGTCTTCTGCGTCTTCCATGGTCCGAGCAGTGAGTCCGGCCTCTGAGCGGCGACGATATCGGCCCTCAGGAAAGCTAACAGGCATCCTAGTCGCCGAGGAGGAAGGGCGGGACACGATGGTCGGGCGTAGGATGCATCCAGGACACGAGGCGCGCCGCGTGGGTACAATGACGCACGACCCAGCCTCCGCTCCGATCAGATCAGATATCGGGGCCGCTTACCGCCCACAGATTGGCGCAAAACACGGAGCAGAAGATTGCGCAAAAATGGGCCACAGGGCAAATTACATGAACCAATTGGCGGTCATCAACCGGTCTACCGCAATGAAATCGCTCATGGACGAAAACATGGCTACGAAGTGAGCGGTTCAGCCGCGCACAGAGCGGATACTAGGGATAACACGCACCGGAGACTGTGTCATCGGCATTGTCCTCGCCGAGACTGCACGGCAAGACCAACACACTAGATGTCCGGCGCCGTTCGCCACTGGATGCCAATTGTTTATATCGCGCAGTGAGGAAGGCGCATGCGGCGGACACCGTGGCATCACATTCGGGGAAGTATCGAGTGAAGCTGGCCGGAGATGACGCGAGTTTGGCTGTGAGGACGTCGAGTTTGTTGAGTAACACGATCTGCGGGGGAACTTTGATTAGGAGACGCTGCAAAGGCGGCACAGTAAAACGACCGACGATGGATGTACGCAACAAGTGGTTGCTGGTACAAAGGTCATGGAACGAGCTCATGTCGTGGCGTAGCGCATTCTGTTTCGACGAGGTAAGGACCATACGGTCCGCGGGCGGAAAAACTCACCACGCATTCTCCGGTGCTCTGATCCTGCACAGTTTGGTCAAAAGAGCTGAGGTCCACCACATATATGATCGCATGAGCAGATTCGAGGAGATGCAGCCACTTGCGGGGTTGGCCGCATATATTCGAGAAAGCCGTTAGGCGTGTACTTCGCATGCTTCTGCTCGTATAGGTGTATATTGATGTTGAGTGCAGGGAAGATTCAAGTTCTGGACGTATAGCGACAGCGCCAGCATGGGATTCGAGGCTCCGAGAGCAAAGTCAGTCGCAAATTAACATCATGATCAGACGGCTTGCCCTACCTAGATGGGTTCCCCGTTTCCGGGGCATCTAACATATCATCTTGTCGTCGAGCCTGCCGTAGGAAAGCCTTCTTCCACTGCCGTCAATACCTGCAAACAGCGACTTTAAGAACTTACCTTGCCCGAGCTAGGCCCGCCTAAGACGGCGACAGAAGACCACTGCTGTGTCTTCAGCGCACGCATCTCGTCGTAGAGTTTATCATCGATGAGGTCGCTCCCTGAATGCAGAGCCTCAGCATGTGCGTCGATTCGTCGTGGAACGGGTGCTATACGCCTTCGCGCGGAGCGTTCTTCCGCGGACATGACCCCGCGAGGCGGCGGACGCTGAGGGAAACGCAAGGAGCGAGGTGCCGGGCGTGAACTCGGGGCAGAGGTTCCGAGGCTAGTGCTTGCGACACCAGGCTTTTGACGGAGGACAGCAGAAAACGGCGTCGAGAGCATGGTCGTTCCGGACAGAGTTGGCCGTGACGTGGCACCGCATTTTGCGCCATCATCATCCGGCTGTCAACGGAACCCGCTTTCTTCCGAACCTCCACCAACGACGCGCGTCCTCGGCGATTCTCGTCTTGTCCTTGCTTCCCGGCGCCCACCTACACTCCCAGTATGCTACTTCAAACGCGTCTCACAGAGGACAGACGAACTGCGAAGGCTGTGAGCACGGCCTCCAAGAAATGAGATGGCGCTCCCACTGGCGGCACGGATAGAGTGATTCTCGGATATGGTACCGGGTGCGATGTCTGCTTCGTCCTCTGGACGTAACCGTCGAGGCTACCTCAGTTGCCCAACCTCTTCGCTGTCCGGCCGTTGCTGAACAGCTTCAGACAGACCCTTCCCCGCGTCATTGACCGGCATTGCTCACCGCATCGGAGCAAAGTTCCCAGACGTGTGTCGCCGCCGCCAAACTCCGCCAATCGCCCCGCTTCCCCGCTTGTCAGAAGAACAGAAGACTGATCATCAAGCTTCTCCCCTCAATCACTCCGTGCTCAGACTGACCACGGCCACAAGGATGTGTTTTGACTGGACTCCCATATATGAATCCGCCCTGGCTGCTACCATCCTTCAATGCACACTCGCACCCTTGGCCCTTCCATCGCCGCCCTCCTCAACGACACGCCTCCATGTCGAGCCCCGTAATCCCGCTATCGCCGACGCGGTCTAGAACCCGACGCCATGCGAGTCGGCCGACGGCGACCGCGTCCGCCGGGCCGTCGCGGTCCGCGACAATATCGTCCACTACGCATCGCGATCGCCCTTTACAGACCGACGCGACGACCACGGCGACGACCACGGCATGTCCGACGCCATACCGCGGAGCTCTCGACATCTCGATCGACGACGATAAATCCCTTCCACTCCCCCTCCGGTCCTACAACCGCTCCGGAAAGACGATTTCATCGTCTCGCTGGGAGGTACGGTCCCACCGCGACGAAGGGTCGAGCCAAGGAAGGTCTGGTTGGGGTGGCTCGTCGTGCTGCCGGGGCTCTTGGTGACCGTGCTGAGTGCTGGGATGGCCACCACATTGTTGTGCTTTCTGCTCAACACCCATGGGACGCGTTCGGCTGGCTCTGAACGTGGATTTATTGTCGATGAATGGGGACATACTGCAATGTCAAAGCCTCTTTGGGGCCTCTTTGCCTCGACTCTTGCTGTACGTTCTTCTATTTTCCTGGAGTACAAACTCTGATTCATCGCTAGGCAAATATTATCTCGACAATAAGCTTCCCGATTCTTCTCTCCCTATCTGCGTACTGCATCGCAGCACCCTGGCTTGACCTTCAAGAACGAAAGAGCACGATTGAGACGACTCTTATGACGCCATTGCAGTATGTTCTTCAAATCGTTTTTTAAGTTTAATTTTACCAGAGTTCTCAGATATGCGCTCCTCTTCAGGATATTTAGCTCCCCCGGCCCCATATCCGTGGCTCAGGCTATGAGCTATATCCGCAGACGAAAGAGACGTGCAGCCGCTCCGGCATATTTTTCTTCGGGGATCGCGCTGGCTGGAGCGCTGTTGGTTCTGTCCTACAGCATCAGGTGCGTCGTTGCTCTTCCTGCATGCTTCTCGGACGCTCAATAAGCGTGCTCACAGCATTGCGAACCTGTGGCTGCACGCAACTGCCCGCGTCGTCATCTCCAAATCTGCGGACAATCCCGCGTTTCGGGGTTATTACCCTCCCGCGCCATCACTCGTCTTCGTCGTTTTGCTTTATCTCCACGCACTGCTGAGCGGCTTCATCACTATCCGGGTTGCTTCTCTTCGATCGTCGCATATTGTCTTCCAGGAGAGGAAATCGCCAGCCGGAGAGGCGACACGAGTTTCTGTGGATACATTCGAGGCAAAGAAGGACACGGAAGAAGAACATAAAATCGATGTCTTCCCGGTCGCCCTCCCGCCAACTCGCACGCCGCGGCCGCCAGGGCTGCTGCTCTCCGCAGCTCCCGAGATAACAACAGCAACGCCCACTGTAGCCGTTGTTCCCCTTCCGCTTCCCGCAGTTACGCCACACCGTGAACGCCAACATCCGCCCGCCGCGGCGAGTCTAGCACAATCTTCGGCCGCAGCCTCCTCTCGAAGCTCCACAGCTTCAAGCCACTCCCCACAAATTCCAACCGCCCTTGCCCTCGCACATAAACAACTCACCTCGCCCTTCGCCCCCATCGCCGCGCTCCTCGCCTCCCGCTCCCGACTCGCTGGGTCCGGCGCACGTCGATCTGAGGGCTTGATTGGCGCGTTGTGGGTCGAGGATGCCAATACCGCACGAGTGGAGGTGGGAATCTGGCGCAGGAGTAAGTTGACTGTCGGTGGAAGGGAGCGGAGTGCAAGTGTACGCACTGCGACGACTTCAAACTCGGGGACTACTGTCGGGACTGGGAGGAGAAGTCGGTGGGGTGATTTGGAAGCGGATGTGGATGACGACGGGGTGTTTGGGGTGTATAAGAGGATTGTTCCATGGAGAGGCGAGATATATTGATGGCCAACATTGCATTTGCCCAAAATGTCCTGGTCCGACTCGGCGGTTAAAAGCTTGAGATACGTTGTCTCGACGTGGCGCGCAAGGTGCGCTGAGTTTTAAAAGTCTAGGATGTGCTTCGGGCGATTCAGCTCTGAAACTGGTGGCGTTGGCAGGGATCGCAGAAGGCTAGCGCGGAGAGGGAAGCAGGGGGAGGCGGTCATCGTGGTCGAGAGCAAGGCGCGTTGACGGGTGACGTGGACATCACGTCGGCTTCATCCGGCGCTTAGCGCTTTTCACCTGCGGCTGGCATGTGAACGCCGAGCCTTTACGCCGATTTTCTCGGCCTCGGGCCCGACGCGCTCCCGAATTCAGGGCTTGACCCTTTGCTTCCAGTTCCAGTGTCCTTTTAATAAGCCTCTCATTTACCCCCTCCTGCTCTTCCAGTTTCCCATCGCTTTTCAGCGCGTCTCTCTTCCGCGGCCGTCGTCGTTCACACATGCTCCGGCGCATCATCTGACTTTGCTGTGGCGCCACGCGGTCAGAATCATCACTGGGGGTCCTGTCGCATCGGACCGACGAGGCATAAAAATGCGCGCTTCCACTCCCACCCCGTCGCTTCTCCGCTCCAGCGCCTACGCACGCGCCGCCCCACCATGAGTTCGCCCACCGACGAGAAGGGAGATGCGCTGCACTTTGACGAAGCGCACAAGCTGGCCGGGGACGAGGCGACAAGGGACATGATTCGCAATGCCAAGGTGCGCCGTCGTGCCCCGTTTTCTCTCGCGTCTTGGCTCACTTGAGGCTGCAGGTGGCGACGGACAAGGAGCACCAAATGTCGCTCCTCGACGGCATCCGCCTCTACCCAAAAGCCATCGCATGGTCCATCCTCATCTCGACATGCATCTGCATGGAGGGCTACGACGTCTGCCTGCTCTCCAACTTCTACGCCTTCCCGCAATTCAACGCCAAGTACGGCGTCCCCGACGGGAAGGGGTCGTACCAAGTCCCGGCGCCGTGGCAAGCGGGACTGAGCAACGGTGCCAACGTCGGAGAGATCCTCGGGCTGTTCCTGAATGGAATCGTCTCGGAGCGATTTGGCTACCGCTACACCGTCATGGCGTGCTTAATTGCGGTCGCTGCATTCACGGCCATCTTCTTCACCGCGCAGAGCGTCGTGGCTATTGAGGTTGCGGAGATTTTGTGCGGGATTCCGTGGGGTGTCTTCCAGACTCGTGCGTCGCAGTACTTGCCTTTCTATTTCGTCGCTCAATCTGCTGCAGTGACGATCACCTACGCGTCGGAGGTTTGCCCAGTCGCGCTGCGCGGATACCTCACTACCTACGTCAACTTCTGCTGGGGATTGGGGCAAGTTATCGGTATCGGCGTCATCAAGTCTATGCTCGGAAGGACGGACCAATGGGCATATCGTGCGTCCCTCTCTCCCTGCTGCAACCCACCCTCACCCTTGCCACAGGCATCCCATACGGCCTGCAATGGATGTGGCCCCTCCCGCTCTTCATCGGCGTCCTCCTCGCGCCCGAATCTCCGTGGTGGCTCGTCCGCAAAGGGCGCATGGTCGAAGCGAAGAAGGCGCTCCTCCGGCTGACGAGCGTTGAGCGCGAAACGGGGTTCGACGCGGACGAGACGCTCGCGATGATGAAACACACGACGCAGCTCGAGGAGAAGATCACCGAAGGCGCGACGTACTGGGATTGCTTCAAGGGGTCGGATTTGCGGAGGACCGAGGTGCGCCGCGCTTACCTCTCCCCGTTACGCCGAGTCTGCTTCTGACTTCCGCGTTTACCAGATCGTCTGCATGTGCTGGGCGATGCAAAACCTCGCCGGCAACGCATTCACCGGCTACTCCACCTACTTCCTCGAACAAGCCGGGCTCGCCACCTCGAAATCCTACGACTTTGCCCTCGGCCAATACGGGATCAACATGGCCGGCGTCTTCGGCGCGTGGTTCCTCATGTCGCGCGGCGTCGGCCGGCGCGCGCTCTACCTCTACGGCCTCATCGGGCTCTGCATCATCCTCTTCTGTCTGGGCTTCCTGGGGTTGGTGCCGGAGAGGCACCGCGATCAGGGCGCGCTGGCGACGGGGAGCTTGATGCTCGTGTGGGCGCTGATTTATCAGTGTACGGTGGGCACGGTGTGTTATTCGCTCGTGGGCGAGTTGAGCACGAGGAGGTTGAGCATCAAGACGGTCGTGCTAGGGCGGAATCTCTAGTGCGTCGTCGTCTTTTCCATTACCACTTCAGCTGATCCACTGCAGTAACGTCGTCGCTATCATCTGCTCCGTCCTCACGCCGTACATGCTCAACCCCACCGCCTGGAACTGGAGCAACTACACCGGGTTCTTCTGGGGCGGGATCTGCTTCTGCTGCATTATCTACACGTATTTCCGCGTGCCTGAGGTGCGCCTTCGTCTTAGTCTTCATCTACGTACTTATTCGTTCTTCGCAGCCGCAAAACCGCTCGTTCGCCGAACTCGACTTGCTCTTCGAGAAGGGCGTCCCGGCGCGCAAGTTCGCTACGACCAAGGTCGATGTATTTGACGATGCGGTGTCGGAGGGTATCAGCGAGGAAGGAGGGGAGAAGGAGAAGGGCGATGTTTGAGCCACAGACGATGCATAATGTTTGAACATGATTCAACGAATATCTCGATAGCTTGATGGAGAAAAAAAAAATCACGAATGCACTTCCGCGAGCGATCAATCGATGTTCGTGCGGGGGTTTGAATGTTTTTTGTGCTGCCGCGTTTCGGATTTACTCTTCGCTACGCACAAGGTAATACGTCGCTCCGACGATCTCCAATCCATTCCGCTCTGCAAACTCGACAGCACTCCAACGACGACGAGCCTCGATGCTGGGATCGAGCTCCGAAGAGCCGGCGGGGAGTGTGAAGTTCGGAGGCTCGCGGAACAGGATGAAGGCTAATGAGGAGAGCACGTCAGTCGCAACACAATGGTGAGATTAACGGACACGCACTGTATCGGTGCAATCCACTGCCCTTCGGAGGTCCGGGTGGGCGATAGGCGTTGGCAGAAGGTGTGGTTTGGATCGCCGGCGCGCTTGGATCTTCAGAGGATACAAGGCCGGTGATCTAGAGGACAAGTTAGCATGATCTCATGAGGAAGGAATGCGCAACGCACCACCCAATGCCGAAAATTCCGACTCGTCGGCTGAGCCGCGCTCGGCGCGTCCGGGTCCAGCATCGCGAGGGTGTACTTGCTCTCGCTCTTCACCAATCCCTCCGCCGAGACTTCATGCTCCTGCGGGACGGCGACGAAGCTGATTTGCGGCTGTTCCACCGTCTGCGCGAGCGGAACCTCTGCTCCGAGGTCGACTGTGCCGGCGCCGGGGAGGGAGACGGTGAGGAGCGCGGTGGGCGTGAAGGACTCGGGCAGCACGTCGGGGACGATGCCTGCTTTGCGCAGCGCAGTGCTGAGGGCGGTGAGTGGGTCAAGGAGCGGCATGATGACGTGCAGAGACAAGCTGCGGTGCCCGGGCCGTAGCTGCCGGATACCACGTGTGAGGCTGACTCACTGACAGATGCCGTTCCCCGACTTGCTCCGAACTACCATCTGGCGGCTGCCTCGTCGGATGTGCGGCTCTGTGGACGACGCTGGCGACGAAGCGACGTCGCGCCGACGGCAAATGCGACACCGACCCAACGCCGCCCGCGACAGCCGTGAGGTTTCTCAAGTTCGCTGACTCGAAACCCCATATAAAGCTGCGGTGTGTGTCCTATGGCCCGCAGTCGAAGTCCGTCATGACACCAGAGGAAACAGATCGACTTCCCTACACGCCCGTTGGCGGTCCCGGAGACTTCACGATGAGTACGCGGAGACTCTTTACCCTTCTTTGCGTTGATTTGCGACGCGCTAGGTAACAACAACACTCGCGCAACATGGCTCCAGCTGCGCAAAAACAAGCCCCAGACTCTGCCCGAATCATCTGCGAACGGCGACCAGGACTTGCTGTCAAGTCTTCACGTGGATTTGCTCTTTCAGGTGCGATTTGTTTTGTTCTCCATTTCCTCGAGTCCTCAAAGTCTTCGCTCAGATTCTCGCGTATCTCCACCCCTTAGAGCTCATGCAACTCTCTCGTACATGCAAGCAACTCCGCACTATCATCTTCCCAAGCGACGACAAGGCCGCCGACGACATCTGGCGACGCTCTTTTCAAGTCGAGTCGGCGGCGAATCTCCCCCGACACCCCAGGATGACGGCCGGGCATGGAGCCGCGACCTGGTGGGCGCAAATGCTGTTCGGGGTGCCGAAATGCGAGGTGCGTAGGGCTCCCAACCGTACCCGTATTTGTACGGGTATACGGTACCGTATATACTGTACGGCTCCCGTACCGGCGGCGAGCGTAGCACAGATCTGTACTGTACGGGTGACGGTTCGGGTCAACCCGTCTGACGGGTTCTTTGATACGGCCGTTACGGCCGATGACGGCCGTAAATTTGATGCTGCCAGGCGAGGCAGGGCTGTGCCGAAGGCGGCTCTCACGCTCTTTGCTCTCGACGGCCATGGAGCGCTCACTCGCGCTCGACGATCCCTGTGATGTCACTGGAGCCTCAGGTGGTCGACCGCGGTCGGCCATTGACGCCTACCAACCGGGCGTAGCTCAGCGCTTGACGCGATTTGAGCTGCGATACCAGTCTTTCCACACCCACAACCGGGACTCTTGCTGGTAAGCCTTCTTCCCTTTGAAGTATCCTCTCTTTGGCCACCTATCTAAGCGTTAACCAGTGGCATTGGCTATACTATCATGCTCGGAGACACAAATCTCGAGCACCACTCACCCGCACCCCGAGCGCCACTCACCCGCACCCCGACCGTAGGATGACGCTCTCCGCACCCTTTTCCGTGTTTCCGAGTAAGTATTTACCATGATATCATCGCACAAAGGCCTGCTTAAAAGCCGAGAGCGCTAAAGTCGCCACTACAGATTGAATAGAACAGCTATGCGACCAACTTCACGCGTTCAGCAAACCGGGCCTCCCAGTGAGTTCTCACTTTCGTTCCTCGTCCCGTTGCTCATGCTGCCGATGCACAGAACGGGGCTCTTTTCTCGCATCTCGACCGTTTACCATCGCGTCGGATGCTACCAGCTGGATTGGGCTCAACGTCGGCGTGTTCTTGTTACCGCTGCTCATCCCGCTCCTCCTGGCTCACCTCTGCGGCCTCGATATCTCGGCTATGCTCGCATCGGACACGTCTCCATCGGCCTTCGCATTCACGGCGACCTACTTGGTGGTGTATTCTGGCGTTCTCGCCCTCATTTATGGTACGTGGCCGCATCTTTCCTGCCCGAATTGTCTCTGACTGTCTTGCTGCAGGTTGGCTCCTCTTTCCGGGCCTCTTCAAGTATCATCGAATACTCGCGCTCGCCTTTCCGCCCCGGAAACGTCGCTGGAGCTGGACTTTGATGACGGACCGTCGCCAGCGGCAGTGGAAGCAACGCCTCGAAGCGGGAGCAGGTTATTACACCGTCTTCGTCACCGCCTTCCAACACCAGACCTTGGCCATCAGTGAGCTTTCTGACTCTCTCTTCTTGACTTTGCGCTCATCCTGGACCCCCTCAGCGGTGAATCGTGAAACGACCGTCGAGCAAATCCACGACGAGCTGCAGCGTCGCGATGCGTTGCCAAACTGGGCGCCGTCGAAGCGTCCCTACTTTTTGCGAAGCTTGGTATTTGGAGTCCGCCTGTTTCATGGAGCGACACCGTCGCCAGTCTGGGCCTCGGTCCACTCTCAACGCTACAGCTGCGTATTCGCCTCCCCGGTGGGACTGGTACGTCAGCCGTTCACTTTTTTACCTACATCTCATTCCTATCGAGGTTCTACATCGCCTGCGGAGCCTGCATCGCCATCTGCGGGCCGAAGCAAACGCGCCCGGAACAACACCACGTACGAAAAGATTATCGCTGCCGAACAACTCGACGAGCATGGCAATGCCGCGGGCCCTTCAAGGCCTCCAAAGCGGAAGCGGAAACGCGCCGCTCAGGGTGCCACCTCGTCGCGACCGGATAACTCAGACGCGGATGACGACGACTTTTCGGGCAGCGGTAGTGGGTCTTCTGGGTCGGAGTCGGACAGCGACGACGATGCTCGCGTTTCTAACTCAGAGGCGCGTGCTTTTGCTTTATGTTCGTTCCGCATCGACTTACGATGCCGACAGCTTGCGGATTCTCTTCCAGCGATGACGGGGACATCGAGTCGCAAGCGCGCTAAAGAAGCGAAGGGGAAGCAGAAGGAGAAAGGCACGAAAAAGGGGAGCAAGCCAAAGCAGAAGAAGCAGCATAAGGAGGCTGCGTCGGATGTGCGTTCTCTTGCCTCTCATTATTGTGTGCTGTTAATTTCGTTGCAGGACGATGAACCGGTCGTCGTTTCGGGGACAGCACCGTCTGCTCGTCCGCACGCAACGAAGAAGACCAAAAAGGTATGTCTGGTACCTCGTTCCATATCTCCTGGCTCTAAAGACGCATTAGCGGGGGCGTCGCAACCCCATTTATCTGTTCTTCGAAGACGTCGACCAGGACAGTGACGGTACTGCGGAGGCCGACACATCGTATCATCGTTGCTGGCTGGGCAAGCGCCAGACGTTCAAGATCACGAAGGCAATGAACTACAGCTTGAACGGTGTGTTTTATGTTACCGTTGTGCTTCCTGCGTCGCTCATCGTCCATAGGTTTGAAAGGGCATGTTCTGCGCAAGTTCCCCGCGCACTATCGCCTATTCGAAGTTCTCAATGCCCAGGGCCGTGACCCGACGCCCGAGGAACTCGATATCATTCGCGGGAAGACCCTCGTTTCTGAGGGATGGGCCAATCGATACGTTGCGGAGCTCGACGGCATCAACAACAACGTGCGCGAGATGTTCGAGAAGCAGGCCGCCGCAGCCCAGGTACGTGTTCAGCGTCCTTTCGTAGCGACGTGTATGCTTATGCATGACAAGGCATGCCGTCGCTACGCTCCGGCCATGCTTTGGTATTGTATCATCGATATCCGAACTGGTCAACTTCAAGTTCCCAGTTTATGCCATATGAAGTTGCGGAGAACTTCGTGGCAGAAGTGAAAAACCAACTTTCTTCAAGGCTGAGTTTCTTCACCGAGCTTTCTTTCGCCTCGCAAATTTCGTGCTTTATCAATCGGCCCCTCGAGGTGCCCAACTGACCGGGCCTCGTACCATTTCTGGATCCTGCGTCGCAATATTCTCAAGGGTTTTTTGAGCACTTTTGTATTTTGTACTACGACACGAAAACATGATTTATTTACTTGAGTCGCGATACGGAGCCTGAGGGAGGGAGGCCGAAGTGAGGGGAAAAAGTGCGTGGGCGTCGGGCGAGGCAAGATCGGATGCACACCTTGAGCAGCTGGCGTACATGTTGACGGCAGCTTGGGCTGGGCTGAGAACTGTGCGGCAGCTGGAAGCGTTCAAGTTAGCACACACCTTTTTGGGTCGCCCGTATCTGAACCGTCCGAGTCGTCCCTCTGGCCCGGTGTAGGTAAATGGCGATGTCGCGCACCTAGGCGTCGGCGTGCTACGAATAGGCTGCACCACCGTTTTCAGGTAGGGAAATGGCTCTGCTCCTGGCGGCATCAATTAGCAAGGGCATGGAATCGGGAAAGAGCAGAACACACCGATTGCCCAGATCATCCTGCCGCCCAGCCATTCCTTGCCCACCGGCGTCCTGTTGCTCATCGTCCGCCTATTAACGTACACAGGCCCTGGGGGGGAATACGTCAGCCCGGCATGCGTTACGATGCTCGGGATCGCGTACCGTCTGGTCGTGGATGGGAGGTATAGCGAGCATGGAAGTGCTGGAGGAAGGACACAGAGGATACTCACCGGCGTCGATGCGGGTTGCCTGGGTTCCAGCGCCGGGAGAAACTGACACGCTGGAAGAGCTGGTGTGGCGAAAGGACGTCCGAAGTGGTGGGAGGAGGTAAGGAGCGATTATAATACGATGCTGGTCGCTCTTCCTTAGTCGAGTCAGATACGACTCCCTCGGGTGATTAGCTGAGATGCGCCGTCGGGCAGTGCATGGAGCGTCGATTCGTGCCCGAATCTCGAGACGGAGGATGCTGGTCAGCTTCGAATCGTGGAGGTCGGAGGCAAGGACGTGTCAGTGATGACGAAGAGTGACATCATGAAGGCAATGCGACTCCGGAATCTGTCCTGTTTGGGCTCAGATTTTCCCGTTCTCACGCAAGGCAGCGCGAGATTTGGACGAAGAGGGACACATTTATGGTGTAGTGCGCACAGGAATGCGGCGCTGGTTCTAGGTTTGTGTAGTTTGCTTAACAGTAGAGTAATCAGGCGCCTTGGGATCACAAGCATTTCGAGACGCTCGTCGCGAAATGGGTCGCCGCTTGCGACATGCCGTTTACGGTTGTCGAGGAGCCCGAGTTCCGGGCGATGCTCGAGTACACGCACCATCCATCGAAGAAGTCGCTGAAGATTCCGGGTGCGACCACGATTCGAACGCGGGTCATGGACCTCGGGGCGGAAATGCTGGAGGGTTTGAAAGCTATTTTTGCGGTAAGTGCCGCTATCCACTGTCCGAGCGAGTGTTATTCTGACTATTTGCACAGGAAAATACGTCAAATTTCTCCATCTCCCTCGACGCCTGGACCTCCAGCAACGGGCATGCATTCTTGGCCATTGTCGCCCACTGGATTGGGAACGACGGCAAACTCGGTGCGTCCTTAGATCCGATTCTTGACGCTCTCTGACCGTTATTCAGAGGAGTGCCTTGTGGATTTTTTGGAGCTCCATGGCGCGCACACGGGCGAGAACATGGCCAATGCGGTGTGGGCAAGTCTCGAGGAGTTGGGCATTACCGGTCGCGTACGCACACCCTCCGTTATTTGCACAGACGCCGACCATCGTCGTTTTAGATCGTGTCCTTTGTGATGGATAATGCCACCAACAACGATACGCTTGTCGAGCATTTCGCTAAGAAGTGTCGCGAACGCAATATCGACTTCTCCGAGGAGAACGGGCGCATGCGGTGCCTCCCTCACGTGATACATCTGGCTGCTCTCGAGGCAAGTTAGCAGCCTAACCTCCTTCTTCTCGCACTAATGCAATGGCAGCTGTTGAAGAAGGTCGGCGCGCTTAACGAGGGTGATGTGCTCAAGGCCATGGCTCAGACCGGCGCCTATCAAGATGCGGCGACCGAAGCGCCTGACCGCTCTCGCGACGACGAGCTGGTAGATCAGACTGACGAGGACGATGACGAGCCTGTAACGTGTCCGGAAGGCACCATCGCCGTTGGACGTGCGATATTTAAGGTGAACTGTTTGCTCGTTCATCTCTTCCGCGTCTGATAACCTTCCCAGCTACGCAAGATTATTCGACACGTTCGCTCCAGTCCGCAACGTCGAGAGAATTGGGTCAAGGTCGTCCGTGTCTTGAACCCGGATCCCACCGTTGCCGCCCTCATGCTCATACTGGACGTCAAGACGCGTTGGTCATCGACACATCAAATGCTTCGTACGTCGGCCCTCTTTCTTGTATTGTCGACCCACTGACGCACGACCAGGACGCGCACAGACATATCGCGATGCGATTAACATGTATGTTCATAAGGACTGCGGGGCTGGCGGTAGTGGCGCCCTGCGCGACTACATTCTGGAGGACGACGACTGGAAAGCGCTGGAGCTCGTCGCTTCATGGCTGAAGGTCTTTCGTCATGCCACCGTCCAGATGTCGACGACGAAGAAGCCGATGCTGTCAACGACGCACGCGGTCTTCCGGGGTCTGCAGGACGAGCTCAAGCGCATCATCGCCGAGCTACCTTACGACGTCGACATTGATCTGCGTCAAGGTCTCGTTGACGCGCACTGGAAGCTCAGCGAGTATTTCCAGAAGTTTGACGATTCAGAGCACGGCACCGTAGATACTAAACAGCCTTCGGTGGAAGGCCCTGCAAAGGCCTTTGCACAAAGGCCCGGGGCCTTCCCCCGAAGGCCCTCCAGTACTGTGGGACAGCCTCCGTCCGAAGTACCCGACGCCTTCAGGAGAAGGCACATTTCGGCGGAAAAGGGCCTTCTGCAGAAGGCCCGGGTACTTTTGTAGAAGGCACTGCAGGGCCTTCCACCGAAGGCACTTCAGGTACTTCGGGGGGAAGGCCCGGCTGCGCTTCTGCCAGATATCGCTGCTATTGGATAGGAAATAGAATATATTGTAGCGCTATTCTAGGACATCCTCGCGTACCCTACTGTCTACATCCTCGCCTACCTTACGCCGCCCCACCCGGCCCCTACTTCCTAACAAGTCATGAGCGCAAGAAATAAGACAGATCTGAGATTAGAGGTGCAACTCACCCAGGAATCACCGAAGTCGGACGTGCGCTCAAGTGCTTGCTGAGCGTCGGGGGAGCGCAAACACGATGTGTCGTCGAGACTGGCGTGTATTCAGCGACAGGTTCGATGAGAAAAAACTCGCCACTCAGCTCGTGGTTAATTCTGGAGAGTAACTTGGTCAAGAAACTGGATACCACTGCAGACGCTGAAACGCACCGATAGGTAGCAGTGAGACGTGTTTCCCGCTCCGCAAATCCTCGCAGCAGGGAGAGAGTGACACACATCTGAGGAAGGGAGGAATGAGCGGAGGCGCGATCCGCGACCGACAAGATACGCACCAAGCAGGAAATCCGCTGCCGAGAAACCCGCCGCCTTCGCGTCAGCCGCAATCCCTCGTCCTCACCGCAAGGGCGCCAAAGCTCCGGTCTCAATGGAAAGGAGGGGAGAGAGAGGGTTAGCAAGGAGCAGCCCCGAGTGCGATTGGTGACTCGGAAGGGAAAGTGGGGAGTGCGCCGCGGCGCCGCATGGAGCGAGGCCTACATCGCTCAAAAACTGAGCACAACATCGAAGGCGAGCATTTGGAAACGCACCTTGGGCCCTTTCGTCGCTAGTTGCCTGCTGACCGGTCCTACTCGCCGCCTAACCGCCGCCCCGCCGCCAGCACACACCACCGTTCTCGTGTTCCTCGGGTCCTATGGCCCTGGAAATCGGCGTACGACCCTTTTCCGAGGCTGCGAGTTGAATGGGAGTCAAGTTGGAGAGGCCGTCATGACAGACGAAGCCCACTCGCAAGTGTCGCCTCGGATTTGGAGACGCGTCGTTCTCGGCGTAGGGTGGTGCTTTCGGGCCGAAATTCGGGCAGCGTGGAGAGGGTTCCTGGTGCTAGGGAATGGGAGGTTGAATGGGAGCGATGCAGCCGAGGCAGAGGAGGCCATGAAGGGAGCGGAAGAGAGGCGGAGTCACTGGTGACACACAAGCTGATCCCTCCGGAGTCTTTCGCACTTCTGCTTGCTCGTCATCGATGCATCGGTCCCGGACACTGCATCTCGGTTCGCTGGGAGGAGGGCGTGCTGCGGACGGCACTGTGCGGCCGTCGTTGAGCGGCAGCGAAGGTGAAAGGCAAGTCTGCGCTGTCTAAGCCTGTCTTTGCCATTCGGCGCCGCTCTGGCTGCGGGTAGTACAGGTGTCGGTACTGGGTATTAAATCGCTGACTACTGCGCTGCCCGCGACGTCGCTGCGGGGCGTCGTCGGGTACCACAGTGAACAGAGCTGAAAAAAAAAAAAACATTCAAAAGAATTCCTTTACTACGCGTCACAAGCGCCAAAATGGAACGCAATTGGAGCTGTAGGATGAGGTACTAAGGACAACTAAGTATACAGGTAGATAGACCATGTTAAAATACCTTTAACACCCAGAAATTGGCTACTTTAGTGTGGGGATTGCAGAAAAACAAGCAAACTTTTAGCCGTCATGATCAGCGCCGCTCCAGCTCGAAGCCGTTGTCTGCCCGCTGACACATCCGAGTGGTTCGAGCGATGCCAGAAGTCATGAAAAGGAAGCACATTGCGGTACTTGTGGCCTTTGGTACTTTCCCATTGATTAATACAGCGGGAAAAGTACCGGGAGGCACTTCACCCGAAGGCCCTCGGAGTGCCTTCCCAAGCTGTCGCGGGCAAAGTACCTCAAGGTACTTTGGTTGAAGGCCCTCCGAGGGCCTTTGGAGCTGCTGCTTGAGAAGTACCTGGAGGTACTTCCACCAAAGGCCCTTGGAGGGCCTTTCAAGGCTCTAAAGGCCCTCTGGAGGGCCTTCCCAAATAAGTGCCTTTCACGGAAGGCCCTCAGAGGGCCTTCCCAAAACAGGGCCTTCCCGTGAAGGCCCGATTCCGCCTCCGAAGGCCCCGGGCCTTCATGGAAGGCCCTTTACTTTCCACGGTGATCTGTCTATGGGCTTGCTGTGCGTGCCCTCTCAATCCCTTCTTTCCCTGCTGATGATTTTTCAGTGCTAGACCCGCGTATTTCGTACGAGAACCTCTATCAAGACTACAAGTCTGATCCCGACCTCCATGCTCGCCTCGAGAAATCAAAAATCGCCCTCAAATCCCATTTCCTCGCCAACTACGCGCCGAAGGGAGGAGCCGTCGCGACTACCACGACTCCGCCGGACGACACCCGCAAGAACACATCGCCCGTCAAGATCGACTTTACGCGGCGCTACGCGTCTTCGGCGCCGGCCGGTATCGAGGCTGAAGTCGACGAGTACTTCCGTCTCACTGCCCGCGCCGAGCCGTGGAAGGTCGATCCTCTGGCTTGGTGGCATGTCCGGCGCGAGCAGTTCCCGCACCTCTATCGGTTCGCTCGTGATGTTCTGTGCATTCCAGGTATGTCCCTGTCTTTTGAACTGATTTACCAGTTTGCTTATTTGTTTTCCAGGCTCTGCGGTCGCTGTCGAACGAATCTTCTCGGGCGGACGCGACACCATCGGTCTGCGGCGTGCCAGTCTCAAGGCAGACACGATCCGCACGTTGATGTTCGTCAAAGCGCGGCTGCGCCTTGCTCGTACCGCTGTAATTGAGATTCTGGGCGACGAGGACTAAGTAGAATGTCGAGTACATGTCGATGTAATAGCCTGGACTATGAATAGTGCAGTTCTCGCTACAGCTCTCGTTGGATACGGCCGTCGCCGCCCGTATACGGGCAATACGGTACGGCACCCGTACCGTCCTGGCTCTGCTTCGTCGCCCTTACGGTACGGGTCGACCCGTTCCGTCGCGAGAAACGGCCGTAATTTGGACGGCCGTACCCGTATACGGTACGGTTGAGAGCCCTAGCGGTGCGTAAGATCGTTGCATTCAGATTTAACAGAAGGTAATTCCGATTTTCCGATGGACAGCGGTGCGGAGCACTCGAAGGCCCCTTCGTGGCCATATACGATCGCCCGTGGGTACTGCGCTGCCCAATCTCGTGCGAGCTAGACCACGAGGAGGAATTGTCCGACGCAGAGCAAGAGGTCAGCCATCGTTCTCGAGTTTCTTTCGTCTATCTCACACACAAGCCCGCAGCTTACTGCTGTCTTCTACGACTGGGACGACGACAACGCAGAGCTCCTTGGGCTTCGCGACAGATATGCTGCCCGTCACCAGCGGTGGCGCGAAAACCGAGGCAGGCTCTTCGGCGCGTGCGTTTCTCAAGGCTCTCCGAGCTCCGTGCGTCATGACTCACGAGGGTGCAGAGTGGAAGAGCGCCTGAGCGACGCGGGCTACGACAGCAACGTCCTCGAGTGCGAGATCTTCTGGGAGCAGTGGGAGGTCCGCGGGATTGAGATTACTGCAGCATTTTAAATGGTTCGTCAGGCCCTGGAGCCCGTGACGGGCCTGACGAACCGGATCTTTCGTCAGATTCAGCTGCGCGCCGTGACTGACGAAAATTTTCGTCACTCCAGGCGCGAGGCAGCCTCTCGGACGGCACCGGCACAAGCCGGCGCGCCCGCCCACGAGTCTCTGTCGCATATCTAGGCAGATTTTTCCTGTTCAAAGTCTTTCCAGTGTTGTCTAGCACCAAACTTCCGGAGAAACTCACTCAAGACACCGAAAATGGGCCCAGGAACAGCCGCCGCAGGCGAATTTCTGACCGATTTTGGACCGATTTTGGGCTGTTTTTCGACCTGTCCGAGACCTTTCGTCAGTCCGCGCGGACCCCTGTGACTGACGAAATATTTCGTCGTTCGGCGGGGGTCGTGACGCGTGACTGACGAACCATTTAAAATACTGCAGTAACCACCCGGGTAAAGGGCGAGTATATACCAGAATAGTGGTACTGGGACTCGGCCCCAGTACCATTTTTCAGTAAGCGAGCGTGTGATTTCCTCGAGTGTCATCATGATCTGAGTCCAATCAATTCATCAAAGTCAGCGCTAACTCACATATTTCGCCAACTCAGGTGGATACAGACATGTTACAGCAAGGAAAGGCCCCTTTAAGTACGTACAATGTATATCCACATTTTATCCGAATTTTATTTATTTATTCTGAGCTGTTTTTACCTATTTTTTGCTTCCTAAGATAATCATCCAGTCCATCAATCTTTTGACTTGATGTGCCCGAGTCCCATTTTGATCTGCCTCAGTGCCATTTTCTCGCTCGCTTAATGCATCAAAATGGGACTGGGGCAGTTTCCCGAGTCCCAGTACCACTATTCTGGTCACTCCTCATCAAGGACGGATGACGGATAAACGTACGTTGGCCTGCTTCGATTTTCGCAGTAATAACTTTCTTTGATTAGTATGGGATCAAGTCGGGCCGGAGCTGCGAGCGCTGGCGGAGCGTATTCGCGTCAATGAGTTGTGGACGGAGGGATAGGAAAGAGCGGTATGATATTTTTTGCATGCACATTTGTGTAGAGTAGGCCCATAGGGAGCAGCGTCATTTGATGCTTTTTCGGGCCGAGACTCGAAGGCGCAAGTTTTGCGACTTCGGAAATTACCCGCTTGACCGTGATACTTATTGAATATTTACCTCATGCGTCGGGCCGAGGTGATCGGAAGCGGCCCGGTGATGATCCGTCAGTGATCCGACGTGGTGGAACCCGGCACCATTATTTCGGACTTGCGGGTGTCGCTCGGCACACCACGGCACGACTCGGATAAGGGAATCATGAAGTACGAGAAAACTACATTTGAACCATATCCCAGCAAGTTGAAGCTAGACCCGAGCACCTCCATCGTAAATGACCTCTGCTTCGCCTCTAGACCCCAGGTCAATGTCAGTGCGCAAAGAAAGCCGAGTACTTACCGCTTTTCCTCGCCCTGCATATTTGCGTTTTAATGAACGATTGATATCTGATGGAATTCCGAATCACTCACATCTTCCCACCAAGCCAACTGTGCGGTGAGCTCCGTCAAGCCGAAGGAGAGCACGACGTCAAAATTCGACTGATAGTATACTCCTGAAGGGCCAATGCGTGGCCGCAAGTTCCGCGCAGCGTTGGTAACATCCGCTTTGATCGCGCATAGCTTCGAATATTTATCTGTGTGGTGAGGGTGTTACCGAAAACGAGAGATACAGATGAAAGAACATGCCTCTGTCCACATCCATCCACCTAGGAGACAACTCGAAACCAGTGTACTTCAAAATGTCGACTTCCAAGTCCATTAGGTGGGTGACGTCTCGCGCCTTTCGCCCAAACGACGCGCGAAACTCTTTTGTCTCGTCTACTTTGACGTCCTAGAAGGATTTCAGCGGAAGGCAGGCAGTGGTCAAAGAACCTCAGATACCCGGCGAAGAATGGCGGAGAAGCCAACAGGGAGGCATCGCTCACCCGCCAGATTGACTTGCGTAAGCTTAGTGCGCGCTCGATGCTCGCGGTCTGTAGCATCGTAAGAGACCGTACAGTCTGTGCCATACGTGTCTTTAGCCACTCTCGCAGTGACGAAGTGGTCAAGATAGAAGGAGACTGCTCCGTCGGAGACAGCTTTGTTCCTAGTAGCCAAGTGCTTAGGCAAAGAAGTGCGGGGGAAGACATGCATACACGTTGCTATCGGGGCGGGAGACATCGAGCCCGATTTCCCCGAGTCGTCGTTTGACCTCCGAGAAAAGCCATTCACTGGCCGCAAATCCACCAACGAGGCAAACACTCTGCGGAAAGTAACAGCGAAGAGCGCAATGCGAACGTGGCTTCAGCATACCGTAATGTGAGCATGGGAACGCGCCTTTTGCCGGCGGATCGCGGCGATGATGGCATCGATGGAAGGTTGAAAGAATCCGGCCACCTCCTTTCTGCAAATCGTCATGGGGCAGTACCATGAGCGGAGGAGACAACGAACCCTGGAAGCTTCATCTGCCCATTGATGATCCCAAAAGCTTCGTCCGAGTCCCGAAGACTTCCGAATTTGATCCAGGAAAATTGATCCGTGTCCCGGAACTTGAGTTTGGCACTTTCATCGAAACGCTGGGCAATTTCTTCGGCGTCTGCTAGATATCTCGAGTTTCGTAGCTTTGCTACAATATTGATGAGCCAAAGTTGAGAGGAACTTGCAGGCCTTACCTTCAATGCAACGACGAGCGCTTCGACCCACAAAAACCGAACCAAACATCAGACCTGTCCATTACGATCAGATTTTGATGACGGCACGGTCTGCTTACATTCGGCGCGCGCAATCTCTCCAAAACGGGTCACTTCATCATCCGCGTTGGAGGTTTTGTGATATGCGCTGATGTCGACCGTCCCCCCGCCGGCATCGACAATGATGACGCCTTCGCCTTTCTTAAACAGTCGATAATCAGCTCATCGCCAGAGAGGAATGCGGCAAGCACTTACATCCAATGGTCCGGATGCGAGACCGTTGAGAATGCAGTAGTGAAGACTCGCCTCCCCTTCCGTGACAAAATGGATGCGTTTGCGCCCAGCCATGCCGCGGACGAGGCCGGCCTTCTTGGCAGCCTCGCGCATCATAGCTTGTTGCGACCCGCCCCAGCCGTTCGGATGGGTGAGAATAAACTCCGTCGTGTCCTCGAGCGTGATCCACAACGCGTCGCCGCCGGGATAATGCTCCGTGATGTAGGTACGAGCGCACTTCAGTAAATAGCCTAGAAAATCAGAGAAGACGCTCGTCGCCGTCTTGTTCCTGGGAAGCGGCGGGATCGGCGTGTCGGCCCGAGGAACCGTGATAGCGTCCGGTTGCATGTGAAGCTTGAACCTGACAGGGTTCCCTGGTTCAGCGACGGCGACAGACCTGTGGAGTCTGGACCACGCACCATGTGGCCTGCTGCCAACCTTCCCTGGCAGCAACCTGTTTGACGTCTTCGTCTAAGGCCTCCGCACCAAATGCACGCGCCATGCCGCTTCCGTCGTACATGACGATAGATGGGACCTTCGAGTCGCCACCGATGGGAGGCTGAGACGGAAACCTGGCAGGTAGTGAGGAAACATATGGCGCCGACGGAAGCCCTCACCGGGTGACGGGAAGAATCTGAGGTATTTTCCCGGGGTCGAGCAGACTAGCTAAACGTAAGATGCATCTTGCAGCTCAAGTCTTCGGATGCGTACGCACCAGTAGGAAATGCCTGCAAAAGTGGTACCCAGGTCAAGACCAAGGATGAGCTTGCGCTCAGTACCAGCGTACGGCTTGCGGGCGACCATGAGGGAAGGTGAAGAGACGCCTAGCCCCGAACACGAGGCAGAGTCAATCTAGGGGTGCTCGAGTGGCCACCAATCGCTGTGGGCGGTAAATCTGGTCGGAGCCACCACTTCATCGATAACCATGGCCGAGCGCTCGGCAGCACTGCATCGATAGACGCTGGGAACCGGGGTGGGTTCATGTCGCTCTCGACGCTCATGAAGACCGTCGGGAATCAGGCTGTGAACGCGGTATCGCGCGCCGTCGAGCTCGTCGCGGGGTCGACGTCGGTTGATCCGCCCAGCGAAACAGGCACCACACCCTCCATACGCGGAGCTGCGGTCCATACGCAGCAAGAGCTGAATCAAGGGAAGATGCTGCAGCCCGCCGCCCAGGCTCCAGCAGCAACTGAAGCTCGCCCAGCGAAAAACACCGGAGGAAGTCGCGCTCGCGTACCTCCAACCACTGGCATGAGCGCCTCGACGGCACCAACCCCGTCGCTAGTCCCCACTGCTCCTCGCTCCGCGCCGACTCGGGCCGAAATCGAGACGCTCCAGAGCCAGCTTCTCCAACAGCAGGCGGAGCTGCAGTCTCTTCGAACTACAAATCAGTCTCTTCGATCCGCAAACGACCAGCTGGAATCCCAACTGAAGCAAGCAATCGCGGTCAGCAGCGCTTCGTCCCCCGCCTTCAGCCCGACGGCGAGCGGCGCATCCATCGGAGATATTCGGCGCATGCTGGATGACGTGTCGGCCGAAATATATCATCTGGCGGCGGCGTTAGCAGATTCCTCGACGCATCCTCCGCCAAGTTACCTCGAAGCACAGGAAGACCTATCGCAGTACACGGCCCACGTGGTCAGAACATTACTCCCACCGCAGATTCATCACTTGTACCGATCTCGGGCGGTAGTTCCGGACGTCGTGAATCAGATGGCCCTGCAGCACGTTCTCGTTGCTTGGTGCCAGCGGCGAGTCAGTGGCTGGATTTTTGGGAGGGGCGAGCCATTGTTCGAAGGTTGTTTGGACGAGACATTCATGCTCTTGAGGATGACAGGTGAGTCTTCTGCGCTGCGCTCGAGAATACAGGCTGAGCAACGTAGAGGATCCCGGCGACGCATGCCGGTGGCGAGCTCTGACCCGAAAACACGTGGAGACAGAGCAGGACCGCACCAAGACGCTACGATGGCGGCAAGACGACTTGTCGATGTGCATACAGGCATCTGTCTCCTTCTTTAACCCGTCGCTCGTCCAGTTGGTTCCTGGTCTCGTCGGGAAGCGGATAGTCGCCATCTGCGAAGCGACGAAAAGGTTGCACGACGCTGTCGGTACGAAGGTAGTCTCTGACGATCTACAAATCACATACATCGTACCTGGAACGCCGTTCAACCCTCAGCGGATGGAGGATTCATGGGCGACGGCGGGCAAGCGGCAGCGAGAAGTGGACGAAGTTGTTTGCACGACAACTTTGGGCCTGGTGAAGATGGTTCCGCGAAGTCGACACGAGGTGCTCATCATCGTCAAGCCCCAGGTATTTTTGCTCTCGGATCTAGAGGAGCTTCGTCGTAGTCAGTAGCGTTCAAGTTGACTTATCGTGCACGCGTGCATGTCGCCGTACCTGCAGAGTAGGACAGTTCTCACATCATGAGGTGTGAGCAGGTGAGAACGTCGTTATACAGCGTGGGTTGAGGACTTGAAGGTTGCTATCTTTGGTCTGCGCACTGCGCAGAAGAACTGAGTTCCGGGGATGACCGTCAAGAGCAAGTGCGTCACATAGTGATACCCATCCATGCGACTTGCTGCGGACGCCGACGACGACCGCGTTCTTCTCCCCGTCTCTCGCGCCTGGCGCCACCATGACAGCCGCTACATCCATGACCCTCCCGGCGACGCTCGCATCGCAGGCTCACTAAGCCCTCACCTGGTTACCAAGCAGGAACGCGCTGAGAAAGCAGATGAAAAGTAAGACGCTTTTCGCGCATATAAGTAAGAACGCTTTCGCGCAGGTACCAGCCCATCTTACAAGCTTACCCACCACCCCCACGCACAGAATGACCGTCTCCACGTCGCCCAGCGCCCCACTCGTCGTCATCGTCGGAATCACCGGCAACCAAGGAGGGAGCGTCGCCACGGCGCTCATCGAGTCGGACAAGCCGTACCGGCTCCGCGGGCTAACGCGGGACGTATCCCGTCCAGCGGCGCAGGCGTACGCGGCGAAGGGGGTGGAGCTAGTCTCGGTGGCCATCTCGGTCGGGAACGAGGACGGGGTGAAGAAGGCTTTCGAAGGAGCAGAAATCGTCTTCGTGCGTCGTCATATCCCCCGCCCGTTTTTCAAGGTCTAACGCGGTATCCAGGCGGTGACGAACTTCGAAGAACACATTTCCGCCGAGCGCGAAATCGCCGAGGGCAAGCTCATGGTCGACGCCGCCGCCTCCATCCCCACTCTCAAACTCTTCATCTGGTCCGCGCTCGAGTCGTTCGCCGAGCTCACCAGCGGCCAAGTCGCCGGCTGCGCGTTTTTCGACGCCAAAGCGGCCGTCACCGCGCACGCCAAGTCCATCCCCAACTTCCCACTCTCAGTTGTCCAAGCGGGATACTACGCGACGAATATCTTCAAGTCGGTCCCGTTCGCGCTGCGTCCGGATGGCAGCGGAGGGTATACCTTCAGCCTCCCACTCTCGGGTAGCGCGACAGTCCCGCTGTTTGACACGGCGCACGACTACGGGCTGTACGTCCGCGCGGCGATCGAGTTGCCGCAGTTTGGAGCGGGGAGCGAGGTCCTGTCGGGGACGCACATCTCGTACGACGACATCATCAAGGAGCTGGCTGCTGGTGCGCATTGCCCTTCTTCTTCCTTGAGGAAGGATTCTAACCTGTGCGCACAGTGACGGGCAAGAAGATCGTTTTCAAACCCTCCACCCAACCAGAATTCCGGGCCGTGTTCCCTTTCAAGCCCATGGCTGATATGGTGGGCGAGATGTTCCGGGGCTACGATTCCTGTGGATGTACGTTCCTTGTTTCTCGCTCTTGCTATTAAGTGCATGGACTAAAGCCAGCGCAGACTACGGTCCTAAGCCCGTCACTTCGCCTGACCTCCTCGCACGCAAGCCGCGGACGTGGCGCGAGTATCTGGATGTCTTGGGGAAGGAAGAGGTGCTGAAGAGGCTTGGTATTTGAGAGTTTTCGGTAGCTTCGGAAAATGTACGTGTTTGTGTGTAACTTACGATGACTGCTTTAATTTCGCCTGGGTTGGGCCATCGTGTCGAGTAAGCACACCGGCGGGTCAATTTCCGTTCCGCGGAAAGCCTACGCCTCGTCATCAAGTGAACGCATCTATGTCCATGATGTCCGCGACCTTCCGGAAATGCTACAGACGAAAACGGCCACGGCCAAGCTTCTCCGCAAGCAAGCGAGCACTCGGTAAAGCTCTGTAAAGCTCCACTGTGGTCCGTGACCGTCGATCTGCCATGCGACGTGTTCGGCACGGGCAGCGTTGGCCGTCATCGGCCTTGGCGCTCCGCATCAGGCGGGCGGCGAGATCATCCCGACATAGTACGACATGCACAACATACCACTGGATCCGAGTCGTATAAATACGCCTCGTCGTGGCCTCCAAAACTCAGCTCCACTTCTCCCCCGTCTCAACAAACAAACAAACAAACAAACATGCGCTTCAACGCCGCTCTCGTCCTCGCTTCCGTCGTCGCCGCCGTCCAGGCGACCGACTTCCGTCTGCTGTACAACCTCCCCCCAACACCGACGCGCTCACCTTCGCCGTCGAGTACGTTCTTCTTTTATTCTGTCTCCTTTTTGCGACGGCGCTGACGCACGGGTAGGTTCGGCAACGCCTGCGCGACCTGGGCCCCCGCCCTGGCCAGCGGCGTGCCCTTCCAGTCGTTCAACGTCGAGGCAGGCGACTACCAGGGCAAGAACAAAGACAGTGAGCCAGCCATCCGCGCCATGCTTTCCTCTGCGTCAAGCTAACCAACCCGCTTCGCAGCCGAGGCCTTGATCGAATGCGTACGCGCTTTCCTCTGTTCAGTATTCGTTGTGGATGACGCTGACGGTGTTGGAACAGGTCTTCGGCGTCGCCGGCGACCAAACCGCGTACACCACCGACGTCGCTGCGTCCCTCGGCGCTACCGAGGCTTCGTAAATAGATGGAGCTCACCATCAACCAACGGACAAGGCATTATATCACGTCGTATTTGATGATTAGTTACGTTCAAGCTGCTGGATGTTCTTACACGTCTTGAGCTGCATGGTTCCCGCAGAATGAGATTGTTTCCGGTGCTTGTTTTGTTCATCTGAGGAGCAGTTGCGACGTAGAACATCACAAGTCGTGGGCGACTGGTTCTTTGACTTGGTCGCGATAGAACTGAGCAAAGACTTGGGGAGCGACGTAGCGAAGCCATGGTCCTTATGGCTCGCAATCCTTCACTGGCATGTGGTGGTACATTTGGGTGCAAATTTTTCGTAGACGCAGATCACAGAAGTAATCGAAACGGATAATCTGCGAGGAACATGAGTACTCTGGCGAGAAGCTTCAAAATCAGACGCGACGCACGCCAATTTTTCAGTTTTACGAACACCACCAGCACCGAATACGTCAACAGCATCACCACCGTCCAAGAATACACGAAAAGGCGCTGTCGGAGGCGCGACGTGGTGGCTTTCGGCGCGATGCTCGCGAGCATGTAGAATGAGAGACCGAGCAGCGCGTCTAAGAGTGGTTCGAGGCAAGCATGATGAGTGCTCGTATACGTAGCGGAAGCGGGGAGGGACGCACACATCGGCACCACCATCCGCACTTCCATCCCGTACATGTGCGACATGCCGTTGGCGACCCAGCCGCCGGTGTACCCCGTGAGCGGGACCTCGTGGATGCGCGCGTGCATGAGGCCGCCGCTCATGATGAGCGTAAAGCTGACGCAGGCGGTGGCGAAGAGCCAGCGCGTGGCTGATGATATGGCTTGGGAGTGGGTTGGTGCGAGAGACATGAGAGGGATGGAGGCGAGGACGACTCGGAGCCACGGTGGCAAACGTTTGTTGAGAGTGGTATCGTCTTCGGGAGAATACCGGGAGAAGCGCGAGGGGACTCGGAAGGCTCGTCATATGAGGTTTCCGTACTCCGAAGAGCGTCCGACGAAGAGAGACATTGGGCCTATATGGTTGAAATAGTGTGTCAAAATTCAAAAATACACAAGTTGACCGTTTTTCAGGGAATTTGCAACAAGTTGAGGGGAGAAAGTAACAAGTTAAGCCTGTATGGATACAAGTTTAAGAAGGCTCATACAAGTTGGTGAACTTGTATGCAAGTTCTCAGTGTGCATGGAGTGGAAGCACAAGTTGAGACCCTGAAAGTACAAGTTGTATCCTGAAGAAACAAGTTGCTACTTTATACAGAATTTCCTCCATGTCCTTGATTGCCATCAGATGTTGAGAGAATTCCATTGATCATAGATCAGTCGGATTCAATCCCAGGACAGGTCCCCCAGTTTTCAGTATTTTCTGTGTATAAGGAATTGGCCTTCCTTGGGGTACTACATGCTTTATCTGTGGCTAACATTTTTCTCAGAGAGCCCACTGTATCAAGGATCCAAACCACAGAAGCCATCAGGAGCATCATATAATTTTGATCTATTAACAGTGATCCATCAACCTCTTACCCCAAATTATGGCCTGAATGAGACAACTTCCCTCTTTGAAGGTCAACTTGTGCCCAAGAGGCTCAACTTGTATTCAAGAGACACAACTTGCATCTTCGCAACCTAACTTGCATGCAAGCTTCCAAACTTGTTCTTCCCAGTCCAAACTTGTGGAAACTAAGACATATTTTTGACACACTATTTCAACCATAGGCCTAAAACGCAGCTGAAGTCGTTAAAGAAGACAACGATGCGGTTGGCCCCGTATAGCACGGCCACTTCGAGTCTCCAACGCGCTCGTAGTTTGACGCTGGATCCGCAGGCGATGGAGTTGAACGCGTCTGGTTCTCGGGGCGTTTGCCGGGGCACGTCGCGGGAAATGCGCCTTGGGCGTCGACATGAACGCAGGAAGAAGACGCGTCATCACACCTTGACTAAGCAGCGCGATCGGCGGGAATCGGAACCAGAGCTCCGCCGGCGGGCATCAGAAGGGTGCGCCACCAACGGGAATGACGGATCCACGCCTGTCTGCTTCGCCAATGCAATGTACTCCAGCCTCAAGGCAGCCTCGAGGCGGTTGCAGGACGTCAGTTGCGCCTACGGACTTTGTAGCTGTTTCCGATCGCCTAAACCCGGACTTCGTGGGGTACGTCCCGCAGCCGCCACACGCGACGCGGTTCCCGAGAATCCTTTTCAGTAAGTCACGGTAAGTATGCCATGCGCCCATGAGCTTGATTAATATGGGACTTTTCCAGGCCGACACTCGTATTATCCGCCGAATCCGTCGACAAATAGCAGGTGCGCTTCCCGAGCGGGAAATACGAGGACGTGCAGCGCAGTGGCGGTTTCTTTGCGGGTTCCTCGGTGGTAAAAGGTAACGAGAATGCCTCGAGGCACGATGCGCGCAGAATTTTTCACTCGTGCTTTGAGCTTAAATATCCTTCATCAGCGGGCTTGTCATCCACTGATGCGCCCGATGCGCCCCGACGTCGGCTGTCAATGGCATCGGCATCACGCCGTTATCTCCGTTGGTCCGGCGCAAATCCCGACAAGCGCCCATGAAGCGCCGCCAGCGCCTAACGACGATGTGGGTGGCTTCAGAAGCTCGGAGCTCGATCACGATCGACTCGGACTCGGACTCGAGGTTGACTCCGAACTCGTGCTGGGCTTGCCTCGGCTGCCCGTTTCGGAAGTAGGTTACCGTTTGGCCATGCTGTTTCCGCATGGACGGGACCTCGGACCGGAGCGTACGTCGTAGATACTAGACGCCGGTGGGCGTTGAGTTGGAGATACATATGCATGAGGGACAAGTAAAATCTGCAGAGCGCAAGCATCATAAGGCTGACGCTGGGCTCGAACCTGCGCGATCAGAGTTTATTGATGCGGCATGCGAACCCTTTTGCTTCCGCGGAGGACATTCCCTCGGGGGAATGGCGCATGCGCAATCGAAGGGATACAGCACATATCTGTGCAGGGAATACACCTGAAACGAAGTCACTTAATCGGACTTGCGCTGAGCTTCAATTAATTTAATTTAAAGGAAATTCGACTTCAAGGCATACGATTCCAGTTGAACCATAGGGTGCTGCTGGTGATGATGACACGGGCAAAGAGGGGATCGATGCCTGGAATGGATCGACCGCGACTCGACTCGAATGGACTCTCGGCACGAATGTAGCACCTACTAGAGCTTGAGCTTGAGCTTGCGAGACCGTAACAGACGATCGCCTCGGGCTTGTAGATAGCAGCGAGCGCCGTGGCTCCGCTGCTTGCGGAGTCGCGGCCTACGTAGGTTGACGCAGCGATTTTTCTTTTGCTTCAATGCGTGATGTCCGAGCTCATGAAATCTTCTACAAACCAGTGTGAGCGAGGAGCAGTTCGCAAATCACTCGATTCCGAAACACCATTTTCGCAAGCCTGAGAGCACCACACATGGAAGCGTTCGAACGCGGCGCTGGTCGTCAACTTGAAGCGACTATCGCGATTTTTTTTGCTTGTTTTTCGGGATGGAGTCGCGCTTGAGTTGGCTGCCAGTGGTGATTTGCGGGAGCTGAACGTATGCGGCGTTGGGCGCTTGCGGCACCGAGTGCGTCGGAGGGCCGCCGGTGGGGAGTGGGGTTCCGGTAACGAAAGGGATTGCGAGAGCGGATCGTCGACTACTGGGTAATGTAAGTGCCACAGGGGGAGGATAATCGATGGACGTCGGGCGGTTCCAGTGGTCGTTTTCGCGCTAGTGCCTGGGCAGCGCTGAGCGGTCGTAGCTAGCCAGCTGCCTTCACGGAGGTTGCGGGGTAGACCATTCGGGGTTTCTCGATGTGCGGTCTTGAGCTCTTGGACGACTGAGAAGCCCTCGGGAGGAAAAGCAAGGTCAGACGACGGAAGAACCAGACGTTGTCGGCGATATTTTGATTCCGCCCTCGACGGTCTTCACCGTCGTCACCCCTAGTTTTCGCCAATCTCTGGAGAACATTGATTGCGATGTGCGAATGGTGGAATTCATCTCGGCTGCGGGTGGACAGGTCTCCGTGGGAGGCTGAGAGGGGCCCGGAGCGGGTCGGGCGTGCTACTGAGCGGCTCCTTGTTGTCTTCTAACTAGCTAGTGCTGGTCGTCAGAGACACAGCCGGGTGCGTCGTCGCGAGAGAAGGCCAAGGCGGGACAAGGACGATTGACGACTTGGACAAGGATTCGGAGAATGGTGGCACCGGGTGGCGACGAGGAACGTTTGTGCTCTTGAAAGTCGTCTAGCGACGCTGACGAGGACGGCGGTGCGAGGGACAAGGGAGGCCTCAGAGAGACAGAGTTGGCGAGCAACCAAAGTCGGAAGAAGGGCGGCTCACATGGCAATCATCGTACGTCAGCCTATCCCAATTCGTGCGGCCACGATGCACTTATCGATCTGAGATCTCTCGGCCGGTGTCGACGCGTGGGTGCGAGCACAAGTGAATTGGATTCTATAAAGAGTCCAGGTCCCTCGGCGCGACGTGGCGAAGTTTTCCGCGGTGCCTTTTCCCCTCCCTCACTCTTCACCACTCTCTGCGAAACCCCGACCCGCTCCGTTGCGCCACCTGCAACGCTCCCACCGGAAGGACGAGACGAAGATGCCAGTCGAACGCACTCGAGGATCCCGTCGTACGGTTGCAGACGGTGCGCTACCACCGCCGATTTAGTTCCCGCGGGCATCCAGCTAATTTACCGCACTCCAGGCGACGCCCTCGTCTGGACGCAGCCCGAGACCGGACCCGGCATCGCGTTCGCGACGAACCTCACACCCACCACCTTCGTCGTTGAGGAACAACAACCCCAACAATCGTTCTTCATCCTCGAGCCTTCCCCGTCCCTGTCTCTGGCTGTGTCTCCCAAACGCAGACGTACAGCGTCGGCACCCACCCCCGCTTCCGCTCCTGCTGCTGGAACACTCGCTGCCGAGCTTAGTGGCCTCCCACCACTCGTCGACGCACCTCCAGCTCAACAACAACCACGCATCCCCCGCCCGCCCAACGCATTCATCCTCTTCCGCGCCTCCTTCGTCAAAGCAGGCACCGTCCCCGCGCAAGCCGAGTCCTCGCACGCCGCGCTCTCTTCCATCGCGGGCCTCACCTGGGCGCAGCTCCCGCCCGCGCAGAAAGCCGTGTGGTACGAGCTCGCCAAGGAGAAGCGCGAGGAGCACGCGAGGCGGTTCCCGGGGTATGTCTTTCGGCAGACGGGGACGGGGGATAAGGAGCGGAAGCCGCGGGTGAGGGTCAAGAGCCGGCGGAAAGGCGTTGACGATGCGGACGGTGACGGTGGTGGGGTTCAGAGTAAACGACGGGACGTCCCGCCTGCAGACCGCGAACGCGAGGCGCACATCGCGGAGCTCCTCATCGCGGGCTTCCACGGGCGCGGCTTGGCCGAGGGCGTCGAGGAGTACGACCGTACGCGCGGGAAGAAAGCGGGCACGGAGATCCGCTTTGGTATCGTCGAGACGCCAGAGGACCGACGCCGCGCAGAGGCGGAGGCGGAGGCGGGGACGAAGACGCGCAAGACATCCAAGGCGCCGAAGCGCAAGTCCACTTCGCGCTCTGCATCGGCGCCGTCGACGCCTGGCCCCTTCGACTTTGAGTTCGAGTTCGGGAGCGGCCCGGCTTCGCCCGTCGACACTGTGCCCGACACCGACTCGACGCCGCCGTCCTCGCCCGTGGGCTGCAGTCCGTACGACTGGTCTTTCGACCTCGACGCCTTCACGAGCAACCCGAGTACCGCGCCTGCCTCGCCTGCGCTGTCGTTTGCCTCGTCCTCGTCCTCGAGCTCAATTTCGCGCTCGTCGTCGTTGGCGAGCTTGTCGTCTGCGTCGTCGTTCGAGGACCTTTCCCTCGCGCAGCCGCCGGTGCAGGTGCAGGGGCATGATCCGTTGCTGGGTCTCGACTTGGGCGGGCTGGGGATGGGCTTCGAGTACGACTGCTTTGCCGAGCCGCAGCCTTGTGCTGGTGCTGGTGGCGTCGACGGGTTCGGGATTGACCTCGACCTCGACCTTGGGTTGGCGCTGCACGACTTCGGTGCTTACGAGCAAGTGCATGACGGGACGGTGTCGATGGCGCAGCTTGACCTGCGTCTGGCGCCGTCGACGGTGCAGGCCTGGTGATCGGCCGTTCTCGCGTCTGCTATTATGCGGAACGAGGGCGTGGTGCCGATGTGTGGACGAGGCGCGTAATGCTCCTCGTCTGCTGTATTCTCTTTCTTGATTGGATGGATGGATCTGTTGTGTGTACAGTATCAGGCTCTCATACCCCCCGCGCTATCCCTCCCCTCCCCGTCGTCTTCTTGCTATCGTCTCGTCTCATGGATTAACTAACTCACTACCTCGTGTATCACCACCACCACTCTCGTCTTGTTGTTCCCTCACTTCCCTTTCCTTTCACTCACGCTCACGCTCATAGATCTCTCCCTGTCCCTACTCCCCCACTTTGTTCTTGCTACTGCGCCATACCTTGTAGTGTATACAATGCGCAGACCCTCACAATACGCCTCGATACATCCAGCGAAATGGCGTTCTTCATTCACGGTCTGCGTGTGTGCATGGGTGCATGAGTGCCCTTGCCCTACCTGCGTGCTGCAACGCCTTCTCGCCCCTCGATTCTGGAGCGCAGCCTGGAAAAAGGAACGAGAACAAGGTACACACCAGATGCTCAGGCCGGCTGGGCTCGCACGTAAGCCCATGGTCATGGGAATTAACGGGAAGCTCGAGGAGCACATGGTGCCGGTTTCGGGGAAAGCGGGGCGTTGGAGCGTGGCACTTGAATCTAATCGCTAGCGCTGCTGAATTAGTTCGGAGCTTGGGTAGGTGCCCGAGATGGATGGATGGGTTTCTGATTAGATTGCGAAGCGCGGAAGATAAGTGAGAATTAATTGCTAGGATTAGTTCCTGCCAATGGGCCGCCGGCAGGGATTCGTGAATCGATTAATCGCTGCAAGCCGGCAAGGCTGGAGCTCATGGAGCTGCGGAAACAACGCTTAGCTGGGGTAGTCACCAGTTCAAACCAGGGTCCCCAGTATCTGAGTGAACGCTGCTGCCTTGTTTTTGATCATCCAATTAGCGGCTAAACGGCCCGGGCTGGCTGCCGCAACACTGGCACCGCCAAACCCTCTTTGAATATCTCCTCTCCTAGTCCGTCCGAGAACCAGATTAACCGGATCTTCTTCTCCTTCAAGTTCTCCTCTCCGAGTCCGCGTTCCCGGGACGGCGTCCGCTGAGTCGCTGACACTTCTAGTCCTGAGTCCTAATCATTCCTCAGATCCTGTCAAGGACTCGGATTCCTCACCAACAAATACAAATCCAATACAATCCAGAAAGTCATGATCAAGTCGCCGTGATTTGAAGGACATCCTGAGGTTCTCGAGTAGGCGCACCTACAAACGATCCTCCCGCGAAGATCCCGCGCCAAAGGACGCACGAGGCTCGCGAGTGCGAGCCTGAGTGCCGAGAAAGGGAATTTGAAGGCGCTTTGGTGTTGATGTTTCTGTTGACGAGTAGGGGGAAGATAATCGGGATATCCCATTGGTGGGTGAATGCGCTGCCGCCGCCGCCGGTCCTGGGTCTGCGACTCTGCGTGGTGTGGCGTGCAATGAATGGCAAAGGCTGCAAACGTTCGAAACGAGACGCATTCATAAACGGTCTGCGCTTTGTGTTTTTGTTTTCAAGTACTAGTTTGAGGCGGAGTTCGAAATCCTAGGTGGGCGACCAGGGAGACGGGTTCGATCTAATGGAATGCAGCTTTGATATGGGGAAGGCACCTCCAGGAGAAGGATGGATGCAGTTGTGTGGGTCCCAGCTTGATCTGATGACTGTCCCAAAAAGCCCATTTGGCTGATAACGGCTCATGAGCGCTGATAATCCGACATCAGAACCTTAAGCAAAACAGCTGCTTATAACTTGTCACAAAATGCTTTAGAGCGCTTTTAACCCAGCCAATGGTACTTCAAAGCGCTGGTAACTCAAGCTGCCCAGGCAATTAAAAAAAAAAAACAAGCGAAATTCACGTAGAAAGTATATAAGATTAGCATGGTACGTCTACGCGTCGGCGTCGTCAATGACCGGCATCTCCTGCATCTGGTTTGCTGCCTGCGTTAACTCCCCGCGCACATTCTCGTCGCGATACACCCCGCCGCCGTAATGCGAGCCGCCAATCTCTGGGAACAGGTGCTCGTCCCAGTACTGGAACACAAATAATCAGCTGGCTGAACGCGCAAGAGCAACGGCAGCATACCTTGAGCATGAGCGGGTGGCGGAAGAGCTCGTCGTAGTCAAGGAGAGACGACTCGTTGCCGTGAAGGAAGGGGACATTGAAGATCGAGTATTCTGCTGGGTCTCGCTCCAGCCGATGCGGGTCTTGAAGTGTTCGGCGCGACGTTCGGAGGTGTTGAGCTTGGCAACGCCGACGCTGACCCGCTTCGTCGGGTCGGAGGGCTTGGGGACCTTCAAGCCCTTCAGGATGTTGGCGGCGGCACCCTTGCGGACACGATAAGCCGTGTTGGCCAGCTGGCTCTTCATGCCATCCGCAAACTACGCAGAGGGTCAGTAGAAATGCGAGAAGAAGGGCGAGTGACGCACGGCCTTGGCAAAGCAACCCCGCTTCACAAAGTCCTCGAGCTCGTCAGGCATGATGTCCGCGAGCTCTCGGAGCTGACCCTGCCGCTCGTCTGCCTCGTCCTCCGAGCAGCTGAAGCGCTAGGGGCTTTCCAGCTCCTTCGCTGTGAAGTCGCTAGTTGGCTCCTCGACGCCCTCGGTGCGGTGGTTGCGAGAGCGCCGAACGCGCTTGGTGGGGTCGTTGGCCTCGTTCTCGACGTCCACGAGTCGGCGCTTGAGGCCGGTGACGACCTCGTCGTGCTGGCTGACGAGGGCGAGAAGCTGCTGTCGGAGCTGAAGAGAAAGGTTGGCACAGACCAAGCCGCCACTGCGACGCACCTTGCCGAACTCCTGCACTGACATCTCGAGGTTGACGCTTAGAAGGTCCTTGAGCTGCGAGCCATAGTCGGCATCGAGGGCCGGGCTGTTCTCCCGGGAAGGGCTGGATGAGTTGGTGGGTTGTGACATGAGTGCGATAGCGCACCGGTGTGCGAGGGCGAGTCTTATATGACTCTGTCGACGGTGTGTGGAGTGCGGTGGTGGTTGGTTTTGGAGAAGAAGAGGCCGTGTCACGAACCCGAAAATCCCCGTCAGGATGACATCAGCGCTCCACTTTACGCTCACGCCGCCAAGTCCCCGCTTCTTCTCTTGTAGACCAGTCTGAGGGTGCAAGGCCGCTGAGTCCAACAGCGTTGACCGCAGCATACAACCGTTTATCAGCAACCCAATTCTGCTGATTACTGCTTTCTACTGCTTACCACCCGACCATTGTAGGTTATCAGCGCTTATCAGGACCGTAAGCGGACGCAATCCGTTATAAGCCAAATGGCTTTTTTGGGACATGCGCACTGGCAGGAGGCTGAGTCACGAGTGGGACTTCTCAGGCTCGCGATTGGTGTGCGGCGCTCCTCGACCAGCCAGTGGCAAAGAGCTCCGTCTATCGTTTGGTCGGCGCGCAGGAAGGAAAAGCGAGGCGCGGGCGGCTCAGGCTGCCGATCAACCAGCCCAGCGTCTTATATGTCGCGCGTCTCATTCGGCTCCGAGTTCGAGTCCTCTTAAATGACGCGTGAGAGCTTCGATGCGCCAACAATTCCGAGTCGAGTCAGCGCATTCGAATCGGGATCGCGCCGGTTCCCAATTTGGACACCCGTTTGTGTATTTCGGGATCAGGCTCGATTTGGGAATCCGAGGCGGTGGGATGTGGGCGCGCTGCTGTCATCCACGCAGTCTCGGGGACTCCCCGACAAATACGCCGATGCCGAGGGCTAGCGCTGCGGAGGGGAGGAAGAGATCAGTGCACCATCAGGGAGATCAACGCCATCAAACGACGCATTCCTCCCGAAAACGTCCCTCGACGGCGCAGGGAGCAACCCAAGGACCCACAACGCAGCTAGGACCCGGGCCTGACGATGAAAGGATCTGCCTCCGCGGAATGCTTCGCGCTCCCATGCAGACTGGGAGTCACGATCGCGCGTATAATAGTCGTGGGAAGGTGATGCGCCATCAGCGGAGATAGCCTGATTTGGTTGCTCCCGCCGCGTCATCGATGCATATTTGTAATGTGGGCGCAGGGTTGCTAAGTGAATAAAAAGTAGACCAGTTTTCGCCAATGAATCGTGCCGGGTTCGAGCCGGCCTCGAACTGGGCATCTACGGGCTGAACTTCCACCGAAATTTCCGTGGAATTCAAGTTGCATCTACCACTTGACTTGTACAGATAATCCAGTCTGTCATCGTCTTGCATCGAGGAAGTCTCGAGAAAGATCAGCAAGCCAGGTGCTGCCTTATTAACGGTGTTTCAAGGGGCAGAAGTTGCGCCACCGATGGAGAATAAGGGCTTGGATAAGGTTCGCGCAAGTGTGGCGAAAAATGTGTCGCATGGAGAATTTGGTCGCACGCTGGCCGAGGCCACCGACGCTCGTCCATGGTTTGTATTTTTTTCTTGTACTTACCATGGAGTCGGATCAGCTGCAAAGTCGGTAGGCGCAACTGACGTCGACGTCGGCTGCAAAGTTTCATCCGGCCTCGAGGTTGCCTTGAGGCTCGGTTGGCGAGGCGAGAGAAAATTGAAGGCGATCAAATGCAATGCCGTGATTGATGGGCGTGGGAAGGCATCTGACCATCTCCTTGGCATCGGCGGAGAAGTATTAGTAATCCGCGTCGCCTTTCTTCCGAACTCTGTCGTGGGGGTGGGCACCGACCGCATCATGATGGAGCAGGCATCACCTGTCATCAACTCGCTTAAGGCCTGGTTCTTAGAGGTACAATTTGCAGAGCACAGAGAGCCCGTAGCCTCAACTTCTTGTGTGCATCTAGTGATAGTCTAAAAACTCTACAGAAGTTGCTATTTTCAAGCTCAGACCTCAAGAAATGCTTACAGTAGTGTAGTGATGGCCTACTTCGGTGTTACCAATCCGCTCTTGGATACCAACTTTTGTCTGTCTTAGGAAGAGACGCGTGAATATTAAAAATTTGACACGAATTTCAGCCTCCGGAGGCCAAATTTTGTTCCTTACTGATTTACCCGCCAAGCGCTTGATTAGGCGCGTGACACGTCGCGTCGACAGGTGACACAACGCATCGAAAGCGCCGCTGCGCCTCTGCTGGGCTTCTCGCTATATTTGGGCTGCAGGTAGGATACTAGGACATGTTGCAGCGAAGCCTCTGATTTTATTTCAATTTATTTAGCCATGCCTCGAGCCAAAAGCTCATCCAGCAAGTGCGCCAAAAGTAGTTCCAGGGCGCGTCAATGTCCGCAAACGGTGGCTCGGAGACGACAAGGAAAACAATGTATACGCGCCTGCATCGTCTCCAACGAGTCCTAAGACGAAGAAAATCGAAGAACTCGCCGCAAAAGCCGCTGTCCAAGCCAAGAAAATCAAAAAACTCGAGCGGGATAATGCCAAGCACGAACATACCGAGAAAAACTCCGACCGGCGGGAAGAGCAGCATAAATCAAAGCTCGCCGAGCTCAAGGGGCGCATAAAAGAGGCCGAGGAATCGTTGAGGCGGTCAGAGGCGGATGCGGAGCGGGATATCAAAAAAATGCTGGACGAGAAGATGGCGGACAGCAACCGCTTCCGGCACCGGCTGGCGGAGGCAGAGTCGCGTTTGCGAGAGCAGGAAGCCGAGACTGCTCGCCGCAAGCGAATTTGAAAGCAGCACTCGAAGATCGGCGATGCGCCGCAATGCGCTGCACCGACTGGAACGTCAGTCAAAGCGCATCGCGACCGCAGGTATGCTGCGCGGGTGCGATAAAGCGCTGTTCCACCGTGTCGCAAACGGGTCGCACTCGGCGAAGCAGCTGCCACGCATGAAGGCGAAGAAGGGCCGGGCCTACTCGAAGGAAATGCGTGCGGTTGCACCGTGCAACCGCACGCATTTCCTTCGACATTATTGCATGAATCGAAGACCCACATAAAAGCGCTGATTATATTCAATTATATTCAAAATATAATCATAATCAGATAAGCCCTACCACCTTTGTTCAACCTAAGAGTATACCATTACCCAAACCGTTCGAACATGTTCACGTTGAACGCGCGTTACGGGCGCTGCAGCTTGAGCGCGCGCGCATCGGGCGCGTTCAACAGAACGCAACCGAACGGGAACAGGTTCGGGTTTGGTTCGGCTCACCAACAAAAAGGCGCGAGCCGGATTCGAACGAGTGACCTTTCACAGAGCTCTCAGCGTCCTAAACCTCTACGCCAAGGGAGCTGTTTGCTACGATGACTCTGGCTAGCTTATGATCCGGCTACAGTTGGCAAACATTTGTTTTGCTCATTGATTTCCAGCACCATTGACCCTCTCTGTCCAAGCGCTATCAATTTCCCTCTGGCGGCAGTAGACTTTCAGTACTCACTGCCATACGCTCCTTCTGTGCACGGGGTCGGCGAGCAAAATTTCTCCAAGTCGTGACGTGGGAGAAGTTGCCGGCACGGATCCCGCGGCGATCACGGCTTCCGACAGGCGTATGACAGTTTGCAGACAGGTGGCACCATTTCGCCGCGCTTTTTGCTTCCCGCCCCCATCTCCCTCCCCCGCTCTCCCTTGACCATACGGGCCCACTGCCGCCTCCTGGGTGGTTGACACACGCTCTGCGCGGTGTGTTGAGCCACTCCCACCTCCTCCCACCTCCCTGGCGCTTCGCGACGCGTGTGAGTCGCTACCGACGCGTGTGAGTCCCTACCCACGCGTCCGAGTCCCTACTCACGCATCCCCAGCCTCCTCCCATGGCCTCGCAACGCGTAGCCGTCATCTTTGCCTGGCTTTGGCGTCGGCGGCCAGCGTGCCGCGCTCATCGCCGCTCTCTACCAGGTGCGCCCTCCGCTTCGATAGGTCAGAGCATGCCGCTAACGCTGTTTGCAGCCGTAGTACAGCGTTGCATGTCAACCCAGGTGAGTGCTTGTCCCGCTACGCTTCGTGCTGCATGCCCCTCGTTTCCCTTTCACTCTGTTCCTTTTTGGTTCCGTTCTATCCTCGTTCCCATCTTGTTCCGTTTCCGTTTGACTCGGTTCCGTTCATCTCAACGGTGAGTAATTCTTGCCCATTTCATTTGTTGCTCATACTGATTTATTGAGCAGTTACAGTGGGTTAAACAGATGGGGGGAAGTAGGTAGATGTAGTTAGTAGTGTAGATCCGTTCGAACCTGAACAGGTTCGAACGGTTTGGGTAATAAGATACGAGTTTGTTCAACAGAGGTGGTAGGGTTGTTGATAATCATAATTTAGATTATGATTATTCTGGACTATGATTAGATTATGGGCTTGGAGGGTTGATTATATTATGAATATGAATATATTATGGCTGAACTGTATTCATAATCATAATTGGACAGCACTAGTTGCACGTTTGCTCGTCGCAAACGGATGTCCGCAAGGACAGGTCGGCAAGGTTGCGGTGGAGGTCGCAAAGGCACTGGGTATCGACCTGTCAGCGATCGCCAGATCGCGGGGTTCGATAACGCTGGAGGGGGGTCCTAAGCCGGCTGCAGCGGGGTTCTCGACAGGCGTCGCTCTTCACAGATGCGGGGACAAGGGGGGAAAACGGACGAGAACGATCTACCGAATACAGATACGAGGTACGCTATTTATCCTCCCGGGAATTGGACCCGGGATCTTCGGGAACGCGGTGGGCGCTGATGCAACAAGGTCGCCATGGGAAAACGGGTCATGGGGCACCTTGACGGCATGTGGCGTTAGAGTTGGACGTGTGGGCGTCAGGGGTAGAAGCCTCGGGGTTAGGCCGAGGGCGGTGTCATGACATCACCCCCCCCTCTAGCCGCGTGTCGTCCCGACAACGCGGGGTTCTACCCCGTTGCCCACGGGGTTCAACGCCGTTTACGCGGTGGGGGTCTTGTCCGCGGCGTGGGTGCGGCGCGGTCCTTGGCTGTTCGCTTCTTCGTTGGCTTCGGTCTCCACGATTCGGGGAGTTCGGCTAGTGGCGGTAGTCGCCACCCGCGCTTCGTTGAGGTCTCGCGGGGTACGTCGGGGTTGCGCTCGTAGAATTCTTGCAGCATCTCTTCCATCTGTTCGAAATTCCTTCGTGGTTCCCAGCTTGCCTCCTCGCGAGGGTAGCCCTTCCACTTGATGAGGAAAAGCGTTGACTTCGAACCTCGGTTAGGCTTCGCGCCGAGGATCTCCTCCACCTCCCACACAGGTTGTCCGTCGATGACGTCCGGCGGCGGTGGTGCTGGTACTCGCTGGTGCTCCGCGACTGGTTCCGTGAACGGTCGTAGCAGGACCGTGTTGAACACCGGGTGTATGTCCCACGAGTCTGGTAGCTCGAGTTCGTACGAGATCGCCCCGATCTTGCGCTTCACTTTGAACGGTCCGAGGCGTTTGTCGTCGAGCTTTTTCGTCGGTCGGTGCGTCGTCAGGTTTTCGGCGCTGAGCCATACTTTATCTCCCGGCTTGTAGCCGGGGTCTGGCTGTCGCTTGGCGTCGTAGAACTTCTTCATGACTTCGTTCGCGTGTCGCAAGGCCGCGGCGGCGTCTGCCCGTGTGTTCTCCATCCTGACGGCGAAATCCTTCGCTGCTTCCGACGCGACTTCCAGTCGAGGCTCGTTCGTTTTTCTCGGGTGGAAGCCGAGCGTCGTGAAGAACGGGGAGAACCCCGTCGCGGTATGCGTCTTGTCGTTGTAGCAGAATTCCGCCATCGACAGCCAGTCCTCCCAGTCGTCTTGTCGGAAGTTGCAGAACACCCGGAGGTACTGTTCTACCTCCTGGTTCACTCGTTCCGTCTGACCGTCTGTCTGCGGGTGATACGCCGTAGACGCGTTCACTTCTATGCCGAGTAACCTGTTTAGGTCCCGCATGAAGTTTCCGACGAATTGCGACCCCATGTCGCTGATGACTCGTTCCGGGTATCCGAAGTCCTTCCAGATGTGGTCCCGATATAGCCGCGCGGCCCCTTCGCCTGTTAACCGATTCGTGCAAGGGAGCACCCGAATCCCTTTCCCTAGCCGGTCGACCGCGACCAGGATTGCGTTGTACCCATTCGACTCTGGTAGGCCCGTTATCAGGTCGACGGAGACGAATTGCCAAACCCGCTCCGGCACGGCGTTTGGTTCCAGGAAACCCCGCTTCCGTGCGGGGAAGATCTTCGTCCTCTGGCAAGTCGGGCATGCCGCCACGTACTTGCGTGCGTCCCTCGTCACGGACGGCCACCAGTAGTTGCGCGTTATCGCCTCTGCTGTTCTGTACCCCCCTGGGTGTCCCGCCAGTGCGGTGTCGTGGTGGTGTTTGAGCACTCTGTGTCGGAGTGCTCCGTCGTTCGGGACATATATGAGCCCCTTTGGGGTATAGAAGCCGTCCTTCTTTTCCCACTCGTCGCTCCCCGCTTCCGCGGGGATCCCTTCTTTCGTCTGTGCTTCGCGGATCGCGTCCAGGATCCGATCTCCTTCCGTTTCCTCTAGGGTCACCATCGTGGCTCTGATTGCCTCCCGCACCTCCGTCGCGACGGGGTCCAACCCCGCTCGCGCGGGGTCGAACCCCGCGGCACCCCCGTCCCGGCCACTGAGGCTGGCCACGGCGCGGCGGAAGAAGTGGTGCGGCAGTAGGGTCAGGTTCTGGTTGTCTTGCTTCCCATCGTCATGTCCTCCTCGTCGTGAAAGTGCATCCGTCTTGCCGTGCTCCTTGCCCGGTTTGTGGATCAGCTTGAAGTCGTACTCGCTCAATTCCAGGGACCATCGCGCTTGTCGGCGGTTTAGCTTCTTGCTCGAGGTGAAGTACTCGAGGTTCTTGTGGTCCGTCCAGATTTCGAACGTGTCTTCAGCGCCCTGTAGATACGGACGCCACTCGGCGAGGGCGCGCATGATGGCCAACATCTCCTTGTCGTGGATGTCGTAGTTGCGCTCGGTGTCGTTGAGGGATTTCGACATGAACGCGATGGGCACCCAAGTACCGTTCTGTTCCTGGGACAGCACCGCGCCCGTGGCGTAGTCGGAGGAGTCTGCCTCCACTCGCCAAGCCCCGCGGTCAGCGGGGAAGTGCAAGACGGGCTCCGTCGTGACGAGTTCTATGAGGTTGCGAAACGCCGTCTCCTGCTCCGCCCCCCAATGCCAAGGGGTGTCCTTGCGCGTGAGCGAGGTGAGCGGCTTCGCGTGCCGGCCGAAGTCGCGGATGAAGCGTCGGTAAAAGTTGAGGAAGCCGAGGAAGCTCTGGACTTCCTTTAGGTTTCGCGGGGTTCGCCAGTCTCGTACCCCAGCCACCTTGACCGGGTCCATACGGATTTTACCGTTCCCAACAATCACTCCCAAATACTCCACCTCTTCCCGCTCGAACTCGCACTTTTCGGGCTTGAGGTAGAGGTCGTGCGCTTCGAGAATCTTCAGGACCTCACGAACCGTGGCGCGGTGTTCGTCGAGCGTCTCCGAATATATCAGGATGTCGTCGAGGTACACGATAACCCGTCCCGCGGCGATGAGATCCGCGAAAATCTCGTTCATCATCGTCTGGAATGTCGCGGGGGAGTTCGTGAGGCCGAAGAACATGACGAGTGGCTCCCACAGCCCGCGGTTGGTGATGAAGGCGGCTTTCTCCTCGTCTCCCTCTCGGATGCGGATGTTGTTGTACCCCCACCGAACGTCCAGTTTGGTGAACCACCGGGCTCGCCGCAATTTGTGCATGATGTCGGATATGAGTGGGATGGGGTACCGGTTCTTGATCGTCAGGTCGTTGAGCTTCCGGTAGTCTTGAACCGGGCGCAGCTTGCCGTCTTTTTTCTTCACAAAAAAGAACGGGGACGCGAACGGGGACTTGGAGGGGCGAATCCGTCCCGTCTCGAGGTGTTCCTTGATGAAGGCGTCCAGCTCTTTCTGTTCCGCGGGGGACAGAGGGATGTTCCGGCCCTTCACGGGCTCGGCGTTCGGTATGAGTTCGATCGCGTGGTCCCACTTCCGGCGTGCGGGGAGCTTGTCGAACTCCTGCTTTTCGAACACCTTCCGGAACTCCTCCAGGTAGTGGGCGGGGACCAGTTCCTCGACGGTCTTCGCGCCCATCTTCTCCTGCGCTGCCGCTGCCAGCTTGGTGGCCACACTGCCCATGGCGCGAATCAGGGCGGGGTCCGGACCCCGCGCATCGTTGTCGGCTTCGGCGTAAATCCGGGTTACGAAGATTCGGTCCCCCGCTTCCAGCGGGGCGTTGTCTTCTTCCTCCCATTCCTCCTGGAGGCGGGCCCGCTTGCACTCCGGCGGGCAGCGCGTGAACCGGAGCGTTTGCGCCTGCCAGTCGACCTCGGGGTTGTGCTTCTTGAGCCAACTGAAGCCGACAATAATGTCGCTCTTCCCCGTGTCGGTCACCGCGAACGGGAAGACTTCCGTGTGGTCGTGAATGCGGAGCCGCAGATGCACTACGTGCGTGATGAGGCCGTTCGCGTTCGCCGATCCGTCCGCGTTGTAGACCGGCACCGGCACGGGGAGCTCCTCGCGGTCCAAGCCGTGGCGTTCGACGAATTCCGAGTTGATGAACCCGTTGGTCGCCCCGCTATCCAGCAAGCCGACAACAGTGTGTCCACGCAAGTTGCTGAGCTCTTCGACGACCATTGGGAGGAGCATCGAGTTCTCGGCCACTGCTTTGGTGAATGCTGGCGCCTCCTGTAGGCTTCGGAGCGCCAGGAGGGCGTCGGGTTCGACGCTCGTTTGCAGCAGGTGGACCACCTCAGGGGTTATCTCCTCTCGCCGTCGTGGGTGCACCCAGTGTCGAAGCCGCTCTGTGCTAGTGTGAGGTCGGGTTCGAATCTGGGAGAGCACTCGCTCCGCCGATCCGTCGGGGAGCCTCCTCCATGCGGCCGGTTCTTGATCCGTGCCCTTTGTCTTCGGCTTTCGTCTAGCAGGGTTGGATCCGGCCACCGCGGGGTTGAACCCCGCTGTCGCGGGGTTGGATCCCGTGTCCCCGGCTTCGAGCCGGGATTCTTCTTCTTCTAACGTGTTTGTTCCCCCAGGATCCGGTGTACGAAAAACGGCAAATCGATTGTTATTGCGAAGTACAGTGGTACTGGGGGGAAGGGCTCGTGGGGACGCGTTCCTCACCCGCGAGCGGCTTGAAAATCCGCCCCGCCTTCGGGCGCGGGGTCCTCCTTTGGTTCCGCAACCTGGCCGCGCACCCACTGCGCGGCGGGAGTCGTGCAGTTACGACCGATGTGTCCCTCGAGTCCGCAGCGATAGCAGATGACCTTGCGCGTCTGGCGCTCGTTCGCCGCCGCCCGGTCTACCTCCATCGGCACTGGAGCTTGCACGGCTACCGCCGGCTGTGCTGGCGCGAGGTTGCCCGCCGGGACGACGGCTCCCGTGGTTGCGGTCGTCGGAGCCCGGTTCCAGGTGTTGGTGCGAACGGGGTTGTTCTTCGCCACCGCGGGATTGGCTGCGCGGTTTCCCTGCGGGTTGGCAGCCCGGTTCGCGTTTCGCTGGGCGGCTTGTTCGGCTTGGATGGTCGCTTCGACCGCCGCCCACTCTTGGAGCAACCCGTCGTGTTTGAGCGCGTCCCTCTTCCACTGGTCGTACGTGACGGGTTGAGTGCTCTGCCCGTAGATGCCCTTAATGATGCGTGGATCGAGAGCCCGGCGCAGAAGCCGGGTGAGGTTGGTGTCGTCGTACTTGGCGACCTGGTTGTACGAGTCCAGCAGGGTGAAATAGTTCATCGCCGGTTCGCCCTTGCCTTGACGCAACGTCTCCATCTTCTGGATGGTCAACTCCACGTGCGCGGGGCTTCGGAACGTGGCGATGAACCCGTCCTCGAAGTCCTTCCACGTCTTGAAGGACCCCGTCCCGGTTCCATTACGCATAGACTGGACGATCGTATCCTTCCAGACCACCGCGGGTCCTTCCTTGCAGTACGACAGAGCGTAGTTGATCTTCGCGGTGTCGCCCGCGTAGAGCGGGTTGCCGTTGAAATTAAGGAAGCAGTCGGCCAGGAAGGAGTCGACCGTCGTGGCGTCGCCGTTGAAGTCCTTGGGCGCGGCGACGCGGGGTTGTTTGCCGCCCGACGCGGCCTTCCCAGCTCCTTGCTGGGCTCTGAGGTCGTCGCGCGCGTCGCGGAGCAGATCATAGCTCGTGTCGAGCCGCGCTTCGGCCTGGCGGACCTGGTTCTGGAGGGTGATGACCAGGGCATCCGCGTTGTCGAGTTGTAGACGCATATCGCCCATCGCTACCTCGGCTCTTCCGAGGTTTTCGGCCAGTTGGAGTTGTCCAGCTTCCGCCGCGTGGGTGCGTCCGTTGATCTCGAGCAGCAGCGTCAGAATGCTACGCTCGCGGTCCTCCGCGGACATCCGGAGGTAGTCGGCGATGTCCGAGGAGTAGGGTTCCCCGCTCGAGGCGGGGTGGTTGTCGGGGTTGTCCATGGGGACGACGAGTGTCGAGTAATGAGAGATCGTTCTTCTGTCAGCGATCGTCGGATCGCGGGGTTCGATAACGCTGGAGCGGGGTCCAAAGCCGGCTTCAGCGGGGTTCTCGACAGGCGTCGCTCTTCACGGACGCGGGGGAAAAGGGGGGAAAACGGACGAGAACGATCTATCGAATACAGATACGAGGTACGCTATTTATCCTCCCGGGAATTGGACCCGGGATCTTCGGGAACGCGCGGTGGGCGCTGATGAAACAAGGTCGACATGGGAAAACGGGTCATGGGGCACCTTGACGGCATGTGGCGTTAGAGTTGGACGTGTGGGCGTCAGGGGTAGAAGCCTCGGGGTTAGGCCGAGGGCGGTGTCATGACACGACCTAGATCGTGTCATGAGCCGCCGAACGGTTCGACGCGCGATCCTCGAGGGCCTTTTGGCCGCGCAGGCCCAACTTGCAGTCAGCATAAAGCTGTCGAAAGGTATGCCGTCTTGAATTCCAGTTTGGAGTGACCTAAAAAAATTCAGACGTTACAATGAGCAGCGACAGCACGTCGCGTCGAAAGCTCACGTACCAAGCGCACCATATGCACATGAAGGTCCCCGAAATCCGCTCCGACGGCAGCATCGGTCTCTCGAGCACGCCGAAAACCATGTTCTGCGGCATCACGCACACAAATGATCACAGCGTCGAGCTCTCAAAAGTGAAACGCTTGGGAACGCGCCGATGCGAGAAATGCCCGAGACCCAACACCCAACCCAACCAAACCAAACCTAACCCTAACCTGTACCGTAGCCCTTCTCGTTAATCCAAAGTCCTGTGTGTCGGCCTGCGAGCCGGTCGGCGTCGTCGTGTTCGGGGCGTGCGTGTTCGGGGCTCCAAAGCAAAGTATATGCTCGTTGCGATTCAAACCGGGGCCGTCGTGTGCGCGTGCGGTGTGTGTGTGTGTGCGAGAGAGAGCAGCGCGAGAGCGGGGTTGCGTGCAGGAGTAGTCCGGAAGCAAGAGGTCTAACGCCAAACCCAATCCGCCAATCTGTCAAACGTCCAAGAGCTTCTGGCCTCCAAACCTAAAGTCCAACCAAAATCCCAGTCCGACCGGGCGCAACTGCGCTACTCCAAGTAACCAGGTGCGATTCACTGCCTACTGACTACCAAACCCACTCGCTAAATAGCTCTCTGGTTGTCTAGGAGACTACAGTACGTGCTCGCCTCCTCGTCAGCGACTCAAAAGCCCATTGTCCTGTCAGAATATTCAAACCCCGACCCATTGTTCTCCGGACGGGTCGTCCGACCCAGCGCAAACCCGATCCGAAGCCGCCGACGTGTCCGAAACACCCCGAGCACGTCCCCAACTCCAGCGCCGCGCAGAGATCCGAAAAATACTCGTTTTGAGCGCCTTTTCACGCGCCCGGTAAGTCCACCGCCCGTCATCTCCCCATTTTTCAAAATCTGACCGCCCTCGGTCAGACTCGAATCCTCGATGACGTAGACGAGCCGCCAGACAAGTTTGCTCGCGGGCCATCTACGTCATAGATCAGTTATTCTTAGCTTTCGGCGTCGGCGGAGACCATTCATCAACATCACGGCGGCTTGTCAAAAAGACATATAAGGCCACGTGGGGATAAGGCCGTTGTACAGCACGGCAGGTACAAGTACTTACTACTTAAAGGGCCCATTCCTGTTTTATGCCAAGTGAGGTTTGATAGAAAACTTGTCCTCAAGGGCAACTTGAACCTGGATTTTTTTTACTCTCAGTCACCCAAAAAATTACGAGCAAAGTAATCCTCCATCTCCACATGCTCTCTCTTTCTTGCCGGAGCTGCTCTACCACATGAGGAAGCCTGGCTGCTTTTGGCCTGCAGATTCTGCAGCGCTCGGTGGAGAGGCGCCCGTATTGCAAATGTGGATTGCAGCAGAAGCACGTTGAGAAAATGCAGTGAACACGACCCAAGGTTCAGCCACTCAAGCCGATGCGTAATATCTCACTCATCCATAGGACCCAGAATCCGGACTGTGTTGGCTTGAAGCCGTCGGATGCCTCATGTGTGAGCGAGACAGCTCGTGTCGCGCCGCTGCGGGCATCTCATCAGCGTCATAGTTGCCGCGAGCCGCCGTTTGCCGGCGGCAGCGGCGTTCTTCAGCTGCCAGTGTACGCCGCATACCCGTCGCTTGGCCGTAGCAACGGCCGCTGACGGGCCAAGAGATCTGCCAAGCCGTCAGGCCACGTAGAGGCTGCCAATGAAGACGGAGCGGCCGCGCTGTTAACCAAGTCGGAGGCCGAACAATTGCTCATCAGACACGGCCGAGGTCCCGTCTGTCGGCAGACATGCGGCACTGGCTGGGGCCAAGTGATCTGTCAACTAGTCGCCATTGACTTCCGAGATCCGGGCAGAGAGGGGCGGGGTGCACTGCCACTAGGGAGAGCTTCACCAAGATCTAACGGGAATGTCGAGCAGGTATTTCCAAATGCCATCAATTCATTACAATTTCAGGAGATTACATATCGACGGACACGAGGTCGCGAAATGCGGATCCGCACCTTCTATAGATGATTACTAAAGTACTCGTAACCACTAGCAGCGGCTCCTCGTTCCCCACTACTCCCTCGTCCCTTACACTCGCCCTTTCCCGCCGTCCTCTCTTTGGATGTTGCCTCGACGCGCCGTGCTTCACTCGTCCCACCACCAGGGACGGGTAGCTTGGGGCCACTCAACCACCAACACCCTTGGGCCCTCCATTGGACTCGCGCACCCTGCTCGAACGCTCTAGGTGCGTGTCGCCGACGTGTCCTCCACGTATAGCTACTGATTCCCCATTGTTCTCTCCAGACTTTTAAGGTCGAGCTCGTAGACCACTCGCTCTTTCCTGCTCGTCAACGCTTCCCCGCTCGTACCAGCCACCAACGCTCCGTCCAATCCGCACTGCCATGGCCACGTTCACCACTTCCGCTGTCCGCGACCCACGCCGTGGTCCAGCTCTCGACGCGCCGTCCACGCCGTCGCTTGCGTCGGGCTCGTCCTCCTCGTCGTACTCCTCTGGTTATTCGGCGAGCTCGGCTGCTGAACTGAACCACCATCCCGGCTGGCCGAAGTGCTCCGCGTCGCCGGTGGTACCAGCCGCGCGGGCGGATTCCCGGTTGCTCCCAGTGGCGCCACCCCTCCCTGAGGCCGTCCACTTGGAACCGGTGGAGGGGCGCGGATACTCGTTCAAGCGTGTCAGCACGCATCCGCTCCCGGTCGACTGTCGACACGTCCACGACGTAATGCAGCACCAACCCAACGTACGTTCTTTCTCGGCCATTGGTCTCCCCCGCTGTTGTTGACCACCTCAACTTTGCCCCAGGGTGTGGACCGCTGCGCCAACTGTGCCGACCTGGACATGCCTTGCAACTTCATCGAGCCCGGAATCTTTTGCGACCTCTGTATCCTCAGCGGCGCTCCCCGCTGCAAGCATACCGACCCGTTCGCGTTCGCCGAGCAGCTCACCCATTGGCGCACCAATTTCTTGGTCAACTATGTCCGCCATCTTCACAGCTATATCGAGCAGCGCTTTATGCATGCTTCCGTCTTCCGTGAGTCTGTTTCTCTTATTCCCTCAATGGTCTTTTCTCTCGCTGACTGCTCTCCCCAGTTGCCAACTACGAAATTGCCCTCGAGTGGGCCAATCGCGCAGTCCAGGGCGTGATTATCCGTTTTGAGGTACGCACACCTGCTTGTTCGGCGCGCCGCCACTAACACTGCCTCAGTCCAATATTCGTGCAACTTCCGCCATCGCTACCCGTGGCTACGGCCAGATCATCAACGCGACGACTGGTCTCGCCGACCTTGGCCGCTTCCTGACGTTCGCTGCCGAGTCCAGCTTCCTGCACCCCTCCATCGTCAAGGCGGCGCTGCATCAGGAAAAACTGGATTCCCGGTGAAGCCTTGCGGCCTGGTGACACTTGCCAGTGTTTGCCGCGGCTTCACCGGGGCTTGAGGCGGGCTCGGCGGCTTGGTGCGGGAGTAGCGGCAGGGTGTAGGACTTGCCAATGTACTGACCAGCGCTGTGTAGGCCTTCAATGGACAAAGCTTGCTTGTTTTTGTGCGGTATTTTCTTCACCAGGTTGGTGATGTGCTGCGCAAGGCTTTTGTCGCGCAGATGTGGTCGCTGCAAGTCACAGGCTGGCGCCTCGATGTTCTTTCACATCTTCCGTCTGCGGAGCTCCTTGAATGATGTGGAGAGTTGTCTCAACGTGACGATCCCTTCTTGCTCTTTCCCTCCATCTTGCCCGTCAGCTCACCACCGCCGCCGCGTCCGCCCCGTTCCCCGCACCACTGACCCTGCACCACTTCCCGGCTGCGTTTTCGCCTCCCTACATCATCCGCTGCCCTCAACCACAACGCACACGGCCATAGCGTTGCCGCCAGCAGCAACGCGCGCCAGCAACGCACTCAAGACGGACCGAGCAAGCCAAGCCCGACCCCGCGACTAACTCGACCAACGCGCATCATCAATGCACCGCCGGCCGTAGCAATATGCCCGACGAAGCCCGCAACACAAGCAAGCCCCGTGCCGCTACCTAAGCCACCAGAGACCACACGTCCCCGCCACGCATGATAATGTTCAGGCCCACCAACGCACGCAAGCCACACAACAAGTCTCGCCTCGTGCGCCCTCACTCGCCCCTGTATTTTCGCTGGCTGCCCGTGGAACTCATGCAGCGCCCTCGCGTCAAAGCCGATAAGGTCGCCCCGCCCGGTGCACAGAGGGGCTGTGCGCAGCGCAGATGGGCGGCGGGCAGACGGTTGGGACGACGACGGTGGTGACGGAGCACCCGCGGGGAGCCTGAGGGTCATGGGATGAATGCAGCTGGGTGCTGCGGCTAGGCTGGGTACGGCGGCGAGGCTGGGTACGGCGGGGGGCGGCATTCGGGCATGGTGGCGGTGAATTTAGCACATTTTCGTTCCCGATTCGGCTCAATCAACCTCATTTGTATGCCTATTTTGGAAATGTGTGCGGAATCAAACGGCCCAAGCCCACCAGCCTGGCTGCCTCGGCCACCGGGTCCTAAGTTTGCGCAGCCCGCCGATAGCCTTGCGAGGCTCTGCCGCGCTTGTGCTCGTTGACAGCACGGTCGATCCGACAAGCCTGGTGACGTTCTTGCAGAATCAGGTTTTGTTTTTGAGGCCTGGTGATGCGTCCGGCAGCGCGTCGAACGTTTGTGGTAAATTGTGATGAATTGTGGCTTTTGCGAGGCCCGTTAGTGCCTCGCCAGGTTCGCACTTTTTTCCTGATGTGAAGCGCGGAGCCGAGCTCGTCGAAGAATAGCTTCGTTACTTTGTCGTGTCTGAACCCAATGGACTGAATCCCAGCCCCCCAAGTGTACTTATGTCTCCTCCGCCTTTGTACCATCATCGTGTCTTCACGTATCTCCTCTGTGTTCCCCGCGTGTACCCTGCTTTCCTGTACCTGTTTATTCCAATTCATCCTGGTTGATGTTTATGTTCAGCTGTAAGGTTTCTTGTCGTCCACCACGCCACTTTGTCTCTTGCCGCCTCGTTCTTTCGTTTCCAGTTTTGTGGCTCCCCTCTACTCGTTCATAGCGGCCCTGTCGCGGGTGCTTCTGGCGCGTTCCCTGTCCGAATAGGTGGCAAGCCTCCGGCTTCCTCGCGAGTTTGTTTGGCTCTACTGTTCGCTTCACGACCCACATTGTTCGGCCGCATACTTAAGTTGGCCGCATTCGTCTTTCCTTTCTTCACTCGACGTTCCCCAACACCCTGGTTTGCCTTCCCAGTTCGATTCGACTGTTCCCCACTGACCATGGTTCCAGCATTACGACTATCCGCGACGCTCACGTCCCTTGCACGACCATTACGACCTCAAACGACTATCCCTTATCCACTACCATGTTCACCTTCAGCCTCCTTACCCTCGTCGTCGTCCTGGCCTTCGTGGCCTTCCTCCTCGGCGACAAGGACGGGTATTCCGTCGTGCATCGGGGCCCTGCCGATGCCACACTGGTTGTTGACCACCTGCTTGCGCGCGCCCTCGAACAGCGCCGTGCTCAGCTCGTCCATCAGACCACCGTGAGCGGCGAGTTGCCGCTTGACGCCTTCGACGCGCATTACCATCAAGCAACCCAATTCGTGGCTGGCGCCCGCGCCCTGCTCATTCACCAGATCCACAACCAGCAGGTCGCGCCAGTCGCGCTTCCCGCACCCGACGCCGCGTTCCAACCCCCAACTTTCCCCATCGCGGCTCTCGCGTTGGCTGTCGCTATCCTCCACCATATAGCCAACCACCCTCCGCACATCATCTAAGCCCCACGATCCTTTTGCTTATTGCGTTTTGTAACTGCCTTCGACCCTTCTTGTATCTTGTTTCTTGCATCGTATCTGCTCATAGCCTCGTAGAATCTTCGTATCCGTAGCCGTCGTGTGTAGTCGTTACCTGCTCATCCAATGCAAACTGTTGTCGAGTCAATCTCCATCTGGTCTGCTCTTGCCTCCCCTGCGTTGACCTTCGTCCTGGTGCCCTCCCAACTACGTGGCCTACCTATCTTGTCCACGTAGCGACACCCAGTTTTCCATTGTGCGTATCTTCTGACGTGTCCTTCCCTTTTTGTCTCCCCATTTTTCAGGTCTACACCGTCCCCGGTGTACGTGGAATGACCGTGGCTCGACGTGTACCCACCCTCGCTCTATCCATAAAACCCGGTGCGCAGATTTTCCTCCGTATATTCCACTCCTTCCTCGTTTTTGACCTCGGTCGCCCTTCGTCTCATATTTCTCCACCCCCACTTCCCATCTACATGCCCGCATTCACCAATTCCCTTCTCACCAAGTCGGAGCTGGCCTCCATCGCGACCCTGCTCAAGTCCATTCACGATTTTCCAAACGACGACGCGAAGACTTTTTATGCCTTTCTTCTCGAGTCCTCGCAAAGCATTGTACGTGTTTCCCTTCCTCTCTTTCCTGCGTCGCCGTTTTCCTAACACGCTCTTATTCAGCTTGCGTACCAGGCCAAAATCACCTCGTTCGCTGATCATCCCGCGGCCGCGGAATGCGTTTTTACACTCCGAGCCCGCCTGCTTGCGTCCGAGGCCCGTCCCAGCACGAACGATCCCGTCTACGACGCTCTTGTTACATTCGCGTCGTCGATCTCCGCCGTTCAGAGGATCAAGCTTGAACAGAAGCGCGCCGCCGAGCGTCGTGAGCAGGAGGTTGAACGGGAGGCGAAGTTGGCGAACGAGGAGTACAATACCCGGCATAAGGAATGGGCTGTGAGTACTTCAGTCCCCTCCCCGATTTCGCTCTCGCGCCATTCGTCAGATCCTGACTATATCCCTTCAGGCTGACCCGCTCGGCCCTTATGGTCCTCAAGACGACGATGAGATGGTCTCGCTCGGCACCACCATCGTCGATGATGCTGGTGCTGTCCCCGCCTCGCCCGTGCAGCTTACCGGTGACGCGGCAAAATCCACTGTTGTCCCACCGGTTGACCCTCCCGTGCCTCGCTCTCCTGCCCTCGGTGAGATCCTTGTCTTCCCCCCACGCCGTTCCGCCTTCATACTAATCCAGTATGTTCTCTTTTTGCAGATCTTTCGTTAGCTGCTGATCACGTGCGGTTTATGGCACGTATTAGCCAGACGGTCCCAACCGCACGTGCTCTTTTGAGCCCAAACTCTCGTGGCTGACGTACCGGACTCTCCCCAGCTGTCTCCCTCAACTCCAGCCTCCTTGCCGCCCTTGGTGACGCCGAGCCCGATTCCAAGCCCAGTGTCAAGCCCATCCCCACCCGAACCGCGGGCGCACCGCATCGCGGCCGCCAAAACGCGCGTCATGAGGCGTATTCCACCGATTCAGACGGTGCCCGTTCGCCCGGTCGCTATCCCGGCACGTCTCCTCCGTCTATCATGCCTTCTCGCGGTCGACTCGCACGATGTTGATTCTTTCCAGGTCAACCCGTCTCATCCACCACTCACCACGCTCGCCGATACCGCGCGGCTCCATCGCGAACAGGCGGAAGCGTCGTCGATACGTCTCGAGGTCGCGTTGCTGCGCCAACGCCTCGACACCCTGCTGCAGTCGCAACAGAAGCCCATTTACGTGGACGACTTGCCTGTTTGGACTCGACCATCCACCGGCTCTCGTGTGAGCGGAAGTGCCTATCCTGGCAACTTACGACGCTCTTGGACCCACCCGAACGTCCCTCGGCGCCATTCTTCGGGCAGCGGTCCGACGCGAACGAGGTATGTGTTTGTTTTGCTTTTTCTCCGGCTCGCTGTAACATGTATATTCACCCGATCCCCAGCTTCACTGATTCCTGCTCTTTCTGCGGTCGCTACGGCCATTCCATGCTCGCCTGCCGCCACCGAGCCGCTCAGTAGCCGCCATCTCCAATTCTCGACCCTTCCCATCCTTGTCGCGGGCCGACGCACTCTGTTATTATTGTTGTACCTGTTGTACCCATTGTGCTGCCTTTCCCAGACTAATAGATAGTCGCTGTATGTGTATACTTCGTGCTGAATCGATTCGAGCGCTAGCTCGCCGTCTCGAAAACCTTGCTCGTGTCGAAACCTCCGGGCCCTCGTGACCACTTCCGCGCCTGCTTGTTTCTTATCCCCCATACCAGCTCATCCTCTTACGAACCTCAAACTCGGCTGGCTTGCACAGTCCTCGCGTCCCCGTCGACGCTCGAGCCCCCCCAACCCGTCTCAAAGGCTTTGGTCCGGAACCAAAGCTGCCTTCGCGTGGTGTGCTGGCATACCAGTACGGTCTTGGTGTGTCCCTGCGCGTAACGTTTCGCTTGCCGAGCCCATTCTGACCCAGCCCACAGCATTAGGCACCATGACGGCTACTTGGAGCATACCATAGCTCGAGACTAGGCCGCCGCCGCGTGCCAGGTCTCGACTATGGTGTGTTCCGGTGCCAAGCCAAGCTTCAGACACAAACGCAGCCTCCCAGCCGCCCTCGGAGCTCCCCCGAGCCGCTGGAGTACCTGGACCAGCGAAACTGGAAGCCGGTGCGTCCGCCTTCATTTCGCTACCATGTCCCCCCATCTCCCACATCCATTCCTTCCACTTGCAACGAGCGGCACCCCCCTGCATCTCCGCGCAATCCCATTCCGTCTTTCTTAGCTATCTACCACCGTTTTCCGCGCCTCCTACTAACCCAACTCTGTTATTCAGGCTCTATGTCCTCACGAGCTACGGACGCGGGGTCTTGGTGTCCTCTTGGACCGCCGTAGACCGGATTCTTGCTCGTCGGCCGGGTCCGGTTCGTCCTCCACCTCCGGAACCGACTCTGGCGCGTCCTCTTCCGTCCCAACTCCACCCTCGTCATCCGTCGCATCTAGGACTGGCCCTCTGTCAGTACCCACATCAACCTCCGAGACCGCTTCAACCGTACACCCTCAAACTGGTAGTCTTCGCCATGATACTCGAGCGCGTCCTCCGGCTCGTTCTCAAGTTCGTCGAGCGCGTCGGGTGAGAGGTCGATAAGCTCCTCAATTCGAGGCCCCAAGGTGAGTTTCTGGCGTTGCTCATACGGAATTACTCGGAATTGACCAATTTTCTTCTGCCAGACGGCACCATTGAACTCGCAAACGATATACGCGCCACCTTGGGTCCTCCGGACCACGATCACCGGTCCCCACCATCGTTCCCGATTACGGCGCACTCAAGTTATCCTCGTCGACCGTATTCCGGACCAGAACGACATCTCCGGGCTCGAACGCGTAGTCGCGGATGACGTGCTGGTATTTTCCGCACGTATTCCGCCAACGTCTGGCGCTTCTCGGTCATGATGCGCTCGCGCATCTCTTCTAGGTGCGTCGCGTGCTTCCGCCAAGGCTTTCGCTCGCAACCCAACAAGCTCATCCGTCGTTAACAGATTGTCCGGATACTCTGCGAGCCACGTCGCTTCAGCAACGTCGAGCGGCAGGATCGGGTGCGCGCCCGTAATTGCAAAGTAGGGCGAGCAACCCATCCCTCGACGCGTCGTCACACGGTCCGCCCACAAAACTTGGTGCAAAAACCAGTACCAACGACGTAGGTCGCCACCCGTCGCCTTGAACATCGACTGGCGGATGTCCCAGTGCCCGCGCTCGACCACTCCGTTGGCTTGGGAGTTATACGGTGAGATGCGGATGCCAATGATCCCGTACTTGGCTTCTAACCACTTGACCGCAGCCAGGAACGGCGTACCGTTGTCGGTGACGATCCAACGCGGACAGCCCCATCTGCAAATTACATCCTCCAGTAAGAACATGCCGACAGATTTCGCATTTTGCTCGCGGATCCCTCGAGCCTCGGGGTATCGCGTTAGGGCACACCGTGCGTCGACGATAAAGTTACAGCCGTTGGACTTCTCGCTCATGAACATCACGTCAGTGTGGATTTTCTGGAATACGGCCGGCGTTGCGGTTACCACCGGGGGCGAGCGGATGAGCGCTTGGCGGCGCTTCTGGCAGAGATGGCACGTTCTCACGTACCACCGTACGTCTCCCTCCAAATCCGGCCACCAAAATCTAACCTCTAGTAGCGACTTGGTCGAGAACGCGCCTCGATGCCCCAGCGCATCATGCGTGGCTCGCATCATCCACATCCGCCGCCCCTTCTCAACCACCAACCGGTGCGGTGACCCGCTCCCGCGCCGGTACAACCTCCCTTCCGTCGTCAAGAAGAACCGCGACGCGAACCTGAAGAACTTCCGGAACTCGACATCGTTCTCAAGTCCCGAAGGACGCGTCAGTGTGTCTGCCAACCACTCGCGAACGAATGGAATTCGCTCATCCTGGTTCCGCGCGCCCCGCGACCGATGCTCCTCGCTGTATGGCTCGCGCCGGGCCTCATCGTCACGCCCTTCCAACGCCGGAAGCAACTTATCCTCGACCGTATGCGTTTGCAGGTAAGTCGGCACGATCAAGCCCGCCGTCGCATACTCTTTTCTCACCTGCTGCGCAACAGCTTGTTCCTCAACCCGCGCCAATGCCAACTCCTTCTTCAAGTCCTCAACGTCCATCGCCAGATCCGCGACCACCTGGAGATACCCGCCCCGCGTGTCGATCGAGTCTTTGAACTCGTCGAACCCGAGGGGCTGCTCGGCAAAGTAGTCCCAGCCGTCGTGCTTCTCCGGAGGGTCATTCGGTTCAAACCCGTCCTCATCCAGAGGCCATTCCTCATCGCCGGGCTGCGCTTCACGTCGGGATAAGCCGTCGGGCGGAAACGACGCGCCCTTAACGTGTTTGAGCTTGAACTTGTACATCAAAATCTGCTCGATCCAACGATTTATCGTTGCATTGGGCCCCATCCCGGGGTTGTTTAACATCCCTTGGATGTACTTTGCATCCGTCTCAATCACCAGGCGCCGACAGCCGAGCAGCCAATACTGCATCGCTTTCGAGCGCCCTCTTCAACCCGTATAGCTCCCGCTTCGGCTGCGAAAACTCGGCTTCGCGCCGGTTCAACGTTATCGACGCGAACTTGGCGTAGTACCGCCTCCGTGGGTCTGCCGGGTCGCACTGGTATATCTGTATACCCACCGCCATCCACGACGTGTCCACCGCCATTACGATGTCAGAATCCCACTCGTAGTTCAACGGCTTCAGGCACGGCGCATTCACCAGCGCGTGCTTGAGGCGGTCCATCGCTTTCTCCTGCGCCGGACCCCATTCGAACTCAGCATCGGCGCGCGTCAACTTCTGGATCGGGCGCGCCAGGACCGCGTAGTCTTTTATGAACATCCGCAGAACTCCGACCGTCCCGAGAAACCGCCGCACATCCGACACGTCCTTGAGCGGACCCCAACGCTCTATCACACCAACGCGGTCCTCGTCCGCCAATTCCCCTTCGAACGACACCAAATGCCCAACGACATGGAATTCCCCCGCGCACAATACCGACTTCGACCCCGAGAAAGTACCACCACAGTACTTGACGCGTTGTACGACGCGATTCAAGTCCTGAAAGTACTCCCAGACAAAAACGGCGTATCCCCGCGTTCTCGGGATGCGTCTCGAATTTCCCATCCGCCGTTTCATATCGACTCCCGGGCCCGCGAACAGGTACGTCGTCGATGTACGGTATCGTTACGTGTGGAATCTCATCGCGGAGGATATAGGTGACGTCGTCGTGGAAGATGGGCACGCTGTTCGTCCAGCCCATCGGGAGCTTCACTAACCGCAATGCGCCAAACGGCGTTTGGAAGGTCGTGTAGTCGCGTGATGCTTCCGCAATATCCCGGTGGTCGTACCCCGAGTAGAGGTCGAGGCAACCACCACACGCACGACCCGCAAAGTGGTTCGCCAGCTCCTCTGTTGCTGGAGGCAACCCCGAATGCGCAATCGTCACCGCGTTCAGCGGCTCCAACGCATGCACCAACCTCAAGCTTTTCCCGTCCTTCTTCACGACCCCGAAAAACTTGCTCCGATACGACGCGTTTGAAGGTTCGTAGACGCCAGCGTCGATCTTATTTTTGATAACCTTGCAAAACTCCGCAAGCTGACCTCTCGGAATAGGAATTGTCTTTTCGACCCAGGTTTCGTGCTCGACGACGGGGAACTCGACCGGCGGGAAGAAGTCGTGGCGGAACGTCCCGCGTTCTTCTGCAGTCCACGCGAACGCCTCCTTATGCACGTTAACAAACTCGTGCAACAGCAACAGCTCTTGCTTCCACAGGAACCCTGCGTGCCGCTGCCCCATCTCCGCCATCCGCTCCGCGTCGTACCGCGCCGACGGCGCTACGGGTTTAGGTCGAGGATTGAGAACGGGCAGTTTCTCCAGCGGGTCGCCCGTTATTTCGCGCTTAATACGATACTGTTCGGGTAGTTCTGTGTAGACGGGCCGCGTTTTTAGACCCACGGGTTTGTACTTCTTTCCTGCAAACACGGATACCTCTTCCACGTCCCCTTCGAGCTCTTCCTTAGCCATCCCACCAATGTAACCGTCGCAGACGGGAGAGATAAAATCAATTGTTTGACAACACACACAGCGCTGGTCTGAACTACCAACACCGTGCCGCGTCTTTGCGCCTGCGCTTTCTCCAACCCGCGGAACCCTTCCCGACGCGGCTCCAGCGCGTTCCGCCTCCGCTACTATGTTCCCACACACCTCATAGGCTGCTCCAGCCTCTTCTCCTCCAACCACTTCTCGAAAGTGAAAGGCGCGGAAGGTCGCCTGCGCCTCCGCGTCTTCGAATACTGAGCATTCATCCCCAGAGGCCGCGATGTAAGCCTCGATGATTTCCTCCCTGGGTCATGGCGCCTTCCCGCGGATGCAAAACGCGCTCTATGCGCATCTCCCCATCTTCACCAAACCCTACCACCACCGCCAGCTCTTCTCCTTGGCTCAACCAGGCCAAATCCTCGAAGCCTTCCGAAAATCCGACTGTGTGTGTTGGTCTCTGCGGCCTCACGGCCCTCGTTCCTGGTCTTTTCCGACGGCGGCGGGACCACGAGCACGGTCGTAGGTCGGTACCGTCCACGCCCGACCGGAGTTCGGGTCGGTCAGCGTGAGGATTTGGTTGCCGCCTTCGTGGTCGGTGCGGCTCTTGGTCAGGATGTCGAAGGGACGACCGAGAAGAACTTTGTATGCTGGTCCGCGGATGATGTGGACCTGGAGATATAGCTGTAGTTCTCCCCACCGGAACGGTACGTTCTTCGCCAGACCCATTGACTTCTCAAGCTGACCATTGGCACTCTGCATGAAGATGTTTATATTCGGGTCCCACATCAGCCCGCACATCTGCGCTATCTCGAGCGACATCGAGACGATTTGCGACCCCGAATCCAAGACACACTCGACGGGACCCTTCGCGTTGATGAACGGGAAGGTTACCCGCAAAGGTACAGAGTCTCTCGCGACGTAGATTTGCTTCGGCGGCTCATCATCCGCTAGGCCCTCGAGATACTGCAGGTAGGGATCCTGCGCTATCATGGACCCCGCCGGCATCCCACCTTCACCCGTCGCTACTACAAACGCACTGTTTACCTCCGGCAACTCCTCCATACTCATCCCGTCGCGGGCCACGTCGAGCTCGGCGCACCTGCTTCTCGTTTGGCGCCTCTTGCGCGCCAGGCTTCTCCTCGGCCTTCAAGACCAACTCCGGCGCTTCTTTCTCGCGAACGGGCTTGCGTACGCGCGTCAGGCGCATTCGCTCTCCCTCCCGGAGGTCGCTGCTCAAACCCAGTAAGTCGCCCAGCTTAACGGTGACTTCCGTGTTGTTGATTCGCTCCAGGACCTCATCGGCAAGCCCTTCGCGCTGTATCGGAGCTCGGAGGCGATATGCCTTGCCTGATTCCTCGTCGTCTCGTCGCGCTACCTTCGCTTTCGCGCCCGCCGTTGGCGCTGGCTGAGTTCGGGCCCCAGGACCGCCGATTTGCACGAAACGGCACGGCAATTCACGTGATGCGGCCTTCTTGGACTCGACCACCACATCCTCGTCCATTCCTTCCACTGCCTTCCCTTTCTTCTGCTTCGACTTCACAATCTCGGGCTCGTCGTCGTCCTCCGGAGGCTCTCGTCCGCCATCCTTCCCCGGACTCTTCAAAAACCCGACTGCCCACTATTCGTCGACCGACCCGTCTTAGCCTGCATCATCGACTCCGGAGCCTCGCCGCGACCCGACATCGCGTTAAACATCGCGCGCCCAAACGCTTCCATGTCCCACTGCGGAGCTGGCGTGGCTTGGTTGGCCACCGGAACCGGGATGGACTGTTGCGGCGGGTTTGGCGCCGAAATCATAAACGCGGGCTGTTCAGCCGGAACCCGTTGCTCTATCTGAACGAAACGGGCTCGCAGCGTACGAATCTCATCGCGCAACACATCCACCTCGTCTTCCGCACCCTCCATCACCAGATTCTGGCCGACGGCGTTTTTACGCTGCCAGTATTCTTCGGAATCGGGTTGCCATCCCCGAGCTTCTGCTTCCCGTCCTCGACGGCGATCCACTGCTTCTCAAAGTGGCCCGTCTTGCGCTTGCAGTCGCGAGCGAAGTGGTCGCCGTCGCAATAGAAGCAACCACCACCTCCCGCACCCACATTTCCTCGCTGACCGCCTCCGGATCCACCGCCATAACCACCATACCCGCGTTGCCGCCCGTTTCCGTACTGGCGTTGCTGCCCGCACGAGTTCTGGGCGTTGCTACGTTGCTCAAACTCGTTCGGGCGTTGGCGGCGGGCGTTGCGCAGGCTGTTAACAGCCTTCATTATTTCCTCATGCGACGCCCGCGCCTGCTGCCCGAAGCCCGAGCCTGCTTCTGGACGACCACAACCGCATCCCGCAACCCAGCCACTTCACCGCCGAGTTCCTCGAGACGCATATCGCGTTCCTCGATCTTCACGCGGGAACTTGTCGGTCCGTTTCAAATCTGGCAGATCCGCGTCGCTCCAAACCGCCTCACTACCCGCGCGATGCGCCAACTTCTCGGCGAGCTCGATCAACTCGTCGAGCTGGATCGGGTCTTCTTTGCGGTCCCGTCCCGCGTTAGCGTTTGCTGGTGGTGCTGGCGGAGCTGGTACCGGGTTGCCTGCAGCTACGGCAGCCGCGGCCGCAGCCGCATTTGTTGCCGTCGTCTGCGCCGCGTTGGTGGCAGCCGATATCTGCGCCAACTCCTCCTTCCAAAGCACCCGTGTGCTGACCGACATCCTCAACGCATCCCCGCAAACGAGCTCTCGAGCGTTCCGAGGTAACGCGAAACAGCTTCCTTGTTCAGGATCACCGCAGGTGCGAGCATTAGCTTCCCCACCAAGGCCTTGTACTTAATCCCAAACCTCTTTAGCTTGCCCTCTTCTGAGCGCCGAATGCCCTTATTCGCGGCGCAGAGCGTCTCAAGCTCCGCCAACGTCCCATCCGTCTCCTCGGCGACCTCCGGATACATCGCCAGCACGTCGGTCTTGAACTCGATGTACGTCTTGTTTGCCGTCGCGGGATACGAAGTGAGCGCGCGCCATGCTTCGCGCTTCTTCATCGGTAAGTAACTCGTCACCAACTCCTTCTTCTCTTGCTCATCCGTTATCGCGCCCAGCCGTATGATTTCCGCCACCTGCTCTAAGAAATCCCGCAAATCATCCTTATCCTCTGTCATGAACTTCGGTACATTCGTGTCCCACGGGCGCGGTACTCGGAACGCTGCTGCTGCCATGTTGTATACTTGTTGTTGTGTAGTCGGAACGGGAATAGATGTGTGTTGTTGTTGTCCTTCGTTGTCCGATTCGGCGAGCGAAGTTAGATCTGAATCCCAGTCGGGCGGAAGCTCGTTCGGAATGTATTCGTTCTCGTGCTCGTTTGGGGAAGTAAACTCGTCCTGCGAGTCGTTTGCTTGTTCACGACCTCTTTCTACCTCGTCGTCGACCAATAACCCACGCCTGCGTAAACTCTGCGCGTAGCGCTCCCTTCGCTCGACCCTCTGTCGCCTGCTAGCCTCTTCTCGTTCCGCTGCTGACGCTCCTTGTGACCACGCCGTCCTACGAGACCTCCCTACTCCAGTTCGCGGTCAACGCGAAAGAAAACTGAAAAATATAAGCTTGAATGGACCCCCTCGCGGTGGGCTCCAGATGAAACGCTTGGAACGCGCCGATGCGAGAAATGCCCGAGACCCAACACCCAACCCAACCAAACCAAACCTAACCCTAACCTGTACCGTAGCCCTTCTCGTTAATCCAAAGTCCTGTGTGTCGAGCCTGCGAGCCGGTCGCGTCGTCGTGTTCCGGGCGTGCGTGTTCGGGGCTCCAAAGCAAAGTATATGCTCGTTGCGATTCAAACCGGGGCCGTCGGTACGCGCGTGCGTGTATGTGTGTGTGCGAGAGAGCAGCCGCGCGAGAGCGGGGTTGCGTGCAGGAGTAGTCCGGAAGCAAGAGGTCTAACGCCAAACCCAATCCGCCAATCTGTCAAACGTCCAAGAGCTTCTGGCCTCCAAACCTAAAGTCCAACCAAAATCCCAGTCCGACCGGGCGCAACTGCGCTACTCCAAGTAACCAGGTGCGATTCACTGCCTACTGACTACCAAACCCACTCGCTAAATAGCTCTCTGGTTGTCTAGGAGACTACAGTACGTGCTCACCTCCTCGTCAGCGACTCAAAAGCCCATTGTCCTGTCAGAATATTCAAACCCCGACCCATTGTTCTCCGGACGGGTCATCCGACCCCGCGCAAACCCGATCCGAAGCCGCCGACGTGTCCGAAACACCCCGGCACGTCCCCAACTCCAGCGCCGCGCAGAGATCGCGAAAATACGCACTTTCACGCGCCTTTTCACGCGCCGGTGCGTCCACCACCTGTCAAAAGCTAGCTGGCTCTCAATCTATGACCGCTGGGTCACCAGCTACAGAAGGTTTCCACTCGCCAAACGCACCGGAGAGCTTGACCTGGCTAAAATCGCGTCGAGCCTTCGCGGAATGTGCGGGGACCACGCGAATAACGAGAAAGCACTTGCCGAGGCAATGCGTGCATGGAAACACGACCAGACCGTCGAGGAGCTTGGCCGAAGCGACTCGAGACGCCGGGCGAGACGCTGAAAGAAGTCTTCGAGCTTGCGGAGTTCCAGCGTCGTTGGATCGGAGAGAAGTACGATCAGGCGGGCGGGTTTGAGGCATACATGAAGTTGCCAGAGGATGAGAAGGCGGCCCGAGATGTTGCCGCTTACCATGCGATGCTGCATGAGCTCGGGGAGGCGGAGTTGGCCAAGCTTGACAATGCCGATCGGCGCCTATTGACCCTTTGGGTTTGGACGGGATGCTGCATGCATAAGGAGCAAAACAGCTTCAAGGGCGGGAACACTCACATGAACAGCGGCTGGAAGGAGCTCGGCTTGCCGGGTCCTATTCCGCTTGCCAACAAAGAGTGCGCTGAGGCCGTTCGGGCGTGTCCTTCATCCGGAGGAAGGCGGTAAACCGCCAACAGAAGATGATCTTCGACGACTCGAGGGCTCTGCGTTCGGAGGCGCGAAGGCCGCCGCCCTCATGGCGATGATCTGCAACAATCCAATCGACACTCGCGGGCAGGGCGACTTACATACCATCTACTTTGAGGCCAAGCTCGACACACGCATCAAGCACTTTGCGCAGACGAGCAAAAGCGCCGGGAGCTTCGGGGATGCCGCATGCGACATGATTGCGCAGCTGGAGCTGTACCGAGAGTTTCTCGAGGTTGTTTCCAAGCTGAAATCGAAGCAAACCTGGACGAACATCGAGAAGAACGTCTACGACGGCCTCTACGATCCTCCGACACTCACCGAGCTCGCGGTTCTCGCCATCTACCACCTTTTCGTCGGCTCGCCGTCACATGCACGCGCCGTGCGCCAACCGGAAGAGGTTGCTCTTAACGCGATTCAGCTCGGCGATCTCCATGCCCAAATGCGGGACCACTGCGACAAGCTCGTGGCTAATCCCGACCTCGTTCTCGAGGCCGAAAGTGAGACGTATGAGCTGGCGGCGTTCGATGGGAAGCCGCTGCCGCGAGACGATGTAATGCGCCAGATCAAGAAGCTCCGCGCAGACGGACAGCTGCCTCATCTTGAGCAGATGCTGGTCCGCTTCTTGACTGGCGCGAAGGCGACGTGGATTAGATTCTCCGCCCGAATACGCGCCTGGTGGATTGATCGACGGACTGAGCGACAGCGACAAGGGCCGCATCTGGCTTCCGGCGACCAACGATCACAATGAAGGCGCTCTCGGCGGCTTCATCGTGTACCTGAGAACCCACCCGAGTGCGTCGTTGCTGGTGGCCAACGCCATTGCAATGTACAAGCGCAATCACACCCAAGATTGGATGAATGCGTGGTTTAGTGCCGAGGATCACCAGCATCTAATCCGCGAGGCCCGGAAACTCGATTCGGCGGGGCTGGAGAAGCAGCTCAAGCTGTCCCAGCATCAACATAACCAGCGAATCCTTGCCCAGAAGAAACAGAAGGACGAGGAGAGTCGGGCCAAGGAACAAGCTATTCAGATCGCCTTGGATGCGATCCCTTTGATCCAGTCCGTGGCGGATGTCGAGGGAATGACTGTCGACCGGCTGAAGGAGCAGCTGGAGAAGCTCCGTCGATTGTATCCCGGCAAGAACCCGCCCGTCAACATCCCGAAGAAGAGCCATGTTCCCAAGAAGGACGACATGAAGAAAGCGCTGATTGCATCCTTCACAGCCTCCCGCCCGTGCCATCTGCAGCATCGACTCGAATGCTCTCATTTGCACCTCACGACGCAGCATGCAGCCGACGATCCGCTCTCGAAATCCCTCTCGAGAGCACTCTCGTTACCGCCCGACCTTCCGACACACCCGGTGCCGCAAGCGCCCTACACGCGTATGGGCAGCTGGGTTTCCAGCAGGAAAACAAGAGAAAAAAACTGACTCAAGAAAAACATCGCTAACATCGCGATTTCAGCCTGCAATGACCAGCGGCGCATTCGAACGCGGTCGCCAGCCCTTCACTCAACTCATCTTGGCTATTCTCAAATCCCGGACGCCCGACGGAATAAAGTCCGCAGCACTCATACCTTTTCAGGTCGCCTGGACACGAAGCTCAAGCCAAACTCACCTGCACCCGCACCGTGAGTCCGTGACCACTGGCATCACGAGGGAACCAATGAAAAAAAAAAAAAATGGTACAACTTTCCGCTCAGAGCCTAAAGCCGTGATAGCGTGCCGTTCGAACGCGTACCCTCCGGCTCTTGGCGAATTCTTGTGTTGATCCGCTTTGGCTTTTCGTCGACTCACTCCCTCTGTCAAAGCCACGCCGCAATTCAGCATCGACTCGGACTTTGAATCGCGCAGTCCGCCGTTGAACCCGGAAGTAAAAACATGTAGTGGGTGGATGTCGCGGGAAGCCTGAGCGGCCTTCGAACGCCTGTAGTGGCGTTGATTGTCGGTTGCGGGCCGTCTGCCAGTGCGTGGTTTAACTGGAAGCTCCAGCTCCAGCTCCACTGCTCCAGTTCTTTGCCAGTCCTTGCTGACTCGGAGTTCGCATGCTCGGGCTGTTGCCATTCCGTACATGCATCCTACACCCTGCTTATCACTGAATCTGACTGGTGTGCCTCCTGTGGACGTCGAAGGCGAAGGTCCTTTAGGTTGGTCACCGTTGGTGTTAGAACGAAATTCAATTGAAGCTGAGTTCACTTCCGTGAGGCATCACTCGGAGCTGGCGGAGAGTGATGCGGATTCTTGTGACGGGTGGCAGCAGCTGACGTGTTCCTTCTCTTCCTGCTGCCACCACCACCACGCTTTTGACAAGCGTCGATTCGCCTTCTTGCTCAACAACTTTCGCGTTCTCCCTTCTTTCCTTCTTTACCCTTCCCTCGCCGCTCTATGGTCGCCTTCACCACTCGCGTCTCCTCCCTCTCTGCGGCGGATGCACTGACGGCATGTAATGCCTTCGGCATCGTCGTTCCCGACCACCATACCGGGGCGATACTGAAGGGGTTACTCAAAGACCATCTTCAGCTCCACCCCGAGCTCATGCTGAATCCCGATTATCGTCCACTGTTCACCCTCGCACAGCAGCGCGAGTACGACAATCGCCCGCCTACTCCGCCCCCATCCTCCCTTGGCGACGAGGAGGAGTGGCACGGCATCGACGGCGGCGGCGGGCTTGGCTCCGGAGCTTCTCACGACGACAACCTGCTACCTCCGCCCGTGGACGTGCAGCGCGCCGCCGACCTCGAGTACCTCCAGAACCTCAATCCCGCCGTCCTCCACCAGATCATTAACGGTGTCGGTGCTGGTGAGTCGTCCTACTTCCATTCGCTTCCTTTCGCTTCGCCCTTTCGCCCTTTCGCACTTCCCTTCGAGTCGACTTCGAAGCTTCGCACCCTTCTCCTCGACCTCGTTCTCTCGCTCATACCTCGAAAATCTACTCCACTTCCATCACCCTCGCTACCCCACTCCATTCAAGTTCCCATCATCCCTGTACACTGGATTTTCGAATTTCACCGTTGTCATCATTTTCGCACCTTTCCTTTTTCTCCGATTTTCGTATTCGGTTTCTGATTCGTCCTCAGCCCATGTGCCTGGCAACGATCCTTCGCCGTCGGCTTCGTCATCGCGCAAACGCCCAGCTCGACAGCCGGGACTGACCGCGGCAAACGCATCGGCGCTGCCCCCCGCCAAAGTTCGGAAAATCTTTGCCGAAGGCTGGAAGACGCACATCTCGCTCGACTTCCTCACCGACGCTGCTTGTTCGCACATGAACACAGCTGCGCTGAGGGATCTCGACGAGGTCTTCGGCCTCGACCCGTCTCGAGGGCTCGTCTCCGTTGCCCGCGACGTGTCGGTCCTCCGCGAGCGTAACCTCACGTTCGCGGAATGGTTCCAAGCGTGGCAGCGCCTCCTTTCCCTCATCAAGGAGTTCCTCCCTGACGAGCATCCTGCCTGGCTCGAGCACTACGAGCACATCATCCACCAACCCAACCTCTCCGAGAAATGGGCAATCTGTCTTGCCTACGACTCGGAGATTCGGCTGCGCTCGTGTTACTCCGGCATCGACCCCGCTCTGTTCCACATGTCCGTTTGGAACGAGTGCGAGTCAGCGCACCTTGTTTCGTCGACAATGGACCGTGTTCGCGTCGAGTTCGGCGCTCTCTCGTCGGTCGGTGCAGCGCCTTCCGCTGGCCAGTCCCCATCTCGATCCCGCCCTGCATCGTCACAGCCCTACGCCGCAGCCCGCTCCGTGGCTCGTTCTCCCGCCACGGGCTCCAACGCGGTCGGCGCAGCGCGTTCCTTTCGGTGTTTCGTCTGCGGTGACCCGGACTCGTCTCATAGCTCCCGGAATTGCAACGCCGACTCGCTTGTCTCCGGGCGGCCCGCACTCCTCCGTCGAGCCCCAGGCGGAGGGCGCTTTCGCGTCGATGCAGAAGGCAACCGCTACTGCTTCGCGTGGAATGGGCGAGCAGGCTGCACCCTCGGAGCCAGCTGCACCTCCGGCAAGCACTGGTGCACGCTTTGCGGGGCTCGTGACGGCCACAACGCACAACGCTGCCCCGCCGCCTAAATTCCTCCCGGTCCTCACACCCCTGCTGCCGGGCAGTTGGGAGACTCGTCTTCGTGCAGCCGGTCTGCTCGAAGAATTTGGCGACGTTCCTCACGGCCTTCGAGAAGGCTTCGATTTTGGTATACGCTCATCCCTCACCCATTCCTTTATTCCACCAAACCATCGCTCCGCACTCGAGCATCCCGAGGTTATCGAGGCGTACATTCGCGCCGAGTTAGCCGCCGGTCATTACTCGGGTCCGTTCGATCCCACTCGTTTACAAAATATTATTGGTTTTTTCCGTTCTTCTCCTCTTGGTGTTGTTCCGAAGGCGGGTACAGTGGACGAGTGGCGTATTATTCAAGACTTCAGCTTCCCTCGCGACGACTCGGTGCACGCATCAGTCAACTCGGAAATCGACTCCGATGACTTCCCATGCGAGTGGGGGACGTTTTCGGAGGTGGTGCTCATTGTCCTCGACGCGCCGATGGGTACCGAAGCCGCTACGCTCGACGTTGATGCGGCCTTTCGTCGCGTCCCCATCCATCCCTGTCAACAACCCCACTTTGTTGTCGTTTGGGACGACGCTTGCTTCCTCGACCATGTCGCACCCTTCGGTCCGCGAAGTTCGCCCGGGATCTTTGGTCGTCTCGCGGATGCCATCAAAGCGCTGTATTTGGCGAACGACATCGGCCCGCTCAAAAAATGGGTCGATGACTTCCTCTTTTTCCGCTACCCCATTTCCTACAACCCGACATGTTTTGCATATGGTCTCGACGAGATCTACGCCCTCGCCGATGAACTAGGCTGGCCATGGAAGCCCTCGAAGACACGCCCCTTCGCTTCGATCTTCAAATACCTCGGCTTTGTCTGGGACCTCGTCTCGAAGACGGTCTCGATCCCAGATGCGAAGAAGCTCAAGTATTTGGTCAAACTTGAGCCATGGGTTGCCGGGGCTCGTTTCTCGTGCAAAGACGCCGAGGCTATCCTCGGCACGCTGGTACACTGTTCTCTCGCAGTTCCCGACGGTCGTTCCCGTTTACCCGCAATCTCGCGCTTCGCTGCGTCGTTCTCCCGCGCGAAACCTTTCTCCAAACATACCCCTAGCGCCACTGTCCTCTCCGATATTGCTTGGTGGCGGGAACAACTCGCTCTTCCCTTCTGTGGCTCTGTTCTCGTACGGCCTCCGGCAATGTCGGCCGTCGATTTCTTCGTTGACGCATCAACGTCGTTTGGTATCGGCGTCATTTTTGACGGCGTTTGGGATGCGTGGCGGTTGCTGCCTGGCTGGAACAGCCACGGTCGCGACATTGGCTGGGCGGAGATCGTCGCCATCGAGCTTGGACTCCAATTAGCCATTGCGCGCGGGTTTTCCGATGTGCACCTGCACCTTCACTCGGACAACCAGGGTGTTATCGGCGCATTGGATGGCGGAAAGTCGCGGAACCCGGAGCAGAATCGCGTCCTTCGGCGGATCGTTTCGCTCTTGCGGTCCCATTCCATTTGGATCACTACCACGTACGTTCCGTCGGCGCTCAATCTTGCCGATCATCCCTCCCGGGGTCTTGTTCCCGACCCGCCCATGTCGCGTTCCTCTGCTCGCTTCCCTTTACCTTTCTGCCTTCGCGGCCTTGTCACCACCTCGTAGCTCGTAGCTCGTAGCTCTTATTTTAACTTTGTATTCGTGTCGTTACATTTTGACAGGTATCTCCTTCGCCCTTGCTCACTACCTTCATCTCTGTGCCATGCGGACCAACGATCCTCGCCTCTGCACCTTCACCGTCTCGCCGCCAAATCTGACTGCCGTCTCATCCGTCCCCCAAACGCTCCCTCGCCCACTCCACAAACGCCACCCGTCTCCTTCTACGCTCAATCGGCGATCTCGGCTATTCGGCGATACATCTTACATTGCGGCCCGGATCCAGGCACCATTTCGCGGGGCCGCCCGTCTCGAGGAGAAGGTTCAGTCCGTACTCGAGCACGGCTGGGCGCCAGGCACGCTGGATAACTATGGCTCCGCAGTGGCTCGTTTTCGCGAGTTTTGTCGGCAGGAGCACGTTCCAGCTGCACTGCAACTCCCGGCACACGAATTTGTCCTGTGCGCTTTCGCCGCTTCTAGCGCCGGCGTGCAAGCGGGATCGACGGCTCGGAAAAACATCTCTGCACTCAAAGCTTGGCACGTCATGCACGACCAGCCCTGGCTCGCGGGTCCGCGTCTCCATTATGTGCTTTCCGGTGTCGAAAACCTTACGCCCGCATCCTCAAAACACGCTCCGCGGCCTCCCATCTCCTCTGCTATGCTTGCAGAGCTTCATCGCGGGCTAGACTTTGCCTCCCCCTTCGACGTCGCTGTCTACGCCGCGGCATGCGTGGCATTCTGGGGACAATGTCGCCTCGGCGAAATTCTCCCCATCACCGCAAAGGACAAATCCCTCGCGGATAAACCTACTCGTGCACACGTTACACATTCCGCTCGGTCAACCACGCTACGTCTGCCTCGTACCAAGACTCAGAAAGCCGGGGAAGATGTGCTTCTAGTGGACCAATCATCACCATTCAACCCACGGACGGCTCTCCAGATGCACCTTACCGTCAACAGCCTACCTCTCTCGACACCTCTGTTTGCATTCCGAGATACCTCCGGATCGTCGCGCCTGTTAACACGGTCGCTATTCCTGGGTCGTTGCAACGCCATCTGGACATCAGTCGGGTATCCACGCACAACGGGTCACAGCTTCCGTATTGGCGGAACTACCGAACTGTTGCTCAACAACGTGCCTCCGGCAGTTGTGAAGGCCATGGGTCGTTGGTCTTCGGACGCATTCATGCGTTACTGGCGCTCGCTGGACATTATCGCTCCGCTTCACGCTGCGAATCTGCATCAGAGGGCCAGCCGTCTCCTGGGTTAGCCGCCTTCTTCGGCTGGGCTGGCCTTTCGGGGTCATCCTCGGCGGCGTGCACCCCAGAGCCGGCTTCGGATCAGCCGCGCTTCTCCCCCGCACTCAATACATCTGTCTCGGTCGGCTTCCTTCTCGGACCTGAAGTGCGGAACGAGGGAACAAGAGTGAGGCATCACTCGGAGCTGGCGGAGAGTGATGCGGATTCTTGTGACGGGTGGCAGCAGCTGACGTGTTCCTTCTCTTCCTGCTGCCACCACCACCACGCTTTTGACAAGCGTCGATTCGCCTTCTTGCTCAACAACTTTCGCGCCCACCCACCTCGCCCTGAATTTGACTGAAGTTATTTATTCACCGCAGATATTTTTAACGTAGCCTTAGTTACCTAGACAGATGTAGCACGCCGTTTGGGGTCATCCTCGGCGGCGTGCACCCCAGAGCCGGCTTCCGTGCACCCCAGAGCCGGCTTCGGATCAGCCGCGCTTCTCCCCCGCACTCAATACATCTGTCTCGGTCGGCTTCCTTCTCGGACCTGAAGTGCGGAACGAGGGAACAAGAAGGAAAACCATGTTGCAGTGGCCTGTCTCGCCGCGTCAATAAACTCTGATCGCGCGGGTTCGAGCCCAGCATCAGCCTCGTCGTCGTGTGCGATATGTCTGTAACAGTCTGTTTTTACATAAAAGCGCGGAAACCGTATGGCCAACTTGAAAGGTACCTCAACCTCCGGAACGGGCCACCGAGCTCGAGGCAAGTACGCGTTCCCGCGACGAGCCATCCCGAGCCGAGCTTCTGAACCCACCCACGTCGTCGCTAGGCGATGGTGCAGAGGTTGGCGCTTATTGGGCGCTTATCGGTGCTCGGCGCCGAACGGAGATTAGGTGATCAGCATCAAGGCGCGCGGACGTCGGGGGCGGGCGCGGCGGCGCATCAGCAGATGACATGCGTCGCAATAGGGGACACTTGGGACGAAAGCTTGAAGTTATAGCCGCGTGCGTCGTGCCTCGAGGATTCCGGTAAAGTACTTTGCAACTTTGAGCGCCGCAAAAGAAACCGAAGCGTCCTGTCGTCGTAACCTGAGTACAGCACTCGTATTTCCCGCTCCGGAAGAACAGCTGCGATTTGTCGTCGGAGTTGAGCGGATAATACGCGTGTGGATCTGGAAAGAACGTTGATTATTCAACTGGAGAGGCGCGTGGCGAGCTACTCACTGAAAAGGATTCGCGTCGGATGAGAATAGGTAACACCGCGGAGTCCGGACTTGGTGAAGATAGGCACTGACTATGTCGAGCACAGAGGTTGCACTGAAAACACGCACATTCGCGCATTGACGTGGCCACGTCGCGACCGTGATGGGATGAGTCATCACCACAGCAGCTTCGTCCCGACCACCACCAAGCCGTTCGCTCGATGAGTACCTGGCAATTCATCTCCGAAGTTCGCTCCGTCATCTCTGCGCCACTCCACGCTGACCCGCTCGAACCCGAAGCTCGTCCGCCACGGGCAGAAATTCCTCGTCTATCCCTCCGCCTTCCTCGACCATCCACGCGGTACGCACGTTCCCAACCTCAAGGCATTACGCGCTGATGATAGAGCTACATGGGTAGAAATCTCAAAGCCATCCGATATCGGCCTTGAATACACGGACATCCAGCTGCATACATCCGATGGCGTCCGCCTGGATTGCTACTTCATCCGCCAAGCCGCACAGTCCGCAGCGCGGCTGAAACAGCGCGAGGAGTACGATTTCCCTCCGGATAGGACGTCAACACTGGTCCCTCCGACGACATATGTTGGAACTCCCCGCCACTCCAGCCAAGCGGCAGCGCTGACTCGAATACTTGCAGAAAGACCCCGCGCGCGCGAATATTATCATGTTCCACGGAAACGGGATGAACTACGGCGACCTCATTTTTGCTGCGAAGCACCTTGTCATGCTTCGTTGTAATATCCTCCTGCTGTCCTATCGAGGGTGAGTGCGGACGTCTTCGCGAGACCGTCGTTTCTTATGAATTCTAGCTACGGAACCTCTGGCGGGACACCTTCCGAGTCAGGTTTGACCCGAGATCACCTCCATTCTGAAATGCTCATGCACGACAGGCATTCGTCTCGACGCGCAAGCAGCGCTCGAATACCTACGGACAAACACAGACCTCGCTCCGCTACCCATCGTGCGCCGTCCATTCCATTCCAATCCTGTCCTTCATCTTCCTACTCATTCCCCTTTCGAAGATCCTCTACGGCACCTCAATCGGCGCCGCAGTAGCCATCGACCTCGCCTCCCGCAATCCCACCCGCATCCACGCCCTCATCATCGAAAACACCTTCCTCTCCCTCCCGCGCGTCGTCCGCGCCTGGCCGTACATCGGCGTCTTCTCCTTCCTCTGCATGCAGCGCTGGAACTCCGCTGCGAAGATCCCGCTGATCCCCGCGCGCACGCCGATGCTGTTTTTGAGCGGGAGGCAGGATGAGGTGGTGCCCAGGAGGCATATGGAGGAGTTGTGGGGGATTGCGCAGAAGAGGAAGCCGAAGAAGCCTGAGGGAGAGTCGGAGTCGAAGCCTGCGTTGGATCGGTTCGAGTCGTTCGCCGAGGGAACGCATGGTGCGCCGAATTTACTTACTCGTGCCCGGGTCCTTGGTGACAAAAACGCTGATTCCCGTGCCTGTACTTGCAGCGGATACATTCTTGCAGCCGCGGTATTGGGACAAGGTCGACAACTGGTTGCGAGCTGTCGTTGACAGTGAAGAGTCGGACATGCCTGCTTAATTTCTGACTCTGATGTTTCTGGTTCGTAAGTTGTTGAATACTTATTCAGTGCTGCATTCTCCGCCGAGACCGTCGCGCAGTGCAATCGCATCACGACGAAAGCTCACCAGTTCATTCGATATGCATGCGACTCTTTGCATTCCTTGGACTTCTTTGTGGACGGCGAAAAGAAATTCCCGGCATAGAACCAGCCGGCTGGCGCTGCCTCCTTCCAGTTGAACTGTCCTGTGGTGCGAAACATTCGGACAATCAGGGACGCATGCCTTTGAGCGCCGCAGTGTTGACGAATCCGTTCATTCCTGCTCTTCTCGGTGTTTTATACCGGGATAGATAGACAGACGTACGCAGCCGGCGCCGCCTTTCTCTTCCTGATGAACCTGATCGCGAACAGCGGCGGGCCACGGAGGGATTTAAAAAGCATGCTTATGCCAGAGGATGGAACCATCCACTCACCCATGCTCTCCCAAACCCCACCTCTGGTGATTCTCGTCGTCCTTATCTCGGGCCTGTTCAACGCTAGAGGCGTCGCGGCGCGACCTGCAGGTACGTTAAGTTGCGCAAGAACTGTGGAAATTGTAAGAATTATCTCCGCAGATAGCGAGAAGGACGTGAGCTCACTAGCGCTGGGACGTCGAGCTGCAATCTCTGGAGGAACGATTTTTTCTTTGCTGTGATGTGCATTTGATTGACTGGACTTCAGTGTTTATCTCCGCCGAGACGGGTACCAGCGACGAGGTCGAGCCTCGGGGTATCGCTGCCGCCGCCGCCGCTGCAGAAGGCGATTATATCAATGTGCTGAGCGGGAGGGGATCCGGACGAGGAAATCCCATTGGCGGGTAAATTCAAATAGTTACATGCGATTATACATCGAGGTGGGCCGGAGTGCATCGAGATATATTGTGAGCTTACGCAGCACCTGTTCTGATTGTTTCAGCAGCCTGCCGAGCTGTGCCGGAGATGCGAAGGTGTTCCTGCCGTCCGGCATTCCGGCTAAGTGGTTCGGCTTCGCGGCTGCCATCCGGCATGATCTCCGAGCGCTGTTCACAGCTGCAAGAAGGCATCGCATCGCATCCGCACATTAATTAACATCAGAATCATCCCACATCCACCGTCGTTTATTCATGAACCTCTTTTACCTCCGCCTCTGGGTCCTCTACACCTTCTCTAGAAGCCTTCCCCCTGGACTCGTCGAACCTGCGCGCTTCGCCCGGCTCCATGACGTTGATACCCATTTCCTCCGCTGCCAAAAATGAGTACTGCTCTGTCGGCGTCAAAGGCAAAGAGCACAGCGCACCTGCTATCTGCTTAACCGGTCCTGTGAACCACTTCCTCGCGCTGACAAGCCAGAAGCCGACGCTGTACGTGACAACGATGCCAACAGCGACGACGGCGTAATTGAGTGTCTGCGAGTCGACGGGCTACAGAAAATATCAGCTATCTATCCAGGCAATGAGCACAGAGAGGCAAGAAAACACACACATTTTCCTCTGGTAGAATAAACACGATCGAGATGAACAATATCCACAACACCGCAACGATCCCAACCGCATAGCTGAACCTCCCAAGATGGAACGGTCCTCGGACGAACCGATCCCGATGTATAATCCTCAACAAAATCGGAGAGCCGTACGACAGATACAGCCCAATAGTCGCAATCGACGTCGCCGCCGAAAACGCAACACTGCTCCCCAGACTCGGCAGCCCGAGACAGAACGACAAGAAACACGCAAGCCAGACGGTGCGCACAGGCGAGCGCAGCGTCGGGCTGACGTAGTTAAAGAAGCGATGCCCCGGGATGCCGCCGTCCCGGGCAAACGCAAACATCATGCGCGAGTTGGACGTGATGGAGAACGTCCCGCAGAAGAACATCGCGCCGATGACGATGACCATTAGCACGATCGCGCCGTCCTCGCCTACGGTGTCGAGGAATATTTGGGTTACGGGTTGGCCGGTAGAAGAGGTGAGTGTGGTAGGTAGGTCTTGGATGGAGAAGAGCAGCCCGAGGATGAGGAACCATCCCAGGACGGCGGAGACGCCGATGGCCATGATGATCCCGATGGGCCCTGACATGGCGGCATTTTTGGTTTCTTCGGTCATGTGTGCGGAGGCGTCGAAGCCGGTGATGGTGTATTGCGACATGAGGATCTTGAAGAAAGATTAGCGCTTGCGAAAAACAAGAAAAAGAGAGAGGCGCACCCCGATGACCACGACGTACGCGTGGCTTGCTCTCTCGCCCCAGCCGCCAGTCCCATCCAGAAACGTCGTAAACACGAACTCGGCACTTTGGTGACTAGGCGCTTTCGCGAGGATGGCGATGACGAGTGCGAAGGTACCGAGTGCGTGCCACCATACGCTGACGTTGTTCAGGTAGCCCAAAATCCGAACACCGAAGGTGTTAATCGTGCCCTGTGCGACGAGCACGGCGGCGTAGATACCGATGGTGGTGTTCGCTGAGGGTACAAATGTGGATTTGAGGGTGGCGGCGGTGGAAATGAAGTTCGCGCAGGCGAAGCTAGCGGTGATATTCAGTGCTGGCTGCAGTGGAGTTGGAAGAAAACGTACCTGATACCAGTCGTCACCGCGACTTGGCCTAGGAGATTGAACCATCCCGTTATCCACGACGCCAACGGCGCGCGTTCCGGTGTCGAGAGCATCGCTGCCCAGAAATACGGTCCACCGGATGTGGGATGGGCGCTGCATATTTCTGGGCAGAGTCAGACGAGGAGAGCCACGGGACGTCTATGCGCACGCACCAGCCATCGCCAACCCAACGAGCGACGTGAAAAACGCTGCTCCCCATGAGTTTTCCGCGAATTGAGGGAAAGCGACGAATGGGATGACGCACAGACGACGACCCAGCCCCAGACCATCACCGCTGGTCCACCTGTATTCTGGGCGAGCTAAGTCTTATCTCGGAGAGGAATGCGAAGGATACGCACCAATCCAAAGAGGAAAAGCGACGGGATCCCGGTAAGAATCGAAATAATCGAGAACGAGACGCCAAAGTTCTGCGAGCAGAGCCTCGTCAAACGCGTCGGAAACGAGGAAAGACGCGCGGAGACGTACCTGCAATAATCCCAGCTCGCGTCTATTCGCGAAAATCCGCGTGCGGAGTCAGCTCGATAGAGACGCGGCATCGCGTAAGGCGTACCTCAGCTCCTGCTTGTACCCCATCCTCGCCAACTCGACCTCGTCCGCTTCCATCCCGCCCGCCGCGGATGGCGTCTTCTCGTCGGAAGTGGAAGCGTCCGTCGACATGGACGCAGGACGCAAGAAGCGCGCTGGGCTCCGGCTCTCTCTCACGTTCCGCTAAGAAACGTAAGCCCACGAGCGATAAGCCTATCGGGGATGTTGATTGGCTGCACGTTGGAGTGGAAGGGCTTGGCTTGATGCGCCATAAGACCGGCGGTGATACGCCCCGTCGACCGACGTAGAGCTCCCACTATCTGGTTGGCGGTACGAATAATCAGGGAAACGCCATCCACAGGCGCAGAAAGTCAATGGAATTTTGTTCACGGCCATGAGCTCGTACAAAATAAAATTATTTGCCGCACTGGCGTCCTAACCAGCGGTGCAAACCGGGCCGAAGAATAGCCGGGAATGACGTGGCGCGTGCGGCCGCCGCCGATCTCGGCGTCGTCTCTCTTCCCAAACGCCCATGTCAGCCGCAGAAGGCGGCGCCGCCCGCGTCGCCAACATGGCACGCATCCTGCAAACGCCCATCCCAGCCGACTACCTATCCGCAATCACAGGAAACGCACCCAGCGACGTCAAAGCGATGGCCGTGAAGTGGCTCAACGTCTACCACGCGCCGGGACCGAGGTGTTTTGCGGGTGAGTCGACGAAGAGGACGGTAGTGAGGGAGGTATCGCTCGTGGAGGAGGAGAATACGCGTGGAGTGGGACGAAGGACGACGAAGAAACTGGTACTGGTCAGCGAGATTGACATCACAGACGGTGCGTCGTCCTTCCTTCCTCCGGGTTGGGTTCTGTGCTGAGATTGGTAGAATAGAACTGCTCGATTCGCAGGACAACCTTTCGACCTCGTTTGTCTTCGCAATTATAGACGAGTAAGCCTTCCGTGCTTATTGCGCCAGCGGTCATGAATATTCAACAGATGTGTTTCCTCCGCTGTTGCAACGCTTGATTTCGCTCAAGGTGGCCACGGAATGTCCGGTGTCTCCTTGAGCATCAACACAACCTGGCATAACACCGTCACCCTGTGCGTCCATACTGCATTTTTTGTCGTTTTTCGAGTTATCCACTGACGAAGCATCATAGCGGGGCCAGGCTACGATTCGTGAGCACGACGATGGGTGTGGACGGTGGCATTGCCTCTTGTCGTTGCGAGGTATGTCTTGGCTTCGCTCGTTCTTTGTTCTATCACCGATGTGCTGAATGGCTCCGATGCGCTAGGTCTGGGATGATACTCGACATCGCCTAGTCGCGACTGGTGTCTTCTCGGGTATGATCGCCTCAGCGTCGCCGGCTAGTGGCGAGGCGCTGTTCCCCCCTGCGGCGAGGCTTTAGCAAGGGCCACCGAGATCCTGCTGATGATAATTGATAATCTGGCTTCTGCTTTCACCTCGGCCCTTAATAAGATATCGGTGCGGTTATGCTGTGGCGACCCAAGCTATTCTGACTGAACCTAAGGCCCTTTTTGATGCTGTTTCGAGAATAACAATCAGTTTTCATATTGTTTTGGGCTGAAAGGGGTGTTGAACTCGAAAAGTGATCCAGCGGACGACAAGTTTTAGCGGTTTTAGATCCCATCCACGTGAACGATTCCCTTAAGGACCAGCCCTGTCCTCTTTAAATCATGTATCCCTTGATAAAAGCTGTAGGCCGTTGGTTTCAGAGTTCATTTCCACCTTAATCAAGAAAAGCCTGAGGCACGCACATGGAACCCTCCAAGTCGAGCAACTTCGCCCGAGTCGCCCCATGCCGAGGAACCACGACGTTCGACCTATACGCCTCATATTAATCCTGGTCTTCCGTCGCCTATAGAGCCTGAACAACGCACTCTTTCTCCAACTCACGGAACACGTCCCCGAGCTTGACCCCCCGCGGATTCTCCACGACAACATCATACGGATGCGAGAGGTGCTCGAAGACGTGGATTAGCGTCCCGCGGGGAACCGTCAGCTCCATCCTCGTAAGCGCTGGGATCGACACGAAGTCGTTTAAGATGCAGCAGTCGGACAGCGAAACAAGGACGGGATGCGCGGGGTCGCCGACCCAGATGCCGGCGCTGTCTGCGTTTGCGCCGAGGGTGTATGAGACGCTATTGAGAGCGGGATGCAGCTGCAGAACGGTTATTATCATCTGGACGCGGCACGGGACAGAGCGTTTACTCACCCGGAAGGTTTCTGCCTCCTCCTCGACCTTGCGCGCATGCTTGGCCACGGCCCGCCCGCGTTCGCCGCGTTCGCCTTCACCCTCTACAAGTCGTCCGTCAAGTCATCCACAAACGCCTTCGACACCACAAAAATCACGCACTGACGCGCTCCACGAAGACCTTGCTTGCCCTCTTGAAGAGCACAACACCCAGCTCTGGGTCCTCCTGGACGATTGCTCTGAAACGCTTCGAGAGACGAGAGACGCGGCAGAGGAGCGTTTTAAACGGCAGCTTGAGCAGGATTCTGACGATGAGCTCGGTGGGGAGGGCGTCGAATGGCTGGGCAATGAGTGAGTCAGAGTCGGGACCGAGCTGCGGGAAGGAAGTGCTGACGGAGGTCATGAGGGGAAGAAGCAACGAGTAAAGGATCCGTCAAGCATCCGTCAAGCAGGGACTTGGCGCCGTCCTCGTCAAGTTGTATGTGTAGATACACGAGTCTAGTACGACGCGGTCGTCATGCAAAACATGCCCGAGGTGAACCAGCACCGCACTCCGCCTGCCTGCAGCCAGAGGGCGGAGAAAGACCCAAGCGCGACCCGCACCGTCCTGTAACGTTCGGCGCGCCCAGAGGCCCGACGAGGACAAGCGTAGCGCGCCAGTGGCGTGGGTGGAGGATGCAGCGCCGCCGGGGATGGGTAGGAGGGGGTAGCAGGATGCAAGTAGGATGGATGTCGATGGACGCGACTTGTGGCAATGGTAGGGCAGGGTGGCAAAGGCGCAGCACGGCAGCAGCGTCGGCAGTTGCGCAGAGCGAGCCACAGCAGAGCCTCAGGACGCGTCAGCGAAGACGCTGAGCGGCAGGACCGTAAACGCACCTGCTCCAGCAACACTAGTAGCCCCCTTGACGTCCATGCTGCCTGCTTCCCCTTCTTAACTCTGCAGGCTCTCCTTCCCGCTTCGGTCCCTCAGCGTGGGCTACCAGCGGCATGAAGTACGACGCACTGGCGCCACCTTGCCTAGCACACTTCTGTCAGACGGGAGATTTGCTTGCTGGTAGCCGCGCCACCGCGGATACGGGCGGCGACACTGCGTCCGTGCCGTGTCGAAAACGACGGAGGATGCGTCCTCGACGAGAAGAGCACAGTCGTCGGCGCATTGCGGGGCACCGGTGAACGAGATGACGGGAAGAGGAAAGCCCTAGCTGAGCTTGGTCACGATCCACCTCATGCTCCTGCCTCTTCTGCCCATGGTATGCCGGTGCTGTGGCCTTGCTACTGTTGCTATACGCGTCCACCGCCGCCCTTCGCGCGATCCTGTGAACACGAAAAACAACGAAGTCGACGAGCTACACAGTCTCCAATGGCGCCAGACACCCCATAATCGCTTTTGCGCGACCCCACTCTCCAGCTCACGCGCGCTCCGAGTCGCTCGCGTGCTTGACCTCCAAATACGCGACGACGACGTCAAAGACAGGCGGAAAACGCAAAGCGGAAAGGAGCCTAAGGTCTCAGACTTTCAATCGGAAGCTCCTCAAATACCAGCCCCACCGCTTGCGCTCTCCAGCTATCCTCGCGCCCCGACTCGCCCACCATGTCCGCCATGCTATACCTGGACATAAATGGCTACCTCGGCCCGCCCCTCATCGGCGCCATCGTCGGAACGTACCTCTTCGGCATCCTCACGATGCAAACCTTCAACTACTACAACTGGTACCAGCGAGATTCTGTGGGGATGAAGTCTCTGGTGCGTTCTCATCGCGTCTCGCGGCGACTGGAACTGACTGTCCCGCAAGGTTGCCGGGACACTGGTCCTGGAGCTCGGGCACACGATAACTCTTTGGCACGCCGTGCGTTGTCTCGCTTTCCTCGCCGCCTCGCTCAGGCTGACGCCCTGCCCCGCCAGCTCTACCTCATCTTCATAAAATACCAATCCAGCCTCCTGCACCTCGTCATCCACCCACCCCACTCGCTCGAAATCACCGTCCTCTTCGCGACAATCACCAACCTCATCGTACAAACATTCTTCGTCCTCCGCATCCACACCCTCTCCAACTCGTGGATCATCCCCATCATCGTCTGGGCGCTCACCCTCATCCGCCTCGCATTCGACCTGCTTATGTTCATCCTCTTCTGGGAGACGGACGGCTTCGAGGTGTTCGTGAGCCGCGTACACTGGGCGATGGTCACGGTGTGCGTGTGTGGGCCGGTCGTGGACCTGATCATCGCCGGCTCGTTGTGTTATTGGCTCTGGCGGAAGCGGACCGAGACGGGATTCTCGCAGACGCGCAAGATGGTGGATACGTTGATCACTTGGTGTGTTGGTGAGTGTACCTTCTCTCTTACCTTCGTATTTGGTTTTCATTTTCCACAGAAACTACCGCGATAACATTCGCCGTCGGAATTCTGCAGCTCATCTTATTCCTCGCGCGTTCCGACAGTACGTCTTACTTGCGCATCCTCGAGTCTTCGCTGACCCATTTTCCTCTCTCTCTCAGTCGCGTGGTTAACCCTGTTCCTCGTTCAACCCAAAGTTTTCTCGAACACGATGCTTGCGCAGTCCGTCTCTCTTTCTCCTCCCTTCGAAAACTCTAGCCAAACCGTGACGAATCGCAGCTTAAACGGTCGCGATCGCCTCAGGAACCAAGGCGGCACGCACGTATCAGGCAACACGAGCGCGCCACCGATGAAGGGGATGAGCGGGAATCTCAGTTCCGGTGCCGGGCCGGCCACGAAACCAGGCACCGGCGTCGAAACGAGTGCCGAGCTGCAGTTCCGCGCCGGCGGCGCGCGACCGACGACGACGGTGAGCACGATGAGTACGGGTGGGGAGACGGATTTTGTGAAGACGCAGACTGAAGGGGTCTAAGTTGAAATTGTACATGTACGAATAGATTGTAACTAAAAAACTCCCGCGCCCGAGAAGACCGCGACAAGGAGAAAATCCCGGCACGGCAACGGTTAAGCCGGCATCGCCACACGTACCTTTTCCTACGATGCCGTCCCGGATCTGATAGCCAGACGCGAGAAGCGCAGATCCCCATGCGGTGACGGCGTTCCGCTTATAATTATATTGGTCATATACGTCGACGCCAAACTTGCTTCTCTTTCTTCACCCACCATGTTGCTTCGAGCAGCATTTCTTTCTCTCGTTTTTGCTTTTCTCGTCGACGCCGGTGCTGCTTCGCGCTCTCTGGGGCTCGTACGCCCCGAACGATCCGCCAGGCACGCCGTCCGCTCGATTCTCTCACGTCAGGCCGTCACCTGCGAGTCCTGCACGCAGCTCTTCGAGTCGCTTCAGCCCGTCGCGAAGGAGAGCACCGACGCGCTCATTGTCGAGCTCACGAGCCTTTGCGTCGAACTCGGGGTGAGCAACATCGTCCTCTTTCCGTTTCTTCGTCTCCCTTGCCCGCTCTGACAGATTCCAATTCCCGTTGACAGGCGGCCTCCGAAGACGTCTGCGCCGGCGTCGTCAACGGCGCTGGGCCCGTCCTCGCGCAGGATCTACGCAATATCAACGTCACCGGGCCAACAGGGCAGCGACTCTGCGCTGGGCTGATGAACGTCTGCGGGACTAAGACGCCGACGCCGTTTAACGTCTCGTTCCCAAAGCCTGCGCCTCAGCACCCGAAAACTTGGACCTCCAAAGGACGGACGCCCTTCAAGGTGGTTCATGTGAGCGATGTACATATCGATCGGGGTTATACGGTGCGTTTTGTCGTGTGGTTACCGCCGCCGGCGCGTTTCATTGACGTGTTTAACGACTGTAGCCCGGCGCGGAAGCTAACTGCACGGAACCACTCTGCTGTCGCGTTTTCCCCGATTCCCCTTCCGTCCCCACCGAGCCTGCCGGGCCGAATGGCAACTTCAACTGCGACAGCCCGGTTTCGCTTGCGGACTCAATGCTCGAGGCAATCGAGGCGATGAAACCGAGTTTCTCGATATTCACCGGCGATGTGGCGGAGCGGTTGGTTTGGTTGGTAAATGAAAGGTGCGAGTCCATCGTGCCATTCGTTTCCTGAGCTGATTTTCTGGTATAGCGATGTATCGACCGATCTTCGGGATTTTAACGCCGAAATGGCGGAAAAGCTCACAGCTCCCATATATCCCTCTATCGGCAACCAGTGCGTGCAGCTCTCCGTGTTCTTACGTGCATCTCATTGGACTCTTCCTCCAGTGACACGTCTCCGGTCAACCTTTTCGCTCGAAGCACCTCCAACACCGCGAATAATTCGCAATGGGTATTCGACATTCAAAGCGCTGGCTGGGAAGTGAGTGTCCGTTGTTTCTTCTTTGATTCAGCGCGGCTCATGCGAGAATAGCGATGGATCAAAGCCAACGCTGCGGCACAAGTCGATCACGATTCGGGCAGCTATTCGGCACTCGTCCCCGGAACAAGCTTGCGGATCTTGGCTGTGAACACGCAATATTGGTATACACAGAAGTATGCTTCGTTCCATTACCTCTCTCTATGCGGCCTTAACAAGATTTTAGCTTCTGGTTATACGACAGCGAGACTTTCCAGTAGGTCTTGCCTGTCTGCTGCTGCCATGTGAATCCTGAAAATCTGTAGACCGGACCCCAATGGCATCCTCGCATTTATGGTCAGCCAGCTTCAACTCGCGGAGGACGCCGGAGAACGCGTGTGGGTTATTCAACACATTCCTTCCGGCTCGAGCGACACCATCGTTGATCAGGTAATCTCCATTCCTTTCGTGTTGTCGTGAAATAACTCGTCTCCTAGTCAAACTACTACGACCAGGTGCTCCAGCGCTATAAGAACACCATAGCGAGCATGTTCTTCGGGCACACGCACCACGATCAGTTCCAGATCGCTTACTCGAACTACTCGGATCGCTCGGCAGCGACGGCCGTTGCAGCCGCCATGATTGGTCCGGCGTTAACTCCCAACAGTGCGCCTTTTGGTGTTGCTCGTTTGACTGCTGGCCCTGCTGATCTAAACTCTAGGCGGAAATCCTGCGTTTAAAGTATACGAAATCGACCCGGACACGTACGAGGTCATGGACGCCATCACTTGGCTTAGTAAGCTGTTGATTCCGTTCCTTTTCGCTCGAAAATTGAACGTGTCTACAGCAAATAGCTCTGGGCCGACCTTCCAAACCAAGCGTATATTGAATTCTTTCTCTTGAGGCTTTTTCCTCATCCACCCTCAGCCATTTGGGAGCCATTTTACTCTGCCCGCGCCGCGTATGGCCCGGTCGTAACGCCGCCCCTGCCCGCCTCGGTCCCGCTTACGCCCGCATTCTGGCACAACGTCACGGAGGTGTTCCTGGCCAACCAGACCGTGTTCGATCAATACAACGCGCGCATCTCTCGAGGCGCCAACGTTACCGAATGCAACGACACCGACGACTGTCGGGCCAATACGGTGTGCGATATCCAGAGTATGCGCAGCCAGGATAACTGTGTGCGTGCCGGTGTGCCTTTCTCGTCGGTATGCTGACGTTCCGAACTGGCATGCCGTTATAGGATGTGCCTACGCCTGGATTCTCCCTTCGCCGGCGTGCAGAGGGAGCGGTGCATGATCATGGTAGCCACGCGCATACGGGCTCGTCGAGTTCTTGTGAGGGTGTTGGCTTGGCGGATATTTTCCGCGGAATGGTGGGTATGGCGTCGGGGTATTGAGCTACATGTGCAAAGATTGGAATCCGAATAGGCTGTGAGCACATGTGAGAGCTAGACGAAGAGCGGCTTGCGCCGGAGACACGCGACACTTGATTGCTGTTGCTGTGATGAAAAAAATGGCGCCGGGCGTGGTCGTACGAACCGTGAATAACTAATAAATTCGCGGTATTTTTATTTGGTTGGAGAGCGTCAGCGCTCATGAAAACGCCTTATCAAATCCATCAGTGAAAGTGACAAGCATCATCCTGTCTTGAGACCTCCTTGCCAGACGCCATCATCTCCATCCGTGCTCGCCACCCCCGCTCTCCCGTACTCCCGCGCACCCGTTTGCAGCCGCACGGCGCTAAGCTGTATACCCAAGTTCGACGACCAACGGTCACGTTCTACAGGCACGCCAGCTCATCACTCAATGCCTCGTCGTTTGTGCGGAATCCTGCGCGACAGATTGGCTAGCGCAAGTTCCTGAGTGTTCCACGCGTACCAGGGCTGCTCCGGAGGCGAGGGAGATAAAGCATTGTCGAGGTACCCCATGTGAGTTTTGAAGGGCACACCGACGTTGACGTGACTTCGTCCACAGTTGGTCGTCAACTTGATTCTTGTCTGTGGCGCCATTGGAGAGACTAAATTGCCTTGGTGAGCGTCGGCTACTTAGATATTCTAATCCCTAATAAGCTCTTTGGCGGCTCCGACAGACATCAACAGGGACCAGGGCCGTCGGATCCCCGGGCTCTTCCTCCGATGTTTCGTCCTCGTCGATCGCGGCGTCCTCAAGGCCTCCGTGCGCCGGGGCCGGGCACAGATCCGCGGAAGACTCTATCGCGTTGCTTGCGAAGGACCCAGAGTGGCGGATCTCGCTTGTCAGAACAAACACCGACTGTCAATTGGGCGTCGTTGACGCGCAATAGCAAACTATCAACCAATCAGTCTCCGCGCCGTGCTTCCATTGTCGACCTGCGACTTACACCCGTATCTTCCGACGTCTCCCATGCACATGGAGTTGGACATTCAAAGGCACCCAATGGAGCGCAGAGCACAGCGCCATAAATAATCGTCCGTGGCTCGCTCCGTCACCTTCTTCCTTTCGTTCTTCCCGCTTTTCGTTCCTCTCCCGGCGCCTTTCCCGCCCTTCATCCTTTGCTACCTCTGGCCGCCGCCCACCCACCACAATGTCCGCAACACCTGATATTACGAGCACGGCGGGCGTCTGGCTTGTCACTGCCTTCGTGCAGGCGATGTACGTCCTGTAATTCTCTTCGTCGCCTGCGGGGCGCTGACACGGCGCTGCTCCCAGACTCCAGGGCTGCGGCCTCCTCCAAGTCTTCTTATACTTTACCTGGTATCCGCGGGACCCATGGAGCGTCAAAGCGACGGTCATCACCATCGTGTGCGTTCCGTTCTTTCCTTGAGAGAGAAAGTTTATTAAGAGTCTTCCTTTCAGCGTCCTCCAATGCGTACAAATTTCCGCCGCGATGATTAATGTTTACAACTGGTTCATCACCGGCTTCGGCGACTACGAGAACCTGAACACGATTCACCAGTGCGTCTTGTGCGCGCGCCCACTGAGATTCGGAGAGCTCATTCCTCGTTTGCAGCGCGGACATGGTCCAACTCGTTGCCCTTGTACGTTCAGTCCGAGAGTTGTAGCGCAACTGAAATTCACTTTGCCTCTACAGTTCCTCTCCATTTTCGTCGCCCAAGCCCATTTCGCCCGATCCATCTTCAAACGTACGCCCTCACAGCCTTCGCTTTCCCCATGGATTCATTCTAATATTCCCAGTGATGGAACGCAACTTCATCCTCCCCGTGATCATCGCGCTTTGCGCGCTCACGGCCTTGGGATGCGGTATTGGCCAGGTCATTCAGTCGTGAGTTCACTCTCTTATTGCCCGGCAAGACGATAGACTTACACGCCGTCAGCATCTCGCTGAAATACTACTCGAACATGAACAAAACCGCGCTCACTTCCAACCTCCAATCCGCCTTTGCGCTGGCCGCCGATTTGCTCATCACGTTCGGCCTGTGCTGGAGGCTGAACAAGGGGCGAACGGGGATGCAGTCGTACGCTGATTTTCCTCGAATTATCGTTCCCTCTAACGCGAACCCGTAAACAGCTCGAATCGCATCATCAACTTCCTGGTCTTGACCGCCATTAACCGTGGCGTGTTCACGATGATCTTCGCCATCGTCGAGATCATCTTGGTGCGCCACACCCCTCTGTTTCGCTCCCCACTCAGTCAACTGATTTGTCTGCTAGTTCCTCACCAAACCTGGAACCTTCTACTTCATGATCGGCTTCCTCATCAGCGACAAGCGTACGCGCTCCTCTTCTTCCCCCACGCCGCCACACTCTCATCTCTTTTCCCCCAGTATACATGAACTCCCTCCTCGCGATCCTCAACACCCGCAAATACGCAAACGACCTCCGTCAGCCCGGCGCCCAAGTCTCCAGCTCCCCAGCGCCAAAGGGCTACCAACCACCAGTAGCTATCCAACGCGTCGCCGCATCGAACAAGGCATTCACCAACGGCGTCGCCGTGCGCACCGAGACATACCGCGTCGCCGACGAAGCTGGGTACGATTCTTTTCTCCCGCTGCTTCTCTGCTAGTGTCTTCGTTATGGCGCTAACAAGGCCGCAGTTTCAGCGACTTCGAGGCACGAAAGATCCAAAACGACGAGTCTTACATGAAGTTCTAACCTACTCTTCTCCCTCCTACCTCGCCTCACTGGCATTCACGACGTATATCCACACTGGCACCCACGCTCATTCACTGTCCGCGCTCTTTATTTAATACTATTATGGGCCCATTTTTCGTGTTGTTGTACCATCATCTAATCGACCATATCCTGTACTTACCTCTGTTGTAAGAATATGTACGCCGGAGCGCAAAACAAGCAAGTTTCCGAGGCCCTTCGCTTACATCAGAGTCACGTGATCCGTCGATACGATCCTCGTCCTTGGCCACCCCGCGTACAACACCTCCACATCGATTGATTCATATGTGCTGTACTGTTACTCTTATTTGTATTTCGTATTCGTAATGTCGATAAGAAAGATAAGAAAAGAAGAGGCCTAGGACTTCAGAAGAAAAAAGAGACGAAAAAGCTAGGTGGAAACACGTTGGGGAGTGGATTCGGATTCGGGATAGGTAGACGACAGACGAGCGAGAGAACTTTGAGAGACACTTCAGGGCATAGTAAGACAATGTGGAAAGGCAAAGGCAACGGCGAAACGTGGATAGGACTGTGCAGAGTGGATAGGACTGTGTAGTAGCGCGAGAACATCAGGGAACGGAAAGAAGTGTGTGAGAGAGAGAGAAGTGAGAGACGAAGAGGGATGGATGGGTTCGAAGGTCATAGACGACGATGATAGCTAGCGAGGAAGTGGGGTTCATTGGGGAATGCGAGAGAAGAGATGATGAAAGTGGAGGAGAGAAGAGAGACTTTTGCGACGATATCGTATGTCGTGATCATTTGCCGAGTCCGTGTCCGTTTTCCGTTCCAGTAATGCGTATGCGGACGTTGTTTGCGTTGGTGTTTGCGGTTCGTGCGTGTGCGGTCGCTCAAGGCGGGCTCGGCGTCATGCGAAACTGCACGCTCGCCCCACTACTGCTCGCACTAGCAGCACTCTCCTCGCTCGCGGGACTGCGCGCCTTCGGAGGCAGGCCCAATCCCATCCCGCCGAAACCAGTGGGCAACCCAATGCCCGCTCCAAGACCGCCCCAGCGCGACGCCGACGCCGACCCCACGCTCGGCGACCCGCCAAGGTCCAAACTCGCCAATGTCCCGTTCAAATCCTGCAGCAACACATCCCGCTCCCAGCCCTGCTCAGCGGACGCGGGCGGCTTGGGCGCCGCGGACCCAGAGTTGGGCCGCGATATAGGCTGTCGCGTCGTCGCCGCGGTCGTCGCGAGGTTGACCTGAAACGCCGGCGGACTGCCTCCGGACGTGTAGCCCCTGGTCGGACTACCATGCCCACCACCGCCAGACGTAGCAGTCGTCGTCCACGTCGGCGCAGGCACATAACTCTTGAGCCCTGCATACGAGTCGCGCCTCATGCCCAGCATGTCCATCGGTAGAGGCGGCAGCGCGGGCGGTGGCGGCGGCGCGTACATGCTCTGCTGCAGCCCCTGCGGTTGGTGGTGCGTATGCTGATTCGGGTCTGGCGAGAACGGCGAGAACGACGACGACGAGGGTGCGATATCGTACGCGGTACGTTGCGGCGGGAACGAAAACGGCCCGTCGTCGCGACGCGGCTTGAGCGCTTCGTCCGTATACGCCGGAACCGTTCCAGGTGTGATAGTGCTCGTGCCGGCGACAGTGGTCGAGTTGGGCGACGCGTTATAGCCGCGGTATGGGTCCGTCGGTGGCCCTTGGGTGTGGTATGGGTTGGGGGCAGGCGCGGTCTGAGGTGGGTTGTACAGGTTGGTCGTCGCGGTCGTGGACGTGGATGGCGGGTTCGCGGTAGCAGAACCAAACAACGCCTGGGGCCCAAACTTCTCCAGCAGCATGACGATGTGCTCCTGCGTCATCCCCGCAAGCATCTGCGGCGTAAAGCCAGCAGCAGACACCGGCGCGGCAGCAGTAACAGGAGCGCCGACAGCAGCAGCGGGAGCTGAGGGTGCAGCGTTCTGCAGCGCAGCGGCTTGAGCAGCTTGGGCAGCGGCTTGGGCGGCTTTGTCTGTAGCAAGCGGTTAGCAAGGTCGACCTCAAGAACGAACAACAGACGCACATTGACTTCGTCCCCAGCTCAACCGAATCCGACTACCGCCCACCGGGAAGCCCTGCATCTTCTCAATCGCCTGCTCCGCATCGGCCTTGCGCACGAATTGGACGAAACCGCAGTGTTTCCCGACAGGCACCTTGACCTACAGGACGTGTTAGCAAATCGAATCGAGGACGACGAGCCGAGGAAGATGAATAGAATGAAGCAAATCGGCGACGATGGTGGGAAGAGTATGAAGACCAAAACGAGCGAGATGACCACTCACATAGTGTATCTCCCCAAAAGGCACGAAGAACGTCCGCAAAGTATCCTCCCCCACAAGCGGACTCAGCCCACCGACGAAGACAGTCGTATTATACGGGTCCGTGCTCGTCAGCTGCTCCCCGTTCGGCCCGATCAGGTTCCCCAGAATTGCCCGCGCATGTGCGTGATGCTTCCATTCCGTCGCCGGGTCGGTGATTGCTGGGATCGTGGTGGGGACAGCGGGAGGTACAGCGGGAGCGGGTTGCGAGACAGAGATGGAAGTCGGCGGTGGTGGGTAGTACGCGTTCGCCGTCGTCGAGAGGGCAGGCTGGCCGTAATAGCCCGCACCAGCAATCGGCGCAGACACGCTCGGCGGCACCGTCCCAACACCACCGGCAACGGCCGCGGCATCCGGCAAACTCGTCGAGGTCGGCACATATCCACCCGCCGCCCCCGCTTCAGCAGCACTTGGCGGCTTGAACTTGGCTGTCGCCGGCGATATACGCATCGGTCTCGACAGACAATACAGCCCGTGCATCTCGATGAGCGCCCGCTGCTGGTCTGCCTCGTCCGTGAACCTACAAGATAATGGTTAGCATGGGCACAGGGCAAGACAGCGGAACACACCTAACAAACCCATACCCCCTCGACACCCCAGTCGCCGGATCCAGCATAATCTTCGCACTCTTGCAACTCGTAAACGGCCGTATAAACTTGGGCGCCCGGTCGTTCCGCAGCCCTAGTACCGGGTTACGGAAAACCGCGACGAGGTCGCTGTTGCTCGTCTCGGGCGCTAGGTCGCCGACGAAGATGCTGTATTCTTTGGGGTACGCTTGCGCCGCGGGGGCAGCGGATGGAGGAGCGGCGGAAGGTGGCGCAGCAGGGATGGACGCGGATGCGGTGGACGTGTAGCCGTTGTAGCCGTACACGCTGGGCTGCTGGGATTGCGCATGGCCGGACGAGGCACTGGTCGGGGAAAGAGGCGACGTGGGTGAAACGACCCCGGGGCGGTAAGTCGTCGACGAAACGGGCAGGCTGGTTGTCGTCGTCCCGCTGGTTGACGCGCTCATTCCGGCCGGGGCCCAGCGCATCTCAAAGGTCCGCGACGAATTGGGCATCGTCATCGTCGTTCCGGAGGGGCTCGTCGGCGCGGAAACCTGGGAGGGAAGCGTCAGCGGTCGTGAAAATAAAGGTAACAAGCGTGTGAAGAGGCAAAGCGAGAAGGGCACGAGCATATGGAGAACAATGCTCGACCGTAGCCGACGTCGTGAAAACGCGCATTGTCCTTTCGAAGAACAGGGTATATGCGCGCAAACACGCATCTTCCGGGCTCGTGGGTGGATATATGCGCCAGAAACGCGGATGTATGTGCCAGGAGAAAAGAGGGAGGGAAAAACGCACCTGCGCCAACGCCGCCGCAGCCTTTTCCACCGTCGTGAACGTAAGAATCGCGTATCCCGCGTTATTGGCCCTCGTCCCGCCCGGCCCTGTCGTGATCGTCCCAGCACCAGCGCCGTTGTTGGCGTTGTCGGCAGGCGGGACCCGTACGCGTGCGTCCCAGCCCAGCAAAGAGCATACCTGCCGGCCGTACTCCTCGTCCATCCACGCCTCGAGCGAGGTCCACAGCAGCGAGGCAGGTGCTGGCCGCGGAGCGGGTGCTACTGGGGGCTGTGGAGCCGGAAGTGAGCCCGACGCCGTGTGTGCATGCTGGCCGTTGCGGGTGGCGTTCGTCGTCGATGTCGTAGGCTGAGACGACGGCGGGGACGGACTCTGGGTCGCAGGCTGCTGCTGCCCAACAAACGAGGTTGTGCGAGGGGCCATCGTCATCATCGTGTCCCACTGCGTCGGTGGCGGCTGGTAGTATCCGCCTGGGGTCGTCGTCGTCGTGCCCGCTGGCGAGAACGCGTACGCGTAGTCGGCCATCGAGGCGCGGTGGTAGTCGTGCGTGAGGGGAGAGTGGAAGTCGGGAGACAGACAGCCGCGCGTGTCGTCTGCTGTCAGCACCCGCTCCGCTCCCACTGAGCCCCGCCCCTGACTTTCCGAGCGGCATCACATCGCCGCTGCTGCAGCGCTCACTGTTCCACAAATGTGGCCTGCGGCGTCGATTGCCACTGCGCTCAATTTCTCGCCAAAACGGCGCTTCGAAGCTTCGGGACGAGGACTGCCTAATTGATCGAAATCCTACAGTATATTAACACCGCGCAATGCTCCGCAGACAAGGCATCGCGACACTTGTGGCTGCTCCAGCTGCTGGGAACAAATTCGGCGCATTCACGAAAACCGGACACCCGAGAGCACTCAGGCTTCTCCCGACTTTCGATAAAGAGCCGGACCCCTCGGACACGGATGCCGAGTGGGATGAAGTGACTATGAAAGTCTGCTTGCCCACCCAGACTCATTGGAGTCTGGTGTACTTATCCAAATGACAAAAGAAGATTCAAGTTAAGTGAAAGGTAATATTACTACAGTTTCATCTCCATCTCATTTACTCCTACTGTAGTAATTAGACCAATTGTCCGGTTACGCGTTACGCGGGCCTCCGGACAAGACTTATTTGGGCGCTGTTACGTGTTTGGAGGCCAATTTTGACAAAGATCAGGCCTAAAAAGGCAATTTTTGGGCCGGCTGACGCCGGATCATATCAAAAATTACCATATATAGTAATTTCGGACATGTAACATATAAGTCCGACTGGTTACGCGTTGCACCCGCCGGACATTTGGTCTAATTACTACAGTACTTTCCACATGTTTGCTATAGCTACTGGCTGAGAGTTCTTCCTCTACAGGCATATAAAATGCATGTTGTAGATTTGAATGTTCATGTTATTATTCCTCCCTTGTCGTTGTCTTGGCTAACCTTGTTGTGCTATGCTTAGTGAGGTAGCAGCTTTAGCTTAGTTGGACACTTGCATATCATTTCTTTGCATATTTTGTAGCAGAGTTTGTCACCAAACCTGACATAAGTTACTGTGCCAGCATCAGACTTGCCGAACGAGCTGCTTTACCCCCTCGGTAGGCTTTGGCCGGCATGAGAGCCCAGCTGTGAAGATCTAAGCTATTCATATTTATAAATCATCTTTGCAGAAGGCGGTGTTCTGAGAAGACCTTCTAAATGTTCCCAACTGCCAGATTCCCTGAGCAGCTCCACAGCCTTTTGCTCCTTGCCTCTCTCTCCCATGTCCCGCCCCAAAGCGACTCGTCAAGCCCTTTACTCTTGGCCAACAATGGCACAGCCCAATTCTAGTATAACACCGAATGTCATTGGTGGACAACACCTCCAGCACACTTCTCTCTTCACCAATATGGGCCCCACAACAATCACCGGGGGAACATTCACCCAGGTTATTGAGCGTAGAACTGAATCTAGGTTTGATGATGATGAAAGCCGTGAGCAGTTCTGAAACTTGTGTGCTTATGTAATTATTTTCCAGAATTCGAGCTTGTTAAATGGGGACATATCAGTCTTCTCAAGCACATTGGCAGTATAGTGACTTACAAGCAAGTCCACACTCAAGCTAGAAGGGTGAAAAACATTCAAGCTGGCCAGATGAATATCCACCATGCCAGAGTCTTTCCAAGCAGTGAACTCTTTACTTTGGTCTCATTTGATGGTGACCAATTTGAAAGTGTTAGTAAAGCTGGCTTGAAAATAATTTACTGAAAATCTTTTCAGGCCAAGAATAAAATGATCGAGATGCAGCATCTACAGTTTGTTTGATAGATTTGTTTTGATAGCTTCTTAACCACCAACAGCTCTGTTCACATTCCAAAGTTATTCGGAGTCACACATTCAAAGTTCCAATCAGGAATCCTCTTCCATGATGGTATGTTCAATCCTGGTTATTCATCCAGCTGAATAATAATATTATAGATCTTCTTCCTGTGTCCCTTCTACAGGCCGTGAAAGGTCTCCGCCGCAGATTTTTGCAGTTTTCTCTGGTGTGTTGATGTTCATTTATACGCTAGTTATACTTATAACAAGTAGATGAGCCAATTTCTGGTATGTAAACCAATGGATACTTGGATCTAGTCAGTCTCATGCCTCCAAGGAGGCACGACATCATCTGTTAATAACCACTGGGCAAGACCTTGGTGATCATACTTTGGTTGCCTATAACACATTGTACTGCCTATCTCAGGGAAAGCTTGTCATTACCCTGGGTAGTGATCCAGTCTCTCCATATGATCTGCTGCGCGGAAGATATGGAAGCTTTTCCTTGCCAAGTACCCTGTATATCACTCCCCTGACACAACCAATTGAAGTCTTGCATAGTTTACCTCCAGACAAGCTTTCACAGATATATATGACAACAAGCAATACTCTGCACATGGTCCAGCTAGAGGTTCCTTACCTGCCAGCTGTCATCATATTTTCTGTTAAAGGAGCCTATCATATCCAGCAGTTGGCATATCCTGGTGACTCACAACCAGCTATAAGCCCATGGTACAGGATCAGTGAAACTGGATATACAACCCAGATTATAGAGACAGAGCCTGGATCTGGGATACAGAGGTGTGTTCAGCAATTATTATTATTGTTCACAATATCTTATTCATCACTGTCTAGAATCAATGCAATTTATGCAAATGAATGTGGCCACCAACACTTTGGTGCTATTACTATACAGGAGTTTTGTCCTTGGATCTTTGAAACAGTACTTGAAGCTGTATCAAAGATTCCACCAGACTGCAGAGATGATTATATAGGTTTGTACTTCCAATAGGTTTCCAGCAGATTTTGAAAAGCAACAGGTGTTGCATATAATATGCATTTTCATCTTGATGTGATCAATAGGCATGATGAATTCACACTGGCAGGCACCTTCATAAGTGATGCTCCCACTGATGAAGTCTTTCTGTTTTTGATACAACCAGAAAAAGCAGGGTCTATAATGTCCATGCAAGCCACAGATTTCTACTATTGGTCATTAGACCCCACAGGATCTACTGTGCTTGGCCCAGAGTATTATGCTATGTATGGATTACCTGACATGCTATTGACCCCACTCCTGGAATATGTGCATGTTCCACAGGACGAAATAGAGGATCTACGTCAAGCTTTCAATATTTCGACATCTGAAGCTACTCTAGATGTTCCTGTGTGGATCATGCCAAGAAATGAACCTGTACATACACAGCAAGATATAGTCTTGAATGTCATTGCCCCTGAGACATGTGCTGGCTGGTAAGGTTTTGTACTACACAATATTTATGCTGAACTCTATATCAGTTATTATCTCTCCTACTATAGTAATATCGCCAAATGGTAAGGTAGCGGACATGCACCGCCTGTCCACCCCACGTGACACGTCCAGATCTGGGAACTTTCTACAAGATACTGAGTAGTCCAATTTTGTTTTTGTATTTTGGGAAATAAAAAAATCAGTGACCAACATTCTCTGGAGAAGTTACGCTACTGTAGTATTTCGAACACAAGTTCAAGTTACACATTACACAGAGGTCAGAACTGAACATATTTAGCACTTGTTGCATGTTACGGGGCCATTTCCTCATCATTTTGACTCTGATTTCTATCCGCACCCGTACCCACGCAGGTAAAACCCACGGGTACCCGCCGGTTGGCCCAACCCGTGCCGGTGCCTAATTTCAGCAGTGGGTTAACTACTGTGCTGTATCATTCTGACCACAAGGCCAGCCATTTTGACGCTGCTGAACACTGATTTCCATCAAAACCTGTCAAACTTGAGTGTGACATGTCAAAAAATCATCAGTTTGGACCGAGTATGTCAGCGATCGCCGGATCGCGGGGTTCGATAACGCTGGAGCGGGGTCCTAAGCCAGCTGCAGGCGTCGCTCTTCACGGACGCGGGGACAAGAGGGAAAATAGACGAGAGTGATCTACCAAATACAGGCATCTGGTACACTATTTATCCTCCCGGAGTATTGTACCTGGGATCTTCGGGAACGTGCGGTGAGCACTGATGAAACAAGGTCGGCATGGGAAAGTGGGTCATGGGGTGTCTTGACGGCATGTGGCGTTAGAGTTGGACGTGTGGGCATCAGGGGTAGAAGCCTGGGGTTAGGCTGAGGGCGGTGTCATGACAGGGTATGACGTGTGACTGTCGAACCATTCAAAATACTACAGTATATCCGCATCCAACCAGATGGATTAGTTTTACAAATGTCTGCTAGTGGACAGACAGTCTTCTCTTGGATGTTGTCCTGGGTCCATCTCCTTTGCACTGACCTAGGTGCAGATCTCTGACTATGTCTATTGTACTCTCTGACAGTGAGGAACACCTTCCCCAATAATATACTAAATTAATCTAGATATCTGCAGACAGGAGTTGCTGTGAATTGCTGAGTGGCAGGGATGTTGCGAGGCTATGAGCATCTTCATCTTCTCTATTGGAAGGCCCCCCCACATCCACCAAACGGTCCTGAATGCATAGACTCGCGGGGCCAGTCGGTAGGCTCGCTGTCTCCCGTGAGCACGAACTCGACATCTGAGCAATTTCATCAACAACCAAACAAGTGATGGAGTAAACACGGGAGATCAGCTCGCCTACCGACTGGGAAGACCCGTCGCCGTTTTGGCGGGCGGCGATCTGCCCCGCCAAACGAGAGGTCGGGACTTGGGATTTTTCGTTCAAAAGTGCTCCGGAAGGCTTCCCGAGGGTGAATGTGCATCTGGGGTTATTTCGGGCGCTCTTTCAGATGAGCCCAAGTCTCGTTTTCGGTAGTCTCTTGCACAGACTCTAAACTGCGTCTTACCTCGGCAAGCGAGGGAGACTTAGTGTAGAGTCTGTCAGCAGAATGTCTCGCCTAGGCGGGAACCCAATTTGGAAAGGCTTGGCGTGCACCGCCATCCACCCAAAAAGGAAATCAATTGAGTCGGTCATCATTGCTGACCGTCAACGTCAAGCATCTTGCTCGCCTCTCTTCTGAGCATGAGCGATTGCACGCTGCATAATCCAGCTTTGAACACCCCGCCGCTGCCGCCGCATTGCTCTCTCAGAGCTTGCTTTTCTCAGATGACCCTCACGGGTGATGAGGTCTGTAGAAGGTCTGTCTTCTGCCAGTCCCAGTGCTGGCCCAGGCAGGCCCAGGCGCAAACAAACGTGAGTCGGCGGGCGCGACACTGACGCTTGCAGCGGCTCGCTGTCATGACATCATCCAACTCAATTGACTTCCTTTTTGGGCGGATGGCGGTGCATGCCAAGCATTTCTAAATTGGGTTCCCGCCTAGGCGGGATCAACTACTAGAGGACTATGTTTTCGGGGGAATTTGTGCATAAACCTATCGATTTTTTGTGAGATTCTGACTAAGGGCACATATATACGATGTTCTCCGCCTTGAGGCACACGAAAGCCGAACGGGACGCGTATAAAACGCGCGATTGAGTGCGCTTTTCGTGCGGACAAGAGGCATCAGCATGTATGTCATCGCGCTGACTGTTTCACGCTTCCCGCGTCATCGCGTTGCCAACGTCGTTTTTGAGAGCCTTTTCGGCCTTTCCCCGCCGTCTCTCTTGCATGGGGGCCCTGAAATCTCGTGCACAGGATCGCATAGCTTACAGCTTTCGTCTCATACCAAAATATCCAGTACTTTATGCACAAAATCCGTTAAAAATCAACTTGGGCTCATTTGAAAGAGCGCCTCGAGAAACCCATTTTTCATATACCGACCTAAGAACGCTTTCCGAGGTGTTTTTCGATGGAAAATCGCAAGTCGGCACCTCTCGTTTGGCGGGCGAATCGACCATCAGCCAAAGTGGCAACGGGAGAGCCCAGCCGGTAATGCATGTGTCATGATTACCGGATGGGGACGAGCCTACCCCATGCACAGCTTACCTGAACAGGGGTGTTAGGAGCTGTGGCTAGCATACAATGACAAAAGGTACGTGTGATATAGGCTGAACTTCTTCAATTGACTTATGTATATAAAGAAAATTCTAGCAAATTTCAAAAGAGTGTATGAAGCCAGCTCAAAAAAAAAAAAAAAATGGTAGTCTCTACTTATATTTTACTAGTAGAGTCCATGATCAAAACACCCTTTGCCTCTATAGAAAAATAAATGAATCACTAAACATCCAGCCAATCACAGTCATTATTCTCTCAAGACATTGGTTAAAAAGAGCAAGAAAGACGGTAACTGATAGGAGGCTTAGCAAACATAACTTACAATTAACACACTCACCATCCTCTGCATGCCTGAGGTGCAAGAAACTCCCAGGCCTTGTTTTCCACTTTGTGTTTCCACCGGGATGCAATCCAAACTGGGGGACTTGGACTCAATTTTGCTGTTGCAATGTGGAAAACCTGTCGCAGATCATCTATTTCATCCTGATCAAGTTGCACATACATTAGCCATGAAGTAAAGATCACTTCAGGCAATGCATAGCTAGCATGAGACTCTGGGTCAAGAATGGTGGATCCATTGGGATCCAGTGACCAATAGTAAGAATCTTTCATATGCACAGGTATTCCAGAGCCTAGTGCTGCCTGTGGTTGGACCAAGAACAGGAAGACTTCGTCAATAGGAGCATCACTCATGAATGTGCCGGCAAGTTTGTAAATTCATCATGACTCTTGATAAAGTCAAGGTTAAAAGACATGTCGAATGCAACACCTGATACTGATGAGAAACCAATGGACAAAAAGTATATGTAGTACACACCTAGATCAAGATCTTGGATATGATCAATACACAGAACATCTCATAAGCTTTTCGCACTTGCCTGAGCCACACTCCAAATCAGGTGAAATTTTTGATACAGCTTCAAGCACCATTTCAAATATGGTACTAAAATTCTGAGGATAAAAACTTTGTGTTGGAAAAGCAGAGACATGTTGATGTCCACACTGATCCATATCTCCTTGAACTGTATCAACCCTAAACTGACAGTGAACAAGATACCCTGAAGAACAATCTCCAAGCATACCTGAATATCCCGGATCCAGGTGTTGTCTCAGGAATCTTTGTAAGATATCCTTCTTCACACATGTGGTACCACGTGGTCATATCTGGTTTTCTGTTAACAGGTGAGGCTAGCTGCTGGATATAGAAAATTTCTTCATCAAGGAACATGACAAGAGCTGGTAGATTTGATATATCCAGCTGGGATGTGCCAGTATGAATAGCTAGCATATAGCTGGTCACCGCAAAAATCTGCCCCAGATCATTTGGGGTAAAGTCATGTACAAGTTCTGCAAACTTTGTCTGGTTACCAATATCAATGGTTCCATATCCTTGGCGTAGCCAGTAGGGTACAGAACCTGAAGAGGTGCCCAGCCGAATCACAAGTCTTCTCTGAGTGAGAGAATACCAAGTGTCATAGCCAGCGAAAGTGTGATCATAGAGGTTTTCCCCAGTTGTGGCTGATAGATATTCTCCAGCATGCTGCAACAAATAAGCTTACCTATATACAAGCAATTATTCACATTACATACCGAAAACTCTCTAATCTGCTTGCAATAAGTATCATTAGAATCCACTTGTCAATTTACATACCATAGAAGACCACATAAGCCTGTATTGAAACCCCTTGACTGTATTAAGGCCCAGAGCAATGGGAACAACATCTAGACTCGACTAAGTAAGTCTTCTTCAAAAGCCCATACTTAACACTGTTGACAGACCATCATGAAATAGGAATCCGGAGTGGAACCTTGAATGGGTGATGCCAAACAGCTTTGGAACATAGATGGAGCTGTTAAAGCTTGAGCACTATCTGATCAGATGAAAATAGACAAACCTTAGATGCTGCATTTCAATTATTTCATTCTTGACCTGCCAAAAGTCTTTAGAAGCACATTTGTAAAGCTAGTGCCACATTACACTTTCAAATTCATCCTTGTCATATGAAATCAAAGTAAAGGTTTCACTGCTTGGAAAGACCCTGACGTGGTGGATGTTCATTTGGCCAGTGTGGATGGTTTTCACCCGGCCAACCCAATTCTTGACTTGCTTGGAAGTCACAATGCTGCCAACTTGCTTGAGAAAGCTGATATGTCCCCATTTGACATGCTCAAATTCTATGACATTATTAGATAGGATTCAGATTGCTCAAAGACTACTCACGGCTTTCATCGTGACCAAATATTGGTGCATTTCCACTATGGAGGATTTGTGTGAATGTCCCCCCGGTTATCGTGGTATTCTTCATGTTATTGAACAAAGAACTCTGCTGGATTTGCTGTCCGCTGATAAGAGGTGCAGTTCTGCTGGAACTGTGTTGCCTCACCATTGGGTTAGGGGGAGAAAGCTGAAGGGCTCGACGAGTCGCTTTGAGGCGGGACATGAGAGACGGAGGCAAGGAGTACAAGCCTGCAGAGCCGTTCACAGACCCTGGCAGTTGGCAACACTCAAATTCAGGTACACGGCCGCGCGGGTCGTGACTCCTGAGGTGAGGTTCGCAGGTTGCCAGGTTCTTGCCAGGTTCCCAGTATTGTCAGAAGCGGGAGATGTTGCCAAGCCAATACATTAAAACATCCGAGCGTTGGGGCAGCGGCGGCGGCGGGAAATAGCTCACAGATTTGAATTTGAAGCTGCTTGACTGATGAGCTTGCCTTGACACACGGCGTTGCCAGTGGGACGGGATTCGCGAACCTCCCCGTTCAATTCAAGCCGAAGGTTTGAAAGAGTGCTGCACGTTGAAGCCTCTGACGCTGTAAGGGATGATTCAAATTATGAGCACAAGAGATAAGAGATGCTGGCATTGAGGTGGACATGACAAACGCAGAAACGCACCTCCACGCGCTCGTCCACCAGCCGGATACGATAACAAAAACCCGGCGTCTCGCACGGCTTCTTCATCCTCAACCTTATGCACACGGAATTCCTGCCTCGATGTACTGTATACTGTACTAGCACAGCGCATGAACGGCGAAGATTTGCCACAGGCTTTCGTCAGGCTGCAGGCAGCCGGAGGGCGCGCTCGCGAAATATCGTCTTCAAGTTGGAACTTGGAAGCGAGCGATGCGCGTGTCGATCTCCGGGATGGTGTCGGGCATCGCGCTGAACGAGGTGTTAGGACGGCGGACGGAGGCACATACGACGCCATGGGCGGTGGCCGGAGACAAGCCGTGACCAGTCTTCCGGCTTGCTTCTCCCCGTCATATCCTCCTCGATGGCCAACTCTTCGGCGCGGCGGCTTTCTCCTGCTGTTCCCGCCTCTTCCCCAGGCCGAACACTAGCCTAGGATAGCACCGACTGTCGGCGCCCTTCACAAAACCCCCGGCTGAAACCGACGCGGTGGATATCCGGCGTCGTAGACCGAGCTCCAACGGTAATTGGCGCCTACCGTCGACGCAGAGGTCAGCTCGTCCTTGTTGGATGCCATATGGTTCGACCCGTGTGCCGCTGGGACGTATTCAACGGCGAGGAGAACGGAGACGCACACATCCGAAAACGAGTTCCAAGGCATATGGTGCGTCCGCCCCCGTCGCGGATGCCTTTTCCGCGCTAACAGGTACCTACCTCGTAGCCTGAAGCCCGTCTTCCTGTCGTCACTGCTGCGCTGCGCCTCCCTGCGTCGTTGCAGCGACGCACTCGACAGCCTCCGCTTGGCCGCTGCCCGACTGCCCCGAGTTTGTAGCTACTCGAGTAGGTGCGTCTCTGTTACGGTCCCCGCAGCGCAGCACTGACGCTGACGCAGTACACTCACCGACGGCGAAGAACGCAAGGAGCCACTCGTCCAAGGACTGAATCGCAGACAAGCCCACGTTCCCTTCCTGAGGCTCGTCGTGGGCTCTTGTCAGTGGGCTTGGGGGTGCGTCGTCACCGTCTTCTCTCCCTGCATCGCGCTGAATCGTCGTAGCCCGGCTTCGTCGAAGCTGGTGTCCTGCAACGCGCCGCTTCCGTGCAATGCATGGTCGCCGTCGGTCGCCCGTTAGCGACCGGTCCAATAGGCGTCTCAAGAGCGATTCTGCGCCATTCCAAGGACACTTTCACATCCCGCAACCACTCCATCTCCAACCCCACCACACCGCTACACCCCCAACCTGCAGTTCCCTCGTCGAGGACGACCCCTTCGCGCCTCCCACCAAGTCACGTGCAGCCCATCCTGGCACCCCGTCTTCGACCCTGCGCTCCAACGCCACCACGGATCGCCCTGTATCTCACCATGCATCATCTCCGACATCTACCGCATGCGTGGCTTGATGGCCCGCCGTGCAATTCGCCATGCCCGACCGCGGGCTACTCGCTCGCTGGCGTTTGCGTGGTAGCGAGCAGCAACGTCGTCGCAGCTCTGGAGACGTTTGCGAGCGGGTGCTGCGTGTGCCTATGCGGTCCGTTTCGTATGTCTGTGGACAGTTGGGACAGCGACGAGCCGATTTGCATGCGCATTCCCGCTTGCTCGACGTGGCTTTACGCGTACGAGCATGGAATCGTCGTTGTCGTCGTCTTCCTCTCCGAGGGCGACATCGGCTTACCGACGCCCGCACCGCTACGCTGCGGCTCCCAGTGGTGTGAGGGGCGGGCGCCGCGACTTTGCCGGAGATGCAAGCCGGAACGACCGTCGATGTCGTCTGCTTGCGAGGAGGCTTGTGGCGGTGGAAACACCTCGTATCCGCGACAGCGCCATCTTCACACACGGCGCTTCTCGGCGGTCTCCCATCACACCTCCGCATTCTCCGACCTTTAAGACGCTAATCTCCGCTGTCCTCGCCCCTGGGCCCTGGCTGGAGTTTCAAGCTCGCAGTCAACGCCGCTCGACCGACCCTCGTCCTGCGCTGCACATCCCACAACACCTTTTGCAGTGGAATCCGCTCCTCTCGCCGTCATGGACACAAAGATCGTCTCGTACGTCCCGTTTTCGCTGCTTTCGCGCAATCTAACGACCTCCTGCTGCGTATTCAGTCTTCCTACTCAACCTCCCTCCCTCGGATACGGTGTCGTCGTATACCCTGCATCCATTGTCTACCCGCATACCCTTCGATTCGCGTCGGAGCACTCGATACGCGCACCCGGTATTCCCGAGGGCGATTTGTGGTCACGTGTCACGAGCATTCGTCCGCGTTTTCTGCAAGCGTGCAGCTATTTCTCGTTCGATCCTTCTTCGAATTCTTCGCCGCCCCCTTATTACTCTACGCTTACTCTACGCTCCCTTTGGCTACCTTATTTCTGACCCCTCCTCCTTCCGAGTCCCAAGATTCTTCCCACCGGTTTTTTTTCTCGTCGGACCATGGCCGGCTACTTATGGCGTTCCTTGGCTCTGGTTCGCTAGTATTAATGGGCATAGGATTCGGATACCGAGGAAACAATAGATACAGAGCATAAAGGACTACGAGGAGAGATAACAGTACGAGAGCAAGATACAGAGCAATAGGATAAAATACCAACTTGGAGATATGCAAAATAAACTTGTGAGCGACCCACTCGCGCGGAATGCGGAATGCGGCTAGACTCGAGGACCTCGACAGGGACGCTCCTGATCGATCAGAAGCCCAAATCCCCATACGAGAACCAATCCTGGTTCAGGAAATCCAAGCCGGAGTTCAAGTCCAGCCCAGGCGCAGCGTTCCCGAACACCGACGCGTCAAAGAGGCCCGCCTGCTCGGGCGACGCGACATAGCTGAAGTCGTCCGACTCCAAGTCCCCGAGTGGGTTCGTGCTCGCGACGCGTACGTCGAGCCCGAATTCGGTGCTGGGAGGGGCGAGCAGCTCCTCGGGTGTGGGTGGCACGAAGGGTGGGAGGGTGTAAGTGGGTAGCGACGTCGTGTGGCCAACGTCGAGGCCGAGCGATGCGTCGAAGCCAGTGGCGCCGTGAGAGGTGTTGTAGTCCGAGGGAGGGTCTCCGCCGGCCCAGAAATCCGTGGTTGCGGCGACTGACTCGGCTGAGCCACTCGCGGCAGGGATGATGGGGAAGTTCGTGTTCGTGTTCGCGTCCGAGTCGGTGGCACCGGCACCGGCAGCGGACGACGCAACAACGCGCCTCGGCTGCCTCACCCTCACCCTCGGCACCTTAACCTTCACCTCGCCGGGCCTCCTCGGCTGGTACTTATACCCAGGGTACATCTCCTCATGCACCCTCTTCGCCTCCGCCGCCTTCGCCTCATACACCGCCCGCACCTCGCGCGGCTCGGCCCTCCACTGCGCCGCGATGCTCTGCGACGCGTCGCCCTGCTTCGACCCCGGCACGCGCTGCGCTTTGCTCCGCTCGGCGCGGTAGATCATGAACGAGTTGGCCGGGCGCTTGATGTGGCCACTGTTGGCCCGGGGTTCTTCCGTAGGCTTGGCGGTAGTGATACCCCTTTGTGTACGTGTACGATCTGCAGGCATGTTTGGTTTGTTGATGTCGAAAGGTGGACAATGGGGGAAGGAGTCAACGATGGAGTTGATGACACCGCGCGACTGATCATCTTAAGTCACCACGGGTGATTGATTGCGCTTCGGATCAACGGCCGGCGTGATCTCTGTCTTCGGCGGTGATGGCGCTCGTTTGCTTCGCTTTCTCGGCCCGTCGGCTGGGTTTCGCGCCGAGCGGGACTAAGCCGGGCGTGCGTCTGTTCGACTCCGGACGAAGGCATCCTTTTTATAATCATTCCTTCCTTTCTTGAGCGGGCAATCATTCTAGTGATACAAAAATTCATACTTGGACGGCCTCCTCTTCGAAACCTGGGCATTAAAAGCCTTCTCAAACGCCACCAACCCCCGTCCCCCGCTCCCGCTCTAGTAGTCTTCATATCCAACCTCAACTAACATATCTAGGATGGCGGAATTCCCTGATTCAGCCTGGTTGGAGGCTATACGTACTGTTCCTCTTCCTGTAAAGATTTTGGATTCCATTCACTGCCGTCAAGCACGATGATCCCCATGCCATCCATCTTTTCCCAAATGTGTTCCATCTGCGGTCTGTGTAACGGGAAGGAGAGAAAACGAGACTCGTCCCGGATTTCCAGCAACGAGAGGGGAGTACATGCCTCGCCAGTCGATCTCCAAGCCTCCCGCCGGCCCCGCACGTACGCCTCAAGCGTGGCAGTGAACCGGTAAAGCCATTCGCCTTCACCGTGATCGTAGGGGTGCTCGCGACGGGCGCCGTTCGAATCAATGGCGCGGAGTCGCAAAGTATGGATTCGGGTCGTAGTTTCGGCCCTGGAGGAAAGCGCATCGAGACCTGCAATAGCCGTGGATACTGCGATGCGGCTCTCCATTGTGGTGAGACACAATGATTCCAGCGCTGGAAGCACCGCAAACACGCCAAGCCATGCAGCTTTATCGAGGTCCCGAGTGGATCCTGCATCCAAATGGGTGACTTGTTCTGCGCATGCAGTACGAAGGAGTTCGGGGATCAGTTGCCCGACGTAAGCCTTGTCCGACGTTTCGCAGCGAAACTTGAAGACACCAGTGAATTCCTTGTCTTGAAGAGCCCAGTTGCCTTGCCCAGCAATTTCCGCCTCCATTGCGGTCCGGAATAGCTCCATTCTGCAACTAGATGGCCCCGTCGTTGGATATGCGGGTTGATGAATTGAAAGCACCAGCGCATGGCGTTTCGGGGCGTCATCACGGTTGAGATGGGCGTGAATCGCCGTGAGAAGGTTGCGGAGATTATCGACCTCGACGGGGGCGGAGATGGTATAATTGCCCAATTCAAGGGTTGCACTGGGAGGCAAACGGGCGGCTTGGAGTAACGCCGTTGTTTCCACCATCCCGGTGCGAAGTTCTAGGTAGCCGAGGTTTGGAATGGAAATCGGGACATCTGGTGAGTTGTCCGTACTCATCGCGCCCGTGGCCAGAGAGAGACTGCGCAGATCGGGTGACGCCTCCAATAAGCGAAGAATATCGGCGATAGTGAGGTCGGAGCCCGCCGGTAACATGCGACAGCCATAGAGCTCCAATCTGCGCAAGCCGCGAAAGAGGTTCCAAGAGACAGAGACATCGGCGAGCGAGAGAGTCTTGAGACGCGGAAGTTTGCCCGTCAAAAGTTCGTTGGGCAAGACAAGCTGCACTCGGTATCTCCGCGGAAGGTCTTCGTCGTCAGACTCGATCTCCAGGGAGTGCAGCGTATCCAGCGGATAATCGCCGAGCGCCTTGAGCAGTTGGTCAATAACGTCGGATTCGCCCTGAACCTGCAGCGATCCAATTTGCGCAGAATGGTTGCTCATGAACCACCCACGAACGTCGTCGCCGAATGTGCTGTACAACTGCATCTTCACCGTGAGCGGCCGACATCCCGAGTTACGAATCTTGGTTTCCACAAGAGCCCTGCGAGAGCTCAGCCCAAGCTCGATGTATGACCACAGCGAGGGCTGGCCGAGGACGCAGTCGCGCAGACGGCGGCAAATGCACATAATGGGGATCCAGTCGACGTGGAATGCGTTCCAGTCGTAGTCGCCGCGGCCGTGCGCATAGAGAGCCAAGATATGCGACAGGATTTCGTTGGGGAGCCGGAGGAGCGGGACGAGCTCGTTACGTTTCCTCTGCAGCTCGAGAATCTCGTCTCGGAGGCGGGCAATGCGCGTGTCGATCTCTGGAATGGTATTGGGAATGGCGCTGCACGAATATTTAGGACGGTCGGGCAGAGGGAGCCAGCGTAGAGACACGTACGACGCCATGGGCGGTGGCTGGACGCAAGACGTGACCAGTCCTCCGGCTTGCTTCTCGCCGTCATCCTCCTCGATGCCACCTCTCTCCCGTGTCTTCCTGCCGCTCCTGCGTTTTCTCTCTGACCAATACGAGCCGGAGATAGCGCCTACCCTCGCCAGCCCCCGCAAAACCCTTGGTCCAAAACCGACGCGGTGGATATTCGGCGTCGTAGTCTCGTAGACCGAGCTTTGGCAATTGGCGCCTACCGTCGATGCAGAGGTCGGCTCTTCCTTGGTGGATGCCATAGGGGTCCACCTGTGTGCCTCTTCTTGGACGTGAAGGTGGAGGCGAGGAGAATGAGGAGGGGGGTCCGAAACGAGTTCCAAACTCGGAGCATACGGTGCGTCTGCCCCGTCGCGGATGCCTTTTCTGCGCTAACAGGTACCTCGTAGCCTCAGGCTGAAGCCTGCCGTCACTGCTGCGTTGTGCCTCCCTGCGTCGCTGCAGCGACGTACTCGACCGGATTGTCCGTGTGTTTGTAGCTCGGTTTACGGTGCCCGCGGCGCAGGCCTGACTATTCCTCAGTACATTCACCGACGGCGCAGAACGCAAGGGACCATCCGCCAAGAACTCAATCGAAGCCAAGCCCACGTTCGGTTCCTCCGCGCCTACTCCCAGCGCCATTTCGCCACTCAGGCCCAGACGCTCTGCAAACACCTAACGACGACCCTCCGACACTCTCATGTCCAGTGCGGACCGAAGGTTGAACGAGTACCTCGACCTGAGGCTCGTCGTGGGCTCTTGTCAGTGGGCTTGGTGGTGCGTGGTCACCGTCTTCTGCCTAACCCTGCATCCCACTCAGTCCTGGTAGCCTTCGACGCCTGTGTCGCAACACCGTCGTCTCGAAGCCGGTTAACCGCAGGACGCCGAGGCGCTTCGGCGTAGTGCCATGGTCGGCCGCCCATCTTGCCAGCACTCCAATAGGCATCTCGAGCGCGATTCTGCGGCATTCCAAGGGCACTTACCCATCCAGAAACCACTCCATATCCGAACCCACGACACCGCTCCACCCCCAACCTGCAGTTCCCTCGTCGAGGACGGCCCCTTCGCTCCTCCCACCAAGTCACGTGCAGCCATCTGGACATCCCGTCTTCAACCCTGCGCTCGAACGCCGCCCCGTATCGCCCTGTACCTCCCCACCCGTCTTCTCCGACATCTACGGCATGCGTGGCTCGATGGCCGGTCGTGCAATTCGCATTTCACGACACCGGCTTCTCGTTCGCTGGCCTTTGCGCGGTAGCGGCTAGCAACGTCGTCGCGGCTCTGGAGGCGTATGCGAGCGGGTGCGGCGCGTGCCTATGGGGTCGTTGCGTATGACACCGGGAAGTTTGGGGCGCGAAGAGCCGAATTGCATGCGCATTCCCCCTTGCTCGACGTGGCTTTACGTAGGCGAGCATGGGCTCGTCGTTGGCATCTTCGACTTCGAGGTCAACGTCGGCTCGTCGTCACCCGTACCCCTAATCTGCGGCTCCCAGGGTTATGGGAGGCAGGCGCGACCTCACGGGGATGCAAGCTGGGATGTCGTCTGTTGGAGGAGGGTTTTGGTGGTGGAAATGGGGACGCCTCAAATCTGCGACGCTATCATCGTCGCACATGACGCGTCTTGCGATTATCAAGGCGTCTAGGCCGGAGACGATCATGCTGCGCGCCCATTTCGAGCTTCCACCCCTGAATCTCCGCCTGACCTCGTTGGTGGGAGGGTTTTCAAGATCGCACTCAACACCGCTGGACCGACCCTCGTGCTGTCGTGCACGTCCTATGACACCTGCAACCACACAATACGTCGCTCTCACCGTCGTCTACGCAATGATCGTCTCGTACGTCCCTTTTTCGCTATTTTTCAGCCATCCGACGACCTTTGCAGGCTTTCTACCCGGCTTAGGTACTTCGGATGCGGTGTCGTCGTATACACTGCATCCACTATCCACCCGCATACCCTTCGATTCGCGTCGGAGCACTGTCTACGTGCATCCGGTATTCCCGGGGGCGATTTCCGGTCACGTGTGACGAGCATTCGTCCACGTTTTCTTCAAGCGCGCAGCTATTTCTCTTTCGATCTTCTTTCGCGCCCCTCTACTACTCTACGCTTCCTCTATCTACATTATCCCTGGTCTACCCTCCTTCCCAAGATCCTTCCTATCGGTCTTTTTCTCGCCCGACCCGTCTACTTCCCCTTGGACCTTGGGTAGCAGATATGCATAGGATTCCGATACGATACCGAGAAAACAACGGGTACAAAGCATAGAAGACTACGAGGAGAGATAACAGTACGAGAGCAAGATACAGCGCAATACGATAAAATACCAAAATATGCATGATAAACCTTCAAACAAGTCGTGAGTCGTGAGTTGTCAGCGACATCCCAGCTGAGCTGAGCTCAAGAATCCCTCGGTGCTGATCAGAAGCCCAAATCCAAATCCGCGTACGAGAACCAATCCTGGTTCAGGAAATCCAATTAAAGCTAGGATAGTACCCTAAGTAGTCAATCATGATGTCCTTTTAGAAATGTCTACACCAGCTGAAAAATGCACGACTAGGCTCATCGGGACTTGCTCGGACGCACTCGCAGCTTGGACTTCCGGCGCTCGGCCCGACGGCCAAGCCGGCGGGCCGAGCAAGAGGAACAGCGCTTTGACTTGGCTTTGACGACAGGTCAAAGCGCCTAACATTATAAGGTCGAGCGACGCGCCAGCCAAGCGGATCCGTCCATCCCAGCCCATCCCAGCCATCACTGACTCCGAACCAAGCACTGATCAGTTCGTGACGCCATCAAACGCGTTGACTCTCGCTCCCACTCCCACTACACTCGCAATCCTCAATGGCCGGACCATCCCGCACCTCGAAGTCCACCCCCACGGACCACATCCCGCGCCCTCCCAACGCATGGATCCTCTACCGGAGCGACAAGACGAAGGAACTCCGGCGGGGCGCCAAAGCCCAGCTCGCGGCGGACGAGTCGCGCGTGATCTCCGCACTGTGGAGGAACGAGCGGCCCGAAGTCAAGGCTGCGTACGAGCGGCGCGCGGCGATGGCTGCGTGCGAGCATAGGGAGAAGTACCCTGAATATCGGTACCAGCCGAAGAGCAGGGAGCAGAAATTGGTGGAGAGGGAGGTGGCGAAGGAGGTGAAGCGGAGGGAGAAGGACGCGGCTAGGATGGTGTCCCGGAGGACGAGGAGCGCACGGGAGGAGCCACGGCTGCTGGTCGGCGGAGGATTTCACGGCCAAGGCACGCTTGATTCGTTCTATGCCACCGTCCGTTCTGATCTCCAACCAGTGCCACCCACCACATTGTCCGCCCCCGCACCCACACAGTTCATGCCCACCTTCGCTGTGGACTATACAGCACACTCGCAAGCCTCTGACGCGACCCGACCATCATGGTCATTTCGCGTCGTCCCCGTCCTCGTCGTCCAACTCGTCGCCCGATTGGTCAAGCACCGCGTCCTCAGACTTCGACCCGTACGACGGCTGGTTATCCAACACTGGCACCGACAACACTCCGTTTGAGCTCTCGGGCTACCCCGAGTCGGTATACTCACAAGACCTCTTCGGGTATCCCACCGGCGAGATCGACTGGTCGCAAACAGACGGGCTACTCGACCAGCAAATACCCGGTGTCGACGCGGAGTACGAGGCTCTGCGCTCGATGTGGACGAGGGCGGACAGTTTCTAGAAGCCGGCTTGGGATGCAGTGGCACGCCGGTGAAGGAACTGGCCGAGGATTTTCTTCTGACGTGCGTTACGACTTTTCATGACTTCATTCTCTTGCTATGCTCCGCTATGTTACCTGCTCTTTGCCATGATTAGAGGATTTTAACTCTGGGACTCTGTAACGCACCGCAATGGACTGTAATCATCATGCTGGACCCTTAAGCTCCAAGTGACAAGACCTCTAGCCTTTGCGACAATAGGCGTCCTGTGTGGATCGTACCGCTGATTGTGTGGCTGGAATGCTACACACGCGATAGAGGAAGGGCTTGACCATTCGTCTTGTCAGCTGCAGAAAGCTCGGCAAGGTAACGAACGCGGCGACGCACCAGTCTGAGACGTGGCTGAGAGCAAAGGCTGTGTCTTGGTCGCTCCGGGCAGCCAGTTCTACGACGATGCGTTCGAGTTCAGGAGGGAGGAGCGGCGGAGGGAAAGTCATATGCGTCGTAGTTCGTCGCCTTGCTGGAACTTGAAGCTTGAAGTGCGGAGGCAACAGGGTCTGACATTGGCGCAGATGCTCACGAAGAAGAAATAAGCCGGCGACGACGGTGTGGTTTATTTGCGACGCGCTCAGATGACGGTCGAGAGCAAGGCTTCGGATTCGGAAGACGCATCGGTAGCTGACGTCATCCAGCGCCTCTTCGCTTTCGCTTCCATCCCATCCCGTCCACACGCCACGCCTTCGCATGCCGCTGCCAGTGGATACACCCACCCCCGCATCTGTGAACACCGGCCTCACGCCACGCATGCAGGACGTGTCGGTCGAGTTTCCCGACCTCGATGCACGGTGACGAGACACCGCCGTCGACAATGGGACCGGGCCAGGTGCAGACCGTCACGGTGCCGTCGAGAGGAGAGGAGAGAGGTTTAGACGCCACATGGAGACCACCAGCGGAGGTGCGTACGTCTGTCTTCATCCCCGCCGCCGCGCAATCCTATCTTCTCCGCTGACACGTACTCACAGTCGCGCGTAGCCCATTCGCGCATCGTTCGTCTCCGTGCAAGCCACCGCCTCGGACCGGCGCGAGGAGATACTCATCCCAGTGGTTCTGCGTCAGTGCGTGCTCGAGAGTGTCGTCTGTCGGGTCGACGCTGACTATCTATAGCTATCTCCAGCGCTTCCGTGTCCCCTGCCTGCTTTTGGTCTAGAGAAGGCTGCGGGTTACTGCCAGTGGGCGCCTGCAAGGTGCGTCATTAGCCGGGTACAACGGTAGTCCTGCTCACCAGCAATACACAGCATAAGGGCCGAACGACTCGGACAGTAAAGTCCTTGCTTCGGCACACATACCCTCCCCAATCGCGACCTGCACCACCTCGTTATCGTCTAGGACGAGTCGAGGCTCTTGTGCCCGTTGGCTCGACTCGGACTGGCCCGTCGACGTAGCGCGTCTCTCCTTGGGCATATGGGCCAGACACGGTTTCGCAGTTAACTCGGAAGCGGGCTCTGCAACACTGGTAACCTACGACAGACCCGCGGTGCGTGTGCTACCGATTTGCGGTGGCTTCAGGCTGAGCCTTATGATACAGCGCAGCCCGAGCTCCAGCCTGATGACGATCTCACTTCCCCAATGCCGCTGACACGCGCTGCGCTTCTACACGGCCCGTTTGCGCACATCCTCCTCGCGTGTCTGGGCCCGTCACTGTGCTTGGAAACACCATTCCGGCTCACCTGCGGGTTTCCGACGCTTTTCGCGCTCTATTCGCGGCAGGATACCGAAGAGTCGTATCCCTGGTCCTATCCGGCAACGTATCGGCCATCTTCTACACGCCACACCTCTTCGCGGTCCATAAACGACGCCTTCCAAAAATCACCGTCCTTTGGGAGCATGGCTCCGAAACCTCACCCACGCTCGACGCACCTCGATATACGTCTCTCGGCGGCGCGCTGGCTGCTATATCGCCGTCGTTGCTGGACGAGCACCCATTTGCATTCGGAGCGCATTTTGCCCCCCGAAGGACTCCTGAGTCCGTGCGGGTTTGTTAGTGCCTCTGGCGCCGGCATCCATGCATTCCATTAGTACAACTCGTACTTACGTTCCCAAAGACACACTTACGGTACTTGCGTACCCCTCTTGTATGTCCTCTTGACTTACTGTTGCCCTTCTGTTACTTCCGTTTTTGCTCCCATTTTGCAGTTATTTTTCGGCTCTTACCTTATTGACTTGGCTGCAGGGTGGAGATATCATCTTACGACTCACGAGTAGTTATTTACGGAGTCGGCGACTGGTGTGGGTCTTGTCTTGAGTGAGCCGGAAGGGATGCAGCGTCGAATATCTTTACTTGCCGTTTAGTAGTAATGGGTGGGGTGCCTGGGCATGCGAGGGTCGGAAGTCGGGCATGCCATATGCGGATTGGCAGATAGTGATTTTTCCCCGCTGATTCTTATCGCCTGCTATCTTCTTCCCGACTCCCATGAACTCGCCGTTTCGGACAATCCTCCACACAAACACCGTCCCCAGTGACTCCGAATGCGACGAAATCCGCGCGCTGCTGAGGCCGCAGCGCCCACGTATCGCCCAACTGGCTGAGGACGTCGCCCGGATCCAAGCCATCCTGGACGAGGCGGTTCGGGCTCGAGATGAGCTCCAAGCTGCTATAGAGGCGCATGAAGCGCTGATCTCTCCGATGCGCCGAGTCCCAGACGACATCCTTTCGGTCATCTTCCTTCACACTCTGCCGACTACTCGAAATACGGCGCTCATTTTGGACGAAGGTCCCCTGCTGTTGATGCAAGTCTGCCGATACTGGCGCGCGTTGACTCTGGCGATACCACATCTGTGGGCCTCGATGCATATTGTTCTTCCACCCAAGAATACTGACCCGGGCCTCCAACTCGTTGGGCTCAAATCCGAGGTGGAGGCTGTGGAGCAGTGGATCCAAAGAGCGGCCGCTGTACCACTATCGATCCGCATCAACGACGCTCGGAGGCGTGTCGCCGACGCTCGCGCTTTCCGAGATCCCCCTCCTGGTCCTCTATCGATGCTGTTGGATTCTCTCATTCCCGTTGCGCACCAATGGGGAATGATTCACCTCAAAGTGGATGATGTCCGAGATCTTGCTGCTCTGGACCAAATCACCCCACTCGACGCAAAAAATCTCAAGAGTTTTTCTATTAGCCTCTCGAAGACTGCTCTCGGCGCCACGGAGTATAGCCTTCCTATGCTCGGGACATCCACACTTCGGCAATTCGCCTACTTTGGACGCGAAAACTGTATTCCTCTGACGCCACTTTGGCGGAACCTCGTCCGTCTTACGCTCATTTTATCTTCCACGCGCAGTACCCCGGAAGCAGACCGTCAAATCCTTCCATTCCCCTTCCTCGCCCATTGCATTGCTCTCCAAACACTCTACCTGTCCTTCACCAGGATAACCTTCCGATATGGCAAGACCGTGTGTCTCCCGCGACTGGAGGAGATACACTTGGCGGAAGTGGTCTCGGGTCAGCCCGACACAGCCAACATGGCTCAGCTCTTGGCGCGCCTCGACATGCCCAACCTCAAGCGCCTGGGCCTCCACCGAGCGAGAGGACCCGTCCTCGATCTTCTGCGCTCCCTCGGACCCGCATGCGCTGCTGCGCTCAAATGGTTGTCGATCCCCGTCAATGAGCCCGACTCCGACCGACTTTCGATCCGCGACATGCTCGGCGCAATGACGGGGCTCATCCATCTCCGCCTCGTCGCGTTCCCAGCTTCGCCTTTGCTGCCCGAAATCGCGCAGGACGTTCTCGCGTGCATCACTCCCAATGATGAATATCCCACCGGCCACCGTAGACTGGGGCGCGGCTGATGATCAGCCGCTTGGACGGGCTGATATCTAGCCGGCATCCGCTGAACATCAGCTCCTGGACTGCTGATACTCAGTAGGAGGACGTGCTGAACATCAGTCGGTTTGGGGCAAAAAACCTGCTGATTATCAGCAGGCTGGCCACTGAATATCAGCAGGGCATGCAGCTGATATTCAGCGGGTCAGCGGCTGATATTCAGCAGTTCGGCGGCTGATATTCGGTAGTTCATCTAGCTGACGTTCAGTGGGCGTGCGCTGCTGATGTTCAGCCCGTGGGGTAAGTATATTGCACGGACAGTACATGATGTGTGTGTAATATCTAAGCTGAATCTGACGACACGTACTTAAGTCCCTGCACATGCTGCAACGTACCTTTGCTGTGGGCACAGCGGTCGCAAGAAGAACCTACAAGTAAAATCAGCACAAGTAATTGCGAGAGAGATAGGAAAGACTCGGAGTACGAGGTCGGACTCGCTACATAGCTCGAGTTCGTCCGGGCCAAGCGAGTGAGCATTCCTCTGCCAAGTCCGAAGAAAAAGTTAGCTCAAATGAAGAACAATCAGCACGTAGCCTACCTCATCAATATAGAGCATGCACGAAAGACGACGGGGTGTTCGGGTGCCGCGCCTAAAAAGCTTGGGATAGTGAGTAATGAAAGACTGACACAAGGTAGAGATAGACTAACCAGTGAGTGTCGCGTTCCTCGTAACAAGTTCAGGAACGGCTAGGGAAACAGAAGAAACCTACCGCTGAGGACAGCCACGCTTCGTTAGATCTGCAGTCGTCGCCCTGGAAGCAGAATCAGTGCGCAATAGCAAGAGACGACGACGAGCGGCACTGGCATATCGTACCTGTCCTCGCAACCCGAGCTCCACTCACCGACATGCGTGTTTTTTTTTTGTATACCTTGCCCAAAGCGGCACGCGGCGCGAACCTGATGCATAAGGACGTGAATGCGACGGGGCATAAAATCGAAGAAAACGGGGGCTCGCCGCGGCTACGCGACTCGGACAAGCGAGCCGGCGGCGCAGGAATGGTCGGCAACGGGGCAGGATCGTCGGGGCCCGCCAATCCTACCCGACGGCATCGGTCCCGTGTCCAGAGTGTAGCGAGAAGAGGTGTGAGCGCGTCAGACAGACAGGAAGATGTGTGGAATCCGCACCGAACCCCTTGTCTTGACAGGCGACGACGAGAGGGAAAGGCAGGAGGAGCAAGTGAATGTCCTCCTCCGGTGGTGAAATGAGGGGCAACGCACCAAAATCATCACAGAGCGTATAGGCTAGGGAGCGACTTCGAGGCTGCATAAAACCAAAGAGCGTCAAGACTCGCTCCAATGCTGAATGGATTGCACACCTGGGTCTAATCACAACGCTAACACGCGTCTACCAGCGCAAACCCACTCCCGCACCGCTGGGACCCTCTGCCGCGCGAAGACCCGTCGGCTCCGAAGGTGTGCCGTGCCCGATTGCATACGAACGCGCCGAGGGTGCTTCGGCCGTCCCTGAGCCGGAAATTGAGCTTGGCCGTCAACTAGCCGGGTAAAGGCAGCTCGGGGTGCGTCTGGAAGAAGCCTAGAGGCATGGGGAAGGTGATGGAAAACACTTGAGGCGTTAACGAGGCGACAGAGTCAAGGCCGATGGGCACTTACCAAACGTTCCCTCGGAATGACCTTCGGAGCAAGCCTGACGCGTCGGACGCGCTCTGGATGCCCAGAGGGATAGCTTAGCATCCTCCAGAGGCCAAGAGGCTAGCGCTATTCGCGCCCAATAACGCCCCGCACGTCGAGTTTGGTGGGAGACGACACCCGCCGGCAGCGGCGATGAGGACGCTGTGCCGGGCTGAAAGTCGGCATGGGGAGTGTCCATGGTACGGAGAAGAAGATGGGAGGTCGGCGAGAGGCAAGGCTGTAGTGGACAGCGACAGAGCGAGGGCGAGTGGTGGGAGGAGCCAAGTCTCGGGACTGACGTAAGCACGTCACCTCCCACCAAGTCGACGCTTACCTGTGCTTGCTGCCGCAATAAATTCAGAAAAAATCTGACAAAATTTGAGGGTGCAATAATGAGCGTTATTCATGTGTCCAGACAAGAATTACTAGCATTTATGATAATACTGCTTCGAAAGCCGGCCGGGGAATCTGGTAACGCCACACATCACGGCTTGCTTCCGACCACCACCTCGAGCTTCATCTCCCTCTACGGCCCGTCATTCGTCCTGAAACTCTCCCAATATGCATCCTTAGACTGCAAACCAACCCCCCATGCTCCGTTCTAGCCCGCAGGCGCGACCTCAGGACTGCAGGAAGTCGCCGCTGTGGCGACGAAGAGCGGCGGGTGTGTATGGCATCCTACTGCAGCACCAAGAGACCGGAGGCCTCGGTGTCACGTCTCAGGACCACAGGAAGGAGATAAACGACCGCTCGCCGCGACTTAGACAGCAAGAGAGGCGGGTGATGGAGATTCGGAATGGCGGGTCGGCCTGAGTCTTGGTGTGTACCTTCGACCCTCTCTCAAAATATACTGACTGTAAGTCCATCCACCGCGCTCCACCTGTACAGGTGCATTTGTGCCCCCTCCTCCGTCCAGCGTCATCCCGGAGTTTGAGGTCATCCCACACATTGCGCTCCATTCCCGTACTACGTACGACCATACAGTCCCCGGCAAGACACCCCAAATCCGCCGCTTCCGGTCCCACCTCCATCCCCGTGTTTTCCGCATTAAAAGCCCTTGGACTTGCTTACAAGTCCCGGCCAGGTGTCCGCCACACGTTTATTGCCGCCTTGCGGGATGCGAATATTGCCGTGCGTACCGCCGAGTCCGGCTTGACTTGGGGCTGAACTATGGCCCGGAAGGTCCGCTGGGGGACTTGCGGTTATCTGTCTCGATGACCCTGCAGCGCGATCGTCGCCGCAGCTCCGCGCCGGTTACCTTGCTCGGCACGCGTTCCTTTCGTCTCGGACGCACACTAAACTTTTTCCAGCGGTTTCTTAATTGGGTAAATGGATTCTTCGTCGCACTCGAAGGTACAGTAATCAGCATTCTCGTGCGCCAGCGCGCTGAAGTGTTTTTCAGTGATCTCGCGATTCCCGCTGTCGGTAAAGGAGGGAACGCGGAAGTTTTGTGATTCCTTGATTCCGCTCCTCTCCAGGTGATTGGCGGTGGTTTTTTGCTGACAGACGGCAGTTGCACTTGCGCGCAGTCTTTGACTTTGCGGTACAGTACGTTGCGTGTTGTGCTTGAAATTGTCTTGTTGCTGACTTGAAATTCACGAGTGTTTGTTTCCTCGACTAACGCTCTCGGCAGTGAGCATACCATGCATTTTCTTGCCCTCCGGTCGCAGTCTTCTAAGTTCTTTTGGCTGATTTAGTTCCAGGTCATTTATACTCGTGCCCGTTGCGTTTCAAGTGCTGCTAGCGGGACTTGGAGCCTAGTATACTGACTCCGAGGCAGGGTATCGCACATGCCGCTTGACACACAGGCGAGCAGCCGACTGTACTTGGAGGTGAGCATGACCCACTCTGTTACCCGGCTCAGCCGCTGATGTGCGCTCACAGCACGAGGACCAGTAGCGCAGCAGAGATGTAACAGTACCCGTGAATACAATCAGTTGCGCTTACTTCAATCCGAATCTGACTTAGAGTCTCCGCAAAATCCACTACGCTCCAGAATTACTGAACTAAACAGGTTGATAATCAGCCGATCTGTGATCAGTAGCTGCCAAGGTAGCTGATATTCAGCAGAGTTGACGCTAGCTACTATTGAGCGGCTGATAATCAGCCGCTCGGCGATCAGTCGCTTTCAAGCCGGCTGATATTCAGCTCATTTGACGCCGGCTCCTACGGAACTGCTGAGTATCAGCTGCTTTGCGATCAGTCGGTTCCGAGTCGGCTGAAACTCAGTAGCTCTGGAACCGGCTGGTGCGGACACGGCTGATTGTCAGCCGCTTTTTCGGCCACTCAGTAGGTCGCGGCTGATAATCAGCCGCTTTTCTCCCTACGGTGCGGCCCGGGCCCGGGGGTGCTGTGTCCCAATCTCGAAGCACTCGAGCTGGCTGGGTCCTCTACGCTTTCGGACGAATCTATCGTCCAGTTCCTCCGGGCCCGCGCAGCTCATCCCGACACAACGCCCCTCCGCCAGTTTAAAGCTGTCCTTGGACGAGACCCGCAAATCGAAGGAGAACTTCGGGATGAGGTTGCTGATCTGGTGCGAGACGGGCTTGACCTCGCGCTCGTCTATCGACCAGCGCCAGCGGCCCACAGGCTGCGATGCTCGCCGTTGGAAGGAACCGAACGAGATTCAGGTATGGCCCAAGTCAAACCGGGGGAGGAGTGGTTGCAGGAGGCAGATCCGATGACGTTGGATTATTAAAGACACGATGATCCAAGTCTTGTTAATTTCTTTGTACGATATGAAGGAGAGAACTTGTAGTGTTATAATTATTTGGAACCACAGGTTGAATTCCAGTCTATTTCTTGCCCCCATGCCACAACCCACTCACTTTCCAAGCCATGACCCCGTTCATAAACGGCAGCCGGCTCATCGTCCAGAGCAGATTTACCTGGAACCACGAGCCCCAGTCCTTCCCGCCCCGCTCGAGCTCCGTCATCCCTTCAACCATATCGATAACCTGGCGCGCGACGTCGCGCCGGCGCGTCTCGTACCCATTAAACAACTCCGCCGAGTCCGCCGAAGCGCCCGCCGAAATGTGTTCTGCGATGAGCGAAGCCAGCTCGACGGCGTCGCAGATGCCGAGGTTCATTCCCTGCCCGCCGGCCGGCCCGTGTTTGTGTGCCGCATCACCCGCCAGCAGCACATACGCGCCTCCACTCGCGGCCCGATGCACGTAATGTTCGGCAAGCGCGGAGCGCGTCCGGTACCGTCCGGAATCCAAGACCTGCGCAATCTGCGGGACGGGATGTGTTTTCGTGTGCGAGCCCGGGCCACGCGTGTCGATCATGCCTTGGAGGTATGGCAGATCGGGTTTGGAGGGTGGTGTGCCTGGGACGCCAATGTAGAGGCGGTGTACATTCCGCGCCGAGCCCGAGCCCGTATCTAGCGACTCGGGACCTATTGGCGCGATAAGGATGCCTCCGGCCATGAGCTGCAGCGAGTCGGTGGGTACGCTGGGCGGCACCGGGTCGGCAAAGACGACATCCGCGACGACGAACGAGCGGTTGAGGTCTTGGTCGTGCGGCGACGACTCGGTGGGTGTCTTGGCGTGGGGGTTGAGGTACCGGATGCCGACGAGTTTGCGAACGGTAGACTCGGAGCCGTCGGCTGCGACGATATATTGCGCGCTGATCACCTCCCCACTCTCGAACCCCACTTCCCAGCTCGTCCCCGCGCCAGCCGGCGTCTTTCTCGCGGAGATTCACGACGCGCTTGCCCCATACCACCGAGTTGCCGACGCCCTTCTCGACGAGTGTCTCCCGCATACGCGCCTCGACGCGATGTTGCGGAATGAGCAGGCAAAACGGGTACTTGGTTTTCCCCAGCAGCCCCTCTTTGACCCGTAGGGTGAAGATGGAGTTCTCGTTGATATCGACGGCCCTGGTTGTCTCGGCTGGGATGCCGCTCGCGACGACTGCCGCGGGAAGTGCTGGATCAACCGCCTCTAGCGCCTTTCCGTTCAATGGTCAGTCTCGATCGAGTCGGAACGGATGAAAGACACGCGCCTCTAAGCCGTTTGGCTGCATTAGCACGGCTTTACTCGCGGCGTGTCCCTCCAAGAGCGCGTCGACGAGCACGAATGGAACGTTGCGCGCCGCTAGTCCCAAAGCGCATGCGAGACCCGTTGGACCAGCGCCGACGATGAGGACTTGTGTAGATGAGGGCAGGGTGGACATGGCATGAGAGGAATGAAGCTCAGGAACGCGCCTGACGCGGTTTAAATATCATCGCGTTTCTCCCCCCACATGGTGATTCCTCGATTAATCGCGCAGCAAAAACGGTGATGTTGTTCGGGAAGTGGGAAGTTGGTCATCGGCGGCTGAATCTAGCCGATTTCGTTGGCGTGGTGTATGCGCGGGCCGACTGTCAGCAATTCAAGGCCGGGGGACGCGTAGGGTCGTTGCCGCTCCTCCGATTTAGCCGGCGCAGGCCCGGGGCCCGCAGTTTCGTGCGCCTGCGCACTTTGTAAGTGGCTGGCTTGGCCCCAGTCTTCGAGTACCGGATGCCTGCAGCGCTGCGTCGCAGAGTAACACAGGATGGAAGTCGGAAGCAAGCTGGTCTCATCACGTGAAGAAGCCTTCCTCGACCTTCCCCGCGTCTCGTCGCATTGTATGCTATGATACTGTATTGCGGAAATAGGCGAAAACTCTGTATATAAAGTCCGTCGTCTTCATTAGTCTACACAAGGTACGTAGAGTCCAATTCTGGTCGGAACAAAATATTACACACTGGCAGAGCCGCCCATGACCCGTAGGGTGACCACTTCTGGAGCTATGTGAGCCGCAGGTAGTGCAAATCGCACGCGCGGGCACCGAGCTGGTCGGTGTGCGAATGCGTTGGTAACGCAGGCACACATCCTGCGGAGCCCACAGAACGCGACCTTGGGACGCCGAAGAAGATGCCCCAGAATTCGACGTCGACGTGGTACGCGCATGGGGATGCGTACTCGCTGGAGCAGGGAACGTAGCGCCAAAGACGTCTGCAAGAGATGGCGACGTCTTTGGAAGCAGGGAAGGGAAGCTCCTGGCCGGCGCTGCACCTTGCGGCGAAGCACGTTCGTAGTGCTGTTTCGCGACCGAGATCGCGCGTGCCCGCAGACGAGGCAACGTCGACGAAGGCGTCGGGAGGCGCTTTAGAGCCATGGACTGGTCGCTGTAGTGTCGCGGGTCGAAGAAAAGTGGGGCTGGCAACGGCGTTGGCCCAGTAGCGAAGACAGTACTCGTGAAACCGGATGGGCTTGGAGACACGAGGTGTCAAGGGCGTTTGTGGGAGATGGGCAGGATGCGGCGGACGGCAGCAGCGAAGGCGATTGCTGGTTTTGACGATGTCGACTGTCGAGGTCCGTAGCACCTTGCGCATCTCGCTGTCTTCTACCGACAGGTCCGCCCCGTCCTGCTCGACAACGCCGGACTCCCGCAAATGCGCATCCGAGGCGATGGCCAACGGCGACAATACCGCGTATTGCCATCTGCGTCGACGTTGTCGTTGTCGGCATCGAGTCCCGCTACCGACGAAGTCAACGCCGAGGCAGGCTCCCGATCTGCGTCGAGATTGAGGTTGATCGAAGACGAGAGCGAGGGTCCGAATGTGAGCAGCTCGAGCTCGACGAGTGCGGGAGAGCCCGAGGATGACGTCGACGTCGACGTCGAAGCGGAAGACGAAGACGAAGACGAAGACGGGTTGCGTGCCGCTGCAGCGGGATTCGTATACAGAGCAGAAGAATGTGACGAAGGGGATATGGATATGCGGGCTCGTCGATGTGCTCGAGCTCGAAGACGTGGTCGTCGTCGTTATCCGACGTGTTGCCGGTGTTATTGGATACCGACAGTGGGACCGACAATGATGGAGACCGCCCCTCGTCTGCTTGTTCCTCCACTGGTGCTTGCTCCACGACCGACGCGGATGTCGCCGTTGGCTGAAAAACCGAAGACGATTGCGGCCCGCATTGCCGCGACTCGTCGCATTCTTGCTCGAAGATGCGCAGAAGATAGAAGGCATTGGGCGTTTGGTCACCGTCGTGTCGTGCCGTCGTATCGTTCGTGGTAGGGCCTATGGGATGGATGTGTTGGTGGTGTAACCGTTTCCGGCGCTGACGGTGGTGAACCGCCAGGCTCAGAGAGAGATGAAGAAAAGCTCGGGTCCATCGAGGCGTACGAGCAGGTGTGGCTGCCACAGGTGGCTGTTTGCGACGTTCTCGAAATGCGTGTACCCTCCCGGGCATCCGTGTCGTCCAGCGCAACGTCCGCGTCGTCTTCATCCCATTGCCACTCATCGACATCGGAGATGCGCCGAGAATTGGACGGGGCAGTAGTGGGAGGGGCTTGGTCGTTGGTGGGTAAGGGCGGATACTGGGCGTTCGGCGCCGTCGCACTTGGGGGCTCCATGGTAGTAATGGCGACGTCGTACTCGCCTCGCTGGCACTGTATACGATCGTCAGAGAACAATTAAAAAGCGAAAACGACCACGCACTCGTCGGTCGTCACCTCCGTCGGGTATCCGTCCTCGAGATTGAGACGCAGGACGTAGGTCCCTTCGGGCGACTCTACGACGTATTCCTCCGTGAGCGCGTCGAGGTCGTCGTCGACTGGGCTAAGGTGGGTCTACGGTGGCGTCAGTGACTGAAGCAGAGAAAGTGAGGACACGTACCTGGACGACGTGTCCGCGAATCTGGCAGGCTGTCGCCGCTGGCGTTCCCAAGCTCTGGCTCTGAGCACGGCTCCGCCAAGAGCCTGAAACGAAGGCTCTGGAGCACGAGATGAGCGCCGAGAACAAGAAACAGAGTCGCAGACTCACTGGTCGTCATACGCATCTCCTTGCCCTACTCTCGTCGCTCTTGCACTCCCCTCCCGCTATCCCGTTCTCCGCTGTTGCATTCCACCCGTAGACTCATGCTGAGCCAACGACAAGCGGGGAGACGTATCCGAATCGAGCCGTCGGAAAGCACAGCTCATGAGCCCTGGCCCATCGACGCCAGCGGCCGCGGCAGAGCTCGACAGGGAGAGACATGGCGGTGTGTTTTCGACCTCGACTTCGTACCAGCGTTGCTGCTTTGCAGTATGAGACGAGCATGAAGGCTGCGAACGGAGCATGAGCACTAGTAAAAGAGGTGTTCGCAGACACACCGTACCGGCGGCACAACCATGCGCAGCTTCCGTCGCGCGTCCCTCTCGCGCTTCTTCTCCTTCCGCTCTGACTGGCTCCATTACCGCTCCAATTCGGCGTCAAGGGTGTGTGCAGGCATCGGGGCAGGTCGAAAGCGGGATCACACCGCCACCGCCACTCTCCCTCCTCTCCGCGATGGCTGGAACGGGAATCTTCAACTGGAACCAAGTCTCGCAACCGCACCGGGTATCGTCATCTGCATCTGCATCTCAACCATCGCGTTGCTGACGACCGCTCAGGCAATTCTGACTGCAGCATGTCAGTCCGATGCTGCAGACGCTGCCCTTGCCCGACTCGACGCGACCTGGAAGCGCATCCCACAGACAGCGATCCTTCCCGCCTGTTGGCGGCTCCTCGAACCTCAGCGTATCCCGCTGGTCGCCGACTTGGACCCCATCCAACCCCGCGCCAGAGACCGCGTCTACGGCGCCGCCATCGCGCTGCAGATCCTCTACATCTCCGTCGCCGAGGACACAAGCAAGGCGTTCGGGCAGGCGCTCCAGCCGATCTTCGATCGCGCATGGCTGTGGATGAGCTTCATGCAGTCGCACCTTCCAGCAATCGGTTCCTTCGCGCCCCAGAATCGACCGCCGCTGCGTTTCGGAAATGCCGAGCTGGGGGCATGGCTGATGGGCTTCGTGGCCCTTGCGGCTATAATTCACCAAGGCTACACCGAAGGCGAGCGGGGTGCCGCTCTTCAAGTATTCTGGCACGCAGACGGGCTCTTCTATGCCCTATTTGCCAGCTGGCGCAGCTCCTTCGAGACGTCAGCAAACGCGAAACTCGCTTTTCATTTATACGAACAACGTACCTTCTTCGCCACGCTCATTCTCCTGCTTCCTGCTTACAGCGATATTCCTCGGCTGCCAGACGCATACAGCGCAGAGATGCTGTCGGCACTAGGCCGACCAAAAGACGTGGCGAGGATGCTGCGGAACCAGCTGCTCAGCTATCACCCCCCTGCATCCTCCGTCGCCCCAAACATGGAGCATATCCCCGCAGAGGAACACGAGTACCTCACGGTGGTACTCGCTCTCGCCGACACGCTCCTCGTCATCGAGGGTGTTGCCGGCCTCACAGGCGAACACTACACTCGCAAGCACCGGCCAGTCCTGGATGCGATTCTCCGGACAGATCTCTGCGAGTTATTCGCAAGCCTCTTTGACACCCTCGGATGGCGCTATCTCAAACAGCAGTCCGACGAGCGCCGGCGGGACAAACCGGAGAATCGCATTCTAGTGAGCATCCTTCCCCGCGTCCTCGCCGTCTTGGTCCTGGTACTCCATCATCGACCCAAAGCCGCAGCCTCGCACACATTCATAAAGGGATTACTCACCGGCCTGGCCAGCTATTCTTACGCCCTGCCGCAGACTCACATCCATGTTGGCCAAGTCAAATTTGCTCTCTTGGAGGTACTCCCACAAATGCTGCTGTTTCATTCCGGCAGCGCTGCTTTCCGTGCGGCGGTTCCTGATATCAAAAAGCTGCTTGCGTCTACTCAGCGACCCCAGCCTGGGCCGGACACGATAGAAGAGACTCAACAGTATGACCTATTTCATCAACGCTGGAACCACTTCCTCCATATCTACGACCAATTCTCCCTCAAACTCAACCAATTCAACACGATCAAGGCTGCTGATAAAGTTCTGTGCAACAACTGGGGAAAGGTACGTGTATAACACTCACCCTGGAATAAAATTCTAACTACATCCCAGTGTCAAAGGGTTGGGCACAAGCACACCATGCGTCAATGTGCAGGATGCAAATCACAGCTTTACTGCTCCAAGTCGTGTCAACGGGAAGATTGGACCGCTGGAGAACATCGGAGTTTTTGTAAGTTGATCGGGAACTTGCGGGCAGGTACTTATGTCTTCAATAAACCACGATAATTCTTGCCTCTGACAGCACTCCTTTAGCACAAACGGCCAATTATTCCAAAAAAGACATCCAATACCTACGTTTTCTCATCAGCTCTGAAACACCCCCGATGTCCCCCGAAGTCCAGCAGCAAAAGACGATTCTCGAGGGGAAAGGCTTGATGCCCGTTATCCTTGTTGTGAACGGAACACAATCCGAGATCCTCGTGGAACAAGTCTTTCGAAAACGCTACGCATCACACCTCGGCTCAACATGGGGTGATTGGGTGGCAGTAGCCGGGTGGGGTGAAGGCATGCTTGAGCTGCGTGTGTTGGTTTTTCGTGGCGGGGTGCACGGGGATCGCATCGTTTTTATCCCTACCGTTGGTGATATCAGTGTGTAAATGGACCCTTTGAGCGACTCAAATCCAATTTACAAAGATTCAGATACGACACAAGGCTTTGAGACGTATGCGCGTTGATGTATTCGCACTCGATATTACACGTGACCATTCGGCGAGACTACGAAGTCAAGGGATTGTGGACCGCTCCAAGCCGCTCGCATGTCGTAGTAGCATGGAGCGCCGATTGGAGGGTGGGGAGGTGTCCGCGAGGTATGGTCGACGCCGGAGCTGCGTCACGAAGCGGAGTAGACGACCACTGCGAGCGCCGTTAGTATGCCAGTGGTAGCCCAAGGATATAAGCCCGGACACGTACACAGAAGCCATGCGTCGAGCTTCTTCGAGTGAAGGTGCAGGCAGCAGCGCGCCGGTCCCAGTTAATACCAAATCCTTCGGGGTGGACGGTACGAGAGTAACCAATCGCTCGACAATCAAAGCCCGGGTACTAGTACGACTGGGCAATCGCAGAGTTGGCGCGGTGTGTGGAGCTGCGACTTCGGCGTGGCTGCGCGACCGTTCTGCAGAGATAGCCACCTATGATATCGCGTATGAGTACCGCGGACTAGGCTAAAAGACGGGCAATTCGCAGACGCACCGTTTGCTGCGGCTGCCTTTCGCACTCGTCGCCAGTGCTTGCCTCGTCTCTTCGGCGACTCATCTCTTCCTCCCGCGCAGCTTCGACCCCGTTCCATCGCAGCTGAAATGCCGCAGCAAAGGCTCCGCCGGAGGATACTACACACTGGCACCCGTCTTCGCCGACGACGCTGGGAGTGAGCAGTTTCGCCGCCGGGCTAGCGGTTGCTGAAGGTCCTGGCTCGGTCTCGAGGATGTCGCTCTGCGCCCGGCGTAGGCATTGCAGAGCAGAGGGCACATGGGAGCTAAGCAAGACAGCATTAGCGGAGCCCAGCAGGGTAAGATCTCCACGCACACGTTAGTCGCTCGTCCCTCCATTCTCGTCCCTCTCCTACTTCCCGGCTCGGCTCAACGCCCCCATGCTGCTCTTCTGCAGCGATGAATCCGTTCTTGGATCGGGGCAACCCCGCACGATTTGCAGTCCCGAGGCTGGCTGGGTGGTGTGTGCTGCAGCCGAAGCATGGAGGTCGGCATGTCTGGACGCGGTGGAGTCTCCATCGCGACGGTTACTGCGGGGACGCATTCCGACGACGACGGCGGCGGAAGGGGTCTGCGTAGGGCCGCGCAAAAGGGGCTATCGAGGTGGATGACGGTGAGAGGCAAGCTTGGAATCACTATCACACCTTTCCTTCGGCGCTCATGGTGAGCTCGTCATTGTGCGTGCCGTCCAGCCAGCGAGTCTTCCCGCTCTAACAACGGCGCAGCATGCTCCCAAACACTATTCCGGAGATCGACGCGCGCATCGCGCTCCTGTACAACGAAATTTCCGCCCTCCAAACCAAACGCAATAGTCTGGTCCCGTTCTTCCAGCTGCCCAACGAAATACTCTCGCAAATCATGTTCTTCTACGCCCGGGAGTCCGGCGTATCCACGTTCACCCTCCGCTGGGCCAAGATAATGCACGTCTGCCGTCGTTTACACCAGATCGTGGTGGCGGAGCACGCACTCTGGTCGCACATTTTCGCGACGGATATGGACACCGACGTATACCATCATATCGAGAAACAGACTGCCAATGCGGGGATCTGCTCGTTGACCGTCTCTCTGACGCTCTACTACGACGCAAATCTCTGGATGTGGGTTGCAAGCGGACAGGCAGCTCGGATTGGGTCGCTAGAGATCAGCGGAAAAGCAGCCGCTGTTCGCGACCTTGTCGTTGCCTTTGGCGACTATCCGTGGACAAGCCTTCGGCGTCTCCGTCTCAAGTCCGTTGGAGAGGCGGGCGAATCTGTAGAATTCCCAGACGAGTTGCTGGACGGGATGCTTCCTTCACTCCGCGATCTCTCTCTATCGAAGATATCCGTGTCCTGGAATCGTCTCCGCAACCTTGACGCTCTGTCCCTGTCGGAATGCCCCGATTCGGACCTGGAGGCAGATGCTCTGCCCAATGTCGGTCATGCATTGCGTCTAATGGCAGCATCCCCCGTCCTCCAAAGCTTCTCGCTCATACCCGCAAAAACGCTGGAACCATTCGACAATCTCGCCACTGGCCCAATTTCCATGCCAAGTCTCGGATATCTAAAGTTCCACGACAGCGTAGATGCGATGACGGTCCTACTCAAAGAGCTACGCCTGGCGCCGACGATTACGCTCAAGCTGCTCCCGTATCATGTGTACACTGGGGCCAACATCCGCAACCTCATTGTCCCCCTTCGCACTCATCTACGGCATCCCGAAGCTCCAGTCCGCAGAGCTCTAGATCTCTCTATCCACCCCCAAAGGCAACAGGACACGGGCGCGCTGCTCTACTTCGTTTGCGGCATGACCCTCGCCGACTCTCTCGAAAGTTGCAGACAATATTACTACAGCGAACAAGACCCGTTCACCGGCCGCATCGTCCTCAACTGCCACCCGCAAAACGGACGTGCCCTCCGCCAGGTCGTCACCAAGTTCCTGCACGCAGCGCGTAGCGAACTCGTCACGCACCTCGACACCAGCTCCGTCTCGGGCCTCACCGAGCCTTCGTGGCGCGCCATCCTCGTGCTCCTTCCAGCGCTGGAAGTCTTGCACCTCACGATGCTCGTGCCAAAGACGGATACGATGGCCATCCCGCTCCATGTCCTCCGCGAGCTCGAGAAACCAACGCCCATCGCCTCACTGCATCTCCGTATCGTTAGCTCGTCCATCCCGAACTTCAGCGACGCGCAACTGGAACAAGACACCTCGGGCGAATGGCTCCTTCCCGTAGTCAGCGCACTCTCTGCGTACATTCGCTATCGGCGCAAAGCCTGGGACAGCGCCCCCGCTATCCATGCCCCGCTTGCCCTCCTCGACATCGAAGACGAAAGACGCTTCCTCTACTCCGCGATCCACAAACAGGCCATGGGACGTATCTGGCGGCGGATGTCCGGAATGGGAATTATCACGAGAGACGACTATGAATGGAATCCTGTAGCGCTGCGGGAGCGTCGACGGCAATTATGGGCGCAGATGGGGGCACATGCTGAGATGGATTTGGCTGAGGACACAGACGTAGATACAGAAAGTGATGTCGAAGAAGATGTGTAGTATCCTGTATTTGGTATTTGAGTCGTGTTCTTGGAGCTGTACGAGAAGACGGGGAATGGGGACGCGCAAGGGAGTCTTGGGGTACTAATGTGGACAAGGTAATATGCTGAAACTACATCTGAAACTACATCAGGACGAGGGACCTAGGCGAAGAAACGGCTACGCACCGTCGTGAAGCCCACGGCAGACAACGACCCATACTACAATGCTCGGGATACGACCTCGGAGCCACGACGACGGATGATAAGAGGACGCCATTGGATGGTAGGCGAGGCCGCGAGGGGACAGCGTAGCTGCGGGTCGTTTTGGAGCAGCACTGCAGCAGTCGTCTTCGCCAACGCTGAGACCTAGCGCTTAGGCCTAAAAGCGTCTCCGGGGCCGCGCTTCGCCGGTGTGCTCAATGCAGCCACGCCGGGTTGAAGGGCTAAGAGATCCCTGAGGCTGCGTGTCAGTAACACTGCAGAAGCGCGAAACGCAGTAGACGCACTCGTGTGTCCTCAGCGACGCTTGGATTCCCTCCATTCCCCGTCCCTGGCCTCGTAGGCAGCCTCCTCAAGCACGCAGCCGCTACGGTTTCCCGATACACTTGTAATTGTCGGACTGGTCCGGACCCGCTTCCGTCGAGTGCCAGCGGGTATGCGGCTTCGACGAGGATACAACCGACTCCCAGACATTCGCTGGCAGCATTTGGCGAGGGCACCGGGTACGTGGAGAGTATACTCGGAGAGCTAAGTGGCTCGGCGGAGATGACGGCGGGAGGCAAGACACGCGACCCGGATCAAGGCTTCCCTTTCGCGACCACTCATGGCTAACGCCCCGTTGTATGTGCCTCGTAGCTTGTTCTCTGTGTGTCCTCAACAGGTCTAGCACGCTTCCCGACACAATCTCGGGTATTGACGCCCGCCTCGCCTTCCTGCAAGAGGAAACCATCGCGCTCAAACGGAAGCGCAACGAGCTCACCCCGCTCTTCCGACTCCCTCCCGAAATCCTCGCGGAGATCATAACCATCTACGCCCACCAAACCCACCTCCCGAGCCTGAGCTGGACGACCCTCATGCGCGTCTGCCAGTCCTTCCAGAAGCTCGCTCTCGCGCAGCATCCACTCTGGTCGCACATCGACCTCAACTCACACAACACAGCAGGGTTCTTCGTCGAGACACACATCCAAAACGCGGGCTCTCACCCGCTGACGGTGACGATGGACCTCACGGACAACACAAGCACGTACATCGCCTCCTGGACGATGGGGCGGTATTCTGCGCAGCTGGGCTCGCTCGAGATCAGCGGGCATGCGACGATACTCGCCGGGCTGCTCCAGGCGCTCGTTCAATATCCTCTCGGGGCTCTACGCTCCCTCAATATAAGCCCTCGCCACCGACGGGCTCTCGCGCCTGGCACTGTCATGGCCTTTCCCGACGTGCTGCTCCGAGGGCACCTTCCTTCCCTTCGGGCACTTTCCCTATCCGGAATCCCAGTGTCCTGGAGCTTGCTCCACGACCTAGAGACCCTCTCGCTCACGGATTGTCGCGATACAAGTGCCGGCGCCGTCTCCACCGTCGCCGACCTGCTCAGACTCTTCCAACTGCTGCCTACGCTTCGCAGTCTTACGCTGAGCATGTCGCCGGTTGGCGACGATTTTCTTCTCAGCCCGTTCGTCGACAGTAGCCTGCAGCTGCGCGGGCGCATTACGGCGCCGCAGCTGGGATACCTCTCCCTCCGCGCCGACGCCGTCATTCTGGAAATGCTCCTCGAGTACATCCAGCTTCCGGCAAACTGCACCGTCGACCTATTCCCGCACGGTATCATCACCAGCGACGAGCTTCGCCCATTGCTTGTCCCGATCCGCACCCACCTCCAACGTCCTACAGCACCACCACGCAAAGTGCTCGCGCTCTACCTGGATACGCCAATCGATATCGGTATCTACACCATCGAGCTCCTCGACACGGAAAACTCGCCGCCGGGTCGGGCACCGGCGGTTGTAGGCCCGGGCCAAGAACCCGACCACCACTTCACCGGTCGTTTCTCGCTTGAAGTCCATCCAGTGCACCGACCCATGTTCACGGACATCCTCGTGCAATTCCTACACGTCGCCCAAGCAGGCGAGATCACACACCTGGACGCGAGCTGCGCGGCGACCCTCGACGAGCTGGCGTGGTTCGAGATCCTCCCGTTGCTCCCCGCCCTCGAGTCTATCCGTTTTCCGACGATGCGCTCCCGCGAAGACGCGTTTACTGCCGTCGCGGCGCTCGAGGCACTCGCCGCTAGTGCTACCACTACTCAATCGACGCAGATCCACACACTCCATCTTCGTCTCCTCGAATCGGAATCGGAGGACATCCACCGTGACGTCGAGCAGGACTCGGACTCGGACGCCGAAGGCGCATGGCTCGTCTCCTTCCTCAACGCGCTATACCGCTACGCCCGTCTGCGCCGTAAAGCCTGGGCCGACAATCCGTCTCTCTTTCCCCCACTCACACTCATCGAGATCGAAGACGACCGGCTATTCCTCTACTCAGATCCCCACAAACGAACGATGGAGCGCATATGGCGCCGGATGGCGGGTATGGGGATCGTCAAACGAGGCGGCAGAGAGTGGGACCCGGTGGAGGAGAAGCGGCTAGCGAGAGAATGGCGCAAGGAGGCGTTGGCGAAGCTGGATCCGAATGTATGGGAGCTCCCTGCGGATGGGGAGCTAAACGATGACGATTCGGATGTCGCGGAGCTCGAAAGTGATTAGGTTTTCGTGTTTGAAAATGGATCCAATGAAAGCATCACGTGACTAAATGAAGGGAGAACTGGACAAGCCTCTCGAGCAGCTGCGGCAAGGCGCATATATGTACAGTACATAAGTATGAGACTAAACTAAGTAGACAACTGTCCGTTAAGAAAGCAGAGAGATACTACAGTACAGTAGATGCAAAAGGGTCCGTCCAATCGGAAAGTGAAGATGAGGAACAACCCGAGTAGGTATCCAGACTTGCGGGACCGACCGCCCCTTACGCCCAGCAGACCCCGCCATGCCCGTCTCCTCTAGTGACGGCCAGGGATAGCGCCGATTCGTGAGGGCAAGGTCGTGACCGCGGTCGTCGTCAAAGGCAGCCTGAGGTGTAGACGAAACGGACACCGGTTCCAGAAATACGCCCAACTCCAGCTGCGCGCGTGTGACCAGACGCCTGATGGTCTGCGAGGTCGCGGAGCGCGCGCAAGCGAAGCTGGCCCACCGGGGCATCTCGATTCGACCGTTATGCACCAAATCGGCGGAGCGAGTTGGTGGCGGAGAAAGAGGCGGATACGGGATACCGCGGTTGGGAGCGCGACGCGGAGGTAGGAAGGGTGGGGCGCAACACCACCGTCGAGCCACCATCCACGCCCCAAGCGAGTTGGCGGCCACCTCTGACCTGTCGCGCAGAGGGCAGAATACACCCAACGCGAGCTCTGCCTCCCAATCCGGCGGTATGCGGTGGTGTCCCGAGGCCCTCCCATACGATGTACGAGATTAGGACCGATTCCGTGCAGGTTTGGTCTCGTTATCGAGGCGCGGAGATGGGTGATTTCTGAGACTCGATATTCGGTGGTCCGGATGATGGTGAACGCAGTACGCGGGTGAAGAGTATGCGATATCCGGCGTGCATGCAACTTTCAGAGCGCTCCGCCCTCCGACGAACGAGCCGGCGACGAAAGTGGCCGAATACGACGGTTTGTGTGTGGTGGCCTGTCCGGGACGTCCATGGTAGCGCGGACGTTGCGATGACCTTGGTAGAGCTTAGGGGCAGGGCTGGCACCTCGTCTGCTGCTGCGTGTGGCGACGGTGGACCGGACGGAGACGAGGAATTGGTGATCACGTGCACGGATCTTTGTCAATCCGCGAGCGGAAGGCGTCCGTGTGGGTCCAGCGTGGCTTCGCACACCAAGAGACACGGTGAAGCCATGCGGTGTGCTCGGGCTTGGCGTAGAGAGGCCAGGCGGAGGTGACGGTCATGCTGTAGACGAGTCAGGGACGCAGTGTGGATAGAAAACCGAGGACGCACCTTCGCAGAGTGGTAGGAGCGACCCTCTGGCGCGCTGAACACACGGCTGTTAGCAGAGACTCTCCGACGAGTGACAGAAACGCACCTTCAGGGCTGAAAGCTCGTCGTCAAACTCCACTAGCCCAGTCTTTCGCGGATGCCGCTTCTGTCGCCGTCCCGACCGGTCTCGACGGGTATCAAGAGACACCAAGGCCCAACGCCTGAGCTGGACGCCAATCCCAAGCCCATCCATCGGTGAAGCAGCCTCACCCGACTCAGGTTCGCCTGCGCCCGCGTACGGGCTGTGGCAACGAAGGCCGCAGACGCAATGGACGGCTACGGCAGGTGGTGGGTCTGAGAAAATGGCTCGGGCAGTGCCTTCCGGCGGGAAGCAACTGCAAGAGACCGTGAGCCAAGTCGGTTTGCGAGAAAAAAGACCCAGCACACACACCGAGAGCAACCCAGTAGCCCCATGGACATGAATCCGCTCCCTCCCTCTCTACCCTCTCGACACTCGACGCGCGGTGTCTTAGCTCACAGCAACGGGCTTGCTTGCGCTTGCATGGCACGGCTGCCGCGTCGGCGAGGATGGTGGTGCAGAACGGCAAATTGGGCCGCCGGCTGGTACGGTGGTGGCATCGGGGATGCAAGTAACGCACGACGCGGCGGCATTGGCGAAGCCACGGATGCGCAAGCGCGACCAAGATATGAAGCGCTGTATAACGCGTCAGGACGGACGGATAGTGGCATGGAGACGACACACCTGTTAGAGCGACCGGAAGCCCAGCAGATACGAAGAGGTCGGCGACGAGCTTGACCCAGAGCCTATGCTAGCCATGGCCACATCCACACAGAAGTTCCGCCGGCGTCGCTCGACTGGGTTCGTCTGCGCCAGTGAACATGCCGCGACGACGAACTTCAGTGGGAGAGTCGCGTGGATCTGCCTGGGCGTTGCCCTCCGCCCTCCGTCGTGCCTGCAAGAGACCGTCAGCCAAGTCGCTTTGCGATGCAAAGACTCGACAAACGCACCGAGAGCAGCCTAGTAGCCCCACAGACACGAATCCGCTCGCTCCTTCTCTATCCTTTCAACGCGCCGTGTCTCCGGGGATGACGGTTCCCGAAGAAACGGGCTTGTTAGCTCTTGCATGGCATGGCCTAAGCCGGAGCGACAGCAGACGAGGACGGCTTCGCTGATGAGAGGAAGAGGATGGCCAGTCACTCGGACATGAAGGTCGAAGACAAGAAGCGTCGGTCGCTGATCGATGCCGTCCGATCCCACTGAGGTCTCGCCAGAAACATGCTAAGGGAATCCTCGTCCGCGAACTGACTACGCAGCTACTCGATTTCTACACCCTAGCAGGCAACTTCCGGACGCGGACCGGTTGGAAAGACCGGAGAGGAGAGCAGAATGAGGAAACATTCCTCCCTTCCACCACACCCCGGCACCCCACGCGCGAAATGCACCACAACCACGGTCAACAACCCTCCACTGTCTTGCGCGCGCCGAATCATGTCGCGCCAAGCCAGCTCGACTCCCGACGGCGGTGGATTCTTGCAATGCAGGGCGCCGAATAAGTTTTCGGAGAGTTCTTCGTCGGACGTTGGGACGGGCACAATCGTCGGCCGTCGGGAGCCTGAGGCGTTCCAGTGATTGTAATGCAAGATCGAGTGGGAGTCGGACTCGGAAGACGTGGTTGTGGGTCCGGGAGTGGAATTGGCGCCCATGTATCGCACAGAGGACTCGAGAAAGTGTTGCTGGGCCTTCGTCAAGCCCAGCTGAGAGTTATCTACAAGAAGATTTAGTGGTACGAAAGAGAAGAGACGGAAGCACTCGCGTTTTCTGAGGAGCTTGTACGCGAAGCAGACTTTCCGATGTCCGTTCGCCCAGTCGGCGGATTGGCAAGCCACAGAACAATACACGAGCGTCGAGCATCCACTGCAGCGCTTCAATGGCGGTCGATTCGTGGTGTGTGGACACGGAAAAGATGTAAGTTTTCTACAGCAAGCGGTGTAACAACGCCCACCTGGTCATGTCCACACCATTTCTCCGGCTTGCGCGAAGCCGCCGAGAAATCCATAACCATGGTGTGCCTGGTCACAAGCGCGAGGAATGGCTCCCATACACCAGGATGCTCCAAGCACCAGCTCTCAAAAACCTCCTCCCAATCCCTCCGTTCTCTGAGGCGGCTCCGCGCCTGGGGATGCTCGGGGTAGTTGAATATGACAGGCCCGCGGCGTTCGAACCCCAGCAGAAAGCGAACATCTTCTACGAAACTCGATTCGCCCGCCATGGCCGGGAGAATCCGCGTGAAGTAGAACTCGGCTAGGGCGCTGACAGGAACTGCGCGCTCCAGGTCTAATTCTTCCCTTTGCGGGAGCGTCATGACGAGACCCATCACAGCGCGCACGAGGGATTTCCCGAATGTCCCGGGCCGTCTGAGTCGTGCGCGTTGGTGGGCCTCGGGGAAGACGAGGAGACAAGCAAGCACGGACATCGCGTGATAGGCGAGGCCCCAACCGTTCTCGACCTCGAAGTAGAACTCGGCAGCCTTGCTAAGCAGCTCGAGCGCGCCTGCGGATATCAGAGCCCTGCCGAAAGAACTGAGCGTGTTCAATGCGGGGCTGCCGTCCGAAAGTTGGGTACTGTGCTGGATGGAGACGGTGGGGTCGACATGGCCAATCAGTTGCAGGAGAGCCGCGTTCTCTCGGGTGATCGCAAATTCGTCCGGTTCGGCGCGTAGGTCCCGCACGAAGTAGCCCAGCGTATCCAGGACCAGCGCGGCTAGACCCCCGGGGCCCTGCGCAGCCTCGTAGAGTGATGGCAGAAAATGAGGATTCAAATGGAATCGGGACTTCGCGAGGAATGTCTGGACGAATTCCATGTCTTGGATGTCCGTGAGCTCGGTCGACGCCCGAGGGCCCAAGGCCCAAGCCCGGGTTATCATGTACACCCCCTCCGGTGACTTGCATCCCGGTAGAAGATCGTCGTAGAGGTCGTAAACGCGGTGAAACTTGGCGGTGATGGTCAAAATCATGATGAAAATTGAAGTTTCCAAGTCGGTGTACCGCGCAAGGCCAGGGATCGCGGAAGCGAAGGTGGATATGAAGACCATCCAATCCCACACGCCTGTCCAGAGATCCTTGGCCACCTCGGCGGAGAGGGGAATGCTCGGTGTCGCTAAAGTTGCGAGCGCCACGTATCCGAGCGCCATCGTTGTACCGTCGAGGACTGCGATGTTTTCCGAGGTCGGCGCGGCAGGAATATGCCGCGAATGAACAAGGGCGTAGAAGATGGGAAGGGTGCATTGGATTTCCGCCTCTGTGGCTGACGCCTGGTCGATGTACAAGAGAACGCCGTCCAAATCGGCTTGGGTTCCGACACCGTCGACCAGAGCCCGAGCGCAGAGCTATAAGACTCTTCTAGTCCTCGCTGAACAACAATCCACGGAGGGCTTACCTTGACTCTCCCCGGGAGAAAGCGGATTTTCGAGGGTTCCAGAGACGGATGCATGAATGATGAAAGCGGAAGACAACTTAGACAAGAGGGTCGCAGCCATCAGCAGCTTTGATGCGCATAGGTTCGAGTCTCGTTTAGGCCCAGTGTCGCCGTAATTTTTCGTCAGGTGGAATTCGTCTGTCAGGATCTTGTAAGTGAGGGTGTAAACTGACCTCTCAACTTGGAATACCAATAAAATATTAATAACACGAAAATATTAATTCTGAATACAGTACATCATCACTCCATCAATTTTCCATCACTCGGCACAGGAGTGAGAAGAAGGACACATTCCTCCCTCCCGCCATACCCCAGGACCCCACAAGAAAAATGCACAACCACCAAACACAGCCTCCCTTCGCTAGCTCGCGCACGGTCTATCATATCGAGCCACGCGAGCTCGAGACCCGGCGGCGGCTGTTCTCGGCAGCGAATAAGCTCAAGCAGCCTCTCTTCTAACTCAGAGGGCAAAGAAGGTACGGCGACGGCGGTGTGATGTCTGGATCCGAGGGTGTTATGGTCGTAGTGAAAGATCGAGAATTCCGCGGGCCAAGACTGGGACTGGGGAGGCGCGGCTGTGGAGGCGACGCAAGCACGAAGAAACTCTTCCTGGTGGCGTGTTATCCCGAGATGAGAATTATCTGGCGCACGAGGGTGGTAATTAGTAGCGTCGCTTCAGCAGAAGATAGAATTACGCACACTTCCGTAGGATATCATACGCGGCGCAGACGTTGCGATGCCGGCTTTTCCAGTCGACTTTTTGGCATGCGACGGAGCAATACCGGACTGTGGCGCATCCGCTGCACCGTTTCAGCGGCGGACCAAGAGGCTCCAATGAGTATTTGCACTAAAACTTGTTCAACGACTCGAAAAAGCAAAATAAATTCAATCCAAACCATTGGGCGACCGCACCCATAACCACCGAGATGCGAGGTGACTCCGGCTGAGGCCTTCGCCCACAGGTTCTCCTTCATCCGCGCAAAGAACGGTTCCCATACGCCAGGGTTTTCCGAGCACCAACTCTTGAAGCTCTCCTCCTTGATGAGTTTGTTGATCCCAGGCCCATCGCTCGGCTCTTCGGTGCTAAAGAAAAAAGATCCCTCGTCGTCCGGCCCCATAGCCAAGCGAGCATCGCGGATGAAGGTGTCGTCCCCGACCATCACCGGCAGCAGGTGGACGAAGTAAAACTGCACCAACGCGCTGGCCAAGTCCGCAGCCCCGGGTGCGACCTGCCTCGTGGTCGGGAGAGTCGTTACCAGGCCGATGACAGCACGGACGAGGGTGGCTCCCGTCAGGCGCGCTCGGAAGCAGCCATTCGGGAGGGTGATCAAGTGAGCGATCAGCGCCAAGGCGCCGTGGGCTGCGCCGCCGCCACCAGCGATCGCAAAATAGCAGAGCGCGGCTTCGCTGAGCAGCTCGATGGCGCCGCCGGAAATCAGTGCTTGCATGAAGGCGCTGGGCTTCCGTACGAGCTGGTGGCTAGATAGAATGCCTGGCTCCGCGTGCCTCATCAGCTGCACCAGCGAGAGGTTCTCCCTCATTACAGGCCATTCCTCCGGAGCGCGCCGCAGGTCCCGCAGAAAGCAGCGCAGCGTGTCGATGAACAGGGTAGCAAGTCCCGCCGGCCCGTGCGCGCCCTCGACAAGACTCGGAATCCGATCCGGATTGTCCTCCAATCGGTTCTTGCTGAGCACCATCTGGATGCACTCCATCGCCTCGACGTAGTCCCGCGAGGCCCGCGACAGCAGTGTCCAAGCCCGGGTGAAGATGTACACCGCCTCCGGCGTCTCGCAGCCGTGAAGCAAAGGCCCCGACGCTTCGTACAATCGATGGAATTTCGTGGAGACCAGCACGCTGGTGACGAAGATGTCGTTGTCCAGATCGAGATACTGCCCGAGCCCCGGGATGCTCGACCCGAACGTCGAGATGAAGACCATCCAGCGCTAGTCTCGCGCTGCCAGACTCACTAAATTTTTTTGTCATTGGGTAGTAAATTTAGAGAGTCTGGACGCCAACGCGCCCTTTGATGCGGATGCTCCCGGAGCTTATATCAGCAAGTCACGCGCCGCCGCGCGTCGCCTTTGCCCACCTTGCCCTGCGCGTCCCGCTACTGCTAGCCCTCCGGCGCCGCTCCCACCCTCAGCCCTACGTCCGGCCCCCACCATTCATGACTTCAGCGCCGTTTTTCTGATCACAGCAGCCGCCACAATGCGGCATCTGTGGCCACCATGCCGGCGTCGACTTGGACAACTCCAGAGGGTCCGGCGCCTCTCAATATGTGCCCGATGGGTCGGGAGGGATGTTAGGTGCGCCGTGCTACATGTTAGCCCCCGCGACCTGCCCGGTAACAAGCTGCGACAGCCACCGACATCCGATGCCCTTGTCCGCCCCCCGTTCCCCACCGCCGCCGAGCTACGAGCTCCTCTCTTGCTCCTTCCCCGCTATCCAAGGATTAACCCCAACGCTCCCATCGAGTTTCAGCTGCCTCCTGACCGTCTACGCTGCACGCCGCGACCCGAGGCTCTCATCGCCGTTTCCACCGTCCAGCGTATGCCCACTCGCAGTCTAGCGCCAGGAAACTGTCCTGGGCTCGGGGAGGCATTGCAGCATCATGCTCCGCCTGGAAATCGAACCTTCCGACGGCTTTCTCCCCCGCGCGCAGACCCACCAGCCCACCCATCGCTATCCTGCTTCACCACTCGCTTCCATACGGCTCTCGGGGGCTTGAACGCCATCCGTCAAGTCTGCTCAGAGACTGCTTAGACTTCTCTGGCTCGCAGATGCGATCTATGGGCGAGAGATGGCCAAGCGAGATGTAGACAAGCCCTGAGTAGTTTGGTGCCATTCTGACGGGCTTTGCACTGTTTTTTCTCGATGTATTCGCTCCATCGTGTACATATGACCATTATAACACACTTTGCACTCGTACTTTGGCTGGAGACGCGCCAGGGATACGCGAAATGAGGACGCGCCGAACACACGTGAGCTGATGATATAAGTATCGAGATCATCCGCTGGAGGGGGCGTGATGGCTCCAGGACTAATCCAGCGCCACGCACCCGGCCAAAGTTCGTCCGAGGCATCCTCGAACGCAGAGAAGACCCTCGGTTTGACCAGGATCTTGAGCGAGCGAAAGCCAAGAGACGCCGTGGTTGGGTCGAAATTTGCGATATCCTCCGAGGTCGGCGCGTCGGGAATGTGGTGCGGGCTGAGCAGCGCGTAGAAGACGGGGAGCGTGTACTGGATGAATGCAAGCGAGACGGATTCGCGAGAGATGTATTGCAGTACGCCGTCGTAGTCTGCTTCGGTTCCGACGCCGTCGACCAGCGCTCGAGCGTAGAGCTGAAGTAATTTTACCGTCGTGCTGAGTGCGTCAAAAAGCGGCCCTTCTCACCTTGATTTTGCCAGGCAGGAAGCGGATTTTGGATGTTTCTAACAATGGGTTCATGGAGTAGCGAGGGTACAGTGGTGGCGACGGTTGGTGATGGAAGTAAGAGGAAAGCCGAGATCGTACATGTGACTGTCCCTGGACTACGCGTCAGAGGGTGTACATCAGGAAAAAGGATATCAACATAGCAAAGTGCATGTCAATATAGTAGCATATAGCAGTTATAGCATCTCACTTATCTTCATAGCAGTGCATAGCACAACATAGCGGAACACCTTGCTGCATAGCAGAATATAGCAGACACAGCTGCTATGGCATGCTATATGCCAAGGTGGACTTTCCAATGGCGAAGCTCATGCGCACGTCAAGACCCGCCCTCAGCCAAGCCCGGCGCCACCCTCAGCCAAGCCCAGCGCCGCCATCCGCCCCAGCCCTCAAGATGAGTCGTGAACACACACGTTATGCAGCCTCGTCGACCCACCCCAGCATGTCCCGCCTCACCGTCCCGGACATCGACGGAGTAGCGCAGCGGGGATGACGCCGAGATGACGTCGGCCCCACACTAGGTGTGTTCCCTGCTGCTCCTGTGCGGTGCGCTGCTCATTCGCCGCCTTGCAGGCTGCACTCGTTTCTCTTCGCGCCTCGTTCTCGATGGCAACACGTTGTGAGCGCGGTAGCGCGGTACAACACCGCAGCCGATGCCGCTCCATCATGGTGTCCACCTCACCACTGTAGATACATTTTGTTTAGTAGTCTTGAATGATATTAGATGTGCTCAATTTGCTGGGCTCCCAAAGATGTCGCGAGCATAGATACCATAGCCGAGCACCGCCTGCCAACTTTTGAATGGATTTTCTCCCACAGATCTTGCTGCGTTCCCATCCCTCACCGACATCGAGAGCAGCATTGTCGATGCTTGAGCGTGTCCGACTACATTTTACGGTTAGTGCGCAGAGAATTCCGTGGAGGGCATGGTTCTCGTCGAACCCCCAGTTCCGCAAGCCCCCGATCGTGAAGGGAGGAAAGGAAAGGACGCCCGAGCGGTGTGATGGTGGTGTCTGCATTAGGATAGAAGCACGTGTACATCATCCATCCATCTATCCATCTACCTACGCGGTCCGGTGGACCATCCACATTGTGGTGACAAGAGCGTGCTTCGAAACGCGCGCGCGGCAGTTAGAAAAAGCAAAGAACTGGCAGAGCAGAAGCGGAACCGAGACCACCGAGGGAGATTCGCAGCGGGGTTCGCCACGTCAACACCGTCGACCGTTCCTGGACTACATTGCAGAACGCCGAGGACTGCTGCAGGTGTCGAGCCAGTCCGCTCCACCATCGTCTTCCGGAAGCTCTACACCTTCGACCCTTTCGACGCTCTCGAGCCCGTCGTCTTTGGCGCTTACTCTCACACCGCCAACTTCTCCCGCACCCATACCTCCCACGAACAACACCCTCGTAACAAAAACCCCGCGACTCATCATGGCCGAATCTAACAGTCTGCCAACGTTCTATGGCGACGAACGGGACGCCAAGCACGGGAACAGCGCCGAGGAATGGGCGCGAATGTTCAAGGTCCGCAGTCGCGACCTCGGGCGCGACAAGGATGCGCAGCGGATCGAGGACGTCGGCGACCACTTCGCCACACGCTCCCCCGCAGCAAAATGGTACGCGGAGCACCAAGCCGGACAGAACGCGGCAACAACCTGGGCCGGCTTCGTCACCGCATTCACGACCCAGTTCCCCGCCGAAGACCAGGCCGAGCCGTCGCCGGAGGAATACCAGCAACGCCTTGTCGAGGCCCGAATTCAACTGGAGGACCTGAATACCACCGTGGGCGAGCCGGGAGCCGAGGTCTACGCGTATGTCAAGTTTGCCGCAAAGCTGCTGGACCTGGCGCGCAAAGGCGGAGTCAAGGATACCTCGAGTTATATCGGGATTGTCCGCAAGGCCTTACCCGAGCCGCTTCGGAAACGAATCTCAGCAACGCCGAAGGACTGGGTGGCGTTCACGAACGAGATCAAGAAGGTCGACCGGGTGGTGCTGTTGGAGGATGTGGAAACGGCGAAGGAGCAGAAGGAACGTGATGCGGCGATAGAGAAGCGCCTTGCCTCGGCGGAGAAGCAGGTGCCGATGACCCCGGTGTCCAAGATGGCCAGTCGGCTGAGCTCGACCGTGCTGAACACCCCGCGCAGCAGCAACACTGGCAGCAGCAGCACCACAGGCCGAGACCTGTTTGCGGCGAGCGGAGGCGGGCAGGGATCATTCGCTTTGCCCGAGCGGAGTCGCTCTCGGAGGACGGGATGAAGAAGTTGAGGGCGTTGGTCGACCGAGCACAACCGCCGCCAAACACCGCTCAAGGACGCGACTTGTACCGCCGTCAGATGGAAGCGTGGACGCTGCAGTATGGCGCTCTGGGCTCGAGGCGGCCGCCGCTGGAGGAGATTGGGTACCCGCTCACGCCGGGCACGGCGCTGCTCTGTTCGGGCGAGTGCTTCACCTGTGGGCAGCTGACTGCGCCGCCGCACCGTAAACCGGATTGCAAGGCGGAGCCAGTGCCACGGGAGGAAGGCTCGTTCCGTGCAGCCTGCATGCGCCACCTCGGTCGTGTGCGTGCTCCGCCGGCCAGCTCAGCAATTGCGGTCAACTACCTCGACCTCACGCTGGCGGATAGCGACGACGAGGAGGATTTTCAGTCGGGACTGTCTCTGTAGAAGGCCAACGGACAGTCCGGGAGTCGCGGCCAAAGGAACGCCCCGAACTCGCCGCCGTACAATCACCAAGTGTCTATTCCGTTCACAAAATTAACATTGTTGACATGTACGGTGCGGCGGTCGAGCGCGGAGGACGGTGCAAACCGTTTCAACATAAAGCGGTGATGTTTGGGAGGGCAGGCAAGGGTGTCACGGTGAAGTTGCTATTCGACGGTGGCGCAATGGTTGGCGCGCTGGACCGGGCGGTTTGGGAGGCGAACCGACAGCTGCTCGGGGATGGGGAGCCGTCAACGACCGTCTTACGGATGGCCAGTGGCCAGCTGGTACCGGCGGTTTGTCGGTGGTCAGGAAACCTGGACATTGCGGGTGTTCGTGCCAATGTATCCTTCGAGGTCTTCGACAGTGGAGGTGGCTGGCAGGTCCTCTTTGGGAAGCCATTGCAGGCGCTCTTTGGTGTAATCCACGACTTTGCCTGTGACACGGTGCAACTACGGGTCGGGGAATCATGGGCGAAACTCAGCAACGAGACGAGCTCGCTCAGAAGTCGGTCGGCGCGGTCACGTGCATCATTTGAGGGGGTTCTTTCGTTCACGAAAACCCCCGCAAGGCAGGTTTCTGATCTTAGCGCGGTGAACAGTTTGACGCACACAGAGGCAGATAAGATTGAACATACGGACCAAGGAGAGGCCCCGCGGGAGGAAGCAGACGAAGCTCAGGAACAGCCTGCCAGTGAAACTTGGAACTGGGCTGTGGCGTCACCCACCGACGACGCAAACGCGCTGGACTGGTTGGATCCGGACTTTAATGGCTGGGATCAGGAAGGAGCGACTGAATATGGAGGGAGCGAGTGGAGGGAAGCGCAAGAGATTGCGGCACAAGCAATGAAGGCATTGGGGTTGGATCGAGAGCCCGGCGCCGAGCGGTCAGAGGGAGAAGTCGATTCCATTCAAACCCCAGCGACAGAGAGTTCTGCTGATAATGCTTCTATCCATACAGGGATCGGAGATGCACAACTTGAATCAGGCGACTCGGAGGCAGTCGCGGTCCTTGCAACGGATCTCGCAGAGGAGACCGCCAACTGGAACAGCGCGGAGATCCCGACCATCGAGAAGCAGCCGGCGCTTTTCACGCGCAACACCGATCCGTTTAATCCAGCACGCGTCAAGCGGATCCAGCAGGCGGTCGAGATTGGGCCGGATCTGACAGACGCGGAACGCAACGAGGTGAAGGAATTCCTCGCCGAGTATGCAGACGTGTTTGCGCTGTCAGTCAGCGAGGTTCGAGCAGTCAAAGGTTCCGTCTACGAGCCGAAGATCCCGGATGGCAAGAAGTTCAGCACTAAAGTTCATCAGCGACCGCTGTCCCAACCGCAGGCGGAGTACTTACACGAGCAGGTCCAAATGCTCGTCGATGCAGACATCATACGGCCGATACACCCGCGCGACGTCAAGTGCGTGTCCCCGATAAAGTTAGCACAGAAGGAACACGACGGCGGCGGGTTGACGCTGGAGGAGCTGCAGCATGTGCTCAATGACGAATGTGTGCGGGAAGGGCTTCCACCACTCTACGATCTCCCAACAAGGCCCGACGGGCCACGGAGCCAGCAGACCCCCAAACAGCCTAAGTGGCGGATTTGTCAAAACTTCCATGAGTTAAACGAGTTGCTGAAGGTCGTTCCAGTGCCGCAGGGTGACATTCGCGAGAAGCAGCGACGGCTTTCGGGCCACCGCTACATTTCAGTTTTTGATTTTGCTTCCGGCTTCTTCGCAATACCCGTCGCTGACCACATACAGCCATACATCGTGATGTTCGTGCCGGGCGAGGGTTATTACGCCTACAAGCGGATGCCATTTGGACTAACCGACGCGCCGACCGAGTTTGGTCACATGTGCGCTACTCGTCTCTTCGAGTTGCTCGTGGAGCGCCTTCTCGAGCTCTTCGTGGATGACGGAGCCTCGGCGGCAGATACTTTCAGGGACGGTATGAGCAAGCTTCGACGAATTTTTGACGTTATTCGCAGGGAAGATTTATCGCTCTCGGCGCAGAAGACCAAATTGTTCTTAACAGAGGCTGTATTTGCGGGTGCTCGAGTGGGCCCGAAGGGGGTCTCCCCCGATCCAGCCAAGCTAACGGCGATCGTGCGCTGGGAGCGACCCGAGAATGCCGCAAACCTCAACGCATTCCTGGGACTCACGAGCTATTTCAGGGACTTGATCAAGAACTACGCAAAACTCGAGATGCCGCTCCGGGACCTGCTCCGACGTGTCGATCTGCCCGCGGGTGCACGGAGACCGGTGTATCAAGCCGCAATGCGAGGGTTCAAACTGCAGCCAGTCTGGACGCCGGAGCACAGCAAGTGCTTCATAGCGCTAAAGGAGGCCTTGCTCTCCGAGCCTGTTCTGCGCGCCCCGAATTTTGACGTGGTTGACGAATTCCCGTTTATAGTGACTACAGATGGAAGTAAGGACGCGTTTGCGGGTGTGCTGTCCCAGGAAACGCCAACGACGCTGCCGGGCGGCAAGGTGGTCATACGGCGTCATCCGATTGCGTACGCGTCAAAGCGAACCTCGTCGTCTGAAAAGCGGTATCCTCCCCATCTACTTGAATTTGCTGCACTGAAAATGTCGCTAGACAAGTTTTCGGATATTATTTGGGGCCAGCCAATCAAGCTCGAGACCGATTGCCAAGCCCTCCGCGACATCATGGTCAACGAAAAGCTGAATGTAACCCACACACGGTGGCGCGACGGCGTCATGGGTTATCGTATCGTCGGTGCGGTACACATCAAGGGCAAGAACAACGCCGTGGCCGATGCACTATCGCGCGCGGACGAGGGGACGCCAAACACACCAGGCGATGGGAGTGAATGGACAGTCCTGCCGGACTGGGAGGCTCGTTCCGGAATTGTGAACGATGTATACGCTGTCGACGCGACCGCGGGGCCGGTCATGCCGCTGCCGGAGGTGGTGGTGGCGCTACGCAATCGCTTCGCTAAGGAACCAATTTACCTTGAAGTTATTAACGCGCTCACAGAACTGGACTACGGGATCAGCGAGCGAGAGCGGGAACGCGCCAAGCATCGTGCTTCACAATACTTCATCGAAGATGGTCGCCTCTGGCGTTTGGGCGGTGCAAGCGGCGGGCGAGCACGTTCACGACGGGAATGCCTACCAAGGGATGAAGCCAAGAAAATGGCAGCACTAGTGCATGCGAACGGGGGCCATTTCCATCGAGACCACATTAAAATTGCGCTAATGGATCGTTTTCATAGCCCGAAACTGGACGATTCAATTATTGCGGCGATCCGGGAGTGTGCCCAGTGCAAGAGCTTCGGGGCTGCGGGTTTGCACTCGTTGTTGCGGCCAATCACACGCCGACACCCCTTCGAACTCATTGCGGCGGACTACATGACCATGCCTAAAAGCGTCGATGGATTCAAGACGACAGGACTCTACATCGACGTCGCATCACAGCACATTTGGGGCGAAATGTACGCTAACTCGGGGACGGGGGAAGCAACGACCGAGGTCCTAGATGAGCTGTTCCGCGATTTCATGCCTGCGGAAGCCCTCATGGTCGACAACGGGTCGCATTTCGTGAACAGAGCGGTTCAGCGTGTCTGCGACCGATGGGGGACGAAGTTCATCCCAGTGCCGAAATACTCGCCGTGGGTCAACGGCTTGGTGGAAGGCGCAAACCGGCTGCTGGTCTATGTGCTAGCGCGACTATGTGCCCCACAGTGGGGCGAAGACGGGTGGCGGAACGCGAAAGTCGATGACTTGCCAGCGACGTGGTCGCGTCACTTCAGGCAAGCACTTTATATTCTGAATTCACGGATACTCCCGGCAGTCAGGTTCACACCGAAGGAAATCCTCTTTGGGAATGCGGTCAACACACCGCCAACTCCCATGAACCTTGCGCAAACGCCGCTTTCAGCGCTCGATGCGAAGATGCACATGGATTACGCAGCGCAGCAGCGCCTCGATGCATATGACAACCGATTGGCGTATGCGGCGGCGCGAAAGGCGGCATTCGACAAGAAGGTGCAGGACTCGAGGGCGGGAGAGGTCGTGTTTGAGCAGGGAGAGCTCGTTCAGGTGTACGACTCGGCGAGGATGAAGACTTTGAGCGCCAACAAGAAGGTTCAAGGGCCTTGGGGCCCGCCGCACCGAATCAGGGCCCGACGCGTCAACTCATACGAGCTGGAGACGTTGGATGGCGAGCCGTTGACGGGATACTACAGCGCTCGGCGTCTGCGGAGGTTCGAGCCAAGGCCGGGTACACAGCTGGCCGCAGAGCAACAAGGACACATGCGCGAAACACGGGCGCAGGAGATCGATCAGGCGGAAGCGGAGAGGCGGAGGGTCGAGGCAGAGAGGGCCGAGCGGAAGAGAGTCGAGACGGCAGAGGCCGAGCTGAGTCGCATCGAAGGGCTGCAGGCGACGAGGACGTCGCCATTTTAAAGGGGGGCACCTGTGATGGTGGTGTCTGCATTAGGATAGAAGCACGTGTACATCATCCATCCATCTATCCATCTACCTACGCGGTCCGGTGGTCCATCCACAGCGGCGAAGACGAGACAAAAAAGTGTGGGTATCGCCTCTCTCGGTGTGGGAAATATTCAATTCAAAAGTCGCTGCAATCAGCTCGGCCACGCTCGGCTTTGAATCTTTCTGTATCTACGTTCACGACATCTCTGGGAGCCCAGCAAATTGAGCACATCTACTATCTTTTATGCATTTACTGGCGCGAGCAATACGCCGCTACATGACTGCTATTCCGTCGCTATCTGGTGCTATCATAGCGGTACGGGTTGCTATGCCGTGCTATTCTGCTGCTATATTGATCGGCGGTTTGCTATTTACTGCTATAGATCGGGTACCGTACGATTTTGCTATTTCTGCTATATTTCACACATAGCGGTCCATAGCGGTGCCGTTTTTTCCTGATGTAGCTGTATAGGCTAATGTGCATCCAGTCCAGTCCATAGCTGAGGTAGGTAAGAGGTCCGCCTGCGACAGTCCAGCTTCTAGACTGACGACTAGCACCGCTCCGTCCTCCAATACGGTATCCCTGCAATCGGGCAGTACCCTTGCCCATGGCCGCGTCCGCCTGTAGCAGGACGATGAACACCAAATATACAATGTCCGGGAGCACCCACAGGCTGTCTCGGCATCCGGTATCGCATCCCGAAGCCACAGCACCCTCTCAGCCACACCCTCGACGCTCAAGCCACCAATACCAGCTCCATGTCCCAGCAGCACGCGCCCAGTCGACCAGCGCAGAAGCCGCTGTCGACGAGGACAAGCGGCAAAAGCCACCATCCAGCCGCCCTTGACACCAAAACGACAAGCTGCCCCGGACAGCACCCACACAACACGTGCTCTACCATCCGATACAGCGGTATGCGGCTGTGCCCAGCCATGCTCCGCGTCCATCTGTCGCGTTTGGGACGGTTCGGCGAAGACCTCGCGCCGTAGTCGAGGAAGGGGATGCGCGAGAATGGCTACACTCGAAGTCCTGGCCATGGGATCCCGCCAAAGGTGATACCGACGTCGAGAAGATGTGGTAGCCGTCGGGAATGCAACGCTTCAGTGCGCCCCATCGCTGGCCGACGAGCCGAGGACGGAAGTACCGGGATAGGTTGTTGCGTGCTGGGTGGTACGACAACGGCGTCTGTGGTGGCGGCGGCAGACTCAGATATCTCGCGGAGCTCTGCCGTGGATGTTGGTGAATCGGATGAAGGAGTGGGTGGGTGGCTACGCCGCGGCGCGTATGAGGCAAGGTCTGTACTGTAATTAGCAACGGGGACGTGGTCTAGAGGGTACTGGCAACGCACCGTCGTAGAGCCCGCAGTGGATGTTGGCTAGGTTGACTTGGTCGAGAACTGGGACGGCAGAAACAGCTCGCCGCTGCCTCTCTCCGTCTACCAGAGAACTTGCGAGACGGTTTCGAGCGCAAGTGGCGACGAGTGGACGATTTCGCGGGACGTGGTGGGACCGAGTGGCAACGCCGGCTCAACTGGCAGCAACGTCGACGCCGACCACGTATCGCACAGCGGTCCAGGAGGCCGCGAGGGCAGACACCGACTGCTGCGGCGCAAGCCGCACATACGCGGCGGTGCGCAAAGCGACTGCAAGAGCAAGCCGTGGGTGTGGCCCGCGACACAGCGTAAGGGAAAGAGGGAGGTAGGTCGAGCTAGGGCGCATTAGGACGAGGGAAGGACATGAAAAACTGGGCGGCGCACCGTCGATGCATATGTCTTGAAGGAACGGCTCGGAGAACGTCGCCGACTCGCCGGAGCGAGATTGTGCGACTATATCCTACTTCATCGACGGTACATTGAGCTGCGGGGATGTCTCGTCAGGCCAGCCAGCGGCTGTGGAAGGGTGGCACACGCACGAAAGGCAGCGTCGCCGCTGCAGTGACCCGCGAGTCCCAGCAAGCTTGGTCTAACAGCATATGAGGTGGGCTACGACGCACTAGCCGTCAGTGGGATGCCATCGGGAACGATCGCTGAGGCGTGCCTCATGGGAGAACGAAAGCGAGAGGTGTCGCCGTGAGTCACCGTGGCACGGAGTGTCACCGACGCCTTCTCTCTTTCCGTCGATGGCAGATACAGACACAACCCCAGCAGAACGCGCGGAAGCGCGTGTGCGCCTCTCCACCCTTCGAGATGAAATTGAAAAGACGCGGGTCAAACTGGCTGCCCTTGAAGCGGAAAGCGAAACGCTCGAGAGCCGACTCGACGCGTACTGCTACCCCATTCTTACGCTCCCGGTCGAGATTACGAGCGAAATATTCCGCCACTACGTTCCGCCATACCCTGCTTGCCCTCCTCTCCTCGGGATGGGCTCTCCAACGACGCTGTGCCACGTCTGTTCTCTTTGGAGACGCATCGCGCTGTCGATGCCCCTTCTCTGGCGCGCAATCCGGTTGTTCAGCCCATTCGACGCCATCTTCGGCGACGACGGTGCCAACGACAAATCCTCCGTCTCCGAAGACGCCTGCTCCGTCGATTTGGCCGTTGCCCAGGTCGCAGAAGCGACTCGCTGGTTGCAACGCTCCTCGACGCAGCGCCTTTCCATCACGATTGCCGAGCTATTCCCTTCCGCAGACGTCCGCGCCTCGGCATTTGACGTCCTCCAAAACCACCGTCCCCGCTGGGAATACGTGTGCTTTCGATTGCGCGCCGATTTCAAGGAGTTCGACTACATCGACGGTGACATGCCTTCATTGGCGCACCTCGATCTCGAGGAGGTCCTCGTTGGGCCGGAGAACGCGTACGTTGATATCACCAAAAAACAATTCCAACTCCCCGTAATCCGCACGGTGTTTCTGCGATTCACCCGCTTTGTTGGCTCGCGACTTCCCGACTGTCTGCCGTGGGCGCGTCTCCAGACACTCATGCTCGAAAACCTCAACATACATATGGCACACCACGTTCTGTGGGCTTGTCCAAATCTGGTCAAATGCTGTTTTCACCTCACAGGGCCATCTTGGCCCACACCGGCCCCGTTGGATCCCAAGCTTCCATACCGCCTAGCGCACCTGGAAATGCTGGTGCTCGACGCAGACTCGGAGCTCACTGGCACTCAATGTGACGTTCCTAGAGTGCCTCCGTCTTCCAGAACTCCGCAAATTCTGCATCTCCGAACCACTGCTTCGACCTACACCTCTCGTCCTCCTCCGAGTCGACACCCTTCTTCACGGCTTCGGTTGTCGGCCTTTGCAAACGCTGCAGATGGTGAACATGTTGGATGTACCTCCCGAAGAATATCGACTTGAACTCGCGTCCGCAACAGGCGCGCAGCAGCTCATCTTTCTTGAGGTTGGAGAAGATACGTTCACTCTCGATCAGGATATTTGGGGGTATTGGAGATTGAGCGATTTGTGAGTTTCCCCCGGGCCTTTCGAGTGGCAACAGCTGCTGAGTTTATATTTTGCATGCAGCGACTGCGCTCAGCTTATACCATAAAAGGGACTGGTAGAATGAGCACCTATTTGCGTCGGTACTGCGATTACTTACTTGTATCTAAGTTGCACACCTCTATTGACTGTCTGCCGCCGTCCGATTTCTTTCCTCAGGACAAACCAAGCGGTAATATACACGATGCTACACCATGTACGACGCCGTAACTACGCTACGAAGAGGTGTAACTGTAAGAGACCAAGTATCTGCGGTAGGCTATATTGTTCATGCGAAAGGAAGGGGATCCGCGGGAGTGGGTCAAGTCAAAGTTCCGGGCGTGGAGTCTTGCGGAACGTGATACCGAGGCCGGGTTGATCTGCTCTGGAAATCCGCCTGCGCTGAAACGGAGTCCATAAATGGTCATCTATCTACTGCGGATGCTCAGGATGCAGGAAAGCAAAAGACTGAATTTCAAGACAATTGATGTTCTGCTCAAGGCACACGTTACAAAACTTCCGTCTCAAAAAGCTCTTTCAGCTACGCTTGTGGACGCATTTCGACGCTGGTGGCAGTGGTCTACGTCGCTGGAAGATAATTCATCAGTTACACCAACCCAAAGAAACAAGAAGGCTCACAAATCCGTCAGCATCCAATATCCCCAGAGATCCGGTCTGAGAGTGCATGACTCCGAAGGCGAGGTCAGAAACACGATTTTCTCTGCTCGGCCCCCGAGAATACTTTCGTAGTCTGCCGGCGTCGGATTCCCCGAGAAGTCGACGATCTGGAGCACCTCGAGTTTCTCGCAGCCGAACGCGGTGAGGATGTCTCGCAGATGCAGTATCGAGATGGGGCTGATGAGGAGCTCGGAGAAGGAGAGTCTGCGGAGGCGCGGCAGGCGGAGCAGGAGAAGGAGGTGCGGCGTCCCTTGGGAGCCTGGAAAGGGAAAGGATTCGACGATGAGCACCTCCAAGTGCGGGAGGAGGAGTTCTTGCCGCTCCAGCATGGGCGAGGGCGGGTGGCCGAGTGGCCGGGGACTTGCTCGGACGCGAGTGTGAATGGGGCATCCGCGTCGAAGTCGAGATGAAGCAAAGCCGGCATGAGCGCGCTTAGTTCGCCGAACGCGGACTCTCCTGGGGTGGTCCTACCCAGCCGGAGAGCCACGTACTCCCAGCGGTCGCGGTGCTCACACAGGAGCGTCAAAGCAGTGGAGCGCAGCTTTTGCGAAGGAACCAAGCCGTCGAAGATGACGGAGAGGCGTTCGGAAGTGGAAAGGTGGATCGAGCGTTTGGCTGCCTCGACCTCCGCAGCCCCGATCTCCTGGTCGCAAGGCCCGTCGGGATCTTCGCAATCGTAGTAGTCGTCCATCGAATCGAAGATTCGGATCGCGCGCCAAAGAACAGGTGTCGAGTGGGCTATCTGTCTCCACAACGAGCAGACCTGCGAGAGAGTCGTCGAGGATTCAATCCCGAGGAGCGGAGGGCACGCGGGGTATGGTGGAACATAATGGGAGAAGATTTCGCGGGTGATTTCCTCGGGAAGAGTCAGGACGGGATAACAAGAGGCGGTGGCGTCAAGACGCGGTTGGAGGTCTTCGCGATTTGGATTGTCGGTATCGTATTCGGACGTAGCACACGAATGAAGCATGCTTAGACGTTCTGCGGGCATCGCCTCGCGTGCCTCCGCCTTCGCTGTGGTCGTCGGGAGAGAAGAGGTCACGAGCCATTTTTGCCTCTTTGCCTCCACTCGTGGTCGGCCTTTGACGCCCGCCAGTACGTGAATCCACACGTTTCCCTTCTCGACGCCCTTCTTTAACGCCCATCTCAATAGCGCGTCCAACAAGATTAGGCGCCGTGGCTTTACTGCGTCGAATGGGGTCCGCAAGAATGAAAACGCACCCGTTGGGCGCTTGAGCTTGTCGTTGTTTGTTCCTTCCCTTCATCCGGACGACGCTCAAAGAGCACAACAGGCGCGAAAACGAGCAATGGACTCGGACGAGGAGAGCAGGATGCCCGGCGGCTCCCCGATGCTTGCCGCCGAGCTGGTGACGGCTTACGCTGAGCCATGGCGACGAGAAGGAGAAGCTGCCGAGCTGGGGATAGCCGACAACGATGCTCTGAGCCAGAGCTTGGGAACGCCAGCGTCGAGGACCAGCCAGATTCGCGGCCACGTCGTCCAGGTGCGTGCACTCACTTTCTCTGCTTCAGCCACTGACTCCACCGTAGACCCGCCTTCGCGCACTCGACGACGATGATGACGACCTCGATGCGCTCACGGAGGAATACGTCGTAGAGTCGCCCGAAGGGACCTACGTCCTGCGTCTCAACCCCGAGGACGAATACCCGACGGAGGTCGCGACTGACGAGTGCGTCGTCGTTTTCGCTTTTCTATTGTTCTCTGACTGGCGTATGCAGTGCCAGCGAAGCGAGTACGACGTCCCCGCTACTACCATGGAGCCCCCAAACGCGACGACGCCGAACGCCCAGTATCCGTGGCTTTTGGCCTTTACCCACCAACGATCAAGTCCCTCCCGTTGCTGCTGCCACGGCCGATTCTCTGAGCATCTCCGATGTCGATGCGTGGCAATGGGATGAAGACGACGCGGATTTTGCCGTGGACGACACGGATGCTGCAGCTTTGGAGGGTACCGCCCGTCTCGAAAACGTGTCGCATGGAGCCACCTGTGGCAGCGACACTTGCTCGTACGCCTCGATGGACCCGAGCATATCGTCGTGTCTATCCGAGACCGGCAGCTCACCGTTGGCTTCGCGGACGGCCACACCCCCACCATACCCGCCCCTTCTTCCTACCGCCAATGACGACACGACCGAACGAGACGAAGGCGACCAAACGCTCAATGCCTTCTATCCTCTGCGCGTCTTCGAGGAAGAGCACGGCCAATCAGGGCAGTCCGGCCCAGCAACCTCTTCGGTTTTTGAGCCAGCGACGACGTCCAGGTCGGCCGTGGAGCAAGAATCCGCAGAGTCGTCAGTCCCACTGCCGGGCTCTAACAACATTAGCAACACGTCGAAGGACAACGACGACGACGACCTCGTCTCCGAGCTCGAGTACATCAACGAGCCCGCCATATTCACATCCACTTCGTCTTCGTCACATCCTTCTGCCCCGTATACGAATCCCGCTCCAACAAGCTCCTCTTCGTCTTCCGCTTCCGCTTCCGCGTCAGCCTCCCCCGCACCCGTCGAGCTCGAGCTCAGGCTGCTCACCTTCGGGCCCTCCCTCTCGTCGTCGATCTCCCTCGACCTCGACGCCGATTGGGAGTCCACCTCGGCGTCGGTAGCGGAGCTCGATGCCGAACGACAACCACGACGCAGACGGCAATACGCTGTATTATCGCCGTTGATCATCGCGTCGGATACGCATTTGCATCTGCGGGAGTCGGGCGTCGGCGTTGCTGAGCGGGACGGGGCGGATCTGGTAGTGGAAGAAACCGAGGAGGACGAGGACGAGGACGGCAACGAGGGACAAGATGGGTGTTTGCGCGTTGCTGAGGAGGAACCAGACCACGGCCATATCGATATCGTGCCTGGGCAAGCTGTCATCACCGACTTGCTCACGCCCAGCAACGACGACGCGAACAACGAGCCACGCCTGCTCGACGAAGACTTCGTCTTTGCTTGGTCCGGCAACGGGTCCCTGTCGGATGATGCCCGGTCGATTCTCGACCAAAGTGGCTTGTCCACAAGCTTGGGAGACACGGAGGCCGACGCGGTGGTTGTTGGTCGTGACGAGGCGGCCGAGCTGCTTCTGGGAGATGCGGGAGGCGAACACGGAAACGGCGCGGACGTCGAGCTTGGGCAAGACCAAGAACGAGATGCGCATGGCGCTGCGGACCTCGACAGTGGACATCGATATCATCAAAACCGACAAACGCCTTCACGGCCCTCATCCGCTGCATCCTGCCCCTCTCCCGCAAACGCCCTTCACACCCGCTGTTCTCCAAACCCATCTGTTTCCGAGCAATCCACTCCCGAGCTGGACCCCGACCGGCACAGCTGGCCCGAACTTGAATCACCCACCCTCCCCGAGCTCGAGGCGGATCCGCTGTCGTTCTCAGCGGCTTTCTGGAGCTCTCCCGAGCTGGGCTATCAAGCGGAGATATCGCAGAGCCCCGTTGTCGTTACTCAGCCAACGCCGTTGCCAGCTGCACCACCCTTCGACCCGCGGCTCCACATCGACCAACGCATCCCAACGCCTTCGTCGACGTTGCCTCGTTCGCGAGCACGTACCATCTCGATCGCGAAACGGCACCACGAACGTTCTCCGGCACAGGGTACAGCGCCGACCTTGGAGCTTCCCTTCCCTTCGTCGTCGCCGTCTCTTGCAGACGTCTTCGGCGCTACGTTCCCTGCTCCCGCGCGTACGCCGCCCCGCACGCGCAGCACCCACACGCGTACCATGTCGACGCCTAATGCTGGGGTATCTTCTTCGTCGTCATCGTCTCAAGGTCGCGTTTTGTGGGCTCCGCTGCATACCCCGGACCCGCGTCAGAGACGTCGCCAACGCGTTCGCACTGTATCCGAGGGCGATGCTGGCTCTGTGGGCGACAGAGCTCGGCGCCCGCGCGTGCGATTTGCCCTACCTGTCGCCCGCGTGGCTCCAGTGGTGGCTGACCCGAGGGTAGTGGGTGTATATCTTGAAAAAGTCGTGTTTCCGACTCGAATTGGACTTTATGGACCTTGTGTAGACTACGAAGATGACCTACTGTAGATACTGAATCTTGGTGTACCTCCTATGTACCATGGTATCGTCTGTAGCATATTGTAGGACCGGGGGCTGGGTGAAGGCGTATACGTAGTGTGACCAGCTTGCCTCCTCCCATCTCCAGCTGTTCTGCGGCGCAGTACCGAAGCAACACATGCACCCAGTTTTTCTCCGCCGAAGACCAGGGCCAAAGTAGCCTCTTGGACAGTGCGCAGACACGAGAAAGCTGCGGCGGCTAAATCGGAAGAGCAGCAGAGGCTCCACGCGTCCTCGGCAGCCACCCCACGCGTCCCGAGCCTTGACAGTTGGGGAGTCGGCCCGCGTATGACACCACGCAAATCTCATCGGCTCTACTCACCCGCCAGTGTCCGATTTTCCGCCATCTAAATGCTGACCACTCCATCTCCCTTCAGACAATCCATATGACGCGTCCAACAATATCTCCATCTTCGCTGCGCGATTAACCGCGGTAATCACCATGTGCGGGGCGAGGACGCGGTGATACTTATACCGCGTCTAGCCCGTTCCCAAGCTCATCATGTCCTCCACTCTACCCTCGTCTACACAAGTCCTCATCGTCGGCGCCGGTCCAACGGGACTCGCATGCGCTTTGGGGCTCGCGGCGCGCAACGTGCCATTCGTGCTCGTCGACGCGCTTCTGGAGGGACACACCGCGAGTAAAGCTGTACTTATGCAGCCAAACGGGTTAGAGGTGCGCATGGGTTTCTCTCGTCCATCCCGATTGACTCGAGACTTACCATTGCGGATAGGCGCTGGAGGCGGTCGAACCCACACTCCCCGCGGCAGTCGTCGCGAGCGGCATCCCCGCTGAAACAACCAGGGCCATCGACGTCAAGGAGAACTCCATCTTCACCGTCCGGGTCAAAGACGCGCTGCTGGGAAAGACCAAGTACCCGTTCTGCCTGTTGATCCCGCAACATCGCGTCGAGGCGCGTATGCGGGAGGCGTTGGTCGAGAAGGGTCTCGGCAAATCGCTGGTGTGGGGGAAGCGCGTATCGAAGCTGCGTGAAACGGAGGGGACGAGGTGGGAAGTGGGATTCGAGAGCGGGGAGGTTATCAGCGCGCGATACGTCGTCGCAGCCGACGGCTCCGAGTCCACGATCCGGAAGCTCGCTGGAATCCGATACCTCAATCCCTACGCCAAGACACCCACGGAGTCGACGCCAGACGACAAAGATCTCAATCGCTCCTTCGTCGTCGCGGATGTCGTCTTCGCCGACCCACTGCCAGCCAACGTTCCGACAGACGCACTGCAGCTCATGGTCGGCGGGGGAGGCGGCATCCTTATCGCGCCAATAGGCCCCGAGGCGCCGGATACCAGGAATGTATTCCGCCTCTACATCGGCGTCCCAGGCACGCCACCCCCACCCTCCAAACCCGATCTGCCATACCTCCAAGCCGCTCTCGACGCGCGCGGGCCGGGCTCACACACCAAGACGCACCCCATCCCGCAAATCGCCCAAGTCCTCGATTCCGGGCGCTACCGCACCCGGGCCGCGCTTGCCGAGCATTACGTGCGTCGGGCCGCGAATGGCGGCGCGTATGTGCTGCTGGCGGGTGACGCGGCACACAAACACGGGCCGGCGGGCGGGCAGGGGATGAACCTCGGCATATGCGACGCCGTCGAGCTGGCTTCGCTCATCGCGGAGCACCTTTCAGGCGCTTCGGCCGGCAGGGACGCAGCGGAGTTGTTCGACGGGTACGAGACGCGCCGGCGCGAAATCGCGCGCCAGGTTATCGACATGGTCGAGGGGATGACGGAGCTCGAGCGGGGCGGGACGGATTGGAACTCGTGGTTGCAGGTGAATATGCTCTGGACGATCAGCCGGCTGCCGTTTATGAACGGGGTCATGGCGTGGAAGGTTAGCGGGTTGTGGCATGGGGGCAAGAGGTAGATTCAAGGTAGTGGGTCGAGGAAAACGCAGTCTCTTCCTCATACCGTAGGAAAATTAATCACATCACCTGCGCGTACACCTCTCAACTTGCCTTTGACATCCATCCTCGCCATTGGAGACTCGGGCCTCATCGATAACCACCATCCAGGGAATGCATCCAGCCCTCGAGCCATCGAAGGACGGCAGCGAGAGAAGAGGGCTCTGTGGACATAGAACGAGAACGTGGATCGAGGAAGCAAGAAGCGAGTTGGCCGTCACGCAGAGACTGATGCGTTAAGGTCCCGGATGGCCGCCGGATGGCCGCCCAGTGTTGACGTTGCAACGCGCCGCGCCGCGCTTCGGGTTGGGATAAGTACTTCGGCCTCTGGCCGAGAATAGTGCGGGAGCGGAAGATCCAGATCTGCAGAGGAGGAATGAGCGGTGTCTGTTTTCTTGAAAATGATTCCTTCTTGTCAATGACTCGGAGCCCCCAGAGTAAAAATTCATCTTTCGACCTCGGCGTTAGCCCGGCCGCGTGCGCGCGTACCAAGTGCGCAGACCCGCGGCAAGAAAGGTGCGGCGGCTAAAAGGGCAGGAGCGGGCATCCGCTTCGCTACTCACCCGCTGTTGCCCGATTTTCCGCCATTTACATGCTGACTGCTCACGACAATCCATACGACACGTCCACCAAGAACCGCGTCCAGTTGATCTGCCTGCCGACGTTTTCTGCGCGATTAACTGCGGAAATCAGCAAGCGCCATGCGCCGTGCGGAGACACTTAAAGCGCGTCTGTAGCGTTCCCAACTTTCCCAAGAGCGGCATCTATTCCCTCATGTCTACCCTGCCTTCATCTACAGAAGTCCTCATCGTCGGCGCCGGTCCAACTGGACTCGCCTGCGCTTTGGGGCTCGCCGCGCGAGACGTGCCGTTCGTGCTCGTCGACGCGCTCTTGGAAGGACACACCGCGAGCAAATCTGTCCTAACGCACCCAAACGCGCTCGAGGTGCGTTCCATCCAGCCATCCCGACTCTTTCGACCGAGGTTGACCATTTAATCGACAGGCTCTCGAAGCGGTCGCACCAGCACTTCCCGCGGCAATCGTCGCGAGTGGAAACCCAGCTGAGATCATGCAGACCCTCGACGCCCACGAGAGATCCGTCTTCAGCATTCGCGTCAAAGACGCGCTGGCGGGCAAGACCAAGTACCCGTTTTGCTTGCTCATCCCGCAACACCGCGTCGAGGCGCGCATGCGGGAGGCATTGGCCGCAAAGGGCGTCGGCAATGCGGTGGTATGGGGGAAGCGCGTATCGGAGCTGCGAGAAACCGACGCAGCCGAGGGGACTCGATGGGAAGTGGGGTTCGAGAGCGGGGAGGTCGTCGCCGCACGCTACGTCGTCGCAGCCGACGGCTCGGAGTCGACGGTCCGAAAACTTGCCGGTATCCGGTACCTGAATCCCTACGAGAAGACGCACACCGAGTCGACGCCCAACGACAAAATCAATCGCTCGTTCATTGTCGCGGATGTTGTCTTCGCCGAGCCGCTGCCCCCCAACCTTCCGACAAATGCATTGCAGCTCATAGTCGGCACCCCCGGAGGCGGCGTCCTCACGGCGCCAATCGGCCCCGAATCGCCTGATACCACGGGCTCCGGCCGGAATGTATTCCGAATCTATGGCAGCCTTGACGGCACCCCTCCCTCCAAACCCGATCTGCCCTACCTCCAAGCGATGCTGGACGCGCGCGGGCCTGGCTCACACAACAAGACACATCCCGTCCCGCAGATCGCCAAGGTCCTGGATTCCGCGCGGTACCGCACTCGACCCGCCCTTGCCGAGCGCTACTTCCGCCGGGCCGCAAATGGCGCCGCGTATGTGCTGCTGGCGGGCGATGCGGCCCATAAACACGGGCCGTCCGGCGGGCAGGGGATGAACCTCGGCATTTGCGACGCCGTCGAGTTGGCTTTGCTCATTGAGGAGCACCTTTCGGGCGTCTCGAGCAGCGGCGTGGAGAAACCCCGGGACGCGGTGGAATTGTTTGATGGCTACGAGTCGCGCCGGCGCTCGGTTGCTCGTCAGGTCATTGACATGGTCTCGGAGATGGAGGAGCTCGAAGGGGGTGGAGTAGACTGGAAGTCGTGGGTGCACGTAAACGTGCTCTGGACGATCAGCCGACTACCGTTTATGAACGGGATCATGGCTTGGAGGGTTAGCGGGTTGTGGCACGGAGGCAAGAAATAGATAGAGCCTTGTACTGCACGATTGATTCAGATAATCGCTTCGACCTTCTCATCCTCGTCGGCCGCGCGCAGGATCGTAAGAGTACCGTTATGGATTACACGCAAAACACGCTTACATACATTCCGATTCTTCCTCGAGAGCGTTCTTCCACACCTCGGAGCAAACAGAGCTCAAACGACTACGCGTACCCTCCGCTTCCGACATACTACACCAAAAGCATCAGCACACACCGCCAAACACACACCAAAAAAACGAAGAAACTCACCAACTTTCAGCGCCTGCACCACATTCGGCGCATACACACTCCTCGCCTTCTCCCCAACCCCAACGGACGGCGGATTCGCCACCTGCGCATCCCAGCGCACTCTCCCCGTCGCGCTAGCCTTGGCCTGCGCAATACTCTGCAACGTCTTCTCCCCTTCGTGCTCGTCGAGGTCACGTGTCGGGACACCGTACACGGACTTGCTCTTCCCCTTGGCCTTCGGCGGCTCTTGCTCCTTCGCGGGCGGCAACGCAACGGATACCGGCGCGTCGCTCTTGAGCACCACACACCGCAGACCCGGGAATACACCCTGCGCATCGGCGAGTGCCTCCGCGAGCGAGGGCACCAGCGCGCCTGGGAGTCGGTGGTAGCTCAGAGTGTGGATGCCGCTGGGCTTGGTCGAGCCAGCTGGTGCGAGTGTCCTTAATGCGGGTGGTACGGGTGTCGCGGATTTGAGGGCTGCGAGGGAGGGTGCAAGGACGTGGGCCGTTACATCGAGTTGGCGGAGGGATGGAAGGGTGGGCAGAATGGATTCGAGATGGACTGCAGAACGGGTGGTCAGCGAACCATGAAGGACGAAGATGAAGGTGGAGGTGAAGGTAGAGCGTAACGGGGGCGTCGAGGAACACGGCCAAACGATGACGATAAGAAGTACACCCTAGGCGATAACGGGTATGTGGTACGTGTAGTGGATACCACGGCTAATCAACGAGTGAGAACGAGAAGCGCAGTAAGCGATAGTATGCGGCATGTGTAGCGGATAGCAGGGAGAGACTGGTAGGTTCAGAGACCAATAAGATCGAAGGAGTGTACGAACAAGGCCGGTGGTATGCGGCAAAGGGGAAGGTGTTGGTAAAACGAAAACAGAACCGTAGACGCCGCGTGGAAAGGAAGGGACGGAAAAGGACTGGAACGAAGAGGATAGGAAAGAAACGAAAATACCACTCACCCTCCCCATCGCTAATCACCGCCAACGCGACCAACGTCCCCTTCCACAAACCCAACGCCTCGAGCAGTCGCGTCCCGGCAAGCCCTTCCTTCGACTCTTCGCCCTTCGCATCCTTGCTCGCGCGAACTGGCCGCTGCTCGACCCACAGCACCTCCACATTCGGCGCAGCCTCCGCCAACTGGACGAGGCTCACGTCCTTGGCAGGCGCGAAGGTGTCGATAAGCTTGACCATCTTCAACGCCGCGTTTGTCGTCGTCGTCGACGTCGTCGAGTCTGGCCTGGCAGAAGGCGCCGCGGAAGCGGGCAAGAGCACATCCCGCAACACCAGCCTCTCCAAGCCCGTCCACCCACTCATCGCCCCAAGCAAGCCCGCGAACGTGAAGAGCCCCCGCGCCCCAAGCCCGTTGCTCACGTTGAGCGTCGTGAGGGCGTGTGCCGATGCGAGCGCGGATGCGTATGGGGAGAGTGCTGGCGTCGCCTCTTCAGACGCCGAAGCGTACGACAGCACAGTAACCTCCCGCAACCCCGCCGACGCCGCCCTGACGATGCGCAAATGCTCGCCCGTCTCTTTCTGCAGCGCCTCGTCGATCTCCGCCTCGGTGCCGTCGAGCGTACTCAGCTCGGCGTCCAGCACTAGGCTCTGCACCATCCCCGCGCGTTCGCGGCTCTTCTCCAGTGACCGGCGTAGCGCTTTGGCGACCCAGGGCCCGCTCTGCCCCGTTAGGGACACGCGGGCGTAGAGCAGGGGTGTGCCGGTGGCGCGCCAGTGCTGGTTGACGAGCAGGAGCGGGAGGAGGCGGTGTGGTTTGGGCGAGGGTGGTTTTGCGGGCTTGTCTTTGGTCTTGGAGTGTGGTTGGGCGGGCGTGGATGCAGCGGGTACGTGTGTGGAAGGCGCGGGTGTGGACGTCGAAGGGGATGGGGGCTCGGCGTCTGTTTCTCCCTCGGGCTGGGGCTCGGGAAGCGGCGCGACGAGCGGGATGTGCGATACGAGGGAGAATATCCTCGCTAGGATGCGCCCGTCCAGGCTCGCTGCCGCCGAGGGCTGGATACGCTTGAGCTGCCGGGATTTGAGCTCGGCAGTTGCTGCTACCTGCAGCTTCGCGAGTTCCTCGGGCGTGGGCTTGGCGGGCAAGCCGGCGGTGGTTCTAGACGGTCCGTGAGCGCGCGGAGAGGCTGTGAGGGGCAGCAGACGCACCTGGGTCCCTCGTTGTTGCTCATCGTCTCCGTGTCGTGCTGTGCCGCTTGAAGAAGATCTGGGCGATGGGGTCTGTACAGCTGTAAGCGCTCGAAGAAGACCGGAAGCTGTGAAGGGCACGCACGAGCTGTGCGCTTGGGCGCTTCGGACCAGGATATATTCGCTCTCCTTCGTCTTGTAGCGACGTCGGAGGACAGGAAAGGCCGTGTCTGCGCCGCAGGCCCGCAGCTGGCAGACGTTTGTGCGGTGATGGCGTAGACGCCGGAAACTCCCTGCGAACTCAGTCAATAGTCTGCTGTGCTTCTGTCGAATGGCGCCAATGTAGGGCGATGGTGCTGCGGCGGTGCCCCTGCGAAGATCGACGTTGGGAGCAAGTCCAGTGCGCGTGTCACATGGCGAACGGCCCTCCCGTCCCTTCGACCCAGAGCGGGGCGGCCGACGTTCCTCGCGTATGGGAGCACGCCGCAATCCCACGTCATGTAACAGACCGCGCTCACCGGCCATGCGGCGCCAGCTCTGAATTTCCCGGCGCTGCTTCCACACCTGTTAATCTGTCGAACAGCATGAGCTGTTGAACCAAAACATGCGGTAGCCTCGAGGCAGCGGAGTATAAACACCCTCCGACGAGGGCTTCCGGCCTTCTGCCTTCCGCCCTCACTCCGTTTCCTCTCATTCCCATGTCAACAAGCAGTGCATCCGCAGAATCAGACCAAGCCCCACCTTCCACCACTGGCTACAAGGGAAAGGGGGTCGATCCTGGAAACTGGGGAAATATAACATTTGACGAAGCGGAAGTCGACGTCGAGGCCCAGCGGAAGGCGCTGGAACTTATTGAGAACAGTAAGAATCACACGATTGAGTAATCAACCTGTTGAAAGAGATTTTAGGGCACCGACAGCGACCATTTGTCGAAGATCTCTCCAACGAACCATCATCGCCAGCCTCCACCCACTCGAGCAGCATTGGGCACGAGGATCATCATATCGAGGGTATTGACTCAGAGATGGTGCTGCAGTCATTCTCAGAGAGGGACCATGCGCTGCAACATGGCGTAGACCATGATTTGGTCCCAATCCCCAGAGCGCCACAGTCCAATTTTTTCCCAAACGCTCGGCACACGGTTGTCTCAGGCGGCACCTTCATCAGCAATGTTCACACAGTAGCGCCACAGCCGCAAGAGATTTCAGGTGAGTTTGCATGATCTTTGACAACATACAACTCACCATCTGCAGCATTTCGAAGAATATACCGTGGAGATATTGAAGTTGAACGTGTCCACACAGACACACTGACTTATATCTGGTCAGGAAATCATTTCAGAAAAGTCCGGAAGATAGTGGCCTCTGCTACGATTCAACCTTATGGGCAAAAAATGACAGTCACGCTGTATGAAGGCGATAAGGCCAAAGAAGTATGTTACACAGATTTTGTCTCTTTGTTTCTCTATGCTTATTATGATAGGCATGGATCCGAGATATCAAAATGCACTCCCACATTCAAATCTGGTAGGCCATCTTCTATAGCGTGGCTGTTGAGCTCAACATCAGCAGGCAATCGTCCATTCAGCAGTTGTATGCCACCATGAGCTCTCCAGGGCTTTATGCTACAGTCTATCATGGAGGTAGATGATACCCATTATTTTGACCAATGCTGAGAATCTCAGATCCCATCCCGACAACAGAGCTATGGCATATTCATGCAGACAACCCCTTACTAAGAGCCAAGCTCCGCCTTCAACTAGTAAGTCATAGTTGGGTTTATTTCCTTTCTCTTCATCCTGAATTCATCTAGTTCCTTGTATACTGGGTAATTTACATGAAGTGGGTAATCCTTGGCAACACTAAGTTTCAACTCACAGGAGCATCATCAAATGCTTGAAACAAAGAACTTGACATTTTCATCCTTTGAATTTGTGAGTCAACAGCTATCTCAAGCAGATAGCTGATATTGACTTTCTGAAAGTCATGGAGCTATCTTGAGGATTATTTCTTTGATGAATCCAAACAACAATTTCGTTGGATCATAGGAGCCACATATCAACTGCCTCTTCGAAATGAAATATACAGGAGATGGAAGTGGCTACAGGGTTTGCCAATCACTAAGATTGATGATCAGTCGGCAAATTTCTGTTATATCAAGCTTGCTGCACTGGACAAAACAACTGCTGTGGCTATCACAAGCCCTTCTTGGGTTAAATGGAGCTGTGATTTTTTGGATCGGGCACCAAATAGCAATCACATGTTGCAAGATTTGCCCAAAGGGTTTGCTGCAGATGTGACTGAGACTGGATGGACAAGGTGAGAGATGGAACACTGCATTTGATTTTCTTTTCCCTCTTCTTATTGAAGACCTATACTTAGGCTACATTTCTCTTCAGCACTGGCTGGACGCCATATAAGGGCTCTTGTCCTTCTTTGCAGCATTAATATGGATATCTCTCTATGGATGAGCCAAGCTAGAAATACTTTGAACCGGTTAAATAATGCTGAATTAAAAAGTCAGGAGTTGAGTAAGTCATTGAAGTTATTTTCAAATACTCAAGACAATACTGATCTAGCATGATACAGTCTTCCTGGCAATTGGCTGTGTCAGGCTAACAGACCCTGACTTCATTGTGTGGAAGATACCTGAACAATGTCCATCAGCATATTTGTTTCTCTGTCCAGTTTCACTATGGCCTCCACCGGAAACTCTTTTCTACTGGTCTCTGGATCCAGAGGGCAATCATCACCTCTCACCGCAGGAAATGAAGTCATATGGATTGCCAAACTGGAAACCTGAAGTTGTCTATGACCATTGGGCATGGCCCGAAGAGGTATATGAAGAGATTGATGCTATTCATCATCTCTATGGGTTTGACCCAGAAAGTCAAGATGTTGCCAAGTCACTTGGGTATCCACTCTTCAAAGTGTTCAAAGAAACCACAAGTATGTGTTCTTGTTGTTTCTTCATTATTGTGTCCTTCATATTGACAATACTTTAGATTTCTTTGAAGACTCCTGGACTCCTGATGGAGAAGTGTCTTGGCCACATACAGAGAATGGATTGAATGATTTGTTCTACAATGTTGAGGAACCCTCTGAGCATGGTATGTGCAGGACATCCAGTGACATCCACAATTCTTAAAAGAGAACTCATTCTTGTCCAGATACCAACAATATCTATGCACAGCGCAGCCAAAGAGAGGATAAGCAGCCTGCTCAATGTAAGTGTCAATCATTCAAATTTGTCTGAGTACCACACTAAAATTTCAGCAGGGTTTATCCTGTACGGAGAAGCAATAGCTGCACTGATTGTCCTCCTTGTGCTGCTGATTGAGCTGTCGAGATAAAAATGTGATTTCGGTGGATGTTTCCATTTGAACATTGTGTGAAAATTAAAACTGTGATAATACTTGTATTTATCTTTTAACCTTGCCTCTGTCGTACGGTCGATCCAAAAAATGTAGGCCAGTGGTGGACCACTCATGGTGCTCGAACTCAATTGAACTCAATTGAGGCCAATTCAGAATGTGCTCCACAAGCGGCCTACATTTTTTGGATTGACTGTAACAGTGTCGTTCAAATTTCTTACCTACACAATAAGTACGTAGCTAAAATCTCACCTCAAGCGGAAACGGGTGAAAACATAATGCAGTAACAAAATACCGTCCTGTCACACCACGGGGCCCAGTTGCCCTCTTTCCAGGCAATCGAGGTTGTCAACAAACTGTCGTCACGCGAGCCCGTGACTTTCGAGGCTTGTTTTCTCCCACATCCACTCTCGACGCGGTCATGTCAGCCACGCGCGGCGCGTCCGCCCTCGATGAAATCGACGTACGTCCACGTCTTCCCGTCCTCTTCCTCATCCACGCTCACCAAACTGACGCTGCCTGCAGACGGCCCTCTCCCGGCTCGGCTGGCTCACCGTGCCAGACTTCAAAGAGCTCATCACCGCCCTGAACAGATACGGTGCCACCGCCCGGTCGATCTCGCGGCAGGGCAAAAAGGCGGATCTGCGGATGCGTGTCGAGGGCGCGTTGCACGGGCTCAAGGCGGCTCCGGCGGTGAGCGGGGTGTGGGCGAATGTGAGGCCGACGGCGGTGACGCTGCGGTTGGTCAGGTGTGTTGGCTGTCTGTCCTCTTGATTGAGTCGATGCCACCGTGTTCTTTCGACTCGAGAGGCGGAATCGTTCTTTGCTGACTCCCCTCCCCTGTGTAGTGGTGCGAGCAATGGCACGACTCCAGCACCGACGATGACCGTGTCCGTGTCCCTCCCTACCCCAGCCACCGTACGCGCGAGCCACAGCGCCAGCACGAGCCAGACGCCGACATACGTGCCTCCCTTGGCCATGCCCAAACTCGCCGCCTTGTACACTGGCTCAAAGCCTGGCGGTGGCAGCGTCTCTGCACCCGGAGGAAGTGGAGGAGCAGGCCCGTCGAATGCGCGCCTCGAGGTCAACCCGGGACCAGCCTTCCGCTTCAAACCCTCCCCGTTCTTCACCGTCGAGGAGCCCGTGTCGATCGTGCACGAATGCGTCGGTGCGTGGCGCATACATCCTGCTCTGAGCATCGCTCTAACGAACCACACACGCAGAATCCTACTCCGCGCAAGACCGCCGCGAAGCCTCCTTCACCTTCCCTCTCACGTCCGCGCAACTAGCCAAACTGCGCCCCGCATCCGGGTCCGCGTCTACCCCTCCCACACACCAACTCCGTCTCTTCTGCACCTCATCCGCGTTCTACGACCCCTCCTCCCGCACACAAAACGCCACCAAAAACAACCTCGACCTCCCCATGGAGTTCCCCTCCACCTGCGAAGTCTTCATCAACGACACGCAGCTCAAGTCGTCCCTCCTCAAAGGCATGAAGCGCCAGCCGGGCACCGCGCCTCCGCCCGATCTGCGCGTGGGGAATGGATCGGATGGTGGGCTGCGCGCGGGAGCAGGCGCGGAGAACGTGAATAAGGTCAAGATGCTGTATGTGAATACCACGCCGGCGGGGACGTATGCTGGTTTCAAGGTGAGCTTCTTCTACATGCATGGGACGGCGACGCGACGCGACGCTAAAGGCGACAATAGAAATTCTACCTCGTCGTCCAACTCGTCCGCGCCGAACGCGTCACCACGCTCATCGAGAACATCCGCGACAAACAGTCTGTCTCGGCGGAGGAGATTCGGGGCAAGAGTGCGTATTCTTTTGCTTTTAACCTCGATACTTGGTCTAACAGACGAGCGTAACAGTGCGCGCATCCGTCGCAGCCTCCGCAGACGACGACATCATCGCCGGCACGCTCAAACTACCGCTCAAATGTCCTGTATGCCGCTCTCACGTGACCTTCCCGCTCATTCACCCACTCCAAACGCAGCTCTCCTTCGCACGCATCGCCCTCCCCGCGCGCTCCCGCAAATGCACACACTCGCAGTGCTTCGACTGCGCGTCGTGGTTCGCCGTCATGGAGCAGACCACGACGTGGCTTTGCCCCATTTGCGAGAACGTGCTCGATTGGCGGGAGATTATCGTCGATGGGTGCGTTCCGCTTTCTCCCTTCCTCTGAGTACGACGCTGCTGGAGCGGGTGCTGACGCCGAACGAAGGTTCTTCGCCGAAATCCTACGGCTCACCCCGCCGGCCGCAGACGACGTCCTCCTCGAGGCGGACGGGACGTGGCGCACGATCGACGGGCGGTATTCGAGTCGGAATCCGTATAGCGCGGAGAAGAGGCGCGTGGAGGTGATCGAGCTGGATTTGGATGATTGACAATTGAGTGCCTTCGTCTGGTGTGCGGTTTTTTTGGTTTGGTCTGCGACTCGAAGCCAGCAGACACGTGACGCGTACAATTTACTTGGTCGCTGGGGTTCCGAAGCATACAGCATACAGTAGTGTAGTGGAGAGTATGTTTGTCTCAATCCAATAATAGATTTCCTAGTCTATTCCGCTGCTATCGAACTCGCAAGTCGAAATAACGATAACTTCTTCAGAAAGGTTCTAAGAGAAATCCCTAGCGTGTTACACAGAAGTCGTTTAAATTTCTAGCAGTGGGAGTTCATTCAGATTAATATTGCGGGTCTCAATGTAAGCAACGATCGATCCAGCAGCCCATCTTACTCCCTGAATATCTTGCCTCCACCGTAAAGCATTTGGGCCGAAACAGGCAAGCCGCAAGCCGACTTCCAAATATGGCAGAACTGGCTATGGCTCCTCGTTGGTGCACGTACTCAGGTCCGTAGTGTAGTGACGACATTAAAGCTAATAGTAAAGCGCCGTAAAGAGTCCCGATCAAGTCCAGTATGCAGGTAGGTAGATACGGCAGCATCCACCATCGCGGGGCAATACTATCGAGCAAGCGGCGACGTCGAGGTATGGCAATGTCCACCGGATCGGCGACACACGAGAGCTTGTCGCGAATACACTCAGTCGAGCAACGTTCAAGCGTCCGTTTCCACAAAACGACGGATGAATACGGCTTGTCGTCCGTCCTTGTCCTCCAACGAGCGCTTGACCTGGCAGTCCTGGCCCGCACCCGCACCCGCACCCGCTCGACGCTCGCGACACCGCGCAACGCAACTCGTAAGCCTCGACCGGCCCCAGAAACGTCCAGCAAAGGACGTTTCCGACTGTCCCCGCCCCACAGCAACCCACCTCCAGCGCGGCATCGTCTACCGCGCACCCGCCCCGTCCCCGTCCCCGCTTTCCTCCTTAATCCCATCGCAATCGCCATCGTCCAGAGTCGAGGGCACGACGCCGACGACGACCACGCCCATCTGCACGGGCGGTAGCATGACGTCGTCCTCGTCTATCCGCGTCTGGCCGTCGGCTGCGAAGACCGAGAACGGTGCGAGCCATTCGGGTCGTTGGGGCTCAGAGCCGGATGACGTGGGTGTGGAAGAAGCAGGTGTGTGTGTGGGCGGGGATGGGGAGGCGAAGAGCTCCGGGATGGGCATGGCGATAAGCACCGCGACGCGTACGCGCGGCGGCTCAATAAGTATGTCCGCGGCAGCGGCAGTCGGAGCTGGCGTCGTCGTCGTCGAAGCCAACGCAATGGTCGACGGAGCAGCGTCGACGGTCGCTGGCGGAATGTATGACGCCGCAAAGGGCATCACCGCTCCCCACTCGTCGGTCCTCCCTCCTCCCTTGACCTCGTCGGCTTCCTCACCAACGACACCAGCCCTCGTCGGAGGCGCCATCCATGCATCCCACATCCTCGGTTTCTTCCGCAAATCGACCTTGCCGCGCTGCGCAGGGGGTACCCAGGTCCCGTTCGCAATCGCCTCCTCGAGCATCCGCTGGTGCCGTCTTCGGAGCATCAGGGAGCGGAAGACGATAGCGGAGGAGACGCCCAAGAGGACGATGAGCGTCGCGAGGAAGGTGTACACTGCGTAGCACGTCGGTCCGTCAGGCACGCAGGCAGGGGGCCACGAAGGAAGAGGTGAGGAACGCACGGTATAGCTTTGCGGAGCCTCCAATCGGGTTCCATGAGCCCGAGCCGTTTCCGTTGGTCTGCTGCGTCCCGTTCCCAGACCCGGACGACGTCGGTGCTGGCGTCGAGGAATTGAATGTCTGCGGGAAGAAGAACGGGACGGAGCTGTTGCTGTTGCTGTTGCTGGTCGCACTCGAGGTAGCGCTCTGCGTAGACGAGCGCTGGCTCGAGCCGGAGCTGGTACGCGACGAGGTCGAGGTCGAGGCCATCGTCCCCGTGTGTGCTGGCTGTCGTCAATGACGATGATGAGAGAACGTGTGTCGCTCGTGTCGTGGATTGTGTCGCCGAATGCTCGACGGTGGCACTGGTAGGTCCAAGACAGCGCAGTGGAGGGAGGAACAGCAGGGTGCTTGGTGAGCACGGAGATGACGCCGGAGTGCAAGAGCGGAGTAGGCCGGAAGCTATGGCCGCGTGAGTGACGTGAACGTCTATTTTCGGCTCCGACCGGACGCTTTTCGGTTCAGGTTATGGTGGGGCGTCTGAAAATCTAGCGACGACCGTCTGAAATGCGTCCCAGTCCTAGGCCGAGCTTCTGGGATTCAACTACAACATTGCAGATCGCGTTCGAAGCGTGGGGCGGCTCTAGTAGTGCGCTAATGCTGAATATTTTTGTTTTGTATCGTACTCTCCCTGGCTTTGTGCTCTCGGACCAGATCCCGGACTACAAATTCAACATTGCCGCATCTCGACGGCTCACTTTCAGTCACCACAACAAAACGTGAGTGGATCAGCTGCTGAATGAGTAGCTGAAAACAAACTGGCAGCAAGCTTGCAATCCGAGTCTATAGTGCCGTGCAAGTGCAAGGATTTCCTACATACTCCGAAATTCAGAACTCCAGTCAGTGACTGCCAATTACGTTAATCTAAGCAACTCTGCGCGGCGCTTTGGTCGAAAAACACGAGGTCCGGGCAGTTCCAACTCTGTCTGAATCAGCAATTCACTTTACTTTCTTGGTTAGGCCTTTGGATGAGAATGGATCTGAGAAAACAACGCTATGACACGGACAACATACTTATGTCCGAGATTGACAGTGAAGTTGCAGTGATCATGAAGCTTCGGAGGTTCGGATCAAGAGCTCCAGCTGTGTTCTTTGAGTTCAACTCCGAATCGGGTTTGTAAGCAAGTACACTGGGCGTCGGGGAGATCTGTGATACATAATATTCTCTGAACATTTCTCTACAATCAGATTGATTCTTCTGGCCTCATTGGTGCCTCGTTTTCTTCTCGCATAGCAAACTCTCGCTGACTGCGACTGTTAAGTTACAAATTTCCGGTCGTCGTTTCCCACACGGATCGGCCGCGCCCTCCTCGATTCTAATCCACAGATCCTCGTCACCGTCCGTCTAACCCCCCCCCGAAGTCGGAAAGTCGGAAATCAGTTACCTGGAGCTGGGAGATTAGATGAGATCAATTTTGGTTAGCATCGACAGCTGTCAGCGGGGACAGCGCCGCGTTACGCGGAGACAGTTTCTTGGCTTTCTGCCTCCACGACGAGAGACGTGTCCGCCGTCCTTTGGCGTAGCCCAACTCTAGACCTTCAAGAAGGATGCCCGCGACGGCTACCACATCCTCCCAACGCAGAAACCTCCAACTCGGGATGCCCTCAAACTCCCGCTGCGTCGGGGACAAACATCGCCCAAGGATACAACCATCTCGATCTGAATTGCGCGGTTGCTTCTCGACGGGCACATCAGTCGCGGGATGAGCGTATCACGCGCCCTTCCGGAGTCTAAAGGGGTGTTGCACCGAGAGACTGCATCGAGGTCGATCGGATCGATGCTGAGGGCGACGCGTGTCCCTGGATACATAACCACTCGCCCTCTCCGCTCCCGCGTCAGCGCTTCTCTGCCTGTTTTTCTTCCCCGTCATCGTCTTTCTACCCGCACCTTCGCCACGAGCACAATGGCCACGGAAACCGCCCACCTCAAAGGATACCCGCTCCCGACCATCGACCGCTATGGTGTCACTGCCGCCGACATCCCAGAGTCGCCCGACCTCGCTGGCATCGTCGGCGGATGGCTCGCAGCGTTCGGAAAGGCCATCGAGAGCGGCCATCCCGAGGCGCACGTCGACGAGCTCTTCGTCAAGGACTCGCATTTCCGTGATATCTTGGCGTTGACCTGGGACTTCCGGTGCGTGCTCCGCGTCGTCGCTACCTGCTGTTCGTGCTAACGATGTGCGTCTAGTACTTTCAATGGTCTAGAGGAAATCACCGCATTCGCGAAGGACCGCCTCACCCTCATCGAGCCGGGCAGCATCAAGGCCGTCCCGGGCACGGCCAACATCATGAAGCCCATGCCCGACATCGTCTGGCTGAACTCCATCTTCTCCTTCACCACCCCCACCGGTATCGCCACCGCCGTGCTGCGCCTCGTCCCCGCATCGGCAAGCCCGCTGACCTGGAAGGCGCACGTCGTCTTCACCCACCTCGAGACGCTCAAGGGACACCCCGAGCAGATCGGCGCGCTGCGCAACCCCGAGCCCAACCACGGCAAGTGGGCGCCTGAGCGCGAGGCGGCGCTGAAGGCGTACGAGACGGAGAGCCCCGAGGTGCTCATCATTGGCGCGGGCCAGGGTGGTCTCAACCTCGCTGCGCGGCTGAAGGTCTTGGGCGTGCGCACCTTGTTGGTCGAGAAGAACGCCAAGGTTGGGGATAACTGGAGGAACCGGTACGAGGCGTTGTGCTTGCACGACCCGGTCTGGTATAACCACCTCCCGTACTTCCCGTGCGTCCTGCTTTTCTCTCCGCTATCTCATTCCGCTAACCTCGCGTTTACAGCTTCCCTCCGACCTGGCCGATCTACACGCCCGCCAAAAAGGTACGTTATTCTGTGCCCGTCGCGTCGGACGGTAGGCTAACTCGGTGGTATTCCAGATGGGCAACTGGCTCGAGCAATACGCCGACGTTCTCGAGCTCGACGTCTGGACCAACTCGTCCGTCGTCTCCGCCACCCAAACGTCCGCCGGTGCCTGGGATGTCACCGTTTCACGGCCGGGACAGGGCAACCGCACCTTCTCCTCCGTCCCACACGTCGTATTCGCAACAGGCATCGGTGCCCCCACCGGGCGCGTCCCCGCCTTCCCCGGGCTCGAAGACTTCAAGGGCACCGTCCTGCACTCGACGCAATTCAAGACCGCGAAGGACTACATCGGCAAGAAGGTCGTCGTCGTCGGCACCGGCGCGTCAGGGCACGATATTGCGTCCGAAGCCGCGCTCGCGGGGCTCGACACGACGATCTACCAGCGCAGCCCGACGTACGTGCTCTCGCAAAAGACGCTCGCGCAGCACATGATGCGCCCGCTGTTCTGGGAGGGCGGCCCGCCGACGGACGTGGCGGACAAGCTGTTCGCTTCGTTCCCGCACCTCGCGAGCTTGGAGCTGAACCAGAAGCGGACGTATATGCTGGGCATGGCGGATAAGGCGTTGATTGACGGGCTTGAGGCGAAGGGATTCAAGACGAACAAGGGTGTGCTTGGTGCGGGTTTGTTGATGACGGCGGTGGTCAAGGCGGGCGGGTATTACCTCGGTGCGTCTTTCTCTCCTCGGTACTCGACACATGCTTACGCGTTCACAGACGTCGGCGCCTCGCAGATGATCATCGACGGCAAGATCAAGCTCAAGCCCGCCTCGGACGGCATCGCCTCATACACCCCCACGGGCCTCAAATTCGGCGACGGCTCGACGCTCGACGCGGACGTGGTCGTCTACGCCACGGGCTACGGCGACGTGCGCCAGTTCTTCACGCAGATCTGCGGCGAGGAGGTCGGCAAGAAGGTCAAGACCGTATGGGGCCTCGACAAGGAGGGCGAGATGAACGGCGCGTGGAGGGATCTGGGCGTCAAGGGCTTGTGGTATATGGCGGGGAACCTGAGCATGGCGCGGTTCCACTCGAAGCCGTTGGCATTGCGTGAGTCCCTTTTTTGCTCTCGTTTGTTCTCGTTACTGGATGAATGCTGATGTGCTGCTACAGAAATTAAGGCCATCCAGGCTGGAATTCTCCAAGACGGTGGGCGCTACTCGCTCAAGGCGTAGACGTCTGACGTTGGGACAATGAATGCATTGTACGATGAACGAAAAAATAACGTAGAACGAACTGTAGATGCAACAAAAAAAACAATACAATGTAGATGAGATGAACACCGTCTGCGCACAAGGCCCGAGTCCTTCGAAGTAATACGGAGTGATGAGGAGATCATGATAGGGACCTATGCCACTACTCCTGCTCCATTGGCATACGTGTACAGCGGAAGTCCTGTACGCGTACCGTAATTATGAAAGGCAAGTGTGGCTCAGAAGACAGTGAATGTTACTTTGAACAAGCCGGCGCCGCTACCAGGCCGCTACATCACATCTGAGCTAGTTTTAAACTTGGGGTCGGAACTAGCATACCAGAGCACATAATTTATCGCTTCAGATCCGCAGAAGAAACAGATACGCTGCCCACCTCGATTTTTCGGAAGGAGCCTTGATCAAGCTTGAAGCAGATGCCGATTAGATCTATGGGTAGTAAATACAGAACTAGAGATTGCCTTTTCGTCAACGGTGGCCATCCCTGTTGTTATCGTCGACGCGTTCGCGGCAGCAGGTGTGAAGATTTGTGTGGTCGTCTACTAACGTCTAACGATCGCTGACAGGCCGTGACTCGAATACCGCCTCCCTCTTCCGCTCCACGATGTCGACGCACAAGACGGCTTGGTCGCACCACGGCCCAGCCTCTTCGCTACCTTCCGACAGACTCAAGCCTGCACCGCGTCAGCAACCCAGCTCCAGCGGCGGGAAGAAAGGGAAGGGCAATGCGACGCCCCCAGCAGAGCCGCCGAAGACTCGAGCAGTGAAGGAGCTTGAAGGGCTCATCGCCGGGCTCAATGCTATGGAGAGGGACAAACCGGTGCCTGATCCCAAGGGAGGGTGCTTTTGTCAAGGTGCGTGGCCGACTTGTTTCTGTTCTCCTTGAAGCTGAAGCCGCAAAGCTCGCGCCCATTCCTTGTCTCCCCACACCCCACTTTGCCGGTCCTGCGGCCTCGTCCACTGCATGGCCAACCCACCGCAGCACGCTTGTCCATCGTGCGGCTCGTCACTGCTCACCGAGACGCAGAGAACGACGCTCATTGGCAAGCTGCAAACGCAGCTCGCGGACACGCTAGCCAGCGAGGATCGGGCGCGTCTCCAAGCCGCCGAAGAAGCTCGGCGCGCTATCGGAGCCTTTCCCACCCTCTCCGGAGCGCCGCCTACGGCCGTTCCAGCTCTCCAGCAGCCACAGACGCGGACAGTGCTGTCGCTGAACTCGAAGACCAAGCGTGTCACTGTGTCTGCCTACACGAAGGTCGCGTCGACGCCGTCCTCTTCGGCGCCTTCCTCCCGTCCAGTCACACCGGAACTTGACCCACCTCGCGTTCCTGCACCCGCGTCCACGGTAGCCTTCGCCACACGCGCGCGGGTCGATGCGGCTCGGCCGTTCATCGATTTGAGTGGAAATGGAGCGGTTTATATTCCGCCGGCGGATCTCGGTGACGGGGAAGGAGGCGATGGCGTCGTTAACGATGGCGCGGACGGGAGTGGCGGAAAGAGGCGCAGAAAACGGAAAGGGAAGGGCAAAGCTGGTGATGACACGCAAAACACTACGTCGGCGAGCGGGGCGGCTTCAATAGCGAGTACGTCTGCCATATGATTCCCACTAGCCGATGCTTCATCGTGGCTCGCATGTCCCGTCTATGATATCTACGATGGCTCTCTCAACCTTCGTTCGCGGAATTCGCATGTAAGTATGCGAAGCTTAAGAGCAGAGCGGGAAGGGCTGTTCCAGGGATTGCTCTGCAGGTGGACGTACTTGGCTGGACTCTTGCGCAGCTGTTGATGTATCTCGGACAAATAACCTTGCTAGCATACTAGTACAAGTAGAATACGTTAGAGAGTGCCTCCCGAGTCGCCGCCGAACACGATAGTGTCCGAGTCTGCAAGTGAACGGAGTCGTGGTATACTTTTCTGGGCGCCAGTGTTCATCATTTCTACCGTTTCCGACTCAGCAGAAGCCATATCCACCACACTCTTCTCGATAGTGGCCTTTCGCAGACTAATCAACATGCGGGTAGTCATGACACCGACAGCAGCATGAAATGGCCTGCAACAAAATTAATTAATTTTCAGGGATTCGGGGGAAAGAAAATCAGACCCATAGCTGAACCAGGGGATGTGGGTGACAGTCTGGAATAATATGAAGTTGGCCGATGGATAAGTAGAAAGAAAAAAACATACCACCACCATCAGCTTGAGAGATGTCTTTGTCAGCGCAAGATTTGTGTGAAGGACTAGATTCACATTATTGAAAACTAAGATTGCTGTAATCCTAATGGGCTATATTAAAAACGATTACAGTGTCCGAGAACTTGATGCACTTACCCAAAGAAATATAGGATATTGTCTCTCAACAGAAGCTCAAAGAGGGAAAGCCTTTTCTTCCTTCGCAAGGAGCTTATTGATGACTCGAGAGTCTTAGCCAGAGCAAAGGCAAATAGGATTCCCTCGAAAATTGTGGCTAACAAGAGGTTCAGATCGGGACCATAATGTGGTGGTACGGTCCTCACCTGGTACCCACTGGGCCCATTCAATTCCAGAGTGGACAGATGGGCAGCCGGGAAGATCCAAGTGGATGACTGAGGCAATAACGGCAGCACGACGGGAGTGATTGAATATCAGGATCCACAGGAACCCCGCAATGGAACCGCAGAATAAGATGAAATTGAAAGCCGCAACCTTAAATAATATAAGTAAGGGAGACCAGGGATATGTGAGGAGTGCTTGCCCGTTTGGAACATCCATAGATTGCATAGACCCGAAGTTGCATGATAATTTCAACACTCCAAAGGGACCCTGCACCAACCACACGGATGATAGTATCCATCGCAACACAAAGATTTGGCGAAGTAATGTTGGGGCGAGCAAAGACGTGAATCTGAATAACATCGAAGAGCAGGAGTGCAATACTAGCCTGATGTTGGCAATCCATAGACCAGAGGAAAATCATTTCTCCCACCTATAATAGCGAATCTGACAAGGGATCAGCTCGGGACAGGAGAAGTCTCCCTCAGCGAAAGCAGTATGTACCCAAATGAACATGAACTTGCTGAAATTGAACTTTTGAGGCCAGATATAGCGGATCTGTGTGAAAGCAAATTTGTCAAGATAAGTTTATTAGACTTCCACCTCATTGACACAGTGTTACTGACCTCATCCTCTAAAGTAACAACTGGCACAATGGTTGGAAGCGTCTCCTGCAGGAATATTTCTCAACATACCATAATCATGCAAGATCCAGGTTAATCCAACAACTAGCAAGGTCAGACTAATTTATTTGAGGAAAAGTTTTTATGAAAGGCACTTACGGACGGCGTGAAGTGGGATGAGACTGGCCAGGACTAGTGCATTGTACTCGCTCTGGGAAACTGTACTACTCGAGGATGTCGAGTTTGTGGCGGTAGTACTCATATCAAGAGTGGGCTGCGGACACGAGTCCGATTACCGGACTCTCACTTTTATAAGAACATTGGGCTCTGTGAGAGCAACTCGTAGTTCCCATTGATTGATTTCCGTTGGACCAAGGCCGCGGTAGTACGGTACGGCAGTGCGTAGCTGTAATAGATGCCAAGATAGTCACCCCCCAAAAACAAACTCATCAGGCGAGCCAGTGGCCGCTCGCTCACACTCTGGTGCGTGCCAGATTTGAATGGCTCCAATGTCAGCTTTTGACCCGTTCAAGTTGAGAGGAGATGTAGATTAACCGCGACCTTGGCAAGGTTGCTGCGGGATGTAAAGTGCGGAATGACAACATGATGATCACCCGATAAGAGGAGCGGTTCAAGTATATTCCGCCGGAGCATCTTGGTGACGAGGATGCGGGAGAAGGGATGCGGGAGAAGGAGTTGGAAGCACGGGGATGGAACTCGTGTGTATTGCAACAGTACCTCGTCATGTCAGTTTTTGACATCGGGCGGACGTCGCCGACATGCCGAGCGCGGACCCCAAGCCACCGCGGTACTCTCGGCTTCTATTTTGATAGGAATCAGTTACGACAACAGCGCATCAGCGCCGGCCACTGCCGCCGTCTCAGCTTTTGGTCTTGAGGGTGCCTTTGCGGCGTGGTTTTTGGTATTTGTAGCAGCCCAATTTGGACTGACCGAATCTGGTCACTGAGTGACAGTCGGCCAGCTCGAGCTGACCAAATTTGGCAAGTGCTTGATAGATCAACCATTGACAGGTCATCACCAAACCGATCAAATATGGCGCTTTCTCGTGTGTTGGCTTCTCAAGGCCCGCAAAAAATCGCAATAAAATGAGTATTAAATGATACTAGTCAGAGGCATAGTGCTGTCTCATTTCTTTTGCATCTTTTGAGCTACTTGACAACATCCGGTGTCTTTATAAGGGTTTCAACTGTGAAATATTTACCATTCCACATCTTTTAGTCTGGTTATTGTTGCATAGCCTAGGTAGTCTGGAATCTGTTGGTAATATTATATCTCGCTTGTAACAGCAGTATCCTGGCCATTAGTTTGTTGTGGAAGCTTTAAAACAGCAACCATAAAAAATAGCAGTAATTATGATGTGCTTGGAAGAGAGCTAGCTAGGAGGCCTTTGTCTGAATCCAATAGGTTCATCGGAGTGTATCAGAAGAATTTGAAACTGTAGTACTATTTGTCCAGCATATTATTTTCATAGCTGACCTGTGTCAGTTAAGGAATACTTGAGGAATATTTTATTTCTTGCCCAGAATCTTACGCTCGGGTGTTCAAGGGAGCCAAGCCAAAGAAAGGAAAGGAAATGAATATTTTGGGTGCCGGGCAAGAAATTTAATTGATCTTGCCCTGGGCCAGGAATAAAATCCTGGACACCAAAATTTGGTGTTCAAGAACTCAGCATTCGCCATTCAATAGACTCGTTGCGCAACAGCCATTCAAGCCATTGAATGGCTGTTTTGTGTTGCGCATGTCAATGGCTCCCAGTTGATGTCATTGCTCTAAATTTAATTGTGAAAATGGGTTAGATTTAGACTGTATAGGTACTCGTTGGGCAAGTTTTAGCAATGATGAGGTCTGCTGCCTCCTGTGCCATGAAATAGAGCCAAGAAAGCAAGAAAAGTGGCTGTTGATGTTGATCAGATATTTTATCCAATGGAAACTGATGCCATCAGCTCTGGATGGTCTCATTAACTTCATAACATCTGTCTCAAAAAAAAAGTTTTAGCCATCCAATGGCCTGGTACATCTGAGAGCCATTGAAATGCGCAACGGAAATCAGCCATTGAATGGTGTCAATGGCTGGTGCGCAACGTGTCTAATAACTGTTATTGGATGAATCACCTGGAGTCTGTTGAGCTGCTCAGGCCAGCATGCAGGTGATTCTTCCAGGCTCCCATCAGGCTGCGGTCTGGGTCAGTTGGCCATCATTTGGGCTGCCCATTTCATCTCGCTCAATTTATGTTCCTTATTGTTTATAGCAGGATTTCCGGCACAGTTAGAGGCACTGCATTGCTTTGCACATATACCAGAGAGGATAATACTCCAATGAGGCCTTAAATCATGCCCACAGCATGGTCTGTTGGCTGGAGAAGCAGCGTCACATAAATTAATGTAGCCCAGAAAGGAAGACTTTAACATGCACATAAAAATATTTTGAAAATGCCTAGCGACGAGCCTAGTTTGGCGCCATAGGCCTGCTAAATTTGGACCCAATCGGCGCAGAATTGAGCGAGTTATGCCCAACTTGTCATTGATACGTGCTTGGCTGAGCGATATCTTATCTTAGATCCCTATCATATACCATCTCCGGGGTCCTCAGCACGGCGCCGAGAGTGATACGCGGTCGGGCAACACACGGCAACGTCTACCCGACGTCAAAAACTGACATGACGAGGTACTGTTGCAATACGTGTGAAAAGGACAAAACGGAGACGCCGGCACCACCGTACCACAAGCACTGCATCTCACTGCATTTACGGAAGGTAGGTTCTCTTGGCGCCCAACGATCTTCGTCCGCTGCAGATCGGCGTTGAGCGGCCCCTTATAGCTGATCGGGCGTCGTCGCTTGGCGCTTCCTTCAAATGAATCGGTATAAAACTAGACTCTACCTTTATCTGCTGTTCGACGAACGCTGGTATGTTCGCTTCTCTTCTTTTCTTTGCTCCGCTCTTGAGCGTCTTCCATCTTCTCCCCGGTACGCGTATATGCTCATCGCGTCATCCCTTCACCAATATTTGTAGCCGTTTCTGCCCTCCCAGCGCCGACCGGCAATGCCCCACTCACGACGCTCACAATCGAGGGTGTTTCCTTCGACATCCCCACCATCTCCGTCTCCGGCTTGAGCGCGCTTGTCTCGCAGACCGAGGAGATCATCGCGCAGGGCACTAGCACTGGTGCGAACGGCGCCGCCGTAACGACCTACCTTGAGGAAGACATCGTCAGCTTCGAGGCGGATGTCGTTTCCGGCTCAACGTTCAACGCGCTGAGTGCGCCGGTGACGCTCCAGAGTGCATTTCTGTTTTTGCTCTCAGCCGTGCCCCGTTGAATTAATTCGTCGGGTAGATATCATCGCGTATAGCTCCGGCGGCTTCAGCCTCAGCGCCGTCCCCACTGCAAGCGGCGATGGGGAGGAGAACGAATCATGCACATTCAACGCCGACGGAACCGCGAGCTGTGTATTCGTAGACCAAATCGCGGCCGTGGATCCGACGCCGATTACGACGACGATGACCGGGACGGTGGTGCCAACGACAATCGTCGAGCCGCTCCCGACGCAGACCAGCAAGAACGGCGCGAGGCATGTAGGAGAGGGAGCGCTCTCGGGGGCCATGCTTGGGGGATTATTTTTCGTGCTGTCGATTCTCGTGTAGATCGCAGCTTTCAATTTTTACCGTTAAAATTACGGGGAACATCTAGCAACAATTCTTCCGGCGGACCAGCGCAGTGAAGCTTGCTCACGCATCAAGTCGAGAACGGTGCGCAGAGGTATGTTTACAAACGACTGGCGAATTACAGAGAGCCTCTGCGTGCATATGTACAGTAACGACAAAGATAAGTAGCGACAGTGTGCCAGTGTCCGTTGAAAGGCAGGCGTAGGTACCAACAGCGGTATATAACTATAGTAGGGAGAGTAAAATGAGAGTGTGGGTCGTGTACATATAACAGCGTCAACAAGCAGAGTCGGCGGTAATCGGGACGATAAGCACAGAATATTCCTCAATGGCGGGATTAATTATGCGGGATCCACGCGGGAGAAGGGTGCTCATTCGTGTTCCTGCATATCGACGATCAGCATCCGCATATGTTAGGGTAAACGAAAGCATGCACCTGTTTTTTCCTTGTCATGCAGCCTCGCCTCTTCTGCTTTTTCTACTTCAAATTGCGAAGCTTCGCAACGACATCCTCCATCCCGCCCTGACCCACCCCGGTCCATTCGCCGCTCCAGCCTTGCCTCTCCTCACGACGATACGTCGACGGCTTCAGCATACCATCGTCCACATCGCCGACGCGTTCCCACTCATCCTCATCCTCGCGAATGGCATGCGCATGCGCATGAGCCGACCGTCCACTATCGGGGCTCGCCCCGCGGAACTCGATGTGCCGCGAAAGGTACCGCGCATCATGCGTTGCGCGGCTCGTCGTGCTCTCATGCGCCGGCGCCTCGTCGATCTTCGACACGTGTACCGTCGTCTGCAGGTCGTCCGCCGATGCATTCCAGTTCGGGATGTACGCATTGCCGTAGGCAGTGGGCGAGATGCGGGGCGACGTCGGCGCGGACGAGGTCGACACGGGGACCCAGCCCGAGCCTGCAGACGACGAGCCGGTGCTCGTGCTGAGCGTGCTGTCGGACGAGCCGGTGCGGTAGAGGGGGTGCAAGGCGGTGGATTGCCGATTGGAGGGGTGCCCCGGAAGGAGCGAGGACGGATGTAGGGAGCTAGCAGAGGACGACACGGACACGCTGTCCGAGGACATGCTGCGGTTGCCTGGCATGAGCGCCGGCGGGTGCGGATAGCTAGACGTTCTCGAGCGGGGAGCCTGAGGGCGACCGTGGAATGGTGGGTGAGGCGAAGGCAAAGGGGACATCGGCGCGCCATTTCGCTGCGAATTGGGGATGTAATGCGGGGATGGGGGTGCAAGCGGCGACGACGATGGCGTGCGCCTGCCCGCCGAGGCCGAAGACGGGGAGGCCGACCGGTGGGAACCGTGTCCTTCGTAATACGCAAACGCCACAGCCTCGCGTGTCGCGCTCGCCAACGCCTCGTGCTCCCAATCCTCCTCCCTCGACGTCTTCCTGCGCAACGCCGCCGGTCTCCCGTGGTTCGGCGCCAATGCCGTCAAGATCGACGGCACGACGTGTTTCGACGGGACCGGCGGGGCCTTCGACGCCGCCGAAAACACCATCTCGTGCGGCGGGTTGCTACCCAGCGTACGCACGAGCTTCGCCATCTTCTTGCGCTTGTCGACGACGACCACGGGTGTAATCGGTGTCGTGGGCGTGTTGGGCGACGCGCTGAGAGGCGGAAACGCGTTGGAGCGAGGGGATGGGCTCGCCACGCTGACCGCGCCGAGAGGGGTGTCGTTCGGACGACGGAGGAGGAAGAGTTGGGGCCGCTGCTGGTCCGCCGGCGAAGGGGACCGCGCGTAGGATGGGGAGTGGGCTGGCGCGAGGGAGGGACCACGCGGGGCGGGGTCGATGACCCGAGGACGGGATTCGGTACCGCCCAAACGGCGGTCTCCGTGCCCGTGTCCGTGGTGGGCGCGCGTCGATGGGGAAGGCGGCTCGAGGACGAGCGGCGTCTCTCCGAGCAAGGCGCCCAGCTTGCGCGTCGTGCGCATAAGGTGGGCCTTGTCGGCTGTCGGCAGCGAAGGTAAGGGGCGAAAGCGGCGGCTTGTGGGGCTGTAGTAGCCACCACTGGTGCTGCTACTCGAGCTGCTGGTGCTGCTAGCCATAGTGTGCAATACAGTGGAGGTCGAAGAGGTCGTTATCGTCCTGCGTGGGTCGTTTTAGGGTGCGATTGGCGCAAAGAAGTCGAAAGAAAGCGAAGAGAAGAAGCAGAAAAGGCAAAAGTAAGTAAAAAGAACGGCTTGGGCTCTTCGAGAGCAGAAAGGAAAAGAAGAGAAACAAAGAGGTGGTGGAAAGAAGAGGAAAGGGAAAATGGCTGGTGAGAAAGCCGAGCCCCGGGTCGCGGAGCGCGTCAGTCGTGAAGGCGGGATGATGGAAAGTGACGCGCGATCCGTTTCAGCTTGGCTTTTCAATTGACGGCTGAGGACTCGTGGTTTCTCATTTTCCTGCAAATGAGAGCTTTAGTTCGAGATCTTGACGGTGCAGGAGCAGGACGGTTACCCTCCCAGTCGCCTACGAAGCATGCATTAAACGGCGCAAGCCCCAGAACATTCATACTGGAATAACCGGTCCGATTCCGTCCGAAATTACCGATGACGCAACAGCGATCGACCTCGCTAAATTTCGCGTTTCAGCATCTCCCCTCCTCGAGAGCATTTGGGAAATGAATCCTCCCAAGTTCCAATCGTTCCATCAGTTCCATCAGTCTCATCGGAACTCTGACACTGAGCTCCGACAGTGCAGCCGACAGCTGTCTGACACCCGGCATGGGAGGGCCGAGATTCAGAGACACAGATCCGCCTTGGATCCGCCGACCTGAGAGCCAAATCTGAGTAATGTCATCCCTTACCCCCTGGCCAGGGGCCGGTCCGGGGTGCATGAACGAGTCTACCAACGACAGCCTGTAGTATACGTTAAACAAGAGCTAGGCGAGTCATTGCGCGTGAGGTTTGAGATCACGGGTAGCCGCGCCTCAGGAGAATTTACGCAGACGGCGGCTCATTCAGCACACGCCGATCTTGTTAGGAAATAATAGGAATGGTTGATGGAGTACAGTAAATTCTGCAGCTGTGAGCCTGAATAAGAGCAATCCAGCAGCAAGCTGAGTCGCCCTGAGAGCAACTTGCCTGACGGCGGGTCAGAGTCTTCGGAGCGCCGGCGGTGACACCGCCGTTGACGCGATCGATGTCAAATGCCTTGATGGAACTGATGGGACGCCGCGCTCTTGGGACGATTCAAATCCCGAATTCTGACCCCTCCTCAGTCCCACTCAGTCCTCTCCTCTGAATCTCTCGTTCGCTGCTTTTTGGGTTGATCTTCTGCGATTGCACCTCACCTCTGAGCTCACCATGCGGATATGAAGGTGCGCATCTTCTGTGGTCAACACACGGCGGCGTCAAAAATCTGCCAACCGATCATGTATGAGGTTCGTGAGAGAATGTTTTTGGCCGAGGCTTGACCGACGGCAAATGCTCGGCGAACACGTCGTTGAGATGCGAACAGTTGATACCATCACATGATCGCGTCAGCCGACTGATCCGAGTTGATCTACAAAACCGAACTAATCGGCCGCCGCTTGTGATCTACACAAACAGCGACAACGCCAAAACAAATCCTGCGACCCACAACCCAGCCTCCCTTCCCACTCTCAGACCGTTGGCAGCGCTAGTCTGAGTGCTGCCACTGGCAGACTCGGAGGCCGTGGCGACGACCGTAGTTGGCACCACTTTGCCGGTGGCCGTCGTCGTGATTGGCGCCGAGAAGCCAGAAACGTCGGCCACAACGACACAGCCCGCGGAGCCGTCCGCGTTGAGCGTGCACGACTCGTCTTGCTCCACTAAATCGGTCCACGAGGTGGGGACCGCGCTGAGGGTGAATCCTCCCGAGCTGACCCCGACGACTTCTGCGCGCGGGCAGACCAAAGTAAGTTTGGTGAAAGACGGGAGAAGAGAGACGCGGCGCACGATCAAAGGTCTCGGGTCCTGCAGTCAGCGCGTTCACTGTCGAGCCCGAGTTGAACCCCACCTCGTAGCTGATGATGTCCTGCTCGAGATAGGTCGTGACGGCTGCGCCATTGGCGCCAGTGCTGGTGCCTTCAGGGATGATCACCTCGGTCTGCGATACGAGTGTGTCGCTCAAGGGTGTGCCGGTTCGGAAGGAGACTTCGTCGAAGGTGAATGTCGTTAATGCGGTCGGCGCCGGCGCCGGCAGGGAAGAAATGCCTAGAGAAAAAAGTTAGCTATGCTTGGTGAAACTGGGCAAGATATCGCGGCACGCACCCGGGATGAGGCCCAAGACCGGGATGAGAAGAACAAAAGAGAACATGCCAGTGTTTGTTGAGAAGAGGAATGGACCTACAGACGAGCGGCACAGAGGTTTTATAGTGAGGCGAGCTACTGTGCCGAACTTGCGTGACCGCGCGGCACGAACCACAAGTTGAAGCCGATCGCGGTACCGGATTCTGCGAGCGACGACTCCCGATCAGTTGTTCGCGGCGATCACGGACGAGGCCCACGGAATCAACACGGAATTTGCTGTACTATGATTCTGAAAAGTTGAAGACTTGAGTATTGAGAGCGGTGCCTGCCAATCGCGCCACAGGCGTTCTGCGACCTAGAAGTCGACACTGACAGGCACAGATTCCTCCCGCAGGTGCCAGCAACGGCACAAATTTCATCCCAGCATTTAATTGATCCGGTGATTATGAACGCTGTGCGACCTTCGCGTCTCTTGCTTGTATGTATCAGCACCTACGCTGGACAAGATCTACGGACGCGCAGGGTAATAACTTATGCGACAATCCTGTAAGGTTGGCTCATGGGTATTTTCTGTCGGAGCAACTCGGATCAGATTTCTAGCAGTTGATCGTGAAACGATCAATTCATTTTGTCGCCTTTTACTTCTCACCGTCATGTCGTTGGCGCATCGGTTTTCCGCGTGGCAACAGCCCAACAACCAACGCGCCAAACCTTCTACCCGGGGCTCGTTCATTTGAGCAGTGGATGGGATATACGGCTCCGACTCTGCGGTGCGCGTGCTTCTTGAGCTCGAGGTAATCGACTTCATACGATACGCCACCCCGTCGTGAAGGACCGTTCGCCAGGAGCCGGAATCCTTGCGACCTCGGCACCGAATTCGGGCAACATGTCCTCGTCCGTACCATTCGCGCCTGGCAAGCCATGCTCTTCGCGCCTACGCTGCGCGGCAAGCATACGGCTACACGCTCCGAGGCCGCGTCCACCCTTGGCGGCATTATATCACACGATATTACTCCGACCTGGACGGACACAGTAGGCGCAAGCCACGCTTCGGGTGTTCTCCATTGGTGAGCTTCAATTTCCATCTTAAGTTTCTTCTCCTCGTCATCTAACGCAAAGCCTCGCAAGGACTTCGGCCCCGGAGCAACGTCAAATAGCACCCACTTCCTCGGAAAGTGCACTTGACGACACCTGCTTTCCCCGCTGCCGTTCTACGCATACGCCACCGACCCTCAGCTCACGCTACGTCCTGCAGCCTCGCAACGCGGCGTCCAATTGGCGACTTAACCGCGCGCTCCGCCCTTCGCGCGTTTCAAGCTTCCGCTTCTACTCTTCCCCGTCTGCCCGGCGCCTTCTTTTCCTTTTCTCTCCCCACTCATAAGCACCACCCGCCATGGACATGCCGCGACTACTCTTAATTCGGACGCCACCATACCACCAGCACCCGCGACACCCCATCGCCGGCGTCCAAGCTGTCTTATCCACACCCTCACCCATATCTCTCCACCGAACCGCAAATTATCGCGATGTCCGACTTTGAAAAAGGGCGGCATCTCGAGCGGGAACGGGAGCGGGACGACGACGCGATGTCATGGCAGCATTGCGACACGGCCTCGACACTGTACCACGGCAGCGGGCGACAATCCCTCGACGGGAAGACCGCGACGCCGTCCACGTTCTCGCATGCGGCGTTCTCCTCGGGCGCCAGCTCGACCGCGCATCTCACACGCATCGCGCCGCCGGCTCCTCCACCGCGGAAGGAATGGACACGGGCGAGCTGCTGGGCTGTATTTGGAGGGTTTTTGTCGCTGTTTGCGACGTTTGGGCAGATGAATGCGTTTGGGACGTTCGAGGCGTGGTATACGGGTCATCAGCTGCGGGGGATGCAGCCCGGCGTGGTCGCATGGATTGGGAGCGTGCAGCTCTGGGTGTTCTTCCTCTCGGTGCGCGTTCCGTCTCTCCCTAATGTGCTCATGGTTAATCGATGCAGGGTGGTCCGATCGGGAAAATATTCGACTTCTATGGCCCGAGGAGGTTGATGATTGCGGGGACGATCATCTACGTGCTGGCGCTGCTTCTGACGAGCTTCGCCAATGCCTACTGGCAATATCTTCTCGCACACGGGCTGCTCTTTGGGCTTGGAGTCGGCTTGATGTGCGTCACTGCCTTGCCTTTTCCTCACGAAATTGACCAAATATTTCAGGTTTTACCCCTGCCTATCCTCCGTCTCCACCCATTTCACGAAATACCGCGCAACAGCCCTCGGTATCGTCGCCTCGGGCTCGTCATTTGGCGGCGTCATGTACCCACTTCTCCTCGAACGCCTCTTCGCGCACCCCAAGATAGGGTTCGGCTGGGCCGTGCGCATCAGCGCTCTGCTCAGCGTCGTCCTCTGCGTGCTCGCCGTCCTCACGGTATCGCGGTACGAAGCACCCGGGCAGAACCTTCGCGTTACAGCCAAGCTGCGGGACCGGCACGCCGCTACAGCAGACGGAGCGCGTCTGAGCGAGATGTGTCGCGACCCCCGCTTCGCGTTGCTCGCGCTAGGAAGCAGCTTCGTCGCCCTGGGGCTGTTCATCCCGTTCATCTTCATCGTCTCCTACGCCGCCACCCTACCCGCGCTCCCCGGAACCTCACCAGCCACGATTCCGTTCACCGTGCTCACCGTGCTCAATGCAGGCGGCATCCTCGGCCGTTTCCTCCCTGCTTGCGCATCGGACTATTTCGGGCGTTTCACCCTCCTGTTCCCGTCCGCCCTACTCTCGGGGGTCCTTTGTCTGGCGCTTTGGTTGCCAGCGAAGACCCTCCCGCCGCTCATTGTGTTCGCCGCGTTGTACGGCTTCACAAGCGGGGCGTTCGTGAGCTTGATCACGCCGTGCGTGGCGCAAATTAGCGACGTGAGGGTTATTGGGAGTCGAATTGGGGTGTTGTATAGTGTGATTGCGACTCCGTACGTCTCTTTCGTTTTCCTGATGACCAAACTAACGCACTTTACAGCGCCGTCATCGGCCCACCAACAGCAGGCGCACTCCTCCAAGCCACCCATGGATCGTACACGGGGATGATCCTCTTTGCTGGCCTGGCGCTCGTCGTCGGGGCATTTTTCATCTTGGCGGCCAAGCTTAAGGTCGATGCGCGCCTCTTGGCGCGCGTGTAGTCTACTTGAATCGATATCGTGGATGGATAGTGTACGCATATGCTTCTAACTTATTTGGTGACAACGAACAACACGGACGAGTATGAGGATGTGAGAAGTCGATCGGCTTATGAGGCAGTTAAGAGACGATAGAGCTACTTTTCTTGTGGCCCCGGCGCTTTATGCATGCAATGCAGACAAGTCTAACCTCCTGCCTGTTCGCCCTTCGGACATTCCGGGCCGCTGCTCGGAATTAGGTCCGTAATCTGTCAATCTGAGGCAGTGCATGTCGATGGCTACTCCTGCGTTCACCAACTTGACTCCTGCCCTCATGGCGACAGAAGACCCATGTCTGCCACCAGAACTGGAGCGGGAAATCTTCGAACTTACTGCTCAGGTGCATCCAGAGATGCGGTTCGCACTGCTCTTCGTTGCGCAACGCGCCCTTACTTGGTATCCCCGCACTCGTCCGAGTCCTTGCCGCTAAGACAGATCTCCAGGATTCAACCCCTCCTTTATCGCAAACTCTTCATCCACTCCAAGCAAAAGCACCCCGACCTCACAACAACCCCTCCTCACTTCTTTGAGATCTATACCCGCCACCTCATCCTCTTCTCGTCGCAAGAAGCGCACGTCGAGGCGGTACGGCTCTGCCCCAATACAACACACCTAGCGATCAGCGACGAGACGCCTCTCCCGCAATCCTACGATGTGCTGCTCGCACTACGACACCTCAAGAGACTGGCCTGCTGGTCGGGCGCACTCGCACCGTCGCGCGACACCTTGACGCGCGAATTCGCGGCCGAGCGCGCGTTCGCATGCCTAACGCACCTAGAAATTTTCGACGATGTAGTGCGCCCGCTGCTTACCTCCTTTGTCGTCGCGCTCCCATCCCTCACACACCTCGCGCTGAACGTCCCGTCGAGTAATCTCACCAGTTCCTGGTCTACTCTTGCGGACATGTTGCAGGAAGCGACACACTGGGAGGTCCTTGTCATCCTGAATCAGTTCCGCAGCGGCGCGCGTGATGTGGCGGATACAGTGCCTACAACTTGGGAGGACGATCGGCTGGTGGCCACATGGTATGTCCATTGGACAGAGGGTATCATGGAGAGGAGGGAGGGGCTGAGCTATTGGGTTGTGGCGGAGGGGTTTATCGCAAGAAAGAGGAAGAATCCCAAGTCAGGTCAGTCCTTGACGGCTTCTCGAGTGATGGGAAAGTGGGCTGATAACTGGCCCAGCAAGGAGTTTCTATGCTGTATGGCCAGGGAGTGAGGAACAATTGGGATAGTGTTACGAGCAATCATGTAGGAACAATAAATATTATCACGGTTTCAGACACTGCACAATTGTACAAAGGGTGATCAATATACTATGGCTAACTGGGATTCCGGACAGGACTAGATCCCGGACGCCCACTTATGTGGCAATTATTGCTGGTTAAAAATTTGTCACTATTGAGCCCGGAGGTCTAGGAAAAGATTCTCAAAATATGGTATCCCTGGGTATAGCCGTTGTTTTGCAATAATGTTGGGCCTCAGAATCGAGCATGATGAAAGCTCCTGGGAGTGCAATAATGGATACTTGTACTGGGCTGTACTGTAGCATTTTGACCATAAGTCCGGCCATTTGGATTTTTTTTGGTCTCCAAGAAGACCCAAAAAATTTCTTTCGATTTTAGCTGAATTTACAAAGGACTTGTCATAGCAGCAGTTGGTTTACCCAGTGCAGCAAATTGCACATAGTGCTGGCCAAAATTATAATACAATTTATTTAATATTTACTATAATAAGTACGGATATAATATCGCTCTCCGCTGTACCCCATATTATCATTAGGCCAAAGTCTCAGGTATGCGGTCTAGAAATTATGATAAAATTATGGTTATAATCTTAATATTATGGGAAACTATTATTATTCCATATCATGGATGTGTTAGAGCCGAGAGGCATAATATATATTATTGATACGGGTTTTCCATAATAATATTGTCTTTGGCCAGCACTAATTGCACAATATCAGAAGAACGTGTAGGCTCTGTAGAGCGTTGGTGCCCAAGAAAATTGACAGTAAAATGTGAGTTCCAATATATTCCTGTAACTGAATCTTGAGGTTCGATTCAAAAATGTTTGTAAATTTCATGTAGGACCTGCCAGTGTAAAGGGAGCCATGCTGGAAATTGATGATCAATTTCAAGTTTAGTGATTGGAAGTCCCTGTAGGTTTTTCCATCTCGAGTATACTCAATCTGGAGTAGGCATTTGATGTATAGCTCCTATCATCCAACAAAATTGTTGTTTGGATGGGTCAAAAAAATATTTCTCTAGATGGCCCCATGGCTTGAGAAAAAAAACAAATCAGACATTAGCTGCAAGCTAGGTGTCAAATAGCAATCAACTCACCAAAGTATACTATGTTCAACAGAGAAGGGAAGGCTCTTGGCTTCAAGCATTTCATGATGCTCCTATTATTTGAATTTCAGACTGGCCAAGGATCCTTCACCATACAAGAATTACCCAGTATAGAATGAACTAGGTGAAATTCAGGATAGGGGAAGGAACCCGACTATGGCTCACTAATTTAATCTGAATCTTGGCTCTTGATAATGGATCACAAGCATGAATGCTCCATAATTCTGTGGTTGAGATGACATCTAGTATCATCAGCATCAGTCAAGATCATGGGTATGATGGATATAAGGTACCTCTATGATTCCTGGGGAGCTCATAGGTGTATATAAATGCCAAATCAATGGTTGCCTTGCAAAATGAGAAGAGACAGTGATGCAGTTAAAGCAAGCATACCAGATTTGAGAGTGAGTTTTTTGGATGCGAAATTGTATTATGCATCCTGACATGTGCTTTCTGAAGCTGACATTCGCATCTTGCATCTGACATCCGCATTCTGCCTCAACTTCATGTATAGATCCTTCCCTTGCTCTTTTCATTTCCTTTTTTTTCTAGTGAGCTTGGGAAGGCTACTGAAACTCAAGAAAAATACACACATAGCTGAGATCAAATCAATGATTCTTGATGATATACTTGGCTAATGTTGGCTTTGCAAACCCTAGCCACCCTACCTGCTAGTATCCAAGTGCTAGTTTCAGTGATGCAATCTTTTTTGATCAGATCCATCATGTATCATAATATTCAAATCAACACTAAAGATATATTTTCCTCAAAGAATGTTACATTTTCAATCTATGACTCCATCATGATGGCATCAAAACTGCTACAACTCATTCTTTAAACCACAGAGATACATAGGCACAAGAGGATCCTGGATCTGTGGATTGATGCCCACTGATGCCTAAACTACGAGACAAAAACTCCTCAGCTAGTCCTCATGTCTTGGAAGTATAGTTCTTTTGTCATACATTTTCCTGCTTGGTGAAGCTTAGTTCTAAGGCAACAAACATAGCATTTTTGTCAAATAGTCAGGTACACTCCGTGAACAAGGAACATAAATTGATTGTCACTTCCCATATATAGCAGATGTTTTCAGAGAACTGGAACCGGAACTGGACAGAGATCAGAGAAGATTTCATTTTTCCTGAGGTCCCAGCCTTGTATACTACCCAGCAGCAACTTACCCCATGTGATTTGACTCAGGGGAACCTTAGTTGTTGAAGTTGTTGCAGAAAGCGCTCAGCGGCGCGGCAAGATTGCCATGTCGCCGATGCCGCATTTGAATGACGCGGCTACATCAATGTGTCAGCGGCAATTCATGATGCGCTTGGCGACGATGCATCAATTGAATGTCAGATGCAGAAAGCACATGTCATGATGCAAAAAACATACACGCGAGATCCACTACCATGGTTCCCCTCAGAGAGCAGCTGAATCATTGCAATATTGTTCCTGAGTTGACACCACTGGAGTCAGATGAGGCTAGCAGCAAAGGTTGCTGCTCCTTGAAACACATTTGTTTCAGTTTCGAGCAAGTTCAGCTCATCATTGATATCATCAACTTGCCTTATATGGGAAGCCGGCGTCAGCCAGCCAGAAATTCTGATGGTAATCCCCTATTTTGGACATGTTTTGATGGCAAAATCGGCCGAACGCGGAACTGAATTGCTCAAGTTCAAGTTCCCGGTGTATGTAACGCGTAACGGGAATTTGTGGTCTGTTTAGTACACGACAAGAGAAGCTTCAGAAGCAGGCTCAAGCGCTCCTTGCGTCAGCTTTCGAATTCGGGGATGCATCTGAGGTTGACAGATGGCAATAAACTCGCGGCGGCGCATGAGACATCGGGAGCACCTGAAAAGCACAGGGTGAACAGCATTGGAACAGCAGATTGAGAACAGCCAAGCCGGGAAGCTTCGACGGCGGAGGAGGCGCGGATCTCCGGTCTTCGGTCTGCAGCGGAGATATTGTATGAGTTTTGAAGCCGGAGAGCGCATGCGCAGATCGATTTCCTGGGATAAGTACAGTACTCCGCAATACGACGACCGAACCTGCGACGAAGTATGCATCAGAAAGAAGCCCGTCATCCCGTGGTGATTAGTAACGACATCAGCCTCCGTATCGCCATTCTGCTTCCGTCGATGATGTTCTCTCCATGCAAGCCGTTAGCGCCTCGGCGGCAACCTTTTTCTGTCCTTTGCTCCCACCAGCCCGCCTTCGGACCCACCAGTGCGCTGACGCCGCTCCTGTCCCCAAGGCCTGCGTCAGCCTGAATCCCCGACACCATGGGAGCATGCATGTCCACTCCCGGCGTTACGCCGCTCGACCTCCAGCTGCATCGGGACGCGGAAAAGCAGCTCCGGGAGACCAAGTCGAAGCTGGAGAGCGAACGAAAGGTGCCTACACTTGCGTCGTTGCCTGCTTTTCTCCCTCTTGCTCACCACAGACTAGGTCCTGCTCCTCGGCGCCGGCGACAGCGGCAAGTCGACGGTGCAGAAGCAGATGCGCTTCATCCACAATGCGCCCTTCACTGCAGACGAGAAGGAGCATTTCCGCAAGATCGTCTTCGACAACCTCACGCGCGGGCTACAGACCGTGATAGAGTCGTTGGATGACCTGAAGCTCGTGCTGGACCCGCACGCTGGGTATGCCAATGTCTACCCCGAAGGCGACCCCGAGGGACGGGCGGGATATGTGCGGGATTGGGCGCCAGGAGAGTGTGGTGGACCGCTGCTTGCGCCGGTGTTTACGCAGCGGATGGAGATGGAACGGGAGGAGTCGGCGTACAGGGACGCCGACGGTGTCATCAAGTATGCGCTGGCGGTGCGTGGTGCTTTCGCTCTGCTTGCTCTCATTGAATGACTGCAGATGGACTTGGAGCTGATAGAGTCGGCGCCGGACCTGGTGGACGGAGAAGCATTCCCTTTGCCGTATCTCGGGGTACGCGTCATGGTCGGCTCTTGTGGTCGCTTCCCCGTATCCTCATCCTCAGCCGCAGGCGCTTTCAAGGCTATGGAACGATCCGCTGCTCCGCGAAGCTTGGGCAAGAGGCAACCAAGCTGCATTGCCGGAGAAGTACGTGGGTCGTCTGCATGCGATCTTCGTCCTTGGCGCTGATGTCTTTGCCGCAGCCTGCCATACATGTTCTCTTCCCTATCGCGGTTCTTTGCGCCGTCGTACATACCAAGCGCGCAAGATATCCTGCAAACACGAGCACGGACGATCGGAATCTCGGAGACCACCTTCCGCTTGGGGAGCAAGGAGATCGTCTTGGTCGACGTGCGTTCCTCTCCGCGCGTTTCTTTCTGCGTCTCAATGATACTTCCAGGTCGGTGGACAAAAATCTGAACGACGGAAATGGGTGCACTGCTTCCAAGATGTGACCTCTATCCTGTTCATCGTCAGCTTGAGCGGGTACGACCAATGTCTTGTCGAGGACCGGACAGCAGTGCGTTCCTTATGTTCTCCTTTGATTCGGCGCTGACGTTTGCTTGTTCGCGGGGGTAGAACCAAATGCACGACGCCATGACGATCTGGGAGTCTATCTGTCATTCGAAATGGTTCAAGACCACATCTGTGGTACGGCGCTCCCTCATGTCTATTTCAATCTTCGCTCAAACATCTCCAGATTCTTTTCCTGAACAAGGACGACTTGTATCAGGAGAAAATCAAGACATCGCCGTTGAGAAAATACTTCCCCGTTCGTATTCGTGCCATCCTCATCCGCGGCATGCTTATGGTCTCCGCTCTAGGAATACGAAGGTCCCGCGGCTGACGCCGCGGCCGGGCACGAATTTTTCAAGACGACGTTCGCCAAGCTGGCGAAACGCGGAAAGGGCAAACAACGCGAGGTCTACACGCAGTGCGTCCTTTCCCTTTGGGTCCCCTTGTGGTGAAGCGCTGATATACGGGGCGGCAATCAGCATCACGACGGCGACTGACACGGCAATGCTGAAGGTGGTCATGGCGGCTGTTACTGGTGAGTTCAGCCGTTCCGCCATCTGGGTCTTCGAGGGGCTAATTTCTTCGGCAGAGTGAGTTATTCTTCTTCGGAGAGACGGTTGATTATTCATAGTTTTCAGCATCATATTGCGGGACAATCTGCACGAAGCCGCGCTTTTCTGATTTTCTTTCTCGCATTCGCATATCGATCTTCTTCCATGTATGTACAACCGTGATACTATGCTGACAGCAGGCTTTCCTATTCGTTCCTCATTCCTTACTTATTGTGTATGTACATAGACGCTCCCTCACTGTCTTCGCTCCTCTCCTGAAGCCAACATGTATCTACTTACTCATACAAGGCAGGGCGTCGCTCCGCTCCGCCACTTTTGAAGCTGCCTCGATGTCGACACTCTCAAACAGTAGCATAGGCCCAAAAGTTGTATTAGAGATATACATGTGTGGACTAAAAAAATATAGCGACGCGTTCCAGTCCTTCCGTCATCCTTTGCCTAGCGCTAACCCGCATCCCCACCCGCATCCTAGTTCTTTGCGTTCCCTGTGAAACGGGTCAGCGGCTTTTGACAGGGCACAAACGACACGCAAAGCTGACGTTGAATTCTAGTTGGTCCGCGCCCGAAGCCTCGGCAAACTCGTCGGCCGGTTTGGGCCGTTCGTCACTCTCGTGGATGGAATGGACAGCGTCGAAGCTGCAGTGGGGTGAGCCGGGGTCAGTTCATCTTGAATCGGAATCAAAAGGCAGGCAAGCGCACCTTGGTTCTTTGTAGGACAGGGCCCACGCAACGTGCTCTTGTAGCGTACATCATCGGCAGTTGGCCGGAGACGGAAATCGTGTCGCAGGCGAAAATGCCGACTCGTGCTCGGGACCCGTTGAGAGGCGCTGCGGATCGCTGTTGCCAATGGATATCGCGGGGACAGCCTTCCGATGCATTGCGGCTCTGCAATGTCTCGTGAGCCTCGCCAACAACCACGACACGACGACGCACCGTTGACCAACGCCTGTGCTAGCGCCTGTCCTTCCGCTGTTCCATTGTCTCTGCGTGGTGGTTTTTCTGCGCCCGCGGGAGGGAGCTCCGGAAGCTAGATCTAGAGGCAAAGTGGAATGAGTTGGCGCATGAGCGGACCAACGGCGACGCACGTACATCCCTTCTCCTTCATGGACACAACCCTACGCTCTGTTGACGTTACCGATACAGTCCGGAGTCCGATGCAGGTTTTCAGGGAGAGCTGAGAGACGGAAGAGGAAGCGAAGCCGCATGGAGGACAGGAACGGGGGGGAACTTTGAAGGACTGGGCAGGGGTGGAGGGAAGAGGCAAAGAGTAGTGAAAAACGGCCACGTCCTCGATTTGTGGAGGTCGGAGCAAGAATTGAAGGTCATTCGTGACATCATTGGAGCGAGTTTGACCCGTTTTGGCATAGACTTGGTCTCTAATGCAAGGCTGTGTATGATTTGGACTCGATATACGACACTTTGGGCGACGTGGCGAAGGACGTGGCACAACGTGGAGGGTGGAGCACGCAGCCAAATCGGGAATGGTGAAGCTCCAAGATTTAATTTAGATCGGGAGACCTGCGTTAGAGAAGAGTAACTGCTCCGTCGTTTCGACTCCAACCTCGGGGCCGGCCAGTGCTGCGCAACGGTTTAAGGGGCGGCAGCGCATCGGCAGCGCTCGGCCTCTCGAACCTCTGTGCTAGTGGTGTTCGGAGGTCATCCGGCTCGTCGAAGCTTGAATTCTCCACCTCTTTGAGCTCTAGATCTGTCTCGGACCCTGATTCCGAAGCGCCGTCCGTACGCGTAGTCCGTGGAGGCGGTACACCGACGCCGACGAGTCGTTCGCGGACGAACGCGACGATCCCGGCCGAGTCGGAGCCGGGTTGACCGCCTTCGGTGTGCAGCGCGGGAAAGTCCTCGTTCCAGTTGCGTACGAGGGTTCGCCGCTGAAAGAGGTGGATGATACCCAGTGCGGAAAGCGGACGATGGCCTTGTATTTTGGTCAACTTCATATCGACTCGCAAAAAAAAAAGTACATACCGAAAGCAAAGTAGATGAAGTTAGCACCGAATAGCAGGGCAAACGCGCCGTCCACGAACGTCCAAAATCCACCGAGGTCGGAGATGCCTGAGAGAACCGAGGCATCATCTCTTTGCTGATAATATTTGATTTGGTTGCTGTCGAACAGCCGTAGACTGGCAAGCGGCGAGGTTGGGGAGAGCGCAGGAGCACCGGGGACAGGTCGGAGCGCCGAGGCTTGAGGCGTTACGACGTATTCCTAGTGCAGTTCCGATTGTTAGCCCAGTGTCATGAACGGAAATCAGAGACGAACGAGCGACGGATGGAGCGTTTGCTCGACGGTCCACTTCAGCAAACCGATCACTTGATCGCCTTGAAGGAGCATCATGGGTTCTGCGGGGACGATAACATGCGGGATTGTTGACAGATTTGCGGGCGGTGCATCGGTATTGCTTGGCCAGTTGGGTGGCAGCAGAGATCCGACCCGACTCGACGCCTGCACCGGGGTGATGCTGACTGTGACGAACGACCCCTCAGCGAAGTTCGCCGAAACGTTGGACCCGGATAGTGTTTGTGTAAAATCTACGGTGAGAGCAAAGAACCCTGCTTCGTAGAAGGTAGACGGCACTACACAGCCCAGCATGAGCATCTGAGCATCTGAGGAACGCAGTATCAACGTGAACGATACCTGTTATGATCGCTGGCGAATTCAGGTTCGTGTAGTTCGTGCCAGAACCGCTCTCGAATCCGTTGTTAATGTTCACGTCGAATCCAGCGCATTGCGCAGCGGAGGAACCGAAGCATTCCTATGTCAATATGAGCCCGTTAATCCGCGAGATAGTAGACGTGGCAACCCACCAGCATGAAGGCAATCGGAACAGAGGGGAATTCAAAGTCCGTGGGCTGGCTGATCTCCCTAGCGTACACGATGGACTGGGAAGGCAGGACGATGATCGCGTAGATCGCAAACGCTGGAACTGCGATGGCGATACAGGTGATGAAAAAGGCCCGGACGAAAAGAATGAGCCGGGACTCTCCTCTACAGACTTGATGAGCGTTGTTTAAGACAAGAAATATTAATACCTAACAAGTGGCCTTGTCAAGGTCCGGTTCAAGAAGATGGTTTTCAAGTTGTATGGCGGATAGACAGGCGAGCAGCCGCCGAGGAATCCCAACGGACCTCTGGTAGCAAGGGTTGCCACGCGAAATGCGATTGAGAAGCACAAAAGCAGGATCGCGGCCCCACCAGCACCGACGTACATCAGCATCGGATAGATTCCGTCGACGTTATCGCCCAGTAGATTGGACAGCGCCAAATGTAGTGGGCTGTTCGACAGCTTCATTGGTGTGGCGATCACTGTGCAAATGCGATGAATAGTCGCTTCGATATGGAGGGGAATATATCCTACGTCCCAGTTCAACGCCAAGAAAAAGAAGGTCAGGAACTGCGATCCAAATCTTCGGCACTGCCCATGGCGATGCGCTAGAGAGAGGGTATAGTTGATGACGTATCAGCGACTGAAGAGATCTTTGAACGCACATGTAAAAGTGGTGGATGATGACCAGCAAGCATCCAACACCACCGCAAAGGAAGCGGATCAGGTTTGCCGGGCCCAAGAAGATGAGAACGAAGAAGTCTGCTTGGTTCAGCCACAGAAGAAGGAGCGCAGCCAAGGCGATGGCGCTGGCGAGAACCACACCGCGAAGGGTATATACCCTTGCTGTCTGACTAAAGAGGAACGCCCGGAGACGGCCCACCATCTCCCGCCAGCGGTGGTGCGATGAAGTTGAAGCGAAAAGGGTCGAGAAATGCGCGAGCTGTTCTTTTTGAGGCCGCCCCTGCGGGAGAAGATCAGAGCGTGGACAGATGCAGATGGTGACTGTAACCAAGGCAGTTGTATGCATCCGAACAGCGTGGGCTTGAAGGTATTCGGCCGAAAAAACCATCAGCGGCAGTTGGCAGTTACGTCGTCGCAGAGCCAAGTCAGGGGCAGATGATCGGCATGTCAGCCTGAGTGCCGGACATACTGATCCGAAGTTTCTTATTATATGTCCCAACAATGCCGAGATGCCGATCAGCCGGAGCCGGTGATCCGCAAATGCCGAGACATCCGGCGCATCAAATGGTGATTCAAGGTTATAACATCATGCGACAGCCTAAATCTTGTGACGACACTTTCACGGCCTGCTATTACCAGCTACGTGTAGTCCCTAACCACCTCCTTGACATACACGATCATCTCTTCCTCAAGTTTCTCATCCAGCGCGCGCTTATCCGGTTTTGCCACACGGCCCCAGGGAACGAGGTACTGCAGTCGCCGTCAGTCCCCTTGCAAACTTAGCAGAAACTCGAGGAAATTGTTTACCTGCCCTGTAATCTCCGACGGCGCGGCTACGGTCGCGGCCCAAAGCTGTGTTATCGCGCCCATTCTGTGACGAAATTTTGAGTGAAACGGGCGAAAGAAAAAAAAAAGTGTCGACGCACGGAGTGGGCTTCAACGCGAAGCTAAAAACACTGTTCAACACTCCCGCTACGCCTGCTGTGTGTCTAAGTATCCACACCAAGTCAGTCTTGGTGTTTCCCCCTCGAGAAATGCGAAATGCGTACCGGCCCAGCTCGCTGCGGATCGCGCCTGGATGCAGGGAGCAAGAAACGAGAAACTCTGGGTAAGTCCTCGCAAAGTAGTTGCCGAGGTAGATGTTCCCGATCTTGCTTTGCCCGTAAAGACGCCTGCAGCGCGGAGCGTAACATTTCAGATTCCGAGATCTCAGAACGAATCGGAACTCGGAAGGCACGCACCAAGGCAGCATAAAGCCCTCATTCTTCTTGACCCATGCATTCCTCTCCTCCCCGTCTTTGATGCTGACAAATTCGATTCCGCGACCCGGCGCGAAAGGATGCGCGGCGGAAGACACGTGGACCACACGCGCTGGGATGGTCTCTGTTGAGGCGGAGCGGAGCGCGGGAAGGAGGAGGGTCGTGAAAAGATAGTGGCCAATCACGTTTGTGCCAAATTCTGTAGTCAAGTGGGAAAGTTGTAAATTGGACCGAAATTCCCCAAATACGCACGGAGATCGTAGCCCTGCTTCGTGAGCATGTCTGCGGGGGGAGTTCATAACACCTCTGCGTCGAAGTTGAGGACCAATGGCGTGGAAAAAAGAAGGCGCGAAGACGCACGCATTATTGATCAGGACATCCAGCTTCGCGTCCTTCTCCAGAAATTCCGCTGCCGCCTTTTTCACACTCTCCAAATCCGAGAGGTCCAACGCCAGAAACACGGCAGTGCCTTTCGAGCTCGTCTCGGCCCGCAACGCCTCAATCGCCGTGTTGGCCTTCTCTGCCGACCGCGCAGCGAGGTAGACCTTAGCGTTCTTCAACAGGAGCTGCTTGACTGTCTCGTATCCGATGCCAGTGTTTCCCCCAGTGACGATTATGACCTGCAGTGGAAGTGAGCGAGTTGGTCGACGAAAAATCGCGGCGAACCTTGCCAGTCAAGTCGGGAATATCCCGCTCGGGGTTGAACTTAGGCGGAGAAATGCGCTCAAGGATTCCGCCCATACTGAGGTCTGCGAAGGCGAGCGGAAAGTGAGTGGTGTGAAGGCAAACAGTGTCGGCACGAGTGGCTGGGATTTATAGATACGAATAGAACGCGTCACCCGCCGGCCGAGTGTCAGCTACGGCTCGTGGAGGCGTCCAGGACGTGAGAGTGTGCGACAACGTCGCATGGATCACGGGGTCAACCGGGGACGACCAGCAAACAATACGACAGCAGAATACATACATACATGCAATGATCAATCAAGTTTTTATTGCCCGCCGCGCCCCGTCTCCTCTGCGTGCATATCGCTAAACGCGTTAAAGTACGTGTTCCAGTCGTTGACCCTGTGGTGGAACCAGTCAGAATCGGAACGCGAGTAAAAGAACAAGAGAAAAAAACGCACTCCAATCCCATGGGCGCACTAGCCCACATCGCCATCTCTTCGTTGCTCAACACATCGGTCACCATCGCGTTCGCGTCTACCGCGCCCATCGCGAAATTCGCGTACGGATCGCCTTGCGGCTGGACACTAGCAGTGGCAGAAGCCGTGCCGTGCCCACCCTCGACGAAAGCCAGCGCATCAGGCCCGAATAACGCGAATATATCGCTATCCGACAGACCCGCTGTCGCGTCGGGAGCCGTAGCCGTACCCGTAGGCCCCATACTTGAAGCCGGAGCGACGGGAGACGTAACCGCCGCGCCGCTACGCCCACCAGCAGCGAAATCCGGGAAGCCAAACGGCGCAGCGGACGTCTGGGCGGGGTACCAGCTGCTCGTGCTCGTCATGGACATAGCCCCGGTAGTACCGGAGGCGGCTGTTGGCGTCGATGGCACGGATGCCGAAGTCTGCGGTGTTGCGAAGATCGACGCCTCTTCAAGAGGTGTTTGTTGCTGTTGTATGGGCCCGGTCGGCGCGGCGTAATATCCTCCATCCGGCGCGTATCCAGAACCAAGATTCGCCGCGGCACCACTGGCAGAGACGACACCGTCGAATCCACCATACATCCCGTACGGGTTATGCGGCGGGCGCTGCTGAGGCGCTCGCTGCGCCTGCTGTTGTTGATGAAACACCGGCAGCCTCCCCAAATCGCTCGTATACGTCGGCAACGTGCGGCCGAATCCGTATACCGGCGTCTGTGGGAGCATCGGGCGGGGTTGACCGGCAGAAGACGACGCGTTCGTCGTGCCGACATTGGCGTCCATGGGCCGAGGGAGCGGAGCAGCAAATTGCCCAGAGTTGGTGCTCGATGGTCGACCCGACTGCGCCGCAAGCGGAATGTACACCGTCGGCGGGAACAACGCGCCTTGTTCCGGGATCGACGCAGCAAGCGCGCCAGGGCCCATCACGTGCATCTGCGTGTGCTGGGGCTGCACCGTCGTCGTGGTCTTCGCGGCGCCTTGGATCGCCGCCGGCGAGAGGTACATCTCCGCAACATCGTCGTCTGCGTCGCCCTCCCGTTGTCCCGTTCGCGCGTCAAAGCCCGGAGGCATCGGCCGAACAACGCCGTCGCCTGTCGTATACATGTCCCGCGGCATTGCGGAGTTGAAGTCCATGCCCATGCCCATCGGCGTCTGGGGAATCGGGAGCGGAAGTTGGCCGATGGAGGCAAGTTCGTAAAGCAAGTCCCTGGCAACGTTAACCTCGGCAAAGAAAAACAGAGACTTTCAAACACACCAGAAGAGCCCAGCACTCTGCCACCGTCCCTCGCAGACGCGGATCGAGCGCATACACTTATGTACCTCGAAAATCGCGCTGTTCATGTGCGGCGGAAGCCCGGTTCGTTTGCCGGACCAGACGTTGAGCAACAGAACGAGGCCGGCCGTGAACGCGGGGGTCTAGGTTCGGATTAGAACAACTAGGATGTCACAGTAGCAGGTGAAACGCACCATTAAGACAGGAACCGGCGTCCCGTTCTTCCTCAATCGCGACGTCTCGATGACATGGCTCGCCGATCGCGCAGCGTTCGTGCAAATCGCTAGCGATGGCAGGGACTGAAGTAGCGTCAGCAATACTGCTAGATCTAATGCACAAAACGCAAAGGTCGACGCACCGTTGGTTTTCCTGGCCCCGGCCCACCAGCCTCCGCCCCGTTCCCGCCATTCCTCACAACAGGAATGAACGGCCGGTGGATCGTCATCTGCACCGTGTAGTACGAGCAGTACAGCAACGCGCTCTGGTCGAAGAAGAGGTCGTCCTGCGGCGTCCGAGGACGATTTGGGTCCCATCGAACTACATATAAGAGGATCAGTAAGAGAAAAAGATGTGAAGACGAAATAAAGTGTGAAAAAATAGCTGGCATCATCGGTTATCAGAACCCCGGGGTCGAACGACGACCAGAGAGGTTTATGAAGACCGGTATAGTAAGCATCGCTTCTGGCGCGTAGTCCAGAGGATACAAAGTAACAGGATGCGAAAAAATGAAAGGAGCAAGAGAAGTGGCCACGACGAGAGTTGACCAACTCCGGGATTGAACGAACAATCGCAGGAGCCAGTTAATCTACGAAAAAAAAACCAAGAGCCCTCAAACGAGCATAAAAGAAAAGAAGCGAGCCCATGACTCGAACGCAAAACGAAGGAATGATGAGATTCGGGCCACAGATGGAAGCACTCACGATGTGCCGGAATCGAATCCACCCATCCATTCAACGCCGAGTCGAGCTCCGCGACGATATGCTCCTCCCATGCGTCGTCCCGATGCGCAAGGAGCGCCTTCGCCTTGGAGAGGCCGTACTGCAAAAAAAAAAAATCAGTGTCCTTCTTTAGCAGGTACGCTAACGACGAAAGTAAACGAAGAGCTACTTAATGGTACACGCTACTACTACGAAAGGACACGAGAAAATGAAACGAAACACGCACCAAAAGCTGCAAACTGAACCCCAGAATGTTGTTCAACCGAATCATACAGTTGAAGAACGTAACCGTGCTGGGTCGACCAGGCGGCTGCGTGAACGGCGGCGGCTTCGCACCTGCACCTGCACCGGTTCCGGCGGTGGTCTTGTCGGCGCCGGTACCAGTACCGCTGTCCGGGCTGGACTTGTCCCCGCTCGACGCTGCTGGCGAAGTCGAAGTCGAAGTCGACGACTTGCCGGGCGACGACCCCGACCCCGACGCGGACCCCGACGACTCGGGCGTCGGCGTATTGAGCGGAGTGGGCATGCCCGGTGGTAGGTCCAGCGGATGTTTCTTCCCCATCGGCGGCTCGCCCGGCGCAGTCGAGACACCAACGGCGATATCCTTCTCCTCCGTGCCCCAGAATTCGTCGTCGACTTCGATGGGCAATTCGGCGTCGAAGCTATCGAGCACATTACTCAGTAACCAAACCGACGAAGAAGGTACGAAGGCACTCACTCCTCGTACTGCGTCGTACACGGCCGGCCTAGACTCGTGCTGACCTGGCGGTCCATGCACACGAGCACCCAAAACGCGCGCTTCCACAGCTCGCCCTCGATCGTCGGCTTTGCGCCCGCGCCCGGACCGAAGTTTTGCAAGCGGTGAGCACCGACGTCTTGTGCGAGCCGGATGCCGATGCCAATGAGGGTCCAGCAGGACGCGGGGGTGGAGAATTCGAGGAAGGCGGTAGCGAGCTGCGGTGGGATTAGCATTCCGGAGATGCTTGGACGAAGGAACACGCACGCAGTAGAATTGCAGATGATAGAGCGTTGGCCGGACGAAGAGGTGGTCGATGATGAGCGGGAGCTGGTCGAAGAACTCCCAGCCGACGCGCAGCGGCTCCGCGCCAGGCGGACAAACGCGCGGATCGTCTGAGAATCGCGCCCCGATGGCACAGACGAGCAAGACGATGGCGCCGAAGGACGCGTCCGTCTCGTGTAGGTTGTCCGTGAACACCAGATTGAGGAACGTCGGGCGATGGAGGAGCGGGTAATATGTGTTTTGGTGCAGGAAGTAGAGGTCGATGAGGGACCGGAGAAGATCGGTGGGTGGGTAGACGAATGGGCCGACATGTGGGATCTTGTCTTTCGCCTATCGAACGCGGGTTAGAGTCGCAGAGAGACGATGGGACGCGGCAACGCACGGGGTTATACGTCCAATAGTGCATCCTCCGACTAGCCCACGGCATGACCTTCTCCTCGTACCCTTCCCTCGCCAGCACCGCCGCCTTGACAAGCATTGCCCCGCTCGACTTCCCATGGAACCGCGACCGATGGTGGCTGACGCTCAGGTCCTGCAAATCCTTCACCAGCGCAATGTGCGCAAGGTCGTCTTCGTGTGGCGCCGGGGCGGGAGTATTCATCGACCGGATTGTCAGAGCGGCAAGCTCCACACCGGGGCCGGGCGGGGGCGGCGCCGGAATGGACGTGGACTTGTGTGAGGTGATAGGCGAGTCGGTTGACCAGGCGGCTATCGGGGCGGCGTTCGGGTTGCCGAGCTACGAGGCGGTGAGCTGCGGGGTGCCCGGGAGGAACGGAAGATAACGCGCCTTGCGCAGCAACGATTCAGTGAGCTCCAATCTCGCTTCCAGGACGTCGACATAGCTGCGCGCCAACAGTCAGTCACCTATCTGCTACCGCCGCCCGAAGCTGTGAACGCACCTCCGCCGTTTCGTCTCCGCCCCAGCGAAGGTGCACTCGAGCCCGTTCTCGATGCAGTTGCTGCACTTGTTTTCCGCCATCTTCAGGCCATCGCAGGCACCTGCAGTCGCGTCAGCTTCTCGAGTATCCGGGTATCGCCCGACGACCGGGGGCTCGCCCTCGCCCGACGATGGAAAGAACGCGCCGCACGTTTCTTTCGTCTACACCAATCACACGCACGCTGTACTCTCCTCTTCTTCGTTGGGGGCGTGTTCAGGTCGACTTCGTCGTCGGATGACATGAGAGCGCGACTGTGGAGGTCGGGAGCAAGTCGGGATGGCGGTGTGTGACGCGGCTCCGCGGCACCAGGCTGACGAGAACTCTTGCTTCTAGCGTCGATCTTGTTGGAATTCGGAGCCGGCGGCTGTTGCAGGCATATTTCTATATTTCTCCCTACTCGCACCACGGCGCCCATCTTGCTCGCAACGCGCGCTGTGGAACATCTTGATTGCAACCCATGACAGCTGATGTGAAAGCGCGACGCGTAGAGAGGTAGAACTAGTTTGTATTCGTCGCGCTACTTGCTTAAATACACAACTTTTATCTAATCTGTATCTCATCCTCATCTGCGTAGAAAGTGCTCGAGAGTCCAAATAAGTATTGTACAAACTCAAAGCTCGATATAGTAGAAAGATAAAGTCATACGACGCGTCCCGAGACGCGTCGTCAAGTCCAGAACACGTCGGGGAGCGCGTGGCGCGTTTGCCCTCCAACACTCCCCCTCAAACCGCCCTTAGTCCCAACGCCGCGGCGAAATGCTTAGCCTTGGCGCTAGGCAACGCCTTCGTAAGGCAGTCGGCGACCATGTCGTTGGTCGGGCAGTACACGAGGCGGATCGTGCCGTTGGCGAGTACGTAGCGGATGAAATGGTATCGAATGTCGATGTGCTTCGTCCGTGCGTGGAACTGGCCGATGTCGGAATGAGCCAGCGCGATGGAAGACTGGTTGTCGCCGTAGAGGGTGATGGGGTGCTCGAGTGGGCGGTAGAGCTCGGAAATGAGTGCACGAAGCCAAGTAGCTTCCTTGGCGGCGTGTGTGAGGGCGACATATTCGGCCTCCGTGGTCGATAGGGTAACGAGCTCTTGTTTCTTCGAGCTCCATGAAATGGCGCCGCCGTCGATGATGAATGCGTAGCCGGAAATCGCATGGCGGTCCTCCTGCGACATCCCGTCCGCGTCCGAATAGCCCTCGAGCCCCTTCTTCCCCGCACCGTACGTCAACCGCAAGTTCTTCGTACCCACGAGGTACCGAAAAACCCGCTTCACCGCCTCCCAGTGCACCGGACCGGGGTTGTCGAGGAATTTCGACAGCAAACCCACGGCGAACGCGATGTCGGGCCGCGTGCCAATTGCGGCCCACATAAGGGATCCGACGGCCTCTCGGTAGGGAATGCGTTGCATGGCGGCGATGTCGGTGACGGAAATGGCGCGGTGCTCGTTGGAGAGATGGACATTCGGGTCCATGGGCATTGCGACGGGTTTGGAGTCCGCGAAGTTGAAGCGCTGGAGGATCGACTCGATGTACGACCGCTGTGAGAGCGAAATCGTACGCGCTTCTCTGTCGCGCCGTATCTCGATTCCCAGGAGCCAGCTAACCGGCCCGAGGTCCGTCATCTTGAAGCGCAGGCCAATGCGGGCCTTGTAGGAGCGGAGGAGGGTGATGGAGCTTGAGGTAATGGTGCAGTCGTCAACGTGGATTGCGAGAATAGTTAGCTCTCCGTCGTTTCGAGCGTAGAAAATAGCATGATCGGAGGCGCACTGTGTGAACCCCAGCTCCCCGAGAGCCCGAGACAATGTCTCGTACCATTTCCGTCCGCCCTGCTTCAAGCCGTAGAGTGCCTTGTTGAGCCGCAAGACGTGCGTTGCTCGATCGGCAAACTCATGACCCGGCGGCTGCTCCATGAAGATCTCCTCGTCGGCGTCGAGTTCTCCGTTGAGATACGCACTGTTGAAGTCGAACATGTCGATGTCCCAGTTGTTGCGGGCTGCGATCGCGAGAACGAGTCGGATCGAGGCAATTTTGGCGGTGGGAGCGAAGGTTTCGTAGTAATCAACGCCCTGGACTTGCGTAAATCCACGAGCAACAAGACGCGCCTTATATGTCTCGATCTCCCCCGCAGCGTTCTTCTTGATTCGCAAGACCCATTTGCAGTCGACGATATTACGCCCGGATGGACGTGGGACGACGGTCCAGGTACCGGCGGTCTTGAGTGCCGTTAACTCCGCGTCGATGGCAGCCTGCCAATGCGGCCAATCGGGACGGCGTCTTGCCTCCTCCCACGATGGGTCAAGGGCCTCAGCATCGGAAACAGCGGCTGCGAGGTGGTGCTCCAGCACATCCACCATCTCCCAGTCGTCGGAGAGCTCGGCGCGTGCCGCTGTATCAGGTGCGTCGTCAGCCCTCTCACGCTGGAGATATTCTGTTCCACTCATCGGCATTTGACCAGCGACTCGCGTCTTCGGTACCCGTGTACTGCGACGTGGCCCAGCCTCGCTCCCACCCTCTCCCGTGCCCGTTTCGTCTTCGAAGTCAGGTCCAAGTGGATCGGTGCGAGCCAACTGCCGGCGCAGTTTATCGATGGATGGTGATGCTGGTCGCGACGGTGTTGACCGCAGCGGGGTCGTAGGGCGTCTGGGAGTAACCGGGGCCGGTGCCAAGGGTGCTGTGTATGTTGGAGTCGACGTAGAGGTCGAAGTTGGAGGTTGTGGTTGTTGGTGCGTGCTTGGTTTTGAATTTCCAGTCGGCGGCTGATTGTCGTCCTCATCCTCCCCCTCAATCCGCAGATCGACTGGGAAGGGTACGACGCTGTCGTCCTTCGTAAACCTCACGCTCCGCTCAACCCTCACCATCCTCTTTCCTTCAAAATACACCCGATGCCCACTGCTGCCTTCGTCAAACCCAACCCATCGCGCCTCCCTCCCCCTCGCATCCAACTTCGTTCCATCCGTGTCGTGAACCCACACACGCGCTCCGAATTCCGGAAGCCCCGCGATGCTCGGTTTTCGATTATACACCATCTCGTACGGCGTCTTGCCGTCAAGCGCGGAGGTTGCGAGGCGATTCTTCAAGTACACCGCATGCACAATCGCCTCGCCCCACAAAAATTTCGGCAATCCGCTAGCATGCAGCATCGCCCGAACACGCTCCAATAGTGTCCGATTTAGCCGCTCCGCGACGCCGTTGTGCTCGGGAGTATCGTGCACCGTGAAGCCGCGTTCCGTGCCGTTCTTCACGAGATGCGTGTCGAACTCCTCGCTCTTGTACTCGCCGCCACGATCCGAGTGGAGTTTCTTGACTTTGACGCCAAACTGGGTCCAAAGCCAAGCTTCGTAGGCGCGATACGAATCGAAGGTTTGGTCCTTCGTGCGTTGAAGGTAAAGTCTAACCCAACGCGTATTATCATCCGTAAAGCTTGAGTAATACTCACGGCGGTTTATAGTCTCGACCGGCGACGGGCCCCAAACGTCTGAGAAGACGAGTTGCCCCATCGCCGTCGACCTTGCGGCTTTCCGCTCCTTCGCCACTGGCTTCCGCGACATCTTCGCGTACGAGCAGGAATCGCATGACGCGATCGTCGAGGCGGGGTCGATCTTGACGCCCGTAACGTGTCCTTCGGACACAAGTCGTTTCGCTGCCTCCGGCGCGACATGGCCGAGGCGACGATGGAGGTCCTCGATGGACACGAGTTCCTCGATGGCGGGGGCGGCGGTGACGGTCTGCCAGTTGAAGGCAGATTGTACGCGGTAAGTCCCGCGCGTCTTGTTGATTATTCCAACGAGTTTCTGACGACCATTCAAGATCTTGCAGAAGTTCTCGCGGAATAAAACGGCGTAACCCGCGTCCGTGATCTTGCTGACCGAAACAAGGGTCAGCCCAATCTTTGGTGCGTATAAGACTCCACGTAGCAAAATGCGAGTCTTGACGCCTTTTCCGTTAGGAATCTCGACGTGGAGGTCTCCCTGGCCTATTGCCAAGAAGGTACCGTTGTCGGCGGCGGTAATCGAGCGCGGCGGGATTGACACGTAGTTGAGCATACGATGGCGGTACGGGGTGATGTGCGACGAGGCACCCGAGTCGTAAAGCTCGGTCATGGTCTCGTCCGGCGCGTCCTCGTTGGCGAGCATTGCTGACGGATATGACGAGGTAAGCGGGACTGGTTCCGCCTCAACGTTGTCGAGCCATTCGCTGATAATGATTTCGAGGCTCTCGACGATCTCGTCCTCGTGGATGGCGACTTTGCAGCGCTGCAATCAACGCGTTGGTGAGTGGGACAGGCACATGCGGATTCGGGGGACTCAGCGTCTTCCCCGATGTCAGATTCTCCATCCGTCATGTCCGAAATCGACTCCAGCTCCGGCATCGACCCGCAGTCGCCGCTCTCCGAGCCATCCGACGTGTCCGAGACGGACTCCAACTCGGGCATGTCCCCGCAACCACTCTCGCCCTCGACATCGTCGTCATCTTCGTAGTCCGAGAGCCACGGGCTGGCCACGCCAACGCCCATCGCGCCGTTGCGCGTCCCGACATTCCCGAAGACGTCCTGTTCGGCTCGGAACAGCCAAACGTTCTGCTCAGCGTGAGCAGACCACGCGCGGTCGTCATCGTCGACCTGCGCCATCCAGACGCCGCCAATCTCGGTCGCCGCGTTGGCATCCTCCCGCCCCTTCCCCTTCCCCTTTCCGCCGCCCTTCCCCTTCGGTCCCTTCCCCTCCTTCCCACCACCAGGCGCCCAACAATCCGCTTTAATGTGGCCCTTCTTGCCACAATTGAAGCACTCGACGTTGGATTTCTTCCGCTTGCCGTTTCCGCGCCCGCCAGCAGCAAACGCGACATCAGAGTCGTTCTTCTTCGACTTCGAGTTCAAGGCTCGGCGGTCGTGCTCCTGCGACAGCGCGCTGATGAGCACGTCGGGGGTGAGCTTGACGTTGGAGAGGGTGGAGGTGGCCGTGAGGGCAGCGAGGTATGGGTCGTAGGACTTGGGCAACGAGCCCAGGATAATCGCGACGAAGGGGTCGTCGCCGGGGTCGGCGCTCATGCCGATTAAATCGACGCGCAGCGTCTGCATCGTCGAGAGGTGAGTTCGTACGTCGCCGTTCTCCGCGCAACGCATATCCTGAAGCTTGCGCCGCAGGTCCACGGTCACCATTTGAGTCTTCTGCTCAAACTCGGTGGTGACCTTCTCCCACATCTCTCCCGCCGACGTCGTACCCATAATGCGCAGGAAGAGCGCGTCGGGGATCGTGCTGGCAATCGCCTGGCGGACCAGCGCCTGACCGGCGGTCCAGGTGCGGTTTTCGGCGAGTTGCGTCGCGTCGGTCGTTGTGGTCGGATGCGGGAGCGTGCTGGTTTTGCTGAGATGTCCGTCGACGCCGGCGGCGGCTGCAGCGAACTTGAAGCGATTCTTGTACACGCTGAAGTTCGAGCCGTCGGCCTCGCACTTGGGCATGTTGGCGAAGAACGCGGTGAGTTTGGTGTTGGTGGGGCTGGACATGGTGGATGGTCGACGTGGACGATGCGTAGGTATTCGATGTTGAGTTTAGTCGAAAGCAGGGCCCATAACCTGTGAAAGCAGGCCGACAAGAGAGGTAGAACTAGTTTGTATTCGTCGCGCTACTTGCTTAAATACACAACTTTTATCTAATCGCTATCTCATCTTTCTCGGAGTAGGAAGTGGGATGAAGATTGTGCTACAACGCCAGATAAGTATTGTACAAACTCAAAGCTCGATATAGTAGAAAGATAAAGTCATACGACGCGTCCTAAGACGCGTCGTCAAGCCCAGAACGCGTCAGAGACGCGTGGCGCGTTGTCCTCCAACACTGAATGTCTCCCTGAGTTGTATTAATCAAAGCTTGTAGCTCATCACAAGATCTTCTCCCGAGGAGGATCGACTTAAAAAGAGCGACACCTTCTGTACTAAATTCACGCCCCCCCTGCTCCTGCCGCCCATGAGGAAGCATATCCAAGCAGTCCTCTTTAATCCCTCTGCTCGTGTCTATACAGTTCGAGGCCTAGTCCTGGCGAGCTCCATTACTTTGGCATCAATTCTGCTTCTTTGGGCTAGCCAAGGTTATAATATAGTCTATCTCCAGCCTACTGAAGTAGGACCTATATTTGAACTTGCCATTCTGTCTGGCCCACTTGGATGTCTTCTAACTATTTTCCATCATCTATACCTGTGAGTACAAATTAAAATGTGGTGTACCCCCTCATGTCTTCTTTTAGAGCATCTCCTTGGGCAGTGCACCGGGTATGGACGTCATTACTTGACCTATTCTTCTTGGTTATTGAAGCTATCTGTAAGTTGCAACTCAACAAATTCTGAATCTTACCATTATATAGTGATTGCCATTCCTATCATACTGGTTAATGAGAACACTGTCCCTGGTATTTCAAATGTTGCTGTTAGGGCTCGGCACCGTAACCGTAATCATACGGGTGTACGGGCCCGTAATTACGGTACGGGGCCCGTACCGTCCCGAGGGTTTCAGGCGTGCGATACGGGACGGGTACGGGACGGTCCGACACGCTTTACGGGTGGTCGCAGCCCGTATTGGCGAATCATGCTGTTCCAGGGGATCTGGTGGTCGTTGTCGAGCGTCGCAACATCAGGCAGGCAATCTACGGCATGTTTCAGTTGCGATAGTGGTCATACAGGCTCGACTGACTCTGATCAAGACCGCCGGACGGCCGTATACGGTACGGGTGTACGGGTGTACGGCGCCGTACCGTACATGGTGATCCAAGGATGGGTTACGGGACGGGATCTCCCGTCCCGGCGGTGGAAACGGCCGTAAAATGATACGGCCGTCACCGTATACTGTACGGTGCCGAGCCCTAGTTGCTGTAAATGGTCTCCACCCAAGAGCCATGTATATTGGTGGTGGTATCGCTACTATCACACTTCTGTTCCTGTCGGTGATATTCCGTGGGGCCACCCTTCGGTGTCGGGGAACATTGGGGTTGCTTGGGGGCTGTATAACAACATATCCCATCTACAACTTTGCCACTATCTTTCTCAACAGATCTCTCATTCGACCCCTTGTCAGGTCTGAGTCTGCTTGAACTTTTTTTCCCTTCTTTTGTTGACCAGATAATTAGGGGGGAGTCAAGAGCAACAATGTTCATTCGTGCAGTGCTCATTAGTGGCATTGTCCTAGTGGTGCCAGCCTTTGCAATCTATTCAATTGTTATCCTTCCAGCCCACTCCACCATCTATGCTGTTGAGATTGGCATGCCTCAGCACTTTTTCTTCCCTATTCCCTATCCCTCCAGTTGCTTTCATGGTTGTGAGTATCAAGTCCGGGTGTTAAATCACAGCATCTAAGCTAAGGATATTTATTATATAGGCTGCCCCACTGACAGATTATGCCTCAATAAATGTTAACCTCAGCACTGCATATGTCCATAATCAAAGATTAACGCTGGAACTTTCTCCAGCTGCAGTGTTCACAGGTTAATATTGATTAGTTCTTGAAGACACAAAACAAGCTGATCAGCAGACAGTGCCCAACAGCATAGCAGAAGAAGGGATTATAAATATCAGTCTTGACAACAGTGACTCAGAGCTTGTCTCTACTGCCTCAGCACTTGTCCTTATGACTCCAGTCCAATGGTCAAGCCAAGTTGGACCCCTGCTCCCTCCAATGTGGCCTACATCTGTGCCAGTACCACAAAACCTTTCAAGTACCTCAAATGCTGTTATCCCAGCGGAACCCATCCTATTCTCACTTCATGGGCAGGAATGTACCAGCATTATAACATGGTCTGTGGAACAAACTCTAAGCCTGGCCACAGTAAGTTCTACCATAATAATAACAAATAAAAAACAAGAATTTACTTGCTATGTCAGGAGTACATCTATACACCAAAATTTTCAACTATGCAATGCCGCCAGAGCACAACCAACAACACTGCTTTCAGTCTGCAATTGTTCATTACCTCCAATTATATCAAGTATTACCAACAAAAAATTGATGCCTCAGCAATCTCGGGCATCTCGGATCTTGGTGGCTTTTGGACCTTTGTGGATGGTGCATTTGCAATCCTCTTTGGGGCCAACTTTGTCTATTTTGCATTTGGTGGGCAGCACTTTAATGTCACCCAGTAGGGTCTAATTGCATTTGTACAGGGCATCGGCCAATGTCTGCTCTAGGAGTTATCCATCTTTTTCAGCGGAACACTCTTCAGCGCAACTGGAATGAAGATTTCCCTGCTCTCAGGACAGAAGGTGGCCATCCTGGAACACATTCTGCAGGAATTGTGGCTTTTATCCGCGAACGACTAGTTGACATTGGAGCTCCGCCACGCATCAAGGCCTCCAGGTCTGATGAAGAGTTCAATCTACTGTCAGTTCATACAGATGGCAGAGAAGACAGTGGCAGCCCTGACAAAATATACACACCACTCAAAACACAGATGGAGTCAGAGCCAAGTGTAGACACACTTGTGCCACTTGCACCTCTTCGTGGCCGTGATAGAGGCTATCTGCGCTATGATGCAGAAGTATAATGTCCCTATGTGATAAACAGCATATGTATCCCAATTATTGTTCATGAAATTTGTTGATTTATGAATTTTGATATAATGATTTGACTCAGTACAAAATTGTCAAGTTACAGCAGTTGTTCAACCTATTAGAACACATCAGTATGATCCAACTTTATCAAGGATTATGCTCACCATGTCCTTATCCAGCACTGCACCCCACCATTTAGGTGCATTCACCACCTTCAACTCTGCTTTGCCTGTCCCTAGTATTTCCCTGAAGAGTGATGTAGCCTTGTGCTCTTCAACAAACTCCATGTGTGACTCATTTTCACCCACAGGTGTAGAGTAAGAAATCTCCAATTGAAACTTGATTGGAAGGATAAGTTCAGTGCGATATGTGAGAAACCTTTGTAACACCCGAACATCAATAGGATGTAGGCAGGCCTCCAGTTTGAGCTGTTGTAATTTGGGCACAAGGAGCAATGCTGATTGAGGCTCTGGCTCATGCGAGTAATGATGTGCCCAGGCTGGCTGTGAAGGCCCTGCAGCCTGAGGAAGGATTCCAGTTGTAAGAAGACTCATAAAGTGATTCCAATTGGTGTTTTGTGATTCCGTGACTGCATTATTCCATGAGGTCCATCCACCATCTGATCTTGGAGGCATGTCAAGTATAGTCATTGAAGTCAGATCTGGAAGAGCTTGAAGAATACCAGGCAAGTCATAAATTTGACAGTGCTTGACTTCTAGCATGGTGATGCCAGAGGAAGTGCAGCTAGGAATACTAGAGAACAAAGACAACTGTGTCATATTTTTCTGGATCCTCTCAAGCCCTGCTGCCATAACCTTAGTGCTATCAACCAGTTGAAGAGTTGTCAAGTTTGGTGCAACAAGATTTTCCAGGATGTGTGTGTTCTGGACTGTATCATGTAGAGAGAGGTGATGCAATTTGGGAAGGTGTATCTTTGGACTAGAGGAAGTATCACCATGGGACCAGTGATCAAATACAAGGCATAGAGTTTTGACTTGGGATGTAGAACACAGAATCATATGGCAAACTTGAGGAGTCACATATTCCAGTGAAAGAGTCTCAATTTGCAGCCAGTTTATATCTAGCACATGAGAAGAAACACCTGTCATCTTCAATCGTTTCAGAGCTGGGGTATTGACAAAGAATCTGGAACGCTGCATTTCAGCTGATGAATGATTATACCCATCAATGTGGAGTGTGTTGAGATTTGTCCATGTAGGTGGAATTTCCACTTCTAATCCAAGTGTCTCCAGAACCCAGATAAAATCCCCACTGATGGAGGCTGAGTGCCAATCTGAAGCTCGGGATAGTAGAAGTTTGAGCATAGATTTTATCAGAGGGCTTGGAGGCAGTAAATCTTGATTATCAGAGGTAGGATCCTCATCATCCAAATCTGTACTGCGGCTCCATGGAGATGGCTGATAGATAACAGATAATTCTACCTCCAGCAAGAGTGTTCGGTTCAAGAAGAGATCAAGCAACTGTGCAGCTGCCTGTCCACTATATGTTCTTCCATCATGAAGTGCTAGATGTATCCCACCTGCAAGAATGCAGGAAATCAAGTGCTGCCTATTAACCTGGGGACCCGGAAGGTGAATTGGTTTGCAACTAATATGCAAAGATAAGGTACTCCAGAGTTCAAATGTTGAGATTGCTGCCAGCCGCCAGCTGCTTGAGACCCAGGAGATATTGAAGGGGAAAGGCACAGCCGGGTATGTCTGATGTTCATTGGTTGCTCCCCATCCCCAGTTAGGCTGAAGATTATGTGGCTGCCGCTCACTGGACTCCAGAAGTGCTTTGAAGATCACGGTTACAGCCGTTTTCATAAGTTTGGGCCGCTTGTGGAGCGGCTTCGTCCTTCAGAGTTGTTTACACTTGTTGTGCTTTGGAGCTGTGGGGCTTGCCTATTGTGGCAACATTTTGGTTGGAGAAGCGCTCGACGGCCCCACTCTGGCATCGGACCATCGAGGAATCCATTCAAATGCGCTCACGGCACCCACAACAACTGTAAACAACTGTGAGGAACGAAAGGGCTCCACAATGGGCCCAAACTTATGAAAACAGCTGTAGGATATCAATCGGTAGCTCAGCAGCAGTGCTGTTCTCTTCTTAGTTTCTTTGGTGGAGCCTGTGAAGGGATTGTGCATAAGATCTCCAGTTTCTGCCAAGATAGCCTTCTCCTGTTGTCGGAGAAGGAGAAGCTGAGCTTCCAGACTTGAGATCTGTTGACGGATGTTTTGCAGCTGTTCCATGTTCATGTTGCTGAGTCTTTGCGTGTATGCGTCCAGACTTGCGGATGCGGATCGATGAGCGTCGGAGGCAAGAGCTGTAGAGGCACCCACGCTGTCAGGGTTGACCTGATGCATTGACGTACCGCCGCTCGAGTGACGACACCCGGCGCCAAGTACGCCCGATGCGGACCCAAAGTATTCAATTGGTTACCTGAAATGTCCGGTCGAGCCCGGATCTTTCTATTTTCTTCAACGCTCCACTCTACCGAGGCACCGGCACACGACCAGCTCACGACACTCCGCCACTTCAGCCAAAAATGGGGGTCATTTTTGGATCTTATTGACTCAAGATATTGGCCTGGATAAAAACGCTTTTTTTGTGTATTAGATACAAATTTTATACTACGACCTGATTTTGAACTAGATCAGGCATAGATGTGGGTCCAAAAGTCAGCTCCTCATCTAAGTGATATGTCGGCACCAATCAAGCCGCCCTTTCTCGGCCAAACAAGGGGCAAGATAATAGCGCAAGATCGGGACTGAAATCGGATCACAATTTTGCGCCCGTTTCTTGGCCCATTTGTTCTCAAAAAATGGAACAGAAAACGGGCGCCAAGATAGATTCGCTATCTAGGCGCCAAAATGGGCGCCTAGATAGCGGATCTATTTTCACTCAAAATAGTAAGCGGCCGCCCATCCGGCCGCGCAGGCGGCCACTCATGCGGCCGTGTAGAGGCCTCGACAAAATTTTTGGTGTTAAAATAAAAATATATATTTTAGGATCTACTCAAGTTTAGCACTACACATCGTTCACCATCCGGAAAATTGTATCTAGCATAGTGACAATATATGTCCTCCACAGGGACAGTCTCAGTGAAATCCTCCATCTTCGAAGAGTACGTTGATGCTGGGAACAGAAAGTAGCGCGCAAAGGGATCTCGCATGCCGCGGGGGAGCGGCGCTTGACGGCGGATCACAAATTTCACATCACCACGGACCGTAGAGATCTCCTCAATGCTCCCGGGAACGAGGGTTGCACGCGAGTCTGGTGGATAGTAAAGGACAAGGCTATTCCCGACATGGCTGCTGGCGCAAGCGAAAGTGATGCCGTTCCTCTTGTAGCGCCCGAGAGCTGTCACGTTCTGGTAATTCCGAATCCTCCGGCGCGTTATACGAGGGGAACACCTTGTCGAAAAGGGATTTGACTTCTTGGATGACGGGCGGACAATCGGGCCGTCGAAGCCATCGACGCAGAGCTGCGGCACGGAAAAAGGACTTGGTAAGCGTGCTCTCCAACTCTCCGCCGATACGGTGATTGGTGTTGATATTTTGGAGGAATCCGATCATGCGTTCGAATGGGAAACTCCACCATGCGATGATGGGACCGAAGAGGATGAGAAAGTCGAAGACATGGAAGGCAAGGTGAATGTTGGGGCGCACTGGATGGGGCAGCGTGTGTGGATGGACGTCAGGGAGTCCATCAACCCAGCGTTTAAGAAGATCTCGGTACTGCGCCGCGCGGTCGTTCGTGACCGTGCAGCGACAAACAAGGATGACCGCACAGAAAAGCGCCATGGTGTGGTCGAGCATGTCAACCATGCGCTCTCGGGAACGGCTTGATCACCCCAGAGGAGGACGAGGGCAATGGGGAGATAGACTGTGGCAAGAATTCGCCATTCAGCAGCTTTGATCGTCCCTGCGTTGCTCTCGCCGTAGTTCTTGGGTACAGAGTCAATCCAAGATGGTGTGTCCGTCTCAGTAATGACGCGCTGGATATATTTGAGAGAGCTCATGTCGATAGCGCGGGGAACGAAGTTGTCATCTGTAAGGGGGCTTCATGTACCGCTATACAAGAATAAGAACGATGATAAATAGCGAAAGAAGAAAAAAAAACTCACCCATGAGACAAGTCGGTCAATGTAGGGCTTCTTCAGGTTGCCCGTGATCCCCGTCAAGTCAATCCCCAGAGAGTGTGCAACAAAGCGCAAGGCAGAAACCTTGCTGAGTTTGAGGTTGCCTCGCAGCTTCTCCGTGGTGATCGCGATGGGAGCAAGGGAGTCGGCGGGAGGCATTGCCTCGTCGGTCTGATCGTGCGGGAGTACGGGCTGCGTGAGCTGGAGATGAAGACGACGAATTTGGGGGATTTCCTTCGCTGGGTTCTTGAGTCGATAGTCGGGATGACATGTCGCGACATCATATTCGACCCAGGGCTGGTAGAAGGCTATGCCGACCTCACGTTTGCGCTTGGCAATGTTTGCATCGATCCGAAGTACCCTACGACAATGATAATGTACGAGACCCTCCAAGATACAGTGCATGGCGTCGACGACGGCCATTTTCGTGGGATCCCAATATGGAAGCCGCCAAAACTCGGACCAACGGACACCGTAATCTGCGAATATTTTGTCGCGAATTGCCTGGCTTGCCGCGTCTCGCCATTCAAAAGCCTTGGCACGCAACAGGCGAATATCGCGCCGGGTCCAGTTTTGGAAGTCGGTGCGGTGTGTGTGGTCGACGCCGAAGAGATTGCAGATAGAGCAGACATGGTGGGAGGTCGCAGCAGCCATGCCGAGGTTGACGGCGTCGCAGGCAAGTCGTTTACGCTAATGGCGATCATCAGGTCAACACGGCGGCCCTGCGGGCACTTGGCCGTCCGCGAGAGCCGAATGCCGCGAGTCCATCCATCAACGCAGTCGTCGATGAAAGGCCGAAGGTAGTGATTGATTTGCTCGAGGGTTGGCTCGTGCGGCCCGACAATGATGCTCATCCACAAGAATTCGGGCGGTACCGAATGTCCTGGTCCAGGTTGAGGTTGGCGCGGCGAGGAGGCCAATGGAATCGTGATTGCCACGCTTGCGCGTACCGTTGGGGTTGAAGAAGTCGAGCATGACTTCCAGGGCCAGTCGAAGGCGCCCATCCCGTTCAATGAACAGTTTGTCGGGAACTGGGCCTTTGACGTTGCGCATGAATGCCGCCTCGAATACGCCATTGATCTCCTCCGACGAGGCAGATGCATTTGGGTTGGCTATCGCATCTTGGACTGCACGCAAGGCCTTGTCGCAAGCCTCTTCGCACATCTCTTCGACTTCCTGATCCGCCAACATGCCCGCCAGATAATCGACGAAGGACGCGTAGACGTGGGGTTTACGTGGGCGTAGCTTGCCTTGACGCGACTCGAGCAGAGACTCTTTGCAGAGTTTCGCGCGCCGTCCTTCGGGTAGGTATATCCCTGACAAGTCTCGGGATACACGGCGTCGCCCGTCATCCTGTCCCTTTTGGGCTCGTGGGTGTAATGGCAAGTCGGACAAACGGCGTAGACGACGGTCTTGGGGTCAAGCTTGAAGCGACGAAGCGCTCCTTCGAGGCTGGTGGGAAGTTGCTTGAGGATGTCCTCCTGCTTGGGATTCGGCTGGAGGTTGGATGACGCAGTCCCCATGGCGAGTCGTATCATCTTGCCGACGATCGCGACGATAAAGTCGCAGGATCTAGCACTAATGCCGATGGTAATGTGGCAGACAACGGCAAGAAGGGTCAAGGTTTGCACGAGAGTATCGCACAACGCGAGACTGTTGACGAAATGGTGTTCTACGACGCGTTAGCCGATGCTTGCTTAAGTTGTGTGGATTAGCTCACCAGAGTCGTACTCGACCTCGTCCGTCGACACTGTTCTGGGTCGGGAGCGCCAACCACGTCGATTTGCGAATCGAGGAGCCGTGCCTGCGACCTGACGTTCTCAACAACCTCCTTGAAAGCAGCGTTGGTGCGGGTGCGTGATCGCCTTGCTCGCGCCTTGGGCTCCTCCTCGGGCACCTTGATACTTGACAGCAGACGGCCTGCATCGGTTACTGCGGTAGCCGCAGCATCGAGGGCGCTGTCCAAACTGTCCACACTCGCCGTGAGCGAGTGGACGAGGTCCAGCCCTTCGCGAGCCGCGCTCAATCGCTCCAAACACGCCGTAAGGGAAGTCGTGGTTCTGTTGCTGAGAGCGCGGCAGAGGCTTGGGCTCGGGGAGGATTGCAGAGATATTCAGATGCGGCTCGTCCATAGCCGCGTCCAGCATTTCTTCGACGCGGCAGGGCTTCGTCGGAGTCGATCGGCGCGAAAGATAGAGGGGCGTCAGGCACAGACTCTTGGATGTCGTCGCGGGAGTGGAACAGCCGGGAATGGTCTTGAGAAGGGGCATCGAGAGTGTCGTCGGAGATCACCAAGCCGGGCGAGGATATTGCCTAGGTCGTCGACGGACAACACTGCCATGGCCTGCTCGCGGCGAAGCTCCTCTTGTTCCCGCTCCCGGTACTCTTGCAGGTGGAAGAGGTGTTGATTCCGCTTGCGCATGCTCACGACGTGGTCGACATTGCCGTGGAGCGGACAAGACTTGCAACGATACCGCACCGGCATCTTGTAACGTTAAACGTCTACAACGAGGCGAGCGAGCGCGTTGTTGATGAGCAGAGCAAGGCCACCTTAAGTGGCGAGCGCGTTGTTGATGAACAGAGTAAGGCCGCCTTAAGTACGCTGGCGGGGCTTTGTGCCAGAAGCGGAGCGCCAGGAGAATGGGGAACAAGGGCATGGAGATTTGCATATGGACTGGATCGCGTTTACAAGCAGCAGATTACAACAATAACCGCATAGGGCACCATGAGGTGCTTATAGCCGCGCTCATAATACACTTGAAGGAGGAACAAGGTCAAGAGGACGGCCGGAGGGATGCGCGGCGCTAGTTGGGTGTCGTCAGAAACGAGGGAAGAAAAAGAAACTGCAGACGCACCGCTGTTATGTTTCGGAGGATTACCGTCTCCGGGGTAGTGGGCACCGGGAAACTTGTAATGGGTGGGGTACTCGGGTTTGTTGGGCGAGCAGCAGTCGGGCGCCGCAGCCGGGGCACGCAATGCTACAGGCAGGGCACCAGGTCGCTGCAAAACGAGATAAAAAAGTGCTGTAACCGAGGCATGTAACGAGGAGACAAACCTTGAGCACAGGCGGGGCAGCTCATTTCGATTTCGATTTCGGGAGAGTTTGTGTGTGGGCGCGATAGAGGTTGTCGGCTGAGGCATCCACGCGTCGGGTGAGCGGATTAAAAGGCTAAGGAACAATTAGAGATCCACCGGGGATAGAAAACGGAGACAAAAAACACACCTGAATGGGAGGGAGCGCCCCGACGGTCGGGCGGCAACGCGCGGAAGCAGAGTCGAGCAGCAGAGTCGAGCAGCATTCTGCCAACGTGAAACGTCTAGCAGAGTGCCCCAATCCGCTGCCAGCGTAGAACGCGTGGCAGACGGATTGAGGGCGGAGGTCGTCGAGGGTGGTGGGGGGAGGGAGCAAGAGAATCCGACGCCGTTCGAGTCAGTGTGCTGTCAAGCGGCTAAACGGAGCGGCGATCAAGGCTGATCGCCGCTCGTCACTTTAGCAACAAGCGCGGCCGGGGAGTGGCCGAGCACGGGTATCAGCGGCCGCAGCAAACTGAGTCAGACTCTGTTTTGCGTGCGTTCCCACCACCACAGCCCGCCTCGCCGCCCTCCCTTCCCCGCCTCTCCCTCCATCGCCGCCTCGTTCCCTCCCCACCTCGTCGTCGTCGGTAACCGACCCACCCCGGCTCCATCTACCTGGCGTTTCACGCAAGCAGATGGAGCCGGGACCTCAACGACTGCCCATTGTCCAATTGTGCGGCGTGATTTTCGTCTCCATTGCGTCTCACGCGGACGCAGATCGCCGGCGCTTGCGCTCGTCGGGGAGTGGAGACGGATACGATACCGACTGACGGGCGGAGCAACGACCATTGTTCTAATTGTCTAACGATTTCGCCCCCATCCCCGCTGTCCCGCGTTTCACGCGGACAGAGAGAATTCGCGCTAGCGCAGGTCGGGATGATGCGCACAATTGTCCGTCGAGACAATTAATCCTTCAATATTTGACGCGTTTTCGGCTCGCGACCACTCATGGCCACCTCGCGCCGCGCTTTCGGCCTCAACAGCCCTTTCCCTCCCCTCCGGGCACGTACCGTGTACCCTACGTCAACGCTATGATACGAGGAAGAGCGCAAGAAAAGCCCATCCTCCTCATGCGCGAGTCGACTCGCTCCCTAGCGCAGTTCAATGACGCTGGCGCATCGGTACGTCGTTCTTCCTTATCCTCCGACTCAATCTCACTCGCCTGCAGAGGTTTCCCGCGGAAGCGAGCCCTTCGGACCTGTTCCGTTCCGCGGTAAATCTCCCGCGCCAGAGTCCAGCTTTTCTAACCTCATAACAGCTTTCTCCTCTCACTCCGTCGTTCGGACTTAAGTCCTTCGAGTCGTTTTCGAGTCCTATCCGCAAAGCGCGACGCGCCCATCTTTCGAAGGTGAGTTGCTTCCTTCTTTGGTTTCGCTATTATTCACACCCCAACTCAGGGCTCATCTGCATCGGCTGCCAACCAAACCCGTACTTCTGCGCCTCGCGCGAGCACCAGTGCGGATGACGCCACGCATGTCTCCACTGCGCCTTCTTCTGCTGACGCGTCTGGTGTCACCGCGCCTCGTCCTCTGGCGCGCAAATCTACTCGCGCTGCTTCGTCCTCCAAACGCGACAAGAATGACAAGCGCGGCAAGAGCGATAAACGCTCTAAACGCGATGGGCGCGTTCGGTCTGGACCGAGTGTGAAGGGAGGCGGAGATTGGCACGAAGGACGCGCCCAAGCCCGCAGTCAAGCATGCGCCGACTTGCCTGCATGGCATCCAACACGCGCCCGACTTGCCCGCGTGGTGTCCAACACGCGCCTGCTTGTCCACACGCCGTCCATGCACCGACTTGTCCGCACGCCGTCCATGCGTGTCCGCACGCCGTCCATGCGTCAACTAGCCACCACCATCACCATCCGCGCCACCACCACCACCACCACCACCACCACCACCACCACCACCACCATCCGCACCACCACCCGCATCACCACCACCACCACCCGCACCAATACCAGCACCACTCCAACGAGGTGCGTGACCCGCAGAAACTGACCTCCTTATAAGTTGAGACTCTTCAGGGCAAGTAAAAGATGGGTCAGAGGATTTTTTTTACATACTTTGAAGCAAACACGAGTAGTACAAACACGAGAACCCCCCAATATGAGCCTTTTGTAGTATTTTTGCTTTTGGAGCTTCAGTCACGTGCAGAAGGCGCATCAACGGCGCACCCATCGCGCACCAGCCGCATCAACGGCGCATCAGCTGTAGTCTGGTCGATCGTCTCTCGTTATCTAGGTAGAACTTTCTCGGAGGTGTTAAGACAGCATGTATACGGCGCTGATACAATAACATCTTTGTGTAGTGGTTCGAGCGTTTCCATTTGCAAAGTCGGTTGTCCCTAGCGTTGCCGGTTCGAATACCGGTGTAAGCAGATTGGTGAATGACCTCCGGGAAGGCCCCCGGAGGACATTCACCATTTACTTCTATTTTACTCTCGCAACCCTGTGCTAAGTCCATTGAGAACTACTTCGGCGCCTCATTTCATGATGGTCTGCCACACAACAATTGTACAGCATATCACCTGCATAAGTAGGGGTAGGGATTGGCACCAGCCCTTTGTTTTTCTGTCCAACTCAACTTACCTGAAATGAGATGCATTGGCCAGCGTGAACGCCTGGAGGTGAAGGTAATTGAGAAGTCTGCATAGTAAGTGAGTGAAAGCATACAGTCGCCGATTGTCAAGCGAAACATAACCAGACAGCGAAACACGCACGGTTTGAGCGTAGATTTGCTCCAATCGATCTGATTTTTTTTTTAGATGGCTAGGTGCATGTCTGAGAGCAATGTGTGTCAAATATCAGGAGCCTTGGGCAACAGGGCGCCGCGGAAGACCGTAAACAGCTTAAATCCTCAATTAAATCGATTTTTACCTGGTTCTAGAAATTGTCTGCCGTAGGATGGAGCCTTAGATGCATCCTATGCTCTGGAAGTTGGACAAACTAGGTTTTGGCCATCCGGAAACATGTTGCGCACAAAATCACAGTCAAAACATCCATCCTACTGTAGTAATTAGACCAAATGTCCGGCGGGTGTAACGCGTAACCAGTCGGACTTATATGTTACATGTCCGAAATTACTATATATGGTAATTTTTGATGTGATCCGGCGTCAGCCGGGCGAAAAATTGCCTTTTTGGGCCTGATTTCTGTCAAAATCGGCCTGCGCACGCGTAACAGCCTCCAAATAGGTCTTGTCCGGAGGCCAGCGTAACACGTAACCAGACAAGGTCTAATTACTACAGTATTAGCTAAAAGTGGGCTGTTTCGGTGTCACGTAAAACAGTGATTTGGCACTTCCCCGCGAGATTCGCAATTTCCTGAGACTCAATGAGGCAAACTGGTCCAAAATTTCTGTGCAGATAGCTGTGATGCTATTCCATGTATATACGAGATTTGGGCGCGAATGCGGTACAGTCACCCTCACAATTCCGCAAACACGAAGTTTGTTTTGCTTGACGATCGGCAACTGTAAGGGAGATGCACAGAGTATAGTAGATTTAACGACGCAGGAATCATGAATGCCCATGGCTATAGATAGTGGAAAGAAGGCTCACGAGGATATATTAGATAGCCGTTTGCAATAGGGGGGAGGGTGGGAAAATAAAAGAGGCAAGAGGTATCGAGCGCTGAAACTCCACGTCGAGAGTGGTGTCGCTGAGAGTGGTGGAGAGTTTGAAATTGCCTTGTGTTAATTTCCTTACGTGCTGGGCTCCGCTCCTCTGACCACTTCTGTGAAGAAGGGAAACTTTCCACAGCAAGCCACACTAGAATCAAAACCATCTATGCAAAGTGCCAGATAACATGCTCTGATGGCTTAGGTCATTGGCTCCAAAAATTCAGCTCTTTGAATGGAGCCTGGAAGTACTTGAACCGTCCCAAACGGATAAGTACTTGAAGAGGAAATGGATCATTGATCCATTAGTAATCTCATCCAAGGCCAAAAAATAAATTCTGGAAAAAATATTAAAAAATACAGCACATGGAGCTCTACAATCCTATTGGAGGAGACATCACCAATATCAGATGAGGACTGTCAGCGAATTAAATACACAGCTTGTTAAATAGGATCAGTGGAGCATTACAGGACAACCGTACAAGATACGGCCATGGTTGTTTTTGTAAATTGGAGAGGACTATTGAATGGAATTTCTCTGACACCAACCATCAAAATTGATCAAGGTTTGCCGCCATGGTGTTATTCACGGTCAGAACTTGGGAGAATTGTCAAGAACAGCGGCCGTGTGCAAAGAGCAGCATCAGATGTGATGTTGAAAGTGTTGATGGACCATGTTGGAACATATCCTGGTCATCCAACTTGCCATAATCTTGATACGGAGCATGGAATGAGACGAACGGTGAAAAAATAATGGCTCGGGGCATATGAGGCAGAGGATTCGGAGAAATCCAGTGGTGGAAGATGCAGACCCCAGTGAAAAGTCCCGCCACGCGTTTCCGCAAACAACCGCTGGGATCCGTTGAGAACTGCTAGTGTCCGCAACCGTCCGTTGCACCCAAATGAATGGTTTCTGAGCAACAGCTTTCTCTGATGTCGATGCTTTGCGGCTCCAAGTTGAATCTGGGTCCACGATGACTTGGTAGAAATTGCCCTGTAGTCGTCGCGTCACGCGCCCTGTCCTGCTTGCTTCCTGCCACCACCAGTGCACCACCTCCCGCCACTGTCCCATGCCCGACTCGGACTCCGAGTCCCATCGCCTGCTCGCGCACACGCACACCTTCCTGTGTCCGACGTATCCTTCATGGGCTACAGTGCGTGTTATCGTGTCTTGGCCCGGCCGTAGCTCATCGGGACTTCCCCGCCAGCACCACCTAGCCTCACGCCAAAGGTCCGCCACGCTCGGTGTCTCACACGTGTGCCTCTCGATGCCTAGCAGTTGCCAAGATGCATCATCACCAAAACTGCGCGGCCCTCGCGCGGGCTTCACGAGGGCCACGAATGGCGACGAGTGCCGACGAGCCTCGGGCCTACCTCGCGATCACGTTGGTTAATTGACCATCCTCGTCAGCCTCGTCAGCGATTGTAGCCTTCGCGAGGTCCCTCGTGAGGTCCCTAGGCACCCCAGGCTGCACCAGCACTTGCCCCCTGGCTAGTTCACTTGCTTTTGTGCTCAGATGTAAACATGAAGAAGCAGAAATAGTGTGGATTGCAAAGAGCGGCAGTGAGTACAATACAGCTACTGTAGCTACTGGATGCTGACACTAGATCTCAATCAGCAACGCGCTGACCGCCCGAAGTAAAAAAAACATACCCGAGGATAGTCAAAGACACCCAGGCAGAGCGAACGCAGCCACGGAGACGATATACGGAGGCAGTGGTGTGCGATGGAGGAGAAGCGGGGTACAAAGGCCGAAGCTCGGGCGGTACAAGCGAGGAAGGCAGAGAGGGTTTTCTGCATGGGATTGAGGTGGATATATGCGCTTGAATTATCGCGTACCCTGCCTTAGGTAGGCAAGCGTGTGTGCCATGTGTGGTTGACGACCGATGCTGGGCATATACACGCGTGTAGGCTGGAGGAGAATGGCGGACGGCGTATCGGAGTGAGCTGAGCACAGCGGGTCAGCTCCTACATACGCCTCGAGGCACCACTGGCACGCACCATTACGACAGCGTCAACGCGTTTGAGCCGATACATGATGTGAAGGCTGTAGAACAATGCCGGGCAGTGGACGGTGCAGGCTTGGAAGTCCAGCGCGAATTCGAATGCATGCGCTTGGCGGCTGGGGCCGCTGGGCTGGACGAGCGAGGCGATGGGAAGACATGCCCTGAGGAGCGAAGGCGCCGACGCAGTCAGAAGGCCGTCAAGGAAGGGTGCAGAGGTGCGATTTGGAGTCAAGCGCGCCGCTGGTGGTGGTGCGGAGACAAGAAGCGCCAGTGACGTTGTAAGGCCTAGATTGGGTTTATCAAGAAGAATTACATGAGCATAGTAAGGTCAAATCATTACAAAACAGTAAACCTAACTTGGCACAAGTCGAACGGAATGAAACGGAGCATCTTTGGAGAAATTGCCTAATTGGTTTCCAAGTACTTAGAGTACTACACACTTGAATACTACTAAAGTTGTCTTTATTGAACTACCTATTGAGTGCTTCTACCTATTGAAGTGCTCCAACGTCTTGAAAGAACTGCGCACCCTTTTTGATCCCATCAATTGTGTCACGTGACCACGTTTTGCGACCGAGTTCGGCAAGCCCAAGCTAGTGTGATCCGAATCGATTTGGATTGATTTTGGCCCAAAGTCTGAAAGATTTCTAAATAAGGCAACTTTCCAACAACCCTTGCTACACCACTCTGAACCCCCGACTAAGTCCTAATCGGACTAAACCCTACCCAACTCAAAGAACTCCTGTGCGTTTGTCCGGACAAAGCTGCTCCTGACTACGTACAGTGGATAACATTTTATCCAGCCGACAACGTGGCGCCATTTATAGTGGCGGCGACGTCGAGCAGCTGATGGGTTTGTCGGTGAAGCTCGCGGCGGATATCGTGCTCGTGCAGAGGTCCGATCCGGCGCTCACGATGTAGGGTACGAGGCTCGTCCAGAACACGCGACGCAAGATGAGCCTTGTGGGGAGCTCGTGATGTCATCCCGAGACTCGTGTGATCCGCGAGGCCCAACGATCATTTGGCAGTTTTGGTGATGATATATCCACATTCCAGGTGTGTCTGCGACAAGTCCTCATTCTTGCTGTTCGCTGACAACGTACTCTTGTCAGTCGGTACCGACCTCACGCTCCCTCCTCCCTTTACTTCACCAAAACATCATCCACGGCATCCCGCTCAACTATCAAGACGCATATATCCACCTTGTCTACTGGAGTCCGTTGGGTGCCGTTGGGAGCCGCTGGACACCGCGCTTTTGTGGTGGACGGGTGAAAACAGCCAATTAATTCATAACAAATCATCAGAGGGTGATACTGTAGCATTATATTCAATTCACTAGTCACAGTCACACCGAAAAAAATCTAAGAGCGGATTTAATTTTTTCTCAATTTATCCGATTTTCTGGGAGATCATGATGCCATCAATTTAGCGAATTGAATATAATGCTACAGTAATCTCACATCCAGACTGGATTCGGCCGAGAACTGGACCGAACCGAACTTGACTATCACTACTTGTCAACTAGACATTAATACTACATCCTCTTTAGGAAAGAGAATTTCCTATTTCAGCAATGTAAAGTTGTCACCAAATCTCCTCGTCGCTGTCCAGATCCCCGCGATCATGTAATGATTCCTCGTCATCAGATTCTTCCCATAGCTCCTCCTCCAGCTGCCCATCCCCATCCCCGATTAATTCAACCGGCGCTGGGACTACCCGAACCCGCCTCCGTCCCTTCGCCAACCTTGGCTCGGTCTCAAGATGAGTGGTCAAAGGTGTCTTGGCTTGGCTTGCGCTGGCTTGAGTAGGCTCAATCTGGCTTGAATCTGTGCCAAATCAAGCCTACTCAAGCCTACTCAAGCCCTGCCGAGATGCAATTCTCACTGAGCTGCTCAAGCCCAGCCAAAATTGAGTTTTTGAGTTTTAAGATGGATGGCCTAAGATCAAGCCTCAAACCCAGTCAAGCCCTACCAAGAACTCTAATCTGCAAATATAAAGCCAACAGCTAAATACGCTAGCCTCCAACTCGCACGCCACGGCCAGTTGCCGCGGCCAACTTGCCGCGGCCGCGCAACTTGCCGCGGCGATGAGTGATCTCGTGCTCGGACGATGATGCCCGGCGGGGACACGCTGCCCACTTTTCAAGACAAGGGACAACGTTAAACAACTAATATTGCATGTATGAATCCTAATCAACTAGATTTATCTACTTAGTCCCGGCTTGAGTTCTTCTTCTGTGGGCTGGGTGAACGAGTCTTGAAAATCAAAAAAGGAAAACCTACAGCACTCCGAAGCTTGATAGCAGTCTGCTGAGCGACGTGATGCGCGAGTCTCTCGTTCGCGCTTCTGTGTCTCGGCCTTGTTCTTGCACAACTTGATTGCGACGGACATGATGGGCCAGCGATCCTCAAACTTGTTCACGACCGGATATTTCTGCGTCGTCTGAAAGAAGTCAATTCCCGCAAGACGGATCAAGACGATGTATACCCTCTTGAAGATCAACTCGCGCTTCTCGTCGACCTGCGCCATAAAGCTCAAGTCGGGTTCTAGATGTTTCTTCGCCAGCGCTGCAATAAACTCCTGCAAAATCACGGCGTCAGATATGTTCTGGGACGGAAGTCAAACGCGAACGCACCGTGAATTCCGCGATGAAGTCGTCGGACCAGTTCGTAGCAGCCCTGAAGACTTCCGCCTTGATTGCCCTGGCGGCGCCGCAGGGCGGCACCGGTACGAGTGAATCTTCTCCGACAGGCGTGGGTGCGCCGTCAGAGGTCGACGCGTCCGAGTCAGCAGCCTTATCGTCAGCAGCCGGCGCAGGCTTGCCCATGGCCGCGGGGGCGACAGAGCTGGCAAGCGTCGTCTTGCTTGGTGCCAGTTTGGCGCCAATAGAAGCGGAACGAGCTTCTTGGCCGGGAAACGCGGCAGAGAAGGAGCTTCGTCCGCAGACGGATCGCCGAAAGAAGGCAGATCCTCGTGCATGAGGACGCGGGGAAGATCAGGCGTGGCAATGTCGGTGTGGGCCAGGAGGAGGACGACGGGAGGGGGCGGGGGAGCGACGCGGGCAAGGAAGGAGTCGGTCGCAGACATGGTGGCTCTGGAGAACAAGCGCCGCCCGCTGCTATTGTTATATTCTCCATGCCAACAAAGTTGTCCCCATTTGGAACAACAATTGCGACCTGCACATAAAATCGCGCCCCTTCGTGGCCGAAGTCCCCCACTCCTTCGCCACTCTAACGCGTTTCACGCTTAGAACATCCAAGATGAATGTCGACCACGTTCTTGAGTTCAAGCTTGCTGGTCACGTGGGCGCGATCCTGTGCATCAGCGCTCGTGCGGACAGCAAATACCTGGCCAGCGGAGGCGCCTTTTTGCGTGTTGAGCTGATTTATTCACAAATGCAGTACAGGCTCGGATGGTACTAGAATTTGGGACCTCTCGACCCGGCGTGAAGTCCAAACCACGCGCTCGCCCAACATTCGTGGCGCGACAACGCGCTTGCTGTGGCTCAAACGCGAGGACGACACCGCCGAGGCCCTTATATTTGGGACACAGGCGGGATATGTCGCATGCTGGACCGACGAGCTGAACACGAAAACGGCACGCGAGATCCACTCGTTCGAGTCCTGCCAGAGCTCAGTATGACCAGGGTGTGCGCGTCTTCAAAGAAGTTTGGTGCCTGCAGGTGACGGGAGCGCTCGAGATTACGGGGCTGGCCTTCGACGCAATGACGATCGCCTCGCGATCTGTCATCGGGGAGGTGTCCTCCAGATGTACACGCTCACGCTCTCAGGGATCAAAATCCACAAAGATGTGTACTCGTGGGTGATTCCAAACTGCGTTCCGTCCGGCATCGAGTTCGGAGCCATGTCTGGGAACGAACGCGAACTGATGGTGTTCTCCCTTCACTCGGGTCGCGTGTAAGTGATTCGTCGCGTCGTTAAAATAAGAGCTCACCGACTTTGGAACCCAAGGTATACAGTTCGAAGCAATCTCCCGCCGTCGGCTGACAACGCATGGAATCTCGGATGCTTGATGTACGTCTTCCCGAGCTCCATGAGGGTGGCATTGGCTGATTCATGGCCAGCGGCGACGTGGTCATGGACCTTGCAAATGGTGTCATTTGCATCAACGACCCCGCCACTGGAGTTCGTCTGTACAGGCTTGGGGACCACGAGTGCCTCAAGAGCTTCCCAGTGCCCGTTACGAAATCGCTGCGCGTGCGCCAAGCGTGCCTCGGCGATAGCGCCTCGACCATCATCAGCGGGAGCGACGCTGGCAAGCTATTCGTCTCACGACCGCCGCAGCGGCGAACTCGTCAACGAATTGAAGGTCGACGATACAGAGTGGGTGCAGACGGTCGCGGTGTGTATATTCGTCGTTAATGCCGCAGTCCGTGCTGAGAAACGAGTAGGCAGGAGATGTCGGTGGTGTTCCTCACATTTTTGCGGCGAAGTCGCGAGATAGCTGGGACCAACGAGATTTTCGTGTTTGCCAAGAAATTGAGTAGACGCCGCTTCCTTGTTCAGGTTGCGGCCGCGTTTAAGCTCGTAGTTTACACGGTAATACTCGCGGCCGCGTTGGGCAATTTCTACCAGATGTACCAGAAGATGACTGAGGATAGGTGGTAGATAGATATCGTTGTGTCGAATAGTCCAAACACGATGACATGCATTCGAATGAGCGCATATGGAGTGATGGACTGTGAATGGAAAAATGAGCGATGAATGAACCCATCGGCGAGAAAGGCACTCACGATGGTGATGTGGACCTGCGTGCGATGGGGTTTGCGCTGCGATAGTGATTGTGGGCTAGAAATAATTGAGCAAGGAAAGACGAAGGGCCGAAAAGCGGCGCACAATTCAACGTGGGGCTCGATGCTGGCGATATGAGAAGTGGGTGTGGGCTGCAATGAGTGAGTAGAGGACGAGTAAGGGTAGTGAATCGACGCACGCAATTAGTTTACCGCGTATATTCTGCCACGTCAAAATTGACGGTTTTGCAAAACCAGGCTGCGGCCGACTCTTCCATCGTGAAACGACTGGAAAAAGGCGGCCAGAGCCACGCTGGGGAACGCCCAGAGGCTAGGTCGAGGTGTTGCGGAAGCCCTCCCATCGTAAAACGACTGGGAGGGCGGAGATGGTGGTCGTTGTGGTCGAAGAGGCGAAGGCTGAGTCAGCGGCCGAGCGGCCGAGCAGCTGTCACTATTGACAGCTAATCGGCCGCTTGGCCGATGAGCTGTCGCCGCGTAATTCGCCGAGGGTTTGCCGATCTGCCGCTGGCCGCGGCCGCCCGGATCGCGGCCGCGCGGTGGCTGCCGGAGATGCCATCGTCCCCGGAGTGAGCGGCCACGACGGCTCATGCAAGTAGCCGCCGTCAGCGACTCCCCAGGATTGTGGCCATCGGCGACAAGCCCATCCATGAAGCCGCAAGCGCGGCCGCGCTCGGCGAGAAAGCTGAAGGAAGGGTGCTTATTGGGTACTCGCCTACATCGTGAATGTCTCCCCGCTGCCGCAACGGTTAACTCCCTTAGCGGCTTTCTCTTGTACTGTTCTCACCGCTTCCTGCGGTTTCTGGTTCGAACCTCAATGTAGTCATGCTGCTTTTTTCGACTTTTCTTGCCTCTAATGGTACGAGCCTTTCCCTCTTACTCAGCTGCAAACCTAGTCGAGGATTGAGCCAAATTCCCGATGTTGCCGATGGTCAGCCTCTGATGATCCCGTCGGCCTCTGATACCTTCGTCGGCCGCTCTGCACCTGCGGTCGCCGCTCGACTTCGCCGACTATTTGCCGATGTGCCGCTTGCCGCGGCCGCGCGGATCCCGGCCGCGCGGCGGGTTGACGGAGATGCCATGGTCCCGGACTGAGCGGCAAGTGAGCGGCCACGACGGCTAACTGCATTATGGCGCGCGCAACCGCGCCCGTTCGGCGGGATCTCAATTTCTTGATCATTTCGACATGTGCTGATGCGCCCGTTGCGGGGTTAATTGTTCAACGCGGTCCGACACAAAAGACTAGTTGATGCGCCCTAGAGCGCTCTAATTGTTTATACATCAGTGGATTTCTACACAGACAATTACACGCGAAGTTCTCTTCAGATACAAAAGCCCTACTCAACGAGTCCTCCCAGTCATCGTTCTCCATCCCTTTCGACGTGTTGTACGGCTCGAAGCCTCTCCCTGCAAACGCGCAAGCGCCCCTCGTCGCTCCCACTCTCAGCACCATCTCCCGAACTACCACTTCCATCACCTTTACCGCGTTTCACGCGTAAAGACTCGTCCATGGACAACGACAATGATATGCAGGGACGCCCACGACCCGCCCCCGAGACACAACGCGCGTCGAAGAGAGCGGTCGTTGCAGGACCAGAACGTCGGAAGTTCGATGAGGTATGTGATGAGTTTGGATTCGCGGCTAGCGTAAAGCTCAGTCTTGTTCCAGGCACAACAGGACAGCGCGTACTACAAAGAGCAGGCAAAGGGAGCAATCAACAAAGCCAAGGATACCCAACTCGATGCTCGCCAGTTAGCCAAGCAAAATGCGGCCCTCCAGAGGCTGCTCGAGGATACGCAGCGCGTTGGCGCGGAGAAAGACGTGCAGATCCACGAAATGCAAGTGTATATTGCAAATACCACGGGCCAGATGGAGTCCATGCAGAAGACGGGGTCGGCTTTAGAAGGAAACCTTTTGGAGAACCAGAAGAAGATGGAGGCAATGGTGAGTCCTCTCGACTGCTCTCCGCGATGCCGCTTAGCCATCTTCAGCACGCGCAAATGCAAGTGCAGCATGCGCAGATGCAGGAGCAGCACACGCAGATGCAAGCGCACCATGCGCAGATGCATGAGCTTGCGATCACCGCGGCCACCCTTCAGCGCACCGTGGTGAGTGTTGAAAGCGCACCGTCTATGACTATACCTGTGCTTACGTTCGAGTAGCTTGAACGGGACAACCAGGTCGTCGAGCTACACGCCCAGGCCAAGATCGCAGCAAAAAAGCTAAAGGCCCCAGCCCAGCCTTGGAAACCAACGTGCCAAAGCCAGCTGGACCTGCTCCGGAACGCGAGCAACAACATACCCGGGTTGCCCCTCGATCCCGTTCCTCACGGTCGACGCGGCAGTGGATGTGTTGTTGGAGGAACCGAGGCGCCGGCGCGCGTGCCCCCGCGAGCTCGTCCCAAGAGCTTGCGAACGAAGTCGACGTTGACGTGGATGCGTTGGCCAAAGGACTAGGCAATTTGAGCATGCTCGTAGCCACTGGCCAAGTTAAGATCATCCTGGGTGGGAAGGGGAAGAAGAAGACGCGGCTGAAGGGAGAATTGAAGAAGGCACTTAAGCCAGTCGGAGAATTGAAGGATTGGGCACATCGAATGCTCCGAGACGCGACATACGAGATCTTCGACGTCAAGCAAGTCAATGACTTTGCCTTGCACAAATCCGCAACCCCAGAAGAAGTCACTCGATTCCAACTGGAAAACAGAGGCACACTCGACGACGACGACGACGACGACAACGGGGAAATTGAGCCGCCAAAGATCCCTGGTCAATGGGACTTCAACGACGAAGGAGATTATCTCAATTCCCCGTGGAACCAAGCATTTCTCGCGGTTATCGTCAACGCTGTGGTTTGCAAAGATGCGAAGGGAATGAACTATGTAGGGAAGGGAGATATTGAGCGCGAGTATTTGGAGATGGTGGTGGTCAAACAGGTGCAGAGCATCCACGTGCTGTGGTACAACTTCCAGCCACAAGAAATCCCCGAGGCACACCGGATGGAGACGTGCGCCGAAGCCATGGCGCGGGTACAGTTGATGCTGGACCAGCAACGCAACACTTCCAAGTCCATCAATGCACAGCATGCGGTGAGTGTACATTGCTTTTGTCGTCAGAGACAGGTTCACAATGAAATAGACTTGGCACCGCCGTGCTCGAACAATTGCCGCCGTTCTCTTTATCAAAGAACAGGACGGAGCCCGCGATCTCGCAACCTGGAAGCGTATGGAGGAGCTCGTTGAGGTGCTCGGTGCACAAGGGATGTCCGAGGAGGAGGAATCAAGAGTCTTGGTGCAGGGGAAAAGTGTGAAGAAGTACGAGATCAGGCTTTGTCTCTGGCGTGCGCCAGAAGTCGCCAAGTACATGCACTTGATCGACGCGCAGACCGAGCGTATGGACAAGATCCACAACGGACGACACGCGGCGATCAGGACGCGCGGCAATCGGGAGGGCGACAGAAACCTGCCGAAAGGCTTGCCTCGCAGCTTGTATAACGTGCAGTGGCTCGCGGCGCAACACGCGGTGTACAAGAAGTCCCTCGATATTTCGGAGGAAGCATTCGAGCTTTTCGTTGCAGCGACCGAGCGCATGGCGGAGAGCTAGATGAATGGACGATATGATTTTGTTGACCAGACGAATGGACGATACGTGATGTTGTTGCATCGTACGGATACACGAGTACGTCCTGTTGTTTGTTGCATAGTACAGATACACGGGTACGACGACCGAGGTGAATTCGCGTGGTTTAAGGAATGTCGACGCCTGGGAGTGTAAAGTGAGCAAGGAACGATTCGACGAGAATAAGCCACTTACGATGATGGCGCGGGTCTGGAGTGGCCGGAGAGACCTGCGCGCAATACTGTTTGGGATGCAATAGTGTTTGTGAGCTGGGAGAGAATGAGCAAAAGAAGGCAAATGGATCGAAAATCGCACCATCGCGTTTTCGGGGTTCGTCAACGTGGGGCTCGACGCTGGCGATATGAGAAGTGGGTGTGGGCTGCAATGAGTGAGTAGAGGACGAGTAAGGGTAGTGAATCGACGCACACGATTAGTTGACCGCGTATGCTACGACGCCCGAAATCGACGGTTTTGCAAAGCCAGGCTGCGGCCGCCTCTTCCATCGTGAAACGACTGGAAAAAGGCAGCCACAGCCGTGGTGGCTAGGTCGATGGGTTGCGGGGGCCCTCCCATCGTAAAACGACTGGGAGGGTGGCGATGGTGGTCGTTGTGGTCGAAGAGGCAAAGGCTGAGTCAGCGGCTGAGCAGCTGTCCAAGCAGCTGTCACTATTGACAGCTAATCGGCCGCTTGGCCGATGAGCTGTCGCCGGTCGACTCACGGACTATTTGCCGATGTGCCGCTCGCCGCGGCCGCCCGGATCGCGGCCGCGCGGTGGCTGCCGGAGATGCCATCGTCCCCGGAGTGGCGGCCACGACGGCTCATGTGGTAGCCGTCATCAACGATACCCGATGATTGCCGTCCGTCGGCGACTGGCTCAGTCATGAAGCCGCATGAGCGGCCGCGCTCGGCGAGACGGCTGGAGAGCCGAAGAGAAGTACGCTCCTTACCTACTGGGCTACGACGCTTAGTGTCTGCTTGGTGGCGGCGGCTGACTCCGTTCGGTCTCCGTTTCTCGGGCCTGCGAAGGTTCCTCGTTCGAACCCCATAGCGGCTTTTCTTGAGGTCACCCATCTTTTTCTTGCTTGACCTCATGGTCAAGCCAAACTGCCTCCCTTCGTTACCAACACCTCTATTGCTTGAGGAAACAAGCCCGGAGGCCTTGGCCAATTTTTTTGAGAGGTTGCCGATCGTCGGCCGCATCCCCGAGGTCACACGTCAAGGCACTGATCGGCGTTTTCAGCTCTTCACCACAAACCACCACCATCGACCAGCCTGGCGCCAACGCTCAACGCGTCCCCAAACCATCCAGACGTTTCACGTTGGGTGTCCAACCTCGACTGTCCACGCAGACGTTTCACATTGTGTGCTTGCGCAAACTGAGTCAACGAAAATGGCCTTGTCCGTCCCTTGCGTCCTCGTCCGCTTCAGTAACCTCGGCGACTTGAAAAGCCAGCGGTACGTCTCCATCCTCGTAAACCTATCACCACTGATTCTTCCACTAGCCCACTGCTTCTTTCTCGGGCCTGGTCAAGGGCCACAGCAGTGTCTTCTTCGTTTTTAACGGAAACCACAAATTCATCAAAAACATCCCTTCCCTCCCACAAGCACTTCCTGCGTTTTCTGCCCGGGGAAACCCACAGACAATGTCCTGGATCGACCCTGACTTTCCCCAAGCCATCCTCCTGCCGCGCATCCCCACTTTCGACGGACCCGGCGCCCTTTTCTCTTGCCTCAATATCTCAAAGCGAGAACTCGAGGAGGCTCTCGAACTTGTCCCTCCCACCGAGAATACCTGTCAGCTGAACCCGTGCATCGCGACAACATGGGTCCGACTGGAGGCGCTCTTGTACGCGATTCTCCGGTGGTTATGCCAAAAAATCCCGAAATTCTGCGGCACGAGTAGCTATATGCCGGCGGCGCACCACTATTCAGAGAAGAATATCAACCGCGAGCGTCTTCTTGACAGCATCTTCAAGGCTAGAGACACCTTTGTCGTCATGTATGCCAGCATCGTGTTGCGCGTGCTCATTCTGGATGACGAGTCGGGCACGGGCTGGCGCGAGGACATGCTGAAAAGCGCTCGGGTCCATCGTCAGGGCTGGGACGCGCTCGACCGCCTCATATCGCAGTCCCGACACGACCCCGTGGGCGGTATCCTCGATCTTTTGAGCCCAGGCGCGCTCAAGAACGTGTTCTTGCTCAACTGGGTATATGCGTTGGCGGTCAAGCAAGAGGTACCTCTCTACATCCGAATCGACGAGACCATCCTCTCCGACTTCCTCCGTTTCTCGATGTGCCGAGACGTCAGGCTCGACCTCGAGCCCAAGCATCTCGCTGCGCTCCAAGACGTACACGAGAAATTTGCGACGACTCTCTTCGTCTACGTTGACCCAAACATGTGTCGCTGGGGCATATTGCGCAACTTTGACTATGTCACCCCGCGTTTGCACCCTCGCGTCGAACCGCTGAGTGGTCAAAAGCAAGACGAGATGTGGAAGGACTTCTTCCATCGCCGCGACATCACAAATGCGTGGACCGAAGAGAACGAGGAGCCCAAGAGGAAGCAGTCGCGGCTGGCCCGGGCCAAGGACGCCGCTTGACCGCGAGACCCCGACGAAAAAGTCCACAGTTTATGAGTGGACGGACACCAACGGCGATGGCTATTACATTCGTCGCAAGGTCAACTGTGCGGAGGTCGAGGATCTCTGGGATCTCTATTTGGCTGAACAACGCGTCTTCGACATGTTTGCAAACGAATGGGATCTTTGCGCCCCGCTGGTGCCCCGCTCGTGCCCAACGCCATCGACGACAGAGCTTTGTCGGAGATGGCTGAGGACATGGAGGCTGGCGACTTCAGCGCAGCCACGTTCGGCTACGCGCTGTTCGCTGACGACTACGACCGCACCAACGACGACGGTTTCGCCCCAACGATCCCCGCAGACCTCTCTGCGGACCTTTCTGCTGCGTTGGAGAACGCACAGGCGATTGGCGAGACTCTGCTTGCAGCCTACAAGGAGGCCTACAAGGACGTCGACTTCCGTGTTGTCATACCCAGGGCTCCGCAGGGTGCCGCTGCGCTCAACGCCAGAATCTAGCTTCGTTTTGGACTCACGCCGCAGCCATTCCTCAATGGCCCGATGTGGAAGCGCAATACTACTCTCAATGCTCTCGGCGCAGATGACTTTGACGGGGATCCAAGCCTGGCGGTTCGCGCGTTCATGAAGCAGATCTGCAAAGCAGACCGTATTGCGGACGTCGAGCTTCCCTTCGATCTCGGCAACATCCCTGACCTGCTGTGGAATCAACGCGGCGTCGAGGTCTACATCGTCAACCGGCCCGACAAAACAGAGGACTATGCTCGCTTCGCTTTCCTGCTCCGTCCGCTTGGCCAAGGATACGACGACGAGCGACGGATCCTTGTGTTCCAGGCTGTGCCTGTTCTATACGTCTTGCGCGAGAGGGTCAGGGACTGGGCGGCTATCGTCAATGTTCTCTTCCAAAGTGGATGCGAGTTCCATGTCGCTGTCAAAGGCAGTCTGCAGAATCACAACCCGCGCCCAGAGCCACATTGCAGGACCATGGGCATCCGGTGGCCAAAGTACGAGCATACTACGGTGTCGGACTATAGGCAGTGGATCAACATGAGCTACGAGTTCCTCGTCTTGCCCCGAGGCATCCTGGCCGTGCAAGCGGGCGGTCTCATCGCGCGGATTGCACTTATCGTCATCCAAGATGCCGCAGCACGCGTGGGGGCGGATGTTGTCAATGTGCGTTCTGGGACTGTGTTGCGCCTACCGGGGCCTGATCAGGCTCTCTTCTACGAGCGCTTGACGCAGGACGAGGAAGATCTGCTCTGTGGCCTCTTCATGGTCGCCACCGGTAAGTCTCTGTGAAATAACAGAGGGACATTCACTGATTTTTTTAACAGGTCAAAGGGATCCCAGCGATCCGACCGGACGCCAGCACTCGCGTCTCTCGTTCTTCCCTCTCCCCCCGGCCTTTGAGACGTCGGGCTACAACGTTGGCTGGTGGTCGTACAACTGCGAGAAGTGGTTCAGCGAGCTATTGTTGGACATGGAGGACGGCAATGCCACCTTGCGGACACAGGCAGAATGGCGGAGCATGCTGCGCAAGATGCACAAGTCCTGCAAGGTCAACCAAAAGCAGAACCGCCTTGGCCGAGAGTACCTTCTTGCGCGCTGCTCATCGAAGATCCCGTGACCGCCGCCGCCATTTTTTTTACGATGCAAAACTCATGTTTTTTTTCTACTCGCGAACACTGTACATAGTGTATTTTTCCTTTGTTTTGCAAATTGTACACTATATTTATCATCCTTGAGTGAATGTTCTCTGTGCGGCCGTGCGAGTGGCCGCCTGCGCGGCCGGATGGGCGGCCGCTTACTATTTTGAGTGAAAATAGATCCGCTATCTAGGCGCCGATTTTGGCGCCTAGATAGCGGATCTATCTTGGCGCCCGTTTTCTGTTCCATTTTTTGAGAACAAATGGGCCAAGAAACGGGCGCAAAATTGTGATCCGATTTCAGTCCCGATCTTGCGCTATTATCTTGCCCCTTGTTTGGCCGAGAAAGGGCGGCTTGATTGGTGCCGACATATCACTTAGATGAGGAGCCGACTTTTGGACCCATATCTATGCCTGATCTAGTTCAAAATCAGGTCGTAGTATAAAATTTGTATCTAATACACAAAAAAAGCGTTTTTATCCAGGCCAATATCTTGAGTCAATAAGATCCAAAAATGAACCCCATTTTTGGCTGAAGTGGCGGAGTGCGAATCGTCGGAGGTTCTATGAATCGCGCACTCACAGAGAGTGCTGCGGCGAGACTCCGGCCTCAACTCGGCTCGTCAGATGCTGCGCAGAGGCAATGTGCCCTGGCGCGAACTATCGGTGCGTGAAAATAGGCAACAGCGCCTCATCGCATGGGTATTTTTAGGGTCTCCTAGCGCTCGGCTGTCATACGCCGATTGATGGGCAGATATTTTCTCTTCGACCCCTTCCTATCCTCTTCCGGCGTTTCATCGTCGCTGTGCTGTAGCCCGTAGCAGCTCCCGCGTCAGCGCTTGTACCTGTCCCCTCTCCTCTTCTTCTCCGCCCTTTCTTTCTCTTTCTCTCTCCCGGCGAGGACGCGGAGCCGGCCGACCGACAACACGCACAAACTAGACGACTAGGCGAGGCCTCGGAGACGACGGATAATGGCGATTCTATGGAATACGACGAAACTGGGCTCGTTCTTCGTGCGTTCATACTCTCAGCCCCTTTCCCCGCCTTGGCTCAACTCCACATAGACCACACACACCCTCCCCGCACCTACCACACAACACACACTCGGCGGCGGCCGTCGCGGTCGGCGAATAAGCTGGCGGGGCTTCCTGCTGAGCCCGACGCGCCTATGCACCATCCTGCTGACGGTGGTGATATCGTTCTGCACGATAACGCTGCTTCTGCGGATGAGCGACGTGAGCGTGCCCGTGTCGGTACCGTCGTTAGGGGCCGTCGGCGGGCGGCTCGGGAGCTTCGTCGCGGGGCACTGGCGATTGGATTCGGACGTCGACGCCGAGCAGGCGCTGTGGGATTGGAACTCGTGGGCGGACGAGCACGCGGCGCAGCAGCCCTTCCCACCGCCGTCGCCACGGCCATACGACGTCGACGGGACGACGTACGACCTCTTCCGCGCGCCGACGCCGCCGCAGGCGCTTGCCTCGCGGGTCATACGGCCGATTCGCGCGCATGCTGCGATCCCGGACTCGTGTATCGAGCATTGGGTGGCGACGGGCCGGTGGGAGACGCCTTGCGAGAAGGGGATGGTGCAGGATAGTCGGATCGACTTGGTCTGGGTCTGGGTGAATGGGAGGTGCGTTTCTGCTGTCTCGAGGCTTGTTTTCTTGTTCATTGAGTCTGCCAGCGACCCGTTACATTTCGCTTCCCGCAACGACTTGCTGGAAGAGACTGGGTACGGCAACGCCAAAGAGGCGCGTTTCCGGGAACACGACGAGCTACGGTTCTCGTTACGGGCCGCCAAAACCGCGACGGAATGGTGGACGGACAGCGTCTGGCACGTCGTCACTGGCGACGTTGCTGCTCCGCGAGGTGTTGGGACCGAGCTGGATCGCGAGCTCGAGCTCGAGCTTGCTGCTCAGCGGGAGAAGGAGCAGGCGGATGCTCTTGCGAAGGTCGCCGACGATGGAATGGAGAAACGGGCGGTGCTGCCTGTGTTTGGGAAAGAGGACGACGTGGCTGTCGCGAAGACCGATTCGCAAACGGTCGCGCATGCTGGGCAAAAGCGGCTCGGGCTGGTCCCGCAGTGGCTAGACGTCGACTGTGCTTTCGATGGTCGGAAGCGGGGTGTGCCTAAGAGCAAAGGGAGTGAGCCGCCGATAGTGCTGCACCACGGTGAGTTGTCGTTGCCGCTCTAGCTTGCTTCTGCTAACGCGTAACAGACACCCAGCTCTTCCGCTTCTCGTCCAACACCACCTCGACCCCAGCCGACGCAGCCGAGTGGCTGTCGCTCGTTTTGCCGTCGTTTAACAGCCACGCAATCGAGTCGCAGCTATCGCATCTGCCACCATCGTCACCAGCATTCCAGTTGGGCGTCGCCGACCAGATCGTCGCGTGCAACGACGATGCGTTCCTCACGCAGCCGACACCGCAGAGTGCCTTCCATACGACGCTGTATGGGCCCGTCATGCGCATGGACGTATCGCTGCTCGTCGGTGGTGACAACACCGGTGCGGGCGACGGCGGTGGTGAATGGCGAAGCATTCCTTGGAGCGGGCGGTTACTCGGTACGTTATTCGTCCGAGCATTCGTCTTCTATGTGCTAATGCTGCTTCTAGACGAACGCTTTGCTACCCGCAAACGACCCTACACCAAACACATCCCACGCGCCATGTCCCTCCCCATCCTACACGAGTGCATGCTCGCCTTCGCGCCCTTCTTCGCCAACACCCCGCTCTCGAACTTCCGCGGGTCGCACTTTGCGCCACGAGAATGGGAGGTCAACACTATCTTCTTGACCGCGCATTTCGTTATCGAGCGCCATCGGGAGGCGCTTCTATGGAGCTGGGTCGTCGGCCGTTGGGGTTTGAGCCCGCCCGGTGGGCTGGGTGGTCGCGAACGAGGAATGCTCGATATGACGGCCAAGAACGACATGTGGGCTGAGCTCGCTGGGATGCTTGGCATTCGCGATTCGGAGACGAGAGAGCAGTTGACGAAGAACGGGGCCGCGTCGAGGACGAGCCTGAACGATGTCGAGGAGACGTTGAGGAAGGCTGGTGTCCGGCCACCGAGTGCGGGTGCGAAGGAGAACGACCCGCATGGTGGGACGAGGGCCATGGACACGCGGTATAACTGGGGTATGTGTTTTGTCTTGTTGTTTGCGCGTTTGCTGACGTTGTGCTAGTGTCGCAGAACGGGTACTCGCCGACCTGGAAGGTCGTTGCGTCGCGCGTCGGCCTTGACCGCAGCTGTATCGGCCACTCGACGACGGAACCTGCGTGGTCGCTGTTCCGGAGGCTCATATTGTCGGACTGGCAATGCGGTGATCAGAGTGCGTTGCCTTCGTTTCTTGCTCGTGCAGTGCTGACGCCACGCGCTAGTTATCTCGATCCTGCTGTATGGTGCGCCGTCGGGGCTCGGCATGTTCCTCCCCGAAGCGTCGTCGCCCGTCGACATCGAGGCCAACCGGCTCGAGAACGAAGCCATAACCCTCCCACCGACCCTTCCACCCACATCACCCGCGTTCCCCTCGAACCCGCGCAACTTTGCTGCGCGGCTTATCCAGCGATACTCCTACGCGATTGGGACGTCGCCGTACTACTTTGTCGGGCCGAGGACGGCGAACGAGGCGAGGCGCCTACTCGACGCCGCGCGGAGGAAGATCGATTCGGGGACGAATGGGCGTGTGGGCGGGGCGGGGCTGGTTTGTGTGAATGATGATTTTGAGCAGGATAGGGAGGCGGAGAGTGGGGATCGGGTGATGAGGGAGTGGTTGGCCAAGACGTGGCCGGGCAAGTTGGTCTGTGAGAGGTAGTGCCGGTGGAGATAGATATACCTGTGCTGGATAATTTAGTTTGTTCTTTAGTTATTTGTGGATGTGTAGGATGTTTCGTACATAGAGAAAGACGAAAAGGAATTACAAAACTATGAACGGGTGAGGAGTAAGGACGATTCCGGAACAGGTGCCATGAACACATCTTCAATGATCTTGGGAGACCGGCCGGGATGCATCCGTTAATGTAAGCAACGAAGCGGCAATCACATCACCAAAACCGGGAACCCCGGATAAGCCCCCTGCCGAGGGGTCTTACTAGGCCCTGAAGGGTCGTGAACGGGCGGTAAGGACTTGGGCACGCCGGATAAGCCACCTTTGCTTTTGCAAAGGTGGCCGGGGTACCGTACACGGCGCCCAAGGACTTGCCGCCCAAGTAAGGCGGGTAAGCCCTGCGGAGCCGAACTCGCCGAGTAAGGCCGAGCGTGCCAAACTCGGCGCGTAAGGCCGAGTAAGCTCGGTATGGTCAGGCCGGCCGAATAAGCGCCGAATAAGCGCCGACCGCCGAGTAAGTGCCGAGTAAGCCGGCATAAGCCCGCCTTCGGGCGGCCGGCGCTTACCCGACTTGGGCCGGGCTTTGCGAACGAGTAGGACAGGTACTTGCGCCGCCTAAGGCTGAGTTGCCAGCCACGCCAGACCCGCTTCCCGTTCACCTATTCACACATCTCACTGTTGTACATGGAGAATACACTTCAATTTCATCTAATCTACGGGCGGACGGTACAGTCGGGTCTGATATGCGTGCGATAGGTGGTACAAGTGGATGCGGAGTGGATGCGATAGTCCGAGCGATGGTACGTGCGGTGGTACGTGCGGTGATACGTGCGAGTCGTTGCTGGTTCGTGGGTTCGTGGGTTCATGGTGCGGGAGAGCAAGAGAAACATCTGCAAGGAAGTGAGCGATGAGTGGCGCGCGCGGACGACGAGCACGTACTCAGGTTAGGACAGTCATTGCGATGCTAGAAACAACTTGATCAGCGAATGCAGAGATACGAACACGGAGACGCGTACCGAGTATGCGTTTGGGTGCCGAGGCGGTAATCTGCGTAGCATTTAGTTCAATGCCTAGCACAACGGAGCGCATGCACATACCGTGATATAGGCGAGCGAGAAAAGAGAGCTGCGGAAAAGATCAGTGAGTATGGCGTCGCACAGTGGGATGGACACTCACAAAAGGAATGTGCACTTGATCTAGTCTGCGGAGGTGACGCGTCAGCAACAGCTAACAAACGGCATAACAAGCTTACCCAGTGGTTGTGCGAGCAGTAAAAGAAGCCTGTGGAAGCGCGTCAGAACGGTCGCGCATGGACACGAGGGCCACTCACGAGTCAATGAGCGTGTTAAAGTTCTCGAGAACAAAACAAGTGAGCAGAACGAAAAGAGCGGAAGAAAAGGCGCACCTAAACGTTGGCAGTCATTTCTTGCATGAGGAGATCCGCCGCGTCGGGTCCAGCGTCTTCATCGTCTTCGAACGTGAGAGCATGCGACGAGAAGACAGCCCTGGACGTTATGAGCAACGTTCCGAGACTAAGCAGGACGTACTCGTTGAGCGCCTCGAGCGTCTGTTGCGCCCAGGCCTCGATACCCTCGGCTTCAGACGAGAGGAGCTTGACGACGCCGTTGAAGAGCGTTTGGTACGAGTACTTGCCGTCCTTCTTGCCCCAGTCCCCGGCGTGCAGCATTGTGCGTACCTAGAACAGCATGAGATGCGCACGAGATAACCGGGAAACATACCTGGCAAACGGCGTACGCGACCATGCGCGGTGTGAACTTGAAGCAGCGGTGCCGACGCGACGAGCACTGCGCTGGGATGGCCGGCTTGTTGGCGAGTCCCTTCTCCGCGGTCGACGGCCCAGTCCAGACATGACGGAGAACCTGCGCATGGATCAGCAACAAGAGTAGGATAGAGATACGCATTCACGCACCCGGATGACGAGGAATCCCAGGAACAGACCGTCGTTTGTCTTGCGCACGGCAGCGGGGTCCTTGTACAAGGCGGCAAAGTACTCGGCGTTGGTGAAACGCTTGGTACCTGCGACAAGCTTGGCCACAATCCTGGATACGAACGATGTTAGCAGTGTGAAAGGCAACAAACGGCGGACGCACTCCTTTGCTTCGTCGCTTTGTGGGGTCAAGACATCAGTAGTTGTAGCCGGAAGCGGGTTTGCATACCTTAGAACGAGACTGGGGACTGTTAGCACGAATATATGCGCGTCGAAAGCGACGCACTCCTTGTCCGAAGCGTCGAACTTCATTTCCGGAAAGTGCTTGAGGTCGGCCGGGGAAAGCAGGTAGTTTCGCGTCAGAGGGTGATTAACGCCGCGATGGCTCTTCTCTTCGCCGCGAATACGAGGGTGGATCGAGCCATCGGGATGCGTCGGCGGGATGAGAAGCTCCGGCGCCTTCTTGAGACGGTTCGTGTTCTGCTCCCGGACGGTTGCAGCAGCAGAGGCCATCTGCGGTGGTGTCAGAACGTCGGCGAAGCTGGGATAGAACCACGCACCTGGTCCACGAGCTCGTTCCAAACAGCTTGTTCGTAGAGATAGAGGAATTTGAGCGGAGCGTCGAATTTGTACGCGTCGTTGAACTTAGAGATGTGCTCGAACCAAACAGCGAAGTTGGCGAGGTAGCGAGCGTGATTTGCTTGGTCCTTACTGGACAGCAAATGGTCAGTTTGTTGTAATGGAAAGGGAAGAGGACGCACGCATTCGGAGGCACGACGAGTGCGTTGGGGCACCAGCGATGAGCTGCACCGTGCTCGAGCGTGTTGGGGATCGTGTCGTACGCGTGGACGGCGATAACGAAGAACTGCCCCGAGTCAGCGAGGACAGAGTAGGCGTCTCTGCGAGGGCTGAGGTACATGAGAAAACGAAGGCCAGACGAGCAGAAATGGGCACGTACTCGTATTTGGAAGACCCATTATCGTTCCCTTTGCGCCGCTTGCGGGGCCGTTGCTGCTGCTCCTCCTCATCGTCTTGATCTGCATCGTGGTCCGGCTGGGGCTGAGGCTGAGCGGTCCGCGCACGCTTCCCGTCGGAGGCACGAAGCGGGTGACCAAGAGCAGCATAGATGGTGTTGACTATGCTGCGCTCGTCCTCCACCATATGGGCGAAAGCAGCCTTGATTTGAGCGGCGGTGGGCATGGCTGGTGTGTGGAGGGCCAATGGGAGTGGCAGGGAGGGAGAGGAGCGAGGGAGGGAGAGGAGCGAGGGTGCGTGGACGGAGATGGTGGTGGTTCAGGAAAGAGAAGGGATAGGTGTGACAGCGACGCGCTGGCACTCAAGCGCGTCCGTCGCTGGGCACAACTTTGCATGGCGCTTCCGGGGCACCTCTCCGCCGCATGACAATGCATGTCCCGAGACACTGGCCAGTTTTCAGCCGGATCGGATGAAAACTGCCCGAGATCCAGCTGTTCTGTGGTCCGGTGGCTTTGACGCGCTCATTTGACGCGTCGATACGCGTCAGCGCGCTCTCTGCTCCTTGAGATGGGTCTTAGAGGTCAAGACAGCTGAGCCCTGTCCTTATTTCCGCACCAACTTGTGTGTGGGTGGACCGGAGGTCATTAGACTGATAAGGGCTGCTCACACTGCATTTTACGCGCCTGGACGACGCTACTACGCGAGTCAGCACAATGCTGTATATCTGAGGCGAGTCTAAGGTAGTATTAGACTCCATAGACACATGTCTCCCCGTGAAATAGCATCTGTAGGTAGCTGGATGTCTCGTGTTTGGCAGATGGGTGGCGATCAGCCAGCTGGAGTTTTCCGCCGCCTGCATGTATTTCTAAGCTCAGCTGAGGGTCGGGATACATACAGTAGGATCCTATGAGCACTTTCTTTAGTTGAAGCCTATTTCCCCAATGAGCCCTGCTCACAGAATTCGGTGTGCAATGTTGCAATCAAATCTTGCATCAGACATGTTTTCCGCTGCTTAGCACCTGGGGGATTCATAGTTAAGGGCTCATACTCTGCCAGCTGAAGCAAAATATAGCTCTCTATGACTTTCTCTCAGACAACTGGGACCAGTGACCACTCTATCTTATATTTTGAGCGAAAATATGGCTGTCACACATCATCACAACCAGAAAAGTTCAGGAAATTATGAGAGAGGGATGGGCTGCTAAGCTCAGATGTGTGTATTACTAGCTACTACACATAAATTTGAAGTAGAATACAAAAAATCAGTTACTTTAGAGCCAAACTCACCGAGTTATGTCAAAAGCAAAAGGGCCAGAGCCAAATCTGCTACAACAAAAACCAGAGCTAATCCAAAGAAAATACAAGAGATAAATGCATAGTAAATCTCTCTATTGGGGTGCTAGTCCAACACTATCAAGATCTGCTTCTACCCCTTCCAACACCACATCATTGTCTCCGCCCTCCGCTTCAGGATTTTCTTCTTCGTCGTTATCCCAAAATCCATCTTGGTCGTCCTCAGGTTCGCCTTCTTCGTCATTCAGCCCAACTGCCCTCGCAGCGGATGCTGCCTCCGAATCGTCGTCGTCCACGCCCACGTCCATCTCATCAATATCCTCCGCAAGGCTGTAAGTCGCGTCTTTCCAGATGTTGCGATGGCCGACCGCATCGCGTTGGTAGCGCATGAACATGTCGCGGTCGACAACACTTTGTAGTAGTGAGCTAAGTGCCGTGTGAGAATAAACTGAAAACGTACGCGTTAGCATAATAATACCGCCAATCCTCATCGCCCTCGCTCTCCCGCCGTGCAATCGACTTTGGCATGAGGTCCGCTGTGCGCCCATGCTTGAACGCCGGAATGAGATGCACACCGCGAATCAGTGCATCTGGGTTGAGAAAGCCAAACGCGTCCTCGTCCTGGTAGGGAAGGAACTCGAGACGCGGGAGACGGGCTCGTTCGGGGATGCAGGGAGACGACCGGCTGCGAGCAAGCCAGCGGACATAGAGGAATTCCATCCGGCGGAAGGGATGATCGCCCATCCGGACCCAGGCATGGAAAATTCCGACCACTTGGCCATACGCATAGGGGTGCGGGTCGCTCAAGTCGCGCGAGAAGACCATGACGTAGGGACGAGCGCGAACGCTGATGTTGTCTTGGTCGCGTTGGAGGTCGTACGTGTTGTAGTTGAGGTTCATTGTTGCGTGGGCGTAGATCTCGTTCCTCCGAAACTGAACGCGAAGCAGATCTTCGGGCGTGTAGCTGGCATCGTCGTCGGTCTCGCGGCCCTCGTAGCGGATAGCGATGTGCTCGCGTAGTTTCAGAATCCAGTTCTATTCAGTCAGTTAGAACTATTCGCAGATGAAGAATAGATATAACTGACCGGTCCAAAGGCTGGATCACCGTCGTCATCGTCCTCATTGTCCTCGTGCGGCATTCCCGGAATGTCGTCGAGTGAGTAAGGATTTCGCTGAGAGCTTGAGACAAAGTGGTGCGAGGAGGCGGGGGTGTAGGGGAGCAGGCCCTCCGACATGGTCAGCGCTTTTCGAAAGCGCGCCGTACGCGACAGCCTCGCCTTCTTTGCTGGTGCGGGTGCATCGTCGTTGCCACGAACCGCTCGCTGAGCACGCGCAGCAACGAGCTTCTTCTTCGCAAACATCGACTTCATCAGACGAATGCGCTGCTCTTGGCGGGCGATTTGCGACTCAAAATTGCGGCGGTTGGTCTTGGCGTAGAGGCGCTTGACGAGTCGATGGGCGAGCTCACCCTAAAGCAGATCAGAGCTGAGCGGGAGGATCGAAAACAGAAACATACCGTCTGCGTCGACGTCCCATCCATCGTCCCAACTTCAGGAATGACGAGCGGATAGTCGGGCAGGCTATGGTACTTGTAGGTGACGAGATTGAGGGGCTTCTCGCGGGGCACATCGTCGTCGTCGGCGGCGACGGGCGGTCGAGATGCAGACGACGTGCCAGTCTTCCGATGCCTGACACGGGCACCAAAAGCCTTGGTGGACGGAGTTGGCGCGTCGAAAGCCTTGGGCCCGCCGAGTCAGGGCCGAATAAGGCGGGAATCGATGCGCGTTTCGGCCGCGTATACGGACCGAGCGAGGCTTGGGCGGGTCGGATTCGATGGTGTAAGCCTGGACCGATGGAGTACGGGGCGCGTAAGGCTTGCGCGTCCCGAATAAGGTCCCTTATTCCGCTGTTTCATCCACCTTTCAGCAGCCATACTCGGACACAACAAGCCTTACACGCACCTTGGTCCGTGGCTCCAGCCCTACTTGCTCCTTACTCCGCGTCGCAAGGCTTCGTGGGTCCGAATCGGCGTCGTGGTAGGGTGAGAAAAGTCTTGACGTGACCGAATCCGGGCTTGGCCGATCACCAAGCCCGGATCCGGAAGGCCCACTTTTGGTGATGCATATGGCGGAGAATCTGTGCGGGCCAGTGCATTGGTAGTGCGAAATTACATGTGCTAAGCATGATGCAGACAAGACGAACATGCTAGTCTGCAGATTCCCGGATCTGCCGAAGCATGTTCAATACCTCCACCACTGCATCCAGCCATCCAGAGCTCCGGAGCTTTAGTTCAAGATCACGAACAAAGGCGGCGTCCTTTTCGCGCAGACCTGCTAACCATTCCTCTGCCTCCACCACGTATTCGGGAGGATGGTCGTCGCAACCGGATATGGAGAGCATCCGCAAACACCATTCGGGGTCAGGACGATGTTCGTCTGCCGTCTCGAAATCGTCCGGTATCAGTGCGGGGCCCCACAGTGTTTCGCGATCTTCAGAGGGCGCTTGGCGTGTTTTGATGGTGTACATGTGCCCCCAGACCACACCGCTGGGAAACGAAATCACATTGAGGGTTGGGCAAATGCGCGTCCAGCGAAGCACGCGGGGAAATTCGCCACGGATGGTTGCGACGAGCTGCTCCGAGGTGAGGCGTTCCAATGCAGACGAAGTGAGGAGGCGATTTTTGACTATGATCGACTCAAGTTTCGGAAACAGCGCAATATGAGTGTCGATTTGTTGCACGGCGGTCTATTAAATGTTGCGGCGTCAGTCTGAGTGCTTTACAAAGGGCTTGGGACCTTACCTCCGTGAAAAGGCGCTCTTGTTCTGCATTGCGTTGACGGTTAAGACCCGAGCGGGGCAAATATTGGAGAGATATAGAGTCCAGGTTCCTCCCCCCATGTCGTTCTATTGCAGGAAGCAAATCCAGCGGGAGCGTGGATGACACAGAGGTCATGGTTTGAAGGTTTTCGAGAGAACTTTGAAGTTGCGAGAAAAGTTCGGTTGCGGAACATTCTCCTGTAGCCGCCCAGTTGTGGAGGTTGAGCGATTTGAGGTTCTGGGATTTTGAGATAATCAGTGGAGCTATGACCGCAGGCCCGGTGAATGAAACCAAGTTAGGGAGCGAGGCGGGGTCATGGTACGGAAAGAAGCCTGATTCCTGATAGTCGAAGAGAAGTGGAAAAGAAACATGACGCAGCGTCGGATGGTTAGAGATGAACGTGTGGGTTGCGACCGAGTAGCGCATGGTGACAGTTTCCAGTTGCGCGCAGTGGATTAATTCCAGCGCTTCCGCGTAAACCTCCGGACCGTTTCTCAACGTGAATTTGAGGAGTCCAGGAAGGTTGCGCATCGCGCCGCCTATGAGAGCTGCCAGAGTAGCCTCTACGGCATCGATTGTCTCTTCCGAGTCGATTGCGACGAGTTCAATGTCTGCGCTGTGGAACCATCACTTCAGCTCGAACTCTGAACTCAAGCTGGATTTGCCGACCTCAGAAACACATCGGTCACTTCCTCCTCGTCGATGTTGCCATCCTGGTCGAAGATCCCACTTTTGTGAAAAGTTCAAGCTACGATGGCGGATCGTGAAGAGTAGAACCCACGAACATGTCAAGACGCCGGACCAATTTACCGTACGCGACGTTCTTTGCCAGGGTCCGGAGGCAGAGGATACAGGCATCCATGTCGTCGAAGTCATCCAAGTCGCCGTACAGGACGGGGATGCATCGATCATGGGCTTCTCGGCTGACGAGGGCCACCGGAGCCAGATCCTTCGGCGGGAGCAGGTGCAGGGCCTTCCACACAATCTCGACTGGGAGATCGAGGAGTAAATTCCGGGGTTGGGCCATTGCGTTGCGATCGAGGTGGTGGTGCGGAAGAAAACGACGAAAACGTGTAAAGCTCGTGGCCATCGCCGGCTGCCATCGGCTTCGCCGTCGGGAGAAATTTTTGGCGGGGATTTTCGCGCCCTGATCCGATTACGTGGCCCAAATTCCGCCGCTCTCCTTCTTCCATCGCCCGTGCTGCAAGATTTTTTTTCTTGCGTTCGCGGCCTCATGCATGCATAGCGCAACGAATTCCGCGCACAGGCATCCCCGTCGGAACGCACTTTTCGCTCAGCCGATTGTCTTGGCAAGCGGCCAATAAATTCCGAAAAACACACGACTGTCAGCTGCTGATTGCTCGGCATTTTTTCTGCTCTCCTTGCTTCTCTCCCCCACTACACCCCGAGTCTCATCCGCTGTCGCCTCGCCGTCTGTCCCGCTTGCGGCTTGGGCTGGCGAGATGCTCGGGCTAGCAATGCTGCCTCGCGGCATTGTCGCATCGCTGCTCCTCTTCCTGTCCGTTATGGACACGGCGCCGCTGGGGGCGACAGCGTGCATGTCGTTTGCCCAGTATTCGAGGAGGCCGCAAGGGAACTCGTCCACAGGTGCCCTTTCGTTGGTCGCGGTGCCAGACGCAGTGAGACTGACCAGGAGCAGGACCCCTTGCCCTTCCGTACATGCGCCCCGACGTGGGTTGTCGGACCTTCAACAGCAGCGCCGTCGAGACGCTCGTCGACCACCTCGTCGGGCGGATGAAGGACCCCGACCTTGCGCGGTACGTGTTTTGTCTCGCTGTTTTCCATACCCCGCTTCGGCCTCTCCTCCGGCCGGTTCTTTGCTGATCCCCGCTCCCTCTGCAGCCTCTTCCAAAACACCTACCCGAACACACTCGACACGACCATCAAGTGGTTCAACCCCGACCTCACCTTCGTCGTCACGGGCGACATCCCCGCGGAATGGCTGCGCGATTCGTCCAACCAGTTCAAGAACTACCTGCCCCTCCTCGCTTACGACGAGCCTCTGCGCGAGCTTACGCGCGGCGTCATCAACCTGCAAGCGCGGTACATCACGCAGTACCCGTACTGCAATGCGTTCCAGCCGCCGCCGGAGAGCGGTCTGCCGCCGCAGGGTGGGAGTGGGGATACCGGTGCTCACATTAGTCCGCCGGATGATCTGAAGATTGTCTGGACGTGTGGGGTATGTGTCTCTTTCTGCTCTTCGGGGTGTTTGCTTATGCGTTGTTTGCAGTACGAGCTTGACTCGTTGCTGAGCTTCATCCAGCTCAGTCGGCTGTACTACGACTATTCTGGCGACACCACGGTCTTCACGTACGACGATGGCAAATGTGCGTGGGCTTGCCTATCCTCTTCTACCGTCGTTGCTGACCGCCGCGCAGGGTTCAAAGCCATGGAGAGCGTGCTCAAAGTCATCGAGGACCAGACCATCGGGACGTTTAACGAGGACGGGAACGTGGTCTCGTACTATAACATCGTGCGTCTCTGCTTCGTCTTTGCTTCGCGGTCTCTTACAACGTCATGCAGTCCGGCCCTAAGCAGCAGTACATGAAGAACCACGGCCGCGGCCCACCAAAAGCCGCCGTCGGGCTCATTGGGACGACCTACCGCCCGTCGGACGATGTCGTCTACTTCCCGTACAACATCCCGCACCAGGCGATGGCGGTCGTCGAGCTCAAGGGCTTTGCGGCGTTGATATCGGATTTGGGGCAGGCCGCCACTGTTGCTGCTGGCACGAAGCGGCGAACTTCGTCGAGGCCCGACCCACGACAAGATGGGACGGGGGCTGAGGGCGACGCCGAGCAGGAACCACCACCCCCGGACCTCGCGACGCTGCTCGAGCGGCATTCTGGCCTGCGGCAGATCGCGCTTACCCGTTCCAAGACGGTCGAGGACGCGTTGTGGGAGTATGGGACGGTGCCGACGAAGAAGTGGGGCGAGGTTTTCGCGTATGAGGTTGATGGATATGGCGGCGCTGCGATACAGGACGGTGTGTTCTCGTTTCCTCTTACCCTTCCCCCGCCGACCAATGCTGACGGGCATGTAGACGCCAACGTCCCGTCCCTCATATCCCTCCCGTACCTCGGGTTCGTCAATACCACCTCGGATATCTACAAGAACACGCGCAAGATGTTGCTCTCGCCTACTGGCTCGGGCAACCCTTACTATGCGCATGGGCCGGCGATTCGTGGCGTGTCGAGTCCGCATATTGACGAAGCGCATGTGTGGTGCGTTGTTCTTTATCCCTCGTCTGGATGGAGAAGCTGACGAGAGGCGGGTATAGGCCGATGGGTATTGTGTCTGAGGTCATTACGGGCACGGACGACCAGGAGATACTCGACGCGCTTGAGTGGCTGAAGAACTCGACGACGGGGCTGGGGCTGATCCATGAGAGTGCGTTGCGGATGTTTCTTACGTTCTTCGTGCTGATGACCTGCGCGTCTAGGTGTACATTCGCATAACATACAAGGCAGGCCGTCGCTCCGCTCCGCCCCCGGGCCAGCTCTGATCTCTTTTTGAGATCAATGTGATGTTCACGTCCAAGTCATTTTGTTTGCGGGGCATGAAACTTCAAGCTATCTGGGCAAGGAACTCAAAATTACTCGGACTTGTAGCAACCTCCAGAAGTCTTCTGATTGGGCGACTGTGGAGTCTGCAAACCCTCCGAAGTTGAACTTGGTGTTTGGAGAAAGTGCCAAGCTCCTATTCACAGCTAAATATGTATACAGCGCAAGTAAATCATCAGCCTGCAGTCTACTAAACCACGTTCGTCGCAGACACGATGCGTCCCGGAACCTCCGGCCATCCCTTGATTCAAAGTCGCGCCATCGGCATCAATCGTCTCCGGGCAAATCCGGGGCGATTAGCCGAGTATATGCTCTAGTGGAGGTCTGAACGTACCTGTGGACCTTGTGTGCCAAGTGCAAGAGCTGGGATAGAGAGATGCTGGATGGGGACGCGTGGTATGATGTCAAGCACTTGAAGATGAGCGTTGGCGTAAATTGTGTTTGAAGGCGACCTGTGGTCGGGGTTGCGAAACAGTAAGTGGACCCGGACGCTGCAGCCTTTGCGTCGTTCAAGCCGTGGGTTGCACCCGGTGGGCTTGCCAGTACGCCCCACGGCTGCTGTGGGCTCGGTGGGGACGTCCCGGGGCGGGCTGATGGCTCGATCGTTGTGGGATGGGGTTGGCGCGATGAAATTCGACGAAGGCGGGCTGGAAAGCGCCCCCAACAATGGTTTGACCCTGATCTGGCTGTCTTGCACTCCGGGCTCGGTTCCGACATGTTCTGCGGCAATGCGATCTCTGGTAGGTTTCGGCAAATCGAATGTGGAGCTGACGATGACGACGCACCTGGTCGATGCCCGCTGGCGCATGCCCGTCCTTCTGCTGTTCCACAGCGTGCGTCTGCCCCATACCTGGACAGCGGGATGGACGGCGCACCTTTCATTCATGCTTCGGAGTAGATTTTCGGAGCCCACGCGACACGCCGGGCCAATACCGGGCTCTTCATCCGCGATACAACTGCTAGTGCTGCAACTCCAAGTCAGGCTTTGAGTGTCGGAGACAGAGGAATACGGACCGAATGTGCGAGGGACGGGCCAACGGGTGGGAGGAGGGAGGCAAGGGGAGCGGAATGGTGGAGGGAAGAGGCAAGCGGGGGGAGTCGTGGAGCGTGGCGGCGAACGTCGGTGTGGATCGGAAGCAAGTGCTCGTCACTCATGACGACGACGGACAGCATCGGGGCTGTGCGACAACGGAACTCGCCCTCTTTAGGTGTAGATCTATCATCCCACGCAAGGCTGTGTATGATTTGGACTCGATATACGACACTTTGGGCGACGTGGTCAAGACGTGGCGCAAACGTGGCGGGTGGAGCGCGCAGACAAATCGGGAACTCCGGAGCTCCGAGATTTAATTTAGATCGGTAGTGCTGCGTTAGAGAAGAGTAATACGACTATACGCGGCCTTGGTTGTGCGTCTTGCTCTCTTGTCATTCTCCTGTTGTTCTTTGCTTGGCTTTGCTGATACGTTATGCCAGTGCTTGGGCCAATGTACGTGCCATTCGCAACGACGGTTTCATGCGTGCTCACGCAAACGCAGTCCTACTTTGGCGAAGCGCTCGTCTACATCGCTGAGACGCGTCCGCACCTGCTCTTTGACGACGGTGCGGGTTTCAGTGTGAAGGGACTGTTCGAGACCGAGGTGAGTTTCTCGTCTGCGTGGTTTCGTCGCTGAAGCTGACGAAAACAGTAGTTGTCCACCGACGACGACCTCGAGATGGGGATAAGTGCGGGAGGATGGCGTGAGTGGTGGGATGGATGGTGGCTTGGGTTTTCGCAGTGGGTGGATAATATGCTGTAGGTGGTAGTGCCGTAGTGTAGCTCCCTCGAGGTCTCTCTCTGGGTAATCGGACGGTCTTGCATGCACGTGTTGGGCATCGGAGCAAGTCGGCTCATCAATGCCGAAATGATTTACTCCAACTAAGCACTTCCTGATACGCGAGCCTCATTGTCCTTAGGCGGCCTTGTGGCTGGTATAAATACCCCGGACTTGAACGAGGCGTTTCCCATCCATCAAGCCCCCCACAAGTTCGACATGGCCGCTACTTTCATCGTCTACTGCGACGGTTCGGACGCTTATGCCACCGGCGTTGATATCCCCGTCGTTGCTCAGGCGAAGCAACGCCCAGTCATCGCGACGTACACCGCCAAAGAAAATATCAACCCGCGTACGGGTAGACGCTGCCTCGCTCTCGAAGGCCACAAGGCCGACGGGGTCAAGCGACGCGCACCGAGCAATGCCACCGTCGCCCCGCGGCCGGCTGTGCCCGTTGTCCTTGCGTCTAAGACGGTGCCGGCGGAGAATATTAGCATCAACGCGAAACGGCCCAAACTCGACTCGGATTCTGGTGTCAAGCACCGTGACGGAGGGCGTCGAGTCGCTACTGGTGGCAAGCACAACAAGTCGAAGCTTCCTCGTCTGTCGGAGGAGTTCGTGCCGTCGTCTGACATCGCTGTTGCTTACGAAAAGGCGTTTGGGTTGGAGAAGGAGGTTGATCTCGCGGGATTGTTCTCCGCCGTTTCGTTGAATGGGAGCACGTCGGGAAGCACGTCGGAGGCTCACAACAACCTTTCTAAAGTGCGTTTACTTTTTTGCCCTCCTCTTTCGCCACGATGTCAGAGACTCAATCTCGCCGCAGTCCACCAGTTCGAACCCGAATGTCCGCGACTACGTTTTCGGCGAGAGCCTCTCTCGTTCGGTGGGGCTCGAGCTCCAAATCAAGTACCCCCAAAATCTTCACGACTCCGGAACGTGAACAGATTTATTCTGCTTTCACGTTCAAGACTCCGTCGCCCATCGCCTCGAAAGCCGGCTACGCCAGCTCACAAGTCTCCCCGACGAAGGCGCTAGCTTTGAAGGCGGGACAGAGGGCCGAGGCGGAGGTGCTGCGTTTCCGGTTCTAGCCAGATGTGTTGAGTGTGTCTGTCTGTGTCGAAATGCGATGGTTTCATCCAGCTCAGTGTCCATGTTGGAGTGTTGAAGCAGTAGTGATCTCATCAGTGAATATTGATGGTCTTGATGTCAGCCTCTACAAGCCTCTGAAGTCATATTTTTCAACCTAAAATGCGAAATCTCAAAGATTTCGAGGGAGAGACTGCTTCATACGAGCCCTTCGCCTCATCCCGTCTGACCTGAACCAGGTCCGTCGAATTGCCTTTGATGAACCGTTAACGCGTTGTCCCTTACTTATTTACGACCAGTAGCACACGATATAAGGCGTGGAATTAATTTGGATGCTATTCGAATGAGCTGGAGATATTCTATGTTACACGCATTCTACCAAGAAAATATTTCTGCGAGCAGGCAGTGGAACTAATACCCAATTCTAGCACGCTGCATCCCCCCAACCAACTCGTCCATCGCCCGACGGACAGACCCAAATCGCGTAACCCCACACTTCTCGCTCTCCAAATGGGACCACAACGAGCTCAGCGTCTGGAATCTGCGCATGCACGTCTCCCCGCGACAGATGTACACCTTCTCCTCGTGTTTCGGGCTCGCGAGGTGCTGGTTGAGTCCGGCGAGGGTGGTGAACTCGCGATGGCAGAGGTAGCATTCGTAGCCGTAGCCGTTCCAGGAGTGCTCGTTGGCGGAGAAGAGCGTGTTGGTGCGACCGTCGCCGGCGGTGATGAGGCGCGACGGGTCGGTGATGAGGTTGCGGCGGTCGTTCTCGCGCACGAAGCGGTTGACGCCTTGGCGCGTCATCCCCGAGACGCAGGCGCCCGCCTCGAGGTGCGCCGTCATGGAGGAGACGTTGATGAAGGTCTGGGTGCAGCCGCGTCCCGGGCAGCGGATCGTGCGCTCGACGTGGATGGAAGAGTTGAGATGCGAGGTGAGGTTCGCGGCGGAGACGAAGAGGCGGCGGCACGAGGCGCAGTAGTGGTGCAACGGCGACTGGCGCCGATGCTCGTGCAGGCCCGTTTCGTTCTTGAACACGCGGCCGCATGGCGAGCAGTAATCGTGCTCCTGCTGGTAATGCTCCTCCAGCCAACCCTCGTCATCGAAGTGCTCATCGCAGTACTGGCAGTAGGAATGCGCGCGGCTCTGAACGAAATGCTCCTTGAGCCCGAGCCACGAGGAGAAATCGAGATCGTGCTCGTTACAGATCCAGTGGCGATCTGACTGGCGCTCATGTTCTCTCAGCGCGTAGAGGCTGTAGAAGTCGCGATTGCAGCGCGTGCACTCGTAGTATGGTGCCATGATGCGAGACTTTACGTGCGTACAAGGTCGAAGAATTTGATGGGGGAAATGAGGGCCTGGCGCGGCGCAAAGAACCGTCCCTTATATACCTTTTCCGCAGCACAGCATGACTCATTTCGGAGCTGCGGCACAATGATCCGACGTCTGACTCCTGTTCGCAGCTTTGCAGCGCGTTGTCTTCCTTTGCAGGCAGGAGAGAGGATAGATTGTGTTGCCTGCATTTCAACTTGCTTGGTCTTTTTTTCCCTCTCAGAAACGCTTGTTGCAAAGCCTTGAAGAAACTTCCAGAATATTCTGCAGTCTTCCGGCAAGCTTCGGAATTGATCAGGCAACAAGTTTCCAACCGTTATACTTTCGTCTATAGTTCATGAACGTGCAAGTTGTACAAATACATTTTCCGTTTGTCCTTATATTCTGCTTATCCCAGTTGTCACCTTTCAGAGCACGACACACTTGCAACACCCGGCCCCTTCGTCGTCGTAGTTTTCCGGCCCGTCCATCTCGCGCTTCCCGTCGCCGCGTCGGCCGGATGCCATTTGCTACGAAACGGATCAGCTGGGATGAAACGAAACGGATGTAGACGAGGGTGAAGATCGACGGATGGATAGATGGAGGACAGATCCAACCCCAGCCAGGCAACCGAGGTTTTGATGACCAAGAAGAGAAGACCGCAGACGCACCCTCTCCCGATTCGCCTTCCGAATCTCCCTGATGAGATTCGTGAAGGCATCCTCGACGTTGATACGGTCTTTAGCGGAGGTTTCGATGAAGGTGCAGCCAAGTCGGTGCGCGAGGATACGTCCGTCTGTACACGTCCCGTCCGGCGTCAGTCACCCTCGGTACAGTACACATCATCGTGGCGCAGACGCACCATTCGCGGGCACCTGCCGCTCAAACTCCATATCGCACTTCGTGGCGACGATGATCACCGCGGGGAAGACATCGACGTCCTTGACGCGCAGGATCTGCTCGTAGAACGCGGGGACCTCTTCGAAGGAGTTGCGGTCGTTGATGGCGTAGACGATGAGGAAGCCTTCGCCGTGGATCATGTATTGCTCGCGCATGGCGCTGCGGACTGCGTTAGCGCGTGCGCGTATGGGAGGGCAAGGAGGCGCACCGGTATTCCTCTTGTCCTGCGGTGTCGAGGATCTCGAGCAGCGCGACTTCATCGTCGATTACGCATTGTTTGCGGAAGAAATCTGAGGGTGGGTGCTTGTGTGAGAGTGTGAGGGAAAGTGTGTGGGGCGCGCACCTTCGATGGTGGGGTTATACTCGTCCGGGTCGAAGCTGTCTGTTGCAGCGCGTTAGTAAGGCGCGGCGCCGGTGCGCAGGGAAGCGTCAGGACGCACTTTGGACGAAACGAATGGTCAGGGCCGACTTGCCGACACCTAGACGCAGCAACTCAGCACGGGGCCAGAGCGAAGTAAGTGGCGACGTACCTCCTCCACCGACAATGACGAGCTTGTACTCTCGGAGGAATGTCGCGAGGCTCATGGTTTCGGGGGAAGGAGAGGGACGAGGTCGTGCTTCTGCGCTTGTCGTTAATGAAGGAGGGGTATGAGAGGCGGTGACTCGCGATTGCAAGGGCCAACAGCTTGTCAAGTGGGCTCCTTCCTGTCGTGTACACTGCTGTATACGTAGCGCAAACAGCAGTTGGGCTTCCGGCTTCTTGGACAGCTGTGGATGGAGACGCGGTGAGCAGACAGACTGGTCGGCGCAGCAGTAGGGCATACCAGGGAGGCGCGCGTGGGGACCGAGGGTGGGATGGGAACGGAAGCAAGTCGCGGAAATAGGGCTGTGTTGGTACGCGTCGGCCATCGGCCATCGCCTATCTGTCCATCAACTGTTCGGCTGACGAGGGTGACCAAGTCTTATAAAGCACCACGTTGAAAGCGCAAGTCCAAAGGACAGAAACGTTGGAGTCGTCTGGAAGATTGAGAGAGCACAAGTTTCAGGCCTTCGATGTAAATAAGTAGCCTCCACGTTTTTGCCTCATGCTATGTAAAAGCGTCGCACTGGCACCCGAAATTCGACTATGTACACGAAGTTCTTTTTACCCAAGAGTTGCGTAGCGCATTCCCTTTTGAGTTTTTGGGTAGAAATGGGCTTCAAGTTCAGCCGTTCCAAGTTCGGCGACAAGTGAGTATTTTCGCTGTATCCGAGTTACAGTGTCCGAGTCGATTCTGAGAGCTTACACGTCTTTCTTCCGAACGTCGGTTCAGCAAACATTGGTTGGAAAAGTTTCGGGTCAAGCCAAGCAGTGGCGTCATGACAACGATGACGTAGCTCTCAAAGCTTTCAGTAATTAAGCCACAACAAATGACGTCGGTCCCCTATCAACGCTAAATTGCTCTCTTCGCTCCACTCCACTTTGACCTCGATTTTTCGCGCCGCTCCACTTTAGCACGGGCGACGATCCCGTCCCCCGACGACGACGAGAAAATCCGGACCCGGCTCCGCACCCACAACGAACAAGGTTACGGAAGCAGAAGAAAGAGAAAGAAGAGATGGGAGGGGACCACAAATGCCCAGTTTGCGAGGCGACGTTTACGCGCCCCCAGCATGTCGCCCGACATATGCGTTCTCGTGAGTTTTTGACTTTCGTGCTCGCTGTCCGACGCCGTCGGCATCGCGACGGGGCGCGGGCGGTCTGGACTGCGCCTGGAACGCGGAAACGCGGAAGTGGAGCGGCGCCTCGCTTTTCCATCCCCGCTCCCCATCTTGCCTCTTCCCCTCATGGCACGCCAGTGGCTGACCACCCTCCGAATGCCCCAGACACCGGCGACCGACCGTACAAGTGTAGTTATTGCGGCGACCAATTTGCTCGCAGGTGCGTTTTTCGGTCTCTTTTTGCTCTCGCCGTTTTCCTGCCCCCTCGCCGTTTTCTCGTCTTCTCGCTGCGTCGCTCACTCTGCCGCTTTCCAGCGACCTCCTCGCTCGACACATAAACAAATGCCACGGCGGACCATCGAAATCTGCGGGTGGAGCCAGCGGGCGACGCAAGGCCGCTTCGTCTCGCGCGACGACGAGCAAACAGGCATGCGACCAGTGCGTCGAGGCTGGCCAGACCTGCGACGGGAGCAGTCCCTGTGGTTCGTGCCTGTTCTCGTTCTCCGCGTTATTGTCTCGTTTCGCATACGCTCACACCAGCCCGCAGCGAAATGCATAAACCGCAAAGCCCCCTGCACCTTCGTCAAGTTCCACCGCCAGACGGCGCCCGCTGGACCTGGTCATGCTGGCTCGCTTTCGGCGTCCCTCCCGACTATGTCGACGCTTGCGGGCTATGGAGCGCCTGCGTTTGGGTACGCGCAAAGTCCGTATGCGCAAAGTCCCCCAGTCGGCGCGACGGCGAGCTTTGCGTTTTCTCCGCCGATGCCAGCGAGTGCGCCGCCGTACCCCATTCCCCAGGATTCTCGCGAAGGTACGCATACGTCGTTCCTGACAGTGTTGTTCCTGACCTTGTTCTTTACTTTTTTCAGGTTTCTCGCAATTCGCGTATGGACCGGGACCCAGCCACTTTGCGCCGTACCGCGACACGTACGAATACGACGGCTACGACTACGATGGGTCCAGCGACCATTCTGGGAGCGTCAGCACGGGCAGCCGGCCTGCCAGTAGCGCCGGAATGAGCGTGCGTGTGTTTCGTTCCTGCATCCTGCCAGATACTGACAACGACGAGTAGGACTACGACAGCTACCATCTCGCCAGTCCTATACACTCTCAGCATCCTGGGCTCGACATGCATCACCCACATCCGCATCCGCATTCCCGCCCTTCGACGCGCGACGGGCCGGCGGCGTTCTCGAATACGTTTGGGCACATGTCGATTGACGACCAGAATGTGCTGGCGGGCTTTGCGGGCGACGCCGTTGCTGGTGGTGTACCGTTCTTTGGTGCTGGCGGCTCCGTTGCGCCACATCGGCAAACCCATTTGCAAGCCCACGACCACGACCACGACCATCTGCCGCACCCCAATCCGCTGCAGCATCCGCTCATGCCTCTCCCGCCGGGGATGCAGTATCATCACCAGCACGATGTCGATGTTGGCGATGGCCCGGGCTACGCAGACTACGGACCGCCGCCGCCGGGTTCGTCCAGTGCGAGCTCGACGTCCAGCCATGGGCACGAGCATCCGCACGAGCACGAGCAGGAGCATCACCTCATGCAGCGCGAATCGGAGACGCGCGAGCTCAAGGAGTTTTGGAAGGCGTACATGCGCACGACGCCGATGACCGCGTCGACAAGTCCCAACGCCAACGCCAATGCCAATGCTAGTGAGCCGCTGGGCTTGAAGACGCCGAGTGCGAGTGCGAGCAACGCTGCTGCTGCGCGGGCGCAGGCTGCTGGTGGGATGCTTGGTGGACCGACGCCGAGAGGACCGAGAGCGGGTGGCGGGCATCATGGGCATATGCATCGGATGTCGAGTTTGCCGAGTGTGAGGACGCCGCCGGCGGAGAGTGAGAACGGGCTTGCGCCGATGGGGATGGGGATGGTTCATGTGCCTGGACCGCATGTCGCTGCTGTCGACCACCACTCTCAGAACGGGCCCGCCCGCGAGCATGGTACGGACGACCTGCGGCGGTACGAGGCTGCGGTGTTGGCGCGCAAGGCGCCGGAGCTTGTGCTGCGCAAGCCGGCGAAGAAGGAGAAGGAGAGGGGCCCGACGGCGTCGTCGTCGTCGTTGGCGGGCGTGTTTGGGCATGGCCACGAGGATCCTGTCGGGCACGTGCATGGGCACGTGCAGCGACCGTCAACGAAGCGACTCCCGAGCCAGGCGCTGGAGCCGGTTGGTGCGAAGCGCCGGCGGGATTCGCAGCAGCAGCAGCACCAGCATGGAGTGGTGCTTGGTCAGACTGCGAACCAAGGCGACGACGCTCAAGCTGTCGGTGGGGAATCGAGCGAGAGGAGGCAGCATGGGAATGGGAATGGGAGAGGACGCGGGAATGGGCATGGGCATGGACGGAGGTTGAGTGCGCCTGCCAGTCCGACTGCGTTGGGGTTTGTTATCAGTTGAGGAGAGGGTGGGCTGTATGAGGATGCGCCTGGACCGGGCCGGACCTGGTTGCTGGGTTTGGGATTGAGCTATCGGATACCTCAGGAACGTTTTTTTGGATCATTGTATATGTGTACAAGGCTCGGTGTATTTAGCCAACGCCTTCAATATTGCTAGTTATACGGGTGTATGTTCTTGTGTAGAATCGAAGGACAGAAACCGAGGCCGGCATCAGTGACGTGCTCGCGTCATCGTATTTTGCCTTATACCTCCATCTCCGTTGGGTACTGGAGCTGGTCTTGCTTGCTTTGGCGGCGTACGACACGACGCGTCATCATCGGGACGGGTCAGGTCTCTGGCTCCGACTCTGAGACAATGTCATCCACACCCTCTCTTTCTCTTCCGCGCAACTCATGTCGTCGGCTTCCCAGCCTGTTGCCTCGCTGGACACTCAAGCAGCATATGTAGAAGGCCCAGTGGTGTGTCTCTCCCTGCCTACCGTCTCGTTTCGCTCACGTCCTTGGCCGCGTAGCTCATTGGGACGTGCATCTCGCTCGTCCTGCTGGGCGTGGTCTCGGGCCAGGTGCGTGCACCATCTCGCTACGTTTTGAGCTCTTCTGACGCCGGCGGCTCTCAGACCGTGAAATTCCTGAGCAACTCGAACGGCGACTCGTGGCGGCTCCGAGTCTACGTCGGTCTCGTCGGTCTCCTTGTCGCTCTACAGTCAATCTTCGACTTGTACTTCGTTTTATTCCGTCTTTCCAGCGCACTGCTGACCTTGCGTAGTGTTCGCCTTTGGCAGCAAGCTGTTACCCATTTCGGCATCGTTGAACCACCGATTCTCCTTGGCCTATCTCTCGATCTCATCCTCGTAAGCTTGTCATTTCCTTGACTGGCGAGCATGTTTCTGACTTGGCTAGATTCCGATCATCAGCTTTATGGTCGAAGCGTACTATATCCATCGCCTCGCAGCGCTCTCCAAGCGGAATTTCTTCGTTCTCGTCCCCATCTGCACTGTGCTCTTGTCGGCATTTGTGTTGCATGTAACTGTGGTGCGTTCCCAAGACTATCCGTCCATGACTGTGCCTCAAATGTACGGTACGGGTAGACGTTCGAAGAGCAAACGTTTACTGCTGAACGCGTGCGTAAGGTAATATTGCTGTGTGCGTCTCCTCCGTCTGTGATTTAGATCATACGCTGACCTTCTGTTTAGACGAAGTGATCCTTCCGGTCTACCTCGGTATACTTGCTCCCCTCAGGCGATCTCTTTCGGATGTTGAATAAATCCCAGTTGGCGACCTCCTCCTCACAATCAGCACTGCGGCCTATCTATATCATTTTCGTCGCAACGTGCTGCCGCAGAATGCCACTGTGGTCACCCAGCTTATTCGGCTCGTGTTTCAAACTTCAACCCCTGCGACGTTCTGGTGAGTCCAAGGATCGTATTTCCGCGGTTCATCGGCGCTCATCTTGGCTAGCATCATCGTCAACTTTGTGATTGCCCTCCATTTCCCGGACGTCCCCGGTGTCCTCGCCGCGAAACAGTGGGCCGGATTCGGTGTGAACATCGTCATCCCCAAGTTGTTTGCGGTGTCGGTTTTGTGGACTATCAACGCCCGCGGGGATATGGACCAACGGAGGAAGATCCAGGCCAGCGACACCCTTCGCGGGCACGGTGAGAGCACACACGGTTGGGGTTCCGGGAAGGTGTATGTCAGCCGGACTCGGATGTCTCGTGGGTCGGGAATGGAAGGCGCGATAGAAAGGTTCAAGGAAAATCCGAATCCGGACGCGAACAATGAGAACATGGTGAGTTGGAGTTGATTTTTTTTTTTCGTTTCTCGCTGTGGATGTTGATGCGCCGCATTTCACATTAGGGAGCTGTCAGTGCTTTGGGCCAAGCGTCTACTCCACTACCTCTATCACGCAACTCGTCGCAAGTTGGTTCGCAAGGGATGGATGGTCGTGCGGGCTCGAACTCGGGGGAGTCTGCCAGTGGCTCGGATATGTGTTTTGCGGATGCGCAGGATGTCGAGAGTGCGAAGAAGGTGCCAGTGTCAATGGCGCGGAGGGAAATTTGCAGCGTTGGCCGCGCCGAAGCGGGGTGCGCAGAGGGCTCGCCGGGCAGCGCGAGAGCCTGAGATTGGAGTTACCTTCGAAGAGTTGTTGTGTGGCAAAGGCCCTGCATAGAATTGGTGGAACTCATTAGGTTGATTACTTAATTGAGCCGCTAAGACTGGAAGGCCACTTGGGGAGAAATAAAACAACTGATTCGTGGTTGACGTCACGACGCGGAGCTGTTTCGAACAGAGTTCCTACGCACGAGCGACGATAAAGTTGGTACTGAGCACTGTGAGCAGGGAACACTCAAACTTGAATTGATAACGCGCAAATGCGCGTATTGCCATGGAGTCCAAGAGACATTAGGCTCGAACCAGCCTCGACGGGCACGGAGGGGGAGCGAATTGGTGCCCGTAGAAAAGGGTGGTCCGAGCCTAAAGAGACATGACGGGGATATTTAAAGCTTTACTCGATATATCCGCCTGCACGCAACTCGTCCTCCACTTTCTTGCGTTTCTCTCCGACCTTCGTCGACTCCTCTTCATCCATGGTGAACTTCCAAGTTCCGTCCGCCTCCGCGCCTGCATCCTCGTCGACGAAGTCTTCAAAATCCATGTTGGCGATATCGAGATTGGAGAGCATCGAATGCGCTTGTTTCCATGGGACTCGGCAGGCGCGGAAGCGGTCGTTCCCGCCTCCAGCGCCTTCGTCCTCGTCTTCGTCGTCGTCGTCGTCGTCATCGTCGTCGTCCTCATCGCGGAGCCAGTGGTCGAAGACGACGCAGGTCCCGCCCTCCAGACCGGCCTGGTCGAGCACGACCCACTGCTCATGCGAGAGATCCGCGGCAGAGAGCGCCTGTTCGTGGCTGCGCACGAACGCGTTGATCTCGCTGAGTGAGAGGTTCTCGTATTCGGAGGCTTGGAGGGTGGTAATCGGGAGTGTGGTCGGGGGCGGCTTCGAGGCGGGGAGGGTCTTGGATGTGGTTAGGACGAAGCCCCAGCTCGGGGGGTATTCGTTGAACTCGAAGTCGTGCATGGCCAGGAAGGCGCGGGTGAGCGCCTAGGAAGGCTCGTCGGTAACGATGTATGGAGGAGGATTGAGGAAATGTGTGCGCACCTTGGCGTCGACGTTGCTTGCTGTGAGGAACACAACCCAGTTCGCCATTGTGGTACGGAAGGAAGAGAGACACTGAGACAGACAGACGGATCTGCGTTCTCGGTGATTATCGCCGGCACCGGCACCGGCTGTCGCGACGCAAACGCCGCATGATTAGCGCGCCCTCTTGATTTCGCTCCACCACGTCAACGGCTTGTCCGCCACCCCGTCTCCGGTCTGGGGCTAACGCGCAATGGATATCCCCCTAAAGCGCATCGAGGCGCTCTTCCGCTCGCTGCCCAACGTCCCCGCGGACCAAATCACCGGCAACCTCCCGAAAGAGGAGAACCAGACGAACGCGAACATCTTTGCGTTCTACCTCACCGGGCGCGGTGGCCCGACGCCGATACAGGACCCGTTTGGGAAGGTCGTGGGGGAGGGGTATCAGCTGAAGGAGCTGTGGGTGGACGAGCAGGGCGCGAGGGGGGAGGCTGGAGATTGAGGTCACCGAACGTGAGTCTTGCAGTGCAGTGCGGCGTCCGTGTGGTGTGGAAGACGGCTAACGTGAAGAATCCCGAAGAGATGTGTAATGTGTTTGGCACGATGCATGGTGCATGCGCGGCGTACCTCATTGACCAGTGCGTTTTCTTGCCTGGCGCTTTCACGGCTAGCTTTATTTCTCCTTCGTAGCGCGACTATCGGGACTATGGTGCTGTACGGACGTGTAGCTGGATTCGACGGTCGAGGGGTAACGACGGCGATGAATATCCACTGGCACAACGCGGCGAACCTGTGCGTCTTCTTCCATCCCCAGTGCCGACCGCTTCCGCTCACTTGTTTTGCTTCTCATCTCTAGCGGCGACACGCTCTCCGTCTCTACCACCTCCGTACACGTCGACAACCGCGCCCGGATGGTGCGCTGCGAAATCCGGGACAAGGACACCAACAAGCTGCTCATCTCCGGGACCAACTCGTTCTTGAATGCGGGCGCGGCGCAGGTCGAGCATCCCGAGAAGAGCAAGCTATGAGATGGATATAGAATTCGGTTATTTCAAGATAAGAGCATTAAGACCTTTTCGCTAGGTACTGCTGTCTTTTCTACAAGATCTCATCTGCGGTTTCTCTCAGTATTTCCATCGACAGTAGTGATTCGATACTTGTGAAGGCACCCAATAGACTGCGTCCGCCGCGTCAATTATTAATAATTTGGCGTAGCAGGTGTGCGCTGCGTTGCAAATCAAGTGCAAAAGTTTCAGTCCAAGCGGCGAACTTGAAGTAAGAAATACAACAAAAAAAAGAGAGAGGCAATGGGTCCCTCCTGGATGCTTGGCCGGAGTGACGCAAAGAACGCGGGGGTGAGTAGGGACCGCTAGTCGTTCAGTGTCTCGAGAAGTAACCTGGAGCTACGCGTTCGACCCGCGACTCGAAGATAAGGGTGAGGGCCTGCGTTTCGTTTTTGCCCAATGCGGAAAATGTTCGGTTCCGACTCGGCCCGTCCGGAGTAGGTGATAAATTGCGTGTGATGTCAAACGTCAGCCACGCCCTTCACCGCTTGCCGTCGCCAGTTCCCCGCCCCGTTGCCCGTCGCCGCCCACTCCGATGGGTGCCTGCGCCTCGCAGCCGGACCGCGAGTCCAAGTCCCGCAGCGACGAGATCGACCGCCAGCTCGACGAAGACTCGAAGCGGTACAAAAAGGAGTGCAAGATCCTCCTCTTGGGCTCCGGCGAGTCGGGCAAGAGCACAATCGTCAAGCAGGTGCGTCGTCCGCCTCTGCTTCGTTGCCCAGTGCGGCTAACAGACGCGGCAGATGAAGATAATCCACAAAGACGGCTTCACACCGGACGAAAGGCTGGCGTACCGACCCACCGTACACAAGAACGTCATCGACTCGGCGCAGGCCGTCGCAATGGCGATACGCGAGTGCGGGATGGAGGAGTACCTCGCCGAGTCGCACCGCGGGGCGCCGCAGCGCATTCTGGATGCGTGTGTCGACGCACCGCTCGACGCGGGCACGGCGGAGGCGATTATGGCGCTGTGGCGCGACCCTGTGGTGCCGAGGCTGTTGGACGAGCATGGGAGCGAGTTCTACTTGATGGATAGTGCGGCGTAGTGCGTTTTCCTCTGCTTTCTGTCCGGTCTGTGTGTGCTGACGACTGTCGCGGCGCGGCGGTAGCTTCATCAGAGACATACGCCGCCTCGCATCTCCGGAGTACATACCCACCGAGGAAGACGTCCTCCGCGCGCGGTTACAGAGCACCAGTATCACCGAGACGAGGTTCAACATGGGCGGACTGTCGATCCACATGTTCGACGTCGGTGGGCAGAGGTCAGAGCGGAAGAAGTGGATACACTGCTTCGAGAGGTGCGTTCGTTGTCCTGCGCTCCATCCTTCGCTCATATCGCCCAGCGTAACGAGCATCATCTTCTGCACCGCGCTGAGCGAGTACGACCAGGTGTTGCTCGAGGAGAGGAAGCAGGTGCGTTTACCCCAACACCCGATCCATCCCAGCGTCGACTGACACACTGCTCCGCAGAACCGCATGCGCGAATCCCTCGTCCTCTTCGAGAGCGTGATCAACTCGCGCTGGTTCCTCCGCACGAGCATCATCCTCTTCCTCAACAAGATCGACGTCTTCAAGATCAAGCTCAGCAAGGTCCCGCTCGAGCGATACTTTCCCGAATACACGGGCGGCGCCGACATCAACAAGGCGGCAAAGTATGTCTTGTGGAGGTTCATGCAGGAGAATAGGGCGCGGTTGAGTGTTTATCCGCAGTGCGTCGTTTGCGTGCTTTTCTAAGACTGTTTGGCTGACGCGCTCCGCTCCCGTGCAGTCTTACACAAGCTACGGACACGAAGAACATCCGGCTCGTATTTGCCGCTGTCAAGGAGACGATATTGCAGAACGCGTTGAAGGATTCGGGGATTTTGTAACTTGCTGCATTCCCTTCTCTCCTTCGTCCGCGGCTGTCGCCGCATTACGCCTTGGGTCGCCCCGGCACGCGTACGGGTGCGCGACGGCGGAGGGCACACACGTCTTCACGTTCGTTTTTCCTTGCTGGGGCGGACTTTGCATCTACAGTAGCAGTTTTTCGATTTTGTTCTGTCCTTTCCAAGCATCATTGGGTTTGTACGATAGTAGAATAAGTACATAAAAACATTACGCATACGCATACAGTCTACCATTACATATTCAAAGTTGTAAGTACCGTGCCCGGGCTTTTCTTGGATGCTGCCAGGTGGCTGGCTCCTTCAAAATTTTTGTTGTAATTTACTTATACCACTTGTTTCGTGTCGTATCGATTGTTTTAGGAACAGGGTATTAGCAGAATCTTTGCAATTGCGTTCGGAGCGGCTCAGATTAGTGGACTTCAAGACGAACATGTAACACACAAACGACTCGGAAGCGGACAAAAAAGAATTTGCGCAACGGCGACATGGCCCACCACCGCGCCCGCGTCGACCACGGTCCAGGGCCATGATACACCGGTAGTGATGCGTTGGCCTTCTCAAGGAGCGGCGATCCTTTGTTTCTGCTGCCAGGATCGCACATGTACAGGCAATGGACGATACAAGCTTGATTTGCCCAGGGGTCAATGAAATAATTATCGGTATCTTCAACCAACAAAGACTCAAAATAATATTACAACAGCTTATAAGTACACTATTTACAATACAACACCTTCTCTTCAAGTACAGACACAAAAAAAAAAAAAAAAAACAAGAAAAAGCTCACGGCCAACTCGCCGGCACCTTCTGAGTCCGCACCAGGCCCGTCACCGCATCGACTCTACGCCTCTTCGCCGCCCTAGCTTTGTCTTCGCGATCCGAATCGTTCACCTTGCGCTTCAAGTTCGCCCCACCGGCAGTCGCTCCCCGGACCCGCACCTGGACACCGTGAGTCTCCGCCCCGCCCATCCATTATCAACCGGCGGCCGCGCACGCGTGGTCCAAGACAGCGCAGGCTTCCGCTCCGGAACCACAACGCTCTCCATCGGATCATGCATCGGCGCCAAGACACGCAGATCCCGCCCGAGCAACACAGAGCGCTCGTCCTCGTTGGCGTCGTAAAGCGGCTTGGTCGGGAGCCCGAGTCCGTCGATAAGCGCAGCGCGGGACGAGGTCTGCGCAAAGAACGGCACCGAAGGCGGCTTGGTGTTGCTGGAGGTATGGGGAAGGGGTGCGATCCGCCTCGAGACCTTGCCAGTTCCCTTCTTCTTATCCTTCTCCTTCCCAACGACACCCCCACTCAGACCCTTCGCATGCGGCCCCTCAACCCAAACGCGCTTCAAGCTCTGCACCTGCACAGGGATCTTCGACCTCGCCCTCAACGACCGATACAACTCCCAATCAAACCCAAAACACTGCAGCCCAAAACACTCGGTCCGCGCAAGCCCATCGGGATACAAATCGCGCAACGTCAGCTTTTCGCGAGTCGCAGTCGAGGAATTGAGCTTCATCGCGCGTTCGATCGTGAGCGGACACTGGAAGAAACAAACGTCGACGGGATTGAGATGCGTTGCGAGTGGGATACGATATGGCAGCATGGTATTGCGAAGCAAGACGGCACGAAAAGACGATGGAAAAGAACAAAAACGCACCACATCCGTCGGCGCTACACTCCCTGGCGCGACAACACCTCGCAGACTATGCACTCTATACGTCCCCATATAAAACAACAAGTTGCCCATCCCGCGTTCTGCCCTTTCGCATTAGCATCAAGCAATAAAAACAAATAAACGCGACGACGCAACGTACCTGCATCGCCCAGCGCAAACAACTCAAACTCGCGCCCACACCGCGCCAGCATCGCCGAATGCGGGACCCATCGTTGCGCAGGGTTAGACGCAGCGCGCGCATTCTGGTTGACCTCAAGCACCGGCGCAAACGTCAGCGCATGCTCGCGGTTCGGCGTGCACCAAATCGTGCGGTTCGGCAGGAAGAGGTAGGGTCTAATAAGCGATCAGTCCACGAAACAGCCAAGTCGTATCGACGCACCGCTCGTGTTTCCAAACCGACGCATGAATGATATCTTGTGCTTCTCGCGCGTTGATTATCGGCTGGTTGTCTTCAAACGGGAGACGACGCGAAAGGGAAGGCGCTTTGAACGGGGCCATGAAATCGAGGTAGCGCTGGCGTTCGTTGGGAGGGGACACGGGCGGACCGGACTGCTTGGAGTACATCAGATGCAGGGACACGAGCAATGAGGCAACCACACGCACCGGCGAAAGTAATATCTCCTGTTGTTCCTGCTTGATCTTCGTTCTTGCACGAGCCTCGCTCTCGGCCAGTTGTACCCGCAGATCGGCGATGGTCTTCTCAAAGGACGCGACTTGCTCGGTGTTCTCGGCTTTGGCCGAGGTATAAGACTGAAGGTGATTCATGCAAGGCAATGGACGATATGGGGAAATACGTACCTGAGCCATCTCACGAAGACGAGCAGTTAACGCGGTATTAGCCTGACGGAAGCTTCAGTCGAAGCCGGGGAAAGCAATGGTGATCGCACCGTGTTCAGCTCAGAACACTGGGCCTGCAGCTTGAGCCTTGCTTTGAGGCTGGCCTCAAGATCGTGGTTGACGCTGGCGAGTTTCTAAAGTAATCAATGAAATCTCGTGGAGGGAAAGTCTCTGATACGACGCACCGCGTTGAGTTCCTTCACCTTCGCCGCGCTCTGCGTTAGGTTTTCGATCCGTTCGTTCATCTTCAGCTTCGCCAGCGTCGGGAAACCTTCCTCATCAGAGGAAGTTTCGAGCGGAAGACGGGGAGAAGAAGAATTGCGCTTGGAAACAAGAGCCTCGTATCTCTGGGAGGATATGAATTTTGTAGGGAGAAACGCGACAAAGCGAGGACCTTCTTGAGTTCGACATGCTGGAGCAAAAGTTCCTCGAGCTGCACTTGAGCTGTGTGCGCTTCGGTGTTGCTTGCATACAGCGCCTGTAGAGTCACGAGTGGGATGGATGAGAAGAAATTCGACTGTCAACACACCATTTCGAGGGTCCCTCTTTCCTGCAAAGCGAGGGCACGATGGGCCAAAGCACCGCGAATCTCGTTGGATGCCTGACAAACAAGGCTCTACGGGTACCAATCAGCGGTGAAAGGGAGGAGGAAGCTATCCATGCACCTCGGCCTGCTGTTGTACCCCGAACAGTTGCTCCTGCATCGCAGCGCGCTCCTCTGCTAGCGACGCCTCACGGCGCTTGGCTTCAGCTTCATGGTTCTTGAGCGTCTGGCGCAGATGTCAGCCATGAAGAAACGGAAGAGGAGCAAATGAGGCGCACCTGCTCCAACTTTCTCGAATTGGCCCGCTCGAAGTCGTACGCGTTACGCAGCGCTGAATGCTCCGCCTGACTCACGGTACCCTTCGGGCAAGACTGTCAGTTCGCGTGGCTATAGCGCGCGTCTCGCCACGCACTCGAGCAGATTCCTGCGCGTCAGGGTGAGCTCGCTGCCAAAGACTGCGCTTGGCGAGGAAGAAAACGCACCTCTAGCTCCTGTACTCGGTTCTTCAGCTCGCCGGTCTCTTTCTGCGCGTTCGAGAGTGCTCGCGAGAGGACACCGACGACATCGCTCTCGCCCGTGCTCGGCTCGTGGTTGGACATGAGAATTGGGTCGCGCCGGAATCGAGGTGATGGAGTGAAGGAAAGAGGCGTCGCGATGGTTGACAGCTGACACGTGCGATCCGCGGCGCCATTTTCGGCCGAGTTTTTCAATAGTTACAGATTAGGTTGAGATTGGGATCCAATCTGGATCGGCACAGAAAGTGCGACTAACACATCCGAGATATCAGCGCCGATCGCTCTTGTCTCTTGCCACCACATTCGTCCCGCTCCTCCCGCGAATTGCCCCCGGGCGCATCGCGAAGACCTTCCTCTTCTCAGAAGTCGTTATCTCAATTCATCGAGCCATGACTCGATTTGGAATCTCCGTCTGCAACCGCCGGCGTCGCCAACGCACCGGTGACTGCCTCGTGGTTTTCGCGAGGCGCAAGTGTGTATGTCGCCCGACTGGCCATCCATCCGATTCCTGATACAGCTTACACGCTGGCACCCACAAGGGGACAAGGAGACGCACGGATGAGAGTGGGCTGCCTCATTGGCTGCCTTCCAGCATCAACGAGTCAAGGAGTACAAAAGCGAGAGACGCACGCTAGACATGGCTTCGCGCTTGCTCCTCTCTCTCCGCTACTCGATATCGATTCATGGAATTCGTTCCCCAATCCACTAAGGCAACAACCTCCAGCGATATGTATTGGCAAGAGTTGGCGCGGGCTTTACCATCGGTCCGCCTTTCTTCTCCCGCCCCACGCCCCGCACGCTTACCAAGCCAACCATACTTCAGTTATCGAAGCTAGAGATGACGGCCCAGGTCCTCAGTCAACTCGTAACCGACGTCGACCAATTGTCCCTGAAACCTAAATCCCGCGGCGACGGTGGAGGCGCAAACGACTGGATCTCCAACCCACTTCCTCCCTCTCCGAAGCGCGGCCCACCACGTTACGCACGCTCACCAGCCGAGCTCGCCAAACTCATGAACCGCCGCCCGGCATCCACACACCGCCTCGTCCCACTCGCGATAAACACGGGGGCCGAACTCGTGTTTCCGTCCAGCCTAGGCTCCACAGCTCAGAACGCATTCGAGGTTCGCGTCCCTTCCTCTATTGTTTTCGTACATTGCCTCACTGATATCGCGATAAAGAGCAATGCATTCGAACTCGAGGCAGAGGTGCGGACAACCACGCATGTATTCTTGAGCTGCGCAGCTGACTCCACACTGCTGTTTTCCAGGACGACGGATACACACACGCGTACTACTACCCACCAGTACCCGTCCCCGTACACGCTCCACGTGCGATTCGCCGGATTCCAGTGGCTGCGCTCGCTGACGCAAGCGCTTCCCCAACGAGCCCCAACACTGCCGCCTCCGCGGGTATCCCCGTCAGCACCACCGGCACGCGCCGTCGGAGCTCAAACTCTACTTCCTCAACGGGCTCTAACGCGGACGGGATCCGCAAGAGTCGAGTCTCGCGCTCGAAAGCCGTGGCCACCGCCGAGTCGGCGGTCTACCAGCGTAGGTACCCGTCCGAGCAGCCCACGAATCGAAGGAGGACGGCACTGGGCGGGGCGACTACCGCTGGGAAGGTAGTCCGGACGAGCAGCTTGACGGCCGCGAACCGACGGGAGCAGCGGACGCAGGAAGAGGACCAGGAGGAGATCATCGACCAGTATTTCGGGCGGAATGTGGCGAGGGTTGCGAGGTGAGTACGATGAAGCTTGCGTCGCTTGATGTACGCTGACATTCGGCTGCAGGAACTTGTCAGAATCTAGCATATAATCTCTGTGAAGGAATGTAATACCAGATGCGTCCGTCTTGTCTTGTCTAGCCGCTGCCGGTACTTGGCCGACTTGAAGAACCCGACTCATTTAACGGCTCGAGCAATCCTTTGGAGAGCATTAATTAACCCGCTCACGCATCCAAATAAATCACTCACCCGTTCCAAACACAGGCCCCGCCACCGCCACGCTTTCCGGTCGAATAAACGGCCGCCAATGCTCCGCATACGCCGAAATCTGGGTCACAATCCCGCGATGCATCTCATCCACATCCGTCGCCCACCTCCTCCAATACTCGTACGACTGCCCCAACGCCGCCGTCTGCGCCGCGAGCTTCGTCTTCAACTCCCCCACCTCCGAACGCGCCGCTCCGAGTTGTGTAAACGCCGCATTCCGCTCGTGCTTGTAAACATCCGCGAGCTGCTGCATTTCGAGCCACTGTTGTTGCGTGGGTCCTGAGGTTGGTGCCAGGGAGATGGGGGCCGTTGACGCCGGCGAGGCCGATGCAGACGCCGCGGTGGAAGCGGACGAAGACGAAGGTGGGCCCTCCGTTCCATCCGCCGCGGCCGAGGCGCCGTCGCCCGAAGATTGAAAGCCGGGAAGCCACGTCTGCGCGACACTCAGCCGTATCTTCAGCCCCAGTACCTCCCGCTCCGCGCTCTCTGCGCGACTGCGCCAAGCGTCTCGTTCCTGCTGCGCCTGCTCCAGTGCGCGTTTGAGCTCGGTGTCCGAAAGCAAAGGGGAGGCGACTGCAGGAGAGGTAACGCTGGGGTTCATGGCGCGTGTATGCGGATACGGGTGCGAGGGGAAGCGAGGGAGAAGCGCGTAAAATGCGTTCGTAATTTCTTAAATATTTCTCGCGTCTCCGTCTCGGCTATCAGCTGGGCAACGTTTCAAGGAGGCGAACCGAAACACGGAGGCCGTTGCCGGTGGCTCGCGAGGTAGACATCAGATTGTTACCTGCGAATCGTGATACGCGGGTAAAGTCATTACTGGACTTTTTCGCTGTAAACCAAGGAGTAAACATGGAAGCTCAACTTATGTTCCATCGCATTTCTTATACCTACAAAATATTTTGCGGAAGGCCCATCTTTTCTGAGGAATTTTCATCGACAAATATGATAGTACTGTAATATCAGATCAGCGGCTCGAAAACTTCTCTGTTTACATCAGGCACTCGCCAACTTGAAGCAAAATTCGAACGAAACCGGCCAACTTCGTTACAAAACAATTCACTCCAACTGGTCCGCGTCCGTTTTGATCCGACGCGACGTCATCTGCCAACGCACTGCTTGTTTCCCGCCACATAGCTCAGGCTATGGGTCGCATCTGCCCCGTTCACAGCCTTTCCGCCCGGTGCCAATCTTTCATGCGCAGGTATGCTTTCCATGCGGGATGCGTCCACTGCGGCGTTTACTGCGGATTTAGGGTTGTAACGGTGGTTCTGGCCATGCGTCGGCAATGTGCAGACGTACGTGTCCTGTAACGCCGCTACGCTCAGCGTCTATCACTCACAATCGGACAGCGATAATCCGTCTTCTCATTGACTGTACTTCTCCCACTGGGCAGCGGTAGAGCGGAGCGGGTCCACTCCCAATTCGGCATTTCGCCTATACGAGCAGCAGCCACCGGATGTTGCTGTGTCCGCAGGCGGGCATCACGGCGGGCGTCTAGTCCGAGGCTGATTCGTGTCCCAGTTATTCCTGCGCTCATTCAACTACAGTACTCGGCGTTTGACCCCCGTCATTCAATCGCCTTCGCCGATCGCAGCGTCGAGCGCTCAATGCCCGGAAGCAAATCGGTCTATTGCTTCGTTCAACGGGATGCTTCTTCCTCCGTTCGGCCTCCGCTGAAGGAATTTATCCGGTCTGAACCGTTCCTGGCTGCATTCATCCGTCCGAAGTAGGGACTTTCCGCCACTCCCACGACAACGAGCGAGATGCTGCCGCACCACCCGTCTCTGGCATCTGGCATATCCAGTGTGAGTGGCGCAGTCCCGCGATTCCCAGGCATGCTTGGCCGTGGCCGTCTCCCAACCTTGACGCATACAAAAGGCAATGACCTGCTCAGACTGACTCCCGCTTACAAGAGGAAAGATTCCCGAACTCCCGCCGCCACCTTCCTTCGCTTCGCCGTTTACTTCTCGAGGGCGCGCCCAACTCCTCCGGCGCCGTTCGGTTGTCTAGTTCTCCGCGCCGGTGCGTCATCGCAATAGCACTATGAATAGCTTCCTAATAAACGAAAAAAAAAAAATCCACAGCCCTCGTCTGACTCTGGCTTCATCCACTCTCGATCCCTGCGGCTTCGGCTGCCTCCGCATTCACCACGGCGTCAACACGCTTCGCTCCTTCACGAGACGGGGACGCCGCGCCTGGAACGAGACACTTTGCTCCATCGCTCCTCATCCCCAGATCCCAGTCCTTGACGGGCTCTCGTCTCCTCGGAGTCGAGCTTGGGAGTGCGCTCGGTGGCGTCGCCTTCATTTTGCTTGTCCTGCTGGCTGCGGTCCTGCTCATCCGTCGACATCGACGCAGAAAAGCAGAGTTACTCCGACGCCAACAAATCCAAGCAGCGCCCTTCATCGTCAACCCAACCTGGGTCGAGGTACCTCGATCTGCAGGCGGCCCACATCCCTCTCCATCTCTTCTTTCCCTTCCGGAACGCGCCCGTCCAAGACCCATCCCCGTTGTCGTGCATCAGCTCAGCTTACCAGAGTTGACGACAGGGAGCAGTGCCAGTGTCGGCTCCACCGCAGGCAGTCCACGGACCAGTCCGACCTCGTTTCGCCGCAAATCCCCAGGCCGTCGGCGGGCCAACACCGCAGACAGCGTCCCCGTCCCGTCTACTGCGGCGGGACGTCAACTCGGCGTTCACGATCGGGCACCGCGGAGAACGAGATCCGCGCTCCCAGTGGCTACAGCCACCGCGGACCACGCGACATATCCGCCATACAGCGCGTATTTTCCGTCCCGCTCCCAGGAGAACGTCGGCCCCGCTCCAAGAACAAGCACAAGCCACAGCCAGACGGACTTTGCGGCGCCATCACCGCCATCACCCAGCGCCATCAGACTCGTTCCGAATCGCGCGTCGCGGGCATCTGACGCTGGGACTGGGGGTGTTACTGGCAGCTCGACTGGAGATGGAACTCCTTCGAGCCCGAGCAGCTGGCGACGGCATACACGGACCCGGACCCGAGATAGAAACGGGTCTGTTTCTGAATCATTGGCATCGCCACGGAGCCCTAGGCCCCCGGACGCGTCGTATTGGGCTGAATGAAGATTATTTCTGTATCATACTAGTGGTATTGACTCTGTATGAATATATGTACAACCCCGGGCCTTGTGTATGTTTGTTGGAATACTCGCTAGCTTCCTGAAGGGCATATTTCTTGTGAAATTGTATTCTGCACCATCAGAATCGCTTACTGCCCGGAACAATAGCTTTCTGACCGGAGGAATTGCAGGCTGCTCCAAGTTCTGGTGCAGTTTCTTCTCTTGTCCCACGTCATTGCGCCCTTCTCCTGGGGGGTTCCTAGGGTTTCTCTGGCCTCGAGAAAAATACTGGGAAGACTTAAAATGACTAGTAGCTATTTTTAGCCTCTCAACCTGTTTGAGCCCACTGTGTATTGCAATATTGTGAAAGAACTCCGAGGTGAGGTTTGAATGAAGGTCTGGTATACTGTTCATCATGTCTGGAGATTGATACCATCATATTCAGGCAATGTAAATCAAATCATGTACCATATTGTCTTAAAACAATCCTAGTGCAGATGCTGCTTTTGCAATCTTCTCTGAGTGGATGATGGCATCAATCAAGAATGATTCACAAGAAACTCTTGAAAAACACCTATAAAGGGAAAATAGAGGCTCAAACTATCAACAAAGCATACTAAGGAAGTTGATGGAAATATGATGGCTGTCAGAACTTGAAAGGCAGAGTTATAAGTTGGTGAGGTTAACCACAATGATGTCTGATAAGTAGGGTTTTGATGTCAATATTGAGAAATTTCTTTTTAGTGTCAATAGCTGTGCAAAATAGACCAATGAATATGCACGGAGGCCCTCAAGTTTATGACCCAGTGCTCAAGAAATTGTGCACCAGTGTTCATGAATTTCTGCACCAACGCTCATTGCTTTCTGCACCAACTTCATGAACTCATCTTGTAGTGCATCTATTCATTCCAAATAAAGTGCTAAGGCCATCTATCTTGTCCTCTCTACCTGGTAAAAATCTTATTTTACATCAATTTTGATTGATTGCCATGATCCAAGCCAATCTTAGAGATATACAGAGAACATTGCTGCAACCAAATTGAAAGCTAGTAATGCATAATTGATGCTCAAGCTGATGTTCAAATTGATGTCTAGATTGATGCCCATGATGCCATCTTATGGAAAACAGCTTCATACCCTAAACTTGATGTGAAGCTTGGGCACCATAGGCAGTTGTTCTGTCTCTCTTCCATTAGTAGTTTACTGCAGAAGAGCAGCTGGATGCTATGTAGCAGCCACAGGCTGAGTTGATTATACTGTATTATTTTGATTAGAAGTTCGCGTAACGCGTAACATCGAGCTCCGAACTGAACTTATACGCAATTCGTAACATGTAACAAGCCAGAATTTTGGTTGAATAAGTGTGATCTGATCAAAATTTCGCGGCTGGCTGATGCCGGCATTCCATAACAGGAAATTTGATCCGTGATGAACCTCTGTCAAGCTGGAATTGTATAACGGATTTTCATGGAGTCCGAACTTCTAATCGAAATACTACAGTACTAGTTAGACTTCTGCTGATAATGGAGTGAATGTTGGGAAATCAAGCCCTCTGTTCCAAAATAGAAGAACTGTGGGTGGATAAAATGTAAATACAGTAGCCACACATGAATAATTTCCAAGTGACATTTACTAATTCCAAAGCTAAGATGACTAGGAACAACTAAGTGGACTCGGAGCTCAGGCAACTTACAGCTGTTTTCATAAGTTTGGGCTCATGGCAGAGCTCTTTCGTTCCTCACAGTTGTTTATAGTTGTTGTGGGTGCTGCAAGCACATTTGAGTGGATTCTTCGATGGTCCGATGCCCGGGTGGGGCCATCAACTTTCAAGTGCTTCTCCAACGCACAATAGGCAAGCTCCACCGCTCAAAAGCACAATAAGAGTAAATAACCCTGAAGGACAAAGGCACTCCACAAGCAGCCTGACGCACGTTATATCAAGTATGTATTTTCCTTTGTGCCCTTCTCGTGTCTTGTTCTCTATCGGACGATCCCCTTATACACACATGTACTACTTATATTGTACAATGTATATCTGCCTGTCGCAAGTTCGCAATGGGTCGACCATCTAAATCCAACACAGAGGATACTCGGGCAACAGAGCTTAAGTTTCACTGAAAACAGCTCCAGAGCTCAACCAATAAGGCAGCAGGCTACTCACCGACTATCATAGAAGTAATGTGATATCCATAGTAGGATTCAAGTATTCATTATACAAAAAGAGTCCAAATGATGAGGGAATAGCCCTGTAACCTGTAACTGGTGCCAACAGAGTTCAGTTCAGAGGTGCATGTAACACGTAACGTGAACTTGTGTTCGAAATACTACAGTACAGTCGCCTACCGCTGACCGAAACACAATGTGACAGCAAAACAACCCACTTTTCTCCGGTTATGCTAGGAGATTGGCCATGATTTTTTGAGTATCTGCATCAGGAAAAAAGAGCACCGCTATGTGCCGCTATGTGTGAAATATAGCAAGCATAGCAGATATTGTACGGTACCTGTTATATAGTGTCGCATAGCAAAGCGCTGATCAATATAGCAGCTAAATAGCAGAACATAGCAACCAGTCCGGCTATCATAGCACAAGATAGCAACGGAATAGCAGCCGTATAGCAGCGTATAGCGCTCATTGCCGCTCCGTCCGCCCGCCGTGCTCGCCATTCCAGGTCATGAAAGGCATGAAAGACAATACCATTGCATCTAACTACAACACAAAGTGTATCTTAAGCACCGGCGCATGCCATGGGGAAGCGGCATAGGCGGCGGTGATGTGCGCGCTCAGAACAGGTTGCCCTCGGGAAAGAAGAGTGAGGAGGGAAGCCTGCCTGGAGGGAGTTGAGCAACAAACTGGACAGTAGCGCGAGGAACACACCTTATGTAGGGCAGACGTCATCTTGGCCTCGCCTCTACCCTTCGCGTGCTACAGACGAGAGCCGCCGATGGTGGTGGTAGTGACAAGCGGTGGCGTCGTTTTCGGGCGTGTGCGGTGAAGAGAGGGAGGCGGCGATGGGAGGCGGTGACATGCTGGCCGTGACGGCGCGGAAAGGGCGGAAGGGGCAGCGGGGTTGTGGGCCTTGTACTCGTCAGGAAGGGGACAACGATGGCGGTGGAAATGGCGGTGGTGCGGGCTGAGGTCTGGCGGCTTTGGGTGGCGACAGTCACTGAGCGAGGAAACGGAATTGGGGCGGGGGGCATAGAGGTGGAGTGGACGGCTGGCGGTGTGGAGCTCGGCGGCGAGAACGGCGGGATCGAGGGAGGCCACGCATGGTGAGGTTTGACGGAGGCGGTGGGCAGGGTTGAGGACGGCGGCGGGCAGGCGGGAGGAGGGCGGCAGCATGGGCGTAGGGTGCAGCAGCGGCGACGGGTGGGTGGGGGGAAGGACGAAAGAGGCAAAGAACAACCAAACGACGGTGACAGCGGCTAATATACCCCTTGACGACCGCCATCATCACGTGCTGATTTGCGGACTTAGACGATTCACGCTTCGACACTTCCAAATAAGGCAATTTTCGGTGGACGCTTTCAAAGCTGTGAGGCAACCGGCAATGAAAAACCCCCGTTGTTCCGCGCTCGAGATGAGGTTATTTTGTCATGCAAGCTCTAGACCTTGTCGGAGTATAGTGCAACATAGCATACATGGTCAGCTATATCTTGCTATGGCGCACATTATGTTGCTATTTCGCGCTATTTGATGCTATTTGATGCTATATCAGCATGCGGCCTGCTATGTCCGCTCTGTGGAGCTATATACAAAGCTGAGATGCTATGTAGAATTTCTTTTTTCCTGATGTGTAGACTATCCCAAAATAATTCAAACCACCAAGAATCAAGCCCATACCTTGGCAGTAGCTGCTGTTAGCCAGAGATCTTTGATCATGCTCAAATGAGAAATTGAGATGTCCTGTACTGGGTAAAAAAACAACCTAGCCAATCAACCTGAAACCAACCTATCCTAGGTTGATTGCAAGTACCGCCTCTGCAAGTACCCCCCATATTTGGTGAGCAATGGAATATTTTAAATCTACCAACTCCAGGTTGGAAAACATAACTCTTCCTTCAACTGGTTGAAAACTCCTGAATCAGCCCCATATTAATGGGGTGCTGTACGTGGGCCTGGTATACATACCGGTTTGTAAACCGGTGTTTGTAAACCCGGTTTACATTGGGTCTTGGTAGGCGGCCAGTTTATAAACCATGTGACAGGATGTTACACCTGCCCAAAATAGCAATTTGATGATCACAAATCAGTATTGTAGTCAGTTTTCAGTGCAGGAAGCAGAGGTTAGTGAATAATTAAAGCTGGAACAGCAAGGAAACCCCTCAAAAGACAGCATCGGATGCATACTGGGCAAAAATTGAGCTTGGTTGCACCCGAGACGACCAAAATCACGTATTTTGTGTGTGTTTGAGGTTTGCAAACCGACGTTTGGGGCCAAAAAACTCTTACGTGTAAGTAAATGGTCCCAAACAACACTTACAGCACCCTACCCCATAATGAAGCCCAATTTCAACCACCCTACCATTCCAAGTACTAGTAGAGAGTTTGCACTCATCCTGTCCTAGTCAAAACCTAAATTCAGGTTACACATTACTTATCATGCACCTGGACTGAAAATTTGTACATCTTACACATTACAAACACTTTGCAGCCCCATAGAAAAAACTGGCCAGCTAATGGTGGTTTTCCATATGACGATCTCAACAACCTTATTGGATTATATGTTCACTGCCCTCTGTGCTCTGCAAGTACTTCAGTTTGAATTACTGCAGTCTCACTGGCAATTTATGGTTCATCAAGGTCTATGCATAAGTATTTTATCAGCAAACACAGTATTGGAACCTTAGTCAGCATCTCACTGGCAAAACTATACCTGGTCTCCCCATGTGGTATCCTCAGCCTATTGGCTATTGAAGTTTTCATCACCCACTATGAAGGTAAAGTGTGACAATCCCAGGAAGCTTTGATTTTCTCTGGCATGCTGATGATCACCTTGAGCCACCAGCACTTTACCCGGGGCAAAATGACCCCTGCAAACCTTAGTTCTTGAACTTGGTGCAGAAAGCGGTGAGCGCTGGCGCGGAAAGCACATGTCACCGGTGCGGAAATTAAATGCCGCGGGCGCATCAATGCCAAGACACCGGTGCATTGAGCGATCAACAGCGGTGCAGTAATGTATTTTTCCGGGCAGAAAGCGATTATGTTGGTGCATTTAATAGACACGCATATTTCTTCTGCCTTTCTCGCTGCAATTCTAGATTAGAAGGCTCTCATTTTCATGATACAACATGCCTACCAGTGTGGTGCTCGGTCACATCCGCCATTCATAAAGATCCCGCAGTGATGGTTTGAATGCGGAGCTCGTTCGGAGCGAGCGTCGGCGGCTTTCTCAGGACACTGCGTTACACATTTTCTTTATGCAAGTGGGCCAACTGGCATAATTGACGAGCTTCAAGTTGACGAGCTTTGTCAATCTCGAGTCCACTGCACTTTCATATTTCAATTTTTTCATAGTTCATACAGTATGTAACATTTGCTAAGCCTAGTTTCTAGGACAGACTACATAGTATACTCATCCGAATGGAGCCTACAAGGATTACCCAGACTGCCACTCAGCGCCGTAACACAAAAGTACTGGCATAAAAATGGCCCGAAGTCTCTCCAAGAAAGCCGCCAACGCCCGTTTCGAACGAACTCCGAATTCGACGCACTCAAGAAGAGTTCCAGGAACACTGGCAGCGGATGTGTCCGAGTACCAGCGGCATACATGGTCGTCAAAGTCCCACCGCATGACATTTACTCATGGACTGCGACGCTCAGGCTGAGCAAAAAGAAAAGAAAAAGAAAAAAATAATAATAAAAAATAAAAAAGAAAAAACAGTCTGGTGGGCGCCAATCCTTCATCATTGCCAAAGCCCGCGACGAACGGGTTCCTAACCCCCAGCTTGAGATCAATCCTCAGTTTCGAAACAGGCGAGGGCGCGCCGCTATGGTGCACTATCATTGGCTACGCACCTCAGCCTCCCGTCGACATATAAGTAACGAAGTGAACCGAACTGCGCGAAGGAAATTTCAGAATCTCGTTGAGAAAAATTCTTGGTTGAGCAAAATTGGCGCGAAGACTGGGTGGGTTGATCCAAGGGACAACTACTCACGAGTCACTAGCAATAAGAGAGCAGGGAGCTGAAGCTTCACCAAATCAAAACTTTTTTGTTTGGTGGAAAAAGACGTTTATACAATCCCATGACTGCCAAAGCCCGCGACGATCGAGCGAAGCCCACCACTGGTAACAGTCTACACAATGCTCCCGTAATTCATGGGTGGGGGTGCACCGGCGCACCATCATTCGGCTGCCCACCTTCACCTCCACGTCCACTCAAGGCACTCCCGCACACGACTCATCGGACATCTACCAAGAAATATTCACGACACCTACATACTACAACACCCAAGGCATAAACCAATGCGTCCCCCCACTCCCTCTCGCACTAACCCCAAACGCAGCGTCCATCTCAGCATAATCCCCACCATCCCCACCGATCGCAGCCCCCGAACCCGACGCCGAACCCGCCATCGACCCACCCGCCCTCCGTTCCAGCGCAACCCCAAACCCTTGAAAGCCGTCACCAGGCCCCGGCTTCGTCCTCTACAAACCAGAGGTCAGCATCACAGCAAGAAGGAACACAGAAACACAACAACGCACACTCCAAACCCTCCCACCCGCCGCCGCCCCCTCGCCACACACAACCCTCTCCAGACTCTCCACGCTCCCAAACAAATGGCGCACGCTATCACGTGACAGCGACGGCCGCGGCGCGTGGTGCGCGGCGTGGTGCCCGCCGCCGCCGCTCGCAGCGTCGAAGAGCACGCGGATCGAGTGCGAGTGCGCGAGTGCGATGGTGAACATTGCCTGAAGAACGATTGTGTATGTCAGCGGTACTTGTCACTTGCCGCCGAAGAGGGAGACTCACCATATCCCGCACAGGCACGCCCACCTCCAGACTCTCCAGCGCCGGACACCCCCCTACAAAGCGCCGGCAGCGCATCGTGCGTCCCCAGCACACACTCCGTGAACCCCACACTCCGGAGCGACGCCCCATGCAGCGCGACGAGCGTATTCACGAGCGCGAGCGGGACGGCGATCTGGCGGTCGGGGTAGCGCGCGATGAACGACGTCAGCGCGGGGCCCGTGCGTGCTCGGGCTGACGGGGGGGTGGTGGTGTTGCTGAAGGAGAAATGGTACGGCGACGTCGTTGAGGTGGGCGGCAAGGTGGACGGCACGGGCCCGGAGAGGTGCGTGAGGATGTTCGCGAGGACGGTGTGGCTTGGCGGCTGGGAGGACGACAGGCGCGCGTCGAGCGCCAGGTGCTTGAGGTGTGGAAGATGTGGAGGCGGCGTTGGTAGTATCCTGCTGCCTTCCTGTATGTGTCTGCTTCAGGCGGAAGTCATCGTGGATGGGATAGCGCGCACCCCAGTCGTCATCGACAAACTCTCCAGCTCCGGCACGAGCCCCAACAAGCCCAGGACAGCGACATGGTCGACCTTCATGCACCCGACGACATGCAGGCCTTTCAAGCCTGGCAACTCTTCGAGGACAGCTTCGAGCGCGACGTCGTTGAGCTCTTGCGCCATCTGCAGACCTCGTCAGCACCGGATAGGATATAGATAGTGGCCCCACACACGTAGAGCACCAGCGTCGTCAGTCCCTTGAGTCCCTTCGCCCACTTGGGCAACACACCAAGCACATTCCACGACGCATAGTCCAGCGTCAGCGCCCTCAACGTCCCCTGCCCCTCCCCGTTCCCTTCAGCGTAACCCTCTCCCTCAGACTGTCGCCTCCCACGCCCGACCTTCAAAAGCATCCCCGCGCCCTCACTCCCCAGCCCCGCATACACCCTCACCTCCCTCAGGCGCTCCTTGCCCGCCAGCGCAGGCAGCAGCGGCGGCAGCGCCTGCGTCGTACACCGAAACGACACGAGGTTGGTGCAGAGCGCCAGCGCGCGCGTGCATTCGGCCAGGAAGCGTGGGTGGTACACGGATTTGAGCGTCGGGACGCTGGTGATGTCTGGTGTGGAGCGCGTAAGTTAGCATCGCTTCGCTTCGCAGAGGAAAGGAAGAGAGGACGACGCACCGACACACCGCACATGGACCGCATACTCAGGATGCCTCACCAGCGCAGCGAACGGCGACAACCCATCCCCATCCTCGTCCTTGTCCTTCTGCCCACCGCCACCAACGCCGACGCCGACGCCCAGCCCCATCCCCGGGGCATTCCGCCCGCGATTCCGATTCTCCTTCCCCCCACCACCAACGCCCACAAGCGCCGCATACCGCTTCGCATGCCTCAGCCGAAACCGCAGGGTGGCATACAACCGCGGGATCACCCCAGCGAAGAACGCGCGACAGACGAGCGCGACGGAGGCGAGGTCCGCGCCCGAGGGGAGGTGTGTGAAGATGAGCTCGAGGACGTCGAGGTGGAGGCGAGAGGCGGACATGCTTGGGTGTGTGTGGCGTGTGACGCGCCTGCAGACGACCACCTCGGGATGCGCGTACGACGCTGACGTCGCAAGCAGCAAGAAGCCACGACGCTACGCCGACGACGATAAGTCCAGCACCCACCAGCAAAAACCAAAAAACAGAAACACCGAAACGATTTCAAACGAAAGTGACGCCGCTTCCGAGTCGATCCCGGACCTGCCTTCACCCGAAACTTCAACCCTGCATGAACAGCAGTCGTGTTCAGAACACACACAGCGGCTACCGGACTCGACATCCCACACGAACTTGTATCGCCCACTGGCACACGATTTCGCCAAAACTTTGACTCCCTTCGGCCGCGTCGCGCTGAGCAGAGACGACTAATTCGGATACGCCGGTGGTTGGTCTGCGTCGGAAGAAGCAATGAACCACTGGCACCACGCGCCTCGAACTCGGCAACGATAACTGAAGCAACCACCAGCAAAAGACGCGTGAGGGCTACGATACCAACGCCGCTTCCGAGTCGACCTCGGTTCTACCTTCACATTCAACACAGTCAGGCTACATAGATGGCAAGTCGTGCTCCGAGCACACGCAGCGGCTACCAAACTCGACATTCCACACGAATTTGAATCGCCCACACGATTTCGACGAGCGAAAATGCCTCTGCCTCTGCTCTCGGCCGTTCTTTCGCATAATACCTCTGCGACTTTTGAAGCTACAATGCACACGCTATCTCGAAGCGCGATTCCAGCCGGTCGATTCGGATCCTTGGCCAATTTGCATTGGCGGTGTTTGATTTTCGAACAGCATGACAACGAGCTCTCCCGCATGGGCCACATGCCAGTGGGCGTCTCCGGCGAGCAGGCCGATCTTGTTGACGCCGACGGCGGAGGATAGACGCGCGGCGTCTTTTTGTCTTCCTCCTCCCTTCAAGTTGGGTTTCTTGAACTTTCTTCTTCGCTCAAAAGCACTGCGCCTTGGGGATTACATGTCCTGCAGAGCACACACTGAGTCACTGACCCATCCGTGAGATTTTGTCCACCCGCGCGCTTTTCTGACGCACTCGCAGCGGAATGCCAAGACCAAAGAAAATCCCGAGGCCTTTCACTCGGTGTGACCGGTCTCCCGAACGCGCGCCCTGCGTCCCGTGCGGCTCACCAATCGTGATCGCCTGCCCCGCCACCGCTGTCAAACGTCGCCCGGCCGCATCCCCAGCCAATCGCACCGCGCGGATTTTCTCCTGACGCGTTGGTCCCCGACATCAGCCCCAAATGAGCTCGGGTATAAAAGCCACTACTGCGATCCTCCTTCCTCTCACTCAAACCCTACTCATCTCTTCCTTTAATCGTCCAAGCCAAGCGAAGCCATGCTCGTCTCCATGCCGTTTTCTCTGCTGGCGTTCGTTGCCGTCGCCGTCGCGTACAGAGAGCCCGCTGGGCACGAGTACCAGAAGCCGGGCCCGAACGACTCGCGCAGCCCTTGCCCGGGTCTCAACGCGTACGCTCTCTACGAGCCCTCGTCGATATGCGAGGCTAACGGCTGTTTTTCAGGCTCGCGAACCACGGCTACCTTCCGCGAAGCGGCGAGAACATGACCGTTCCGCAGATCCTCTCTGCCGCGAAGCGTCCGTCAATCGTTCGCCCGCCGTTATCGTGCTGATAGTTATACCTAGAGGGCTTTAACATGAACTGGGACGTCATCCAAGCCGCCGCGAAGCAAGGTCTGCTCTCGCGCGACGACGAGGGCTCGGATTCCGTCCTCAGCCTCGAACCGCTGGCCCTGTCCGTCCTCTCCCTCTTCCACGTACCTAAAACCCCTTCTAACCTCAATCGAATCAGGCACGGCCTCATCGAAATCGACGGCTCGCACTCCCGGGACGACTACCGCGACGGCACGGGCGACAACCTGCACTTCAACTCGACGATCTACAACTCGTGGCTCGCCGTGTCCAACCCCGGCGTCGACTACTACAACACCACGTCGGCGGGCTGGACGATGTACCACCGCCTCCAGTACTCGCTGCAGACCAACCCGAACGTCACCAACGCGCAGCACGACGTGTTTGGCCGCGCGGGCACGTCGGCGCTTTATTTGAGCGTTATGGGGAACACGACGTCGGGAGTGGCTAAGAAGGAGTGCGTTTATGCCTTCTCTCCTGTTATTTTTCTTCGTTAAACGGAAGGGACAACAGATTCGTCGACATTTTCTTCCGCGAGGAACGTCTCCCCTTCCTCGAGGGCTGGTCGCCGTCCAAGATCCTCATCACCGCAGCCTCGGTCGGAGCGCTCGTGCCGACGATCTTCGAGGCGTCGAACTGGACCCAGACGGATCACTGCGAGCCGATTGTGTTGGGGCCGAACAGCATCTTCAACACCGCGGCCTAGAGTGTGGCCTCGCTGGAGGAGTACCAGAGTGTTTTGAATTTGAATCTGATCGCCAACTTTTACTTATATTCGTAGCACGCGAATTATAATCATACTTTTGGGTCTTTGGTTTTTCGGTTCGCATACTTCCGGAGCAAACAAATGGACCAGAAAAACATCCTGGGCGGAACTCCGACATCCAACCGACTTCCAATACACGAGGCGCTGCCCGCCAGCCCCCGGATTGATCTGGAGACCTGCCAACATGAGACGCAAATCGTGCTCCAACTACCGCACGTAAGTATAGTACTGTATACTACTGACAGCGGCGCCGGCTGGACGAAAAACCCACACCTCAGCTGATCAGGCTATTATTCGCCGGAAAATTGAACTAGCTCCTAGTATTGTAGTCGGGTGAGAGGCGCAAGGAAATTCGATTCTTGTGGAGCCGCTCCATGCCGCCCAAGCCGATCAACCCCTTGACAGGTCGCGGATCATCCGAGTCCGACGCCACGTCATTTGCTCCAACTTGACCCGAACGTCCATGTTCCTCTCTGGCGGCGCTAGTTGGCAAAGGGCCAACAAATAGCGGGCAGCTTCAGGCGCCCATTGTCAACGGCTATGCGTCGCCATAGCGCCTCAATGCCGTGCTTCTCGGCGGCGTCGTATCAGAGGCGATGCCGCGCGAGGCTCGGCAAACCCTGTGAATGCATTAATTACGTGCAACCGGGCGGTACGAGCGCCGCGCATCCAATATTTGAGGAGGTTGCCTGACAGAGGTGAGGACATTCTTCCTTTCCCCCTTCGCCATGCGCGCTTTTCTCATTCTCTCTGCTTTTGTTGGCCAGGCACTCTCCCTCGCCATTGACGCACGCAATCTTGTGATGCTCAGGGGAGCTGAAGGGCGGTCTTTTGTCGCCTCCGCTGTTTCTGGACCAAGTACCACGAATGGGACGCTGGAGAATGTGCAAGACACTCGAGTGCGTGTTGCCACTGTGGGTTTCAGTGCTCTTTTGACGGAATGCTCCAGTACGCCATCGTCGCGACCGTCAACGGACGAAATTTCTCTCTACTCGTCGATACCGGGTCCTCAGACATCTTCGTCATCACCAACGGTACCCTCCCGGTCAACACCACCGACTCTCAGGCCCTCTCCTTCAGTTACGGCGGTGGCCTCATCAACGGCACATCCGCCTTTGCGGATGTCTCCATCGGCGGTTACGAAGTCGCGAACCAAGCCATCCTCACGGTCAACGCCTCGGGCGTCGGCGTTGCCGACGTTTTGAATCTCGGGCTCGACGGCTTAGTCGGCGTGTCATTCAGCGGCAACGACGCTTCCTTCCTCTTCCAGGCCCTCGGCGAGCCTGGCCAGCCCTTCCTCTTCAACGTATTCGACCAGACTCCCCAGCTCGACAACTTCATGGCCATGTCTCTGTCCCGCACGGACGACCTCGAAGACTCGGCGGACGCGTCGTACACCGTCAACGAGCAAGATCCGCTGCATGCCGAGGCCGTCCGCGCTGCTGCCCCGCAGCCGCTCTGGCCGGGCGTCGACGTGAACGGCCGTTGGAGCATCGTCGTCGACTCGATCTGGGTCGACGACATCTTGCTCGAGATGCCGCCGAGCGCTGTGCCTGGCACTCCCGAGGGCAAGATGGTCGCGTTGGTGGATAGCGGGACTCCGACTGGCGCGTTGCCACCTGCGCTTTGGTATGCGCTCTACGCGAATATCCCCAACGCGACGATCAGCGAGTCGGAGGAGGCTTTGCTCATTCCGTGCGAGACGACGAGCATTGTTACAATTGTCATCGGGTACGTGTCTTTTCTTTCTTACGCTTCTGTGTCTGACGGCTTTGCGTTTCATAGCGGCGTTCCGATGTCTTTACACCCACTCGACCTCTCCACAATCATTCCAGGCCCCATTCCCGAGATTGGCTTGGGAAACAACTCGATCTGCACCACGAGCATCGACCCAAGCCCCGCAAGCCCAGGGGACATTGACGCTATATTCGGCGATTCCATGATGCGCAACTTCTACACTGTGTGCGTCCATTTCGCTTCCTCTTCATTTTGCAACGAACGCTGATACTGCTCCTCCGAAAGCTTCAACTTCGGGTCCACAGTCGCACATTCCCCAAGCCCCAACGCATCCATGCAATTCGTCCCGCTCACGGACCCCGTCGCCGCACAAGCCGACGTCGTCAACGTCCGCATGGCGGACTTCGCGTCGGGTGCTTACCCGCCGGAGCTGACAACGCCGCTAGCGGGATTCGTCCCTGCAGACCCGAACGACCCGCCTGCGTTCCTTAACATCACCAGCTCCGAGGATAGCTCGTCCGGGTCGAGCGCGAAGGGGTCAAAATCCGCTTTGGACACCACGGGCGGCTCGAATTCAAACTCGTCCTCGAACTCTTCCTTCGGTGGCACGTACGCCAACGCCATCATCGGCCTCCTCGCTGCGAACCTCCTCCTCGTTGTCGTGCTCCTCGTCCTCGGTATCTTGAACTACCGCCGCGGTCGTTCAAGCGGGTCCCGCGCAGATGGTGGGAAGTACTATCGAGTACCGCTCCCAGGTGCAGGCAAGCGTGAGGCGGAGGCGGAAGGGTTCACTGATAGTGAGTTCCGGGAGCAAGGGAGGTATAGTGATTGAGAAACTGCCTGCTAATACTTTGGACTTTATGAACTTGAAATCCGTATTTACTAGTCATTCCGGATACTAAACTACACTTGCTGCATCAAAATACAACAGATCAGGGCTGATATGGAGGCGCGACCTCGCCCACAACGTCCAACGGCACATCGCTTTCCTCTCTCCCTTGTGTATCACGAATGCGGTCCAGCGCTGCCAACGCTGCTTTCTCAGATATTGCTGGCACTTGCGCTCCCGCCCGCGTTCCCTTCATCTTGGAACCGGACGCAGCAGGCTCTGAGTCAGCCGCAGCGGAGAATGGGTGAACTCCAACGAGGGAAGCCACGCCAGTACGAGTAGACCCAGCACCGTTCGTCCATCCGTACCCTAGCGTATGCTCCACCATAGAATCGAACTCGTACGTCGAAGCCGGTGTAGCGTCCCCACCCTCCGACGACTTGCCGGTGGCAGCCGACCACGGCGTGGAAGGCGTCGCCGGCAATGGCGTGTTCGGCGCAGGCGTACGGGGCGGGATGTGGACATGGATTGAGACGGGGGAGAATGGGTTCATGGCTGGGGCCGGTTGCTTCAAATGCGCCTGGGATTGGGCATATAACCCACCGCTCGGCGTAGCCGGCATCGCGTTCGGCGTAGGCGGGATCACCGGCCCGGATCCGGCAAGATTGTTCCCGTACGAGAAGGGCGTGACGCTCCGCGTCGTTTGCACCATCTCCGGATCGTTGCGAGCTATGATCGGTGGGACGGTGGCCAGCGGCGAGCGCGGAGGCGGGACCCGAGTCTGGTTGAACCGAGTGGAACGGGCCGGCGGCGGGGCGTTGATGCGCGGGGTATTGCCCATGTATCCATCGGCCGGCATCTGCGCCTTCTGCCAAGCCGACTGAGACGGGGGCATATATCGCTTTCCCTGATCCGTCGAGGCAGAGTACCCATGCGCACGGTTATAATCAAACTCGTACAGCGCAGGGGCGAAAGTCTGCTCCTTCTCCGCACTGGAAGCGACCATCTCGGGATGATTGTACTTCATCGCCCATTCGGGTTCCGCGTTGGCTCGTCTGTGCCGCGTCTTGCAGAAGCACACAATGAGCGCGGCGACGATCCCGAGAAAGACTAGGCCGCCAAAGACCACTCCGAGTGCGATCGTGCGCGTCTTCGTAGAGGAAAGATCCTGCGAATCGCTAGGGACCGAGATCGATTCGCCCGTGGTGATCACGACCGAGCTGGTGCTCGGAGCACCGTATGCTTTGAGCGTTGCGGCCGCCGCGACGGTGGTATCCGCGGCCGAGGAGGTGCCAGTAGGGATGGTGTTGGAGAGAGCGAGAACGCTGAGGGTTTCACTGGGAAATGAGATGATGGAAAGGGATTGCGCCGACGGAGCGATATCGATGGCAGGAGCGATAGACTGGGTCGAGCTCTCGATGGTTTGCGTTGTTGTAGAGGGTCCTGGCGCAACGCCGTCATTGTTTGCTCCCGAAGAAAGCGCGACAGCTTGCGTCGCTGTGAAGACCGTCGCCGGTGAACTAGAAGCGGCGGAATCCGGGACGATTACAGAGCTGTTAATGGAGAATATGTCATCACCGTGAAGGCAATAAGAACTTGAAACAACAGGACGCACGTCGTTGCGTGCACGTTCAGCGCAGTGCTGTCCGCAATGGCGACCGGAGATAACGAAGGAGAGAATGCGGTCTGAGGAGATGTGACCGTGAGTGGGAGGGAGGTTGAAGATGCCGAGAATGAAGCTTCGGAGGACAGGGTTGATGCTGCTGCGGTCGCCACAGAGGCCGGTGTCGGGATGGCAGTAGTGTCGTTCCGGACCGTCTGAGCTGCCAGTGACTGCGGCTCGATATCGAATGGATCGTGGGCTGGTGCGGCAGGAATACTCCGCAGGATAGAAAGAAGGAGGAAGGGGAGTACAAGCCTCGTAGATGCGTGCATCATGGCCTCGGTAAATGCGCTTAGCGCGTGAAGGAGGTGAAGAACTGAAGAAAGTACGGTACAAAAGCCAGCAAGTGGCAAACGAAACGAGGAAAGGGCGTAAGAAAAGAGAGAATGAAATGGAAAGAGGGAAGATGAAGGAGGGAAGGAAGAGAGAGCGACCAGACTGTGCCATGCCAGTGCCCCGCGCGGCAAGGCAGACACCGCTGACGCTGGCAGCTGCCAATCGCTGAGATCTGTCGTGTCTGGGATAAGTGACGGACAAGCGACAGATACAAGGACCCCGGATAGTACCCCCAGAAGTTTGATACCTCGGAAGGTCAAATTTGTCCGGACACGGCTGAAGTTTTGTCGGAAATTTGTCCGAACCTGTATCTGGGTCCCACGGCATCAAAAACGCATCAAAAATTGATGGCCCGCTTGGCGGGGGCCACAGGCGCGATTTTCGCGCGGAATCGCACGACGTTGGTAAAGGATCGAACTCGCGACCCGCCGTGAACGCGAAATTGACACGTTCCGCGTCACAACCGCTTGACCACAGTGCATTTTAAGGTCATCTGGAGCGTGGGCTGAGGTCCTGCCGGGCCAATTTTGTCCGTACCTTACTACAAAGTGGGCGCGTACCGAGACCAAATTTGTCCGGACATGTACCCAAGAGATTTCGATTTTCGGGCCAAATTTGTCCGGACCGGTATCAAAGATCAGACCCAACTATCCGGGGTCCTCAGATACACACGGCGTAAGCTCACTGTATCCGCTACCGAGCCTCATCTTGGCACCCAGCGCACCGGGCGCGACGGCGCGTCGAGGCTGCTGCGAAAAGTGAAGAATGACACGAGCAGGCCCGGTTTTGACTCAGCATGAGTCGGGTCAAACTCAGACGCGGCGCTCAGTCCCAGGTAGAGCAAAACAAAGCGTTAGACATTGCGCGGCGTCGACGTCGGGAACGGCGACGAGCCGGACGTCATGGGAGGAGACAAGCATGGATTCGCATGACCTTGTTGATTGATTGATGGCCACGTCACTTGGCTCCTCCCATCACCGACCCCTTTCGCCGCGACCTTGCGATAAGCGCCAATGGGCGCTTGCTCCCAGATTTATCCCAGTGAGAACCTTTTCTCCGTACCACAGCAGATCTAGCGCCAACAGTCAAGCTTAGATAGAACCCAATAAAGCCCGCAATCCTCGACGACGATGATTGGTCTTTGGCTGAACGCCGTCAGTATCAAACAGGGCGATGTTTCACCGTGAGCCTTCATAATAAGCTCATCCCGGCACTGTTTGCGCTTTGCTCCTCCCATGGCGACACCACAACCCCCCGACTCTCGTTGGATGAATGCACGCCGAGCCATCTCTGGTGTTGCCGACACGCTGGATGTTCTCGCAAACACTCCGACCATTCGTGGGCAAGCAGCTTTTCTCCCCGTTATCGCGCCCGCTGCAAAGGCCTTGGTGAAGGTGACGGAAGTAAGTACATGTTCTCCTGTTTCTGAGTCGAGCTCTAATCAAAGCGAAGGACTTCCGAGGCAATACCCGCCAGTGCACCACGCTCATGGAACATACTTCCACCCTCCTGCATGCAGTCGCGAACATATTCTTGGAGTCAGAGCTTGCTTCCGATCTTTCCCCGGCGATGCTGCAGTCGTTGGGAATATTTGCCGTGTAGGTTGCTACTCGGCGATATGGCGCATATTAACTGTGTCCCTTTCAGCGCTTTGCAGAAGGCCAACAACTATCTTGAAGCGCTCAACAATCAGAACCCGAGAAGCCCATTCAAAAAGCTGTTTCGTGGGAATGAGATCACAGCAATGCGGAAATCCTGTGAGAGTGCCATCCAAGATTGTTTGATTACATTTCGGGTGAGTTCTCATCATCATGTTCAATGAGATGAAACTAACCTCCATCTAATGATCTCCGCATTCCGACCCGGAGATATTGCTGCCCTCGAGAGCAAGATTCGAGCTCAGCACGCGGAAGCACTGGCAATGATTTCTACCCTTGACACAAATTCTTTGGCTGTTGATTCTTCAATCAGCTACGAGAGAAGTGACTCACCTGGAAGGTAAGCTTTCAATTTTTTTTTTCCCCTAAAAAAAAGGGCTGTATTCAACATGAATAGCACACCTTCACTTTCAATTTTGCCTCCTCTGCCAGCAATATTCCACGGACGCCAACCAGAGCTCACTGCTATTCTGGAGCTGTTCAACCAAGCTGCTGCCCCTCGGATTGCTATTCTTGGCCCTGGCGGAGTAGGAAAAACAAGCATTGCTCAAGCCCTGTTACATGAAGATAGTATTGAGGCACTCTATGGGAAGCATTGCTTCTTCATCTCCTGCCATGCTGCAGCCTCTGTTATAGATCTCGCTGGGCTCTTGGTAGCTCAGCTGGGATTGAAACCCAGCAGAGATGTACATACTCAGCTTATAACTTATTTCACCAAGTCCTCTGCCTCTCTCTTGATTCTCGACAACTTTGAATCAATCTGGGATTTTCCAGACATGAAGCCAGCTGCAGAGGGGTTTCTTGCTGCTCTTTGTGAAATTGACAAGCTATCACTTGTGGTGAGTTCTGAAACAAATTTGGTGATATATTATCATCTTATGCTTTTATTCAGATCACGCTGCGCGGTGCTGAGCGACCAGCAGGAGTAGCATGGACAAGACCATTTCTCCGTGTCCTTCAACCTCTTTCAGAGCAAGCTGCTCGGCAGACTTTAGCCGACATTACTGATGCCACACTTACTGAGGATGAGATCAACAAAATATTGGAGCTCTCCAACAATCTTCCTCTGGCACTCACTTTACTGGGGTACCTGGTAGAGAATGAAGGTGCTGCAACTATACTTGAGCGATGGGAGAGAGAGAGGACCAGTCTAATCTCCCAAGGCTCAGACAAGGGATCTAATCTGGACTTGTCCATTTCAGTATCCCTTTCTAGCAAGAGGATGACTGCCGACTCCTTGCAGCTTCTTAGCATCCTTGCACTCCTTCCTCAAGGGTTAGCAGAAGCAGATCTGTTGCAAGCCAATCTACCTCTCAACCAAAACCCACTTCAATGCAAGACAACTCTGCTTCAACTCTCCTTGGCATACATGGCCAATGGCCGTGTCTGCTGCCTTATGCCTGTACGTGAATATGTGCAACACTTTCATCCTCCAGATATTACTCTGGTCAAGCCACTCTACAACTATTATCATGCTCTTCTTGGTGTCTTTGCTGCAAACCAGGGCCAAGTATCCATGGCTGCCCTAGTCTCTCGCCTCCGAATGAGTGCCAGAAACATTCAAGCACTCATTCTATGGTCCTTTAGATGTCAAGAATGGGACCGTGCTCATGCAATTGAGCTTACTATGGATCTAGAGAAATTTACACTCCGCGCCCTCTTGGAACCAGTGCCATTCGCTGCTCAAATTCCGGAATTGATGCCTAGGCCAGTTAATCACAGACTAGAAGCCCTGTACCTCACAGAAGTTGTGAACTCCTGGATGCGCCGGCCTCTCCCTGCAGATATGTCTATCTTAGTGAAACAGGCTGAGGAACACTTTGCTGAGATTCATGAGCCAGATCTACAGGGTAAGTTACAGCAGTAATTCATTCTCACTCTGTTCACTAAGTAACTATTAATTAGGTCGATTCTATGGCATACTCTCCAATTTCTATTTCAGCAGAGCTGCCAACATACCTGCTGGGCTAGAAGCATTGAACAGAGGGCTAGAGATATCTCGTGCCGGGGGAAGCCTTTCTCGCCAGCTGGGGTTGCTTTTGGAAGCTGTGGATCAAAAACTTACTGCCGCAAACTACTATGAAGCAGTTGAAGATGCACTCAAAGCCCAGTGTTTGGCTCAACTCATTGGAAATGTTTATCGGGAAGCAAGTGCTTTGCGGCTGCAAGCTTGGGGCTACTTCAAGGGAATTGGCAACCTTGATAAAAGTGTCAGCCTTCTTCTATCTGCCCAGGACTGCCTTAGACGTTGTGGTATGCTGGAAGGCAGTCCAGAAGCAGTCTTCACCGGAAGCCTCCTCGGAGAGGTTTACTATATGAAGTCAGAGTATCTGGAGGCAAACCAGACCTATACTGATCTGCTTGCCAAAACCTCTAGAACAGAAGCTCCATACATGATGGCAGTCCTGCAGCTGAACCTTGTTTCCACTCAAATTCCTCTGGAGGCTCCCCATGCACACTTGCAGAGCATGATTGAAGACTCCAGGACAATTCTTCAACAATTGAAAGTTCCTCAAGATTTGGCATTAGCCGATGTGATAGAAGCTGATCTTCTGGCACACTATGGACAGTCTGCATCTGCAGCCTTGGTCTACCAACAGACAATGTTCAAAATTCCTGGAAAGGCAGATATCATAACTTCCTGCATTGCAGGGCTCAGTGATCTTGCACCCAAGTGTACTATCAGTGGAAGAGATACTTGGCCCTATCTAGATCTAGCAAATTCCATCAGAACACACAATACATTCAGAATCTACAAATCTCTCCAAAACCTGGCAGCCCTGCTTAATCAAAATGGAAACAAGCAAATGACCAAGGCTCTGCTTACTTTTTCAATAGAGGGCTTCACAAAGATGGATATTCATCACTCTAGAGCCGAGTGTTTGATGATGTTAGGGGATCTTGCACTACAAAAGATGCAATTCACCCAAGCTGTCAAACTCTGGGGTGAGGCTAAGCCACTTTTCGAACGAGCTTCACAGCTCCATAATATTGAAATTATCAATGAAAAGATCAATCAAGTTGAGGTTGAAGTACATAGAAATGATGTTCTTTTGTAAAAGTTTTATGAAAATTTGATGATACTGTATTGATCAGACCTCAATTTCCCAGAGGGACGTGTAACACATTTGATTCGGTTTTGAGTGAGTTCAGTTCAGTATTGATATCAACAAATTGCCTTTTAAGGCAAGCCGGCTTCAGGGAGATTTCTCTTTCTCTCGGCTAGTATAGTGCATTTGTAAGGATTCAAGAGTATCTGATGCTTCCTAGACTAGTGCGGGAACCGCTAAGAGATGGCAAAAAGCCATTGATAGTTCCATATATGAAACATCTACACTGGTTACGCATTACAGGTGACCATGAACTTAACTTATTTCATACAGTAGCTAATCCACTGGCAAAATGTACCACCTCCCGAAACAACCTCAAAATATATCCTTCTGGACGTGATTCTGACAAGCAACCAAACAGAAGATATATTTCAAGCCTTGGGGTACCTAATCACACATTTTGATCCCATCAAACCCTTATCATGATGTGGGACATGCAAAATTGCGCAGTACTGGATTTTCATGATAACCTGCATAATAAGCAATTTTGTGGTGCCTCTTGTGAGCTTGCAGATAGGATGCTCGGCCTGAAAATTGGTGAGTAAGCTCCGAGGACAGCTAAGTCTATTCCTATACCATTATCAAATCAAAACAAAAAAATGATTGATATGACACTGTTTGACAGCTTGTTTTGCCACCACATAAATGACTAATATTTGATCTTCCTAAAGAATGTGCTCGTTTGCTTCTCTATGTACTTCAATTATTTTGATATTTTGTAGGGGAATGCACCCTATAGTGCTGCATGCTTCCACAAAATTTCATTTGATTTCAATCAATACCTGCCGCACAATTCACCTGACACCAAGTCTGTTTCGCCAGTGGGTTAGGTCACGTGATACAAGCACTTTTCTGACCCAAAAAGGCAATGATTACACTAAATTTTCTGGCCGGCTTCCTATATAGTAATTTCATTACAGCAATTTTCAGGTAGGAGGGCGTGGATCGGACATCACCTGTCTATTAAAAACTTGAGGTCCCTCAGTAAATAGCTTGTATCTCCATTAATACTACCCTGTTTAAGCTGCGAGCGGGTGCATCTGAAAGCACTTGTCAAGGTGCATCAAACGGTGCCCAAAATTTCCGCCAAACTTGGAGGTCAAGCTGAGGGCTTGTCGCCAGGGTGAATCGGCTCAATTTTAATCATATTTGCTCTGTTTGCAACAAGAGTAGTTGCATTTGAAAGGGTTCACCTTGGCGAGCCTGGGGATGCCCAAATTTACTCAGAAAGTCCAGTACTAAATAGAGAACTGCATTACAAAATTTTACCTGATGATCTTGGGCACTATTGCTTGTGGACTCAAGCGTAGAGTGAAATGCAAGGACTTGCGTATGAAGGCCCTTATTGAGATCGATGCAAGGGAGCCGCAGCTGGAAATTTTTCAATATCAAGAGTGGTGCTTGGCTTGCCTTTGCTCACACTATATCCAGCCCTCTGGATACCTTCATGGCTTGCATTCGCCAAACAGATTTACTCTCCGCATGTCCAAACAGCACTCAGAGCCATGATATGGCTCCTGGGAGTATGATACGTGGTGTGCAACGATGTGTATGCGGGATCACTATCACGTGTGTAACCCCATCCCCATTTTCATGTCTTCTAGTGGTTATCTCCAAGCAATTTGCGCATCTCCGGATGCGCGCTGTTGAGCTCATTCCGACGCACCCGAGAATATGGGAAACAGGGCAGTATTTACCAAGATATAAGCCAATGAGGCAGGAGGGGCTTAACTTGTACCCCCGAAGAATTTCGCGGACTTTTTACCACCGTTCGACGCGCCTCGACGAGCGCTTTCGGACGCACCTACTTACACCTCGAACGGACTAGTATTCATAGAGATATACACGATTTACTGTGGGAGCTCAGAATTTTGATAGACAGCTGTTTTCGCATCCGCGCCCTCCCATCTGAAAATTGCTGTAATGATGGACTTGTAACTTGTTAAGTTCATTGCATTACACATTCACCCACCTGAACTCAGGTCCAAATTAGTACAGTAGAGCAAGGATATGATAAAATTGATCAATGTTTTTTTTTTTTTCTCTTTCTTTTTCACTTGGGTCCTAGTAACGGATCCTGCATGAAGGCAACTTATCCTATGTTGTTTGACTCAGGCAGAGCCAACATGCAATATATGCCCAGACCATGGTGTGATTGATTACTTTAATCAACATGTATATTGGTGATATATTGTAATATTATTATTTTGACTACTTCAAAAAATCACAGGGCAAATTTCCATATAACTTGTTTGAGAATTGAGCTGGTGGTGACCATTTCTGCTCACTTAAAGCCTTAAAATAAGAGGGAAAATATAGGGCATTCTTCATGCCATCATCAGTTTGATTGTTTGAATCCAAACCAGAAGTTGCAGCATCACATAACCCAAGTTGTAGTTTCTGTGAGGTAGGTTGCCATATACAACTCAGCTGTTGCGCTGCACAACTTTACAGTTGCCCTTGAGACAACCGAGTTGTCGCAGAAAAACAGTTACAACAAAAAATAAAAAATTGCTTGATAATATTATTACAGTATATCACCCATAAACACGTACAGCTGCAGTTAATGTTCTTCTGGAAAGTTTCCTTTTGTAAAAGTTGGTGAGAAAGATGAGATCTTTGAAATTTTGAGGACAATCTTGTACACTTAAATTGGGCAAAGAAATATCTTTTGTCCTTTGTCTCTGAGTACTTGTACTGTACCATTTCGACCACTTGTCTGGCCGGTGTAACGCGTAACATGTCGGACTTAACTTGCAGCTTGTCTGAACTACTATAAAAGGCAATTTGATGCGTGATCCGGCGTTAGCCGGAGCGAAAACTTCCTTTTTAAGCCTGGTTCTTGTCAAAACCGCGCTCCGAACACGTAACAAGGTCCAAATAAGTCTTGTCCGGAGGCGCGTGTAACGCGTAACTGGACTTGTGGTCGCAATGATACAGTATAATTTTGAGAACTATAGCTTGAAGGTCTGGAGTAGATACAAATATTCTACAAGCACCATTGTAACCAGGGTGTGATTACAACCATTAGAATACGAGTTCATAGCGGGCTTTGGTTGATTCATGGTGTGTTACGTTGTCAATTTTTTCCCTTCTTTTCCTCTATTTGGTGTCCCTACCATTTTTGAGGGTGTAGGTGTAAACAGAAAAGATTGGATTCTATGAACAATATTTGCGTACTGGCGGGATGCTAGCGTAGGCCAAGTCTTAACAACCACGACATTGAGCAGCCTGGCAAAAGTTGCCGGGGTTTTGCTTGCCTGGCTGTGTCTGGAGCCGCATCCAGCCAGCACTCCAAGCTCTTTGCGCTGGTATCCAGTACTTGGCTTGGAAATACACGAACAAAATAAATTTCTTTTGGTACAATGCTTTTTCATTGAACCTGCAACTTGAAACCTGCAACTTGAACTGCCGATTAAAGTAGATGACTGCAGCAACAGTCTAAGACTGCAGCTTACTCAAGGCCCCCTTGCTCTCGTTCCGCCCAGGTATTGGTCATACATGAAAGTGAGGATGGTTTCCTTTTTTCGAATGGCTCGTCCCTCTTCTCAGTTGCATGCACTAAACAGAGCGGAGTCATTTTATTTCCTGGATCTAGGTAAGAGTTACACGAGCGGAGCATTTGAGTGTACATAGTAATAGTAAGACAATCGAGGACGGGACAGACGATAGCGACGAGCAAGCTACAAGCACCATAAGGGACAAGGAGGAACGAGAAAGGGACAGAATCCACCACGACAAACACGACACCACGCGACATCTAGCAAAACAAAAAGACCACCGACGTCCAGGCACCGAAGAGAGCAAGAGAAGAGCAAGGCGCCAGGACCACCAAACAGAGAACACAAAGACCTCCCGCGCGTGCTCACTCTTCCTTCTTCTCTTCCTTTGCCTCCGACGACGCACCCTCGACCTTGGGCGTCACAGCAGGCACCTTCGGCGTACCCGGATGGCTCGGCGGCGCGCTGGCACTTCCGCCAGCCGGTGCAATACCAACGGCGGGCACGGCCGCAGGCGCGGGGAGCGAGGGTGGTGGATACGGGTACGCCTGGGCCGGCACCGGGGCCGTCGCGCTAGCTGGTGGGGGCGAGCGCCCACCGCCGCCGGCTGCGGCGCGCAGGGTCGACGTCGCGAGGGGACCGCGTTTGTGCGGGAACTGTTCGGGGCGCGGACGGGAATGTGTGCGTTCGAAGAGGCCGCATTTGTTGCAGAGCTAAGTGGGTGACGATGAGAACGATGGTGGCGACGGACGAGGAAGAAGAGAGGCGCGCAAGCAAGTACTCACCACTTTGCCCGGGCTGAGGTTACTCCTCCTCCAGGTGCTCGTATCCGTCGTGCAGCAGTTGAAGCAGCGCCTCCGTACGCGGTCGCTCAGCTTCGTCGCCGCGTCGTCGGTGTGGATGATCTGCACACTGCCGGCTGGCACCGCACCGGGAACACCCTGGATCGCTTGTGGGCCAGGGGGCGGGGGCATATGCTGCACCGGGATGGGATATGCGTAGCCGGGGTGCTGCATGAATGGCGGCGGCGGTGCGTAGTGCGCGTGCGCATGGGGGTCGTAGTGGACGTGCGCGCCATCGTGGGGTGGGGGTGGATAAGCGCCAGGGGGCGGGGCGTAGACGTAGTACGGGGAACGGCCTGGCCACACCAAAGATCAGCACAACGTCAATCACCAGCAAAATGAAAAAAGACGGGAGAACAGATGAACGGCTAGATGAAGATGAAGATGAACGAGAATGAAAAACGCACCGTCGTAGGGATACGGCACTGCGCCTGGTGGTGGCGGAGGCGGGACAGCTGGTGTGCCTGGTGCCGACGTTGGCGGAGAGTGCTTGGCACTGGCAGAGCCGTTGGGCGCAGCGGCGGTGGGTGCAGCAACGGCTGGGGCCGGCGCAGGCGGGGTGGCGACAGCAACTTCGGCCGACATGGATGTATGAGTACTGGGAGTGGGGCTGGGGCTTGGAAGAGTGGCGATAGGCGGCGGCGACGCGATGAGGGAAGACGACGGGACTTGTGTCTGGGTCTTGGGCATGCAACGGCGTATATACGCGTTGGGAGGGGGCTGGCTCCGAGCAGCGAGTAAGAGAGGGGAGCAGGGGCGAAAAAAGGGGAAGGGCGCGTCTGTTGACGGGGGTGTTGAGTTGACGGGGTGGTGGTTTATAAGACGGAGCTGTCGCACACGCGGTGATGCTCTATCAGCGAATCAGGAATCAGGAATCGTATCAAGATCCCGGAACACAAAAATACCCCGGTCGCACGCCAGAACAGCGGTATCTGATCTGACCTGACCCCCCACATGACAGATAGAACTGACGGAGGTTCTGATGAGCCGGCTTGGTTTGTCCGCGTGCTGTAAGCTGCCTCCAACTCCGCTCGAAGAGCGCCGCCCTCACTCCGCAGCGTCGACAGCAAATGACAAACCTCGCCACTCAGCTTGCTCAGCATGAACAGCAGAGAGAGATTTTGAGACAGGCACCGGTATGAGGGATGATCCCCGTCGTCGTTGTCGATGGATGGGCGGAAGCAGATAGCTGATAAGATATCTTCTGCCGCTCAGCTTCTCGAGGCTGTAAGCAGCGTTGGGATGATGCAGCTTGTTCTGCGTTGGGGCACAGGGTGGTGTGTGGGATTCAACGCGCTACTCCTGATCAAGATGGAAAAAGATCACTCAGAAATTTCGAAACATTTTCAACCCATACAGCCAGACGAAGAAAAACTTCTTGCATATGATCTAATCAGTGATGCAAGTTAAGAGCCGGATGATACATCGTTATTCGGCAGCGCGGCAGGAGGTAAGCCGAACAACAGGTGTCAGCCGTGATTGATCCGGTTGCGCACTCTTGACGCATCATACTGTTGTGCTCCGTTCCTACTTCTGGTCAACGAGCTGCCATCGTTGTCTACCGCACCGCTCTACGGGGCCCCTCGGCGTCTGGCCTGCTCGGAAATGCATCAATTACAACAATTTTGCATGGCTTTGAACTTGGCCTGACAACACAAAGCACCTATCATCGTCAAACCTGCTGTACTTGGATTTCAAATCTCATCGCGACGCTTCTCCGCATTGCGGGGGCACTTTAATGAGTAAATTGTTCGGCAGAAGTTTAGATCTCCGTCTCCGTCCCGTCAGACTCGCTCAACTACTGACTATATTGAATGTATTCGTGAACTCCTCTCTCAGCTCACCTCCCGCAATCACGGTTCAAGATCAAGCCTTCCGCGGACCAAGGAGGCGGACCGCGCGCGCTGATACGATCCCATCCCACTGGCATGCATGCTTATCATTGGCTTCCAGCCGATGGAAGTTTCTACTGCGCTATTCCGAGCTTGCGGACGTGTGGGTGGTTGTTTGGGCTCCCGGCGATGCGGATTTGATTGGGCCAAGGAACTGGCAGCGCGCTGATACGAGCCGTTTATCTCCGGCCGATCTTTTCTGGATGCCATATCAAGAGCACTGTCAATTTCCGCGGGAGGTAAGGAACGCGCGCGTAGCGTAGCAGCGCGATTATTCCTGGCTCGCGAGTGAGAATGAACATTTTCTGCCAAACGCTCACTCCTAATTCGAAGGATTGTCGGCATCAAGCGCTTATCATCTGTCTGCTGTTGCTGTTCAACGTTCGACCTGGACGCACAGCTGAGCTCTTCCCGTCGACGAAACCGGCCTGTCCGTTGTAAGTACTGTTGTTGTTGAACTGCTGAGCAGGATTAATGAAGCTCCATCATGACAGACGCCGGCGGCGCACCATTGGTTGCCGTTGATTGGTCCGAATCATGATATGTATGATCTAGACCGTCAGTCGCGGTCCTTTGACGTTGTCGAAGTCTTCTCGATCCTGTGTTCATAACCCTGATTCGGGCCCGCTGCCGGCGGGGAAACATAGGTATTGAGCATAGAAGTTCACCTTGAGTTCACCTGGCGTCGGCGCCCAGACATACGCACCCGACGACCGCCGACCCTGGGAGGCCTAGGATTCGGACTTCTTCTTCGCCGCGCCTTAATTTGGGCTTCCACTGCAACTGCAGCTTGATACAGCTCGAGGTTGCATACATGCACCGCCCTGATATCAAGCTCTCCCGTCTGACGCCGATGATATTCCCCACACCCACGCCGCGGGCGCTCGCCGAACTGCAGTGCTTAGATTGGAATTCAATTTTGGGAGTCCCTCGGGAGGGTGGGATTTCCGAGGCTGTTGAACGCAGAACTGATCGCATATAGAGGAGGACCGCGCGGTGCGAGCTGTAGGCGCCAAAGGACGGGTTGTCGGCGCAGGAACAACTTGAAAATACTGAGGGACGATGAGCTTTGCCAACTTGAATCCGAGACAAAATTTTTCTTCCCTCTTGACGCTGGATGTTCAGAGTGAAATCCTTAACACCTCTCGCCCTGAGTTCTCGCATCGCGGAGAGGTTGGAATTGAGCCGGCTCAGTCGTCCATTGGAGCTCATGACGGGAAGAAAGGAAGCCGTCGTCCTGCCGTGCCTCGTGTCATGTCGTGATACGTCGTCACCGTGATCACACGAGCGGACCACACGGCGATCCGCTATCAGTTCGGAGTGTTACCTATTTCGAAACGGCCTGCTTGTGGCCAAGCGGAATGCAGACGTTACGATGCGCCAGATGCGCTACTAGCCTACTCCTCTCCGCCGGGCTTGGTCTAACTTTGGCGACGAAGAAGCCATGAACAGCCTCGTCATGATTGATTGATTGATCGATTTGACCGGATAAGGCGTTGACGTTCTCACCGGCTGATAGATTTCGCGCCGAGCTTGAATCTTATCTCTCGTTACGGTTTTGAATTGCGCCACATGCCGTTGCGCACCAACGTGTGATCACAAAATCAATTGACGCCAACCCTACGGGTCAAGTGCACCGCGATTCCCGGAAAATCTCCGAGATAGCCGCCGGCTTGCGACGGAGAAGGATTTCGTGGCTTGACCGGCATGAGGGAGTGCAGTAGCGCGGTGTGTAGCAGTTATGTGGATGTTCACTACGGCCGGAGAAGGAACAGCGAACCCGCACCCAAATCCGAGGTCCGTGATTGGAACCCTGATTCTGCCGTTTCCATCAGATGTCTGTTCTGCTCATGCGGATCTAGACACTCTCCGCAGTCGGTCAAGCAGTCGGTTGCGGAGATTGAAAGGTCCCCCGTCTAATGCCGGAGAGGCGGCACGGTGAACTTCGAAGGGGAAGGAGAGAAGAGAAACAAGCGCAAGGTTCCTTTTCGGAAGACTGCAGAGCCTTGCCTATTGGACGTTAGCGCATGATCCTCGTCATGCACACTTGGCACGTTGACGCATGTCAACGTAGCTCCGCGAATTTCCCACCCTCGCTCCAGCTTCCGCCTGCCATCGTCGTCCTGGCCGCTGCCCGCCGCCGTGGCCGCTGCAGAAGGCGAGTGGGACGGCGCGCTGCGAACACGATGAGCTCCTCGAGCTCTGTCGCGAGCTCCAGCCCCAGCCCAACAACAACCGGCGCGGCTCAAGCGGGTCCTCGAGGCTCGTATGTGCCGGAGCTGGCCGTCTCCGCCATCGCCATCCTCATACTCTTCCTCGGAGGACTCATCTGCGGCCGCGTCTACTTCCTCCGCATGCGCAATCGCGTCGGTGGTGCTGCAGTCCGCGTTGCTATACGCGAGCGGGACGACTTGGATGCGCGGATTCTCGCGAATCGGCCGAAAATTTTCGATGTTTATGTTGATACCCCGGAACGACTTGGAGAACCTGCGTGTTGGGATTGTGTCTTAGTGCGTCTGCTCCTTTCGACTGGCTGGCCTTCGTCTAATTGCTCGTCAGCCGCTTTGTGCTATCCACGAACCCTCGCCGTCCCAGTCTCCGAATGTGCAAGACGTACTTCAGGTGCGCAGAACTGGCTAGCATCCTTCTACGACGGCTAACTCGACGTTTCGTAGGATTCCACTGGGCCGTTGACCATCGGCTGCCTGCTCAGGATGCCAAGCGCTTCGAATTCCGGAACTCAGTCGCGGCGGCACGGCCCGGGGCACCTGGAAATCGGCACCATCGGAGCGGACACGGAGAAAAGAGAACGTGGACTTGAGTGACTACAGAGCGTTCGTACTTTATGGCCGTTTATCCACTGGTACCGTGACTGCTTAGTCCACGAGCGTTCGGTCTTTGCCCCGACTCCGGGCCGAGCGGTCTTCGCCCGACTTCGCAGCCAATCCGGCTTCGACAATAACGCATCACGCAAATCTCGACCCACAGAACCTCATCCCGCCGGCACAATGCTCTCGGGACGAAGCCCGGCCGGCTAGTGGGATATAAAAGCTCGTCTTCCAAGATGAATTGACGCATCGCACTTTTCGTCCTTCGCCTTCAACCCTCCTCGAATGAAGTCTTTCTCCGCTCTTGCGTTCCTCTCCTTCGTTTCGGTCGCCGTCGCGTTCTCCGAGCCCGCCGGCCACCACTACCAGGCTCCTGGACCCAACGACGAGCGTAGCCCGTGCCCTGGTCTCAACGCGTTAGTGGTTTCACTCTCTTCCGAGTATCCTTTTCCCGCCAACTGACACGATCGACAGTCTCGCGAATCACGGTTACCTCCCGCGCAATGGCAAGAACATGACCGTTCCGCAAGTTCTCAATGCCTGCCTTGGTGCGCCTCACAGCAAACGCCACTGGCACCCAAACTGACGCGCACGCAGAGGGCTTCAACTTTGACTGGGCTCCTCTTCTCATCCCTGCCAAGCAAGGTCTCTTGACCAGCACGGACAAGAGCTCCGAGACCATGATGAGCCTCGAGCCGCTTGTGTTGTACGTCTTTCCCAGAGCCACACCCGAAAAACTAACGTCCGTCCCCTGGCACGCAGGCACAACCTCATCGAGCACGACGCCTCCCTCTCGCGCTCCGACTACCAAAACGGCACGGGCGACGCGCTGCACTTCAACGCGACCATCTACAGCGTCATGGCCAACTCGAACCCAGGCTCGGACTACTACAACCTCACGTCGACGGCGCGCGTCATGTACGAGCGGCTGCAGTACTCCATCGCGACGAACCCGACGCTCATCAACACGATGAACGAGGTCACAGGGCGTGCGGCGACTGCTGCGCTCGCGCTCACGTCGATGGGCAATGCGACGACGGGTGTTGCGCCCAAGAAGTGCGTCTGTCTTGCTCAGGCTCTCGTGAACTTGTTGGCTCAAGCTTGACACCCTCGTAGATTCGTCGACATCCTCTTCCGCGAGGAACGCCTTCCCTTCCTCGAGGGCTGGAAACCCTCCCCCGTGCTCGTCACGGGCGAGCTGCTCGGTCCCCCTCATCGGCGCGCTCGTCGCCGGGTCGAACTGGACCGCGAGCCAGCTCTGCGAGCCTATCGTCCAAGGCCCCGGGAGTGGAGCATCAGTCGAGCGTGCGAGAGAGATGCGTGTTCTTGTGACGACTGGCAGGCGGCAGTGCAAGCATCCGTCATGGCTTGACTGCCGCCCTCATCTCCTCGACCTCACCGACTCGCTTCCTTATGGAAGTTCTCTTTTTCTCGGTGCTAGCACTGCACCTCAGACAATCCCAGCACCTGCACCATGGACGATCCCAGCGCTCTCGCGTGCTGCCTCTGCGTAAGCCACGCCCCCGCCGCTGGCGGTCTTCGCGCTTTCGTCCACCCATACACGACAAGACAACATGCCCGTACCAGCACCCTCAGCCCCCTCAGCCGCCACCCCCATCCACCACCACCCTCGCGCACTCGGACCTTCGCCTCTCGCCGTCTACAGGCCGGCGGATACCGTTGCCGCTGCCGTCTTCGCGGCTGTGGTTACCACAGCAGTGACCCTCGCAACCAGTCTTTCGTGTTACCAAGGGTACCAGCAACACTGGATTTGCGTGCAGATCGAGATGGAAGGATACCTCGGAGCGGACATCCAGGCGCGTCACCCGTTTTTCGTCACCCTTCCATCCGAACTTGTTTACTTCGGATTCCCTCCCTGCTTCCTGTTCTGTCTTCTGTTTCATTCACCTCTTTTTCGCCTCTTCTTGTTCTTTTCATGCCGAGTTCGAAGCTCGTACTGACAATTCTTCACATGTTCGACCCCGCTGCCCTTCGATGCCCTCCCCTTTTGCCTCGTGGGTTTCGCACACCCCCGCTCTCTTCGCGGCCGATTTTTGCATCGGATGAGCTACATCGTACTCCAGTCCCGAGGCTTCGAATGCCGGGGACATTCGCAGTCGTACCTCACGGACCCCGTGCGTCCCCGCGATGGCAAGCGGCCGGTTTCGCATACCGGGTGAGCGTCACTTTTCGTCTTCGCTCCCTCACGGACCCCGTGCGTCCCCACAATGGCAAGTGGCCGGCATCGGATGCCGGGTGAGCCCTATTCCGCATCTCGGACCATCGTCAGGTCCCCGCGATGGCAAGCGGCCGGTCTCGAGCACCGGGGGATTATCTTCGTACCTTCGTATTCGTGTATGACCTGTCGTTATCCCAATGCCATATTTAATTTACTCCGCCATCCTTCCTTCCCGCCTTTCCCTGCTCACCACCCCACCCCTTCTCTCTCCAGCCCCTACCGTGAGACGCATGTGTCTCAGTGGGGGCCCCGTACCCTGTTCTGCCCCGAGCCCGTGTCTCGGAACTTCGAGCTCTTAATATTCAACATTCGTCTTTGTTTACACTCGCTACCGTCGTAGTCCCGTTTTGCCCGAGCCCGTGTCTCGGAGATTCGAAGCTCTGATATTCGACATTCATCTTCGTTGCCCTCGCTATCGTCGTGTTTCTGTTCTGCCAGCTGTCCCGGAGATTCAGAGCTTTAATGGTCAGTACTCCTTGTATTGTCGCGACACACCCTTGTCGTTCAGCCCGGGCCCGTGTCTCGGAGCGTTGAGATTTCTGGGGTTCGTTGTATTCGGCTTCGTCATCGTTTGCCCTCGCTATCCTAGCTCTTTTCGAAATCAGTCGATTCAGAGCATTAGGCCTTTTCCCTCTCTTTCCCGGACCTTCCTCGCATTTTTCCCTGCCTTCGTATTCGTGGGTAACCTTGATTCGATCCCATCTTCTGTTCGTCAACATCTTGCACAATCTTTGCCTTACGGGCAGACTCGGACACTCAGCCGCTACCGGTCAATCCATCCCTACCCCATCTTCCTTCTTGCCCTATGTCCCTTCCCCGCTTACCATGAGACGCAGGTGTCTTGGAAGTGACCCCATCTTCACCCCGTTCCAGCCGAGCCCGTGTCTCGGATTTTTTCGATACACTCGATATTTGACCATTTGTCTGCTGTTGCTTTCATTGTCGACTGGTGTACATGGATCTCGCCCCATTCAACTCAAGCCCGTATCTCAGTGATTTGAACATTTCATTCGGCATTCGTCTTGGTACTCAAACAGCTTTCGTAACTCGAGACTCATCGCCTCCCCAAGCGCCACATCCTCGCTCCCTAACCCCGATAATTTCGGCCATATCTGCTGAGTTCGGCCCATCGAATCATACTCCCGCTCCAAACCAGGTCGAAGTGGAACACTATTTTGCACCTTCTCTTGACTCGGGATGGCACTGGCTGTCTGCAGCCCGTGTCTTGCATAGATTTCTTTATGTTCGTGAGATACTCGAAGATGGACATTCAACATTCGTCCTTCACTCACAATTGCTAGCTTTTGCGGCTGCTGAGTTCCCTTGAATTGAAAATCCGGCACCAAACCTCATGATATGCAAAGCGGATTTTATACCGTCTTTTGGTTCGACATACGAGTCCGAGCCCGCGTCTTGCATATATATATATTTGGGTGCGTTGGTCCTGCATCTTCCTGGCCCTCGATTTCGGATCGAACCCATCGAACTCGCTGTCGAAGCCCCAGTGCATGCATTGGTCGACGTTCTCACATCAAAGCCAATACTCACCTGAGCATGTGTCTCAACCTTGAACCGACTCGCCGCTCCGCTCACTCAATTGTTTCCACTTCGACTTTACCTCTCGGTTCTCACGACTTGACTCGTCGGAATCGGCGGATGCATTCCTACTCCTCCGCGCCCGGGCTGTCGACTTATTCTCCCTCACTGTCTTTCACCCCTTCTATCGGAACTGATTCAAACCGTCTGCCGCCGATACGTTGCCTGGCGGCGAGGCTGTTAGCACTCGCGCCCTTTGCATGTGTTCGCTACCAGTATACCTCGGCCCGGGGAACCGGTTTCAGGTTCCCGCCCGGATCAAAATCCCTCCCGCTTCTGAGCCTCGGGACCTCGTATTGGCCATGCCTCAGTCGCGATTCTCAGGCTGGTGATTCTAGAATCCTGCTTTATTGTACTATTCGAGCCCCTCGCGATCATGATTATCCTTCGTAATACAACAGTGCTCAGTCCTTCTTGGAACGCTTCTCGACGCCCGCTGCAATGCTCCCCGAGCTTCACGCTGACACGCTCCATACATTCTTCTCTCTGAAATTCAATCCGATCGTCAGATATGTGAGAACACTCTCCGTTCTCGGACTCGCAGCTCCCTGATTCTTGAGAATGCTCGGATTGAATTCGGACACTCATTCATTATTCCCCAGCGATCAACTGGGGAACAACCCACACAGACAACTGCGAGCTCTTCAGCCATCGCTGACTTCGGCCCTAAGACTTCGTGATCAGTCCAATACATGGGAGGCTGGATCCCTTGCCGACTTCGATATTGTCGCTCCGCTACTACTTGCAATCTGCCCAGAATTCCGCTCCAGATTTTGACGTTCGTACTTCGGAAATACAGTATCAACTCTGCTGTGGACGCCGCTGGCGATTGAAATCTCCGTCGGATCAAATAGCTTGGCATTGGCTTGACACACGTCCATCTGTCAACATTGGCGTCGCCGAGCTATGCAGCTTCGGTTTCGTACTCGACCTCTAAATGTCCGCATTGGCTCTGTACGACGTCCTGCGACTCTAATCAGTTGGACCACGAGTCTTCCGTATTCAGCTATTCGTGAATGTCAAACAGTTTCTTTCTCCCCCGCCGATAGACAGCTCTCAGGAGTCTCAGCGTTCAAAACCGCTTCGCCTGCTATGGATTGATTTCTGCATCTCCGAGAAATCAGGCGTCGAGTCGACGCCTGATCCCGGATTCCCTTTGGGCCGCGCCGCTTCTTGCAAATACCATCTCCCGCCCTCGTTGCCGCCCCATTTACCGTTTCTAGCATTACGCTCCTGTCCTTCAGATTGTGCTGTGTGCGCCGTCTGTTCCAACAACATCTTTCGATTGCCTTCCCCATCCACCGGGATTCCCCATCACATCATTAACTCCGCTATACACTCGTCTCTCGACTTAATTTTGCGAGTCCTGATCCGCCTCGTCCATCAACAGCTCGGCTTCAACATTGGCCAACAAGATTTTACATGTGTCCGGCTCCGTTGATCCGCCGCTCGCCGGTGCGATATTGCAACGACATTCCCTCTCCGTTTGGCTAGTACTCGGCCATCAGTTCCAGTCGCTACATAACCTCCGCCATCATCCTGTCATCACGACAACTCTGACTTTGACCAGCACTTTCCGAGAGCTGCCCGTCTCTTGGGTTAGCCGGCTTCGCTGCGTCTGGGGCAGCTTTTCGGGGGCATCCTTTGCTCCACCGGCTTGCAACCCAGGAGCCGTGCGTCCCCGTGAGGCGCCGGCAGCCTTCCCCACACACAATACAACTGGCTGCGACATTCGGGGGTCAGCTCCCCTCGCTCTTTCGGCTCCAGCATGAAAGCGGAAGGAGGAACGAGAACTCGGTCGACACGGCTGTTAACGTTGGCACCCACTAGAGCGACGCATCCCTCATATATGTACATATCTGTCTATCCACGCCTCGTCTGGTTCTATAATTTGAATCGTATTCTACTTGCGTGCGTTCTTTGTGGTCTTTCAACTTATTTCAAGATGAACGAGTTCGACCCCACGTTGGCTGTAAATTTGCGCAATGAACTCAATCCCAATCCGAGGAAACAAGTAACAAATACAGTAGCTAGTAGCTGGGAGCAAGTACCAGTCTCCAAATTTTTGATCCCTCCATCTGAGTCGCTCATCCACGCGCCTTGACCGCCGACGCATGTGCCGGATACGCCGTATACACCGGGTCCGTCGGGAAGATCATGTACCCGTCGTTCGCGTTTGTCGTAAAGTTCGAACCCGCTTGCCTTCCACGAGCATCAGCCGCCGTTACAGCAACTCGACGGGAAAGAAGAAAAGAAAACCACACGCACCAGTACAAGTCTCCCGTCAGCCCAGAACTGACGATGGTATTCCAATACGACTGGTAGATCGCCTCGCGCGCGGTCCCGGTGCTCGTCAAGCCGTATTCTTCGAGGATGACGGGCTTGTTCGCGGTCTTCATCGCCGAGGCGTGGTCGAGGATCCATTGTTCGCCCCAGAGCGTTTCGTTGTCGTTGTAGCCCCATGAGTCCTAGTAAAGTTCGGCATCAGCGATTCAAGTTTGGAGGGCCTTCAGCGGGATGCGGACTGACGGGGTACATCTGCCAAAAATCTCAGCGTCAGGATCCAGACTTGAAAAACTTGTTACGACCACTTACATGGAACGTCCCGAAATCGATCGAGCTGAGCGCCAAGTTCGCCGCAAAGTCCATACCCGCGCCGCCGCCGTAGACGTACTGCGAGTTGCCAGGCTCGTTGAAGAAGCCCTCGTCGCCGAGGCCGACGAGGTGGTTGCTGTCGATGCTCTTGATGTACGCGGACAGCTCGGAGACCCAGTTGGTGATTGTGGTAACGTTGCAGGTGGGAGAGGCTTCGAGTGGGCCGCTGCCGCTGCAGCGCGGTTCGTTGACTAGATTGAAGGCATTGTCAAGATGCGAAGAGAGGAGGACGGGTTGGACTAGGACGCACGCAATTCCCAGCCCAAGATGCCTGGCTCGTCGACGTAGCGGTTGACCACGAATTGTACGTATTCCTTGTACGCAGCCTGATCTTCGGGTTAATTTCCTTCCAAACGAAGCGCAAGACAATGGACGCACGATAACTTGCGCGTTGCTGAAGAACGTATCGTGGTACGTGCCGGAACTACCGAGGATTTGCGTCGTATAGACGTCGATGCCGCCGTAGGCGTTCCAGTTGTTGTTCAACGTCGCGATAACGCGCAGACCGTACTGCTTGGCTTTGGCGATGACCGTATCTGCCCGAGAGCATTCAGTCTGAGCCTCTTCTCGTGGAACGGCCGGGACGAAGGACGTACCGATTGCGCCAAAGCCAGTTGCGCCGGTGTTAAACGTTGCAGTCGAGCCGTCCCACAGGTGCAGGTATACACCCGATGCAGAGGTAACCTCGTTGAAGAACCAAGTGCGCACGACGGTGGCACCCGTAGCGGCGATGTCAGAGAAGGCCTGGTCGATGTTCTCGTTCTGGTAGATCAGGGCAGGCCAGTACGCGTTCGTCCTTGTGTATACGTCAGCTTTGACGCTTGCAGATGCACCCAAGAAGTTGGCGTACCCTACTGGAACGAACTGTGCGCCATTCACCTCGAAGCGCGTCCCGGAGGCTTTGACGAAGCCGGTCGGAGCACTCGTCGTTGTCGTGGACGTGCTGGACGTCGTCGTCGACTTGCTTGTCGTGCTGCTGCTCGTGGTGGTAGTGCTGTGTGTGGAAGTGCTGCTCGTGGAAGTCGTTCCCGGAATGCATTGAGAGTAGTATGGGTTCTGGTCGTAGCAGTAGGAGCCGGATGCGCAGACTATATGCGTGGCACGAAACATGAGCAATGCCGACGTTATTCCGGCGAAAATTCACGCACCCGTCGACCCGGTGTACCCAATGCCGCCTGCAAAACGCGCAAACTGTCAGGAGAGAGACATACATCGAATGCCGAGGCTCACCGCACTGCCCGTAGACGGGGACGGTCGTCTGGGCCCGGACGCAGATCGCAGCGACGAGGAAGACAGCAGAAATTCGGCGTAGCATCGTGTGCGGCGGAGCGCGCGAAGAGACTGCATCCGTTGTCGCCGCTTATATGAACGCGAACTCCGGCAAATTGTCGCCTGAGTGTCGGGGCCGCCGGGGCATCACGAGGAGCGGTGATTGCGACATGAACAAGTGCCGCACTCGTACAAGCGGAGTCATGAGAGCTGCGGACAAGATGCGCCAGCGTGACTCATCGCAAATCAGGACGGCTTGTCGCCGGCCCGTCGTCAGTTCCAGCCCCGGACGGGCCGAACTCCTGCTGTGGTCTTTGGTTTCCATTCAGCGAGGAGTATCCGGGGTGAGCTCGTGGGAGCTGGCGGAAGGCATGCATAGTTCAGCGGCCCGGTATCGACCCAGGGCGAATGAGAAATGTACATTAATATTTCTATACAGATTCTACAACATCTAATGCCCAAAGAACGGAGGAAAACACGAGGCACAGGCCACAGCATTATCTACGTATGAAGAGATAAGATAGTTTTCCCTCGAACTACGTCCGAATCACCTATGATGCACCTGCGGCGGAGCAGCGAACTCTACCGGACTTGCAGTGCGCAACGATGAGTTTGCATCCACACTCGCATCCGTGTATCTCGGGCTTGCACCGGCATACGCGTACGGGCTCAAAGACGAAGGCGTCCGACTCCAAGGCGGTGTTGATTTTGCTATCCACGCCTCGAGCTCCGCGTCAACTTGAAGGTCAGAGGGATGCGCGTGCGGAGGGTGGGAGTGACGGCCGAGGGTTGGGAGGAAATCTTCTGCGTCTTCGAGTTTGAACTGATTTCAAGGTTATAAGTAGAGAGGAAAACGTGGACGAGGCGACTCGGAACGTACCTCGATGCTCGCCCCATGCAGCGTGTGTCCTGATTCCCTTCGCTTGGGTACCGTCCCGGTAGGTGGTGGTGTGTGTAAAGAGCGTCGTCGGGTGTTGAGACTGCGCAGCAGACGATAAGCATGCATCGTCTTGCCGGAAGCGTAAGAAGGTGCGTACGTGAAGAGAAGCGAATTGGAAAACACTGCAACTGGGTTGAGCTCGGATAAAGAGACGCGGGAAAAGCAACTCACGTTTGCAAAGGACTACAGAGAGCCCAACCCAGACAACTAAGAGAAATATTAGGCACTACTAGTAGCGCGCGCATGGATGTCCTCACAGTTATCCCGCATCTTCACGAACTGACGAAGAATCAGACAAAAAGGCGACGAATTCCAGCAGCAAACACGTACGCAAATAACGAGGGCGATCGCGCAGAAGCTCGTCAAGAGCCCCGTCTCTGTTCGTCCACGCATAAGCCAGTCATTGCCAACATGAAGGAGAAAACACACCAATAGACGCATACATCAACCTCGTCACCAGCCGATTCACCCGCTGGACCCCCTCGCCCCTCCAGCGGCTCAAGTAATAGCACAGCGCGCAAACCAACAGCATGTCGTTCGCCGCTCCGAGGACGAGCAGCGCCTCCATCACCGTCCCGGGGCCGTCGGGCGCAGAGAACGTCGTCACTGAGATGCCAGCGCCCGGCTCTGCGACGCGGAGGACCAAGGCGAGCAGCGCGACGCTTAGTGCTAAGCGCGCAGCGCAGAGCGCGAGGGAGATGAGCGGGATGGTGAGGCGACGGGAGAATCTGTGGACACGATAGGCGAACCAGGCCTACGAGACGAAAATCAGGTTCTGTTTGAAGAGGAGAGGAGCGAACGACGTACCTGTTGTAGCGGCCCAATAACTCCACTGAGGAAGCCAGCGATGGCCAGCCCAGTGGGTAGTTCATTCGCCAGGCTCGCAGGGTGGGCGTAGTCGGATACGGTGACCTCGTATATCGAGCGGCAAATCAGGACGGTGTGCGCGAGGTCGAGCGCCCAAACGACGAAGACGAGCACTTTCAGCAGGACGGGGTCCCAAGGGAAGCGCGTAAAGTACAGAACCGTCTGTGCCAGCACCGTAAGCCGAAACTCGAGAAAAAGGATTGCGAAGACGCACCTGCACACAGAGCGCCCCGAAAAGACAAACGGCGACCAAAATCCCGACCTCTATGGCTCCCAGCGTCGGGTCCGCTGCGGTTTCGAGTTGGCCCATGGAGCGAGGAAGCAAGAGCCGAGCTCGATGGCGTTTTTCCCGGGCGTACTCCTGTATGCTTTGATAAATATCCTGCAACTACGCGAGTAGCGTCAGCACCCTGATATAGAGTGCAGCGACGGCTCACCTCCGAGTCCCTGCCTTGGTCCTAGACGAAGCCTGGCGACACCGTCCTGGAGGGTGGAGAAAAGCGGCGAATGGCAATGACACTCACCCCAAAGAATGTGGACGACCTTCGCTTTGCCCGAATCGACGCGGAAAATGCATCTAGACTGTCATGTCAGCTTCGACAAGGAACATGGGAATGCCGTCGAGTACGTACGCGTTGGAGTCGACGTCGGCGGAGGAAGATTCGTGTGCTCCGTACGTGCTCCGTGCGCCTCTGGGTCGTCATCGGCGGAGCGGGCCTGCGTAGCTTATAGTGCGGTCCCCAGGAATATCAGCGATGCGAGAGGAGGAGACTGTGCGACCGACGTACAGTACGGCCAAGGACAGAACCCGCCGCCGAGGGGACGACCCTCAACGGAAAGGACGCGGTTGGTGTAAAGCTTGCATGTCAAGCGGCAAGCGATGTCGCACACAAATCGCACCCGAAAATACCCGGAGGCAAACGAAGCGAAATGCGGGCCTAGAACGTTCTAGCCCCGGCGAGACCCTCGGCTTTGGGGGTCGTCTGTTGGTTTTCCCCAAGTTTTCCCTTTCGAAAGCAGGCGTCGCGGCGTCGGCGAGCCGGCGCACCGCAGGTACCAACGACTGCCAGCGGACGGACGGCCATGATGCAGGCGAAATGGCGGGAATGCCAGCGGTGCGGCGGCGCCACTGGCGCCCAGGAATGGAACGCGTGCAATGTGGTCAAGGGTGAGATGCGCGAGGCTGTGACCAAAGTTAGCGAGTCTATAGTAGAATGGTCCCGCCGTTTGCCACAGAAGGGAAGAGCTGTCCGCCACAGGCTGGCAGGCTCTAGAGCCGAAGCTCGGAGATAAGCGCCGATCAGCTGCTTGACAGCTCTGACGCGTCCTTTCCTCCCGCTTCCACGACGCTCGAAGGGCCAGAAGGGCGGGCGGGCGCATCAGCCTTCGGAGGGCGGGCACGCCACCGGCGAGGGTGTGACTGCCGGCCAACCGCGTGGCCGCTAAACCAGAACAACCACAACGAAATCTTCTCTTCCCGTCTGTTTCCGTCTCATTCCGCGCGGCCCTCGTCAAGAAAATGCCGTCTCGTTCTAGGTGGAATTCGCGTTCGAAATCACCGTCGCGTTGCCTGGGCAAGCGAGAATTTTTGCTTTAAGTCCTGGTACTGGCACGAGAAGGTGTGTCTCGAATCCCACCATGTATCGCAACCACCCTTACCGTCGTCCGCAAGCACTGCTCCGCTTACCTGTACCCAAGACCGGTACCGCGCTCGATGCCGTCTACCAGCGCTGGAACGCCATCGTCGCGTCGGGCCAGCTCCCGACGTACAACCACGAGACAGGCAGTGTTAACGAAATTATGCGGTGTGTTTTTTTGTTGCGCTGACGCATGAGAGCCCAAGCTTATTGTGCTGCGCAGTCCGATGGTCGAAGTCGGGAACCGGCTTGTTCCTGCCGGCGCTGCCGCCATCGACGCTACTCAACTTTTTTGTCCCTGCACGAAGCCCAACGGCGACAGATGTGCCCACCTCGTGCTCAAACGCAAACAAGGCACCCACGATGTCTTTGAAGCACCTGCGGGGTCACCCCAGTGTGTCTTTAGAAGTGTGTCCACTTCGTTTGCTTTGGATTGGATTCTTTCTGACCTCGACCACAGTTCCTGTCCCAAAAACTCGACAGCGCCGCACTTTCAACACTCAAGCAGAAGTCGACGCTTGGTATGGTACGAGTTTCTTCTCTTTACGAGTCTCAAGACGCAGTCCCGAGCAAAAGGCCGCGCTGTGGTCATTTCCGCGCGAACGCGACACGGGCGGTGGCGGGAATGCATGGAATTCTACGCAGGAATGTGGGCCGGTCTCTTGTTGTCGAGAACGCGGTGTTGTTGCCGCCGCGCAAGAGGAGAACGCGCTCAGACGTTCGAGCGGGAAGAGGCAAAGACGGTTAGTGAGAAACGTGGCTGCGGAGTGTGACCGCCGGCGATTGGTGATCGCCTACCTGTTTTGGACACCAGCCCGAAGGCGCATCAATGCGTCGGGGCTCATACGGCAGCGCGGCGGACCGTTCCTGGGCCACGTTGGCGAAGAACATCGGACGCTTCTCATTAGCGCTAGCCTACTACTAAGTCCGGTATCCCCGAGCTTCCAGCGCCGGGAGGTGGCGGCTTCCTTGGCAGGCGGCGGGACCATTCTACTCTTCCCTCCTAGCGAGTCTACACCTCCTAGCCCAGCGCTGCAGCTCAGTCAACCTCCGCTCGGTACTCGCGTACAGTATGTCCAGGTCCTCCTCGCGAGCACCCGGCTCATGGGCTTTGTACATCCACAGTTATTTGTTACCTACAACAACCTCTACTTACATTCCCTCCTCACGGCTTCACAAACTGGTCAAAGAACTGAATCACCAGCGTGCTCGCGTCGATGGGCGTCGGGCCCTGGCCAGCCGCGATCTCCGTCAGGTCGAGCGTCGTCGAAGCCCAGCAGTGGCCTGCAAAGTACGGTGAGAATCAAGAAGAACGGAGGCAAAAAGACCAGGCATTGATTCCGACGAAAGATGAAGAGGAAACGAAAGAAGAAGAGGATGAAGAACAACGCACCCATGGAATCCACCTTCCAATGCTGCAACAACCCCTCGACCCCATCACACGTCCACGAATAGTGCTGCACCGTCCCGTTGAACTGCTGGTCCACAACCTGCGTCGCGTTGGGGCAGTTGTTGCGCTCTGCCCAGTATCCGAGCCTATCATGCATGAACGCGCGCATATCAGCGAAACTAAATCGAAATCGAAAGCAAACGAAGAAAAGCAAGTACGCACCAAGTCGGAATCGCCGGCTCGATCCCACCCTCGCCCGGCCCTCCCGCATAATGCACATCCGGATCCGCACCACCATGGAACTCAAGCACCGGCATCGGCGAGCGCGCGGGGGTGCAGGGCGCCGCGCCGTTCACGCCTGCGCCGGCGTCGGTGTAGAAGGACCCGGAGGCGGGTGCGAAGGCGGCGAAGTTGTCGCCGACGGGCGAGCAGGCGATGGTGTCGACGAAGCCGCCGCCGATGGAGATGCTGAAGGAGGTGGGTGTGAGCAGAGCGTCGGGCGCGTAGGTAGAGAGAGAGACGCTGCGCACCCGGTGGCGTAGATGCGGCTGTTGTCGACGCACCACCCGGCGCGGACGGTGTCGAGCAGGTCGGAGACGAAGAGGAGGTCTTCGGGGACGGTGGCTTCGGAGTAGTTGGCGCCTGCCCATGCGCCCTATAAACGAGTTAAGACGCGCGCGAAGAGGCATTAATTCGGAAACGCACCCCAATTCCGTCGGGATATACCATGATTTTCTTCCCGCTCCGTTGTCAGCACGCATCCCGACCCGACGAGACGAAGGCAAGCAAGCACTCACATCCGGGGTATACTTGCTATCACTCAATCCCGTATCCGCCTCGAAGAACAACCCAATCCCATCGCTCCCATGAAAGCCTATAATCACCGGATACGGCTTATTCTCGTCGTAGGTGTCGGGAACGTGGATGGAGTAGCCGCGGAGCGTGCCGTTGGAGGTGAGCCACTCGTAGTGCGTGATGCCGTTGAAGAGGTGCGACTGGCCGCAGCCCGCGGTTCCGTTCGTGGCGCGCTTCTCAGCGGAGGTTTCGGCGGCCTGGAACGGGCGCGACGAGGGGGCCCGTGACGGCGGCGTCGGTGCCGGAGATGAGGGAGAGGGAGAGGGAAAGGAAGGACAGTGCCCCGACGAGCATGGTTGCGGGGATGGAGGGAGACGGCGACGGCGACGAGTGAGCTCGGCGAGGAAAGGCGGGTTATATAAGTGTGGGGCGACGCCATGTGCATATCAGACGCCGAAGACGGCTTTTGCTTCGCCAGCGCCGTGGAATTGTCGATGGCGTCGATCTTTGCGTGCCTTTCCTTGACGAGCTGTCGGTCGTATGTGTGGAACCGCGGAGGATGCAGAGCTATGCAGAGCCGGTGCATACCTGGAGAAGGCACGAGGACGCTGCCCGACGCGTCCGTCATGGCGACCGCCGCATGAGGTCGACGTCGGTGACAGGATCCGGCGGCTGGGAATTGACAGCTGGATAGCCGGAGCCGGATCAACGGTTGCGCTCCGGAGTCCGCGATCAATTCAGACTAGTTTCTGAGGTTGAATTTAAAGAAGAGTGGTAAACAGACCGAAATTTACTAGGCAATGTAGACTTGTATGTGCCCGTACTTAGAGGGGATAAGCTGATTTACTTCGAATTTTTTGTAATCAACAGCTGATCGGCAAACGTCCGGCTTCCCGTTAAGGGACTTTCCTTGGCTCCAGTTTCTGAGGCCCAAGGGTCTACGCAGGTGGGCAAGGAATCCTTCACTAGTATTTGTCGTCTCCTATGTTGAAAGTCAAAGCGAACCGTCTCCTGATGTCATTCGGCACAGGCTGCCGAAGCGTTTGATGGAGAAACGCAACGCGCCAACAAAGCCCCCCGGCAGCGTTCGGCATCCACGCTTGACGCGAAGCATGACTCCACAGTTCCATTGTTCTGCCTGACCGCGTAGCGGGCCTGCCCTATAAAAGGCCCACGGTTCAGTGGTAGTACTCCCCAACAACGAATCGACCCCCGCGTCCACTCTCCCTTATTGGCCTCAGCCTCGCATCTTGGTCTGGAACCACATCCCACTCTCTCATCGCTTCATACATATCATCTCCTCACAACACCCAAACAAACAACACGATGCCTGAACTTGAACGCCGTTCGAGTACGTTCAGTTTGTTCAGCGACTACTCCGCCCTCAGCTCGGTGCGGTCCACGACCCCGCAGGTACGCCCCATTGTATTCTTCTCCTCAACATACGGGGTTGCTGACTTCCTCTTCTCAAGCCTCGTGGCCGTAGCCGTCTCGCATCCACTCCTTCCCTCCCAGCTATCCCCCAAGGCGCGACGGCCGGCAACGTCCCCCAGAACGTTCCTTCCGTTCCAGCTCTTCCCACCCGACGCGAGCTCCCGCGTCAGCGCATCCCGTCGCAGCCCTGGCTCTTCGAGGACGAGACGGGGTGCTCGTCGTTTTCTCCACCCTCGCCCCCGCCTGCGGCCATCGTCCCCAGAGTGCCGTCCGTGCCTCTCACACCTCAGCGGCGCCACGTCTCGGACTCGTCCGTTGTTGGGACACCGCGCCGCAATGCGTCCCCAAGCAAGCGGCGCAAGGAGCCGACGATCTTCATCCCGTCGCCGAAGAAGAAGCCGCAGCCGCTTCCGATGCCTGCACCCAACAACGACGTCTTGGAGTCCATGATGCACGATTTCCTTACCCGACACAAGATGGGGCTGCGTCCGTACGAAGGAATTTGCGATTATCCGGGCTTGGTGCGTTCCGTGTTTCGTCATGTTCTTAGTCTCGTCCTGGGTGCTGACTTGGATATTCTTCGCAGCGCGGCCACGGTATCGTCGAACGTCCTCCGACGAGATTCATTCCGGAACTCACTGCGCCTTGGTCAAATGGCGAGCTCGTGAGCCTGACGGGCTTCGCACCTATCGTCATCCCCTTCCCGCCGGTCGCGTCCCACGCGGCCGACCACGGCGGGTGCACCATCGGCGTCGCGCTCACCCAGCTCGAGCGTCTCCATGCGCAAGGCCGAACCGGAGCCAGCCTGATCTACCACGGCAGCCACCCCGTCACCACCGACGTACATCGCAACAACTTCTCCAGCCGCATCTCCCTCGTCATCGAATGGCCCTCGTACCCCAACCCCATCCGTTACGACATCGAGCTCGAGCCCGAGCCGCACCGCCCCATCACGCGCGCCGCATTCGGCGTTCAAATCGCACGCGCGATGCGCCAGTTCGTCAATACGATGGAGAACAAGAGAACGCTCCCCGGCGCAAGCGCGGAGTTGCTGAGCTTCCAGTCGCCGCCGCGGAGGGTGCCGTACAATGCGGTGGACATGCAGGATATCCATGCGAGGGCGCTGCGGTATGAGCACTTGAGACTTGTGGAGGCGGTTAGCTGGGACGGGAAGGATTTTTATGTGCGCTGGGCTGTGTGTCGGTAATGTTGAGCGCTGGATCGAAGGTTTTAGCACTCGTTTAGAATAGGTTTGTATCACTGAACGCACTTTTCATCATGTATTTCCATCCGCTTTACGCTCTCGACCAGTTACTTGGTCGCCATTGGACCCTTGACAGAGCATTAGCCCACCAATGCTCCGGCAAGTTGGCTGGCGTGGGGAGACTACGTTGACCCCTTCGTGTACGCGTCTCTGCCGGCGTAACGCGTATTGTCTTCGATACATGCGCGTTGCCCGTGGTCCCCGCAAGAAGAGCAAATTCCAATGCAGCAGCCTTGGGACTGGGTGGGGTGAGCCCGCCAGATGGACGTCAGAAACAAGAGACGAAGATTTCACATGTCAGTTCGCTGATCCGTGCAGATCAACTCGGCTGGACAAGGCCGACAGCGGCGGGCGCGTATTGAAAGGGAGGAAAATAAGGCAGCGCCATGACGAGTCCAAATCGCACCGGAGCCCGACTCTACGGTTGACGGGACGGTTGCGGATGAATTCCGAAATGCAGTCTTGACAGTTGCTGGGAAGCGCGAGTTATCTTATCATGTTGACCTTATATTGGCGGTCTTTTGGTGAGAAATAAGCTTTTGTTAGATGTTAGATGGGCTCGCAAAGGAGTCAGTACTTAGAATGACCTGGGATCCGGCTGAAATCACAAGTTTTCTCGGAGATCACACCCGGCGCAGTCGGCAGCTTGACATGTCATCCGGAGTCCGGCTTCCGGGAGCATTCGATGACAGATGCCGTCATTGCCGGAAGCGGCGCCGGGAGCTTTGGTGCCGAAATACTAGCCTCATAGCACTATAGGTGCCTTCCCAACAGTTCTGCACAATGACTTACTCTCATATCTGACCGACTGGCACAAAGCCGAGCACAAATCAATCGGAACATCACCGTAACTTCACAAACAATCTCGGCAGCTTCGGGCGGTGTTGTCACCGGTTTTGACACCGGATCTGACCTGTCCCGAATGCATATCACCTGTCATCATCTTACGAAAATCGCGATCAGCTCTGTGATGGCTCCAAAATCGCTGCATTTTCTGCGAGTAGTACACAATCGGACTTAGGTTCAGGCTCGGCTACTTCCGCCGCACGCTGCGGAGTCTAAAGCAGCGCGAAGTACGCAAATTGATCGCGCTAGATTGCTATCATATCCCGATAACACGATGTCAAGTGAAAGTCGGAAACGAAATTCATCCGCAACCGTCCCGTCAACCGTACCGACTCTGGATAACGCCTGGTGCGCTCGGACGACTCGGAAGACGATCTGCTCAAACCTTCGTCACCTAAGCTAGCCCTCTCCTATACCAGGGAGCTAGTATCTTGCACGGGATTATGGTGCATACTCTGGGGTTTCCCCATCCTGGACTCTCGGCGAGACTCTCGCAATCTTTCCGCGCGCCGCCGATCCCAAGCGTCTCCCGGTAACGCGCAAAACCTCTTTTAGGAAGGAAGGTGTGGCGACTGAGTTGAAGCGGATCAGCCCTGATTTTCACTCGTCGATATCCTCGCAGCCGCGGCTGCGCAGAACTGCGCAGCATGGAGTAGACTCCCCCTGTGAAACCCCGTCGTCAAGATCCCACATGCTCCTTGAATTCTCAGTCCGTTTAACCGCCGTAGATCGCCTACCGCGGTCAATTTATAATTCAGCGCCGATCCCGCGCCGTCACCTTCTTCGACTCTCGGCTGAATGCGGAGTAGACGGCGAGACTTTCCGAAAGTCCGAAAATTCGCGCTGGCCACACGCCAACCTCAGATCGTCGATCGGCGATCGTATGTATGGACTATGTATGGGTGGGGTTCTCGTCACGGATAACTGAGGTTGGTGATCCGGCGGTAATCCGGCCAACCTAATTGTCTCTAATGGCTAGGAAACGCGAAGGAAACGTCGACTTGACCTCGACAGATTCGAAAGCAAACGTTGGTTGGATACGTACATACAGTACTTAGAACAGCGGAGCTTGTATCGAAGACTTTAGGCTACAGTGACTTACACGAATGATTTCTTTTGGCACCTGCGCATGCGTCGCGATAGTCCCAAGGTAGGTAGTCCGAGCAGGGCAATTACTACAGTAATGTGAGCGGAAACGGAGAAAAGGGAAAGAGAGCGGTGATAGGTGAGGTAAACGTAGAGACAGACGGAGGAGAGGGCTCGCGTACGGGATACATTGAACCAAAAAAGAACGAGAAGCTCGAGCGCCGTGGGCTAATAACTGCTGTTATACGGCGGCCCGTGCGATCCCAGAGCCGACGCGATAGATGAGCTGGATGTAGAGGGAGCGCTCCCGCGTCGCGATGTGTCGTTCCTGCTACTCTGGCTGCTGTCCCTGCGAATGGCAACAGGCGCGAGCAGGAGCGGGACGTCAGGTGGCGCCTGAGTGCTCGTGTGGCGTTGAACGTGCGCCGGCGCATAGGGATCCTCACGAGGCATCGGAAGCGGCGAGGTCGAATACCTCGTCTGTTGGTTCAGACTCGGATGAGGATGGCCTGGCTCGTCCTGCGCGTAGACGAGCAAGGGCGGAAGGATGGGCAATGACAGTACTGGCGGCGCAGAACGGTAAAGCGTACCGCCACTTTCGACGGAAGCAGGACGCGTGTGGGCGGTGTGGTGCGACGAATGCAAGGCTCCATTCGCACTAGGATGGGAAGCCGAATGAGAGTGTGTCGGCGGAAGATATGTCGTTGGCCCATGCGGCGACAGCGAGGTATCCCAGTGTTGCTGCGGACCAGAAGCATTCCGGATGTCCGGTCGATCCCAGGGGCTAGCAGCGGACTGGAAGTCCGACATGCTTGCCTGGCTGGTCAACGGTGGAGGATAGTTGTAATACGGCGACCCGCTGCTCGACGCCGAGCTCGGGGAGGAGAAGTTGAAGCTCGAGTCGGGAGAAGAGATCGAGGAGGTGGATGACACGAAGGGCGGTGCGCGACCAATGCCTGTGGAGGAGTACGGGTACTGCCGGTCGCGTCCGCTCAACCGCAGAAGAACGTCCGACGCATCCTCGTCGAACTCCCTCTTCGTCATCGGGACGAGCGGTATGCCGGAGACAGGATCGGGGTAGGACGGGATGTCCACGGGAGGAGGTGGGGAGAGCGACTGCGAATGCGTGTGTTGGATGGTAGGAAGCGGGTGCAGCTGAATTTCCGGAGAAGAGAGCGAGCTAGCGCTGCTCTGTGGGCTGCCGCTGGCAGACGTAGAGCCGGGAGATGTCGGTTGTGGACGCAAAGTCAACGCCGGCATGGGCGGCGACTCGCTGGCCGCCGACGTCGGCTGACCCGACACACGCATTCGAGTCTCCATCCCGACCATGGGCGCGCCACCAGGGCTGAGAATCGTGCCGTCCAGGGACGAGCTGACGCGCTGTACGCGGGTCTTGCGCCGCTTCTTGTTTGGGGCTTGACGCTTGAGCTCTTCAGGGTCACGAATGTCGAAATGGAGGCGATAACTGCCGAAAACGAGTCCAGAGTGAGAACCTGAAAGCGGAGAACCATTTGAACGCACTGCTGCCGGAGGTTATCCTTCCTCGAACACCGCGTCGTGCACCCAGGGAAGGAACACGAGTAATTCATTTCGCCTGTGTGCACCCGCACATGGCGAGAGAGGTGTCCGCTTGTGGAGAAAATCTTCGGGCAGTAGGAGCATTGGTGATCGCGCGAGCTCGACGCTCGAGAGCGCGCGCTCGTCCTGCTCTTGGTTGCCGCCGTCGTGGATTCCGTGTCAGGGTCGGTGGTGGTGGTTCCTCGGAAAGAAGAAGCCATGAGGCTATCAGCGGAGTAAGCTGCCGAAGACTAGTCAGTTTCCGTGTGTAAGCGCGAGGAGGCGCAGATCCTGCTGTCACGGTTACGCCACGTCGTGTTTCGGGACTACGCTTTCGTCCAAAATCAGCAACCACAATTTAGCGACGAGGGGCGGGCCGCCGGCTACGCAATACCCGGAAGCGCTACAAGAGATTAATGACGAAAAGAAGAGAAGCTGAACGGAGGCAAGCAGCATCTTGGAAGAGGTCCCTTGAAAGCCTCAGATATTTTTTTTCGTGGAAGACGACACACCTTCTTTGACTATTTTATGTGCCTTGGCTCGTGCCTTGCCGTCGGCTGGTGCCACATGCTATGGCCACGTCACTTACTGTGGCCGCGGCCAGGTTATGGTTCCTTGCCCGAGAAGCCCATGCGGAATTCGTGTGGACGCTGGCACGCGCATCAGCGCATCTCGGGGCTTTTGGCCCCACCGGCCGAAGCAGACGTCGACCCACCTTCACCCGGTCGGCCGAACGGATGTGTGCGAAGCATCTCTCATGATTTCGATCGGGGTCTTGGGGAAGATCGACGGTCAAGTGAGGGGGTGTCGATTGCCGGAGGCGATCGGGATTTGTTCCAGGTTGAAATAGCAGCGGACGTTCGTGCTTTGCGCAGAGGTCCACGAAGGCTGGCTTCTGGAGATGAAAGCGGAGAGCAAAAGAGAGCCACGTCACTGCTTCGGCCACGATGACAGTTCCCGTCATGATCAGATGCGGCGTTCCGTTGCTCAAACAGTTGGACTCCGATTGGACTCCGATCCCTCAGAAAATTCTTTGGATCTCTCAAAAAATACTTTACGAAGAATAAGATTGTGGTTTGACCGGAATAAGATCCAATTGCTAGTGATATGAGGTGAATCTCCAAGCGAAAACTTCCAAGTGTTTCTTCGGGATGGTCAGCCCGTTTCTGACCTGCTGTTGCCCAACTAGTTCGACCCCAAGCAGCCTTCTGAGCCATGGGTCGCTTAATATTCACAGAAGGCCTTCTGAATCGGAGGAATCGCTACAGTACTGCATAATAGCTCACTAGCAAATTACCCGAAGTGCAAAATATCAAGCGTGTCAAACTCGAACCCTTGAAGTTGGTCCTCGCGTCCCAGCGCCTACAATGATGTCAGAATATTGCACAGGAATTATTTCGCGACGCAGGACGCACCGTTGCACCGACAATGCACTCCTCACTCATGTAAACATGACGATAAGGGAACATTTCGTCGGAGGTCCGTTCCACATACGCAATGTTCGACGCGAGTGTGGTTTGAGGATCCGCAAAGTGTTGGAAGGACTTGGCGACGAGTGCCGCACTCGGCGCTCCCGGCTCGACGATCCGCACTCCGGCTGTGTTCGAGTCTGAAGGCTGGGCGAGTCGGAGCTGGCGCCGCACCTGCGCGACTTTTCGAGGGTTGAAGTCCAGGAGCCTAATAGGACGAGGGCGTCCATTGACATTCGTCGGCCCGGGCTCGTTCGCATCGGCAGCGGCACTGGCAGCGGCGTAGCTCAGCAACCGCGACCCGGACGACCCAGTAATCCAAGCATCCGGTGAGGAACTGACCACTGGGTCCATCCATCGGACGCAGTTCGGTCCCCAGCCGTCCCATTCCACCGGCACTGTCACTTCCGGGAACGTTCGGAGTCGAAGTTGATCGACGCTCGTGCGCCGGCGGTACACGCCGAGGAGTTTTTCGACCAGGATGACGAAGAAATAGTCTTCGAAGTCATACTGCTCCGAATCAATTGGTGGCTCGGTCGCGTAGGAAAGCAAGAGTATGCTTTCCTCGGCGAGCGCTACGAACGGTGCGGGGGACTGATCCCGACGACTCCCGGACGCGAATGGGGCGACGCGTAGTTTTGCGTCCTCGGTGACGATCTTGATGCCGCGTTTGAGAGGCGGGAGACGGAATTCGATCGGGACGGGCAGGCGAACCCCTCGAGCTGGGGGCTCCGCTGCAGGAAGCTCGTAGATGTAGAGGGCGTTGCTTTCGAGTCGGGGGACGAGCAGGAGGTCTGGTGTGAGGAAGACCAGGTCCACGGAGTCGATGGGACCCGGTTGCATAAGAAGCTCTCCGGTCTGCCAGTCGTAGACGGCAAATTGGCCCTCGAGCTCCGTGTCGATATCATAAATGCAGGCGATGGCAAGTCGGTCTCCACACACATGCGCGCCAACTTCTATGAAAACGTCGGATGGGAGTCCATGGATAGGGATCGGCGAAAGAGAGGCCCGTGGATGTGGTTTTCCCGTCGAGAGAGACAACAGGTGTGCCTCCGCCATGATCGTTTCTGGCGAATTCGGTACGGGGACACTGTGCACGGCGCTTTTCAGATTTACCAAGCTTCGCAGAAGAGGCAGCTCACCAGCTCAGTGCTATGAGTAGATCATGCTCCTGAAACACTGCGTGGAAGTTCACGAATGGCAGCGTTAACGAAACACCTTGCCACGGCGGCATGTCGGGAGCAGGTTCGGCGGTCGCCGCAGCCGCCAAGTTTGTGTGGTAGATTTTGGAGGAAGAGGCACCGTCTGGCGAGTCGTCGTCTGCGATAATCCAGTTGCCGGCAATGACTTCGTACAGCCATGGCCGCCCCGGAAGCGCGATTGCTCGGCGGCGAGAGGGAGTGAGGGTTTCCCATGCCGTCTCTCTTTTGCGGAGCAGCGCCAGCTTCTCGGCCGTCGACAATCCCTTGAGTGCTGCCGCATCCGGGTTCTCGTGGACACCAGCAAGCTCCAGCTCGATGAGGTATCGGATGAGGACCGAGCTGGTGATGACGCCGCAAAGCACGCGATTGTAGACGCGGAGGCAGGCGGCAATGTCGTGGATAGGAAGGTAAAGCACGCATGCGAGAAGAATCTCCGGGGGGAGGTTGAGAAGGGTGTTGTTGTTCCGCGCGCCGACGACTGTCATGGTCAAGAGCAAGCGGTGGGAAGCGGCACGTCACAAGAATCTGCATCAATCAAGGGTAAAGTAGACTGAGATAAATCGTCCAAAGCCATATTTTTTTTCAACCCATGAACAAAATCCCATACCGAACAGTACCCCGCTCACGCCTGTTTTCGTCGCGCCGCTGGCTTTTCCCCCTCCACTGGCCGTCGCCGTCGCGCTTCCACTCGCTGACCCACTTCGGCTCGAGTCCGACTCCTCTGCTCCGTTGAGCGTCGCAATCGGAACTACCGTCCCGGAGACCGTGAGGGTCACCGGCGTCGTCGCAACGGGAGAAGACAACAGCTTTTCGGCGTCTTCGGCGCTGGCTCGGCATTCCTTGCCCGACGTCTCCGGGGCCGCGATCACGCCATTGCCATATTAGGACGTGGTGCCACTTTCCCTCCGAAAAAAATAGCCGTTCTCTCCCCACTCCCACTCTCCCTCCCACTCCCCCCACGTCGACACCCCGACGACCATGCCGCTGAGCACCTACCTGCTGCTCGCGCTCACCCACCCGAACGAATTCCGGACACTGGTGCAATACAAGCTATGGCACAGCTCGACGCGGGAGCTCGAGACGGACCCGACGAGCGGGTGGGAGCGCGAGAGCATGCGCAAGTGCTGGGCGTTCCTCGACATGACGAGCCGCAGCTTCGCGGCGGTGATTAAGGAGCTCGAGGGCGGGCTTGCTCGGACGGTGCGTTTGCTTGTGCCTGTGCCTTCGTATCCTCGACGCTGACGCTGACGGCGACGGCAGATATGCTTGTACTACCTCGTCCTGCGCGGCCTCGACACCATCGAGGACGACATGACCCTCGACCCGGACTACAAACAACGCCTCCTGCGCGCGTTCCACAAACACACCACCACCCCCGGCTGGACGTTCACCGAATCGGGGCCGAACGAGAAAGACCGGCAGCTCCTCGTCGAATACGACGTCGTCGTCGCCGAGCTGCTGCTCCTCCCGCCCGCAGAGCTCACACCCATCCTCGACATCGCAGCCAAGATGGGGAACGGCATGGCGGATTTCGCGCTCCGCCCAGCGGGGCACGCCGTCGAGGGACAAGCCGAGTACGACTTGTACTGCCACTACGTCGCAGGCCTCGTCGGCGAGGGCCTGTCAGCCATCTTCGCCGCGTCGGGCAAGGAAGGGGCGAGCCTCGCGCGCCAGCTCGTGCTGAGCAACAGCATGGGGATCTTCCTGCAAAAGACCAACGTCACGCGCGACGTATGCGAGGACGCCGAGGAGGGCCGGTTCTTCTACCCCGCGACCGTCTACGCGCCGTACGGCTTCCCCACGCCGCGCGAGATGTGTCCGACGTCGCACGAGGAGAAGGACGTCCCGCAGGGCGCGCTGTGGGTGCAGAGCGCGATGGTGGCGAACGCGCTGACGCACGCGCCCGATGCGTTGGAGTATCTGCGGCTGTTGAAGAACCAGAGCGTGTTCAACTTTTGCGCGATACCTGCGGCGATGGCGGTGGCGACGCTGGAGCTTTGTTTCATGAACCCGGGGATGTTTGTGCGGAATGTGAAGATACGGAAGGCGGTGGCTGCGGATGTGCGTGTTTCTTCTTCCTCTTCGTGGGCCGGTGCTGACGCCGTTGTAGCTCATCATGCGCTCGAAGAACCCACGCGAGGTGTCCCTCATCTTCCGCGAATACGCACGCAAGATCCACGCCCGGATGCTCCCGCACGACCCCAACTTCATGAAGCTTAGTGTCGTCTGCGGAAAGGTGCGTCCCTTCGCTGGCTTCACATCGCTACTCACTAACAACACGCGCACATAGATCGAGCAATGGCACGAACACGCGTACCCGTCCTTCGTCCAACTACCCTCGTCGGGCTCTATGACCGTACGCACGCAGGACCCACGAGGCGCGGTGTTCGTCGCGGAGGAGAAGGCGGCCAGCGACGAGAGGAGGAGGAGGCAGTTGGACGAGGTGAGGAGGAAGATGGCGGAGAAGGGTGAGTGGTTCTTCGTTTTTTTTTGTTCCTTCTTGGTTTCTTTTTTGTTTGCTTCTTTCTGGTCTCTTTTGGTTCGTACTACGATACATGCACGATACCATTCACGGACTTTTTTCCCTTCCTTTCTTGCTTCCTCGGGTACACTTTGCCCCCCACTCTTTTCCTGTTTTGCTGCGCTTTGTACCACGATTCATCGCGGACACTTCATCCCTTTCCTTTCCTTCCTTGTGTACTACACCGACCCGGCGATGCGGTGCAGCTTTGCGATACGCGCTTGCGCGCGTCGCTGCAGCTGTGCAGCTCGCTCAGTTACAACCAGCTGTTTTCCGGCCTTATTTTCGGTCACCTGTTGTCACCATCTACTCATTTTTTTTTCGTTTTATTTTGCGTTACTTTGTTTTTCACTATTCTCCCTACGTCTTCCCATTATCCCTTATGTATCTTCTCGCCCTCCTGCCTCGTTTGCGGAGGCTAGTCTCCTCACGTGACCTCTCCGCTTTTGCCTTTCTCCTTCCATATAAATATTTTCTCCCATTTTCTGCGCTAGCCTCACTAGAACGACGTTCGCTAACGCGCCCTTCCAACAGGTATGCCCACACCAGGCACCGTCGGCTCGCCCCTGCAGAGCGACGCCTACACGCGCGAGGCCATGATGTGGGTCGTCGGTATTATGCTTGGGTTCTTGGTGGTTGGGAGTGGGCTGGCGTATTGGACGTTGTGGTATGCGGGGAGGCTTTGAATCTAGGTAGGGAAGTGCGAAAAGTACGGATAGAGCAGATTACTTTTTTCTCCGTTTAGTCAAGTCGTAGCTGGTATTCGTCGTCGGACTGAATACGAGTACCGTACATGCTAGTGTGATGTCTCTGTATACGTGAATTTCTCCAAGGCTTGAGCTGGTGTGATGCTCGGTCGACCCGAGATTGACCAGATGCCAACTTGAAAGCCTTTGCCAGTTTTTTTTTCTTACTGGGACTGAGTCTGGTAGAAGACCAAAAAAAAATCAAGGCTGGGAGGTTGGTCCGGGCACACATATCCGCACCTGGAGGCATTGGCAGAAGTGGTCCCCCAGCGTGTGCAGGCTCCGACATGCACAGCCGCCATTTGTTGAGGGAACGGTTCCAAGATGTGAGCGGCTTCTCGTTCGCTGCGAGATGGGACGTTTGAATGGAGTGTGACATAAAGGATCTTCCAGTTTTTTATCTGGGCTTTACGATGATCGCGATGGGCGAACGCTGCCAGTGGCCATAGGTTGGATCAGAATGAGTACTGGAAGGTACCGTGTGTACAGCCTGAGGATGGCTTGTCTGTCGGAGTGCCTTCGGAACTGGTGCAATGCTCGCTCGACCCGAGCTTGAACAGATTAGAAATGGGTTCTCTCGGTACGCCAGTTTTTTCTTTCTTTCTTGGGCGAGGGAAATAACTTCCGCCTGTATAGTATTAGGACAGCCTGAGCTACCTGGAAGTGAACAGGAAGTCCCAGCGCGTGTCACGGCGTGTGTGCTAGTATGCGCGCATCCACTGTGTTTAGGATCTATTCAAGTTGAAGCTGTGCGTCACGGTGGGTTCTCGTTCGTTGCGAGACGGGGACATGTGGGATTTCGTAGAGTTTAGATTTTTTCTTTCTCCTTTGCGGCAAAGTTGGCGTGGGTGCGCGGTCATCAGCGGATCGCATAGATTGGACACAGAGTAAAGTTGAACATACTTACTTGAGGAAAGTTACACTGGCATTTTCAGCTCGAGCTCATCAACTGTCAACAACCTGACCCAAAGAATGCGGAGAAGGTAATCCATCCGGCTCATACCTATCTATCCTTTGCTGCGCACCCTACTTGTGCACGACGAGTGGATTCTCGTTCGTGACGAGACAAGGAAATTTCAGTGCATGGCTACAAGTCTTTGTTTTGTTGCTGGCGATCCCCAGGTAGCGCGGGCCAGCGGTAAGGGCACAACTCTACAAGTTCGCCCATAACAATTTTTTAAAGTCTCCAAGCACAGCGGGAAGAAAATCAATCTAAGTACTGCGTCATGATGTGTACTGGTCCCGTAAAATTTACGTCGTTCCGAGCCCTGCTACTTTTACTCTTAGCGCAGATTGCTGAGTCCCAAATCCTTCAGGTGCGAGGCACTACCAATCATCTATGAATCTCGGAGAAAATTGTGCATATTGATTGGTCCATCGTTCGAAGCGGGCGGGAAGGACTAGTACTGTATGTCTTGTTGCGATCTTTTTTTCGGAAGGCCAGACTGAAATTATTATTATTATTTCGAAATCGACAGCTCTGCTACAGCGGCGTTGACAGACGTGGGAATATCGGCCCGAACCGGCCGGTCTAGACCTTGTCGCCACCGACTGGGCCGTCACACCGCTTCTATTTCCGCTCCCAATGTCCCACCAAGCATCCACGCCTGCACAACCGTTCGTGCAGCCCGGCGAGCCACTGAACGACTTCCTGCGGGCGTTCTGGCAGCGACAGATCGATGCGGCCGAGGCGGAAGGCGCGCCGGACTACCGCCACCCGCCACTGCCGCTGGCGAGGATCAAGAAGGTCATGAAGAGCGACCCGGATGTCAAGGTGCGTTTTCGGTTTGGAAGGGGGGCGCGCGGGGTAGCGCCGTTATCGCCAGCCAACCAGAGGGCTAATTGGGATGGTGTTTAGATGATCGCTGCTGATGGTGTGTCGGAGCGGCGAGGAGCGCGATTGGCTGGTGCGATTGGCTGACTGACTTGCGCTTTCGTTGCTTTCTAGCTCCGATCCTCTTCTGCAAGGCATGCGAGAGTGCGTCTTCCTGTTCGTCTTCTGTTTTCCGCGCTGAAGGAAGCGGCAGTCTTCATCGCGGAGATCACTGCCCGCGCTTTCATCGTCGCCGACTCGAACAAGCGGCGCACGCTCAGCCGTGCCGACATCGCCAAGGCACTCACCAAGAGCGACCAGTTTGACTTTCTCATCGACATCGTGCCCAGGGAGGACCCGCTGGAGGGGCGGGAGGCCGCCGGGGGCAGTGGGAGCGGGGGGTGGCGGGGGTGGGAACGCGCGACGAGGCTCGGGGGCTGCGGCTGGTCCGTCTGGATCTGGCTCAGGGCAGGGACATGCTGGGCCGGGACAGGGTCGCCCTCGGCGCAACACGGTGCGTCTCCTGCTCGCTGTGGGCTGCCGTTCCCAGGCCCGTCGCTATGGGCGCCCCGACGCTGACGACGGTCTTCCGACGGCGTAGATGACCATGGCTTCGCCGGACATGAACCCCAAGACGGAGGACCCGGAGCTGGGGCCCGATAGCCATGCGCACGGGCACGGACATGCTGGGCAGGCTGCCCTGGACGAGGTGCGTGGTCTTGTCGTCGTTCCTTGCGCCGCCGCGCTGATACTTCGGACGTAGCTCGAGTCGCTGCTGGGCCACCACTCTCATCTTCAATCGCACCCATACTCCCGCGGACACCCGCTGCCGCCTCCTCGCTGAGGGTCCTTCTGCGAATGTCTCCCGTCCCTTCCCGCTTTGCTTTCTGTATACCAGCTCCCACACGCTCTCATGCCATTCCATACGCCGACTTGCAATGATGATATCCCTTTCGTGTTCTTGCCAGCGTCCCCTTCCTGTTGCAGCCATCCCGTTCGTCGCGGGATGCTGCATTAGTGCACGTCGGGCGTGTCTCCTTCAAGTTTTTCATGACACGGTTTACTGCGGCTCGATTTGCTACTTTCCCGTCCATCTGCGTTTTAATCCGGTACAGCATTGCACATTTCACTGACGAACTTGCTTTGCAGGAGTCACATCTATGAGCGGCGTGTGCGTCTCGGCGGAGACGGACATACTGTACTTGGTTGTCCCGTTCGATGCGGGGTGCTGTCTTTACAGCTTGGCGGGTGGTCCCTTTTCTTGGTGCCTACTGTAAGTTTTGGTCATGGGGGTCAAGGTTCTGCATCCACAGGAGGGAACAGGCTGATCCCCAACCTACGACTTGAAGTTGAAGCTGGCCTACTCGGCTAATGGTGGTGGATCTCCCTCGATCTCGTCGGGAGGCTACCAATTACTGTTACAGTGGTTGACGTCCTTTTTTTTGTCGAACAGCGTAAGCGCATCGCCAGCGGCTGCCATAGAGCAAGTGCCGAGGCTCGAGGGGAAGAATCATAATGTCCCTCCTAGGTGTACGTACTTGGACACGACCACAATCTGTACATGCAGCGTGATTCGTTCGCGACGGGTTGGGGACATCATCTTAAGATCTTTCTCCGCTGAGTTTTTTATTTGCAAACTTGAGTGAGAAGCTCATAAGCTCATGCATAGCTACCAGTGTTGTACCAGTGTCAAGCTGTGAGTGGTAGGAAGGGTCGCTTGAAGCTTGCAAGACGGGACGCCATGTCGGGGAGCACCATGCGAAACCTGAGGGTACAAGCATGCGATGTTGTTGGGCTCTTCGATCGCACCGAAGAAGTAACATACAGGACCACATAGCGGTGATTTTTGCCTCACTCTCGCTGCAATTAATTGCTGCAACGTCTGGGAGCAAACTTGAAGTATTGGGATAGTACAATTATGAGTGGATACATAAATATTAAAGCACGAGCGCTTGCGTCCATGGCATTCATCGACTCGGCATTTGCAAAAAACCACCGCCAGTGTGGTTGTTAACTTGGGTTCACGTCCGGAGCCCGCGCAAGCCGCGAATGAAAGCGTTCGTACGCGGCTTAATCCCCCGTAGTCGTAGACTCGGAGGAAAGGGTGCTTGTAGAAGTCGAGTCGGAGCCGGCCGGGCTCGCGGCGCAGCCGAGAGAAGGTACAGGAGGTGTGGTGGAGACGAGGTGGGGCGGCACGTTCTCCCCTAGGGTGCGCGCGAGTTTCTTCATGGAGCGAGTGCGGCGGAGTTGCGTGCCAGTGCCAGTGCAGGGCTCACTTGCAAGCTCCCCCGTGGGTGTCGAGACGGCGCTGTTCGCCGCCTCGACAGGGCCGTAGCTAGGCAGCCGGACGACGAGCACCGGCCGTCGGCAGCGCGGCTGTTCGACGAGCCGTTGGACGCTGTCCGACGACCATGTGCGGGTCCGCGCGAGGGATGGCCGAGATGGGGTCAGCGAGAGATGGGGTGTCTCCCCGAGTAGAGCGCCGACTTTGTGCGAGGAGTGGATGAGGCGGGCGCGTTCGCGGGAGGGAAGGCGGTTCAGTGCTGGGCGGCCCGGGCCCAGGAGACGCGGTTGTTGGGTGTCTTGGGCGGCGGGGGAGCGCATGGTTATTTGTGGTTTGGATTTGAGGGAGTGGAGATTTTTTTGCTTGACGAGGGAAGTTGAGCAAGCGGACTTTATATGTCGGGTTTGCGAGTGGTGGAGCGACGTCGTAGACATGGAGCGATCGTGAATGCAAGGTGGGGCATGGAGGCAGGCCTCCTGAGTCTTCCCTCCTGGATGGAGCGCCTGGCTGCAGCTGACAAGGGCGGTGTGAAGCAAGAAGGTTGACTGTGACGCGGCGCCTTATGTATCATGATGCTCAAATCTGGAGCAACAGCATTTGAAGGGACAGGCCAGTTGTTGTTCTGAGTTTTATATCCACCCGCTCGTCGTTCGATACGGCCCAGGGCTTTAATAGAGGCTCACGGAAAACGTTTTTTTTTTGGGACCGGATCACATCGGTTGCTGTCGTCGGCCCGGCCTACGTCACCACCCCGAAAACTTTTGCTGCCGCTTGTCCTCCGCGCTCATGTCCCTCTCCCTCCCCTCCCTCCCCGCTATCTCCCTGCCGCTGCCCCTCCCAGAGCTCAACCTCACCAAACACCAAAAGCAGCTCCTCGCCACCGCGCTCTCGGCCTCCGTCGGCACCGCCGCCCTGCTCTCGGGCGTACACCTGCTCCGCGAACGGAGACGACACCGGGAGAGGCGCGACCGGCGACGCGAGCTGGAGGGCGACGCGCTGCGGAGCGCGTTGGGCAGTGCCGCGACGTCGACGTTGCATACGCGGCAGGCCACGCCCACTGGCACCTCGCACGAGCGCGGCGGCAGCCACATAACGCTGGGTGGGCCGGCGTACGACGAGGACCTCATCCGGGAGCAGCTGGCGCGGAACTACGCGTTTTTTTGGGGAGGAGGGCATGGAGCGGATACGCAAGGGGCGCGTTGTGGTGGTGGGCTGTGGTGGGGTGGGGAGCTGGGCGAGTGTTATGCTGGTGCGGTCGTGAGTCCTTCAGCGCGCTTCCTGTTGAGGATGTACGACGCTGACGAGCCCTTCTGCGCAGCGGCATCTCACACATCCGGCTCGTCGACTTTGACTACGTTACACTCTCGTCGCTGAATCGACACGCGACTGCGGTCCTCGCGGATGTCGGCACGCCGAAAGTCGCCTGCGTAGCGCGTACGCTGCGCGACATCTCCAAATGGGTGGAGGTCGACACGCGGGTGGACGTCTGGAAGAACGACGAGAACGGGGCGAAGCTGCTCGAAGGCGCGGACTGGGTCGTCGGTGCGTCTTCCTTCCTTCCTCCCTCCCTCCCTCGTCCTTGTACCGGAGCTAACGAGAGACGCAGACGCCATCGACAACATCCAAACCAAAGTCGATTTACTCCACTACTGCGCCACGCACCAAATCCGCGTCTTCTCCTCCATGGGCGCCGGCGCGAAATCCGACCCAACCCGAATCCAAATCGCCGACATCTCACAAACGATATACGACCCCCTCGCGCGGAGCGTCCGGCGGCGCCTCCGACTGCTCGGCGTGCCCAGCGGGATTCCGGTGGTGTACAGCACCGAGGTGCCGAGCGACGACGTCAAGCTGCTCCCGCTCCCCGAGGAAGAGTTCGCTAAGGGGCGCGTGGAGGAGCTCGGCCCGGGGGTGCTGGAGTTGGAGCGGGTGAGGATTCTACCGGTGTTGGGCCCGCTGCCGGCGATTTTCGGGCTGAATGCGGCGACGTATGTGCTTTGTGAGCTTGCGGGGAGGGGGATTGAGAACCCGATGGCGGTGAAGATGAGGAGGAGGGTGTATGAGCGGATGTTGAAGGATTTGCAGGCGAGGGAGGGGAGGAGGGCGGTTGGGCGTGGGGAGAGGGAGAAGGGGGTTACTGAGTGCGTTGTTTTTCTTTTGTCTTGCGTTGGGGGAGAGGGCTGATGCGCTGCGCTTCTTTTTAGGCGACTGCCGATTGACGAAGACGACGTTGCGCTGGTTTTTGAGGACGTGTATCGTGGAAGGAGTGGAGTGCCGCCGTTTGTGGTGCCGACGAAGCCGACGTTGGTTAGGTGCGTCTTGTTCTTGCTTTGCGTGCTTTCGTTCCAGGAATGTGCTACTAACAAGACGTTTTACTGTAGGTGGAACCCGCATGAACCGATAACGCCGGAGAACCTGGTGGTGATGGAGGCGAAGGAGGCGGCGAGGCATGAGCGGGCGGTGTTTGGGGATTCGATTTCCTCGGAGTCGGAGGCTGGTGATGACGAGGCGATCGTCGAGGGCGCGCAGGCCAATGGGACTAGTGGGAAGAAGGTGATAACTGGCGAAGAGCTCTGGGGTGCGGAAGTCGCGCAGCTCGTGAGGAAGCGTGCGGCGGAGGTGAGGAGGGTGAGGGAGTGGGTTGATTGTGTTGGGTGGGGTGGGGTGGGGTACGTCGAGGAGGAGAATATTGAATAATCCCAACTCATATAAGTCTCATCCCGGGAAGGGCTAAAAAGCAAGCCTGGCATGTACACCCTAAATGCCCGGCTGCGTGTCGAACGCAAGGTCGTGTGTATGAACTCGAGATGCGAATTCCTGCGACCTGGACTCGTCGTGGTCCGTCCGGGTACGTCCATAGCGACCAGCGGGTGCCATGGACTCAGTTCTTGGCAATTTGTAAGCAGGGGATTCGAAGCAAAACATGCGACGTTTGGGGAATGACACGGAAAAAAAAAATCACTGCTGCACTTTAAGTGGTAATGGCTCAGGCGCGTGTCGAACGCGGAATCGGATGAGCTCAGAGTTCAGTGATCCTACATGGGCGCCGAGGGGATGTCCACTGAGCTTAGCAGGATGCAACAAAAAATCTGTTCATTCGGCAGGTGCCGGCGTTCGGCCCGGGATGCCGAGCCCCTGAATCGCCTTTTGACAGGTGACAGGCGCTAACGAATCGCGCCACTCCCACGCTCCGCCTCTCTGCCCTGAACTACGACCTCGATGGATTCCCAACTCACGCTCGTCAACCCCGCGCCGCCTCTCCTGCTGACTTTCTCCGCCAACAGCATGTCAAACGCGACGCTGTTCAGCGACCGCCAAGCAGTCTACACACTCTCGACACAGCTTACGCGCGCCGATTCTGTTACGGAGCTCCGGCGGGTGGGCGACAGCGCTGTGGTGGCTAGGATTTCGCGCAAGTCTATTTTGCCGGATACGGTGGCGTTTCCGGCGGCGCCGGACGAAGGATCTGGCAACGTGCGGGAGGTAAAGACGTCGAAGTGGATGAAGAAGTGCAAGTTGGCTGACGGAACGTGCGTATTCCAGCGGTATCTGTGTGGATGTCGAGCTTGAACCTCACTCCACACACAGCCAAGCGCATGCATTCGACACCGAAATGGGCCAATGTCTTTTGCGCAGGCACCTCCAGTATCGACTCGCTGTGCGTCCTACTCCAATTCGTCTACTTCAACCGAAACTCAGCACTCCCATCTACAGCTCTTCACAGAGTTCGACACCGAAACACCCATAGCCCACTGGGAGAAAGGCTCCTCGCCGCCGTCGCTGTTAATCTCGAGCAGCGTCCCCGAGGCGTTCCACCCGCAAGTCATCTGCGCATTCATCATCGAGGAGTTCAAGATGCGCATGGCGGAGAAGGCCGATGTGATTGCGCAGGGAAAGGCGTTGGCGCAGTCGACGCCGTTGGCGAGGATCCGGTGATGCTAGTGGTCCAGGCTGAAGCGGTATTTACGGTCACAAGTACTGGCTGTTCTTCGGTCCGTTCCTTTTTTCGTTCAATGCTGATTCGAGTTTGTCTGCGGAGCTGGTTAGAATGCCGACGCTGCCTCCGACGCGTAACGCGCCCCAAGTGCGGGACCGCGGTTCTTCCCGCCGCCGCCATCACCGCCGCCGCCGCCGACTGCAGGCTCCGCTCTACCCGCGGTTGCCAGTGCCAGTTCATGACACGTTTCGTTTCGGCCTCCAGTCCTCACCCGGTATCCTATTTGGCATGGCCACACACACGTCATCGAAGGAAGGAACTGGGGGCTTGCTGGCGGCTGCCAGTGCGCGCTGGCACGGCGCCACCGTGCCGCGAGACGAGAAGATGGCGCGGGGTTTTGAGTTGAGATAAGTATATAAGGACGGGAAGGGCATCGTGCCGACGAGCAGGCACTTGGCCACCCACCTCCACCCACAACTCCGAGCCCGATGCTTGTTGACTTTCCGGATGACGTCCTCCTCGAGATTGCGACATGGGTGCGTTCCGAGTCCGAGTCCGTTTCCCACTGGCATCAACTTCTTTCACGGCGTTCTTTTGGTGTTCTTCACTTGCTGATCGGCGTTCTGTCCTCACAGCTCTCTCAAAGCGATCTCTCCGCCCTCCGCCTCGTCAGTGTCCAACTCTGCCTCGCGACCTCGCCCGTGTTCTACCGCGAATTCACATTCCGCACGCATCACGACCGGCTTGCAGAGGTCCTCGCTGCTTTGGCCATGGACTCAGAGCAGGGCGCAGGATGGGCCCGCTTCGGCTTCGCGAGGACGCTCCGCATCCAATCGCTTCCGCTCTTCGCGACCGCCGCTTCGGTCCCGCAGGAGCTCGTCTTACGCGGCCTGTCGAAACTGCGTAACGTTCGCGATATCTCGTGCGTTCTCTTCTCAACGAATTAATATTGATATTCCAATTCGACGGATAGTTGGACCATCCGCGAACGCGACTCCCTCCCACTCATCGACTCCCTTTGCGCCGCCATCGCTTCGCACCCTCATTCTGAAGGCGCCTTCCCGCTCCTCGAATCCCTCGACGTCAACATCGAGTCGGGGATCCACCTTCCCCCTCCGCTTCGACTTCGACTCGGAAGTCGTGTACGCTGCATACGCTCAAGCTCACCACGCGCGGCTGGAACGCCCCCGGCCCGGAGCTCGCGAACGCGGTGGCGAGGATGCTCCCGCAGCTCCCGCGGTTGAGGGTGCTGCATCTCGTGGGCGGGACGAGGTGGGGGGCGGTGTGGACTGCGCTTAGGCTCGGGCTTCAAGTTCTCGCTACCGTCGACGGAGGCCCGGGTACCGAAACCACTGGCAATATCACTGGCATTCACCTAAAGGAACTCGTCACGAACGACCCGACGGACGACCTCATAACCTACCTCGCGTCCTACTCGGGCCTGGAAGTGCTCCGCCTCCCGAGCGTCGACGGGGAGGAACACCTCGCGGACGTCCTCTTCGCGGAGGTGCTCCCGAGGCATGCGGGGACGTTGCTGGAGTTTGAGTGTACGGCGGCGTATGAAGGGCGGTGGAGTCTCGATGCGGAGAGGGTGCAGGCTCTGAAGGGATTGTGCAATCTGAGAGAGTTGGCGGTGAGTTTGAATGGGGAGGACGTCTTGAGCGAGGAAATTAGTGCTGGGGAGAGGGACATCATCGTGCGTTATCATCGCAGAACACTGCATTCATCGATTCGTTAAACGACGCGGATGTCACAGGCCCTTCTCCTCGCAACGTCCGTATCCCTACCCTCCCTCCGCACCCTCCGCATCAAACCCTCGCGCCACGCATTCGCAGGCTCCCTCCTCGGCCGGAGCTGGTGGCATGCAGCAAGCGTGCGACACACCGAGCGCGTTAATGGCGCGATCCAGAGAAAGGTGTTAGGGCTGTGGTTCCGGCAACGGGACGCCGAAGCCGAGGCCGGATCCGTGGGACGCAGACTCGAAGTGCGTGTTGGGGAAGAGGTGTATGTCGCGTCGACGCCGCGGCAGCAGGATGGCGGATGGCGGCGGTTCTGCCCTGCCAGCATGAGTGTAACGCAAGCTGGAGCGGACCCGGAGAAGGAGAGGGGCAGGGAGAAAGAGTTCCAGCTGGAGAGGCAGATTAGCAACATGCTGTTCTCTTTCTGAGAACATTCTCGGCGTACCATGTATACTATCCATCCTTGTAATCACGCAGCATTCGCAGCCCACGCCGTCGTCTGCGTCAACACCTTCCCTCGCAAGCTGCCCTCCTGATCCTCCGGCATGCGCATGCGCAGTTTGAGTTCTTCAATGAGGAAAGCGCAGACGACTTGCGCGTGAAGGGATGAGGGGACGAGGGGGGATATGAGCAGGGAAGGGAGTTTTGAGGATGAGGATGGTGTGGTGTGCGTCCAGTAGGCGACGGGCGTCTCCGAGTCGAATTCCGTGAAGAGCTGCGGTTCCTTGGATGAGTTTTGTAGCCGTATTGACCCGGAATATACGTAGACGTACGGCTAGTCGATACTCGGGATGTCTCCGCAGAATACATTGCCCGATTTCTGCGTTGATGACGTGCCCATAACTGCGTGCCCGCGTGAAATCCTCTTGCAAAAGAGAGGAAATACGACCACGTACGTTCCGTCCGACAGTTTACACCTCTTCATCCACTTGGAAATCTTCCACTGCTCTTCGACCGCGGCTTCTGTGTCTGAGTCGTTTGTTGGGAACCACACGGTATCCGCCTTGATTGACCGCCTCGTTATCCGCGCGACGAGTCGCTTGTCCCTTGCACTGCGCAGCTCCGCGATGGAGTACTCGCCCGTGCGACTGAGCACCTGCGTCGACAGGGTGTAAACCGCCCGACGCACTGGCCGAGCGCTGGTGCTTTCGGCGTCGGCGTCGGCGTCGGCGTCGGTGTAGAGGGTCGCGTTTGACATACTGTTGGCGGAGAATTTGAGGACGAGGGCGGGGGGAAGTGTTGACGAGGGTGAGCTGGGAGTCCATCGTCGTGGTCAGATGCACGATGTCGAGAGCGTGGGACGGATTCTATTCCTGTCCTTTTGACGTCGCTTAATTTTGGCGGCCGGAACATGCGCAGCCCGGATCGCCGAGGTTCGGGATGTCGCCGAAGGTACCCGACTCGAGAGAGATGAGCTTCAAACTACGCACAAAACAAGAAAAGCATTGCATTTACAGGATTCCACATACCCATCTACGAAATCTACCAATGCAGCCTATGCGTCGGACACTGATACCCTCCGGGATTATTGAAGAGATACAACTGGTGGTATTCTTCCGCATCCCACCATGGCCCAGCGGCTTGAATCGTCGTCACAATGGTCTTGCCCTGCGGATAGCGATATGGGAGGACTGCAGACAAGATGCGACGCGAGAGACTGGGACTGACGTTGGGCGTAAAGTGCTTCGCCTGCACCTCCTCGGTGACGCGCTGCGCGATGGTCGCTTGCTCGGGCGTCGTGGTGAAGATTGCGCTGCGGTACTCTGGAGATACGAGGATCAGCTCACTGGGGCGACTTCGGCGGTAGGGAGGGATGATCAACGCACGGGTACCGACATCCGGCCCTTGGCGATCCACCGTCGTCGGGTCGTGCGTCCGGTAAAAGAACTCCACCAGGTCTTCATACGCGACGATCTTGGGATCGAACTCGATCCGCACGGCTTCAGCGTGCTGCGTCGCACCGCTGCACACCGTCCGATAGTCGGGATTCGTCGAAGACTCCTTTCCGCCCGTGTACCCGACGGTGGTCTTGAGGATGCCTTTCGATGGCGGGAAGTGCTTGACGAAGATGTGCTCGGTGCCCCAGAAGCAACCAGAGGCGAAGATGGCGATCTCGGGAGAGGCTGTGGGTGTCGATTAGCGCCAGCGCGGTAGGGCAAGAGGAACTCACAACTCATGGTATCTACTTGCGAAGGACGGATGCTAGTCGTCGAGTCGCAATAGATATACGCGACTATCACGAGACAGCTGAGCAAGCCGCAGCTTCGTGCTGACTGACTGGGCTGGCGACGAGATGGATGACCGCGCAAGACAAGCGACGTCCGAACACAGCCTTCGTGACTCCAGTTGACGGATGTCCGTGATGCCCGAAAAAATACATTCAATTCGGCTTCTGAACTTCAAAGGACAGTCTCTCTCCCGATGAGCGAATGCGCCCTGTAGAACAATCTTACTGTAATTCAAAAAAGGAGAATTGAGACAAAGGGACAACGGCCAACGGTGCGACTGGCAAGAGTAAATTTGCACCAAAGCGGGCTTATTCTAGGGAGAAAGAACGAGCTTCATCGCGTATGCGTCTTCCTTATCCGCATCTACATATCTTGTCAGCCAATGCACCATTCTCCGAAAGGACGTTATTAAGCACTCACAATATCCAGCGACAATTTGCGACACATCGAAGCCCAGCGCATCGCGATAAAGCCCCAGCGCAGCGGTATTCGAGCGCCGGACGTGCAGAGAAACGAACTTGGCGCGATACACTGTCGCCATCGCATGCTCTGGTCGCGCTTCAGCATAGAAAATAACACAAGAGCAAGACACACGCACGCGACTGCAACATCAGCTTCTTCGCTATTCCGAGCCGTCGATAGGTGCGGAACACCGAGAGGGAGTTGATGTGTCCGTGGGTGACGCCGGCGTCGCCGCCTGTCGGCGCGTCTTCCTCGGCTTCGTCGGGTTCCGTACTGCGAAGCGCAAGCACTGTGAGCACGCATCCGGGCAAGATTAACAGGACAGACGCACATCTTCGCTAACACGTAGCCCACGATCCGTCCTTTCGGGTCCTCCGCGACGAAGGAGATTTGCGGCCACGTCATGAGGTGGTATATCCCTGCAGAAAGAACGGCGTAGCGAGCGGACGATTTAGAGCGCTGCGCGGAGACGAACAATGCGCACAAACGCACACAGCTTTTGGTTATAGTTCTCCGGTAGGTTGACCAGATTTCCGGCTTGCATCGCCATCAGGTCGTCTGTCTGAAAGAAAAAAAAAACGACGTCATTTTTTTTCTCCGGCGGAAGCGGAGCTCGGACCTGAAGAGGTGGGAATGAGGAGGCCGCGCAGGTGAACGATGAGGGAGAAGAACCACCCTTGCCAGGCGGATGTTCATTGTCGCAGCAGGGACTACGACGGCGCGTCGAGGAAGGCGCGGGAGACGCGTGGAGATGGGCGCGGGAGACAAGGGCCGACGACAGCTGTCACCAATTTTTCGCCATCGGCGATCAAAGAATCTTGGCTCTCGCCGTCATCTCGGGGCGCCCAGAGCCAACTCAGAGCCCTACTGTCTCTGCTGTTCACAGCACTTCCTCTCATTGCAGCGACCGGCTTTGCCCCGAAATGGGCCAGGCCGCGCCCACGAATGCCGTGGAATCGAAAACAGTCACCGTTAGGCGCTTCATCGGCGCTTAGCTGGGCTGCCCGCATTCACTTTTGTCTGCGTCCAGCAACTACTTGCTGTTGCCCATGTCCACGCCGCGACGTTGGAGCTCGTTGCCGCATACTGCAGCAGGATAGTCCTTCCTATCGGGGAGGCACAGTAACGGCGACTCACTGTCAGAGCGGGCCGGCGGAGGACATTTATACCAGTGCGCTGCTCCTACTTCCTTCCTTCGTTTTGCGACGCAATGACTCATGTCCCTCGCTCCTCAGCCAGTGCCAGCTTCAACTTCCAGAGTGTCCTTGGCTTGGGCATGCTGGAGCTCGGCATCTGCGCCTCCCTCGCGCTGTTCGGCATCCTCCTTGTGCAGGTCTACCTCTACTACTTGAGGCATGCGGATTCGAGGTCAACTAGGGCTCTCGTGCGTCGCTTCTCCGTCTAGCTCCCGCTCAAAACTGACGTCTCAGCAGGTCGGGCTCGTTCTGTGCGTATTCTTCGCGTATGGCCACACGTCCCGATGACGAATCCAAGTTTCCTCGAAATATGCCAAACCGCTGCTTCCGTGCAAGCGCTCTTCCAATGGACAGTGCTGCTCGAGAACGACAATGACAAGCCTGCAAGTCTACCCGGGGTGATTGTCTGTGTCGCTCTCGACGCGATCGTCGCATTCCTCGTCCAGGTACGTTCGTCGCCAGACTCCAGTCCTGCACTTACTTACAACGATCTCCTCAAGTCATACTTCATCCACCGCATTCACACCTTCACCGCAAACACTCTGCTTTCTCTCCTACTCCTCACACTGGCCTTCACTCGCTTCGCTTGCGCAATCACACTTTCCGTCGAGAGCTTCCTTCTACTCCACCTCGAGCCCGTGCACTTCGCAGTTCAGGACCGCTTTCCATGGCTTATCAGCGTACCTTTCGCTACGGGTGCCGGCGTAGATGCGCTCATCGCCACAGCCCTGTGCTGGTACTTGTGGGCTTGGAAAAAGGATGAGGTGCCGACGATTCATACGTGAGCCTGCCATGAAACTTATGTTGCTCATCCGTTTCCTGATATGGCTGTTGTAGGACGTCAAGGCTTATAAACCGGTTAATGTTCTGGACAATCCGTGAGGCTGCCTCCGTCCAATAGCCGTCCCATTTATTTGGCTGACCTTCCGCTCAGAAACGGGACTAGTGACCAGGTCGGACCCGAGGCCTTTACTTCTCTATGTATCCGCGCTCAATTTTGAGTAGCGTGTTCTCCATCGCTGTGGTCATAACTGTAGGCGTTCATTCCCGATTTATTTCCATTATTTACTGAAGAACGGGGTTTAGTTCGAAACTATGCGGCATAAATTCGTTTGGGGCGCATTGCTCGCGGTCCTTAGTCAACGTACGACATTCGTTCTTTTTCGTACCATATAGTAGGCTAAAATTCATTTCCAGTGTACGCCAACTCCCTACTCGCGTCGTGGGTGAACACTCTCTGCACCATCGTGTTTTATTTACTGCATACTTAGATTAAACATCCGTCCTTATCTGAACCGAATGAGCGCGACGACCTCGTCGCTTGACCTCTTGCGAGACACGTTTCAGGTCTACGGTCCTATTGTGAGTGTTACTCGTAAATTTGTTGGTTGCGACGATTGACATAACCCCAGATTGCTGTTCCACCGCCGGCATTGCTTCATATCGCTTCCTTCGAAACCGGCGTCCAACGTCGAGCCTTCATCTAGTTTGGGCTACACATGTACAGTTTGCAATCAATGAAACTCAATCAGCTTTGGGTCCTCAAATACACCCTTCAACTGCTCCTCCATCTCCGGAAAATGCATCCTTGCCATCTCCAAGCTCAAAGTCTCGGGCAACAGATTCGCCCAAAATGCAACAGCCTCCGCGCGCGTTGTCTTGCTCGAGTGCCGACAAATCGTGTGCGTGCGGACCTGGTTCCCCTCGACGACTTCAACCATGTACGGTACGATGCGTCCACCGCTGCGGGCGTGCTGCCGCAGCGCGTCTTCCCGTACGTGATGATCGAAGTAGGCCTCCCCGCCGTGCGAGATCCAAGCCAAGCGCTTCTGGACCGCGCCCTTGGTGAAGTCGAGTAACATGCCCAGCGGCATGGAGGCAGGACGGTCTCCACGATTTGCGCCGGAGACGGCTTCGTTGAGGGTGATATAAAGCCGGTCCTTGTTGTAGATGTCGTGTACCAACGCACGAAGGAAAAGAGTGTTGCGTGTGCTTAGTGGGTCGGGGACCTCTATCGCCAAGTGATTGACTGCGCTGCGGCGCGAAAACAAACAAAAAATAACGCACGGAGGCGGTCGCGCCGCAGAGCTATGCATGCTTCTCGATGTCCGTTTTTCCAATCAGCGGCCTGGCAATTCGTCGAGCAGTAGTACACGAGCTGGCAGCACGCGCAGCGCTTGAACTTGGAACGTTTCATAATTTTGAAGCACTGGGAACGCTGAGTTTCTGTTTCCGATCAATTGATCAAGCGTACCTGATGGCAAGCCTCCAAAGACACATGCGCCGAAGACTCGTAGTGTTGCAGGAAAGAATCACGGCTGTCGAGTACTGGAAGCAACTTCTCGAACGCGCGGCGCACACGGGGCGAAACCGCTGGCAGACAACTCAACGCATCGCGATAGGAAGCGAGACTGCGCTGGCGCGCTATCTGCTTGAGGACGGGGTAATAGACCAGGCCAGACGGGATGGTGAGATCCAAGAGAAGCGAAATATAGTCGATTTTGATTCCAGACCGAGCGCCGCATCGGAGGATGAGCTGGAGAAGCCCTTCGCTGAGTGCGGTCTCGAGCCAGGGGTAGCCTGGAGGGCAGCGAAGGAGATGATGCAAGTGATCAAAGCCTTCAGCGAGGTGAGAGTTTATTTGCTTGTACTCGCCATCCCCGGCGACGGGTACAGCAAGCATTTTGTACATGACACGGACGATTTGAGAGATCAACGAGTGGGAGACAAAACGGCGAAGTATCGCGTCGGGTTCGACGCCGAGAGCAAGAAGTGTAAATGTGCTCCAATGGGCACAATCGCTGGCGGTAAGGCTGCTGCAGTCCAAGGTCCATCGCAGCAGCATGTTCGTAGTATGCGACAAGACGCGACCGTAGTCGTCCAGAGAGCCGCCGCAGCCTTCGCTCAAGTAGGCAATCTTCGGTTTCTGGAGATGTCGGGTACACGTCCAGATCAAGTCGGCGAATGTACGACCCAGCAAGTCGGATGGGGGCTCAACTTGAGAGAGGACGGCCCAGGAGTGGATTGCTAGGACCCAGATGTTTGCTGACGCTGCGTTCCGTTGGGCCCAGCGGTCTTCCAGTGTCGCTAGCATCGCAGCGCGAGAGATCGAGTGCCCGCAGAAGAAGGCGATGACATTTGCGATAGCCCAGGCGGAGCTGTATCCACCTGGCTCCGTCGGTTCGTGAATGCGAGGAAAGGCATCGGGAAATATATTCCAGAATTGAAGCCACTGCGATATCCGCGTCCAGAGAGGACCGATTATGGCATCGCCCTCGATGCAGGTATCCGCCGCTGCGATGCACTGCATCGCGCGGATTGCGGTGTGTAGAATGGTGCGGCTAGTATCGTTCGCCGGGGCCTCCGAGGATGGAATTCGACTCGGGTCGAGATGGAAGTAGAAAACAGGAAGGAAATAAAGGCGATGTTGCGGGGGAGTGAGCTGCATCTGCCAATAAAAGTTTTTTGTTTCGCCCGCAATTGCTCGTTGGGCAAGCTGCTAGTGGGAGGTGAGATTCAATCCCGCAGCGAATGTATGGAACGTACAAGATCCGTTCCCGACAACCGATTCAGTGAGCTCAAGGAGAGACTCAGTTGGATGGCAGGTGGTTGCGGCGGAGTCTTTCGAGAGTCAGACAAGAGAGTTTGGAAGCGCCAGGCAGCGCACCGCTATGATCCGCATCTTGGGGAAGGAGAAAAGGCACTGAGCCGCAGGTGATGGTGGTCGTTCGTGGAAGAGAAGCGCGACGTGGGAGTTGCATGACATCTGCGTTGACGTGACGCCAGCTCGCCATTCTTGCCTCCAACTACGATGTCGACTGTCCTCATCGTTGGCGCGACGCGCGGCCTCGGTGCCTCGCTTGCAAATGCCTACGCCCAGTCCGGGTCGACCGTCTACGCCACCTCCCGCTCCGCTTCCCCGCCTTCTACCCCCGCACACGATAACATCCGCTGGGTACCTGGAATCGACATCGCATCCGAGTCGGCTGGGCTCGCACTTGCCAGCGCCCTTCCTCCACACGCAATCTTGGACGTCGTCGTCGTAACTGCGGGCTATTTCGTCCGCGAGTCGTTCGACGAGCCGAAGTGGGCCGAGGAGGTGCAGATGTACACGACCTGCGCGGTGGGGCCGTTGTTCATCGTGCAGGCGCTTGTCAAGGCTGGCAAGGTCAAGACGGGCATCAACGGTGGGGAGGACGGCGGGAAGGTGATTCTCGTCAGCTCGGAGGCGGGCAGCATCGGGCTGCGTCATGAGAAGGAGGGCGGCGGAAATTATGCGCACCATGCCAGCAAGACGGCGCTGAACATGGTCGGAAAGCTATTGAGCCTGGATCTAATGGAGCGGAGGATTTCGGTTGGGTTGGTCCACGTACGTCCCTCAGCCCTTCCAATTGTTGTCCTCACGCATGCAGCCTGGTTTCATGCGCACCGAGATGACGAAGAACGTTGGGTATGATGAGTACTGGGATGCGGGCGGAGGTGCGTCATCTTCGGCCGCAGATTTCGCCTTCGGTGACGCGTGTATCTGCAGCTGTAACCCCAGACGAGGCCGCCGCATCCCTCATCCCCTTCATCGAAGGATTTACCCTTGCAAAAACTGGTCAATACTGGGCGCCGCGAGGAGCACGGTGCGCATTCGGATAATGCTCAAGATGGTTCGCGTTTCATTGACATCTGCTAGGGATATCGGAACCGCCGAGGACACGATGGGAAAGAACCTTCCAACGCCGCTGGAGCTGCCTTGGTAGATTTGAAAGACCTAGCTATGAATTGTACTTGTACACATTGTAGACATGAGAACGATGTAAATACCACTACTACTTGGTCTGAGTTTCCGAGACTAGACTGTACAATACTATAGTACTACCGGCGTAACTTCCACAGTTCCACTAGCCGTCAAAGGTCTTCCCAAGGTCTTCCCACATGTCCAGTGAAGACCACAGCGCCGACGCACGGCGCTCAATTTCGGCCCTGCCACTATATTTGAAGGCCGTAAGCAGCGGGCTACTCGTTCATAGCGAGAGCTGTGGCATAGACCCTGTGGATTTTTTTTTTCTTCCCGGTGCGTAGCATGAGCGTCACGGCGCTTCACGCTTGCCTCAAATTTCGATGCCGCCCCGCCGCAGCACACGCACCAAGCCGGCTCAAAACGCATCTCCGAGGTCGTCCCCGCCGGTGCCGGCGAGCTCTCCTCCCCCTCCCGCTGCACACCACGACGTCGAGCAAGACGATGACAGCGCAGAGGATGACAGCGACGACGACAACGACGCGCCGGTGGCCGTGACCCTTGCGCAGGCCAAGCGCGCAGCGCAGACGCAACAGCGGAGGAAGGAGGAGGCAAGGGCGGAGGTGAATCGCGCGAGGAGGGAGAAGGCCAAAGCTAAGGCGAAGCGGCCCGCAAGTGCTAGCAGAGAGGGCAAGGGCAAGCCGGGGCTCGAGCTGGCTGCGGACGGCGATGACGAGGATGAAGACGACGACCTGGAGGTCGCAGATGAGGGTGTCGAGTCGCGGATGGAGAGAGCCATGCGCGAAGCGGCCGAGGAGAGCGGTGACGAGGACGAGGACGAGGACGGGGCAGGCTCTTCCGGCGTCGAGGACAACGACGTGGACATGGGCGTGGGCAGCGGCTCCGACGACGAGGATGCGTCGCTTGGGGAGCGAGAAGACGACGAGGACGAGGACATGGGCGACATGGGCGACACGGACGCCAGCTCTCAGGACGACGAGGAGCCCGTTTCTGCCTCTGCGAAACACCTCCCAGACCACCTCTTTGCCAGCGCATTCGCATCCACTTCCACTTCCAACGCGCAACTATCGCGGCCATCCCCAGCTTCGGGCTCACGCACGACGACGACGACGAAGAAGCGGAAACTCTCGAAGAAAGAATTGGTTGTCAAGTGCGTGCTTTGCTCCTCTGCGTCGCCGCCTCTTCTTCTCGTTCCTTCGGTCTTTGCTAACGACAACTGCTGTAGCTCTCGCACAATCCGCATCCAATCCACTCTCACGCCCAAAATCCCTTCGACTCTACCCTCGCGCAAAGTGCGCAAGTTCACCGAGAAGGCGCTTGCCCTCTCCACAAAAAGCACTGCATCCTCACCCGCGACTGCGCGTCAGAAAAAGCAGTGGGAACGCGTACCAGGTGCGTTTTTACATCTCATCCTAGTCCGAAAGAGAGGCTCATTGTGCTTGTTGTAGCTGCTATTGGTGTCCTCCGCAGACACTCCGTCCGTGGTGCAGGCAGAAGTAGCGGTGGTGCGCCTGCGGCGCGCTTCGTGCGATATCCGCCAACGTAGCTCGTCGAGGTTCTTAGAACTACGGGTTTTATGTTGGTGCGGATTTTGTGTGCTCAGTGCGAACAATAATACTAGTACATATACACTGTAGACACTGCGCGCTAAAATTCAAACTTTTCCCCGATGATCTCCTCCGTTGCGGTCCAGAGTTTGTCTGCCACAACCTGGTCTCTCGATCAGTCGAAGGCCACAAAGTCGAGAAAACATCATCAAACGCACCGGATCCGAGGTTCGAGGTAGTACATGGTCGTTCGCTACCTTACACTGGGGATGGGCAGCCGACATGCCGATCAGCCATCATGACAGCTGTCATCGTCGTGCATCGAGAGCCCAGATGGAAAAAGAATAATAATTGTACAGTACGCCGGCTTGTGGCCGGCAGTGCATAAATCATCTACAGTCGCCGACCGTCATCCGAAACAGACTTGTTGCGCGGCACTTTATAGGTGCAATACTCTACTGATTACTACCATATTTTGTAGGTTGGTAGAGCACTATGTAAACTTCGAATGTACAAAGTTTCAGCCTAATCCATTGCTTCCAAGTGGCAAAATCGTGAGTCTGGCGCAAATGTGCCAAATCAGTGTTTTACGTGACACCAAAACACTGCATTTTGCGGGCGGCCACTGAGTTGTTCGTACAAGAATTTTAAATGAGCATGTTCAGTGACCTCAAAAACCCTGGGATACCAAATGTCGGAGCCAACAAACCCTTTTACATTGGGTAATAAGAGAAACAAGTTGGCCAACCACATGAAAAATTTGATTAATTGGGAAATCACATTGCATGCAGTCTTCTGCGCCTGTAGCCCAGTATATAAGGCTGAAAATTTGTGTACCATGATATCTACGGGTGGTCTATATTCCCTCAAATTTTTGTCCCATTTGGGATAGGTATCGGCCCAAACAACGGGTGTTTCGGTGGGTGATCCTGTTTCGGATGACGGTCGGCGACTGTAGTAAAGCAGTTTTTCAGAGGGCCACGTCGAGTTTTTGCCCAAAACACGGCCAACAAAGCCGCAACACCCAAGGTCAGTGCTATTGCAAAGGAACCACAGAGAGTTTTTGGAAAAACTCGACGTGCAGACGTTTAGAATGAGAATAAAATACACATCTGAAAGTTTCAGCGCGGGGGAGCAAGTGGTTGCTGCGCCATTCACGAAATGGCGGCTGATCGGGTGGAATGCGCTCAAGTGATGAGCGACGCGCTCTTTCCTGAAGCTGTCGGACGACGGAGAAGTTCCCCGTCTACGAGAGATCGTCAGCGTGTTCGTCCGAAGTGCCCAAGAGACATGGATCTGGTTCTTCTCCGAATTTGCTCTCATTGATGGGCTTCAGGCCTCCAAGTGCGATAACGAAGGCGCGCTGGGCGAGCATCGCGCCAAGCGGCGCCTCAAGGAGCGGATGACGGTCACGGTGGCGCTGGTGACGGCGCTCAACGGCCACTCGATGCATGGACGCAACGAGACGCCCGCGGGAGGTTTGTGGACGTGTATGCGAGTGGTTGTGGCGAGTAGTAACATCCTCGGCGAGTACAAAGCTGGTGTCGGACGGCGAGGCACTGAGCGCAATGCAAGCGCAATGCGGGGCGCGCAAATGAAGGCCCAGATTGACAAGCTGCTTACCATCTGGGGCAAGAAGCTGAAACTGCCGCCCAAGTCTTTGCGCGTGGAAAGCAGCGCAGAAGAAGGCTATCAAGGACCATTTGAAGATGTTCGCGGAGCAGGGCGGATGGTTTCGGGACTCGAGAAGGCGGCGACGGAGCTGAACTGGCACGAAGCGCGGAGAGGGAAGACGTGTGAAGAGATGTGCTACTGATACTTAGACAGATGAACAGCCAAAATTCAAGGTCCGATTTTTGCCGATTTTTTTACAGGGCCCGGCGTGGAAAATTATTCTGAGCAAGTTTCATGTTGGGCAGTGGTGTAGATATGGACATCCTCGACGGAGACAAACGAAACCATGGATTTTGATTATTAAGCTGTCAAAAGTCGGAACAGCTGATCGGGTCATGACGGGTGCCCATCCCCACTTGCAGTCGTCGAGGTACGCGCCGGGGGTGCTTTCGATGCTTGGATCAAAGGCAGCGGCAATGGTTCTGAAGAAATACAAGAATTAAAAGGCCGATTTGTGGGCCTAGGCTGAAGCACTCACGTTGCCGCCCCTTGACCCAGGGTTTTCCATTGAAAATCTTTAGTGTTGGGTTGTCCGTCATCCGTCATGACCCCGAGAGACTTGAGCAAAGGCAACGCGTCAGGATGGTTGTTGATATTCGTATTGATGACTGCGAGAGAGCGATCAAAACTCCTTGATGGCGGAGAACAACAACAACAACCAGTACTCACTGCCGGGATGGAGACTGAATCCCAAAATTTTACCCCCAGATCGGCGCGAAATGGCAATGGCGGTGAGGATCAGCGCGGCCTTGGCTTCGCCATACGCGCCCATGGTGGTGTATGTCGTCTCGTCGGGGGTCTTCAACAGATCCAAGTTCACGCCGTCCGCATGCAGCGAGCTCGATGTGTAGATCACTCGGGGCGTCGAGCGCGACGCGAGAAGCTTCGGCGCGAGGAGTTTCGTGAAGAGGAACGGGCCGATATGCGACGTTGCGATTTGACTTTCGTAGCCGTCGACGGTGCGCCGGAAGGGGAGGAGGCCGGCCGCGGCGTTGTGGATCAGGACGTCGAGTGGCTCTGGGTACGTGTTGACCTCCGCGGCGGCTTTGCGCACGGCAGCGAGGGAGGAAAGGTCCAGGACGAGGCGACGGATATTCGCGGAAGGCGTCTCTTTCTTGATCGCTTCCTCCGAGAGCTTGAGCCTGAATACGGACGGTCGTCAGTGAGGAAATCAGAGCTGGATGATCAACAGCGGCGTACCGCTCATCGTTGTGACCCGCAATGATAACGAGATTCGCATGCTTGGCAATGACACGAGCGACCTCGAAGCCGATCCCGTTGAGAGAGGTCCCGGTAATGAGGACTGCGAAAACGAACCTTGAGTTGAGCGAGCAACTGACGGCGCAGGACCGTGACGCACCATTCTTCCCCTTGATGTTCTCAGCGAGCGCGGTCGCGATTTCCTCTGCGGTGGGATGAGTCACCCGAGACGCGCTGGTTTCGTGGGCGAATGAGAGCTGCGTCGACATCCTTCTTGGCGTCGCGCGTCCCCTTCACATTCGCAGAATCCATCTCTTATACACATGCTTGATCAGCGCTGACAAACGCACTAGCTTTGGTCAGCACGGATAGCCGGCGGCCATCCAGATGACGAGACACGGAACGTATTTATCCGCTGTCGGCCGAGAAGTGCCGATAGTCCGGCCGACAAGCCGAGGTCAGCCGAACAGCGGCAGGGGACGGCATCAAGGTATGGTCGCGGGAACGAAGTCGGTAAACACGGTTAAATTTGCATGCTTCTCTGTACTGGGTTCTACGCCTACAGCCCTTCAATCCACTCAAGCAACGCCTTATTAACCTCGTCTGAATGCGACAGCAGCGCCCAATGATCCCCATCCACAACCTTGTTCGTGATGTTACTCTGCGGCTGGACGTACGCCGCGTGCATCTCGTACCCGACTTCGGGGCGACAGATCGGGTCATTGTTGAACCCGATGAAGAGGAGCGGTTTGGTGATCATGGCCGCCTCCTTCGAAATTTCTGGAGGCAGGTTATGCGCGAAATTTGGAGGAATTGGGATGGAACCTACTCGCATCGTCGGCTGAGCCGTCTCCCGAGAGGAACACCTTGTACCATGCAAGTGGACCTTGCATCCCGCCAGCCAGGAGGGTCTCCTTGAAGTATTGTTTATCCTGACCTGGCTTCAGCACCGCAGCTTCAAGTGAAAGTAAAACAAACTCACCTCCGGTGTGATATACGACACCAACTCAGTGACGCGATTTTCTTCGACCCACGCCTTCGCCTTGCCTTCGACGCACATATGATCGCGTACGATGTTTTCCGGCTGCGTGTCGCTCTTAGGCAGCGGGAAGAACATACTGAAGAACGCATCGAACTGGAGAACGATGAGCATCCGCTTGCTTGATACTTTGGACTGAGGACTCACGTTCTTCTCGATCAGGAGATGCGCGCCAGGCTCGACGAAGAAACGCTGGTATGCGTAAACGTCGTACCCAAGCTTCTCCTTGAGGACAAGCGTCATGTCTGTGCCCACAGGGATGGGCGGCAGGTAGCACACCGCCAGCACGGCGGCCCCGATAATGCGGTCGGGGTGGTAGTTGAGCAGGCGGGAGACGACTTGGACGCCCCTTGAACGAAAACGAATTCATGAGCTTAAGCGCCGTTTTCGAGACAACAGCGAATACACACCAATCATGCCCAATCGCGACGACCTTCTCGATCCCCTCCTTGTCCAAGATATCCACGATGTCCTGCGCCAGCCCGCTCCCGACGTACGCCTTCGGGTCTGTCGGCTTGTCCGTCCCCGCGTAGCCCAACAAATCAGGGGCGAGGATACCGAATCCGAGCGGCTCGAGGAACGCGATTTGCTTGTGCCAGAGGTACGCAGGGGTAGGGAACCCGTGCGCAAGGAAAAGCGTGGGCTTCCCTGGAGATGCGGGGGTGAAGTAGTACGCGTAGTTGAAGCCGCGTTGAGTCTTGGTCTGTTTGAAGCGCGTGAAGTCCATGTCGGTGGTGCTGGAGCAGGGAACGGAAAGAGCTGCTTAAATAGCTGGGGAACGGTCTGCGGTAGCAGCAGAAGTGAGCGGTGTATGCGGGGAAGCAAAGCCGTTGCCGAGCTGCAACGTCTCCCGCAGCCGAACGATTGCGGCGGGCCGCAACCAACCTCGTCGGTGCCTTGGTTTGTAAGAGGAGGTTCGTCGCCAGTCGATGAATAATGCACAGAGTCCGACATCCGACGTTCGATAGCGCCAACAAGCGGCCTATTCAGCCCGAGCCCTTTCCGGAGGTAAGTATCCGCGAAACTCGCGCGCATCCCGAGGGTTCCGAGAACGGTGCCGACGTGAGTGGTGTTGCTGACATCAACCTGGGGCCAACCTGAAGTTACTCGGGGTCAGCAACGTTGAATGATCAGCGTACTTACTCTGTACATGAGTTGACTCGCGGCGCGACACGATGATGAGAGTCGAAAGCAAGGCAGACGGCACACGTGCCCGCTTGTCAACGCCCTTCTCCTCCTCCTCCTCTTTTCACAACAGAAATGAATCGATTCCCAAGTACAGTAAAGGATTTGTAGGTAAAAAGCTAGCTGTTTGTAGCGTAGGTACCTATTTGCGTGACGACGGCGGAGTACAGTACGTATGTGCTGTATGTACAAAATAAGTCGCGTCGCGATGGAATGCGCGCAAAGTAGTTACTGCTGCTGCTAGAGCGAGAAGTCCGCGGCAGGTCCAGATGTGGTTAGCTGCCTAGCCTGGCTACACTGTAGCAGGCCGGTTATAGACAAAGAGGCCGTGCAACGACCCAGGGTAGGTAGGTAAAACAGTAAGTAAGTGGTGGGTTGGTGGTGGCAGCGGAGAGCGATTGAGAAGCAAGCAAGCAAGCAGAGAAGCAGAAACTACGGAGTGGGGTAGTTGACGCGCGAGTGTTTGGTGGCAGCGACGAACGTGGTCGCCAACGTCGCGCGTCAAGCATTTTCCTCCGAGATAAATAACGGAAGGAAACAACAAGAGGGCGCAAAGGGCGGCCACGACGGCGATGCGAGTGTTGGTCGTGGTGCAATAAATATAGAAGGGGAGAGACCGTAGGATATACAAAAGAGTGGCGGGTGTCGAGCGACGTGGGGGAGCGTCGCCGACGGAGTTGGTGGTGGGTGGTGGGTTGGGTGGTGGCGGGGTCGTCGCGCGTGCAGTATTTTGGGGCTCGAAGTCGCGGGCCTAGAGCCTGCGATTCGGCATAAACTTCTGCTCGCGCTCTGCCAAGCAAGTCATGGGGACAACGCCTTTCGGCGCGTCGCCACGACCCATACGCTGGACGAGACCCCAGCCGTCATGGAACTCCTCAAGCACCCGGATCGTCTCGCCGACCGTAATAGGCAGCTCGTCGTCCATGGTGGGGACGAAGGGGTTGACGACGGTCATGAGCCGTTCTGGAGCTGGTGCAGCATTCGTCCGGGCAAACGCCATGGACTGGTGCGCAGCGAACGACTCGGAGCGAGCAGGGCTAAGGACGGCCGACGGGATGGGCGGCATGTCCAGAGCTTGGTCGTGCGGGGCAAGGGAGAATGGGTTGGGCTTCTTCTTGGCCGGGGGCGTGGGTGGGGTCGGTGGGATAACGGGCCCCAACTTCTGGGTCGGCGGGCTGGGCGGCAGGGGGATCTGCGACGCAATGGACGCAGCCGAGTCGGGGCGGTACGAAGGCGGAGGCGAACGTGCGCTTGGGCTGGGGAACGCAGGCGGCGCCTGTTTCCTCTTCGACGTTTTCGCCTTCTTGGTGTTAGCCTCGACCTGCTGCCTCGACTGCGGGACCCAGCCGGCGTTCATGTCCTCCTCCGCGAAACCGGGGAAGTAAACGGCCGTCGGCTTCTCGATCGTGGCGAACTGCCTGTTGTCAAATGACTGGGTCTTGTCTCTGAAGTCGATGGCGGACCCCTGCGACGACGAGGCCATCTGCTTCCGGCGGTGACGACGGAACAAGCAGAAGCCGACGCCTAGAAAGACAGCCTCGATTAGCCACGAATGAGAGAGAAAAAGAGGGTCCATGGCGCACCACACAGGATAAGTACGCCCAGAATGGCCACGATAATCTCCAAGTCCTTGCTCAACGTCCCATTCGAGTAGGTAATGACCGTGTTGGGCGGCGTGGTGGCAGCAGCGTGGTCGACGACCTCGCTCGCAGAGGGCGTTGTCTTCTCTGTCGCTGTCGTTCCTGTCGCGGTCGCCTCAGTGACCTGACGACGCGCGCGCATCATGCGGTGGTTGGTGTTGACGGTCATGTTCTTCGCAGTCGTCGTGTCGTCAAAAGAAGGGAACGAACGAGAGCGGCGAAGGGAACGAAAAGAGAGTCGGACGCCCAAGGGCTGGGGGAGGAGATGAGAGAACGAAGAAGGAAGCGTCGGAGAGGCCGGGAGCGCATCGTGTGTCATATGTGCCCCATCTGTCAAAGTGACCCCCGCGATAGATTGATGTTTCGGGAAAACCCACCGTTTGGGTTGCAACAGCCGACGCGGCGCGCATCTGATTGCGGCAAAAGTTAGCGAGGGGAATTTCAGTGCCTTGAGTTTGCTGCACGCTGCTGCAGGCAAATTTGCTGAAAAAAAATCGTCCGAATCCGGTATCGTTTCGCTTTCCAGCGTTTCAGATGTCTCCGCTCAGATCGCCGCTCGCTCGCCGCCCAAGCCTACGGCGCAAACGGCCCGTGGTTACACGCGACAGGATTAGCGCCCGTGAGTCGTGACCCGATCAGCCAATTCATTTTGTTACCGCGCGACGCAATACGGAGCGGTCTAGACTCGGCACCTCATCAACTCAACATTGGACGGGAGAACACTGAACAGTTCCGAATCCGGAACAAAAACAAGCGTACCCAACTTGGATAATGCTATTTGGTACACGGGCCTGTCACGGTACACAGTGTACTAAATACAACCTGACTAGCTGGTACCCAACTTGGGATTTGCACCAATTGTAGTGTTGCCGCGAGGCGAGGTCGAGGTCACCGCGCGGTGTCAGTCTCTGACACCTCGCCTCGCCGCGCCTCGGACCTCATCAGCCACCTCGTTCCTTTTCCGGCACGTCTGGCTGCGACCCGTCGCAACGCGTTGCCATTTGCCGAAAATGGTCCGAGGTCGTTGATGAGGTCCGAAGCGAGGTGAGGCGAGTTGCCATTTCGGGCCCATCAACTCGCCTCGCCTCGCCTCGGCAACGAGTTACCTCGCCCTCGCGGCAACACTAGCCAATTGACAGATTGCGCACGACAGATGACCAAAAATGGCAATGATTGCGCTCTTTTGGAGCTATTTTGCGGAGGAAACACTCCATCAAAGTGATGAGCACTTAGAAACACCTCTCGCAGATGTTTTGGAGCAATTTAAAAATATTATGAGTATATAATATCCTTTGTCAGCGTTGTCAGCTTACCCTTGATTATTTTGGCCCTTTCTTTCGGGGTGCCTCACACCTTAATCAGAAAATGATGGCCAGCATGCCGCCGGCTCGATTTGCGCTTATCTGAGCTATGATTTGTGCTAATCTGAGACGATCACCGTCGGCCTTAACCAGCACGAGAAAGTTTGCATAGATGTTCGCCAAAAATGACTCTCGCAGCTCAAAAAGGGCCGCCATCAATGTATGTACCAAACAGCACATCAGGCTGTGTACCCGCGTGTACTCTCACATCAGCGTGCACCAAACAACATTATCCACCTAACTTTCCATCCAAGGTCAGAAAAGCACGTATACAGCATCAGGCACACAAATCTTGAACGGAATTCGCAGCAGGATTAGACTCGCGCAGCGTTTCCGAAAAACAGCCAAGTCCCAGACTCAAAAGGGAACGCGACCGGATGTTGTGAACACGCCAAGCCGGTGAGTAGTTCTTCACAGCCAATTTCTAAACTAGCCACCAGTACTCTAATCATGAGGGTATGCGAGCGTCCGCACCGGTATTACTCTTACCACTCGCATCACTCCCGGAAAGCTGATTGCTCATCCACTGTGCCCAATCCTCGATCCTAGAAAGTCGCATCAGAGAGACTCAGCGCCGACGGCAAAGAAATCACGCACTCAAATCCCGTCGGCACAGCAGCCAACATCCCGAGATCCACATCCATAGCAGCCGCATCCATGCCAGGCTCGACTTCGTAAATCGGCATCTGCGCGAGCTCTGCGGCGCTCGTCGGCAGGTCGTGTCTGGGTTCAGGCGAATGATGGTTCCCGTCTTCTCCGTGCGCGGCCGTCTCGTCCCCGTGAAAATGATGATGCGCACCGGACGGCTTCCACCCATCGTCGTCGGCCTTGTCCGTCGGATTTTGGATGTAGGCATACAGCTCGCCGCGGCCCTTCTTCGAGCGAATCCCCTCGAATATCCGGGCCGCTTCCGTCGGAAGGCCTGTGGAGAAGGGCGCCGCCTCGGGCTCCCGAGCGCGCTTCTTGTCGTTCGAAGGGGCATCCGAGCTAGCGGACGGTGGGGTATTTACCGGTATGTCGCTCAGCGTGCATAGCTCGGTGATGACATCGGAAAAAAGCCCCGCGCCTTGCCATCTATGCCGATTTTGTTACTCATCTGGCGGAGAGTGAATGAAAAAGACGCACCGTTTCTCGCAACTTTTCATGTATGCTAGACATGCTCGCACCTCGTCGACGGCGGTGTTCATATGCGGCGGTAGCCCCGTGCGCTTGCCGCTCCAGACGTTCAACGAGAGAATTATCGCCACAAGAAACGCCGCCATCTAGATACGGGTTGAGCATCAGACGCGATAATAACGCAAAAGACCACCGACCAATGCCCCTGGAAACATCGTCTTCCCCTCGCCCATCCCCGGATGACGCGCATGGATCTTCCGTACGACGTGCACACACGACCTCGCTGCATTCGTGCAGATCGCCAACGCTGGGAATCCCTCGATCTCCTTACCCCGATCCTTCCCGGTGCGTAATTGGGGGATAAAAGGACGATGTACGGTGATTTGGGTGTAGTAGTAGATCGCCCAGAGCACGGCCGCTTGGTCAAGGAAGAGTTCGGCGCGGGGGGAAGAGGCTGGGCGGGATTGCTTGGTCGAATCCCAGCGGACTGGACAAATTAGTGAGCATGTATGTGAAGAACGATGGACGTACGATGTGGTGGTAATGCAGCGACCCACGCGTTCAGCGAAGAGTCTAACTCTGCGACGATTCGCTCCTCCCATTGGTCGTCCCGGAAGCTCAAGCGGACCCGGGCTTTATCTAAGCCGTACTACCAAGTTGCGATAAGTAACGGGTTTCAGAGTATGTGGTGCGGGAATCGTTTAAATCCCGCTCGAAGCAAACACGCTCACCAAATGGGTCAAGGCAAACCCGACAATCACACTGGCTTTGAGCAGGGCATTGAAGAACGCGATCGTCGAAGGGCCCTTCTCTTCGGGCTGTACCCAAGTGTCCCAGTATTCGTCGTCGACCTCCAGAGGGTAGTGCGCGTCGAAACTAGACAACTCATGAGCGGCATCCAAAGAAGAGACAAGAATCGCACTCTTCCCAAGGAATCATGCTCGGTCGTCCTACACCGGTACTGAGCTGCCGGTCCAGGAAAACACAGACCCAGAAGGCGCGCTTCCAGAGTTCCGATTCTACCGTCGGTGGTGTTGGCTTCGTCGGTTTCCGATGGGCACCGACGTCCTGGGCCATCCGTAGCGCAGCGCCGACGACCGTCCAGCACGACGAAGGATTCGCGTACTCGCAGAAGATGACGTAGAGCTGGGCGAAGTGAGTGGCATATTCTCTACGGAAGGATCGCCAGACGCACGCAATACAGCTGCATTTGGTGTAGCGTCGGTCTCGAGAACATATGCTCCAACCCCAGCTTGACCTGGTGGAAGAAGCCGTAGCCGCACATGAGCTCGTCCATCCCCAGCGGCGTAACACGACGGTCGCTGGAGAATCGGGCCCCGATTCCGCAAACAAGAAGAACGATCCCTCCGAAGATGTGATCTCGCTTGTGTAGCCCATCTGCGACACTGGCTTCGAAAGTGGGGCGGTGAAGGAGGGGTAGGAATGGATTCTTGTGGGTGAAGTAGAGATCGACGAGGGCATTCAGAAGGTCCGGGGGCGGGAAGATGTATGGACCGAGATGGCGCATCTTTTCGGTTGTCTGCAAGGTCGAAAGGTGAGTGAAAAAGGCTGCTGGTGACGTATCGCGCACCGGTGTGAATGTCCAGTATTTCTCTCTTCTCCCCGCCCAGACCAAGTCTCTCCGCTCGTATCGCTCCCTCATCTCAACGACAGTCTTCACGACCATCGCACTGCTGCCTTGCCCGTGAAAGTGGTCCCGGTGGTTGCTGAGCGACAGGACCGCCAGGCCTTGTATCAGCTCGAGATACTCTGCGTCCTCCCAGCAAGCCACCGGCGCAGGGGTATTCATCGAACGAATCGAGAGGGCGGCCAGTTCGACTCCAGGACCGGGACCAGAAGTAGCAGCAGGCCCCGAGTCAGAGGAGGACGAAGGCGAGTCGGCCGCGCTAGCGGCGCCGCTGCTGTCCGTTTGAGGCGCGATCTGAAGCACAATGTTTCACTTCATGGAAAGGATCAAGCGAGGATTGCGCACCTCTACTGCCTTTTTCTCCACCTTCATCTCCGCCTCGCGCACTTTGTCCTCCAGCGCTTCGACATACCTACGGAATGAGCACACCGCCACGAGACCGGAAAGAACACTCACGTTCTCCGCTTCGCAACCACCCCCGTGAACAAGCACTCCACGCCCAGCTCTGCACACAGCGTACACGACCGCGGCGGTACTCTGCTCCCGTTGCACGCCCTCCTCCGTTTCCTGCACACATCACAAGCTCGTTGCTCGCGGCGCATAACGGGTTTCTTCGCGTTGGCAGCCTTGCGCCGGCGACCGCCCGCCTGGATGCCGAGGCTGAGGCCCAGGTCGTCTTCGTCGGACGAGGACATGGAGATGGAAGCAAGAAACAAGATTGCGTGGAAGATCGGCACTCGGCTGTCAAATGTCAGGCTAGTTGATCTTTCCACAAGTCTATTCATTCGAGACACCTTCGGGGGAGACGAGCGCTATGTTTCGACTTTTCCAGCGCGCTACTTTACTGCGGCCGCGGGTTGGCTGTAGACTGGCGCTGTTGCGTCGGTACCTTGTTCTTTCCTCTCCTTCCCCGCCGTCGTTTCAACGCCCCCGTCGGATCGCCTCTGTTCCATCGCTATTCGGGCTCAAGACACGGCCGCGGTCTTCCACTGGCAATGTGCCGCTTGCGCATTGGCATCACAGCTACTTGACGTTTCCACGGAGCAACTGTCAATGAGCAACTCTCCGTCTCTGTCCCGCAACTCTCTGCGCAGCCAAATTTCTCGCACTTGCTCCCACGTCGTAAACGGCGGCCATATCAGCAGGGATGCCGTACGCCTGTGATATGACGCGATGCCGAATGATGTTCAGCATCACGGCACCAGCGGATCGAGAACCGTCCGTCATGGCACGGCGGCGCGGGAAAGGGCGCTTGATGGCCGAAGCGGCATGTCGGCACATCATACACCAAATTTACTTATATTATCCCGTGCCTGCCAATGCAACCGTGACCACTAATGCAAACGACCTCATTTCCTCCGCTTGATGATGCCCAATGGCGCCGAAAATAATTGAGGTTCTGAATCGTACCCCCAAGGATGGACATGAAAAATTTCAGCCCAAACCGCTCAATATTCGCGGCGCTAGAGGCTCCGGAATCAGAGAATTGACTGCTTTTGATCTGGATCAGAGGTTGACGCAGTGTCGACCTCGCTGCGCGACGACCCTTGCACCTCCGGCTTTGATATTTTGCAGAGATGGTTCTGAGATCCCGGGCTTTAGTTTGAGAGTAATATTGGCCCTGTGCGCGCCCAACCCCCGACGTTGTTGTCTCAATCAGCGAGGATTGCATTTGGGGGTCTTCTGCACCTTCGAGCCAAAATATTCATTTCTCTCCGAATACTGGGCCAAATAAGCTGAAACTCTACAGAGTCGTGCAACGTCCTCTGCAGATTATATTCATCTACTTATTTCCCCCAGAAGCTGAGCAGGGAGCCCGCAGAACCTGACGATCAAAGCCGTTTGCATTGGCAGGCATGGGATAGTATTATCACTTCACAAATTCGACACGAACCCCGACCAGTCTAAGTGCAAATCGTCCGCAATCAGTCCAAAATTTGCGTCTCCGTCGACATCCATGACGTTGAACCCCAGATCGAGCCAGCCTCCAAATTCGCCGGGCATGTACGGTGCATCGGGGATTGGCTCCATGCCGAGCATGGCAGACACAAAGTCGGATGGCGGAATAGAATCCAAGTCAAAGTGGATGGGGTCCCTCGGAAGCGCCGCGGGATTTGACGAGGGCGGAGATTGGTGGCTGGACGCAGTATCAGCCTCTAACCTCCTAGCGTTGGTGGCTCTCTCAATCAATGGCTGGATCTGCTCCATCAGTAAATTCTTCAAAATTCCTGCCATGAGCGTGCATGTCTGCCACGATTCTCCCATCTCGCCCAGATATGTGATGCATAGGTCAACTTGGCTCAGCGCATTTTGAAGTGCGGCCGGAGCAGCACGGCTGCGGGCGGGAGATACGGAAGAGGCGGCGACCAGCAGGAAAACCGTTCCCGCAGCGAACACGACCTGAGCCTGAGGCACTTCAGTGATATTTTGCACAACGAGAAAAAAAGGAAATTACCAGTGTTACTTGTGAAAACTTCAAGCCATAGATATTCCTCCAAGCCTCCAACAACTCCAGGATATTTTCCGCCGCACGTAGACACAGCTTCACATGGTCCACCTCGGGATCTGAGCCATGTACCGGACGTGCCTTTCGATGGAAAAACGGCCGATGGAGAAGAATAAAGCACCACCAGTACGCTGCATGGAGCATTAGCCGATGAGGCGTTGCACTTTCGCGCGAAAGAGTTAGCGGTGTGATATCAACTTCTGGCGCAAGAGATGATTTCCATGAGTGCAATTGTACGCTGAGGTCTGTGAGTTGGTGAGGGATGTCAGTTAGAGGACAAGCAGACTCAATATCGGTAATAATGTAATCAAAACCCTCTTGCTTGGCAGGTTTGCGGCCCAGATTGTTGCTGAGAATGAGGATGAAAAATGCAGGATGAATGCGGGTAAATTGAAGGACCCACACTATGCTCATGATTTTGCTTGCGATGAGCAACAAATCATTCGTCGCGGTACTTGTCTTGCTGAGATGATTTGCCTGCAAAGCCTGTTTCTTCCCTCCAGGCGGACACGGATACTCGATGGGTAAGTCATCAAGTTCCTCGAACCACAAGCGTTCCCCCGCGTCCGTATTCGGCCTCAGGTGCGTTGGTGAAGGCGGCGCCGGCGCTGACAGATCCCGCCCTGCGTAAAGCGACCAACACACGTCCTGCGTAAAGGTAGTCCAGTACGCCCAATTTCGATCAACCATATCCGCATGGCTGATCAGCCCAGCGCGGACCCACGGTGTTGCTTCGGTACTCAGTCCGAGTGCTTGGCTGATGCGCACGCTCATGCCGAAGTACGTCCAGCCGAGCATCATTTCGCCGAGACTAGAGTGGAAGCTGCCGATGAGGGCAAGCGCGTTGACGACGCTCACATCGGGCCGTACGACCTCCGCCTCGATGAATGATTTCGCGTGCGCGACAATGGAGCGGCGGAATGAGACAGAGCGGATGCGTGGGTCATCGGAGTAGGCGCAGCCCAGAGCAAGGAGTGCGTTGTGAAGCATCGGAGAGTAATGAGCCGTCTTCAATTTTGTCGCGGAATTTGGTGGGTGGGTGAGGTAGCGGTACATGTCCCGCCTGAAGAGAGCGGGAATGACGCGCATACACCAGGAAGTGAAGAACTTGGTAACGAGATCGAGGAACACGTCGTGCTGAGCGCGGCCAAAAGGCAGGCCGGAAGGTAAGTGTCGAGCCCATGGGAAATTTGGATCGCAAAGAGAGGGATCGACATTCTGGAGCATGAAGATATATGTCCCGGGCATTGCACCGGAGGTTGACGAGGGAGAAGTCGATGCGGCGGATGTCGCGAAGCGGAAAGGAGTGGTGTTTCCTTGTAAGAGGAGGTCTCGATCGTCGAGCTGCAAGCTTGAGAACTCTGCCAGACGCCAACGGGAAATTGGCACCTTTAAATTGTCTGTCGGGACGCATAACTCCTTCGTAATGTCCGGCTCATACGCCTCGTCCGCGTCATCTTGCGCATGCAGCTCTTCTGCTGCATTTTCACGTCGACGAGCCCCTCGTTCGTCGTGTCCTCGTCTACAAGTGCAGCTTTCTAGCCGCTGTTCCAGCCTCTTTGAGTGAGCCTGAAGTGCGTCAATTTGTTTCCGCATCGCTTCGAAATGTGCCTCCGTTCGCGGTCTGCGGGTCGTTTCCTTTCTCCAGGAACACTAAGTGCCACGTCAGTCGTCGTACAGCTGAGCCAGCTGAAACTGGCCTCATCTTGTCGCTTTGAAGCTCTGCAGGGTCCGCAAACGTCGCGTTTCCCGTCGCACTTGATCTTCCTACGGGAGCCGGATGCACGCGTCAGCCTCCAGCTGCACCTCTGCCTGAGCAAGGCTAAACGCACTTGAGACGACAAACGTCGCAGGCTTGTCGCGCATACCGCGCTCGGGAGCGATTAGTTGCGTCCTTGGTCATCTTCCTCGTCTGAGGTGCCAGCCACGCAGCGGCCTTATAAGTGTCGTGGTAGTTCGGGACAAGTTCCGTGCATCTTCCGGAGCCGTTGGCGTCAATCACTAGATTGGCATATTTGGACAGATGGTATGCGTGGTGACGACCCATCACAAGTCTGTCAGCGGCAGGATGATTATCAGATATGCCGAGATAAGCCGGGTGCATGCCGGTGGGCCGAGCCCTGCCGAGGAGGAGCGGATCATATCGATCAACCATGATTTGATCCGCCAATTATCTCGGAAAAGCACACCGACACAGCTCAGAACGGTCACCAACCCTTCTCCTCCCAATCCTGAATCGCGTCTCTCGTCGTCTCCTCGAAGCCTCGATATTTCATCCCCAGCAAGCGGACGCTCTTACTCGTGTCAAGCAGCACAGAATGTTGCACGTCCTTTCCTGAGCCCGGAACTCCGGCGGAGTACTTGGCCTTCTTCTCCTCCGGGGTTGCATCCACTAGAAGTCAAAAGATCAGCAAAAGCCGGCTCTCAAACCTTAAAAGCAGGAACATGTAACACGCACAAAAATTCTGCCAGACGTACGCCCCGCTCGCGACGATGATCCGCTCCCCGCCGGCCGCGGCTGTCGTCAACGCACGCGTATGCGCATCCGCAAGATCTCGGACGTCGATCCAGTTTCCTGAACTTCCGCCACCAGCGTCGGTGTTGTGAAACGCGGTGTACATCATCGCCATCGACGTGTTGAGCGCCGAGGGCGAGGCGATTTCGTGGATTACCGGCTGGTGAGGGATTCAGCAGATGAGGGAGGAGGGAGGAGGAGGAGAAGACGCAGGACGTACCCCGAGCACAAGAGGTGGGTTCAGACAAACAAGGTCCCAGCCGATTTCTGATTTGTGGTCCTCAGCAAACTTCCACGCAGCTGTTCATTCCGTCGTCAGAAGGGGCCATACTTCACTACATACACCCAGAGGCGCGCACCTCGTTCTGCAAGGGTCTTGCTAGCCCGATACTTTAGGGCATTCGGCGCATCGCGGCCCTTTTCCTCGACTGCCTTGACGGAGCCGTCGTTCCAGTCGGCTTCTGTCAGCGTGGTGACGGGAGCAGTGGAGTTGTTCATCACAGCGGCGACGGAGGAGGTGACGACGATGCGCTTCACGGCGGGGCTAGACAATTAATTGACTTCAGCAAAGAACACGGCCGATGAGAGGAACAGACTCACCCGAATTTGCGCGCGCTCTCCAAAATACCGACGGTTCCCTTGACCGCGGGGATAATCAGATCTGGGGTGAGAGATTTTCTGCCTGAGAAAGATGCGAAGCAGCTGAGAATGACACGCACCAGCCGGGTCGTCCGCCTGGAAGTGGAACGGCGACGCTGTATGCTCGATAGCGTCGACGCCCTTGACCGCCTCGTCGAACGCGCCTTGCTAGACATGTATGAGACCCATCACCCTCGACTCCGACGAGAGCAAGCAAGAACGCACGGCTGTGATATCGGGCACGACCACCACCTCAAACTTGTCGCCGTACGACGCGAAGAGCGTCTTCAGGTGCGTTCCTTTCTCCTCTGAGCGGACGGTGCCGCGGACGGAAAAGCCGGACTCGAGCAGGCTACGGACGACCCACTGCACGCGTACGCGGCGTTAGCGCTGAGCGATAAGCTGAGAAGCGGGGGTAAGGCGCGTACAACAGCGATAAATCCGTTCGCTCCAGAGACCAGGACTTTGCCGGAGGAGATGGCGGGCATTCTGCAGGGAGGAAAACGTCGCTCGTTGTTGTCTCCTTGGCCTGTTGGTGTGCTTATAAGTACCTCACTCTTGACCCACTCGGTTCCGCAGACGCGGTGGTGGGAGTTAGTAAGTGAGGAAGTCGGGAAAAAGTTCTCGCCAGGCTGACGTAGCAACGGATGATTCGGACCGGTACCGGTGATGGGATCGACCAAAAAAGCTACGAGGTGCTTTTGAGATCCAGCACCGTCTGTACCCCATCCGCCGTCATTTGAATCCTTACACTGACCCCCTTCCCCGCGATTTCCCGGAATCGCTGCAACTGCTCCTCCGAAACCACCCTCTTGCCGACATCCGTCTCCCAAGGTGCCCTCGGCGCTCTCTGCCCCAAAGTTAGCTCAAATCGCTTCAACCCCGCCCCGGCTCGGGAGCCCAGCGCAGCCAAGAGCGGCCCAAACTTGCGGCCGCCGCCCAAGTCGACGATCTCGAGATGCTCGAGATGCGGGAGCACCGAATCCTCGAGGAAGACGTCGCTGTAGAGCTCGATTCCGCGCGGATGGCTGAGCGTGAGATGCAGGTGCGTGAGATCGCGTCCGGCGGCATCGGCGTGCAGGATCGCGGCCAGGTGGTGCAGGGGTTGACCGTCGATGCGCAGGGCCAGCGACGCAAGCTTGCAGGAAGGGCCACTGGCAGAGCGTTGGAGGAGGCTTGTCACCTCGGCGGAAACGCGCGCGAGCGTCATGATGTGGTCGTTGCCCAGTACCAGGGCGCGCAGAGAAGGGAGCGTGAGGTGCGGGAATAGGATTGGCGAGGCTTGGACAGTTTCGAGGTCTGGACAGACGATATTCGTGGAAATTGTGGGCGGTGTGCGGATGGAAGTGACGACACACGAGACCCGGTGCAACTTGGGGCACTTCGCGATGAGGCGGAGGGCATCGTCTGCAGTATGCAGCCGAGAGTGCAGTTGGGTGATCTGACTCCATGGCAGCGTGAGCTCCAGCGTATTGGGAGGAAGCTCCAGGAAAACGGAACGCAGGCGCGGAGCAGCGTTAGGCGGGATGTGGAAGCCCGCGCTGGACGAGTCCAAGTCTTGTCGTTCCACCAGCAGGCTAATCTGCTCCAGGAGCGGCATGGGCTCGAGCCCTGATAGTGACTGGATGGTTTGCGCCGGAACCTGCAGCTTGAGACTCCGGAACTGAGCCGCATAAGGGCGGATGACGATAGCGTACGCGTTGGCCAAAGGAAGGGTATGCGAGCTGAGTGTGAGGTTCAATGGATGCCCTGCGCAGCGCTCCAGATAGCGAGCCAATAGTTCAGGCGATCCTCGGTTGCCAAAGTCGAGAGAGGACCAAAGAGATGGTGTCGCCTGCGCCACGTCATGCCAATGCCGACAGACTTGCATGAGCAGAAGCGGTGAAGAGTGCGCCGATGTGCGTTGGGCGATGCGCGGTAGAGTATGTTCGAAGATGACACCGAGTAGCTCGGGTGGGCAGTGCAAAGCCCCGTTGGTAGGCGACATGGAAGTCGGGAGATCAAAGGTGACAAACATCTCGCTTGGAAGAAAAACTGGCCAATGACGTCATGACGGGAACCGTCAACCAGTGCTGTGGCAAACCTCCCTCTTTTCTGGCGGAATACTTCCTTCTTCAAACTATTCATGAACCTGTGGCATTGCATCTCTGGCGATGCCTTACAGGAATCCGCCTTTCCGATCTAAGCCCGTTGCGACGACGGCGCCGCCGCCGGCGTCGCCCTCCAACTCCCTTCCATTAATCTCTATTAATGTGTCTCCGTACCTCGGGTCCGGGAGGAAATCCTACCAATGAAGGTCATTCCGCATTGTTTCCGAGCGGACGCCTGACAAGCTTTCGACACCGAAAAAAAGATGTCCCGATCAGGACATCAGAATTGGGCATGCACCGCCGCTGGGTAGCACGCGCTTGGTATTTATACACAGGGACTGCAGCGAAAAGGGCGGCTGTTCGCTCCCCTTCTCCATCCTGCCCTCATCGTCAAAGCTTTCGCTCGGACGCTTATTATTTTTCCCATTGAATTCCGTGAATTCACCACAATGCGCTTCCAACTTGCCGTGATCTCTTCTCTTCTTGGAAGTTCGTCCTTCGAGGTTACTTTTTGAACGGATAGTCTTACCAGCATCTCGCAGTGGCGCCGGTACTCGCAGCTCCAGCTCCCGCCAAAGTTACCGCCCCAGTCCTTTTCGAGGGGTTTAACGGCGCCGCCCTACCAGGCGAGTACTCCGCTTCCATCCTCGGATCCGACGCTGCCGGCCACACTACGTATGCGTTTCAGTGGTCGGAGCTCCAAGTGCAAGCGACGCGGATCGGCACCAGCACGCCGGCGAGCTATAGCGTGGGACCCCTCGAAACCATCAGCGGCATCAGTGCGTTGGCCAGCAGGCCAATTTCATGATATTTCGCGCTTCTTACGCTTATTGTGCCCTCCAAGACACCCTTGTCGTCGGCTCAAACTACATCTCGCAACTTGCCTACGCTGCAGGGACGGCGGGGATCGCTGAAGGTCTGGGCTACCAATGCACTTTCACCGGCTCGCGCGCCAATTGCGTCGGATACGAGCCGATCGTGACAGGGACGTACAACCCCACCTTGCAATCGAATCTCCCGACACAGGCATTCTCTGACATTGTGCTCGATGTGCCGGGGGAATCCCAGGGGAATTCCGCATTGGGACGGGGCTCGTCTATGGTTGGCGCCTTGGTTGGATTGGTTCTTGGAGTTGGGAATGGTTGGAATGAGGATTTTTGCTTGAATATTCAGGGTTTTGTCGTTCAGCTATTTGGCTATGCCGTGCATTGCCGAGCTCTGACAATATCATTTGGTTGATGCCGGATGATCCGTGACTGATCCGCTGATCCGGGGTTTGATTCAAGCCAATGTGCTTTGCCACGCCATGGCGCCATGTTATCGCTACTGCCGCTGCGGGGAAAAAAAAATCTAGATGCTTCTGGTTCGGTTCCAGTTGGCCGCTGTTTTCGAGGGTAAGACTGCTGTGAGGAAGTTTTCCTGACTTTGTTGGCGTCGAAATCGCACGCGTCTATGAGTATTTGATACATCGCAAATAAGTAGTCTAGACTGTCTAGGCTCAGTCAATATTACGCCCACACTGGAGCAGCAGCGCAGCCGCAACACATGCTTCTAACAACCCAATCTGCACCGCTTCGACCGTCATCTGGAGGATCACCTCATCTTCGTCGCGGTATATCCGCGCATACGTCTGTGGTGTACCGAGACCAGCCGAGTATAGCTAACCAGCGAGATCAGCAGCCCATCAGATTCTGATGCCGACATCACTCACCGAAATATTATCATCTTCTGGTGCCCACACATACGTCTTGCCGCGGACGTTCATCGTGCGATACTTCCTCCCCTCTCCGAGTGCGAGCCACTGCCCGACAGGCCTTTTTGACACCACATCCCGAATTTCCAGCACCGGGTGCGGCTTCGTCCACTCGATCACCACCGCAGGCTGGTTCATGGCGTTCGCGAGGATGGTGAACCCCGGCGCTTGACCCGGTGTGTCTGTCCGCGCGGTGAAATATGTCCGGGCTTGTGGGCCGGTGACGGTGCAGTTGAGGATCGTGGGGTTGAACGCGCTCAGCTTGAACGTCATCCACACTGGCGGCGGCCCGCCGGGCGGCGTTGGGTACGGCAGCGCGCCGAATATTGAGGGCTGCTGCTGCGTGCCAGTGGGATTTGACGAGCCCGCAGCTGCGTTGGGCCAGATGCCGTTTGCGTAGGGGTTGAACATTTTGGCTCTTCCGAGTCTCGCTTGGAGGAAGAAGGAAGGTTTTTTTTCTTGAAGGTTCTCGTTGAACAGAGCGCCGATTTAAAGGCTGGAGCCCTTTGAGGCGAGGGCTCATGGCGCTGTTTCTTCGAATACGGGAGCCTCATGACTCGCTATCGCGACCAAACGCTCGCCAAACGAGCAAACACCGAGACTCAATGGCGAGCGCCTGCTATGATTTGGTCTAGAGTGAATGGAGGATTGGCGCATCGTGTGCGCCCACTCACGAGTCAACGAAACACACTTGAATACAGAATAGAGAGACCAACGAAATGGACAGCGTCCAACACGCGTAAATCTAGCGATTCCGTCGTCATTTATCAACCGCTGTCTGGGTGCACGGAAGGAGCCTTCAACGACGGAACAGAAATGCCCCGCAGCGTCCGTTCCCGAGCCTTTGCGGCGCGTCTCACGGCGGCGTCGGGCTTGGCAATTTGATCAACATCAGTCAAGGCTGTGGTGATGTCGTGATCCGGCGCATTGATTGGGCTGATCTCGGACAATCCACTCCTGAAGAGGTTCTGGATTAGCCAACGCTACAAAAAATGGTACTCTCATTCCACTGGTTCCTGAGGTTCGCAGCTCACATTGATTAAAATCCAGGTATAACCACCGTTTCAGGTTTAACCGAGTATTTTTCGCTGATTTATCGCGACGATCCTGAAGCTGGCGCGCCTCCTCGCATTTGGTGAGCGCCCACAAGTTTGGAGGCTTGACCTCACTTAGAAGCCCTCGGCGGTGCCCGGCTGGGGCTCCATCCGGACGCAACCGCATGGACAAGGTGGCTGTTCCGACTTGTTGATGGGGGTGATGCGCCTGTGCAAAACGAAACCCGGACGAGACAATTATCCGTGGATAGACACCGACGCAAGTTGACTCATCTCCAACACCATTAAGCTCTTCGGAATGAGGAACGAAGGTGAAGGAACGCCCCTGCAAGATGGGGAGAGACGAAACTCGGAGTTATCGGCCGACAGTCTCGCATGGCAAATTTCTGCTTTCGACCACGACGGGATTGAGTGCTGGCTGCGCAATTCTCCTACGGCGTGCCGATTCCAAGTCCTGGAGTCCAGACATTCGCTGGTTTCCGTCGCTTGCCCCTTTACTGCCGTTAACGAGCTCCCGACGGCCCGTCGCCGTCGGCCACGGCTGGCCGCGCGCAGTCTCCAGCGATATACAAAATTAGCTTGAGATGGTTAGGGTCGCGAAGACTTGCAATCCCGAAGAGAGCTTCACTCCAGTGACTCCACCGGTCCGCTCTCGAAGTCCCGGCCGTCATGATCAGTCTCATGTTGCGATCACATACGTCACGTTCATCAGTGAGGCATCAAATCGATCAATAGATCAGTTTATCATGATTTTACGACGGAATAGCGGCTGGTTGGACAAGTGTATGAAATTTCTCACACTCGGTGGCGGTGGGACCGATCAAGAAATTCGCATTGAAAAGAAATGACCCGAACAGCCACAGCCTTCACTAGCGCAGATCTATCACACAGCCGTTGGGCAAGCTTGGCATTTATAAGTACCCAAGGCCGACAGCGATGACCTTGGCTTTTCTTCTTCTCCTTCTCCCCCATCGTTCTCTTCCCTCTCTTCCCTTTCCTCTGCTTTACTTTTGACTTCTGTGAATTCGCCAGAATGCGCTTCCCAATTACTACCCGAGTTGCCGTCGCCTCCTCTTTCGTTGCGCTGTGTTCGTCCGATTGCCCTCCGCTCTTAGCCTGGCGCGTCTCACGCGATCTTGTACAGTCGCTAGTGCTGCTCCCGCTCCCGCCAAAGTCACCGCCTCGGTCCTTTTCGTCGCCGACAACGGTGCCGTCGCACCAGGCGAGTACTCCGCGTCCGTCCTCGGCTCCGACGCGGCGGGCCACACCACGTATGCAATCCCTTGGACGGAGGTCGAACAGGAAGCGTCGCGGATCGGTACCGGCACGAGCTTCAGCCAAGGGCCAACCCAAACCTTCAGCGGCATCGGTGCGTCAGCCTCGAAGCCGTGTCCTCCCAGTACTGCTTCTCATCGTGCTGCTAGAAACCCTCGTCGTCGGTCCAGACTACATCTCGCAACCCGCCTACGCCCAAGGGAGCTCTGCCGTAGCTGCAGGCCTGGGCTACCAATGCACTTTCAGCGGCTCGAGCGCCAACTGCGTCGGATACGAACCAATCGCGACGGGGACGTACAATCCCACCCTGCAGTCGAGCCTCCCGACCGCGGCCTTCTTCGACGTCGTGCTCGATGTACCAGGGAACTCCGCACTAGGACGAGGCCCGTCCGTGGTGGGCGCTGTTGTGGGATTGGTACTTGGTGTTGGGATGGTTGGAATGAGTATCTTCGCTTGAAGGGCTAGTTTTTTTTTTCGTGTTTCGTACTCGAGTACATGTGTATGCGCGTCTTTTATCCAAATCGCATCACATCCAGGGTGTCTCCATCGGGCCCGTACTAAAGCAAAATAAAGCAGTTCGAAAGGAAACAAACGGTAGCAAAAACACTCACCCGAATGCCCACCAGCGCCTGTTCGCTCAGAAACACATCGTGAAAGTCATACGTCTCTTTCGAAGTCGTCTCCACATAGGCCAGCTCAGACACTACCGGCTCCAGGAAATGCGAATCAACGCCCTGCACCGTCGCCGTCTCGACGATACGGACGTTCTCCCACTGCGGGTCTGCGGGATTGTCGGCGAATCGGCGCCGGAGGTGAGCGATATAATGTGGATTGAAGTCGAGGATACGGACGGGATGCCGCGCATCGCGCTGCTCGGGATCGAACGGCGGGTATCCAGCAAGACGCGATCCGCAGGCGGTCGAAATCCAGGAATGATGGCGCGAGAATAATTCTGGGTCGAGCCACAGCACACAGGGCGGGCCCCAGGCTGCCCACGGGAAGATCGTGGGGAGGATTTCCCGCTCTGGATTCCGCTCGGTGTCCGCACCCTCGTCGTCGCTCAACTCCTCCAGCTCGTCTAGAACCGTTTGGACGAGCGCCGCGGTGCGGATGACAGCGAGATGTGTCTGCGTTAACACATTCGCGTGTAGATCGCCCGGCTGTTCTTCGAACGTTGTGTATGTTGAAAACGAGAGGAGGGTGATGGTATCCTCTAAAGCGGGCAGGAAAGCCGCTTGCACGTAGCGTGCATCGCCGAGGTGATGGCGGGGCAGAGGCGAGTGGCGAAATTGGATGTCGATTGGCATGACGAAGTAATTTGGCTTCAAGGCCGGAAACTCGAGAAGAACGAGTTTGGCTGTTGGTGGTTTGTGTGAGGATGGGGTTGGTGACGAAGGAAGCTTCATGACTGTGATCCCCTCCCCCCGGGGATGGGGAATGGCGAGAATGTCGGATGCCAGGAAGACGATGGCACAACTGTGGACGTCAAATGGCTCCTGAGAATGGGTTCAGACGTGGGATCGATGAAGCGTCCAGTGGACCCTTAACGATGGAAAGACGTACCACATATGGTTCGCCTGTCCGCCAGTCCACAATATGAAGAAGTTTCGAGCCCGTATCATCCGACATCCAGAGGTTTTGGCAGTTGAGCGCCAACGCCGGACCGCAAATCTCGATGCCGACTTCGAATGAGGGTCGAGGCAACGAAGGTCGACGATGGAGATGAATCATAGGCCGCGCGGCACGAGGATGCGCGGCACCTGTGGACAAGGCAAGAATGTGAGCGTCGATGTCGCTCTGTGTAGGGTCATCCGCGCATGGAACACTGAGCAAATCAGCCACGAAATAGTACTCAAGTATGCAGCTCACCATGTCACTAAAACCAACAAGTCATCCTCCTCCAATCCGGTGGTGAAATTGACGAAAGGAGCCCCGGTAAAGACCGTCTGAAATTGCGGCTCCGCAGCGGTGAGATTGGCGCATATAAGCTTGCTGGGCATGACCCCGTCCGCCGCGCCATCCTCGTTCACAGCCATGAGCCAGTGTCCCGCCGCCAAGTCGTACAGGAAGGCTGACGACACTGTAAACGGGACCATGAGGCGCGAAATGGGACTGAAGCTATCCCAACGCTCGTTCCGAGCTTGGAGCGCCGCCCGACGCTCAGAAATCGACAGTCCCGCCAGTGTGCGCACGTTTTCTTGAACTCCGGCGAGTTCTTGCTCGACGCGGTAGCGTACGAGGACAGAATGGGTGATGATACGGCAGAGCTGCCGGTTGAAGACGAAGAGGCATGAGGAGAGGTCGTCTAGAGTGAGATTGTGGAGGCAGCAGAGGATGATTTCGGTGGGCAGGTCGAGAAGCAGTCGCGCCTGCCGTTCGGTCATCGAAGTCGGGAGCAAAGATCTGGCGTCTGATACGAATCTTCCGCGCATCAACACGCGGCGTCGGGTTTCTTCCTGCCCTCGCCTCCGCGTCCCCCTTCCCAACGACGCCTGTTTGAGGGTCTGCAGAGGAAGCTCTGCTGGGGTATTGCGGACCGCTATTCTCCGAGCCACGACTTGTTCGCCCGTTCCACGCCAGCACGACACGCGGCCGGCGCAGGGCAACTGCAAGACCCGAGCGGTCTTCTTCGAATCCTCCAGAAAGCCACCCCAAGTTACTCCCCCTGCACCCACCCGCCCTTCATGGCTCCGCACTTCGAGACCGTCAAGGTCCGTACCTTCGCCGAGTGCCAGAGAAAACGCGCTCACAAGACGTTTGTGCAGTCCTTTGCGGACGTACCCATCCACGACGCGGGGATCGAGACGGAAGACTTCTTGCTAGCTTCGGACGGCCTGGTCGCCATGTTCGGTGCGTTCTCTCAGCCGATCCTTCCCCATTGCGTGACTAACAATCCCGGCTGGCAGACCTACTCGGCGCAGGCGTCTTCTCGTTCGTACAATCCGACCTTCGGAGCAACATTTCTGTGCGTCCTTCTCAAATCTGAAGCTTTTCTACGCTGGGAACACACGTATTCAGGGTGTCAGGGAACGCTTCATCTCGAACTACGCGACCTCGCAGTCCCTCGAGTCGCTCGTCAAGCATGAAATCGGGGAAGGAAGCGGCAAATACGGGACGCAGTGTCTGGTGCGGTTAATCCGGTGCGTTCATATGCATGGCAAAAAGATGACTGAAGTAAATCTCGTCCAGAGGGCTATGGTTCACACAACTCGCCCTGCAAACCGCACGCGCTGAGCCGCAAACGGCGCTCCACGTCTGCTTCCGGCGCGCGTACGACGTGGTGCTGAGGCATCACCATGCGTTTGTCGTGCGGTCGGTGGTGCAGGTGCGTTTGCCTTGCTCAATTGGTACCCACTGAATCAAACTTAAATGCTCCAGGTCGCGATCCGCGCCGTGCCCCGACGAGACCACTTCTTCGCTGCGCTGAGGCAGGGCGGCGATGCGGCGAAATTCGACGACGAGCTGGGTCGTTGGTTGGGTGGTCTGGATGCGGTGGTGGAGCGGATGAAGCGGTTCTTGGGGGAGGGTGGGTATGGCAAAGTCTAATCCGAGGTTGGGGGTTAATTATCTGACGAGCGAGGAGTAATTTACTGGGGATTTTATCTGCAACGAATGCGCACAGCCTACCTTGGTTTAGAACAAGCATTAATTCCGCCGCATGATGAGTCCACAGCTCAGAGCCCTCGGACTGTAATTTGTATTGCGGCGAGGCAAAAAAAAAAAATTGCAGACCAGCCTAGGCGCCTCCTACATGGCCATTCCTCGCTTCGAACAAGCAAGTCTCATTTGCAGAGATCGTATTCACGGGCTCAGCGCTCAGTATAGAACGCCAGCGATCCGGCTTGGGCCGACGGCACTCAGGAAGCAGAACCTATAGCTCCAAAAAAGTGCTAAAATATTCCATCGCGACATCCAAAGCCTGTACGTGCTTGTTTTGAACAATTTCAACGGCGACTTCGTCCCTAGCAACTGCACTACTAGTGCTCGGCACATCACGGATCGCAGAAGAGCGGGAGATAAACACGCGGCACCGCCACGTGTAATCGATGACGCTTCGGCGCCGTTGCCGGCGACATAGCCGACGTACGGGCGTCGATCAGCAAATCTGCACCGCGTTCGCTCCACGCTCCCGCTTGCCTCTTACCTCCATCTCCATCTCGTCCCCTCCCTTCTCCGGGGTTCGCCAGCAAGAGGATGACAGCAAGCAGACGAGCATCAGCCTCTGCCTCACGCGCACTCTCACTACACCCGTCCGCGCTAAGCGACGCCGAACACGCACTATTCAGCGCCAGCTGGGGCGAGCTCACCGATGGCGCGGATCTAGACGCGGATACGAATGCGGGAACGACGACGATAAGCACCCGCGAGGCACGGGCGTGGTTATGTGGCCGGTACGCGGATTTAGGCGTCGGCGCCGTGGACGAGGTGTGTTGTCCGTTTCTGTTGCTGCTGCGCGTTGCGTGCCTAGTTGGCCGCTCTCGTTCCTCGAGGCGATGCGGCGCGTAGATGCATGTACACGACAGCGCTAATGAATCCGGCCGCTACAGATTCTCCGGCTTTTCGCCCCGTCAAGCGCGTTATCCCCCGGGGCATTCTGCGCCGCCCTCCGTCTCGCATTACACGCACGCGCCAGCCCCGGGAGGACAGTCGAGCGGAGCATGGCGTTCGTACAGGGTGCGTCCTCCGTTCTTCGCGTTGTTTCTCGAAGGCCGACATCGGGCTTCTATCTACAGCACCTGTTCCCATCCCGCCGCGAATCAACACGAGTAGCACCCCAGGTGTCGGCTTTGGCGGCACGCACAACCCATTCGTCAGCAACGCCACCAGCTTACCCACGCCGGCGCCGTCCCCCGAGGCACCGACGCGTCCGCCTTTACCCTCCCGATCGCGTACCGCTGGGCCAAACGCGACCACGCGCTTCCCTTCGGATGCTGCGTCCGTGACGTCAAGCGCATCGGCCAGCACGTCGTCGTCTTCGACTTCTTCGAGGCATGGCCATGGACGGTCGCCGACACGCAAGACGTCCGGACACGGATACTCGGCGTCGCTTTCTGCACTGGCCTACCCCGGACCCGGCCCCGCGCCACCGGGGACGGTGACCAACGCGAGTAGTCCGAACCTACCTAGCCCGCCGGTGCATCCGCTGCGGCGCGCGGTGACTGTTACGCAACCGGCTTCTTCTGCGCCAAGCGCAAGCGCAAGCGGCCACCCACACACGAGGCCGCCTTCAAATTCGCCGCCGTCGTCGGTGATTATGGGGTCTTCCAGTAGGAACCCGTTTACGCGCGACCAACAACAACAACAACAAAACGCAAGACAAGCCTTCTCTACGTCTGGGAGGCCACCACCCTTACCTCCGCGCCGCGCATCGACGTCGAATACCCTCCCGCGTCTCCAATCTCCATTCGACATGGGTTCGGGTTCACATCCGCACCCACCGCTGCCGACATCGGCGTCTGCTTATGCGGCAGCGTACTCCACAAGCTCCACAAGCTCACCATTCGGCGACCCTGCATCCACACAAGCACGAGGTCCCCCACCAGTCCCACCGCCGTTACTCCCCCGGACCGCACCGCCTACGCGGTCGACATTCTCACCCGTTGGTACCAGTACCAGGGCGCCACCGCCAGTGCCGAGGGCAGGGACGAATAAGATGCCCGTGGAAGCGGCGGGGGCGGGGTCGCCCTTTGATTTCGACGCGTTCCGAGCGAGTGTGGAGCCGCCGACGCCTGTGGAGGATCCGTATGCGGATGATGGGGATTACGAGGACGGAGCTGGGTACGCGTATGCGTACGAGCCCCGATCTGCCTACGCGGGCGGTGGGTACACCAGCGCGCATGCGCGGCGCGTCATCTCCGGGGCACCTCCCTCTTCTTCTTCCGCCTATTCGGCGACTGTATCGGCGCCGACGTCGCCCTTCCGCGACCGCGACAGGAGGGAAGAAGCCTCGCTAGGGCTGGGGAGCACTGGCAAGCCGCTCGTGCTGCCACGTACGATTCGGCGGACGTTGGCTGGTGCGGGGTGGTTGCCTGCGGAGAGGGGGGAGAGGGAGGGGTTGTTGGGGTCTTGAGTTGGCCATGGGTGTATGAGGCCAAGCGGGAGGTGGGTGGTGGATGGATAGATGGAGTGCGTGGACATACACACACAGACTGGTGTGGGCTGCATGAGCGATACATTAGTTGCTAGGACGCAGGGGGCGTGTTCGAAGACGAGAAGAATGAAAAGATCAAGAGGCAAAAGATGCATACTACTTGTTGCACCATTTCATAGGAGCCTGTGTCTGTTTCGAACAGACGATCCCTCTCATCATGGTTATTACCCCTGGACTTTTCAGGATGCCAGTGGTGGACAATCTCGGCTGGATGCAGTGGGGCGCTCGCAATGTGTTTACTGGGCGGTGCCGGTACGCATCACGGGCTGGCAAGTGACAAAAAGGAATCTTCATTGCCGCCATTGACGTCTGAACCTGCGTCTGTTCGAACAGACGACACCTCAAACGGACAGAACACGGCCCTACGCTGTGATACGATTTGGGGATCACCTTTGGAGTGAGGTGGGCAGGCTCTGCTGGTGGGATCTCGCGCTTGCAAAATATCTGCGCTGCGCAGTTCAAGACTGTTGGGGATAAGTGAAACGAGACGCAACGGTAACGTAGCTCCTAGAGCAGTGAGCCGCGTCTGCTTCGAACAGACCACGACTCAAGCCAACAGATGGTGTCCAGTACGGAATGTGAATGTGAATGGCAGTGACTGGGGCCACCTCTTTGGAAGTGGTGCAGGCTCTTAAGTCCCACTGGCAGTCTGTTTCAAGTTCACTGCTGCAACACAAGATGTCAAAAGCCTTCCAGCGCTAAGCACAATGTACCTGCGTCTGCGTCGAACAGACCGTCCGCCACGGTAGCCCTCAGTGACCATCGAATCTGTCATTTCGCCAGCTGAATATCTCTCGGGTCCAGCTGCAGCAGGGTCCTGCGCTGCCACCAAAGAGTCGTCAATGTCCATGTGCCTGGATTTTTTTCTTTTCCCTAATAATATTTGCACCCAAACATTCGTCCAGCTTTTCAGGCGCGCATGCTGATCCGATTTTACCCGACCCATCATCACGTGCTGCGATACTCACGGCTTCGCACTCCACCACATCCAGCGCCCAACGCCGAATGCTCCCACCAATGGCATCCTCTCTTCAACGGTTTAAAAGCCCTGCGACGCCAGAGCCCACCCAGAACACTGCCCAGACATGAACACTCCCAGCGCGCAACTGAAAACTTACCCACTTCCGACCCTGGACCGCCTCGGCGTACAGGCGAACAACATCCCCGACTCGCTCGATGCCAACTCAATCGCGGGAGCCTGGCTCGCCTCGCTCGCTGCCTCCCTCGCAAAAGGGGACACCACGGCGACCGTCGACGCGCTTTTTCTCGCCGAGCCCGAGTCGCACTGGCGCGACATGCTCGCCCTGACGTGGGACTTCCGCTCCTTCCACGGCGCCTCCGCGATATCCACCTTCCTCGCCGACCGCGTCGTCCCGTCGGGGCTCGACTTGTCGCAGATCAACCTCGTGCCTGGGAGCGCAGCGCTGGGCCGCCCGTATCCCGACATCGCCTGGATCAACGCGCTGTTTAGCTTCGAAACTGCCGTCGGGCGCGGGACCGGCGTCCTGCGGCTCGTTCCGACGCCCGCTCCCGCTTCCGAGTCGGGACTAGAATGGAAGGCGCATTGCGTCTACACCAACCTCGAGGCGCTCAAAGCCCATCCAGAGCTCATCGGCGCCCTGCGCAACCCAGAGCCCAACCACGGCAAATGGGCATCCGAACGGGCAGCCGCGCTGACCGCGTACGAGACGGAAGACCCGACGGTTCTGATCGTCGGCGCGGGGCATAGCGGGCTGGCGCTCGCCGCCCGACTCAAGTGTCTCGGAGTCCGGGCGTTGGCGATCGAGAGGAACGCGCGGGTGGGGGATAATTGGGGGATGCGCTACCAGGCGCTGTGTTTGCATGATCCGGTGTGGTTTGATCATATGCCGTATATGCCGTGCGTTTCTCGTCTGTCTGAGCTTGTTTGAAACTTTCGTGCTAAGATAGCGCACTTAGATTCCCGTCGACTTGGCCGGTGTTCCCTGCAGCAGGAAAGGTAAGCATATTTTTGTCTTTCACTAATCGTCATCCCGTCCGAGTCGTTTAACCTGTTTTTCAGATGGCGAACTGGCTGGAACACTACGCCGACTCGCTCGAACTCGACATCTGGACCTCCTCCACCGTTGTCAGCGCCGTACCTAACGACGACTCGACTTCGTGGCGCGTCACCGTCTCTCGGCCGAATAAACCCGACCACGTTTTCGAGGCCGTCCGTCATGTCGTTTTCGCCACAGGGCTGGGGTCCGCCACAGGCCAGATTCCTGTGTATCCCGGCATGGAAGGCTTTGAAGGGAAGATCCTTCACTCATCTGAGTATAAACAGGCGATGGATTTTGCGGGGAAGAAGGTCGTGGTCGTCGGCGCTTGCGTTTCTGGTACGTCGGTTGTCGATCCTATGAGGGCCTCGTCTGACTCGGAGTTTGTTTGTTAGGCCACGACATCGCAGCAGACCTCGCCACGCTCCTCGACGTACGTCATCTCCGGCAAACACGGGATCCCGCGGCTGCTCGGCGCGCTCTACAACGAATCCGTTCCTACAGAAATGGCGGACGTGCTTGCGGCGAGCTTCCCGCACTCCGCGGGTGTGGAGATGGCGCAGCGGCTTGTTAAGGATATCGCGGAGGAGGATAGGGAGGTGTTGGATGGGTTGAGGGGGATGGGGTTTAATCTGAATAGTGGGGGAGATGGGTGCGGGGACTGCGTTGTTGTTTTGGACGAGGAAGGGCGGGTATTATGTTGGTAAGTCCCCATCTTTCTACAGTTGCGGTTTATACTCACTGGGTGCACTCAGACGTGGGCGCCTCGCAGATGATCATCGACCACAAGATCAAACTCAAGAACAACAGCGGCGAGATCTCTGCGTTCACCCCCACGGGCATCCAATTCACCAACGAATCCTCCGAGTCCCTCCCCGCGGACGTGGTGGTGTTCGCAACTGGGTTCGGACAGCCCGGGGATATCGTTAGAGCGATTTGCGGGCCGGAGGTGTATGAGAGGTGTGGGACGATTTGGGGGTTGGACGGGGAGGGCGAGGTGTACGGTGCGTGGCGCGGGCTTGGCGCAGGGGTGAGGGGGTTGTGGTATATGGCGGGGAATTTTGCGATGGCGAGGTTCCATTCGAAGCATGTTGCGTTGCGTGAGTTGTTCTTTTTTGTGTTGCGTTGGGGATTCAGAGCTGATTTTTCTCCGTTTTGAAGAGATCAAGGCGTTGGAGGAGGGGTTGTTCGCTGAGGGAGATCGATACAGTCGTTAGTTCTGCTTGCCACCGAAGTGTACTTACCTCGTGTGTGTATCTAAGTCGAAAAGTCGCGTGTCGACGCGGTGGTCCGTGCGCGCTGATGACGTGCGCGTGATTGATTACCGTCGACGTCGTGCCTGAGGATCCGTCTCTTTCCCTCATGAACCCGTGTTTTTTGGCGGCAAACACTCGAGGCGCCACACGAACGCAACGACGTTTCCCTTGGGGACTGCTAGGGGACGCGTCCTGAGGATCCGCACCAACGCCGCTGGCCCCGGGTGCGTCGCCTCACTGGCACTGGCAATTTGAATTTCAAACGCCCTAGCTCGGCAACGAGGATCTCCATGTTGGCCAAGTGGAGTCCCTCTTGTTCTTTCTTCCCGCACGCTACCCGGGTCCTCTTCCTTCTCCTCTACACGACGACGCCATGTCCGAGCCCGTCACCGTCGTCGTCGGCGACGTCAACTTCTTCAACCACTCGCTCGGGCTGTCGGAGCCTGGCGGGTGGTATCCCTCGTCTACCAATGGCCTTGCGAGCTGGTACCCGAGTCGTTTTAACGACTCGATGTTCGTCCCGGACCCGTCGCCGCTGAGGAAGGGTATCGGATGGGTGTTGCAGTTCAATGGTGCGTCCTCAGCCTGCTTCAGTCCCGGGCTCCGTCTCTGCTGGCAAAGCTGACCGCGCTCAAGGCGTGTCGATTAGCCTCTTCGGCGTCACCCCGCCGAGCCTACCCGCGTACAACCAGACCATCGCCATAAGCAACCCCGTCTCGCCCACGTCCAACGCCAGCGTAGTATCCACCTACACGTCGTACAAGTACCCGTCCCCCGCGTATGGCGGGCAAGTCCTCACCACGGGGCGCGCGGCGGGCGGCGGCAGCCCCATGCGGCTCGGCCTCTCAGGCTTCCGCGGGCTCGCGCTGGACTACGCGTTGATCGAAGTGGGGAACAACACCAACCTGCTCGGGCAGACGATCCTCGTGGACGACACGAGCGGGGAGATCGCGTGGACGGACGGGTGGGCGAATAGGAGCGCAAAGGCGTATGGGGCGGCGCTGCAGGTGCAGTGCCAGCTGCCCGCGCTCCCGTATAACGCGTCGGACCTCTCGTTGACGGATTTCGTCGCGACGATGACGCCGCATGGGAATTCGACGCATGTGAGTGCGAATGTGGGGGATAAGATGGGGTTTTCGTTTGCTGGTGCGTCTGGTCGCTCTGCTTTCCGTGCCGCTAGTTGCTGATCTTTGGTGTAGGCTCGTCCATCTCGCTGTACGGCGTCACTCCCGGTCCTGCTTCGGACGAAACCTGGCAGCTCACCATGCGGTTCTCCATCGACAGCACGCACAACACCACAACCACGTTCACCGCATCGTCCCTCCCGTCCCCACCCGTCGTCGCACCGCACTTCCTATACTTCACCGCGCCAGACGGCGCGCTGGACCCGGGGAACCACACGCTCATCGCCTCGATCGTGAACGTCGTCAACTCCGCGTCGGCGAAGCCGCAAGCGCAGATCGACTACGTCGTCTATGCGCCGACGTTCGCGACGGTCAAGGAGAAGCCGAGCTTTGCGCTGCCGGATTTGCAGAACGGGAACGGGAACGGCGGCAATGGGAATGGGAATGGGAATGGCAACGGGAAGGGCGCGGCGGGAGGGAATACCCGGGGTGTGAACAAGGGCGCGATTGCGGGCGGCGTCGTTGCGGGTGTTGTTGTGCTTTTGCTTCTCGTGCTTGGGGCGCTGTGGCTCCGGAGAAGGCGGAGGCGGAGGAGGATGGAGGCGCCGCGGGCCAATATGGAGGCCTTGGATCTCAGTGCGTGAATCACCTTTCTCTGTCCTTCTGCATCCTGATTCGTTCGTTGCAGCGCATGAGCCGTTCCTCGCACAGCCATATGCCTCGACCCGTGCCACAGACCCGGGTTCTGGTGACATGTCGACGATCGCTTCACGACCTCGCGCTTCCCTAAGCTCCGCGTTCGGCTCCGGGACAGGCCCATCCGAGCCATCCTCCTCCTCCAACGCACCCGTGCCCATGCTCATCCCAAGTCGAAAATCCCGCCTATACAGAGCGGAACGCCAAACTCCCGCTCTACCATCCGATTCTCCGGTGGCGAAGCAGCAAACCCTCACGCAGCAGCGCGACCAGCTCGCAGAGGAGATCGACCGGCTGCACGGACACGCGGTGGACGCACAGTCGACGTCGACGTCGCCCGCCGCCAGCGCGTCGATACTCGAAGCCAACGCCGCGCTCGAGGCGCGCGTGCAGGAGCTGCAGCACCAGATGGCGTTGTTGACCGAGGAGATGCGGTATCAGGAGATGAATTCCGTGCCGCCGCCTCAGTATGATAGCTTGGAGCCGAGAACTCCCGAATAATGTAGTTTATTTTGTTAGGTAGACGAAAATGAGGACTTTTGGAGAGATAGGGGTCTGCATCACCTGGATGGAGTAAGCCCCGATGACACCTCCGTGATCCGTCACGCGCGCCTCTTTTGCTCCTGACGACCACGAGCCACTCGCGCCAACCGATGACGGCCGAAGACCATGACCAGGCGGAGCAGGGCGAGTCGAAGAAGATGCATATTGTCGTTACGTTCAACGACAAACGTGCGTGTCGCGTCTCCAGCGCGGGTCTTTGAAGGCTAACTCAGTGGCGAAACCAGCATTGACGTTCTTGTATAGCAAGACCAAGCCTTTGGAGAAGCTGTTGTTGAAGTTTTGCGTGAGTTGTATCCCCTTTTCTCGTGTCCTTGACTGAGCAGATACGTAGGAAAATATGAATCTCGAGCGAAGTGCGTTTCGACTCAGTTCTTGCTGGGTCTCAGTCATTGAAAGGAAGCCTCGTAGACCAAATTCGATTCACGTATAATGGGCAGAGCATCCGAAACGGAGCAGAGGTTACTGCAAAACAGGTGCGCCGCCACAATTCTCTTCTTCCTTCTTTGTCCCTTTCTCATGGAATAACCTTGGCGTATTTCAGATGGAAATGGAGGTCGACGAGGATGGTGAGCCGCCGATAATCGAGGGGCATATGTTCCAGGTGCGTGGCGAGGTTTTCTTGGTGTGGCATTGAAGAATCATTGACGAGGACCGCAGGAGGGAGGATAATCGTACAAAGAAGTGTATAAATCGGCCAAGGGTGAGTGCTCATGTACGTAGCGGGAGCTTTTGCTCATGCGCAGAACTCAACTGGCAGCGAGAAGACGTTTATCTTCTTTCGCAAGGCGTTATCTTAACATCATCTACTCAATGATTCCGAGTTTGACCTCGTGGCTGCGTCGTCGTCGTTGCCTGAGTCCGTTCGTCAACGTCCCCGTCCGAGTCGGGATGCCAACCTCAAGCTCGTCGTCGTCAGCTTGAGCTGTTAGTCGTCGAGGTGCTTCGCATTGTCTAATTGTTCGCCGTGAGAGCGCATCAGTTGACGGCGTCTCCGCTTTTGTCCTCCCCAGTTTTAGCGCCGGGTGCGTATTGTATCGTCTTCCCGCTCCATGTGCTGACGTCGCGATGTGTACTGAGTCGCTATTGTCGACGTTTTGCATATAACGACGCGCCTTTCCGCTAATCGGCGCATAACACATACCCAACCCAACACCTTCCTTCTTTTCCTCCCTTTCACGAAATTAAATCACATACCCATATCTATCGACTCGGAAACACGCGATGTACCGCCCAACCGTGCCGCAATCCGCCCGCACCCCAACGAACCTCAGCCCCGTCTCGCCGTTTGACGCCGCGCGCCAAGGCCGAGGCGGGTTGGGCAGCGCGCCGGCGCAGCGCGTTCCGGTGCCGCAGGCGTGGCTTCGCGGCAACGGCAACGGGGCGGTGAGCTCGCAGAGTTATCTCGATAGTGCGGGGAACGATCGGATGTATCCCGGGCTGCCGCAGGAGGTGGTGAGCGTCCCGTGGCAGGCGAAGCATCTTCGCGTGGCCCGTGCCTGGGGATGGGGAGGAGAGCGAGATGGAGGATGCCGATGGCGCCGAGCGTCGGATGGAGCGGAAGACCAAGACCAAGACGAAGAAGAGCGGGATACCCACCGCCCTACAACCCCCGCCGCCGCCGTCGGAGATGCCAGTGCGTCCGGCGGCGATCCCGACGGCGAATTCGCCGCCTCCGCTTTCGCCTGTCGCGTCGGGATACGGCATGGTATATCACGGAGATGCGGCGCCGATGATGCCGATGCGAAGGGCCGCATCGCATACGACGGGATTAGCGAGGGGACTTGGGTTGGCGGCGCATCCGACGAGGAAGGATGGGGCGTGGCGGTATGGGGCTTGAGCGCTAGTACAACAGTATAATATTCTAGTCTGAGGAACAGTTATCTCAGATCACGGGCGATTGATCTCACCAACACGCTCGAATTCTCAGTCCCTCCATCCACCAACAAGATAGCAAAACCGAAAAATCATTCGTATTTCATTCGTACTTCCGAGACAGAGACCCGCGACAAAGAAAAATATGTACAAGAAGAGCATTCTTGAATTCCAAGTGCAGCGTTGCACGATCACTGCGCCGAGCCCTGGTTGAACGTCGACCCGATCGGGCCAAACTTGATGTTCGAAAACACGACCTGGGCGTTGGCCGACTGCGACTCGACTTGGCTTGGTTGGCCGGAGCTCGAGGAGCAGGTGCCGCGGCTGCCGGTGCAACACTCCTTTTAGCAAAGAAATAGATTGAGAGAGAGCAGAGCGACGCACGTCACGCCTGGAGAAGAAGCGGATTTGGTCGGCGGGTAGGGGCGCGTCGAGCCAGAGCATGTCCGCTGCGTGGTCGTCCTGTCGGCGGACGTGTAAGTACATCCATCATTCGTGGATGGGCACGCACCCAGAGCGACATGACGAGCACCATACCCGCGCTAGCGGCGGACGACATCCCCGACATACCTCCCTTCTGCGCGAAGGTATTGGTATCCCCGAACGCCGATTTTTCTGCGTATCCCGGGTGTCACAAACTTATCCACACCGTAAGTAAACCGAGAAGCACTCACGCGCAGCGCAGAACGAATCCGTGATCGAATTCCCACTCACGCCCGAGATGGTCGAGTTGGGGTTCCCATGCACGACGCCGTTCTGCACGTAGAAGCGCTTGATCTGCGTGATTGGGCTCCCGATGAACTGCGTGACGACGGTCATTTTTTGGGTCGTGTCGATCGTCTCGTGTGGGCCGAAGAAGTTGGTGACGCCCATGCGGTAGGGGTTGAAGTCGCAGCCGCTCTGGTGTGTTTTTTTGTTAGTTCAGGATCTAGGAGGAGGGGAGGAAACTTGAAGTTGAACGCACCTGGTCGCAAGTCCCGCTGGTGACGTTCGGCGCGGAGCACGCGCTGCCGGTACAGGTGCTCTGGCCGAGGGTGGTGCAGGTGTGTGGCGTCAGCGCTGTCGAGACCTACCATCCCAAATCAGACCTCTGCGAGAAAAAAAAGTAAGGAGGGAAGACGTACGCTGTTCGCTTCCCAAATATCCATCTCGGGGCAGCAAGTCCCCATGTTGCCCTACGCTTCGTTCAGCCCTTCCACTATATCAAGAAGATAAAAACACCTCACAGTCCCAGAATTACTATCATTCGCACTAGGCACCCACCCGACATTATTCGCCAAGCCCTGAATGAACTTCAAATCGCGCGGGCACTGCGAGTCGCAGTATCCCGTCCCGTATTTGGGCCCGGCTTTGTTGAGCCCGTTGGACTTGGCGACGCCGCCGTCCGTGTCCATTTGCACGAAGTAGAGCGCGCCGTTGAGACCGCAGGGGAGTTGGGAGACGTCGACGTCGAAGCTGTGGTGTGTTAGAGCTCAGAGCTCAGGCGATGTCTTGTGGGATTTGTGGTGGCGTACGTCTGGAGGTAAGTCAGTTTATGGATGGGGATAAGGGACTAGAGGACGAACAAATTCCTTGTTGACGAAATCGAACGGCTGGTAAGCCGTACCGCCCGAATTCAAGAGGTATACACGGCTGCCGATGTTCTCTTGCTGGCCGACTGTGGGCTCATGAGTAAGTACCATCCACTGCACGAAGTCGAAATGAGCGTACAGGTAACGAACTTGAGCGTCAGCGCGTTCCCGCTGGTAGTGATCCCGTAAGTCCCCGAATAGTCCGCGCCGTCGACGGCGCAGGCTTGCGAGCACGCGGTGGCGTTGCCCGTGGGCGAGCAGACGGCGGAGTTCCAGGTGTTGCCGGTGTAGCAGTTGGTCGATCGGGAGGGAAAATTTTTACGTCAGCCGGGGCGGGGAGGGAGGGAGGATACTCACCCCGAGGTGCCTTCGTGAGTCCAGCGCCAGTTGGCGTCGATGACGACTGAGCCGCTGTTCGACGTGCACGAGTTGCCTGTGGAGGATGAGGACGATGAGTGTGTGAGAAGGGGACGCGTACCGCCCGTCCCGGTGCAGGTCTGCCACGAAAGCGAGGGATGGTTTTCCGCGGTGTTGGTCCCGGCGAGTTGGCCGAGGGCGGCGGGGAGGAGTGCGGCGAGTGCGAAGAGGGCTGTGGGGGACATCCTTCGAGTCGAGTGTCTGCTTTACTGGCAGCTCCGTTGCTGGGTTTTATGTCGTGAAATTATTCCGAGGCTTCCCTCCTGGATTCAAGTTGTGTGGGGTCGCAACGCGCCATTCCGAGTAGATGGCTGTTTGTCGGACGTGGAGGTGCGCCGGGGCGAGCATGGGTTGGGTTCCGGAGCGAGGGCAGTATGGTGGTGGGACAGCCAAGAGCGAGGAGGAGACCACATGACGGCGTTTCGATTCGTGCGAGGGTGGCTTGGCGCGGCCTGGGCATCACCTTGTCCTCGTGCGGCCCGGTCAAGTAAAGCCTAAAACGCGGATTAGAGAGTTGTTCAGCTAACTGGAAAGGCGCGTACGCGTATACGGATGGCGCCAGCCTTGACAGTCTCTTCGACCGCGAATATCCAAAATCCCGGGACCGTTTCCTGGAAACAAGGAATGTCTCCAACGAGGCGCAATACTGCAGTCCAGAGGAGCGTAACCTCGGGTTGTGGTTGGCGTTGAACCTCGGGCAAATATCCAGATGACCAGACGATGCGGAAGAGGCGAAATGCTTTCGGCGACTTGGCAATGCGGATGGCGGAGGAAGAGAGGCTCGAGGGTGGTTGCCGTGGACCACGTTCGACAAGTCTGCCGGGAGAGAAACCAGGGCATGCAGGCGTCCGCGACTTGAGTTGCGAATGACGGCGGAGGGAGAGATGCGGATTGTTGATGGGGTGACTGGGGTCCCAGCACGTGCGGCTAGGCAAACCGCCTTTGAAGTCGCGAGAAATGCACTTTTTTCAAGTGGGATGGACTCTGAGGAGCTCGACACGCGACCGGCACTCGTGGTCCGCACGGTTTCTTGGTCAATCGTGGCTTTTCTTTTCTGGCTCTGTGACGCCGCCAGCCTGAATCACAGGTCAGCGCCGGTCAGCAAACAACCACCATGGGCCTGCTCGCTGCTTCGCCGCCTCTGTGCCTACCATCCTCTCCGCTGAACAGCAACGACCGGCCGCAGTGCATCCTCGAGCATGCCAGACGACGCGCCCCAACCTAGCATGAGCCTCCGTCTTTTCGCTGTCCCGCACCGGAAAGGCTGCCCGGAGGCGGTCGCGCGACGAGGTGAGTACAGTTGCCTCGACGTGCTTCTTACCCGCCCTACGCATGCTGAATCCGCTTCTCATAGAATGCGCCCCAGCACTCGCGGGAGTCAGACGTGATGCTTGCAGGGCCTGCAGGCTGAAAGGGAGGCACAAACTCTTCGCCCGGCAGTGCTGAGCTGGGTGGTTTGGTGCGTTCCAAGCTCGACGCGGTGCTACCTTTCGCTGAGGATGCGCTAGACTGTGTCGGCTCGCTGCCGCGAACTCTTCAAGTCGTTCCCCTCCGTCAGCAGACGCTGCCGGTGGTCTGCTACGACGCCCTCGTCCCGCTCGGTCAATGGGTTTCGGCTTGGCCGGACACTCGCTAACACGTTGTGAGCACCGTCGCCGACCTGACTGTGGACTGGATGCTAATGGTCGCGCACATACAGACCCGCGTCATGCTCGTCTTCCAAGATACGATGCTTATGGCTTCGCCTCTCCTTGCCCATCCTCTCCAGTCATCCCTCTTGCACCACCACCTCCGTACCCAGCCAGTCCCGTCTCCTCGCACGACTTCTTTCACCACCTACACGTACCCCCATCCTCCACATACATCCTCTTCCTACGTTCTCGTCCTACTGCGTTTGCATCCCCGTCCTCTCTGAGCATCATTCCTGCACTACCAACATACCCAGCTAGTCGCGCTTCTCCGCACGACTCCCTTCACCCGCCACGCCCCCGTACCTGCCAACCTACTTATCCTCACACCCGCCGCCTTCCTCCCTACGTACGTTCCCGTCCCTCCACACCCTCGTACTCGCCTACATGACATGTCCTCGCGACCTCGTGTCGCCCCCGCCCCGCCGATATCCGGCAAACCACCACTGGCGCCATGGCAGTGACCACTTCCACCCACACAAGAATGCTCGGACAGTGTTCGACATTCGACGCGGCGGTCGTGTCGTCGGACTGCGAGCGGGGCAGCGGAAAAGCAAGCTGGGATTGGCGAGGGTGCTGGCTGGCTGACTGGCTGGCTCGGGACGGATGGGTAGACGGCCATACTCGTCGATGCCAGCGCTTGGTCGACGACCACCTCGTCCGTCGTCTACGCCGCGTTTCGCGTTTCGTGTCGCGTATGGGCGGCGGCGGGACTGGACTGGACTGGGGACGAGCGGGTCGGAGAACGACGATGCGTCGTTGGGAGAGACGGGAAACGAGTACGCCGCTGGGGCAACCACGAGAGGACGCTTGTCAATGCCCAAGGAGCAAACAACGAAACAACGCGGTCGAGCTTCGACACCTTCCTTTCTCGACCAGGACGACGAAGACAAGACGACAGCGGCATCCCCATCGCTTTCCGTCGTTTCCATCCTAGGCCTTGACGCCGACTTGGCGCCGACTGTGCCGGAGCTGATGCTGGCCCTCACCAGCATCCCGCATCCCCGACGACCTTGGGACTAAGCGGATACACTAGTAGACGCGATTCGAGATGCGCGACATGTCGCTGGTCTTGGTCCCCAGTCAAGCTGTTCCCGCCAGTGGGCATGCTGAGGTTCTGCCCAACGGTCTTCCACCTCGAGCTCGGGGCGGCCGCACGAAGTGGTGGTGATACATGTTTGGAAGGGCGCGGCGCGTCGTCCGAGGGCGGGACGGCTGTTCGTAGCGGGAACGTGTTCGCGGCACCCCCAAGACGAGCAAGGGTGCTCGCGAAGGAAACGTCAACACCCACTAGCACTCCTCTCAACGCGTCGGTTTGCGGTCTGGCACCGTTTGCGCATTCGTCCTCGGCGGACGGTCTTCGCGGGGCTCAAGTGCCAGCGTCTCTGCGTCGCCAGGCGGACGAGGAAGGGCCGTACTAGTACAAGTCGTGATGGCGAAGTGTCTCGTGAATCTTTTTGCGTAGATGTACCGTGCCGCCATGAAGTCTAGAGTTCTATGCTATCCTTGATGTTGTCCGGTGCAGAACGTACTCCAAGACTCCAGCGTCAGTCGAGCTGCGAGTGCAGCCCAGTCACAGATCTATTTTCGTGTGTCCCCTTCCCAGCATCAATCGCGATAAGCGTCGGCAGTAGATCGAGGCCGAGGTGACAAGGCCTTGCGCATCTTGTCCTTTCCGTCCCTCATTCCCTCATCTCCAGCTGCCCTTCAGCTCTCTCATCCCGCTGTAGATCTATAGACTTTGCTGGCTGCCATGGCTTTGTACACTTCGGAAACACTGAGTATCGGCCCAATCTATGGTATGCCCGGCTTCGCGGCTAACCGGTGGGCTCACAAACTCTAGGTGGAACTGGCGGTGCTGGCGGAGCTGGAGGAGAGTACGGTGGACAGGGTGGCACTGGACAGGGTACAACCCTGAATGTTCATGCACAGAATGCTGTTTTTCCGGGCGCTAGGTGTGTGATATGTTTCTACTAGAAGCCGCTCCGATATCTGATAAAATATTCAGCGTTGGAGCTCAGGATGCTGGTATGAGATCGGATATTGTCTAATCATCGTACTCATTGCATGCCAGCTGGAATTCTTGACTGGTTTTCACCACTGAATTTTCACTCTCGCCATCAGGCCATTTCTCAAATCCGTGCTCAAGATACAGGAAACTGGCTTCTGACACACCCTGAATTCGCGAAATGGAAGGAATCACCAGGGACTTGGTTGTGGTGCAAAGGAGATCGTGAGTTATGCTTGAGGTCTGTTGGTGGAGCTGATATAAATCATAATTTAGCTGGAGTTGGCAAAACCTTTCTTGCGTAAGGCTGCTCCAAATATTGTCATATTATCTAATATTATGAAATTAGCTCTCTTATAGTTGATCATTTGATTTCAGAATGTTCAGCACAGGTTGCATTTGTGTACCTCAACCACAAGGAAACGGCAATTCAAACTCCACAAAACATACTTGCTGCAATCTGGAGTCAATTCATGCTCAACAAACCATTGCCAGCAAAGGTTCTTGACATCTACAATGATCACATCAAGAAAAAGACTAGACCTGGCAGAAGAACACTTGTGGAGTTACTCATTCAGGTTCTTGGTACACATCCTCAAGCATTTATTGTGGTAGATGCACTGGATGAGTATCCAGAAGACAACAGATGGGCACTTTTAAAAGATCTGGACTTGTTGGGAACTCAAGTGAATATTTTGTTCACTTCACGACCAAACATCCAGCTATCAAGATCGACTCAGGAGATTTTATCTCTTGAGATTCTGGCTGATGCAATGGATATTCATCAGTTTATTTCAGAATTCATTGATAACTCTCCAGCACTGGTTGCCCAAGTTAGGAGATCTTCCGAAGTGAAAGGCTTAATCCACGATAAGGTTTTTGATGCAGCACGTGGAATGTAGGTTTTTTTTTTTTTGACCTCTTGGTTGATCAATGCTTGGTATCTTATGATTTGAAGGTTTCTTCTTGCCAAACTCCATCTTGAATCCCTCCAGAAAGATAGAACTGTTGGTATCCTGAAACAACATCTTACCACTCTACCTCAAACCCTCAAGGATACCTATCAAGAAGCCATTGAACGCATCCAGTCACAGGCTAAGGAGGATGCTGAACTTGCACGCCAAGCCCTGCTATGGATCCTCTATGCCAAGCGGCCACTTTCATCAGAGGAGCTTGAAGTTGCTGTTAGCATCGAACCATGGAGCTCTTCATATAGCCGAGACTTTCAATATGTGATTGAAACCATCCTAGCTGCATGTGCTGGTCTTATTGCAGTGGATGTTGAGACTACGCAAATACATGTGGTACACTATACCGCACAGGAGCTTCTTCCAGGGATCCTCAAGTACTCAGAACCACACAAAACCATTACAGTTGCTCTTCTTACACTGTTGAATGAACCACAGTTTATGCCATATCTTCTTAGCATGGATCGAGAAAAAATTGTACAGGAAGACGGTAGTGCCCTCCTTGGATATGCAGGATATTGTCTCCTCCATGCACAGGAACAGCAGCAAACAGATATTCTAGATCTTCTTCAAACTTTCTTAGAGAGAGCAAGAAGCTGGAGACAAATGATGGTCTTCAGCTGGCAGTATATTAAAATATGGGAAGAATATTCCTGGGATGATCAGTATGCTCCTCTATGTCTTGCAGCAGGATCAAATCTGGTTGATGTTGTAGAAACATTCACACGTGGAGAGTTAGAAGCAATAGCACCGGCATTGAGAGCTGCAGCACAATTTGGAAGCATGCAGGTTCTGGAATTTCTGCTTCAGAAGGGTTATGTGCCGCAATATGATGATTTTTATGCAGCGTGTTCTTCTGGCAAACTGAATGCAGTCAGGCTGCTGGTTAAGTACAAGGCACCACTCACAAGAGCAAGGCAAAATGCATTGACACCAGCCTCATCTCAGAATTCTTTGGCACTTGTAGAATATCTAACGAGTCTGGGTCTAGATATTGATTTGATAGACCTGGAAGCCATAAATGGAACACCTCTTCAGGCAGCTAGCATAACAAAGAATCTAGAAATAGTACAGTTTCTCCTTGCTCATGGTGCAGATGTTAACCTACTTGGAGGTGGAGTCCACAGCAGCCCTCTCCAAGCAGCATGTGCAGGAGGCAGCCTTGAAGTTGTACAGCTCTTGATTGATAATGGTGCAGATGTGAACCTGCTAGGAGGTGGACGCTTTGGTAGCCCTCTCCAAGCAGCTTGCATGGGAGGCAACTTTGAGATCATACAGCTTTTGATTGAACTTGGTGCAGATATTAATTGTCTGGCAGGTGAGGAGTTTTGTAGCCCTTTCCAAGCAGCTTGTGTGCAAAGCAGTATTGAAATTGTGCAACTTCTACTTGACTATGGTGCAGATGTGAACCTACCTGGATATGGAAACTATGGCAGCCCCCTCCAAGCAGCTTGCATGGTAGGCAGGCTTGAAATTGTGCATCTTCTGCTTGACTGTGGTGCAGATGTGAACCTGCTTGGAGGTGAAGGCTATGACAGTAATAGAGGCTGTTGCAGCCCTCTCCAAGCAGCATGTGTGGAAGGATACATTGAAATTGTGCAGCTTTTGATTGATCATGGTACAGACATCAACATCACTGGAGTTGGTCCCCTTGGAAGTGCCTTACAGGCTGCCTGCCAGTCTGATAGCTGGAGACACGAAAAGATGATGATGATCTCATTCCTCCTTGTGCAAGGTGCAGATATCAACATGCTTGGTGGTGGGATACATGACAGCCCTCTGCAGGCAGCTTCATCAGCAGGATACCTTAATGTTGTTGAATTTCTGGTTGTGCATGGAGCTCATATCAACCAGGCAACCAATGGACTGTACACCACTGCTCTGGATGCTGCATGGTATTATGAACATCACCACATCTGGAAATTTCTTTTAGAGCATAATGCAGACCCATTGGCTGCTTTGAGCACAGATGTTCTTCTTGAATAGCATTTCAGATACCCTTCTCTATAGCAATAGTTGTGCAATTGTTCAGAAGTAGCTCAAAGGAGTTATTAATAGCTTATCCTATAGGAATTGAATAAATTTTATTGTGGCATCTTGTACATGTTATTGATCACAAAAAGAATCTTGCACATAGTATGATTTTACCTTTTACCCCCACCATGATACCATATATTTATTTATATTACTGAATTCCCGGAGACAGAAAATGGATGCCTATGCCCCTCAGTGTGATGTAATTTACGAGACTAATCTTGCTTCAATGTGAATGAAACTTTGTAGGAGCGCAGGGCTTAATGATCGGCAGTACAAATTGCCCATTTTGCAACATGGCATTAAAATCTGAATTTCATAATGTTATATGATTTTGGCTTGTTATACTGCAGTGATACATGTTTGATGCAATCAAATAATATCATCAGATGCAGTAAGGCCTCAAATATGTACCCTGGCTACATTGGCCATGAAAGATGTCCTTAAAACACCCGATTTCGGGCCTGTTTCGGGAGGTGGTATGTTTCGGCACTGGGTTAACTACTGTACAGTCACCAACCATCAGGCGAAATATAACCCCACACCAAATTTGACCAAAACATGCACCGTCTGGGCCGGAAAATGTCCTTCTGGCTCTAATTCTTATGAAATTAGCTGGAGACCTCGGTAGACAAGATATGAGCATGTTACAGCGATACTTATCTTGGCATGCAGATGCACAACGGCCATGGATCCTTGATTAATGCAATGCTAGCACTGTCTTGTTAGCGGATTTGAATATATTTCTAAAAAAAAAGCAACGAAAATGCGAAGGAAAGCTGAAAGATATGCAGTAGACGGAGCTCAGCGGAAGGTAGCGGACGCGAGCGGCCGGCAGCGGACTGCAACGGAGTAGAGCGGATTTGACATTCCAGATTGTCCGCTTGCTTCCGCTGGTGTCAGTTGGACACCGCTGGACAACGCTGCTGTCGGTGCAGCGGATGGGGCCGGTTGGCAGCGGTTTGGCGCGTAAGGACTTTTCCCTGGGACTGATGTGAAACGCGCAGAGGAACGGACGCTGTGAATGCAACGCTACTACGAGTATATAAGTAAACATGAGAACACTCTTCCCACTGGCATGCGCAAACCCTCTAAGTACTCGTACTATAACATACTTACTACAACCTACTTAGGAGCTCTCACAAGCTCATGGCAAGCAGATTCGTCGACAAATGCCAGTGGTAGGCCGAGCCGCCGAGTGTCCAAAAAAGGTGCCACACTACGCCGCACTGCACGACCTGGCTCTGCGTCGAACAGAAACTCCCGAGGACTCGGACTCGGACAACCAAACTCTAGAAGTTGCCAGTGCTCAGATGCGGTTGATTAGCTTCATGAAGTCGAATTCCGCCGCTCCGGCACTGACACAAAAGATGAATAGAAGTTGGAAATGCTGCTCGGCTCTGTGTCGAACAGAGTTCATTCCCTAATCAGAACGCCGACAGACGATTGAGAGAGACGTCGGAACAGCCAACTGAGCATAAACGAGCGGCCCAGTGGCACGAGCTGGAATAAACGACCAGGAACGACCCTTAGTACTTACGGTATGCAAGAATTAACACTGCGCCGGCGGCGCGTGTGACAAAAATGACGCGCTCCATCTGGCACATCGCGCGTCCCTGCGTCGAACAGGGTACCTACTCCTTGGCTAGAATCCAGCAGGGTGGCAGGACTCGACAAGAAGGCCCCGCAGGGCATGCGCGCTTGCTGCTCAAAATTTTACTCGAGGTATAATTGCAGTAACGCACAGCGAAGTCCAAGTACAACAACACAGCTTCGTTTTCATTCATTCTTTTTGGTGGGAGGGAGGTTCTATACAACAACAACAACAAGAACCAACTCGGAAGGTAAGTGGATGGAGGGGACGGGACGGGACACGCAAGTGCAAGCGAGGAAATGGTAAGTAGGCAGGTGTGTGTAAATAGCGCGAGATGAAGGACCACAAGGTTTACTTGAACTGCAGCGCGCGTCAGCATCCACGAACAAACAAACAGACAGACACGAAAACTCACGTTCTTGCCATCCGCCCACGTCTTCCCATCAATCTCCAAATCCCACGCGAGCGCCGCCTCAAAGAACGTCTTATCCTCCTCCTTGCCCAAATCGAGCTTCGTGAACTCGTAGCTCTCCCAATCGGGCGCGACGCTGACGACGGGCGTCGACTCGGGCCCGCGCATGATGAAGACGCCCGAGATGAGCGAATTGTTCGCGGTGCCGAGGACGCCGACGGAGCCGAAGAGGTACTTGCGCGACGCCTCGAGGCGGTTGAAGAAGCCTGTGATTTGGTTCGAGGACATGAAGGTTTGCGTGAGCTCAGAGGGGTATTTGAAGTCGACGCGGTGCACGGAGAAGCCTTCGGGGTCGTAGCTGCGCGGGTGTGTGCGTCAGCGGAATAACACGAAGGGTGGGTATAACGAACGCACTTCTTGTAGAACCACTCAATGGCGCCGCCGGCCCCGCGCGTGTCGTTGTTCGAGTAGGTGCGTTTCCAGTCCTCGAGGTTGAACGTGCTCTTGGGGAGGTCGTCGAGCGGGTTCTTGGTCTTGGGCTCCGCCGGGACGTCGTCTTCCTCCTCCTCCTCGACCTCCTTCTTCTTGGGCTTGGGCTCGGCCTTGGGTTTCGGCTCGGCCTTGGGCTTCTCGGGCTTGGCGGCCTTGGCGGGCGGGGTGTACGCCAGCGCGGTCTCGAGCACCGGGACGGGCTCCCACAGACCGGCGGCGACGAACGCGGGCTGGTTGATGACCGTCTCGAGGTGTCGGAAGACGTTGGGCAGCTTGGCGCGCGTGGGCGTGTCGAGGGTGATGCTGGCGGCGCGGTAGACGTAGCCTGCGATGATGATGTCCGCGAGGGTGAGGCGCTCGCCGACGAAGAAGGTGCGTGTGGTGAGGTGCTTTTCGAGGGTGTAGAGGCCGCGCAGGTGGCGCTCGAGGAAGGTGGTGTGGATCTGTGCGAAGTGTGAGTGAACGAAGGGGCGAAGAGGGTGCTGCGACGCACGGGCTTGGCGTAGGGAGTGAGCTGCCCGCGGACGAGGTAGTTAATCTGCGACGTGTTGACGTCGATTTCCGTCTCGGCCAAGTGGATCCACTGGTCGATCAGAGCAGCGTCCTGGGGGGTCTTGCCGAGGAGGGTCGAGCCCTGGGCAAGGCCAGCAACTGCGTAGCAATCGTGTCAGCAATCGATATCGTGGCCATCTCGACGACGATCGACGACGCACGGTAACGAGCTACGGGGATGCTCTCGTACACGAGGAACCCATCCGCCCCTTCGAACGCTGGGATCTTGCCGTGCGGGAACTTGTCCGTGAAGGCAGAGGTCTTGTTGGTCTCGAAGTGTGTGTATGCCTCCGGGAGCGAGATCGTGAGGCCGGTGAAGGCTGCGACGGCACGGGCCTGGGAGAAGGGTTGTGAGCTCGAGAACTGGAGGAGGATCGGGGTGGACATCGACGGGGCGAGCCGGTGGATGCCCCGACGCAGGCAAGCGGGCGGGCGAAGCGTCGATAAGCGACGCCGCCGAGGGGCAGAGGTCGGAGAAGGGCGACGTACATGCTTGCCGTTGTAGTAGGCTGGGGTGGTCCAGAGGGTGCCGGCGGACATGCTGCTCGTCTTGGTCGTCGTGGAGAGAGGCAGAGAAATTTTATCACTCGGTGACATCGATAGAGTCACATCGATGGTCCCAGACGATTGCCAAATCGGGCACCTGCCAGCTGGCTGATCTCATCAGACAGCGTCCCAACAGGGTGGTATGTACTCTTTAAAACAATTTTCTCGGTGCCTGATGGTCTAGTCGTATGATTCCTTGTTAGGGCATGAACGGGAACGTTCGCCGCATTCGAGGAGGTCCCGGGTTCAATTCCCGGTTAGGCCCGATTTTTTTGCACTCTTTTTCTTTTCTCAGATTCATTTTAGCCATCATCTTTCACATGAAATTTACATTCTAAATGGCTCCCTGCTCATCCCTCGCCTCCTCCTTGCGTCCCCACCGATCATCCACATCCGTATGCAACGGCAAGCCGCGCATCAACAAGCCCATCAGCAGCCCGAATCCACCCAGCGCACACAGAACATGCCAGAGCAGTTGGAAAGCATCGGCAAAGGCGGATCTTACCGCTGTGGCCAGTGCGGGTGAGAGGGTGGATATCTGCGGAATGATGGTGAACGCGATCTGTGAGCCGCCTGGGAATTGGGCGAGGAATGATTCAGGGAGGGACGTGGTGAGTTTGTTTTGGACGATGGTACCGCCGATGGTGACGCCCCAGATCTACCACGCGTGAGTGAAGGGCACTTGGAGGGAATGAAGACGCACCAAAGCGAACTGCCGGAGGAAGAAGAAATACGCCAACGCAGTTGCGTTGAATTCCGGCGATATCGGGGCGAGGACGGGGAAGTACGTCCCGACGTAGGTCAGCCCGATCCCAGAGGCGATGATGATTTCGAAACCGATCGTTCTTCCGCGAGGTGTGGTTTCCTCGACGGTGCCTAGGAGCGCGGCGCCGATGACGATGAACGCCCACCCGACCAGCATCTGTGGGCGGTAGCGGCCCGTTTTGCGCACGAGGATACCCGTCAAGGCGGACATGGCGGAAATCATGAATGTTACGCCGAAGTTATCGACGCCGGCGCCGGTTGGGCTGGCCGATTTGCAGGCTTCGAAGTACACGGGGAGCCAATCTAAGGCTGAGGTCAGCGTTTGTGTGCAAGGCGCAGCAAAACGTACATGCGATGGCGGAGAGGATAATCGCACATATGATGTTTTGAATGTAGCCGCTGAACGCCGTGCGGTTGGTCATGAGCGAAAGCGGGATGATGGGGTACTTGGGGACGAAGGCTTCGTAGACGATGAACGCGCCAATGCCGACGAAGCCGATTATGAGGGGGAGTAGGATTTTGGACGAAGACCAGGCGTAGACCGTGCCGGCCCATGTGAGCGCGATGACGATGGAGGTGGTGGATGCGACGATGATTGCATTTCCGCTGAAGCAACGCTGTTAAACGAGAGAATTGAACGGAAACAGCAACGCACATAAAGTCCAAACGCTGCAGCTTCTCTCTCAATGGAGCAGGCGGTGTTCGTAGGCGGACGAAAAAGCCGATGAGGATGGCGCAGAACAAACCGACGGGAAGGTTCATGTAGAACAGCCAACGCCAGTGTCCAGTCTGCGCGAGGGATCCGCCGATAACCGGACCCGCTCCGGCCCCAATGCCGTAGCACATGGACATGATCCCGTTGAATGCGCCGCGTTCTCTGAGGGTGACCAGGTCGGAGATGATGATCTGGATGAGGGAGATGCTACCGCCTGCGCCGAGGCCTTGGACAGCTGCAGGGAAAAGAACGGTCAGCAAAAGATGAGGAAAGGACAAGCACGCACTTCGACCGGCAATGAGAAAGTTCATGTTGGTCGCAGCACCGCAGAGTGCGCTTCCGACCATGAAGATGGCGATGGAGAAGAGCATGACGTTGCGGCGGCCCAAGATCTTAGCGAGTGAATGAGAAACGCGTCCAGATAGCAAGACGGCTTGGAACGCACCTGAGCCAATCCTCCTGTAAACGGCAACAACGCGGTCGACGCGAGCGTATATGCTGACCCGATCCAGATATAGTCCGTCCCGTGCAAGTCTTCCGCGATTACAGGCAGCGCAGTGCCGATTGCAGTCTAAAGACGCGTCGGATTTGGATTTGGGCACGGTGAGAGGAGGAAGACAAACGAATTCGATGGCAGTGAGCATCTGGGTTATCCCCAGCGACGCGATAATCGCCCAGAACCGCCAGTCGCGCGGGGTCCCAGCATCCCCAACCTCATCCTCTGCCACCTGCTTCGCGTCGCGGTTTTCGTGTTGTTCGTCAGTCTTTTCGTGAGAAGAGCCGTGCTCCGTCGGGATGACGGCTGCGCTAGGGCCGGACATTTCGTCAACGGTGCGGGAACGCGTGAGGCGCGCGGCGCGAAGGGCAAGGCGACGGTGGGGTCCGCAAAAGTTGCTTCGGGCATGGCGCCATGAGCGGCAGCCGCATCCGATGAATGTCATGCCCGAGCGCCGATCCTTCCGAAGCGGCGGAAAGAATATTCGTCCATTTTCTGTCCGCTTCAGTCTCAGTTTCGCGTGAGATGTCTTCGGCAAGGCGGATCGAAATTCTGACATGCCTGTCAACCTACTTGGCCTCGACAGCCATGGTCCTCGAACTGCTCGACCTGCCGGAGGATATCCTGATTACTTGCCTCCTGCATCTGCCCCTCGACGACGTCAAGTCCTGTTTGGCCGCCGGGAACCGCATCCTGACGACTCTCATCGTCACTGCGCCCGCGATACAGTTCCGATTCGAGCAGTTCGCGGCTGGCGTCGTCGAGAACGCCAACCATCCATGCTCCCGTCAAACGACCTTCGATCGGCGTCAAGCACTGAAGGAACGAGAAGCGCGATGGCTCGCCGTTGCCTCGGCATCGTATCAGGATTCCGGTCGGCCCAACGCGGATACGGTATGTGTACGACCTGGGCGAGCATTGCTGGGTTATTGGGCCGCAGCCCGCAATAGATGATACGAGGATCAAGCAGCTTATTGTCCATTACACGCATCTACGTGGAACGGACAAGGAGCCTCGTCGATGCGTCGTTGATTCGCCAGATGGCAAGGGCATCGTCGACTTTTGTCTCGCGACCGACATGGACTTGATCGTGCTCATTACATAGTGAGTGTAGAACGCTACTGTGGCTCAACTGAGAGCTTCACATATTCAGCTCGCGCACCGGGCCCAATCAAGATATGCAGCTGTACGAGGCACACGCCCTTTCTATCTCGCAGAATGGCCCGCATCCTGCGAGTAGGAACCATACGATAGAGATTTGTCGCGAGGCGGTTGGAGCGGGGCTGCCTCACGGGCAGTACAAACTACGCGGCAGCACTCTTGGCATTTCCGTGGCGTTTTTCGACCATCCGCACGACCGAACGCTGCATTTGTTCGATTGGATTACTGGAGAAAGGACCTTGGTACAGCACCGATTTTTCTCGGTCATCGTGCTTCGCACTCAGGCTGACGAGCTTTGTAGCAGAAACCTGAGTCGGGCATCCCGGGCTTTATCTTCCTGGACGACGACCTCGTCCTCCAGTTTGACAGCAGCCGCGGCGGACTCCAGGCAGACTCGAACGGCACGCGCATAACGTTGCTCTTGCCTGCGCTCAAAGCAACACATGAAATCATTTGGGAGACTATGGACTGCGGTGGACAGCCCGGGCTAGCAAGCGCCGCCGACATTGTCGACGAACTAGGCTATCCGGCAGCAACCCACTTCCGACCAGACCCGGCGCAAAGCGTCTTTTCCTTGGTCTTCTGCACCGGCCCGAGGCAGACGAATATCGAATCGAAGACGCTGGTCCTCGTACATCGCGCCAAGATGGTCGAATGTCTCCGCGAGGCGATACGCGATCGAGCTCTCGGTGGTGGCGAGACAGTGCCTGCGGCGATCCCATGGGCTGAATGGGGTCCTCGATGCACCCTTTGGATCGAACTCCCCCGTTTTGTGCTCCTCGGGGCGAACCCTCGCGCATGCGTCGGCACGCGATTCGTGGCGAACGAATCCGAGTCCATTGCGATCCACAAGCCCACGCGGTTGACGATATACGATGTCAATCCTGCCGCAATCGTCAAGGCGCGGAAGATGATTGGCGAAGGGGAGAATGAAGTCGAGTTGGAGAATGTGACCATTCGGGTGGTCGAGCCAGATGTGGATGCGGCGCCCGGAGACGAGCGTCTGCGCCATAGTGCATTCGCGGAACGCATTGTCTCGAGTTTGGGATATGTGGAGATTAAGTCGAAGGAAGTGTTCCATTTCGATTCGGTGCATATGAATAACGAGAGCATCGTTGGTGAGAATGTATGTGTTTCTTCTAGACTTTTTGAACCTCTGCTGATCTTGCTCTAGTGGTCGATGGAGGACGGTGTTCGGAGGCTGGAAGTCTTATGGTTGGGGTAAAGGGGAACTGTGTCCTCGATCGTTTCTGTACTTCATGGCGGGCTATGCGTAGAAGGGATGTGCGGAGTCGGGCAGCCTGAGCCTGAGGGTTCCTCGAGGTTGTAGTGGAGGTAAATGAGAAAGCGCGATGCCGCGGCGGGTGGTCACGAGGTAGCCTTATTCTCAGCCTAGACTACAGTAGTAAGCCCACTCGCGGCGTTCTCCGCGTGCACATTCATGTACTTATTCACTCTCGATGCTGAATAGACTAAATGGTTCTGTTCCCGATACGCATTACAATCTCTATCGCGACAGTAATGCCTCAGCAATGTTCTCCACTGGCAGTGAAAGTTCGTATGGATCTTCGGTGAGCCCGTCGCACGAGGCTCTCGATCGAGATGCGGACCAACCCAAGAGTCCTAGAGGCCGTTGAGCATTATGGAACGCGAGCGCTTGAGCAAGCTGGGACGTACCTGCATGCTGTTGAGGCCTGCGACGAGGCCGGGACCGGGTTGTCCTTGCAGCTGTAGGGCTACAGGGCCAAGCGACGGCTCCGTCCTGCTTCCGCATCGTACATAGGTACTCCAATCCATGTCCTGCTCCAAATGGGCGTCAGCAACACGATTTCCGAGCGACGAACACGACGAAGGTGTAAAACTAAGTAGAATGAGGGTAGCGACGACGGACCATGACGCCTCAGCCGACACCTGGAGCAGCATGGCACGATGAAGGAAAGTAATAGAGGTGCAGTGATACGAGAAAGTAGCAACCAAGGGAGGGATAGGACATGTAAGTAAGGGATGCGGGGATGCACGTGACAAAGCGAGTAGGTGAAATGGGAGTAGAGAGAGAGAAAGAAGGTCGATAGAGCAGAAGGGTCACTGGCACTCACCGGTTCCGAGCATATCGTTGTCAGCACAAGCCCGACGAACCGCGAAGAGTTGGCCTCCGAGTCCCGCCAATAAGTACCAGCGCAGTGAGCGCCGCAAAGCCCGGCGACCACAGCGCGGAACGGGTCTGCCTCGAACAGCGGCGACCAACGACCGCGGCTATGTCGGTGGCCCGCGTACGAAACCTCCGTGTATGCTCATGCGACTTTGCCCCAGTCCAACCATTCGCGGCGGACCCTCGGAATCGCCGGTGGCACCATTCGCACCAGCCAGCATCCTCAAGGTCGCATACGATGCTAGTATCGTCGCGCCTGGCATCGTCGGTCGTGCTCCTGCAAGCAAGCAGGCCCGTCCTCCGTGTCGAGGACGGTGGCTGCGGCATCGTCGTGAACCGCCAGCCGAAGGACGTCGTGCCCGCTTCGTCCCTCGCCAGGCATCTGCTCCGTATCCTAGCCATTCTTGACGCATCGGCCCCACCGACGAACGAACGCTCAGGCTGGTGGCTGGGCGGATGAGCGGTGGCAATCTGGGTCCCTCACGACGGTGATGTTTGTGCCCGTTTCTTTTTGTCAAGGACGACGAACTTGAAGACGACACCGCTCTGGGTGGTTGACAAGGCGCTCGCGTAGGTGCTTGTTGGGAGTTTAAGGACGAAAAAACGGGGTAAGGCTTGAGGAGCTGCGTAGAACGCATGAGTTTCTGAGGCGCCTCTGGATTTGCAGCACGCACCTCCAGCCCGATAGCTCGAACGGCTCGTCCTCTTACACAATCCCGCATGGTATCGTTGCGACATGGTGCCGATTCGTGCGTGGTGGTTGCTCGTCCAGGCCGGCTATGCCAGTGGCTCGCCAGACGCAGGTTACAACTCCACGGTGACTGAGCCCATAGTGGGAAAGGCGTTTAGATGTCCGTTGTCGGCACTGGGAAATTGGTCTGTGAGTCAGCCTTTCCATCGGCTTCGAGGCGAGGGTGGGCATACAAAAGGAGGAACGGGGACGGGCCGGCGGGAGCTAGTTGCTGGAAGAGGTCGTAGGCGGTCTACGAGAATACCAGCGCGGGTTTGTTCCCGTTGACAGGAGTCGGGACCAAGCACACTGAAGAACGTCTCAGAACGAGCACATGCTGAGGACTCGAAAAACGGCAAACGCACTATCATTGCCTTCGCCTCCGTCTTTCGGGTCGTGTATAGCGCTCTTCCCGCAATGTTTCGAACGACCCTGAGGCCTGAGGGCAAGTGAGAGAGGAGATGATCGCCAACGCGCGTTGAAGCGAAGAGGTGGTGGTGGTCAACAAGCAAGAGCCGATTTTATGACAACAGTCCCGTCTGGGGTAAGAATCCAGCAACGGATCAGAGAGCGTGATTTTTGGGCGTCGCTCATTCTTCCTGACTTCCATCACCCATGGCCGTCCTCGCTGCGCTCAATGCCCACCTCGAACCTGCCCTAGGCCTCACACATCTCTTCTCGGGCCGTAGCAGCGTAGCCTGCTGACCATTCCCCACGTCACACGACACGAGCCCTTCCCCACATCAAAGTGCGGCTCTTGCTTCATCCGCCTCGTCTTCCTCCAATGACGGCGACGATGAAGGCCTATCCCCTCCCCACCCTCGACCGCCTCGGCGTCGAAGTGAAGAGCATCACCGACTCGATCGACGCCGGAGCGATTGCCAGCGCATGGCTCTCCTCACTGGCATCCGCGCTGTCGAAAGGCAACACGCAAGCCGCGGTGGATGGGCTTTTCCTTGCGGACTCCCACTGGCGCGACATGCTCGCCCTCACCTGGGACTTCCGCACCCTTCACGGTGCAGCCGCCATCCACACGCTTCTCTCCGACAGACTCGTGCCGTCGGGGCTCGACCCAGCCACGCTCAAACTCACGCCCGGAACCGCGTCCCTGTTGCGGCCGTACCCTGATATCGCATGGATCAACGCGATATTCTCTTTCAAAACCTCCGTCGGGCAGTGTTTGGGCGTCTTTCGTATCGTGCCGACGCCATCACCCACCGGAGCGGAATTCGACTGGAAGGCGCACGTCGTCTACACCACGCTCGACGACCTCCAAGGGCATCCGGAGAAGATTGGGCCTCTGCGAAACCCAGACCCGAACCACGGGAAGTGGGTCTCTGAGCGCGAGGCCGCACTTGCTGCGTACGAGACGGAGGACCCGGTGGTGCTTATCATCGGCGCGGGGCATAGCGGGCTGGACACGGCGGCGCGGCTCAAATATCTTGGAGTGCGGACGCTGGTGGTCGACAAGAACGCGCGGGTTGGGGACAACTGGCGGAATCGGTACGAGGCGTTGTGCCTGCACGACCCCGTGTGGTATGACCACATGCCTTATCTTCCGTGCGTGCCCATCTTGTCTTCCTCGTCGATGTGCCTGACCTCTCCGCGATAGGTTCCCGCCAACGTGGCCTGTGTACGCGCCAGCCGTAAAGGTCCGTGGTCCTCTTTCCAGGCTTCTCCCGTCTTCTAAACGCTTTCGTAGGTCGGTAACTGGCTCGAGCACTACGCCGACACCCTCGAAATCGACGTCTGGACTTCCGCCACCGTCAGTAATGCGGTCCCAAGCGACGATTCCGCCACTCCCGCGTCCTGGCGCGTCACCGTATCTCGTCCCAACAAACCCGAGCGGCAATTCACCGTCCGCCACCTTATCTTCGCGACGGGGATTGGCTCCGCCGAGGTCAAGACGCCGCAGTATCCCGGCATGGACACCTTTCCGGGCCAGATTCTGCACTCGTCGCAACACAAACGGGCTCTGGACCACGCGGGGAAGAAGGTCGTTGTCGTTGGGGCGTGTACTTCCGGTTTGTGCTCCTTCCTTTTCTTGGAATTCCAGGCTCATGCGACGCAGGCCACGACATCGCTGCGGACTACGAAGCCCACTCCGTGGACGTAACGATCTTCCAGCGCTCCTCCACTTACATCCTCTCCACGAAGAACGGGTGGAACCGCATCATGCGCCCGATCTACTGGGAAGGAGGGCCGCCTTCGCATATTGCGGACATCCTCAGCGCGAGCTTCCCGCACTTTGCGGCGGTGGAGCTGAATCGGCGGCTGGTGAAGGTGATTGCGGAGGACGACAAGGAGATCCTGGATGGGCTGAAGAAGGTCGGGTTTAACCTCAACGAGGGCGTCATGGGCGCTGGGTTCGCGTTGAGCGCGTGGTCGAAGGCGGGCGGGTACTACATCGGTGCGTTATGCTCCCCAATCACGTTCATCCTGCTGACGCTTGTGGCACTCAGACGTTGGTACCTCGAAGCTCATCGCTGACGGGAAGATCAAACTCAAGAACAACTGCGGCGAGATCGAGTCCTTCACACCCACCGGCCTGCGCTTCACCGACGGCTCGTCCCTCCCCGCAGACGTCGTCGTCTTCGCGACGGGGTACGGCGATCCGCGGCGCATCATCCACCAGGTCTGTGGGTCCGCCGTCGGGGACCGGTGCAAGCCGATTTGGGGGCTGGACGAGGAAGGCGAGCTGCAGGGTGTTTGGCGGGACTTGGGCATGCGCGGGCTGTGGTACATGTTTGGCAACTATGCGTTGTCGAGGTTCCACTCGAAGCATGTTGCGCTGCGTAAGTTTTGCGTGTTACCCTTTGGCCTCTCTTGTTGATCACGTGCACAGAAATCAAGGCGATGGAGGAGGGCATCTGGGATGGGAAGAGATATAGTCTTGCGGAGTAGGGCATAGACTGAATGAGGTTCAATCTGCGGTAGTCGTGTACAATGTAGTGTAAAGTGTTTGCCTTGTTCTGTTCATTCCGGTGTGATAAGAATTGTCTTCAATAATGGTCTTCATACGCATGGGCTCAAAACCTACAATTATTGTCTTTTTCTTTTATTATGAGAATAAGGTTTTTCTCCTGGAACCAAATGTATGAAACATAAACTTATGGTCTTTTTACTGCAATAATGAAGCAGTGAAGAGTAAGTACTCACCACCATAAAGGAAGACTGACCTTCATTTGACTACTGTATCCCACATTGCTAACACAATTAAAGTAAATGGCATAGCATTCTCATCTTATATCCTACATCGTACAATCTGTAATCGGGGGAAAATAGCTTGAATACACAATGTGCTACAAATTCTCTGCCCATGCGGATGGGTATTCCGTCTGCTCCTGATAGTATAAGAAACTAGCGATAGCAGTATATCCCCGGCTTTGAGCACATGCCCGGGCAGTGGCCCCACGACTATCCAGAATATACACACTAGCACCCGCTGCAACAAGAGCTTGGACAATTCCTAGATGTCCCTCATCTGCAGCAAGGTGAAGTGGTGTTGCACCAATTTTGCTCTGTTGGTTCACATCTGCATTGGTTTGGAGAAGAAGCTGGATGACTTCAGCATGTCCATTGTTTGCAGCCAAATGTAAGGCAGTGTATCCATATCTTCCAACTGCATCTACCCAGGCATTAGCCGCAAGCAGCACATGGACAACCTGGACATATCCCTTTTCACAAGCCAGATGAAGGGGGGTGAAAGGGCTTTTATTCTCATGTTGAATATTGGCACCTGCAGAAAGTAGAGATTGTACCACAGCAGTCTGTCCACCCTGTGCAGCAACACATAGTGCAGTGTCTTCATCATTGTCCTTAACTTCCAAGTTTGCACCAGCTAGGATCAACAGCTGGACAATTTGAGTGTCTCCCTTGTCTGATGCGAGATGAAGAGCAGTGGCTCCAGCTTCATCCTGAGCATTGAGAAGGGGCCTGCGCAGGAGCAGTAGGTTTACAATATCTGCATATTGCTTGTCAACAGCAATGTGAAGGGGAGTTTTGCCACTCTGTGTAGGCTGGTTGATAATTGCATAATCACTCACAGCAAGAAGAAGCTGGATGATCTCAATATTACCCGCCTCACAGGCTATGTGGAGCACTGCTTGACCTTTAAGATTGATGTGCATCAAATCTGCTCGAGCCTTTAGCAAAAGTTGCACAATAGGTGTGTGCTGCCGGGAGCATGCATCATCTAGTGGCGTCTGCCCTCGATTGCCTACAGCATTCACATTGGCACCAGCTCTCAGAAGGTAATGAACAACCTCAACATGTCCGAAGTAGGATGCCAAGTGGAGGGCGGTAGCCTCATGCTCAAATGCATGGTTCACATCTGCATGGGCATTCAGGAGGAGCTGAACAACAGCAGCATGACCTTCAGTAGCAGCTTTTTGCAAGGGAGCTTGGCCATTTCCAGGACTTGCATTCACTTCTGCCTCTGCTTCAAGAAGAACTTGGACAATCTCCATATGGCCCTGCTGTGCAGCATGATGCAGAGCTGTCATCTTTTTCTGAGATGCCAAATCTACATTAGCTTCTGCTGCAATCAACAGCTTTACAATCTCAGTGTACCCTTGGTGTGATGCAATCTGCAGTGCTGTGGTACCATCATAAGATGAATGGTTGACATTAGCTCCGTTATCAACAAGAGCTTGTACAACATCAAATTGACCCCGAAAAACATGCATGCTGGAGAGCAGGTGATCCTTGTTCATTCACTAGATCTATATTAGCCCCAGCTGAGAGGAGTATCTCAACCACTTCAATATGACCCCATAGACAAGCATAATTGAGAGCACTGAGTCCATTTTGCTTTAGCTGGTTCGCATTTGCGTGGGCATCCAAGAGCAGCTTCACCACAGCTGCATGCCCACCATTGGATGCCATATGAAGAGGAGTGGCTCCATCACGATACACCACATTTACATCTGCTTGAGCATCTAGCAGGGCTTGAACAGCTTGGACCTGGCCACTGTTACAGGCAAGGTAGAGGGGAGTGGCTCCATCATAGTCTTGCTGGTCTACAGCAGCGTCTGCTTGGAGAAGCAATTTAATCACGTCTGCATGGCCACAGGCAGAGGCTATGTGAAGACAAGTTGAACCTGCATTATCATGCTGATGTACATTAGCCTGAGCATGAAGAAGAGCTTCTACAGTGGCAGGTTCGCCACCCAGAGAAGCACTGTAGAGAGGGTTTTGCCCATTCTTATTTGCAACATTCACATCTGCATAAGCCTGGAGCAGCATTTGCACAATATCTGTATGTCCAAACTGAGCTGCCTTATGAAGAGCAGTATTTCCTTCTAGATCAGACAAGTGGACATTTGCTTGTGATTTGATAAGAACCTCAACAGTGTCATCATGACCACTAAAAGATGCTCTGAACAAAGCTGTTTGTCCATCCTCTGTTTGATGATTGATCTGGGCACTAGCACTGAGCAATATCTGGACAACATGTGCATGTCCAGCAAAAGAAGCAGCATATAAAGGTGTTCTGTTACGATTATCTTTATGATCCACATTGCTGCCTGCATTCAAAAGCTTCAGAACAATATCTTGATGTCCATATAATGCAGCTTGGTGAAGAGCAGTCACTCCATTATTGTCTTGATGTCTAACATCTGCTCTATACTGAAGTAGGACTTCAACAATCTTGCTATGTCCTTTTATAGCTGCATCGTGGAGTGCTGTTGTACCATTGGATGCTTCTTGATTAACTTTAATAGATGTCTGTTGCAATAAAAGTTCAACCATCTCAGCATGGCCATAGAATGATGCAATTGAGAGTTCATCAGACCATTGGCAGCTCCGAGATTTAATCAAGTAACTTGTAAGCTGTACCAAATTACATGCAGCTGTCAGCCACCAGACTGGGTGGTTTTCTGCTTGAGTGAACTCATCAGACCAAGGAGTGATATCCCAAAAGTTATAAGGGTGGAAACCATCCAGGAAATCCAATAATTCTGCACCTAATTCTTGCTCTGGCTCACCAGCTGCATGTAAATGGAAATATTGGCAATAGCCAAGCAAGGGTGCATCTGTGAGTTCTTCCTTGTTGGTATTGCTTGCCAATATCATATAACTCAGCAAGAGTTTTGTAATCCTGAGCTCAACGTTTGGAAACAAGTAAGACTCGATGCCTTGGAGGAATTCTGCAGTAGACTCATGCATGAGATCTAAATCATCTGACTCAGTATCTTTGACAAGGAGTCCACCGCAAGCATCTAGAATGGTCTCAACAGGAATCATATCATCTTTGTCTGGCAAGTGATTCAGGTCTGAATTTTGTTCTATTGCCAGGATTGTCTGCAACTCAATGACTGTTAATGCTCTTTTTGCAAAGGCTCTCCAAAATAGAGCCACTAAGGCAATTTGGCGTATCTGAGGAGACTTGGCTTTAATGTGATCCATGGTGCGCTTATAGCTGTCTTCTATGCCATGTGGTAGGGTGTGTAGTGCAATATCCACACCCTTCAGAGTCACAGCTTGATTGAGCAAAGACATTCTGAGTTTGACCAAGATAAACCTAAGATATAGGAAATTAAAATCAAATTCATCCTATGTTTAAGAATAACAGCTCTTACATTCCATTTGCAGTCTCTGTTAATTCTTTGATGATTCTGCTCTGAAGATTGCTGTCCTTTGCAATAAGAGCATGGAGATTGTCATATTGCTTGATGTTACTTGAGATGAACTTCTCAATATCTTCTGGATGTGCCTCAATAAGCAGCCGAGAAAGTTCTTGCTCTTCTGGTGCAGCTATGTTTGGACGAGACATGACAAGCAGTTTGACATTCTTGCCAATCTGCAGAATGTTTGAGATGAGGTCCTGTCTGTTGCTTGAGTATTCATTGAGAGCATCCAGCATGATATAAATCTGCTTAAAGCTGGGGCTGAAGTCCTGAAGGAGGCTCTGTATCTCTTCAAGAGAGAGGGTTGTCTCTCTCTCTTGGCAGGACAAATACATAGCCTTGGCATCATCGATGCCAGTGCTTTTGTTGTAAATCAACTGTCGCCAAATTGCTGCTAGGAGATTCTGTAGAGTCTGGGTATCAGACTGCTGATAGTTGAGATACAAGAAGCCACAGCCAATGTCGGGGTCTTGCTTCTGGATCTGAGTGAAATGATCAACGATCACAGACCTGATTCATATTGAGATTAGCCACAGTTTGAGCAAGAAATTTTTTTGACAATACATAAGAACTGTCTTTCCTGCACCAGCTGGAAGATTTATTGAGTATATTTCCTTTATCAGATGGCAACACGGAAGCTTACAGACACCAGAGCACCACAGAAGTCGCTTAGCATCTTCTGCAGACTCCCAATTTTTGAAGGCTTCGACTTCAAAGATCCAGCCCCCGGTATTTTCCTGTCGACTGTTGACAACTTCTTGATGACGGGGAAAGAAATTGATCGGTGAAATCCAGTCAATGATTTTCTTCTTGTCAACCTCTGTAGGCAGAAAGTCAGACCAAAATGTTGATCATCAGCCAAACCAACCGGGTGTTCCTGCGGCCGAGTTGATGTACATCCTGTGCACAAAATCAGCTGAGGTATTTTGGGAAAGAGATGCTTTCCACGCACGTAACATTCTCATTCTGCATGTCGATGTGCGCTCCTTGGCCGGCTCCGCCGCCACCGCCCTGCTGGCCACCAGCACCTCCCGCACCTCCCCTGCCTCCTGCAATACTGATGAAGGCACCCCGCACATGCTGTGAATCGCTACCAGGCACCTCCGAGGTTGATATGAAAGTTCTGCTGCGCCATTCTGCTCGCTCAAAGCCGGGCCAACGTCGTGGACGAGAGCAAGGAAGGGCGGGCATTTGGTGTGACTTGGCGCCTAGGTGTGTGCGGCGTTCCGGCGGGACATACTCGCTCTTAGAACCATTCGTTGTGCCATCGATCTGTCTGGTCTGAACCAATCCTTGCCCAGTGCTTCTCAGCGATGTGACACAAGGGAGATTGGCTCTAGTGAATCTTATCTTGTTGTCCGCGGCGAGCGAAGATTTACGTCGGCATATTCCTCCGAGTCGACGTTAGTCTGTAAAGCTCCAGAATCTCGAGCAAGTCTCTTCGCGTTAGGTTGCATGGCGTGCCGCATTGAGTGAGCGCCAGCCGTGTAGTAGTTGGACAAACTTGAAGTCACTGCCATCGTAGGTAGATGCGGGGATCCCTGCAGTGAGGAAGCAAACGCGTCGAAATGCAGCGACAGCGGACATGACGAACTTGAAGCAGGAGATTCTCGGCCAATTTTTTTGTGGTACTTGTATGTCTTGTCACGGTACGATGCGGAGTGTCTTCTCCTAGCTATGAGGTAGCCTGAGTGTCGTATATAACGCCGCGGCACGGATTGGTTGTGAGTGCATGACAGTCCGAAAGAGAGTCGTCAGTCGGGTCTGAGTCGTGACCTCTTCGCATCTTGGTTTCTTCCCTCCACCAACACGAAGTCACCACCGCCAATCTCCCGTGCTCAACATCGCCCTGAGCCTGTACCGGATGTTCAAGACGATACAATGATGGAGAAGGACGCGGAGAAGGGAGTATTAGGGCGCAGACGCTCGGCGTAGTAGAGCAGTGTGGACTCGTTTTGCGTTTGGCTTTCAGTACGTCTGCGGCGCTTCTTCATTCTGACTCGTCGAGTACTCATTCTGAACTTCTGTCTAGTGGGTACTAGGCCCGTAATAGCCTGAGGAGACCCGGACCCGCAGAGCAATGGCAGACATAAGCAAGCACCCGCGCTGCGCATTCGTGCTGGCTGGCAGGAAAGCTACGACAATGACGGGGCGGTGGCATTCGGGGGGATTCCGGCCAATGTGTCTGGCTCTCCGAAGAAGGTGCGCCACTGGCAGCCCTTGGTGGTTTTCGACGAGCGTTGCTTTCCCCACTTGTGCAGGTTCGGCTCGTCGCCCTCAGACACCAAACGCCTGCCTCCCTCCCGTCGTGCTCTGCGCTTGCTAGACCAGACCAAGCGTCCAACTACACTGCGAGTTTACGGGAGCGCCACCGCGAACCAAGTATCCCTGCCCGAATGCAGCCACCTCTCACGGCCATATTCTTTGGTCGAGCGAGCTAGTCTGCATGCGTCACCTGCAGCTTAGTTCGACGGCGACGGTGAAAATGGCGGCAGAACGGAGCGGCGACGGCCTAGAGGTCTGTCTATGCAAGGTGCGAATGCTGCTTCCGGCTGCCCGCGGTCTGCGCAAATGCGTTTGGCTGAACCTCTCCCTAGATGCAGACTCGGCGGACACGGCCGAGAGACAAGCGGCGCCTACTCCGACACATCCATCCGCGACGTCGACCGCCGTAACGCTCAAGCATGACCATCTAGCGCTGCAGTTGACGAGAGGCTTCTTCCACGGGCTACGCGCACGACCAGATGCATGCATGAACTGTGTGTCTCTCCGCTCATGCGTGTGCTATCCCGAGTGCGGAGATGTACCACAGGCTCGACAGGGCGACGGAGAAGAGGAAACGGAGTGCGAAGGTGCGTTTCGCGATGCTTGGTATCACGACGTCTGCTCACCCCGCCCCACAGACCTATCCGCGGACCTTCTACATCCCAATCTCGACACGTCCCGAGCCTCGCGCAAACGCCAGCGTCGCCTCCGGGTCGATTGCACCACCTCCCGTCGCCGCTTCTCATCCAGTGGCTGCTTCACCGGTTGCTGCTGCGGGTCGGACGCGTGCAGATGTACATATTTCTGGCTGACCGACGACATTCGCGTCGCGCCCGTGTGTGTACCCTGCATGCGTTAAGCTCCCACCGACTCGACGCGGACGATTCCTCTAATCGCTCCATTCCTCATCTCATGGGTATCAGAGGAACGCATAAGGGACGAGTAATGGGCGTAGCACGGTGCGTTTGCCGGCCCTGTAGTAGAGATTACGGATGCTGACACTGTTTCGTAGACGTGTCTTCGAGCGACTCGAGTCGACCTCGTGGTTGTGGCCGTTCGTCGTCCAGGACCATGTTCGTAGCATGCCTTCCACGACAGCGGCGTCGTCGGCGCTGAGTCGCTCGCATGGCGGAACGGTGAAGGGCCGATGGGTGGACGGGACTACTATCGTCCACTGAAACGTCCCAAGTCCTGCAGCGACAGCCGCCGTTGCGGGTCGTCGTGGACTGCCTCGGGTACATCCTCGCGGTCACGATGATAATCACGTGACGACATCCTGGTTGTCTTACTCCCACTCAGGCAGTTGAGGACGACGATGGGGGGGAGCTCTACCGACGTCACTACATGTGCAATCCGGGCCCGAGTCGGACGTCGCCAGTGAGACAGGTGTGGGTACGTCGTGCAGATTGCTACAGACCTTGTTCTTCCAGTCTTTCATCGTTATGCGGAGCAAGAGTCCGACGGCCTCAATGTAGTTATTTTCTATAGCTACACTATCTCCAAGTATCCCCTACATTCCCCTGGTATCTATGGCATTTGCAGTACAATTACTCAGAGGCTCCGGGTCTCTTTCACCCGTCTAGCCCTCGAATGATCAATGGGAGCCTTTGCGTCCCCTCACTTGTCTTTGGTACAATTGTGATAGCAAGAGCTGGCCGGACCGCTTCCGCGGGCCCACTTGGAAGTGCAAAGCTGAATTTGTTGAGCAGTTCCACGAGCACAACTTGCAGCTCAAATATTCTGAATGGTAAATGAGTCATCTCTGGGGTTTGGTGGAGTCAGATAAGACCTACGCAAGACGGTAGCTGGAAGTAATAAATTGTAAGATCCAGATAAGAAGATATGAACGAAAATTGAAGGTGCTCACCCAGGACAAACCATTGGTCCTGTGAAGAATGATGCTCTAAGGAAGACTTCACTTCATACTTCCCAGGTAACATCAGAGAAACTCACAGTGTGGCATACGGGCCCAGTGCTCCACCAGTTTTGGAAGGATCACATGGTGGCTCGGAACCAAGCCATCTTTCTGGCCGGAACTCGTCAGCATCTGTGCCCCAGAGTGCTTTATTGCTGTCCAGGAAGTTTAGTCTCTGTATGTGCAAGACGACGGAAAAACATACCGATTATAAGAGGCCATCGCAATGTACAAAAATTGACCCTTTTGAATCGGGAGTGTGCTGATCGTCTCGCCGGCGTTTGTGATTATCGGCATAGTCAACGGCAAGACACAGTCCTCGACGGCAATGCGCTCTGCCAGCGGCAGGCCGGGATACATTCGGAGGATTTCCTATAAAATTTGTAAGCTCCTGTAAATTACGATCACAAAAAGAGGGGCACATTGATAAGGGCAGTGAGCAGTGGTAAACCTTCATAGTCGATCTCCTCTGGGCCAGATTTCTGCACAGCTGTGCGGATTTCTGCTCTGACATTGGCTTGGAAGGTCGGAAGTCGTGCCAACTCATAGAGTGCCCAGGTGATTGAGTTTCCCTTTGGTGTATATGATTAACAATTGAAGCGGAAATTTCAGTGCCGTACCGTGGTATCATCCCCAGTGATGAGCATGGTCCGTACATGCACGGAAACCTCCTCGTCAGACATGGAGCCAGCAGCCACTGTTACAAGGTTGTTAATTCTAAAGAAATAGCTCCAAGGTGAAGGAAACTTGCACAATCTGCCCACAAAGGACTGCTTGTAGTCCTCTCCGAGATTGTGGACTTGCTTTGCTACGGCTGAAGCCATCCGGTCCGTCACTGTCCAGTACTTTCGAAATTGGCGCAATGCTTCGAACGGTAACTTCGGCGCAACACGGAAGAGCCAATCAGGAATATAGGGCATGAGTGCCTCTGCAATCAGACCGGAAGGTGATAGAATGGCGGCCGAGTCCCTGCAGATGTTTAGTGAGAGCTTCAGGAATACCAGACGACACAAACGTAAGTTCTCGTTGGATTCGCGATAGATCGCTTTCTCCTCGTAGACCGTTGATTGGTGTTTCTAGCAGAACTGCATCAACTTGCATCAGAAAGAAAGAAGAGGACCTAGGCAAACGGAACACAAACTTTCACCGAGGATATCGAGCGAGGCAGTGTGTACACCTCTGGATACGTCGATGCACGGTGAGACCGGTCCGCTTATCTCCGATTCCCAAGAATCCGCAAGCTACGCAACCCTCGTCAAGATTTTGCCCGGCATTGATTCGACCACGCACCTTCCGCGCAGTATCCTTCATGATGGGAAGCATGTTTCGAACACTCCGCTGCGAAAACCACGGGCTCATCACGGCTCGGAGGTATTTGTGGCGTTCACCTGTTCATGCGTCAATTGAAAGAGAAAGCATCCGGAACCAGACGCCATAGCACGTACCTCGAGCGAGAAAGAGGTTGCCGTCCCCGAAGAGCATCTGTGAGGCTTTGCGTTGTCCGAAGCCCCAGGTGAACGCCTGTGTGTTGGCGATGAATCGGAGGGCGGCCGGGTCGGAGACCATGAGGCGAGATTGCTGGAAGGCGACTCGGATAAGAGAAACGAAGCTCGGAGTGGAACAGCGACGTACGTTGAAACAGCCGCGCAGAGCGTAGACGGTTCCGTATTCCTCCTGCCAGTGAAACTCATGCTGACCGTAGACTGGGGAGAGGAGCAGTTCTCGGAGGTTTCCTGGCTCAATGCTCAGCATTCTAGGCGGGTATTTCCGTCAAGGAACGCACCAAAGAGCCACGAAGTGGATGTTGGTCCCGGCAAAGCGTCGACAGACGTCCGCTTGAAAGAACGGCGCAGAAGGTAGAGGGCAGCGAGGGCTGCTGTGAATGCGAGGAGGGCGGACATGACGGCTGTGAGCAAGCCACCACTGGCAGAGGCCCATCGCTATCCGAAGCTTGCACGACATGGCGTGTTCGCCGCCGCGCCGCTCTGAGACCACTTTGGTATTCGTTGTCGATAAGTATAGAGGTGATGGCAGGAAGCAACCCGAGCTTCGTTGGCGCTTGACAGATGACTCGGCCCGAATTAGCCGGTCGGAGGCTCGGAGCCGCATCTTGCCCTCGACTCCCATTCCCTCCAATGGTGGGCAGCTTGCTCACCCTGCCCTCCGAGCTTCTTATCGCCTGTCTCGTACACGTCCCCGCTCACACCCTCCGCACATGCCTCCGCGTCGGCAATCGCATTTTGAGCACCACTATCCTGACTTCGCCGGAATTGCTCTTCGTTCTGGAGCTTGCCGATGCGGGCCTGACGGAAGCTCTGTTGCATCCGGCAATTGGCGGAGCAGTTATCGAGCGACGCGCCGCGTTACACGCGAGGGAGCGCCGTTGGCGCACTTTCGCGCTCCTGAACAAGTTCGAAGTTGGCTCGACGCTGGACGCGCAGGACATACAGCTCTGGGATTCGGATGGGGATTGGTTTGCTGTTGCGTTGAAGGGGATGGGGGATGTTTTTGTCGCGCTTTACGTTGTCCGGACGCGTCTTGCGGATGGGGCTGGCTCGGCTGAGGTGCCATTGCCGACTTGGCGAATGGTCGAGATACCGGACGCGCTTGTAGGCTTTATGCTCGTGTCGGAGCTGGATCTTGTTATGTTGGTTACGATGTACGTTCTTCGCTTGTGTCTGCTAGAATTTGCACAATTAATGCAGGTTCGCGATAGCTCTCCGGATCCTAAAGAGGCAGCGCGCCAGTTGATTCAAATCCACTCTATGCGGCTGTCGGTCGACGGTCCTCACCCGGCGCAACTTCAGCCGATCGAAGTAACCAGTATCCCGACTTCCTATGGGCCGCCGAAGGTGCACATCGAATTGTCGGGATCGACCCTCTGTGTCGCAGTCTCGTGCTTCTGGCACACACAGGCAGAGTCCGTCAATCGGGTCCATCTGTTTGAGTGGCCTTCAGGACAGCGCTTGAATGTAAGCAAAGAGCACACACTGAATTTCGCTGACGGGCACGCATTCAGGACTCGTTCGAGCAGTTCCTCACCGCCTTCGTGCTCGTGAACCCAACGCTTTTCCTCCAAGTCAACGCCAGCTTCCACTGTCTTGATACCCTGCTGATGAAACCGAACGAGGAGGCGGTCTGGATCGCGGCGTTCATCCTTCCGTGGCGGGATATCAAGAAGACGCACGAGATTTATTGGACGTCGTTGATGACGCGGGGGCAGGCGCATGCTGGGTCTCTTCCCAGTGAGCTTGGTGTCCAAACGACAGATCGACAGCGACAATTCGTCCCGGATACACGCCCGGAACAGTCGATGTTCCTCATGTTGTTCCAAACCGGAGAGAGCGCCCGCGATGCCAATGGGGGACAACGGTTCAGCGGTCTGCAGACGCTGGTGTTTGTCGACCGGGCCAAGTTTACAGAGGTGTTCGAGGAGATCCTGCCCAATGCACCGGATGTCGACGAGGATGGGGACACGGTGCTCACGGATGTGCCGTTTGAGAAGTGGGGTCCGAGGTGTTCACGGTGGATTGAGACGCATGAGTTTCCGGAGAGTGCGGCGACGGGGTTTTGCGGGAGGAGGTTTGTTTATATGGCGGAGAGGGAGGAAGGGAAGGAGGGGCGGCGAGTGGTATTATTGGACTTCAATCCCAGTACGATTCGCTGGGCACGGCGTCTGTTGGCGGACCAAGCTGGCGGGAGCCTGAGCAGGACGGCGCAACTCGAGAACGCGATGGTGCGGTTGGTAGACGCGGATGATGCGGCTGGTACGAGTTTGCAGCACAGCGCGTTTACGGAGCCCATCGTCTCGGAGTTGGCGTACGTGGAGATTACTTCCACGGAGAGATTTGACTGGGAGGGCGTGCATATGAATGGCGCAAGTGTTATTGGGGAGAAGGTGCGTCTTCAAGTTGTCGAGAAAGGCCGGAATTGAATCTTTGTGCAGGTAGACGACTCCGAAGACGAGTGGAGGCTACTGGAGATCTTGCATCTGGGATGAGTCGCGTCGACGAAGGCCCGTGAAGCGATTGAGAAGGCGGAGGCGTGCCATTTGTTGCGGGGAGCTTCAAAGACGCATTATTTCCGTAAAATCTTTGACTGCGGCATATTTGAATGCATTAGGCGCGAAAAGGAACGGCTTTCGAGCGCGAGTTGCGTGTCCGTTGCTTGTTTACATGGGAGTCGAGACGGGACTGTGTTGTAAAATCCGCTCTTGCTTGTTGACCACCACCACCACCACTTCTTCGCTCCAACGCGCGTTGGCCATCATCTTCGCTCCGCCCCTCTTTCACCTGCCCTCAAGAGCATCCGAAAGATCGCGGGGAAAGCACTGTACACGACCCGAAAGACGCAGGCGAAAGCAACGACAGTGTGTTTGCCGTTTTCCTCAGCCTATGCTCGTGCTTACAGTAGACGCTCTTCAGTTGTGCTTGGTCCCGACTCCCGTGAACGTGAGCAAACCCGCGCTGGTATTCTCCTAGAGCGTCTACGACCTCTTCGAGCAACCAGCTCCCGGCGGCCAGTCCCGTTCCTCCTTCGGTATGTCCACCCTCCCTTGAAGCCGACGGAAAGGCTGACTCACACCCCAATTGACCAGTGCGCCTTCGCCAGTACAGGCTCAGTCCCCGCGGCGATGTAACCTGCGTCTGGCGAGCCTGAGCCACTGGCATAGCCGGCCTTGACGAGCAACCACCACCCACGAATCGTACCCTGTCGCAACGATGTCATACGGGATTGCGCAGAAGGACGAGCCGTTCGAGCTCTCCGGCTGGAGGTGGGTGGTGCGAATGCTGGCGCGTCTCAGAAACTCATTCGTGTTACGCAGATCCTTGGTTCTTCGTCCTTGACCGAGCAACGGCCACCCAGCATCTTCCACCCCGTCGCAGGGATGTCATGTGGGATTGCGCAGGAGGACGAGCCGCCGAACTTGAAGTTCTGGAGGTGTGTGGCATGGATACCGACGCGCCTCAGAAACTCATCCGCGTTCTGCAGGTCCTCACACCTTTCCATGCGGTCCTTCGCTCTGAGCCTGCCAACAATCACCGACGCGTTGCTTCCGCCTCCAGCCGCCGAATACGAGCGCCTCGTCATACGAGGCCATCACCAACCGACCTGTCTTCCCCACCATCTTCCCCATATCGGTGTCGTCTTTGCCGAAAAGAACCCGGGACAAACGTCACCGTCGCGCGGGTGCGACGGGCAGGGCCAATAACAGCGCGAGGGACCCAGGCTGGCGCCACTCATCCGCCAAGCCACCAGCCTGTGCGTTCGTTCGTCGGTGGTACCGAAGCGTCAAGAATGGCTAGGATACGCGCAAGGCGGGCACTACGAGCTTTGGCTTGCGGTTCATGATGCCGCAGCCACCGTCGTCGACACGAAGGACGGCGCTTGCTTGCTTGCATGAGCACGACCCACGATGTCGAGTACGAATGCCAGTGGTGCCGATTCCGAGGGTGGGACGCCCGGCCGAATGGACGGGGCAAGCTTGCGCATGCATGCGCGGACATTTCGTACGCGGGCCGCCGACATAGTCGTGGTCGTGGTCTTTGGTCGCTGCTGTCCGAGGCAGGCCCGTTCCGCTACGCGGTCGGCTTTGCACTCACTGCGCTTGTGTTGGCGGGGATCGGAGGCCAAGTCTTCGCGGTTCGTCGGGCTTGTGCGGACAACAATCCTCTCGGACCCGGTGAGTGCCAATGACCTTCTTTCTCTCTATCCATTTCACCTACTAGCTTAGTCACGTGCATCCCCGCTTCCCTTGCTTACATGTCCTATCCCTCCCTTGGTTGCTACTTTCCTCAACCACTTCTCTCTTACTTTCCTTCATCGTCCCATGCTGCTTCAGGTGTTGGCTGACACGTCATGGTCCGTCGTCGCTACCCTCATTCTACTCCGTCTTCCACCTTCGTCCCGCATCCGTTGCTCAGGGATCGTATTGCTGACGCCCACGCCCACCTCGAGCAGGACTCGGATTGGAGTACCTATGCACGAGGCAGAAGCAGGACGGAGCCGTCGCTTGGCCCTGTAGCCCGTACAGCTAGGCAAACTCGGTCGTTGTGCAGGTACGACCCTAGCTTGGTCAAGCGCTCGTGTTTCATAATGCTCAACGGCCTCTGGAACTCTTAGCTTGGTCCGCATCTCGATCGAGAGCCTCGTGCGAAGGGTTCACCGAAGGCCCATGCGTATCACGAACTTTCACTGCTGGCGAACTTTGCTGGGCATTACTGTCGCGATAGAGATTGTAATGCGTATCGGGCGCAGAACCATTTAGTCTATTCAGCATAATGAATACATGAATGGGCACAAGACGCGGAGAACGGCGCGAGTGAGCTTACTACTGTAGTCTAGGCTGAGAATAAGGCTACCTCGTGACCACCCGCCGCGGCATCGCGCTTTCTCGGTTACCTCCACTGCAACCTCGCGGAGCCCTCAGGCTCAGGCTGCTCGACTCCGCACATCCCTTCTACGCATAGCCCGCCATGAAGTGCAGAAACGATCGAGGTCGACACCAACGGCTGGAGACGTGAAGCTTGAAGAGCGAGGAAAAAGTGCGTCTACGACACTCGCGGCCTTCTGTTCCAATGCTCACAGCACTGGTGGCCGCTTTCGTAGCCTCGTCGGCCTTTACAGCACGACTCGCGTACCAACCAACCCGCCAACACCCTCCCTCAGGCGGACCAACCAACCGACCAGCACCAGCCCCGGCCCTCCAGCTGCCAATGGACGTCGAAGGAGAAGCGAAGCTCGTGTGCCGTGTGCGTTTCCAGATGCCCGTTGCCGCATATAACCTCACCTCACTCCGGCTACAGCCAAACTCTCCCTCACTGCTTCCTTCCCTGCACCCTGCGCCCGGCATTGGTCGTATCGTCGTGTCGTGTCGCAGTATGTCGCAGAAAGAGACTGGACTCGGAGCGCCGAGGCGAGGACAGGACGTCCGTCCGGCCAGCTGGGAGGGAGCCTGGGCCGAAAGCGCCGCCGCCTGTTGTCCGTCGCAGTCGAGGTGCGTTTGTACGCTCTCCAAGTGTTGTGGCGTTGTTAACGCGCTTGCCAGCGCCGTCTCTCAACGGTCGGAAGCGACGAGAGCCGTTCGTTTCGTTCGGTCGTTGGCGAGGCGTCCGGTGCGTTTGAGCGCGGTGCGATAGCGACATGCCCTGACCGCTTCCAGCTCGTATGCGTTGCACGTTTTGCTTCTGCGGCTTTCTGGGAGCGTCTTGCTCGTAGCATCGGGGAAGGATCCTTCACGACGGGTTCGTGTTGTGCGCTTTGCTTCCCTGAACGCCGTTGCCGCCTAGCCGACCGACCGACCGACCGACTCTCCCCGCACACACACATGCCAACGCCAACGACGTCGTACATCGGACGAGCGTCGAGCACACTCTCGTTCTGGTCGGGAAGACGTCACGGTTCCTCTCGAGGAACTGCCGCGCCGACGACGAACCGGCGAGCGCCAAGCATACGGCCGCGAAAGACTTTCGTGTCTAGTCCGACCAGCCCGACTTCGCATATGTTGCAAGCTGCGGTGCCCCACGTCGTCGCATGCGACGACGCTCTGCTGCGATTTTGCTGGATCACGTGACGAGGCTGGCCTTGTCGTCGTCATCGTCTTCGAGGGTCAAGGGCGTTCGAGGCCTGTGGGGTCGATGGTGCTGGTGTTATTGGTTACGTGGCTGGTGCTCTTGGTTAGTAGTGGTCGTCATATATACCGCGGTCAAGGAAAGGCTGACCTGTTTGCAGGGCACAGGGCGGCATATGCGCAAGCTTGCAGAATTGTCGGCTCGTTCAATTTGAACGTTTGTGCTGCTCGAGGAACGACGGATACGCCGCGGACAGTGCTGAGCCGTTCGTCGGCGTTTCGTTCGCGCATCATGCCGCGGCATGACCTTCGAGCATGTTGCCGTCCGGAAGAGACGTCGTAGCTTCGACTGCAGCAACCGCGTATTGCTCGAGGTATGCTCCAAATCTCTGAGGAGGTGAGATTGGCGCTGACGACGCTTTGCCTGTAGTTTTCGAGTCCGACTCTTGTCATTGGCATTGTGCAGGGACTGTTTATCGGCGCGTTTGCGAGTGTCGTCGTTCGTCGCCGGGCGAACGACGTGTTCATCGGGCCGCCGCGTACGAGTAGGTATGGCCGCCTTCGAGAGCACTGGCGCGTTTTTGCAAGAAAGCAGGCACTGACGATAGTAAGTCGGGAATTGGGACAATGGGTAGCCGCACTCGCTAACCTTTTCTGTAGCGTCGACCATGCCGTGCCTACCCAGCAAAGAAAAGAACCGCGCCCGACCCGCCCGACTACGCCATCTCTTAGCGAGGTTCATGGCAATAGTGACGAGGCCGATGACGAACGCGAGCGGGTTCCGTGTATGCGCTCCATAGCATATTCGGTTTCCGTCTTCGTAGGAACGTGTGCGCGTCTGTGTAGTGCGGGATGGACACAAGCCAGCAACTGAGCCGCAAAAATTGGGTGGGTGTTGCTGAACCTGTTTGTGTAAGCAGAGGCTCATGCTATTGATAGGCCTACGCGTCGTCGAGCCGCTGGACGATGCTGGCCGACTCTTGGTCTGCGCCACCGTCGATTCGGTGGTCCTTGAACGGGCAGTGGGCGGGTACATGTCGGGCCGGCTACTTTGCCTTCGTTCTGTGAAGCCGCGACGGACCGCCGACATCGTTGGGCTCGAGGATTCGCGTCTGGTCGGGTCATGTCGAAGGTTTTGGGCATGGCACCACCTAATCCGGAAGAATTCAAGCAGCGCCGACGTCGCCACATGCACGAGGTACGCAAGTCAATGGCGTCTTCCACGGCGGCCGGTTTGACGCGACCCTACAGCCGCCGACGCTCAAGTCCAAGACGATCCCCGAAAACAATGCTCTCAAACGGCGAACGCATCTCCGTGGCCAATGCTACGGGACGGGACGGATGGTACAACATGCTGGATTCGACATGGGTGAGTGGTCGCTCTACCACAACGACTAGAACGCTCATCGACGACGAAACCACCTAACAGAGAATACGGGACAACGGACAAGCTTGTTTTGTACGGGCCGCCGCCGCCGGCGGGACGACCTTGGCTGTCTGCCGACGCGCGACTACTCCCGTTCTCGGCTGCCTACGTGGGCCGGGCTTGGTGGCTTTTGCCCGTTTCCTCGGGCCGTCAGCCTTCTCCACCTCCATCCTCCGGACGTGGATCCGCCGAAACGCCTCCTCCCTCCCTTCCAATCCTTCCTACGACGGGTCAACAAACGCATCTGACCTAGTCAAGGCGGACAAGCAAACAAACACACATACCGGATTCAACCCCATCGCAAGCATCTGCACGCCCAAGCAAAGCCCGCGGTGCTTATTCCACAACGTGGGGTACCACCGCATCCCGGCGCGCCGGTCGAGCCCGATGGGGCTGTCGCACCCGACGCACCACACCTGCGTCTCGAGGATGCGGGTGCAGAAGGGGTCGGCTTCGAGGTGGGCGAGGCGTTCGGCGGCGCTGTGTGCGCTCTTGCGCGTGCGCAACTTGAAGGGGACGTAGGCGGGTGGTGGGGGCAGGTAGGCCCAGGGGCCGGTGGTGCTGAGGGTGGTGTCGTCGAAGGGCGGGACGGAGGGGAGGGGTGGATTCAGGGCCGTCAGCGTCGTGCTTGGGCTTGTGATGCTGCTCGTGCTCGCCGACTCGTATGTCGTTGACGAGGTCGAGCTCGGCGAATCGCTCCCCCGGAAACGCAGAAGGCTCCAATCGGCTGACTCGACGCCATTATCGCCTGCATCGTCATCACTGCCAATGACGTCCATGTGGTCCTCGCGGTGGCTATCATCGTCAGCCAGGGACATCGTCGGCGACGCAGGACGTACGGGGAGCGTTGAGGCAAGAGCTGGGTAGCGGCGGCGTGTCCCTGGCAGGCATGCGGATGCGGATGCTGTCTGTGGGGAACGCTGTGGCGTCAGCGCGATGCGTACTGGTGCTTGCTTGCTTGCTTGGTCCACGCACCCAAACCCCGATTTCCTCGCGACGCCGCCGCCAACGCCGACGCAGTCGCGTTGATGGGCCGCGACGAGCTCGGGGATGTCGCGGAACGGGTCACGACCGGCGTAGTCGTAGATGTGCCTGCAGCCGCGGGTGTGGTACTCGCAGGCAGTGACTAGCCCAAGTCGGCGGGCCCGGGCTGTCGTGGAGCTGCCGGTACTTGCGATTGGCATGGATGCGGATGCGTTGGGCATGGGAGGAAGAAGGCGGGTGCTCCCGGAGACGCCCGTGGACGCGCCTCTAATACGCTCCTGGGTGTGGGTGCCCTCTACGTAGCCTCATTGGCTCGCAGAGCGGACCAGTCATTCTGCTTGTTGAGGAGCTGTGTCGGCTTGGGGAGTCAGGCAGTCATCAAAAGAATGCTGTTGCTACTCGACAACTCGAAGTTCTTCGATTGTTTTTGTTGTTTTCTTGTGGCTGCCCTTGTCCCGAGAATACAAATACTCTTCGATACTTTGATAAGGGTTGTGGGTCCAGGCTGCGCTTTCATCTTATTGCGGAGGATTTCGAAGTCCGGATGTGTAGATTTCGTGCGGAGGAGGAGCAGCCAAAAGTCACGTGTACAGGGACGATTTTGGGAGACGTCGCTTTGGCTAGAAATTAAATCTGTACGAATTCGAAAAACGTTTGCGAGCGCACGAGCGCGAGGATGCTCATATGAAAGCCTTGATGAAAGTTCACTCCGCCCTTCCGCGGCTCGGTCCTTGAAAAAGTCTTCCAAATATTACGATGGCTTTAGAGACGACGAAGTTGGAGGCATACGCGCAGATCATGTGGTATGAGATGCCGATCGTAATTGGCATAGGGAGGAGGAGGACGATGGGGTATTTTACGAATTAGAGTTGCCAGTGAAACGACTGCCAGTGGGAAAGAGACTGGCCACCTTGAGCCCTTCTCTCCAGTTCACACCTTCAGTTAAACAGCTCAAAACTCTAGATACCGCGCAGCGGAATTGGCATCTGCATTTTGTTTCGGGATGTGCAAAATGTCGCGCAGAGAAGGACACAACTGGCGCCGGAATCAACGAAAATCGGGAGGAGTAAGTACTCGTTAGAGAGGGACGTACGCAACCCACTCCATGCAGACTCCCATGAGGTATTCGACGACCGTAAAGCGATTCGAGAATCCATGCGGTCCGTAGTTCTCCGCTGCCCTTGTCGATGTTGTGTTACCGGAGTTCGAGGTTCAAGGAGATGGACATACGTTCAAAGTACGACAACTGGGAAATTCTCAGCGTCGGTACAGTCGACGAAAACAAGGTACCTTGAGATCCGCGGACTGCAAAACCCCATAAATGCTTCGAGCGATGAGGGGGATCCAGGTGATGAGCAAGACGAGCAAGGTCTTATCCACTCTCCGAGTCGGGCCGCACAAAGAGACCTTGCTTGCGTTACTCTCTGGGCACTCCGTGCGTTCTCGAATATCGTCGGCCGTGGTCGCACCCAAGCAAACGAGCAGCGCGACGGTGATAGCCAAGAAGACGGACTGCCCGCTCAGACGCAAATCCCGGCCCAGCCGAAGATCGCGCTGCGTCGCCGCCGAGTCGAACTCCTGGAAGTTGGCGCTTGCGAGGAAGGGCGAACCCGCGATGATGACCGCGTTCCCGAGTACGAGGAAGACGTGGACGTAGTCCATTACGTCTCGGTAGAGGAGCAGTGCGAATGGGCCGAAGAAGAGGGACGCGACGATGCGGCTGATAACCTGACTCGTGGAGAGGTTCGTTCCGGCTTTGGGCTCGAGCCAGGACACGCCGGATGGAAGGTGATTTTGGTGCCAGGTTATAAGAAAACGAAAAGCGCAAAGAACCTAGGAGTAAGTGAGCGAAAGAGAATGGGGAATGCAAACGAACCAAGGTGAAGTATCCCTCTGCGCTGAGGACCAAGAACGCGAGGAACACGTTGATGTTGCTGAAACTCAAGATGGTGAACCCGATCCCGCAAGCCTGCGACGCCATTCGGACGGCAACATGAAGCAAGAGAATGCTCCAACGAGAACGCAGCCGAATGTTTCCTCGCATGCGCATGGCCAAAATCCACAGGAAAATACAGAAGTACTGCAAGGAGCGTTGTGAGAAAGATCCGGAGAAAGTGCGAGCTTGGGCGACGACGCACCAGAAGGAGGAATAAGAGCGCCGCTCCTGAGTCTGAGTTGAATTTCGCCGCCATGCTGCCCAGGTGGGGATGGATGTCGTTTTCTGCTTCCCACCACCGCGAATTCAAGAGGCGCATGAGACATCACAGAGGAAGGCGCCGCATCCGAGCAACCGAGGACGCCGTGTCAAGGAACGTCGTTGTCCGCAGCGTCCGCAGCTAGGTTTCATTTCCGTGAAGAATGGCCGCTGCGCAGCTGCAGCGACGCGAAAGTTGTTGAGATTGTGGACGTTTCTGGCAAGTGACGTCTCCCTGATTGCCAAGCGACAGCGTGTAGCTGATGCGCCTGCCAGCGCTTGATGCGACTCGGTCTAGACCCGCCTGCGGATCCTAATCAATTGGCGCGGCGAGTCGGAGCGCGCGTCGCCGCTGGCGACGCGCGCTCCGTTCTTGAATACGAGTCTGTCCACCCCGGGTTGCGCTCGCGGCCCGCGATGGAATAAAAGGCGTCTTGTGAGGTCGGGCCCGCATTCACATTTTCCCCTCACGATGCAAACTACAGCCCTCTTCGCCGTTGTGCTTTTCTTGAGCCAATTTTTGGGCATCCTCGCTTCGCCCGTCCCTGAGCCACATGCGTATGGCTACTACTATTTTCTCTGCCGGGAGACATCTGATGAGTATTTCAGTACCCCTTGTGTCGGGAATACCTGTGGGCGTGCTGTCGAGCACGAAGGAAGGTGGAAAGCGCTGAACGATAAAATCTCCAAGTACGTGCCAGTGGAATGCGGCGCTCGAATTTTATTCAAATTATTTGTTTTCAGTGGCGGAGCTCAGTTCTACGCTTAAAGCGCGTCCTAATGTCAGCGATGGGTTCGCCTGCGAGAATGTTTTCATAACCTTGTAGTCGGAAATTCACATCCTAAACTTTGCACGTATTATTATGCTCTTCCGCGGCCGAAACAGAGGGAAAAACAACTTAGAACTTCCTCCATCAGCATCTGATGGCAGTGTTTGATTTATTGATTCATGAAGTGATTCCAGTGATGCCTCTTGTCCACCAGTCTCAATTCCACTCTTTCCACCAGAAGCGTACCGAGATCGCCAGCCAAGCCTGAGGAGTACATTGCCTGCGCGTCATCACGCGGAAATTACCCGGGTCCGTTGAATGTCGACTTGATTGGTAGCACAGCGCTGATGCCGAAATGGCCGTGGCTTTGCACAGCATCGATAGCGGCTCTTTGGAGCTGCGTCGGCCGAGCAGTTGGCCGTCTACTCCAGTGTTGAGAGCTGCTCCACAAATTTTTGGTCGGCGAAGCTTGAGCTATTATTACACGCGTTGTTCGCGCGTTTCAAGCAGGAAAAAGGGCGTAAAAATGGACCCGCCATCGGGCTCAAACAGGGCAGGATTTTATCTTCGACAGTGTTCCTGCGATTTATCCCTTTTGCCCTCTACACGAAGAGGAGATGGTTGAATGTCCCTCGGCGCGCTGATCGATCTAATCGGGCCAGGTTGAAGGCTGTGCGCGCTGGCCCAAATAAAAGCCCGTGTCACCAATGTGATACCTCACCCCGCTCTTCTCTCACCTACTTTCACTCGACTCCTTCTCTAAACACCATGGGCATCTTCGACTCGTACCAGGACGACGGTGCTGCTCACGCTGAGGTCGTCAACGCGCCCCACAGTAAGTCTCCGGCCCTCATTGACGATGCTGAAGCTAACGCTTACCGCAGAGGCCTCCATCTCTCACGAGCTGCTCGCCGCCGCCGCCTCCTTCGAGGTACGCCATCCCCTTCTGATCTATGCCGCTCTCTGATCTCTTCCGATTAGGCCGCAAAGGCTTATGAGAAGCACGTCGCCGCCAACGGCAAGCCCGACAGCCACGCTACCGCCAAGGAGCTGCTCGCTGCGTTCTCCGGCGCCTTCGTCGACCACATGGTTGAGACCAAGGGTGTACGTCGTCGCTTCATTCCTCTCCATGTCGCTTCCCCATCCCGATCTCTTCCTTTCCGTCCCGATCTTGCCACCCTTCTCCATCGATCCTGTCGTTGTTCTGCGATCCTGACGCGCTCTTCTAGCTCGATGCCATCGACAAGGCCAAGGCCAAGAAGGCCGCTGCCGCCAAGCACGACGAGGTCTTCACGGAGGAGGTGTTCGTCGAGAGCTAGACATTGAAATGCAGAAACGAGTGTTGTAAATGTGCAAGTTGTAACTGAAATCCAAGAAATTTGCCTCCTTTACACTCTACCTCCATTTTCCTCCTGCTCCGGCTCGTGAATTGGGCACGTCGACGAGCCATGACGACCCCGAACCGCGGCTTGAGGCGCATTCAGGGCGCGACGTCAAACTTCTATTAATCTGATCCGGATCTAGTCCTCTTTTGGTACTAGATCCTCTTTTGGTACCACGCCTTTTTGGACCCCACATCAAATCGCCCACAATTCCGGGGTGCGGGCCGGTATGGCGGCACCCGGTAACTTCGCGTATTAGCATATGTTACTTGGAGCTCCAGGGTCCACATATTTTCTGTAGCCCAGGACAAGCCAGGCACCCGTACCTGGCCCCGGGCTGAAAGGAACTAAAGTTTCGGCAGGTCCGGCGCCCATAATCGCGCAGAAATCAAAGTTGAACTGCCAAAGACACGTCATCCATCACGGAACGCGGTCTGCTTCTGGGCTTCTGGACCTGTGCGTCGGACATCACATGTGTCTGCTGCTTGGTTACCTTCGGTAACCGGTTCCTGTGCTGCTGCTTCCTTTGGCCAATCTCGCACTGCAATGACTCCGCTGCTATGCCTCGCTTCGGAGAGAAACAAGCGCCGAAAAGGTACTCCCTAAGTTGGCTCAGAGTTGCTCACGATGATTGAAGAACCTTGTGCGATTGTGCGATCTCCCGACGCGAAGCTTGCGGTGAGTGCTCACCGCCGACGATACAGGGAGAATGTAACCAGAACGCGAAAATTTTGGTTCGAAATAAAGAGTGCGGTCGATTTTCGATATTCTCCCGCATAAAACGCGGGTCTGCGACGCGCGACGCGTCGAGAACGCGTCGTGTACTCGGTGTTGAAATTATTGCGACGAATTTGGACTGAATCGGGTATGGTTTGCGTCATCATTTGATGGGCACTTAAATAGTCGCTTGCGACCCCTCACTCCTTCATCCCACCTCTTCCTTCAATCCGCCACTCTCAAACACCTTCACTTCACAATGGGCTTCTTCTCCAGCAACGAGGACGCGTACAACCAGGTCAGTCGTCGTTGCCGCCGCCCCGATTCCCCGCGATCTCCCCCATCGCGCCTCCATCGCGTCTCCTAGTCTCCGCTGTCTTCCTAGTCGCTGACCCTGTTCTTCTCCAGGTCCAGAATGCGCCGCACAGTCCGTCATATCCGCGCCTCACGTTGCTGAAGGCTCATATTCTCTACAGAGGCCGAGCTCTCGCACGAGCTGATCGCCGCCGCCGCTTCATTCGAGGTGCGCCCAGACCGCCTCCTCCACCCCTTTCTCGACGCTAACGCTCTTGTCCCTAGGCTGCTAAGGCCTACGAGAAGCACTGTGCCGAGAACGGCAAGCCCCAGAGCCATGCCCTCGCCAAGGAGCTGCTCGCTGGCTTCGCTGGTGCCTTCATCGACCGCACCGTTGAGACCAAGGGCGTGAGTCTTTGTTTTCTCTCGCTCCCCGCCCACTCCTTCATACGCTGGCGCACTCCACCGTCATCGATAATCGGCGTTGCTACGGCGGCTAGCGACATCTCATATACCCCGCTCCTGCTCCATCTTCTCATCTCCCTCCCTCTCATCACCCTCACTATCGACGCATTACTGACGCCATCCCTCAGCTCGACTTCGTCGACAAGGAGGAGGCCAAGCGCGCCGCCGCTAAGCAGCACGACGAGGAGTTCACGGAGGAGGTCTACGTCGAGAACTACTAAATGCAAAACAGTTTGTGTGTGTACTGTATGTATGTAGAAACTTAACGTGTAAAATTGGTGTCTTTTGGGCAATCCTGCGCGCGCGTGTGCCTGCGTCGGGTCGGGCAGCGAAAGAGACTCAGAGTACTCGAAGTCAGCTCCGACGGAACGAGATATTTTCGTTCGCAGATATCTTCGCTGCAAGCTCCGCTGGTTCTCGAGCTTCTGACCTTCTCCGACTCCGTTCTAGTTCGCCGAGCCGAGGGACCGAGCAGCAAGCCCCACATGGCTGCCTTCCTCTGCCTCTTCTCCAGAAACTCTAGAAACACGCCTCCGCCCTTGTCCGCAACCAACCAACCATGGATTCATACTCGCGCCCCGACATCAACATCAACATCGACGTACACCGCAGCCCGCTTCGCCCGTCCCTTCTCCGCATCCAAATCCAAATCCAGATGATCATCTTTCTCCGCATTCTCGGCCAAGATGCGCTGGCGGTGCTCGTCTCGCAGGCCAACTTGGATGATCATGACCACCGGGATGATATCCTGTAGGGAACGGGAAGAGAGGAATCGTTAGCGGCGTCCCGATCCCGAGCAGATGCAAGTAGATGTAAGAGGGATTGCCCGGGGATGGGAATCAAAATCACGGAGCAGGGGCAAGGGAATAGGAACATGTACAGGAACACAAGGGGCGGAACACAAAACGCACCATAACCGCAACCCCAACGCCTAAAGTGACGTTCAACGCCGTGCTAAAGTCGAACGCGCCCTCGACGAGGAGGAGCACACTGCAGAGTAGGTACAACAGCGCGGATTCCGACCTGCGCGACGGTCATGATCAGCATACACACGACGGAAGAGCAGGAGGACAACGCACAGAACCGCAAGCGCGCCAGTCATCCGGCCGCGTACTTCCTCCTTGCGGCGCAGACCAGTCGGGCTTTCCGCCACGATCTTACTCGAAAGGCGGCTGTTGGTTGCCGCGCTGCGTTTAGCCTGTATATAATGTGTAAGTAACCCATCGCTTCAAACCGCTCTGAAACACACCCACCTTCGCATACGAATACCAGATCCGCCCCATCGTCAACGCCGTAAGCACCACATTCGTCGCGATGATGAGCACGAAGACGAGCCCCAGCCCCGTCGCCCCGCCGACGTCGAAGGTGCCTGAAGGTAGGGCGTTGTGGTACGTCAGGTAGCACGCGATGCTCCCGAAGAAGGCGGTGCCCATGGAGAGCAGGATGGGGAAGGCGATGACCCAGCGGAAGCGGCTTCCGGACCAGACGATGGAGCAGCGGTAGATGAGGAGCGCGTCGGCGATGGCGCTGTAGAGCATTCGAGTTAGCTTCGGAAAGCCAAGCAACGCAAACGCAAACGCAAAGACGCACTTGTTCGCGACGAGCACGAAGCCTTCGACGAGCGCTACAATCCTCCGCGCATCGAGGTCCCGATATGCCTCTCCCGTAGACGACGCGTGCCTCAGCTCGTCGAAAAGGAACGTCGAGCTCGTTATTTGCAAGCCGACGCCGGCCGTCGCGAGCAGGAACATGATAACGACCGTCACGGAGAGGACGCGGTAGAGTGGTGGTGGGTGTTGGTGCAGGCGCTGGAGTTGTCGTGTTCGGCGGTGTAGAAAGAAGAGCGCCAATACAACGAGGACGAGGTCAATTCCTGGACGAAAATCGTTTCAGCGTGTGGAGGCAAGAGGACGACAACTCACCGTACATGGCCAGCACAATCTTCCTGTACATTTCAGCTTGCTGCTTTCACCTGTTAACACGCGGACTCACCCCGGTTTTGAGTATGCTCAATGACACACTATCCCAAGCCGACGCGTTGTTGTTCGTCATCGTCGTCAGTCGTATTCACTCCGGGTGAAGAAGAGATACCAGGCAGAGCCAGTGTAAGGAACGGGGATAAAAAGATGGTGGAAGGCCGCGAAGAAAGCAGACGAAAGGCGGCCCCGAGGGAGGAAAGAGAAATAGCTTGGCTCTAGGGCGCAGCCGGAGGCGCCGTGTGTCGTCCCTTGCCGTCTTTTGTACGCTGGTCGAACGCCAGATCGGCGCGGGACGCCGAAGCGGCGAAGCCAAGCACGTCGCATCTTGAATATGAAGTGCTCGGTACCAAGGGGCCGTGCTAGTGGCTGACAGATGCGCGGAATGGAATCTATGCGGTCGGACGGCGTCCTACGCAAGCGGTGACGATGGTCATTTTTCGCTGGCGATTGTCGAAGCTGGGGTAGGAGTTGCTATTGAGATGGGCGAATGCTCCGAAACTTGAAGACGGCGATTAAACGAGATGAAAGTTGGTGGTTGCGTGTCTTGAACGACGGCGGTATTGAGAGTTGGCGGCCGAGGTGGAGTTATACACATAGCCGACAGTGAAAACGGCGACAGCGGGCTACGCGTACTTGGAAATCAAGAGAGCGGCGTGGTGGTTGCTGTAAACAAGCGTCATCATCACGTGCGCGGTCTAGACCGCGGCGCATCAACAGGCGCATCAACGCACGTCACTCGTCGGCGTAGGGATTTGCGCTCTTGCCACAAACGTTCGTCAACGACCTGTCGGTGTCGTCGGGTGCGCGGCTCGAGTCTGCCAGATCATCGTGCCGAACAAGCACTGTGGCGGCATCCATCCTCTGCGCAGCCAAGCGCAGCTTCGGAACCCGTCGGAAGCTTTTTCCTCGACACAAGCGCTGTAAAGCTGTTGAAGTGCGTGGATTGGATTTCGCTGAACCCCTGTACCACCTTCAATTTCTTGCCTTCTTCTCGAATTATTTTCGCAGAAACGAGCTTTTCCGCGCGGAGACTGTATAAACTACTGGTAGATCGGCCCAACACTCGCACTGGCATCCAATGTGAGCTACCAAGTTAGCGTATCGCTCGAACCCATGTGGCCTTTGATCACAAAAAGACCCAAAACGTCGAAGATTAACCGCGCTGCGGACACTGCGGAGAACGACGTCCCTTGACATGGTGGTCTGCGTCGGGTCTCGGGAGCTCGGGTGCGGCTGCTGATGGCTACCACTTTCCTCTCAGTTTTCGCACTTTATAAACGCCTACACCCCGCGTACCTTCGAGCAGAGCACGACCCACGAGCCCGCCTCGTCATGGCAGAGAAATTCAACTCGGACACCGGCGCGGCACTGCTGTTCCTCATCCTCGTGCGTATACACGAAACGGCGTCTTTCGTCGAGCTGATTCGCGTTTATAGTATGTCCTCGTCTTCTCGTGGATGACCTTCATGTACCTCCGCAAATCCATTAAATGGCGGTCGCGCTGGAGCATCCTATACCTGCACGTCACGGTCCGAATGGCCTCGCAGGGCTGTGGAATCGGGTTCACGATACTGGGCTTCAGCAACGTCAATGTCTTCCTGGCCTTCCTTATCCTCGGCGCAGAGGGTTACTTTACACTGGTGCGCTCTCTTCTCTTCTCTCCATCCAACGATACCGCCTCAACGCGTCCCGCAGGTCCTCTGCACATTCCGCTTCCTCATCTCCTGGCAACAACACAACCTCCCCTCAGGCGTCTCCTGGCTCGAGCCGCGACGCGGCACCCACATCTCCGCACGCGACCGCACCCGGCGCGTCCTCGCATTCCTCTTCCTCGGCCCCTTCGCCCTCCTCTTCTACCGCGACAACATCATGGCCGCGTTCCACCTCCTCCTCGCATTCGCCAACGGGATCATCATCGGCGGCGCGTCGCTCCTCGCCAACGCGAACCTCAACGACTTTGAGCTCCCCGCGACGCAGCGCAAGCTCAAGATCGCACGCGACCTGCGCACGAGCGGGCAGAGTGTGTTCCTTGCGTGCAACGTTGCGCTGCTTGGGATTATCCTCGCTACGATGTGGAATGACCGAAAGGCGCGCAAGGAGAAGGCCGCGACGCAGCGCGATGGGAATGGGACCGTCCTGTGTGGGCAGGAGTCCCACAAGACGCTTGTGCTTTTGTTGGTTACTTGGCTCCCGCTCATCGTACGTGGGGTGTTTGGTGTCTTGCAGTCGGCGGACTTTAACGTGCGTTTCTTTCGGTGCTTTTTTCTCTGTACTCGAGTTGCTGACTTGCTTCGCAGCTTTCTTACTTCGATCGTACGCTCCTGGCCGTATACTCTCTCTGCTTGGTTAACCAAGTTATTTAGCCAATAACTACGGCCCGCACGGCTTCTCAGACCACTTCACGCTCGTCGAGTACATCATGGGCGTCACCATGGAATGGGTCTCGTGCGTCTTTCTTTCCTTTCCTTTTCCTTGCCCGTGTTATCCAAGGCTAACCATGTCTACGTCCACAGCTGCGTCCTCCTCTGCACAACGTACTTCACGTCCCGCAACGATCCGCCGAAACCGAAACCCGGCGGCGCAGGGACGGGAGGGGACGCGGTCGAGTTTGGGGAGGAGAAACCTGAGCCAGAGAACGCGGCGGCGGAATCAGAGATGAAGAAAACGACGGTGTAATCGCCACCTGCACGCACGCGTATGCACGTGCAGTATACCCCCCATTCGATATCCGCGACGAGGCTCTTCGCTAGTGTAAGATATCCGTGTAATGACCTTGAGTTCACGACCGAGTAGGACGAAGTAATGCCAGTGTGTTTTTGCTCCCACTGGCAGTCCAGATATTGTCGAGAAACGACTGAGGCATTGGATGAAGGCTGACGAGTCCGAGAGGAAACGGCTTAGAGCGGCGGAAGACGACCTTGCGAGGAATTTCCAGGAAGATTCCGACCCGTTCGTCCTGCCTGGAGGCCCTGGACGACGGGCATCCACTCACAGCCACCATTCACGTGACTCTCGGGGCTAGTCCTCGTCTCCGGGAAAATATACGCAGGCGGACTTTGAAATGATCCGGAAGAGGATGAAGAAGGCTCCCCCCGTTCCCAACGGTATCACGGAGTAATTGTATTCTCGACAACAAGGGCAGACCCCAAGAAAACAAGAAAAAACAATAAGTTACGGAGACAACCGAACGAACAGTCGAGCGGGAACAGCATCTCTGTGATGTCCGATTGCGCATGCGCATGCCCAAAATCGACACAACGCCGGCGCTTGTCCTCAACAAGCATGGTGACTCTCCCGCTGCCAGCCAATCAGGCCACCCAGAACGCACCCACACCGAAGAGCCTTTTAGAGGCGCGTTCCACGGGCGCCTCCGGGCAACAAACGCACCCGCCTTCTTCCTCCCATGCCGCGAATCACAAACACAAACACATCCCCACCGAGTGGCCACACGCGGAAAGCAGCCCGCCGACTCGGGCTTGTAACCGTCTGCGAGTACCACACCCGCGGCTGCAGGCACATCTACGACTACGCCGGGCGCGACCCGTTTCGCGACATCCCCGAGCTCGTCGCGGCCCATCAACGGGAATGCGTTGGCGTTGGCGTTGGCAGGATATCGGGGCTCAGGTGCGTGGGCCAAGCACCAGTCCAGTTTGGATCGAGCTGACGCCACAATGGCCCCACAGACTGCAGCCGCATGCCTGCCAGCCGCAAGCCTCCTCTGACCTGCCTCCACACTCCCCGTAGTACGTCCCGCGTCCCGCGGTCGCTCGCCGACAACGTCGATTGACGATGATAGCCCTAGAGAGCACCACATGGACGCCATCGACAACCATCACGAAGCGAGCGATGGCCATGGCGCGGACCTTGACCTTCGCCTCAAGTCAGCCGACTGGAGTCTTCCGCGTTTCCGCTGGAACGACGACGACGAGGTCGCCCTGCCCCTGAGCTGCCCGAGCTCCCCAACAGTCTACGCGCCCAGCTCGTCGGCGAGCACGAGCAGCCGTGTCGCAAGCCCATCCACGACGCTGACGCCACTGGAGCCCATGACCACGACCGACCGACCGACATATCCCCTTCCCCAAGTCGGGCCTTTCGACGACGCCACCCTCAGCACCACCGGCCCATGGGCTTATCTCCCACCCCCGCCCGACTACGTCCCCAACCGCGCCCGCAAGAGCGCATACAACTCGAACCAACGGCACGCCCACCTCGAGGCCGACCCCTTCTGCACTCGCGTTCTCGAGACGCAGGTGTGGTGCATCGGCTGCGACAGCCCCATTGGCCTCGACAAGCGCCCCAAGATGCGCTGGTACCCGACGCTGTGGAATAAGCATCGTGGACTTTGCTTGGGCGTGCAGATGCTTGCGATGGGCTTGAATCCGGTGCGTGTTATTCGTCGTTGGACGGATGCCAGTGTTGATTGACTGTGGTACAGTATGGAATGGAGGGGAGGGAGGAGGCGTTGCGGCGGATCCAAATCCGCAAGATCGAGGTAGAGAAGGTCGACGGGCCCAGGAAGGCGAAGAAGCCAGCGCCAGCGCCAGCGCAAGCTCTACCAGCGCTAGCTCCACCACCGCCAGCTCTACCACCGCGTCCTCAGTCGAGAACAGCCGAGGTCGCGTCGCGTTACCAGGCTTGTCCATTGTCTCGCATCCTCTGCTAGTTGGTCGCGCGTTAGCAACATCGTTGTCGTAGTCGAGCGAACACTCACGATTCGTCGCCATTTCTTCCTTGCATACATGTGTATATTGTCGTTGTAGCATCCTCGTACTGTAGCATTGGCCAACACAACGCGTTTGCGTCCACATCAAGCCCTCGTTTCTGGGGACCGTCTTTCTTGAGCGTCGGCGGCTGTAAGGTCGCGTCAAATCGGCCGCCGGGGAAGACACACACGCCATTGACAATGACTTGCGTACCTCGTGCATGCGTCTTGCTTGCATTGTTCCGGCTTGGAATCGGTGCCCCCGACCCGACAACCCCTCGAGGTGCAGAAGCCAAGCCCAAACTCGAGACGGTCTGCCACGGCTGCGCAGAACGAGGACCTGAGGACCTCGAAGACGCGACATCGTTGTGTGCTGGATGTCGACCACTTGCTCGAGGAAAGCAGGCTGGTGGAGCCCTTGGAGAAAGGACACGTCGCTAACGACAGCGCAGACGCGAATGCGTTGGTCTCGTGGTCCATAGCCTGCCGCCCTCGGAAAAGGTCCAACGTGGATGGGTGACTGACTGTCGACGCTGCAGGAAAGGTCAGCGCGGGTCACTATCATCTTAAAAGCTACTCACCAGCGTCGTTTTCAGCCAACGAGCTATGCCCACCGGCGCTCGATGCTCATGAACGACGCCTTGCACTTCAGAGACTTCGAAAAGCGCGGAGCCGACCAGCATTTGGATGTTCCGCCACAGTGCAGCAATGGAGGACGTGGCCACCGGGAGAATCAAACTTGTCGCAACGCCGATGGTCGTCGTCTTCGTCGTGAACCAGCGCAGGTGTCGTTACACGCGTCGAAGAAGGGGCTCATCCAGAAGGCACGAGCGGGCCGTCCCGATGGTGGCATATTGTTGTTGGTGTCTTCGACCGACGAGCGCCTCGGTGTCCATGTCTATGCGCGGAGAGAACGACTGCGAGCGTCGTCAGAGCCTTGCTTTCGGTGCTGAAGTAGCCGGCAACATACCTTACAGCCCAGAGCGTCGCGCCAGCGAAGGACGACGCTATCCCAAAGAACATTCGCCGACAACGAGCCTATGCCTTGTTTTCTGGCGGGCCTTCTCTTCCGGGCAAAAACGGCGGACGACACGGTCGGCCTAATGCGTGAAGAAATCCCTGAAACAACGTCAGCTTTTTTTCGTCGTTCGGCGATGACCACTGACCCAGATTATCAGTGCAGCTACATTCGGCGCATTCCGCAGGCCTCGCATGATTGACCTCGAGGATATCGAGAGTCTGGAGAACGACCAAGAGACCAGCGTGGTCACGTGCTGGGTAGAAGGGCCTGGCGACCACCCTGCTGGCGTCGAGGTCGACCGCAGCTGGTAGCAATGCACGATACTGGCAATGCTGGACCGTATGTGCGGACGGCGTCGACGAAGTTTGGCGGTGGGCAACCGCGCATGACCGGATACGACCAATTCATCCATCGGAAAGCAGTTTCTCGGTCCGGCTCGACGTGTCCTCCATGTTCATCGAGCGCATAGTGGTTGGGGTCGGGGGCATACAGGTCGCTGAACTGCTTGGGCATCAAAGGTGCACAAACAAGGGCGTCTCGACCACGAACCTCAGGCTGCTATCCATCTTCGGCTTCCCTCTCCATCGCAACGACATACGCGCCACCATTTTGTCTCTTCGAAACGCTGCGCGGCGACACAGGGCATAAGAAAAACGGCTCTGCGAATCGGATGAGTAAAGACGGGACGTTTCAGCATGCACAAAAACGCACCCGTGCCTCGTTCGTCCGTTCACGCAACACCCGCCGTCAACACCCACCCGCTCCCGACGGTCGAGAAAAGCGGTCTCAGGAACGACGTGTACGAGGGGACGACTCGAAGGAGCTGGGCACCATGGAAATATCAGCGAAAGCCGCGTGGGCATGCGGGGAGAACGGGGCTCACCTCGTCTGCCTTCATCGTCCTCGTCCTCTTGACTTGGTTCCCTCATTCGTCGGGCATTTCGGTGGACGGCGCCGCGCATTGGCATGCCTTCTGCGGACACGCAGTCGCCGCTCCGCCTTGCTTCTCCGTATCCTGCTCTCCCTCCATGCCCTCTGTCCCGTCAACGACAACGACGACGAACCGCGTGTTCGTAGGAACCATCCGACCAACCACGGCCACGACGAAAAGGCAAAGGAGGGAAGCCGCGGAAGCGACGCGAAGGGTTGGTGGGCTTTGGGGGGCCGACGGGAGGGCGGTAGGCTCGGGGCCTGGGAGCCGAGCAGGACGCAGACAACACCGGTGCTGGTTGGGTGACTGGTGGTCGGTCCAGGAGGTAACGCTGTAGCCAGAATGGGTATGAGCATACACAGTCGACAAATTCGATTCTGTCGGTGTACGCACCTCTAAAAACTATTCCTCGGAGTCGTTCGGTATCCCGTCCGTTGCCTGGTGGTGCTGTTCCCATTCCTGGGTTGAGAGCGTTGGGTGGTTTTCTGGTTGGGTGGTCTCTGCATGGCGGGGAGGTAAACTCGTTCACGAGCAGAGGCAATGGCAGTCGTACTCCGTGACTCCATGGCTCCGCGACGGTCCGCGGAGGGTATGCGGGTAGTGTAGAAGGACAGGGCGCGAGTTCAACGGGAGGCAGCGCCGAGTTTTGGGTGAAGGTAAACGACAAGGCGCCGTGATCACGAGAAGACTTAGTGGGCCTCATCCTCCTCGACAACACCCTCTGTGCCTCAGGCACGAGGTCTAGTTACAGTTCTCGCAGTACACTCTATTACACGCACTCCATTACGCGCATTCAACCAAAGTGGAATATCTCCAACTCCCTCGTCCCATCTTCCGCCGATTTCTGTAACGCGGGGTTAAAACGCATGCTACTACATTATTAGTAGCAGGAAGGACACTCACCGTTCCACCAATGATATCCCCATTGCATAAATACACCGCGTCAAAGTCGAAGAGCTCCTTGGATGTGATCTCGACATAGGCCAAGTCCGACGGGATGGGTTCCTCGAACGAGCTGTGCACCAATCCCGGGCCACGGGCCGTTCCTGGCAATTGCAATGCGAGGCCAGAGTCCGCGAAATCGGACTCGACGAGACGGACGGTCGCGTTCTCCAGATCCAGCAAGTCCGCCGCACCGGCACCAACACCCAACTTTGCACGCGCCCGGGCCCAATCCACCGGGCCCGCACCAAAGTCGAAGATCTTCAACGGCTGCGGCGTCAGGGTCGGTCCCGGCGCCTCGGCCTGCAACACAAACCGCCGCCCGACAAACGCAGACGTCAACGCCTGGTGCGGGATCCACGGAATCTCCATCCACCTCGAACACCTCGGGCCCCAAGCGTCGAACGGGACCTTTGGCAACGGCGACTCGTCGTCCGGCTGCGTCTGCAGGTGCGTACGGTACGCGGCGCGGAAACGCGCGTAGAGCATATCCTTGTCGATGAACACCAGCGTCTGGGTGTTCAAAAACTCCGGCGCGTCGTCGGGCTCCTGCGTGGTGATGACGTCGGCTTCGAAATGGAGGAGGACCATCGCGTCGTCGGTGTCTGGGACGAATTGTGCTTGGTCGAGAGTGTGCCGCGGGAAGGGAGAGGACGAATGGCCGGCGCCGGCGAGCGACTGCGACCGGAGGGCGTCGAGTTGACCACGCGTATTCGGCTGACCGCCCGCAGCGGCGGTCTGCCAGTAAATCGCGTGTGTGTCTTTTAGTTTCGGTAACAGGAACGAGACGCCCCAGGTCCAGAAGCCGTCGTCACGGAGGAAGAGCGCATCAAGCGAGGACTGCTGCGGATTGGCCACCAAGAGCACAGTGTGGTGGATGAAGAACAAACAACTGTAGGCATTGGAAAGTGGAGGCTGGCAAAATGAATAAGTCCTTTGGAAGCGCGTTTCGAGTATAGGATCTTGCTCACCGTGAGGCTCTTTCCCGACGTCCAGTCGAAGACGTGCAGCGCGTCAAGCTTCGGGGGCACAGCTTCCAGGTCTGGAGGGAATGCCAGAGCAACGACGAGCGTCATGTCGGAGACTTTGACGCAGACGCTCGGCACACCATATGCCCTAAGACAGCGCAAGACGACCAGCGGCTCCGGATTCAACGGATGGAGCGAGTAGTCGGACAGTCGGAGGAACTGGAATGCCAAGATTTGCTGGTCTGCACCATCCAACGAACTGCACGATTTTCAGTACTGTTTGTACGCATGAACCCAGAGACACTGACAAAGTAAGCAGAACCAACAAATCCCAGTCACCAACGATGACAAAATCGAGAATGGGCTTCGGCAGGTCGACGGTACGCCAAAGCGGCACATCCTCGCCGAGGGGCCAGCACGGATGAGCTGCAGCCCATGGCAGAGTCCGTTGTCCAGCACCAACGGCGCATCGCTCGTCGCATAGCCAAAGTAGTCGTTCACAACCTCGTACACCCGGTGACTATCCGGCTCCGCTTTCGTCCCGATGCGCCACCTTTTAGATGGGGTGAACGTGTTCTGGCGCTCTACCCTTGCACGCAGAGCGGCTCGCCGGTCAAAAACAGGACGCCGCGACGCTTCGTGTGCGGAGTTTTCGAGGACGCCCGCGCCCGCTTGCTCGAACCGGAAGATAAGCGCCGGAGTCGTCAATATGAGTTTGGCCAGAGTGCGGTTGTTTGTCTCCAGGCAGCAGACTAGATCGCGGAGGGACAGTTGGAGAAGACAGGAGACGACGATTTCGGTCGGAAGGGCGAGGAAATGGACTGGCATGGTGGTGGTCGAGGTTCAAGAGATTGAGCCTCACGTGGGCGGTTTTTCGACCTCAAGAACGTGTACATATGGCAATTCGGATTATTCTAGTAGAGGATACGAGCGTGAATCTCGACCAATGTACACATTTCTACATTAGGTGCGGTCAGAGTAGTCCGAAATGTGTCCGAAATGCGTGTCCGAACGACCTTCCGAAAACCTGACATTTCGGATGATTTTCTGCTTCCAGGTCTGACCGGACCCGGAAATGTTGTGGAAACCGCGTGTCCGAAATCCATGTATGACCTAGCACTTAGGTTATGCCCCGCCCTCCGTCGCCTCCGCTACCAACGCCGGCGCCGGCGCACCAATGTTCCACAACCTCGCGGGCAGGGCAGGAGAGGGATGTGCTGTGCACGAGAGCCAGAGCGGCGGCATTGAGATGTCTTGGTCGCGCGAAGTCAGTTGGCCGGCACCGCGAGTCACTCGGCGACGGGGGCGCATCAGGCGCGCATGAAGCGCATCGCGGTATCGACCGAGAAAGGACGAGATCGGTGAGGGAGGAATTCCGGATTGTCCGAAACCGTGTATTAGCGACTCCTGGAGTCGGTATGCACATCCGAAATCCTGACGCGTCCTGAAAGTCGCCATCACACGAATTTCGGACATCGCGTTCGGATGCCATTTCAGACATGTCTGACCGCACCTATTACAGCGAAGCCAGGACAATGCCTTGAAGTAAACATGAGACGATGTTCGAGAGATAACACCAAAGGTCCACGGTGGCGGCATGTACATGGTCCGAACAAGTCACCACAAGCGCTGTCAAAGAGACATACGGCAAGTGGAAACAAGGGAAGTGTGGCCAAAGCCGATAGTGAAAGTATCGACGATAGCGACGGCGAAGAACAGCAAATCCGAGCATGTCTGGTGACGGGAGAGTAGAGGAACGAGGTGGGTAGTAGCCGAAGAGAATAGCAACGGGAAGGGGTAGCACAACGAAGGGAATGCGGCATCCCCGTGACACGTGACCAGATAGCAAGGTAAGCGAAGACGAATGGTACAAGTGGAGACGAAGGAAAGAGAAAAGGAGATGATAAAAGCAATGGTACCACTCCCTTGCGTCACCTCTTGAAGATACAAAGCCGCGTTGGTCGATCCCTGCCCGGCCAGTCTCCGCAGGCTACCCGGCTCCCTCCCCAAGCCAGCCTGAGCGGACGTGACCGCGATGTCCGCGCGCATTTTGCCAACGACAGCGGCGCAGGAAACCGAGGACGCAACCGCCGCGCTGGTTATGGGTTGTCCGTCCCTTTTCCCCATCCGCCACCCAAAAAAAAACATCGATCGTCGCAGCAGCACACCATTGGATGGTGTGACGCCCAGCGGGGTTCGTGTCGTGTCATCGGTCCCGACTCGTCGCGGTGCTGAAGAGCAGCTCCGAGTCTTGGCGGCGTCCAACAACGGTCTCTCCTTCCTGTCCCGGCAACGTCGGCGACGATTTCTCATCGACGTGAACGTCTGCGGCGCCGTAAGAAACCGCCGGCCACATCTAGCATGCCGTCCGTCACCAAAACCACCGCGACGGTCGTGTTGGTGGATTCGACTTGTACCACGGACGGAACGGACGGGGTTTCCGGTTTCCGGTTCCTGACCACTGGCAGCAGTAGCCACGAAGACAACGAGGACGGAGATCGCAGCCAGGTTTGCGCATGAGGACGAGGTCCATGGCCACTCGGCACTCGCCCCGCGTCGAAGCCGCTGGCCAGGAGCGCCTTGTGCAGTACGCGGATTTGGTACTCGTGCTCGTGGAGGGTTGGTCGGCCCGCGCTTCGTCGTAGGATGCCGCTCTGCGACGCGGATTGCGGATGCTAGGCTTTGCGGCCATCCTCTCGGGTTCTGCAGTTGCAGCACCGCGAGGTATTGAGCATCGACCCGTGAATGTGCAGACGCTGAGGGTTGTCCGGTCGACCAATGGGTGGATTTGCGCGGGTCGACCACTACTGCGAACCTGCAGCAACGACGCCTGCACCATGATCTTCGCGCAGGGAGGTGGGCGGGCATGGTGGGAGGAAGGGCGAAGGAAAGGCGAAGGTTGTAGCTGCGCAGGACGAGTGAGTGAGTGAGTGTTTGGGCGTTGTTTCCCGACCACGCACCTCTACAACACCGACGGCGGGTGCAACGGCCAACGGGCACCGACAAGTCTGGCAGGCGACAGTGCTGTAGTGCTGTTCCAGAAACGGGCGTTTGGTCTGTGCTGGATGGTCGCGGGTCATGATCCGCCCTCGTCGTCCACCAAGCAGAAGTCTCTGTGCTAAGCGTGTTCTTGCAGAGTTGGTTTGTGCTGCATGGGAATGTTAGCATCCGATTTCGCCTTGGAACGTGCGAACAGACCCGGGAGGATGTTGCTCTTAGAGGTTGATGAGGAAGAATGGGAGAGAGAGAAGAACTGGTCCTGCAGTTCCGCGATGCAAATGAGTGTCTTTACGAATCATTTTGCGGAGGACCCACGTACCTCCGGGCGCCGAATCGTTTACTCTTTCGCAGACGTAGTTCGTGGACCAGACCAGTCGCGCGTGAGGGCTAGCGCTTCGCTCGTGCCCAAACACTCTCCAGAGTCCTATGTACTGAACGAGCCCACAGAGGCTCGGCACTGACGAGTATTTATGAGCATCTGTCGCGCGACGCCGAAACGAAATCGTAAACGCACCGTCCTCCGCGCATATCTGTCTCTGAGTCGGTGGGGCCGGTGCCCGACGTGTTTAGACGATCTCATGTGCGCTCCACGGGGGAGTTGCGCGAAGGGCGTATCGTTTTGGAGAAGGTGGTGGTGGCAGGAGACAAACGCGAGCAATACCAACCTCGCCTAAAACGGTTAGTCGCACGTGACTCGGCCCGACAGCTTCCTCATCGCGCCTCCATGAACCCATTCTCCACCCTCCCAACCGAAATCACCCACCTCATCGTCTCCTCCGTCCCGCACACATCCCTCCACTCACTCTCCCTCACCAGCCCGCACTTCACCGAACTCTGCCAACGCCGCCTCTTCTCCGCTCTAAAGCTCGAAGCGCGCCTCGCCGCAAACCAACACGAAGGGATCTGGGCCTCCTACCGCGGCGCCGCAGCGCACTTCTCCGCCCATCCGCGCCTCGCAACCTACATCACGCACCTAAAGATCTACCTGCGAAAGCCATGGAAGCCATATCCATGGTCCAATGTCGGCGAGGGCGACCTAGCCGCGCTGGAGTCGGTCTTCGATCTACTGGAGCGCCTCGACGTCTCCGTCCGGCGCCTCAAGATCCGCGTCCCATCCCGCGCGGAGGACTGGGAGGACTGGATGCTCACGGCCGTTCGGCGCATGATATCGCATGCACTGCGAAACCCCACCGGCCGCCATATGCATCTCTCGGTCAAGGCGATCGACAACATTCCTGTCGATGACGTATACCGGGCATTGTGGGCTAGCCATTCGCTTGCGCTGCAGGACTTGTACGTCAGCGAGCCGGGGCAACACCCTCCTTTGGAGCCGCCCGCCGCGGATGAGCAACTCACTGGAGGACCTGCTCTGAGGAGGCTGAAGATCTTCGGCACGAACTACCTCTATGATTTGCTCCTCCAACCTGGGTTGAGAAGATACACAAACTCAGTCACTACGCTCTCCATCGACGGGTTTGGTCCTCCACTCGTCGGGATCACACTGGACGACCGCATCGAGCCTCCCCTCGCTCCTCACTACAACACACTCTCCCCACACTTCGCGGAGCTGGACGCGGCGCTCCTGCCCTACTGCACCTCGACCGCCGTCAGCGTTGTGCAATTCGGGGTGCAACACCACCTGTTCTACGAGCCCGAAACGCCGGAAGAGCGCAAGCTCGATTCGGAGGCGCATTATGCGGCGTTTAGCGATGCGCTGGGCGGCGCCGCGGGGCTGGCGAGGGCGTTTGCGGTGGGGTTGAAGTTGGTTCGGTGGGACGATACTCATGAGATTTAGCGTAGATCAGAGCATTCGTCAGCGACGTGACCCCCGGGTGATCCGGCGGGTGTCCCGGATAGGGGCATTTCGGGATGTTTTGGGTTGGGGAGTCTACTCGAGGAAGGTATACATGGTGTTACAGTAGAAATTGGGTATCGTCCCACCGCTGATGTAGCTGTGGACATCTCCAATCGTTGGAATGTTCAATGACTGGAATGCCGCTGCTAGTCATTCGGAACGCCGGTTTGCCTCGAAGATACCGACGAAGTAAACTGAGGAGTAAAGTTCATTGAGGCTTCGAATATAGTTAAGGGTTGCCGCCTCTCAACAAGGCTAAAGTAAGCCTGAGATGCAAGCCGAATGCAAAATCCGAACTTCGAGCAGGCACTGGCAGGCGACTCCACCCTGGGCCTCGGGAACAAGTTTCCAGAAGTCCACCGCTTGAATCTCTCCAGAAGGGACCCAGGATTGACCGAAACAAACAACCGAGTCACCCAACGCGTCCCAAGCTCCGAGCTTAGACTGCACCGGCACGCTTAGACGCCGAATTCCAGCGCCGGTGGCCACCCGCAGCGACTCGGACGAACAAGGCGAATAATGGGGACCCTCGCCACGATTTGGTACTTTGTTTTGATCCCACCTCGGCAGTGATCAGGCTGACCGTTTAGCGGTCCATGGTATATAAGGTGCGAATCCTCGTCACAACAGACCACACTGCGATTTCTCCCTCTGCCTCTGCCTCTACCGAGCTGTGCTCGAGCATTATCCCGCACTTTCCCCTCTAATCCAACCAACCAACGAACCACCCCAACGAACACCACCAACGAACATCATGGCCCACTTCCACTTCCAGAACATCCCCTCGTCGATGCCACAGCACCAGCACCCCACCCGCGGCTTGGGCCACGACGAGGTCAACGTCGAACGCTTCTCCTACGACGCGTACACGCAGCGCATACAGGCCAGCGTCAGTTCGGAGAGGTGCGTTATCCGTTCTTCGTTTCGTTGCCATTGTTGTTGATTCGTTTTGTTTTGCAGGAGCACCGCCCGGGGCTGGGAGCAGCCCTCCGCCTCGCCATACAGCTACAAACCCCAACGGTACCTCCCCCCGTCGGCGAACGACCCACTCCCGCACCTGCCGCCTTCCAACTACCCCCTGCGGCGCGTCTCCGAGTCGTGGCAGACCGCGGATGTGTTCACGTACCCGCCGCCTCTTCCTCCCCAATCCCACCACCAGCACGAACACGAAGACGAAGGCGTCCCGACGACGAACGGTGCCACTGCCGCTGGTCACGTGCGCACTGGGATGGGGATGACCATCGCGGGCTTGCTCTTCGCTGCCCAGTTCGTCCCAGCCTCGTCACCCGACGACAGCGGCAGCCCCGTCTCGAGCACCGCGACGGTGTTGCCTAGCCCGGCTACCACGTCGAGCACGCTTTGGAGTCGCGAGACGGACAAGCAGTCCGAGTCCAAGCACTCGTCGTGCGCTTCGCTCTCCGCGTCTCCGCTTCCTTGCTTCGACATGACGGATGACGATTCGGACACGGAGACGGAGACGGACACGGAGACGGAGAGCATGAGCATGAGGTGGTCGTCGCCTGAGCCCTTCCGCTTTGGGTCGGGGACGAACGGTTCGGGCTTGGGTTCCGTAGCTGGATCCGGGCCAAGCACGGCTCCGCGTCGTCCAGCCGCTGCTGCAGCGACCGCGAAGACCCGCGCCCGCAAAACCGCTCCAACCGCCACGCGTCGCGCGACCAAGCAAGGCAAAGCCAAGGCCGCCGCCGCCTCCTCCAAGCGCAAGGCCGCGGCCAAGAAGGTCCACAACCCGCAGCCGGGCCGCACCAAGAAAAGCGCACGCACCCAAGCGGAGCGCATCCACGACCTGCAGGTGAACCCCTTCGTGAAGCAGTTCGGCGCGCACCACGTCATCTGCAACGCGTGCGGCAAGCGCAAGGTCATCGACTCCCGCCCGCGTAACCGGTTTTATCCCTGGAGCTTCGAGAAGCATGTGCGGGGCTGCAAGAGTATTCCGGAGGCGCAGCGCAGGGCGCCGATCGTCCCGTTGCTGGGACGCGAGTGGGCGCGTGTCACGGTCGGCGGCGAGGATGGCTCGGAGACGGAGACGTATGTTTTGGTGGTGGATGGTGTCGCGCAGACGGTGGTGTAAGGATCGGTGGTTTTCTGGGGGTTTTTCTTCAGCATGACGAACGCGCGGGCGCGTAAACGACTCACTCACCCACTCTCGACTCGCTCTCTCTCTCTTTCCCGTTACCACACTCGTTCACTGTATCTCCGCACCACTCTCTGTATCTCCCGTGTAGCCCTAGCTTCTGTATCGCAATATCAGTCACTCCTTCTATATCCTTTGTCCACACTCACCTCGGCACATTTCTCTGAGTCTTGCATGCAGCATGGCGAAGGTGGTTGCAGAGGTTCTCGCCAAGCTTCGTCGGTCAGAAGCACCGGACATCCGTCGGGATGGCGGTCAAGCGCAAGCCGAGAGGATCACGTGAACCCATCCGAACCTGTCCTCTCCAGCCATGTCGACCCTCGTCGGCTGGCTTCTCAACCGCACATCCACACCTCCCCATCCCCAATCCGCCGGCGTCTTCCGACTACTCTCACTCCCAGACGAACTCGTCCGCTCCATCCTCTCCTTCGCAAATTCACCGTCGCTGCACCAAACGGCAGCCGTCTCGCGTCTGTGCTTCGAGCTGGCTACAGACACACTCCTGCGACGATACGGGATCGCGTTTGACGACTCGGAGGGAGGTATGGCGTGCAAGACCAGTGAAGCACTGTGTGCCCTCCGGCTTGCGTTGGCTCTTCCGTCGGCCTCCCAATGGCAACGGCGACAACAACCGAAAACCCTCGACTACACACCCACGAGCGAGATGGCCACAAGCCACGACGTGAAGCGTATCGAACGCGTCCTGCGGCACTTCGGCCGCAACCTGCGCCGCGTCTCCCTGGACTTCAGGACCGACATCCTCGCACGACCTCTGGGCTGGCGCATGAGCATCGTCGTTCCCGAGCTGCTGCACGCGCTCTGCATGCACTCCCGCTATGCAGCTTTCATAGTCAACGACGGCGTCGCCACCTACCCCGTCGACCGACTGCGTCTGTGGAACCCACACGAGCAGGAGGCGTACGCGGTACGGAAACTGCACGACGGAGGTCAGATGCATGAGGTCCCGACGATCCGCGCCATAACCACCCTGCAGGCGATCTACCCCGCATCCCCTTCGTCTTCGTCTGCGTCTTCGCCACACCCACACAGCCCGTGGACCGTCATCCTCGTCAACGCACCCACCATAACATCCCTCACTCTCCGCCTCCCACTCAAACAACACGAATGGGAGTGCATCCTATCGGAGCTCATGCTCCCGAACCTGCGCGTCATCGAGGTGCTGGAGACCGTGGCGATCGCCCCGTCGACGGTGGTCGGGTTCCTCAATCGGCACAGGCTCGAGGCGATCACTTACCTCCCGTATGCATCCGAGGCGCCGGCGTCGCACAAGGAGGACGACGCCGGCACAGTCCCGAGCCGTCGGACACAAGTGCTGGTACAACCTGCGCTGGAACGTCTCCGCGCCCGAGCCCACTTCGTCGACTTCGCTTTATCCCACTGGCACGACCCGGACGAGCAACAGTTGCAGCATTCCGCGGCTTGCTTCCCGAACCTCAAACACGTCGAGCTCTGGCCCAGCTCACAGGCGGTCACGTGCGTCCCTGCCCATTCCGAGTTCGCGGCGGCGGCGGCATTACGCGTCCTCAGTTCAAGCGCGCCGTCGATCACAAGCCTCACGCTGCACTCCTTCGACGCGTATTCGATCCATCTTCCCTGTACGGACTCGAATAACGAGCAATGGCCGCGGATGCCAGTGGTCTTCCCGCACGTCCGCTCCTTGACCCTCACCAACCTCAAGTGCGGATCCGGCTCGCACTCGCACTCAAACTCGAACGTAGAGGAAGCAAGGACGACGACGCTGGCGAAGCTCCTCGAGACATCCTTTCCCGCTCTTCGCAGACTGGTGGTTACCTTCCGCCACTCAGGCTGGCAGTCCGGGACCGCTTCAGTTTCGGAGTCGAGCTCGAGTTGGACGAAGGCGTTTGCAGCGGTGGTCGTGGAGTCGGAATAATGCAAGGAGACGCGACGTGCGAGTGCAGGAAGGGAACTCGAGTGAGGAAACGAACCCGAGTCTGAGTCTGAGCCCGAAAGACTGGGTGCGCATACTCGCTGCGCGGAATCCGCAGATCGTGGAGTATGTGGTGGATGGCGAGATCGTGCAGGGTTAGCTGCTCCCGCTTCTGGCTTCTGGTTTCGTTGTTTTTGCTTTGCTTATTGTACAAACCTTTATAGACAGATACTTTACAGACGGATACTTTCCAGACAGATAATCGTTTGCCAGTGTAGATTCCTCGTTAGTGCCCATACTATATGTGCTCTTAGCTCTAGTACTATCTTGCTTTACTTACAGTCGTACAGACACTACAGTTATTTCACTACAGTCCTCAATATCAATGCCCATACGTACTCCTCAACCTCTCCTGTATATACTCCCCCGCCGTGATCACCTCGTACTTCGCTGGCCTTTCGGGCGACACGCAGCTCGGGATGGGCTAGCGGCGTCCGTCAGGCGCCTATGACACACGGAAGAGGAAGAAGTACCTCCAAACGAACATCATAATCCGTGCCGAAGAACAGCGGGATGGAGTATCGCTCGACGCCGCTGCGGTTGATGGCGCGGTGGATTGTGGAGGTGAAGTAGTCGTCTGCGGGGCGCGTCAATATCTCGTCGGTCTTGGACGATACAGTACAGGGAGATACGCACTCGTCCATCGAGCAAGTTCGTCGCCCAAACTACCATTTATAAGCACCGTCAGTCCTCAGAAGGCGCGCGACGCAAGAAAGAACGAGGGAAGGAAGGCAGGCAAGCCAAAAACGCACTTGATAACCAACGTCCCCTCGATCGGCGGCGCGTCGATCCACTGCTTGGCGGGGTTGAGCACCTGCAGGGCTTGGATGCCTGGTTGTTGGTAGAGGATGGTGAAACATTCCCAGCTGTGCGTTGCCTCGCGTTGAGCACATACGAGAGAAACACGAAGAAGAAGAACGAAGAAGAAAACGCACTCGGTATGAGCCCCGATCCCGATGACACGATCGTCGACTTCCCCGGATTGCGGTGGATAGTGCAGGAGGCGCATGAGCGCTGCGGAGTGTTTCGTCTGCACATGTGTTGGGCTCGGAATAGGGAAAGGGACGACTAGGGAGGAACCTTATCCGCGAAGAAGTCCTCTGGGAGATCGAGAGCGAGTGCGAAGAGCGGGAAGAGTTGGCGGCCGAGGCGGAGCGCATGGTGGCTGCACGCACGAGACGGTCGATTAGCATACGCAGGGCCATAAGCAAGAGGAACTCACTAGTATTCAAGCGCCGCCACGCGAAAGTCCGGCATCGAGGCAGGCCAGACGTTCGGAGCGGACATGACGCCGTCCAATTCCGAGTCTGCGTGTTCTGCATGCTCTCCAACCCGCTCCTCGACGAGCTCGTACCCGAATTCAAACCCCTCCTGAAGGTCCCCAGCGCCGTTCGGGTCGTTGTTCCCGGAGAGGATCGGGCTGTAGCCTTTGAAGTTTGGCGACTTCTTGTTCTCTATCTGTGCAGGTCGAAGCTTGAGATGGTGGAGCTAATCGAGGACGGAATCGGGTGCGTACCGCAAGTTTATCGTCCAAAGGGAGGTCGAAAAAGTCCCGCATTGCGTCGAGGGTGCGCTCGAAGACGGTTTGCGGGATTCCGTGGTTCTTCACTGTACAATACTCGTTGGGGAACGGATAGATGCACGAGGAGAGCGCACCGTAGAAGAACCCGACGTCCGTACACGCGTTTTTAACCTCTGCGACCAGCGCGCGTCGGATCGCTGAGTCAGTGCTCGCGATATTCGTTAAATCGCTGGAGAAGCGTGAGCGGAGGGTCCCGAGTTCAAAGTAGGGCCTGCTTGCGTGCATTATTGGGATCTCCTTGAACGCGTTTGCCATGACCGCGATGGACGATGTGGTGGTTGCGCACAGACCATGCCACGCCTTGACATGACGGAACAAGCATTGACATCCCGGAACAATTGGGATCGTATGGTGCGATGGCCCTTTCCTCCGGACTTCATGTCGAGGTTTTGCTGGCCTTTCTTGGCCCAGCTTTTCCCTGGCCCCCACGGCCTAAAACCTTCTTCGCGCCCTTCAATCACTGGGCAAATCTTCGCCCTACTCGTCCCTGGCGTCGCTTATAGATTCCAGCGACGGCTCGACAGACTGGGACTCTGGGAGCCCTTGTCCATCAGACGTTACGTCCGCCCTCGTCGTAGTCGTAGCCTGTCGCCAGCTCGTGATTGTGCCAAGATTGTGCCAGGGCCAGTGCTATAATGGACTCGGGCGCGGTACCTGCCCGTACATGTCACCGCGCTCAGCGGAGGCGGAAAGGCGGAAGCCCAAGGGCATGTGGCGCTACTTATAATTCAGCAGATAAGATTGGCTGTGAAGATAACTTGAAGATTCGACTGGCAGGGCAAGGTTCAGGTACTCACTTGCACTTGCAGTTCATGAAATCAGGTGTGTTCCTTCGATGCTGCCGCGCGCCATCTTCAATAATTCAATTTTCTGCGCTTCTCGAGCTTCAGGACGCGGCACTCGTCCACAGCCGAGCGGAGAGTTCTTCCTCCCGCCCGCCGCCGACTCGGACCCGATATGGCGGACCTCGACGGCGCGTCGCATTCCGAAAGAAGATGAGAGACGATGGATCGTCATCTCATCCTTGCTGAGCAAGTGGGGGACATTCCGAGTCGGAGTTCGGAGGCTCTTAGGCTCTATTCCTCAAGGCATTCCGCGGACCGCGGTAGGTAAGTACGCTGACTGCCTCTGAATATCACTGACGCCGCATCAACGACGAGATTGAATAGTCTCCAACGCAGGTATGGTCGTGTAATTCTTAGATTGATGGAAGTTGGACCACTTTGTTCTGATCCATCCTTACAGTCAGGATGCGAGACAGCGGCCAGGCGACCCTTCAATGCCAAATGGTGCAAAACTGGAATCGTGTGCAAGTGGTTTATGTTCTGGATCCACGCGTGCTGCTGTCCCTCGAGCATTTGATTCCATCCCAACTTCATAATCAGCGGACCCAAAATCATCGGACCATCGGCATCGGAATATATACGAACACAGCGATCGTCAAGAATAGTTGAATGGGATCGTCAATCACGGCGTTCCGTAGCCGCCGTTTGGGCGGCTGCCGCAGAGCGGTGTATCCTGGTAGGGCGCGTTCTCGAGAGGGGCCAAGTCCTTGGCATGAAGCTTGGCTTCACCTTAGACTTCATCTCCGTGAAACAACGTTCGTTTCCCATCTATCTTTCCCAGACCTTCAAGACCGCGACCGCCGCACTGGCATCACCTGGAACTTGCCTGGAACAGCATCAAGGCTTTCATCCGAATCAAGAGAGCTCCACCGCGTCCGCGTCCGTTCCGCCGCCGTCCGCGAGCGCGAGAAAATGCGGCTCGGAGGATCGGCGCGGCGGTAAGTATCTGAACTTCTGGACAGGTCGACGTACGTTGAGCGCCGACGGCACGAAGTGTGGGCGCGAGGCAGTGGGCTGCCGTGGAGTTGAAGATCAGATTCATGGCTACAGCAAGTACTTGATTTTCCTTCGATCTTCGTACAGAAACAAGAAACAGGTTAATGCGTAGATATGCAGATAATTCTACGTTGAAACAAGTTGAGGAGCATGTGCGTTTAGCCTCCGGTAGACTCAGCAATGTACAACGGCCGTCTGCTCCGTCGCAGTCAGCAACGCGTTGAAGCCAAGAAAACGAACAGGGCCTGGCGCGGCGGCCGGGGCTCCAACTGCCAACTTGACCACCGACGGACGGGCGCACAAAGTAGCGCATGGTGCGACGACAAATCAAGGCACAGTAGCTGCCAATGGCTCGGCGCGAATGTGTTTCGTGCGGGGCTTGACCTTGTTTCTCTTCAAGCTGAGCGGCCGCTCCTTTCCCCGCAAGCGCTGATACACACCACACGCGTTGCAAACCTGCCGCCCCTCCTTGTTACGCCTCCACACGCTCGTCTGGCGCGTATTGCAGTGACTGCACCGTGGGCCGGTATACTCGGAGTCGGGGATTCGATTAATCTCGTCGTCCGAGTCATCGCGGTCGGCGTCGATGAGCGCTTGCGGGCGCAATTTGTTTCGTTGTTGGAGGTAGAGCCCGCACGCGTTGCAGAGAGGTCGTTGGGTGACGGGTTCGCGACGCCATAGAGGTGTGCTCGTTGCGTGGCAGTGGAAGCACTCCTTCTTGGCGGCCGTGCCGTCAGCAGCCTGAGCTCGAGCGGTAGGTGCGCGCGTTTTATGCCTCCCTGCCGGCAGAGGGGCTGGTGCGGAGATGGGGCTTGCCTCGCCGGCGGTGGACTGGAGGGGGAGCAGGAAGCACGCTGGCGATGTAGATCCAGGGGAGGTTGTCGCAGAGGAGGAAGCATACGACGCCTCGTGGAACAAGGACGCGTTGCCGAAAGTGCTCCAGTCCGACGCAGTCACACTGGGAAACAATGCCCAGTCATCTGCGCCAGGCCCAAACGCGTCGCTAGTGAAAGATTCGAGTGGGATGAGGCTGTTGAGGTCGATGCTGGGCCCCGAGCTTGGCGAATATGCTATGCCAGCGACCGGCGGTGTAGCGGGTGAAAGGGACAACGAGAGCGGCGAGGCGCTCGCGCTGCTTGCGGCAGATTGCTGATAGGATGTACAAGGGTACGAGGCTGACGATGGCTCGCCGCTACTCGAGGGAGACGCTTCTGGATGTGGGCGTCAGCTACGAACGGGTTGCTTCGAGAAGCTTCTTTGGAGAGGCTTACCATCGTCACAGTTCCTACTCCAGTAGTGCCGCGGAATCGTCAAAGGTAGTCCAAAGGTTGCAGCCAGGGATGACGCAGTGACTTGCATGCGTCGAGGAGGCTCTTCTCGGTCGACGAGCGCTGGAAGTGGGGCAAAAAGGGTTTGGAGAGACATTGCCGTATGGATGGCGCTGAGTCGAAAGGTGAGAGGAACCCCACGGTCCACTTGTTATATATCGCGCCCATTTGTGTGCCATGAGCGGGCCGAATGGGGCAGAGAACGGAGGTAGACCGAGGGCAAGATCGATGAGATCCAGCAAGACTGACAGCCGTGGAAAAATTCTGCACCAAGGCCTTCCGACAAGACGGTCCGAAAAAAGGCCTATTTCGGATCACATCCGGCTTACACAACGTCCATCCGTCGCCAGGAAACGTGCTGATATTTGGCAGTAAAAGATTCTTCATCAAGCTGCGACGCGAGCGCGGGATGGAATTTCCCGTCTCTCCAAAAGCGCGATGGCGCCAGGTCCCGTTCAAGGTCTGAGCTTGACAGAGAAGCCGTCCAACGGTCCAAGTAACAGCCTTCTGGTGATTGGGAAACTGAATTTGCGGGGAAAATAATGGACAGGGAAGGGATTCACTCTCCGAAATGAATTACTAGTATCAAGTCGGCTCGGCCGCTACAGTTTCAACTTTCACCCACGGCGATTGTCGCTTAGCAATTTTCGGCTTCTGTTCTCCAGGCAACAAAGATACAAGCATTGAAGCAAGGACCTTCGGGTTCCAAGGTACTTACAACGCGTCCTGATGAAATCTGCGCGTGTTCCTCTGTCACATTTCGAAAATTCGAACAAAACTACACACCTTCTTTGCTTCGACTTATTCCCCGAAACACGCGCTCCGCCTCCGCCGCCATCCGCCGACCCACCGACCCACCGACGGCTATCGCGCCCGGGCCGCCCATCGGATGATGTAGCGCGCCGGATTATCGTATCTCGAGCCTAACTCGAAGCGGTCAACTATGCACACGGGTTTTCCCCCAGCGAATCGTGTATTCATAATCGCCAGTAAGCGTTGCTTAAACATGGTTTTAGATAGATTTTCCCCAGCCCTCGAAATTTACAGCTCCGCGTCGTTTTGATATTCGGCCCGACACTGTATTTCAAGGAAGGTATTCCTGGCGTGGATGTTTGAAGCGGAGTTTAAAATTTCCGACAGCAACGAACATGCTGCTGCTCGTTTTGATCGTCAGTGAATATCCTGATCAGAGGTCACTTTCTATATCAGTGATAGATGGGAGTGTTGGTCACCAAAAAAAACCTAGCTGGATAAATGACGGTACAGGGGACACGACAGAAGGTGTAGGCTTGATGACAGCACGTAGCGAAGCAGCTCTCTTGGTTTTGTCTGCAGCATAAGTATTCTGTATTTGTACATCAGCATCATTCATCACAAATTTTCAGTTCAATCAAATGCAGCAACGAGAAAAAAAAAATATAGCCTGTATCCTTGTTAAAAATTCAAGTGTTCTATGATGACCATGGATAAAATTGCTTGAGATGTACTAGGCCAGGCAGTCTCATGGTACAACCTATTAAAAGTGACTAGTTTTCTATCTCCTGGGGAGAGACGGGACTACGAATGCATTGCTTCTTGTTCTGATTTTCTCACTTGCGAGAGTTCATTATGCCAGGAACAGAGTCATGAACGACGGACATAGCATTCCGTCACCAGCCCCACAGTAGCACCAGCACCAGCGCCGTCTTCGGAAGCAGCTGACACAGTAGCAACTGCAGTGGCTGAAGAGCGCAAATCAGTGTGGGATCGCCGCCGCCAAAATTGCAACTTTCCGCTAAGGTCGGGTTCTGGGAAGAGGTTGTGGAAACGGCGACCCAAGCGGCGACCAGCTAATCTGGAACCATTCTTGGCGCTCGGAGGAAGTATTGTACATACAGTACTACTTGATCATGCCGGTCCTTTCCGGATCTGATGCAGGCAATGCCGATGATAGCTCCGACGGCCGATCGGTCCGCGGCGTCAAGCAGGCCCGTGATTACGCGGATCCGCCTACCCGCTCTATCTGGGACACTGATGTCATGGTATAATTCGGGATCGGCGGCGCGGGAGCTCTCCGCTAGCGCTCCCGCCCGCCGTCAAGTCGAGTTGTTCCACGGGTCGCGACGGGTCACAAAGGTCGTTTCGGCGCCCGGAGTCTGAGCCCGAGTGGGAAGCGTACGCGTCTGTTGCATCATGATCATTCGAAGAAAACTGTCGAGTTTGCCCGAGTCAACCCGCGGCGGCCACCCGTGCCTGGCATTCGGAAGCAAAATCGCGTTGTTGCGCATCACTACTTCTGCAACGGGGCAACGCGACGAAAACACAAACTATGAGACCTTCAAGTTAACAGTGCCCCACTTCTACATGTCAATCTTGGCCATTTCCCGCTTCTTCATGCGCCTCAAACAGAGAGAGCCCGGCCATGCAGAATAAATTACTACCTTGTAGATGCTTGAATCTAGCGTCACGATCCGGAAACATTACTAACTTAAATGACATTAGGCACATTATTGCCTCTACGCTCCTCGGTATCAGATGGAAATCACACACAGTTTAGATCACGCATTTTGCTATCAAATGGCGCAATCGCGATGCCGACGCTATGTATTCGAAGCAGCCGCGGGGAAGCCAAATTTCGTGGACAAAGGCAGAGAAATGTGTCCTTGACGAAATATGGGGAAAGCACTTGCTTTCGAGTCTGGGAATGTCCTGAACACGGTTGACTCCGGGGCCGGCGGCAACGATCGGCGGGAAGTGGACACGGAGTTACTGCCGGTGCCTTCCCACCCCTATTTCTTGCGGCCAAGAAAGCCGGATGTCTTGCGGATGTCCGTCCCTCGCAAGCGATGGTCTCTCATCTGCGCATGCATGTCCGCCCAACTCATCGCGATCGGTGGATCAGCATCAAGGGGGTCGTGAAAGTTTACCCCGTCTCAGCCTGAGCTCGCAGGGTATTCCTTCCAACTTGTATGCGAGCCGTCAACGGCTATCAGCGGCGGGTGTGATTCATCAGTTTATCAGTTAGCGTGCCAGGTGAGCTTGCTCTCCGTCTCTGACCCTCAAACTTTCGGAATGCTGCAGCGCTGCGTGCAACGCCACCTCGACGTATCACCGAGAGATTTTATCCCTTCTCCCTTCCAACTCCCTTTCTTCCGCCCTCCTTCTGCACGTCGCCGACCAGACGAACCGAGCGGAGCCTGAGCGGGGAGGGCGGGGCTGATAACACCGACACCAGTGCTTCTTTTCCACCTGGCTCAATGGGGACAATGGGCCGGCGATTCTGCGGGCGACAAGAGACAGACAAGATATGGCATACGAGACGCGCTAAGATAGGCCATGGAGGATGGGCGAAGTCTCAGACGGGTCGGAGGGATGCCGTGTGTCCGCGTATTTAATAAAACAGGCAAGCGGGGGTTTTTTTTTTTTCGCAGAAACGGGAAGCGTTTCCTTGGAGTGGTGCCCAGTGGCGAAAAGCCAGCTCCGACACGGATGGATGACCGGAGCATTCGACTGGTCCTGAGTACGAGAAGGTCTGGCGGTCCCCGCCGAGCTCGGACTCGGCGGGCGGGGAACCCGAGTTTTCCTCGAGTGACGTGTGAAGTCGTCAAAAGTCTGATGCGCGTGCCATAAGCGCGGCACTCCTTGTCAACAACCACGATCTCGATGAATCTTGCCTGGGGAAACATGCGGCGTCAATCTTCCGAAACCCCGTATGAAGGAGGTGCCCTGCCACTTGGAGGATAAAAGGTCGGTCATTTTTGGCAGGATGTGGCCTCCCGCTCCCTCTCAGTAACTGGCACCATCGGCGCCGACATGTCCCTCCAGACTCTCTTCGCGCCTCTCCCGGCGCTAGTTGACCGGGATGAGCATCTCCCGCGTCTCTCAACGTCTTCGGCAACGGGCCGCCTTAGCTTGAATCTTGGTCTCCAACCGCCAGCGGGTTTGTCGCTGCCGTTGCAATCCCACTGGGAGGACGGTGTGTAGATTAAAACCTCCGGATGTTTTTCGCTGTGGCTTATGGACACTTGCAGATATTTTGTCGGCCTCACCATCCTCGTATGGACCATCGCCAACGAACAGTGATAGCGCATCCCCGTTGGCTTTGGAGGCTACCGCTACCTCTGCCGCAGTCGAGTTACCGCACATGGCGTTCGCATCCGCCAATTCGACCCCTCATATCGACTTGAACTCCCTCATATCGCTCGATTCTTTCGGCGTTGGCGACACCTTTTCCCCCGACATTGACGATTGGGTCTTATCGGGCCTCCCGTCCTTGCATTGGGCCGACTTCGCCGATGGCTCCTTCTTCCCATCCTCGCCATATCCATCATCCTCGGCAACCTCGTCAGGCTCCGCGTCTCCCTCTTCCTACTTCCTTTCTCCGACGCTAAGCGCTACCGAACCTATCGCCGCGTCTCACGCCCCTGCCCCCAGGCCTGCTCCCACTAGCCGACACAAGCCACGTCCCGCGTTCAATCCAGACGGCACAGTGGCCAAGAAAGAGTGCTTCCACTGCCACGCAACGAGCACTCCCCTCTGGCGCCGCGAGCCCGTTACCCAACGGCCTCTATGCAACGCATGCGGGCTCTACCTCCAACAACGCAACAAACTCCGCCCTCAGGCGCTTATCGACGCCGACAGGGACGACTCGGATGACGAGATCAACCGCATCCCCGATTCCGAGTACACAGGCCCACGGTGCAGTCACTGCAATACGCGCCAGACGAGCGTGTGGAGGCGCAATAAGGAAGGGCAGCAGGTGTGCAATGCCTGTGGAGTCTACCAACGCCTGCGCGGCAAGGAGCGGCCGCTCAGCTTGAAACGCAATAAAATCAAGCCCCGTACGAAGCACACCAAGCCCTAACTTGAAGTAAAACATAAGAGCTACTTCTCCCTTGCATCACGACCCGATTCATTACAGTACTTATCGGTTCAACTTCCCTTCCATTCGCATCCCCGTGTACCTGGTCGACTGTACTATCACTCACTATCCACCATCCTAGACGTAAAAAAAATGCCGACGCTGCCAGTGCCTCTTTTCTAGATCTAGCTGTATGTACTACATGTATTTTTACTACGCCCTACATATGTTACTGTACCGCCCGTCCGTACCCTCCCTTCGCACCTAGTTACCGCACCTACTACGATGTTATGTAAGATTTTTGGCACTTGAATTGGAACGTTCGCGGGCTAGGTGGAAGTCGTAATGAGGCGCCGATCAGACTCTAAGTCTCTAACCTAAACACAAACGCCGCGCATCCTTACTATCCGGGCCCGGCAATACAACCTGAACTGCTCAATCACTTGGCTCAACGCGCGCTCAGCGCTGGAACCTCTGCCAAGAACTCTTAGAGGTTACGCCATAACGCACTGAAGTCTCCTCCTCCGCCGACGATTCATAACGTCACTGGAGTCTCGTGGAGGTAGATAACGGACTCGGCACCGAGTCCGAGTGCATCCGGGAAGCGACGCGATACAACTTGAAGCAACCCTCGGGACTACTAGTAAGACGCGACTCATTAGAACTTAGCGGAATAAGGATTTTCTGCCGCTGCCGGCATGCCAGCCGACGGCTCGGTGTTGGCCGGGTGCCGGTCCGACTGGCCCGACCACCCGATGGAACGAGGGACCAACTCCGACCAAGCCATTTTGAACCAGGACTCGGACCCGAAACATGCCGAACTCAGCTCCGCTGACAGCCGAATGATCGACCGAATACCGCCGAGTCCGGCACCACGTTGCCGCGACAGCAAATCAGAACGTGGATGCCCGGAGTTCTTCCGGAGTCGACAAAGTGGACCCGTACCATTGGTCGTTGTCCAAAAATGGCGCCGAGCAGCTAGCTATAGCCGTTGACGGGCTTAATGAACTCGGGGTCCGGGTGCCTCCAATTGGCTCTCGGGTCGGGCTTCCGAATAGAGGGGAGCTTCGTGGAGTGCTGGCTGTTTAGCTCTGCTTCCGGAAGTCCTCCGGCTTTGAAAGTCCTTGGTCAAGTTACCGGATTCACGGGTGATTGTTCATACTCAAGCTGAAAACCGGAGAACTTCTCCTACTGGTGGGGCGCTACCGTGCTGTAAGGATGGAACGCTGCACTCCGCCGTACGTGTTGAGCCCACGTGTAGACCAACGACTGGAATCTCGATCCATCACGGAGAACGCCGTCTTCCCGCGCCATGACAGTTGGTGACGACTGAACATGAAGAAGCGCGGCAAGCAGCTTGGCAACATGCATGCAGCGGCCCGACCATTCAAGGCTGCGGAGTTTGCGGCTCAAGCTACCCGGGCCCACATCCTATCTCTATCTAGAGCCAAAAATAGTTCGACACTTTGCAAATCGTATCTGCATCATTGGCGGCAAGAGCGCATCAAAGTCCGGGGTAAGCACTGGCAGACAAGAAGGTGAGGCGTCTGAGACGTTCTCAGCAGGCTGTCAATTTCGTCTATATCGCGCGTCATGCCTTGCCTCTGCCAAAGTTGAGTATTCTGCCTGCTCCTTTCAATGGCTCCGAGCCTAGTAAGGCTTTCCCATCCATTCCGCCAGCCCCTGTCCGGGTTCCCCGGCGGATCAATTCATTAGTCATCACGAAAGAGTCGTCTGCTGGAATATCGTCCCGATTCAGCCAGCACCAAGAAAAGAACATAAAGTACAGTAGGAACCCACTCCGCGCCCCCTCCGAGTCAACGCTGCCCGGCCCGACCACCGACCTTCAACCTCGAACGCCACTTCTTGCCCGTCTCGTCAACCAAGTCGATCTCCAACTTGGTGAGCTGCTCCGCCCAGCGGACCCATTGGCTCTTCGCTATGTCGCGTCTGTGCATCATGCTATTAACTCAAGCACGAGAGAAGCAAAAACGAATAAGTAATAAACGCACTCGGTAGTCGGCCAGCGGAAACACTGGAAGACGAGTTCGTGCATGTTGGGCATCACCTCGCGCGGGTCGAAGGCGTCGAGGAAGTCGTCCCAGGAGCTGATGGCGCGTGCGGATTTGGTTCGATTGCTAGGAAGGAGGATTAGGATACGCGAGCAAAGCCTGAGAGCGGACTCGGAAGGGCGTACTACGGCCAGCTCGTACAGGCGATTTTAATCTGGACGAGCGAAGGCACGGCGGACTTGGCTTCAAAGACCGAATGCGACGGAGCGAGCGTGTTATCCTGCGACGAGATAAAACATTCAACAAACGCGTGGTGGCAAGCGGGAAGAGACCGTGTACTTACACCAGCGGGGACAATCGAGAAACAGGTCAAATTGGGGCACAGATCCAACGCGGAGAAGGAAGCCAAAACGGTGGCGGAGAGAGTGAGCTGCCTGAGCTTCTCGCCGTGTGCAGCGAGTAGTGTTTGGATGACTTCTTCGGTGGTGGTCTGTCCGTAGCCGGGTTTGCGGTCGAAAGTGACGTTGATATCGCGCAGAGACGGGAGCCTATAAGTAAACGAATTCTAGACGGCCGGATCCGACGACGGAAGGAAGGAAGGAAAGAAGGAACGCACTTGAAATAGGCAAACACGGAGACTAAGCTCTTCGTCGACCGCTCCAGATTGAGCAAGCGCAGGTTGGGCAGCGCCGTCGGGTTGACCTCCTTCTCCATGCTCTCCGGCGCAACCGACACGGAGACACGACCGGCGAGATGCAACGTTTCCAAACGCGAAAGCTGCATGAGAGCATCCAGAGAGACGGTGTCTCCGTTGTCGGGGATCTCAAATCCGATGTCCATAAAGAGATTGACCAGGGTAGCGCTGGTGGAGAGAATGACGGTGTTGAGGTACCCCGGATGGATAGATGATGCAGCGCTGTAGAAGTTGCGGATGGGATATTGCGGCGGTGGATTTGCACGGAGCATTTCGACGGCGGCGTCCTCGCTCCCGTAGGATAGGTTGACGGATTCGTAGAAATGAGGCAAGCCCGCACGCTGCGAAGGAGAGTAGTGCTTAGATACGAGGAACATACGCAGCTGGACGACTGTACTTACCAGGAACGTCTTGCAGACCAGAAGGTACCCGATCAAAGAGGCGGGTTTCCCGAACCATTTGTCGAACGTCGCCGCCCGTTCCTCGCAGTTCATGGCATGGCGAAGAACGCAGCTCCAGATCGCGTCCTGGACGGTGGGCGATGCGTGTTGCATGGGGAGGAAAAACGGGTTCAACGACGGGCCAGGCTCGACGATATCTGCCGCCACTGTTTCCCGCTTTTCAGATCTTCTGTGTCGTTAGACATCGGTGTGGCATCGAGGGAGTAAACGCGGCACACTCACGGGCGGAAGTGGAGGAGGGCATCGAGTTCAGAACTCTTGCTCGTATGGTATCGATGATATCGTTCTTCCGTCGAGTCCACGTGGATGGCTTTGAGCGGACATTTCGAGAAATGTTTGAAGGCTAAATAGACTTCGTATGAGTCCTTGACATAGAGGACTTCGAGGCGCTGGCAGGCGGCCAGCGCATCGACAATCTTTTGAGTGGCTTCAGGCCGGTAACTGAGCGGATAGTGGAAGTGCGTCTGCGACACAGTGACTCGTATGGAAAGCGGTACGACGAAGAAAGACAAACCAGGTTGGACCATTTGGGAATAATCTTCACGATGGTATCGACGAGATTAGCGCGAGCCTTGGTCTTTGGCGCGCGACCGTAGTCGGTGACATCGTGGACTATCAATGTCCTTGGATTAACAGACTTGAGGCCTTTGCAGAGCCCGTCCGTCGTGTCCGGCGACCAAATGATGAGAGAGAGGAACAGATCGGTGAGATTCGGCGCGGATTGGAGGATGGTCTGCATGGGCTGTCCAAACCCGCCCTCAACGCGAAGTTTCTTGATGAACCGACCCAAATCCTTGTTTTTCGCGAGGGCAGAGACAAGCGCGGTAGCTTGAGCTTTCGAGCGGAGGACTACGACGTGATACAACAAAGGAGTGGCGACGCGGAGCCAAGACTTGCAAACGACGAGATACGCGGAGGTGGATTCGGAATATTTGGCAAAGGTGGCGGTGGATGTTTGAGTGAAATGCTCGTCGCTGACGCGGAGGGCGGGAGAGAGAATTTCGGAAATGAGCTCGTCTGGGAGCGCGTTGTCCGCCATGGTCGACGCGTCAAGATGACAGTTGGGAGGAGGCGAGTGAGTGACGCGTCGCGTCTTGATTCGGCCGACGAGCCAACGACGAGCAGATTCTTTTCGTCGAGGGGATAGAAGAAAAAAACTCCTCGGCGGCGTTCCTGACCTCGGCTGCCTTCGAACCTGAAGAACAGTGTCTGGCTCTGCGGAGGGTGTTGATCAACAAGACCACACACAAGGACTTGTTTCCTGCTTCCATGCCACTCAGTGCAGTATGCTCAGTGCCAACTCCGGACCTAGATCGCCACTGCATAACACCCGAACTGCGACGACGACTGCAGACGGCCACCCACGCTGAGCCGGGGTCCCCTTGAGGTGCCCGCCCATACCTCAGCCTGCTCTGCTGGCTTACTCATTTATCCCTTAGCACAAGCCTCCGCGGCGTCGGCGTTGGTCACCGCTAGCGACCGTCGAACCTGGAACGACTGGAGCATGGTCCCAGTCGCCAGCCGAGAACGTTGGAGGGTCAGGCAGGTACGTACGGGGAAGAGCCCAACGTCGACTCTGACTGACTTTGACCCTCCAGCCACCACCCTGTCCGCCTTTCGAAATCCACAACACGCGCTTTCTACGCATCCATATTCCCCATTCATCGACGTCCGGCGGACTCGCGGCTACGCTGGCATTGGGCGAGCAAACTGCCGCAAAGCGAAACGCGCCGCAAAGCGAAACGCGCCGCAAAGCGAAACGCGCCGCAAAGGCTAGGAACCGCTTCGAAGGCTCTGGCAACGGGAACGCGAACCCAAGCTCGGCGAAGACTAGGGCACGGCCACTTCTGGGATGGGCAGTCCGTGGCGCAGGTGGACGACAAGAGTGTTGCAGGAGTCGTCCAACGTTGCATGTGCGTTTTCGCTTTCGCCGCGCATACTGGTGTTCTAATCGACGTTTAAACTAACACAGGAAAGTCACCCAACAAACAACCCCGTCGCCTCCCTCACTGCTCTCCGTGCCCGACGCGCCGCGACCCCTGCACACCCTGCTCGGAGCATGAAGTCGAGAGACTCCAGAGCGCTTTAGACGCAATCGACGGGGCGTCGGTGTTGGACGGCGACGGCGACGGAGACGGAGACGGGAGGTCGTTGAGGTTTCGGATCGTCGAGATGGTCCAGGAGGAGAGGGTCGTCGCAGGTTTTGGCTCGCCACGATGCCACTGCTATATCCGACTGGGGCGCAGAAGACGACACGCAAACGAAAGACGATACTGCGCTAAACGCGCCCGTAGCCGAGGTCGGTGTCGTGCTCGAGATGCTGGATGGCCAAGAAGGGGCAGACGGTCGGATGCGTGCTCTGGAGAACGCGGTCGAGATGCTCGTTGCGGAGCTGGAGGCGATTGAGGTTGGGAGAAGGGCCGAGCGGGAGAAGCAGCGACGACCTGCGGAAGAGCCACGATTGGCGGCGCCGACCACTGGACCAGTCGTCGACGTTTGCGTCAGAGCTGCGGAGCTCCGAGACGACGTGCCGACTACCGCGGAGGCCACAAACAAGCCACTGCCTACGAGGAACCACTGCGCTCGTGCTCATGCTCGACCCCACCACCCGTTCCCGGAGAAGAACATCGGGGTGTCGGCTGCGCCTTCAGAGCCGTCGTCGGTTTCGGCGCAGTCCGAGGCTATTAGCGCACCTCCGGCGACCGCTGCTGCTGTCGACCCTGCCAAGCCTCAAGTCGGTGCGGCAACAGCAGGGGGCCATCCGCCGATACCAACACTTCCTACTGCAGAACCTTCTGCAGCGCTCTCGTTGTCGCGGTCGCTTTCCCTCCACCATTTTCCCCGGGCCTTCTTCTGCACCATCTATCAGCACCACATCATTCGAGTCCTCTGCATGGTCTTCGACCACGGCAATCAGATCCTCGGTCCCCTTCTCCTCATCTTCGTTCGCGCCGCGCCCACCCTCACTCATCACGTGACCATAGCCTCGAGCCAGCAAATCAATCGCTCCTCGTCTCTGTGCACGCGACAGCCAGGCGCTCTTCCGTTGTACGACCCGCGGCCGCGTTCAGAGCGTGTAGTACCGTCCTGGACTTGCTGCTCCTCGGGGTCGTATTGACGATACGATGCGAGAGATCGGGAAGTGCTTAGGATGACTCTCGAGTCTCGACGGGCAATACGACTTCGTCGAGGACTTACGAGGGCGAGTCGAGCAGGAGATCTTCGCTCCTGACGGGTCCTGGGCGGAGGTGGGCCGCGACTGCCTTTGGGCTATGCGCTGATTCTGATTCTCGAAGGAATCGCGGGTGCTCAGGCTGGTCTCGAAGAAGAACGCAAGGTGCGCCTTCAGCACCTTCGTGTACCTCCGAGTCGGCGCTGATGGGAACTCTTTCCGCTCCGCTCCTCCAGAGTACGCTCTTGTTGTTGTGGTTAAACCCGCCGGCGTTGGTGCTGGTGTTGCTGCACCGACACGAGTAAGGACGCCGGGCGGGCGCGGACCCAGAGTCGCCAATACCGACACTGCCCACTGGCACTGCAGGCGCTTCGCCAAATTTGGTTACGCTGGAGGATATCGAGCAAGGCTCGCCAGAGCCAGTGCGCGAGAGCAAAGACGGCGGGATCGCCTTGTTCTGCACCGTCCCTGGCATCAACTCCGTCTCTTCAAGTTGGCTCCGGGGCCATATCCTCCGCTCCCTCTTCCTCCCCAGCTCTTCCTTCAACCACAACCAGCGCGGTCGCAGTCGCCTTTCCTCCTCGCCCTCGCCCTCGCCCTCGCCCTCGTCTACCCGACAATATCAATCATCACGTGATCATGTCGGCGTCGCCGACGCCTACCCGCTGCTTGCCTTCGTTCGTCGACGCGCTATGCACTCCGCTTTGTAACGCGCGCCGTGTTCGATGCGCGTGATATCGCGGTGGCCGTCTGCGCGTGGCCTGCTTGCTGCTCTGTGTAGTAGTGACGACACGAACGAGAGCGAGAAGTACTAGTGCTTTTTTGGGATGGCTGGCCCTCGACAACTTCAAGGCTACGCGACTACGTATGCGTCGAGGACGTACGAGTCGAATCGCAGATTTGTGTCGCGGTGCTAGGTGGCGCAGGCAATGGTGTGGTTCTGGTTGAGAGTGGATTGCGGTCGTCTCTTGCGCGGAACTCGAAGGCAGGCGACCCAGACACTGCATTCGCGTAACGGCGGAGGGAAGCGGGGCGCTACATACAGTACCGAGGGGGCCAATCCAAGACGGGTCGGGGTCACCATGGCCAAGCTACATACGTACCAAGCTAGACGCTCTCGAATACACCTGTTTGTCGAAGACGATCTGCAGATTCCATTCTAAGCAGCAGTAGCACAGTAAGACGACACGACGTCGCAGCGCGTCGTAGGTACCTAGGTACGTAGCAATAATGTATGTATGAAGCACAAACGGACAGTACAACTTGAGTACTTTAAGGGACGATCTTTGGTACACTGGGTACAGTACAGACACAGACACAACAGGGCACCAGTAGGCAGACAGAGCGCACGAGCAAGCAGACAGAGACAAATACACGGGATGAGTTCGTGGGTACGTGGGTTGGTGGTGCGATGCGATGCGATGCAGAGACGAGAGACGATGTAAGTGATGCAGCAGTGGGTGATGGGTAATGGACAGTGGGTTGGCAGTGGCAATGCGACGGAATCGAGACGGAAAGTAGTAGTAGCTGAGTGGACGCGTCAGAGACGATAGAGGGACGGAAAGGTGGGTATATGCGCACCAGTACAGTAGACCGAGGCGGCAGACGAGCAGGACAGGCTGCGAGTCGCGTCAGGGTCGTCGAAGTAAGGAAACAGGTGGATATATGCGCACCAAAAGAAGACTACGTCTCACTGGAGACGAGCTGGTTCGTGTCCTCGTCGTCCTCCTCCTCCTCCTCTTCTTCGTCGTCCTCCTCGGCCTCGGACGACGCGGGCTGGGCCTTCGACGAAGACGAAGCCGCGGACGCCTTAGCCTTGGCCGACGACGAGGACGAGGCCTTGGCGGTGGACGACTTGGCCTTGGACTTCTTCTCGTCGTCGTCGTCGTCGGCAGCAGCGGGCTCTGCCTTCTTCTTCGGTGCGCGCTTCTTGGGCGATTTGCCGCGATTAGGGTTCTCCGGCGCGTCGCGCCACAGCTTTGCGATCTGGAAATGGCGAGGATGAGTACAGATGTTGACGGACGACAACGAAAAGAGACACGCAGACGCGACGAAGAGACGAGAAAGAACAACGAGAACTCACCGCGGCCATGGCTTCCTTGTATGGCTTGTCGGGGTTTGCCTCGCGCCAGGGCTTGATGTTCTCCTTCATGAAGATGTTGTACGCGCTCGGCTCGCGCGGGGTCCCGTCCTTCTTGAGCTTGGGTTGCTTCTCCTTCTTCGTCTTGGTCGTCGCCGCCTTGGTCGCTTCCTTCGTCGTCTTGCTCGAGGCTGCCGCGGCGACGCGTCAGAAGGCGAGAAAAAGACAGAGGGCGGCTCACATGACGTGTCTTTGGCCATTGGTTGGAGGCGCGAGTGGGTGGGGTGCAGAGGTGGGAGGTGGAAGCGAAGAGCAAGATGCGCGGCTGGCCTGTCACCGTGACGATCAACAACATATATCCGTGACTGATGTGACTGATGGCGATGAAAAATATTTCTGCAACCCGTCTGGTGATATAAAAATTTGCAAAAAGATGCAGAAAAATTGGAGAAAGCGTTTTAGATGATTCTTGTGAGGAAAGTAAGATATTGGGCAATATTTGGTCTAGGAACACCATACTGGGGGTAACTGAGTACTGGGCCGCACAAGGGCAAATTTCAAATTATGCACCTGAAACTCGTCGGATGGACATGAGATTTGGCACATATGATGCCATATCCATATTCTAGTAGCCCTCAAAATATTGGAATATTTCATTTAGATTTACAGCCAGGGAGAGCAATTCACTGAGCAAAGTCCAAAAATCATCAAAACTGGGAAGTGGGCCGACTGCATTTTCTCTTCGATAAGGGCATAAATTTCTATGATTGTTGTACCAATAGGATACATTTTATCCAGCCCTCCTCATAAGCCACAAATTCCCCAGAAATAAGGTTGAAGCTCCTTGTTCAGCAGTGGCCATGGCAGGATCAAATGAGCTGAGAATGCATCAATTTGAACACTCAGCCTCCAGCACAAGACATACTACATTTATGCTGCTAATACTGGTATATAGTGTATATTAGGCCTCCTTTGGGCTGATCCAAACACTTGGAAGCAATCCCCAAAGCTCTAATCCATTACAAAAATCTAGTCTTTTGCACAATCAATATTTTCATGATGCGGGGTATCCTGGAAGGCTAAGATTTTGGGGTCTTATGCTGTCTGATAGTAAGAAATTGTGTAGGAGATATTGGGGCTGCAGATGCTACACAGATGCAGATAGCTCAACTATAATTCAGAACCTCCAAATTAAGGCTGACAGAGAGATTGGCGTGTCCTGTGCCTGCATTCAACCTCCGTCTCCAGCTGTGCATACCATCCGATAGTGCGGAGCAAACACTTTCCAGGAGGCCCAGCTACACCCTGGTACATGTAGAAATGACCGAGAAATGTGGCCAAAGGTCCATAAGTGACAAATCCAGAGGTGACAACAGCCGGAGATCCCAGTTGGAACTGTCATTGTGAGCCAGCGGATCAGCCGATCGGACCAAGATTTGGTGCATAGATGTGATTTCAATATACCTGTCTACCACAACAAAAAATTCCAGAAATACTGTACTAAAAAGACCTTAAGTTCACGTTACGCGTTACATCCAAAAAAAAGTCCTTGGATTAATTTGCTAAAAATCAAAAGAAAATTTATTGGCCATCTCGGAGACGAAAAATTCCAAAAGAGGGAACTTAAGGTCTTTTTAGTACAGTATTCAATGAGGGAGGAGATATCTGCTCATCGGCCCACTTCCTAGTTTGGCCCACTTCCCAGTTACCCCCAGTAAATGTTCCAATTTCTGCTCAAACTTGCCGGCTTTAACGCTTGGATTCGCCAGAAAAGAGACGAAATATATATATATATATATACGAATCATTAGTACTAAGGTTCTCGAGAGTACACATTATTTACACGATTATTCCCTTCGTTTATCATTCAGAAATCATCGGTCCCAGAAATTATTTCGAAAAAGAGGGAGTTGTGTGTTCGTTGTTGCCTCTTAAAAAGAGTGGTGTGTGTCGTGTATTCAATCCTTTGCGCTGGCGTCGTAGAGCGGGCAAAGCTCGTCCCAAGGCTCTGCAGCACAGACCCGAAATCAGCATCTCTCGCAATGCCCTGGAGGACAGAAACATACTTGGCGGCTTTTCCTTCTGAATCGCAGGGATGTTCTCCGCCATGACCACCGCAAGCCCACTGGATCCGAGTCGTTCAATCAGTCCTTCGTTCCCGGAAGAACAAGCAGGTTACGCACGCCTCTAAATGCCAATCGATATGGCAGTGAAGGAACCACGGGCCAGCGTTATCCGTGACGAAGCGGAACGTCGTCAAGTCGGACGTGTTCGCTTCCCGTAGTGACGACGTCCCGGATGGGCGGGTTGTCCCAGTTATACGTCGAGTTGCCGGCGGAGCGGACGACCCAGAAGTTGTGCTAGCACGAATGTGTTAACAAAGCTGGAAGAAGAAGTACTAGAGCGTACCCCATGCAAATGGAACGGATGCTAATAAGCAGCCGGTGTTAGCTCGTGCAGGGATGGGCAAGAACATTAAACGCACCGGCGCACCGACCGACCCGCCAGGAATGCTAATCTCCACGACCTCGTTGGGCTCGAGCTGATAGATGCTTCCCGGCGGGAGCAGCTCCTGCGCCGCCGACGCGCCCGACAGGATCTGCAACAACACCGGCACGTTCGGCGGGGTGAACGTCTACATCAGCCCCAATCAGCTCCCATCAAAACGCAATCCGCGCGGACGAAACCCACCGCATTATTCATAAAAAAATTCGTGCCGTTAAACTCAATCGCCAAATTAATATTCTTGTCCGCGCCCCCGGGATAATGCTTCCCCGGCACCGGCGTGCGCACCAGCGGGTGAAGATTCTGCTCCACGAGCGGGTTGGTGCTGTTCTTGAGCGGCGTCGTGGGCTCGACGGCGTGCGCGCCGACGTAGCGCAGGATCGCGCTGTTCGTCCCGTTGGCGAACCCCATGTTGACGCCTGGCAGAGCGAGCGTGGGTTGCGCGCGCATCCAGTAGTTCCCGATTGGCTGGTTCGCGGTGAGGACGAAGCTGTACCGCTGGCCGGCGACTAAAGAAAAAATGCTCTCAGCTCTGCGAAGAAGGATGTAGGGATCCGCCCACGCACAGATTTGGATCGAATCGACGGTCAACGGCTGCGAGTTGACGCCCTCCACCTCGATGATCGTCATCTCGTGCCCATCAATGCTGAAGATCCAATTCGGGTCGCACGAAATCGAAACCAGGCGGATCCGATATCGCTTTCCCTTCTCCACAGAGAGCACCGCGAGCTCAGAGAGCGGTCCGCCGAGGTACCGACCGAGCCCGTTGAACAGCGTCGAGTTGAACGCCGGGACGGCGGGGTGCGACGGCGCGGGGTAGTGGTACCAATCCGCGAGGGTGAGCACGGTGGACGTGTCGTCGACATCGTAGAGGTGTTTCTGCGGGTCGGCGGGATCGTAGATGACGAGAGGGCCGCGCAGACCGTCGCAGTACCTGGCGAGTTCAAGTTGTACAGTCCGAGTTAGCGTTTTCGTAGGCCGATGGCGTCAATGTTCACGTACTGGGTAGAAAGATGGCTATGATACCAGTACGTTCCTAGCAGTAGCACGATCAGCAACTATCGAAGACATCTTGTAAACGTGGGTGGTGGCGTACCTGCTTGCTGTCTGCAGGCCCGGGCGCGTCAGTAATCGAAAATAGTCATGAAAGAATCGACGTACCCGGTCTTGAAAGAATATTGGAACGAATTTCCCGGAACGATGGGACATTGGGTGACAAAAGCGGGACCGTCCATGAAGTTGGTCTTGTTCTGGAAGAGCCCGTGCCTGTAAGTAAGTGAAGATTTGTGAGCAAGCCGCACTGGCAACCGTCGACGAGGACACAGACCAATGGATACTCGTGCTCTTCAGCATGGTATGGTCCGTGAGCTGGTCGACGACGTTGATATCGAACCCGCCCCCTTTGGTGCCCGAGACGAGCGGTCCGGGGAAGGTGCCGCCAGCGAGGACGGTCCTAGACGATTGACGATTAGCTCATCATCGGTGATTCGAACAGAGAGAAAGCTCACGAGCGAGTGTAACCATCCGGTGCGATGACCTTGTTGACGATGTTGAGCTGCCCAACGGGACCCACGACTCCTGCCGCAGTAGCGAGCGTGGCCGTCGCGGCAAGAACTTGAAGAACGCTGAGAGAAGCAGCGGGGAGCACCATCGTAGGAGGTGTTCCTCAGTCTGATGAAGGGAATGAGCGAGGGAAGGAGGGAGGGATGGGGAACATACCGCATTCGCCCACAAGGTTAAATACCCTGGACGAGCGGCAAGGCAATTATTCCCCGTGCGTCGTAACGGAGCGGTATAGCGCAAATGCCTCTGGCGCCGCGGTGGCACTAGACTCGTCCGCACAGCGTTGCGCCGAGCTCTCAAACGCAACGAATGAAACAAAGCAATTGCGACTTCCGGATAGAGTTAACGCGGTAAAGCCTTATTCAGTCTGGGTTGGCAGGATACACATCTCGACGCTGGGGGTCCGACGACGCGGACGTCGACCGACGCTGTGGAAAGTAAGCAGCTGTAAGCGTGTCGACGGCCTAAGACGGCGAATGTGTATGTACGTGCCTGGAATGAACTTCAAGTCCATGTGCTGTGGCATAGCGCTAACCAACTTTGTTGCTGCAGCGTCTTCTTCCGGAAGACAACCTAGATTCATTTGAGCGATCCTGCCGCTGTGTACTATGCTTTGAAGCTGAACTGAACGGGACCGACGGAGGAGATCGACGAGCGTCGGAGCCGGCTACTTGATCGCGACACTGCAAGCTGAGCACGCTGAGGAGCCGATGTTTCGACGCAACGGGCAACACCGGTCCCGCACAAACGCCCACACAATCCCATTCCCGAGGAATTGCGCGCTCTCTTGAAGGGTGGTGACAGTTCGGAGCAAAGGCAAAAACGGGTGCAGTTGTCAAATGATGACGCAGGCGTGTCTTGCCTCTTTCCGGTTTCCTCCGCAGCTCGACTGTGGACCGCTCAAAATGCGCAGAGATTACTCCCCCGTCGTTCTGGCGACGTCTCTGTGCGCGCGTCGGCCCGTCATTCGAAGTGGGGCCCAATTTATTCAAACTTTTGGGCAGTGTTCCTGAGCTGCCGCCTCCGCGGAAGTGCCTGGCTGTGATTCGACAACGCTATTTCCTTTCCCACGACAACCTTTAACTATTCCGGCATTCCTCTCCTTCGAATTCATTAGCACGGCGATTTTTCTGACGTCGAGTGAGGTTCACACGCGAGGAATTTATTGCAAGGTTATTCTGGGTTGAGAATGGAGCACTTTCATTGTTGAGCACCGAGATAGCTCAGCGTATTCCCTAGACAACGGGCGGAAAGCCAACGCAACAGCTTTTTCAAGTTCAGACTGGCGCGATCTCCGGAGGACACTGAGTTATGAGTCCCAGTAGCCTACATACCCTAAGCAACGGCCCAGTTAATGAACCGTTCCGACACTCCCGAAGTCCCTTCAAGTTGCCAACCTAAGTGGGTGGTATCTCTTTCGCCACCGCGCCGCTAGAGATGTTCAAATTCTATAAAGCTGAGGCTAGCGCTGAGGGAGCCAAGCGCCTCGTTTCAACAGCATTTCCTCCGAGTCCTTGATTCTCTTCGTCAACAATTCAGATCAGCACTCAGTGAACAGTTGTTATACTTTCGGGACCGTCGGAGCCTGAGGTCAAGGATATTATCATTTATAACCCTCCGGCCATGATCGGCTTCTGGATTCGTGTGGCCCCGGGTACACGCTCATCGCCCGCGGGAGGCCGGCTGACGTTTCAAAATTCATTGCTCTCGTGGGGCCACCGTCGTACAACGACCAAGCGACATTTGGCGTGCGCGGGTCTGGAACTGTACGCAAAAAAAAAAGACTCAGTGAACCCGTTTCAGAACCGGGGTCGCGCCCTCGCTGCCTCATCGAAAGCTGTTGGTGCATTTTGATTGAACTGCAAGATATTTTGAGCGCGTTATTTGCGTCCTATGAACTGCACGCTGGAATAACTTCACTTTGTCGAAGGAACTTTCATCCAAGCTGGATGGAGTATTTATTCTATCTACTTAGATCAGCCCTTATTCGCGTCGCGTCGAGACGAGACGAGACCGTCGCAGACACTCTCCGTCGTCAATAGCTGGACATGCAAGACAGCAAGAACGAAATGGTTTCACGATAGCCTGGGCCAGAATTCAAACCCACGTAGATCGGAATGATACAAGAGGCGCTAGTACGTCTGTTTTCTAATGTGAGTAGGATCACATCGCGCTGAAATCTCCATGTCTGCGCGCCTGCGTGCGACAGCCTGAGGACCGTCGTACTACTAGTCTAGGTACGCAGTACAATATTCGTCTAGAGAAGAGGCATCACTAAGCCCTAAAATCAGGCAGGTCCGGGGTCGCCTGAGGTAATGAGGTCCTACTTGTATCCGTATCGTCCGAGTCCATAACCACCGTCCGCGCATAACCGTACCGTAGTTTCTATTCTACTTCCTCGACCTCCGTTTTCATCCCGTTCCCGCCGGCGCTCCCAACGGGCAACCCCAGCCCCAACCCAAACCCACTCGGTCTCCTTGCGCCCCCGCCCCAGCCCGCCCCGGACTTCCCGCACCAAGCCCAAGCATATACACCCCCGGCATAGTACCGTGACGTTGTCGTGACGCCGCCGCCACTAACCGAAGGCGAGAGCGCAGACGAGAACTGGAATGCGACCGCTCAGCTGTAGAAGACGACGGAGAGGAATAATAGGGCGTGGTGCTGACGGGTAGGGTAGACGGTGCTGATGGTGGGGAAGATGAAGAAGACGAGGAAGATGGTGAAGACGCGACATCGTCTGGACCTGCAGTGGGTGCTGATGAGGCTTCCTCCGATTCCACCAACATCCTCGTACTTGACGAAGACACTGCAGAGGTTTCTGCCACAGACGGTGTCGGTATCAGCGATTATCTGCCGCTGTTGCTGCCCCGACAACCTCTACAGTTTCGATGCCAGCAGCAGTAGCAAGATCCAAGGAGGCCGCGATAGTCTCCGTCGGCGCCGAGGTCGCCGAAAGTGCTGAAAGCGCAGCCGACGGCACAGTGTTCTTCTCCGGGACGGGCGGTGGGGTCGGGGAAGGGGATGCATATGAGCGTGGCAGTTCCTCGTGTTGGTGGCCTCATCGACATTCTGCCAGTCGACTTGTAGCCCGTTGGCATGGGGTTCTGTACCAACGTTGGTTCGCGCCGTGGTCTGAAGCTGTTGTCGTTCCTTCTCCCGCTCGGCCCTCCTCCCAACCCCGACCGCCTCCAACTCCGCAACGAGCATCTCGACCGCGTTCTCCAAAACGCGCGTCCGACCATCTGCCCCCGCTTGACCCGTCGGATCTTCTTGGCCGTCCAGCATCTCGAGCACGACACCGACATCGGCTATGAGCGCGTTTAGCGCAGAGCCGTCTGGCGCTTCCGCGTTGTCTGCTGTGCCCGAGTCGGATATTGTAGCCTCATCGAGGCGAGCCAAAGCCTTCCTCAAGCCTGCGACGACCCTCTCCTCCCTCCCGGCCATCCGCACCCGCAACGCGACCTCCCGTCTCCGCCCAACCGTTTCGCGGACCAAGTGCTGCATAGTCTCCCCATTTCGTGCGTTGCTTAGCGCTGTGGTGACGAGAGCTGTGTGTGCCGCATATGTAGCCATGCAGCTAGTCGGGATGGTGCAGTGAGGGAAGAATGGAACGCAGTACTTGTTTGTTGCGTGGCTCTTCTGGTGGGTCCAATGACAATCAGAGCAGTATGTGGGGGCGAAAGCGACACGCACATTTAGCGTTTGCGCAGGCTCGCGCCACATCCCTGCCCAGGTTCGACGCTGTATCGCGTCGTGTGGCCAAGCCCATATTGGCGATGAAGCTGGATGGGGGCGACGAGGGCGCCGCTCCGTCGCACTCCTGTTGTTGTTCCGCGAGTGCTTTGCGGCACTATGGAAGTCTGCGCTTGGACTGAGTAGAACATTCTGTTGGCAATGGATTAGTAGATTGAATACGAAGATAAAAGTTGGCGGCGCACGATAGTGAGAAGCCTGCGTATAATACCCAGAGTTTGGGCTCCATGCAGACCCCGCTGGCGAACCCGTCTCAGGGCTCTCCGACGAGTTTCCGTCGCCGTTGGCCGTCGGTGCGACTCGGTCTCGACGTCGTTTATGCTGCTATGGTGGCCGACTTGGTCTAGGGCATGCTAAATGGCACGTAGGTGGCAAGTCCCATCGGCGCTGAGGGAGGGCAGCCTGAATTCGGTCACGCGTCGCCTTGTTACTCTTCTCTAACGCAGGTCTACCGATCTAAATTAAATCTGGACAGCCTCGCTCCTCACCGAGTCAAATCACCTTTTTCAGACGAGTGTCGTAGATCGGGCAACGGCACACAATATCGAACCTTTGGAGCCCCATTCACTCGACGTGAGAACTTGCGGGAGGATCGGGCAAGCAGCGTGTTCGCCAACGTGGCTGCGCGTCACCAACTGAACACAGCCCATCGTGACGCTCTTGCCTCCGCTCCACGACCATTACCGCCCACACACCCTTCTCTCCCGCTCACAGTTGCGACTGCTCACCCTGACGCAACCGCCCGCGAGCACGAACACCGGCATTCCGCCCTTGAACCCATCTCCCGGATTTTGATGTTCTTGCTTTCACTCCACTATGATGACGATACCCTCCGCCTGCGTCGCGTCGCCCCTCCCGCCGAAGAACATTGTTGTGCGCTGTTGGTTTTCAGCTTCCGGTTCCCAACAGCACTAACGCGTCCCGTCTAGCGCTCGAGTCACTATCTCGGGTTTGAGCCGTGAGCGTCGACCAAGCTTCGACATGGTGAGTGACCCTTTGACCATCTCTCCAAGCCCCTTCACCTATTATTCCCTCCACAGAGCGACGCCCAACGCGTGTGGTAATGCGCTATCACCTAGACATCGCAAGGACGCGGCGAGGACGGGACAGGAAAAGGTGACGGCCCACTGAGGGGACTCGGAAGGTGCGTCACCTCAACGATACTCCTGCGGCGATTCTCACATCCCGTATTCCACACCCGGCCCGCCACTTGCGTCGCGTTTAGCAGCTCATATCAAGCAGCAGCGTTGGAGGTGAGGCGCGAGAAGACGGGTTCCAGCGATGCCGGCGGGAACGAGAACTCAGCACAAATTGTTGCAGGTGTGTCGCAGTCAGTGCATGGAAACTGACGCGGATTTATTAGAACAACTACCATTCGAAGGCAGCACCACTCTCGACTCGGTCTAAACTCCTCCCAATCACTATCGCTGTTGCCTTGCAGTCCATCGCCTGTTCCCAACATTCAGCGTGCGCACGGGTCTTGGTATTTCTAACGGTGGTCAAATGCGAGAGGTACTTAGCATCTAATATGAATACATTCATTCAAGTTTACTCACTGAGTTGTCCGTTGATATTGCCAGTGAAATGTCGGAGCGAGGTTTTGTGTACTCAACAATATTATTGAGAAAAGCCCAAAAAGTTCCCCGGAATTTGGGGGTAGAAAGAAAGAAAGAGCTTAGCAGCAATTCAAAACGAAAACCCGCATCGCGGAGGAACAATACTCACCGAACATGTTGATGGGTCAAGCTCAAGCTCCAAGCCGGAGCGGAGCGACGGCTGGCCTTGTATCACCATCTACGATGCATTTAGCACTTCAAGGCTGACCGTTGGACGCAAGTTGAGACCTTTCTCGTCTCGCTTCCATGCGCACTCGCAGTGAGCGCTTAGCCATCGCCATCCTCCCGGTGGAGCTCTGGGAGCTTGCGCTGAGCCACAACTTTTCTGTCGAAGACCTCCTTGTCCTGGCCACCGTTTGTCGAGTCTTCCACGACCCAGCGGATCCGTGGCGCACTACTGGCTGTTGAAATATTGGGACCGTGACCGGGCCGAGTACCACTACAATTTCTTGCTAAATATTCTCTGTTCTCAGACGCTTTCAAGTTGTTGGCGGCGGCGGGTGGTACTGTATGAGCGAGGCTCCGCCTCAGCCGTCTGCATAATGAATTGCTCTGCTATCCCATCCGTTGCATTTGTTTTCTACTTTGCTGCCTTTGTTATATCCGCCGGCGCATCTGTACCTCCATTATTATGTACGTGCACTGGTGCACCTGGACCATTAAATGTCTAGCGCGAACTCTCCGTTCAGTGGCTCAAGCCACAATTCACGCTGAAACTCAATCATCTCGATGTTCCAGCCGTGCTGTGCCTTCATTTGGTTGAGATTACCAAGGAAGTCGCTCGGTATCCCTCGAATCTCCTGCATGTCGTCCCAGTAGGTGAGTGTAGTATAATAGAGCACGAAAGAACGTAGCCGGGCATACGGCGCCCCAGCCGGCGGCGTAAACCGCGCGACGAGCATGGGTAACACAGTGTTTGTCGGCGGGTCATGGTGCAGGAAGACACGCAGGTATTCCAAGCGCGGAACGCGTATAGTCGGGGGTTGGGGGGTGAGTAGGTTGCCGAGGTGTACGACGTTTACGTCTGCGGGCTCCCGAAGCTCGATAGTCAAGTCGACGAGTGACCAAAGCGAGCTGATGATTTCGGTCAAGGGGCTATCCTCAATGACGATCGCACCACAGAGGCGAAGTACTACGAGCTTGGCAAGGTAGCCCGGCATCGGAACGTCCTCCCGGGGGGTGAAGGCGGCAATGCCGTCCAACCCGACACGAAGATTGAGACCGCGCAGATTGGGGAGCTCGTTCCTGAAGAGGAAACTGTCGTTGGGGGTCATGTAGCTCTCGCCGGTCGCAAACATCGCATACTCGGCGTCGGGAAGACTGAGGTCGATGTCCCCGGGCTCGATTCCCCACAAGAAGTTGTTTGTGCTGATGAATGCGCATCGTACGCGGGCGACCCGGTTGAGACTAACTAACATCTCCTCCTCGAATGCGTCGTCGGTGCAGTAGCTGTAGAAGCGACGCAGTTGCGCTCCAACTTTTTCCGGGAAGGATTCGAGAAGGTTTTCGTAAGGTTGGTCTGGCTCGACGGTGTCCAAGTCGGTGATCGAATTGCTGTTCTCGTTGGTCCCCTCGGATTCAGAGTCCAAGGAGGCGGACTCGTCATCGTCGTACGAATCGTCTGAATCCTTCCAGTCGTTACTGTGCCCGGAATTGAAATAGACGACATTCATGAGCGCAGGGAAGGTGAGTGCCCTCCACTGCGCATGTGTCAGCGTAGTCGAGCGGGGCGACGCGTCGAACAGCCCGTAAACGTCGCAAAAGAACGACTTCCAACGGGTCGAGTCGCGGAGAAGACGGCCAAGGATGGTGTGCTTGCGGCTGCCGTCGGGGTACACGAGGATGATAGTCAGCGGATACTCCCCGGATCGATCCAGGTACATGTCTACACGCGCAAGCGTCGTGGCCGAGTCGTCATCCTGGTCAACATCGAGGAAGGACCAGAGTTTTTTGAAGTTGATCGCGGCCTGGCGCCATTGGCGGCAGACGTGGCTCAGGGCAATCGGAAACATCGCCCGGGATCCAGAGTTGGAGGTGTATCCGTCCGCGAAACGAGTCTCCGCCGTAAACGGGATGGATTCGAGCAGGATTTCGCCGACGACGTCCGGAGCAAGCTGCGTTGCCCAACGGGATAGAATTCTTCGTGGTCTCCGGTCAGGAAGAGTGCAGCGACTTGACGAAGAGAGCTTACGACGACTCCGACATCGGGCTTCAAGTTCTTCGTCTCCCGCCGCGAAGAGAGAAGGAAAGCAGCCAAGAATCACATGCATCAAATATTCGCAGCGAGCTTGGACCTATAGCTTGGGCGACGCGGGGGTCGAGATTCGCTATTTGCAGGTCGCATTCCAGTAGGAATAGCGCCCGACGTACTGTAAACTACTTCTATCCATACCGTCCGAGTCCATAACCACCGTCCGTCCATGAGCGTACCGTAGTTTCTATTCTACTTCCTCGACCTCCGTTTTCATCCCGTTTCCGCCGGCGTTCCCAACGGGCAACCCCAGCCCCAACCCAAACCCACTTGGTCTCCTTGCGCTCCCCGCCCCAGCCCGTCCCGGACTGCCCGCGCCAAGCCCAAGCATATACACCCCCGACATCGTACGTTGTCGTGGCGGCGCCGCACCATCCAAAGGCAACACTGTCGATGAAACGCCATGGCCAGGCGAGGAAACGAAAGAAGGCATCGGCACCCTCAACCCGTCCAGCCCCATCTCCTCCCATATACTCTTCTCCTTCTGCTTCCCGTTCCCATTCGGCAGCGGCAAGTGCAGCGACGACCGCGACCCGTTCCCTGCAAGGGATAACCTCGACGCCGACGCTTGACTTCGCAACGTAGGTACCCTAGGCCGCGCCGGACTGGTCATGAGGCTCCCGAACGTCTGGGCCTCGGCTCCAGGACCAGGCGGTGCATACGCGTAGTACGGCGTTGGCGAGGGCGATCGTACGGAACTGGACGATCCCGTTGGGGCATAAGAAGACAAAGGCGAGGGCGACACGGGTGCCGGGCGCAAAGGCGACGGTGACGGCGACGACGGGCTGGGCGCCGAAGCAACGTCATAGCCGACGTCAAGACCGTCCCAGTCGAGCCTGGCACCGACCCGTCCCGCGATAACGCCCAAATCGTGCCTCACGTCGCCCAACTTGCGCCTGAACCCGCTCTGAACGCGCGTCTCCCGTTCCACGAACGCAGTAATCTGTCGTTGTATGCCCTCCGGGTCAGGGTCGCTTGTATTCCGCCCATGCAGAGGCAAAGACAAGGACGAGGGCGAAGGCGACGGCGCCGAAGCAGCAATAGCGGCCCATCCCCGCCCCAGCACCTCCCCATCTGCGACACAAATCTCCAATTCGACTCGTACGTCCTCAACGTAGTCGTGTAGCCTATCGAGGGCGATCCCGAGCACTTCCCGCTCTCTCGTGTCGTCAGTGCTACTCGGAAGAGCAGCACGTAGCTCGTCCAACGCGATATTACACGCCTTGAATTCACGCTGCAAAGAGGAGTAGCGTGTGGCTGCTGCGTCAACAGAGACGAGGAGTGGGTGCTGGGCTATAGGCACATGATGATTATTGTCCAGAGGGAAGGTGGGCGAAAGTGAAGATGAGGACGGGAACGCGATCGCGGTTGTGGCTGGAGCGGTAACAGACGACGCAGAGGGAGTAAAGGTCGTAGTGCTGATAGGCGGAGAAGATGGCGTCGACGGTGAAGAAGATGACGACGGAAACGCGATCGCGACAACGTTTGCGCCGGCAGTCGGTCCTGGCGAGGTTTCTGCAGGTTCCTCCGGCGGCGCTGTACTTGACGAGAGCACTGCAGAGGTTTCTGCTACGGATGGTATGGGTATCGGTGATTTGCCCGTCGCTGGTGCTGCACCAACAACAGCCTCTGCTGGTTCGCCGACAGCAGCAGTGATCTCCGGTGATACGGTGATAGATTCTGTCACCGCCGAGACCAACGAGGACCTTGGAAGCGCCGTGTTCTTCTCTGGGACGGGCGGTGGGGTTGGGGATGACCGCGGCAGTTCTTCGTGTGTGGCGTCGTCAAGAAGTGGCTCGTCGTCCTCTGCTATCTCCGCAGTTGTGGCGCCGAGGACGGGTTCGACAACAACGTTGGTCGCCGCCACGGTCCCCGGCATTTCCGCAGGTCGTTGGTCCTTCTCCCGCTCTGCCCTCCTCCCAACCTCGACCGCCTCCAGCTCCGCAACGAGCATCTCGACCGCGTTCTCCAAAACGCGCATCCGCCCATCTGCTCCCGCTTGACCCGTCGGATCTTCTTTGCCGTCCAGCATCTCGAGCACGACACCGACTTCGGTTACGAGCGCGTTTGGCGCAGTGCCGTCTTGCGTTTGCATGTCTTGTTTTGCGCCAGAGTCGGATGCAGAAGCCGTATTGAGTTGGGCCAAAGCCTTCCTCAAGCCTGCGACGACCCTCTCCTCCCTCCCGACCATCCGCACCCGCAAGGCGACCTCCCGTCTCCGCCCAACCGTTTCGCGGACCAATGCCCCGCCGGTTTCGTCCAACGCGCTCCGCAGTCTCTCGACTTCGTGTTCCGAGTGTGTGAGCTGTGTTTGGAGGGAAGAGAGCTGGGTTTGTAGGGTGTGTACCGTTGCAGCGTGTCGGGCACGGAGAGCAGTGAGGGAGGAATGGAGCGATGTGGTTGTTTGTTGGGTGAATTTCCTAAAAGCATCGATGAGCAGAGTCGTCGAAAAGTGAAATAACAAACGCACATATACCGCTCGACCATACCCGCAGCACTCTTGTCGTCAACCCGTGCCTGCTCCTTCTCAAACTTGGCCTTGCCCAGTTCCTCCCCGAGCTCCGTAACCAGAGCTTGCGATGCAGACAACTGCGCTTGCGCCACATCCCGCTCCGTTTCGAGTGTCGCGATTTGGGCGAGGAAGGTCGCCGCTTGAGCCTCCCAGTCTGCGGAGAGGGCATACAAAGCGGTTTTGTGTGCTGAAACCGTGTCTTGCGGATTCGTTTGTTGGACGGATGGGTCAACGAGTGTGCTCGTGCTGGCTTGCGCGTCGAATGTCGTGCCCGTCGGGCTTTTCGTCGGAGCCGGCCGTCCCTCCAGCGTCCTCACGAGCCCAGCATACTGCTCCAGCGCCCCATCCCGCACGCGGACCTCCTCCTTTCCCAGCCGCAGCTCTCCCTCCAAGCGCTCGACCTTCACGCGCACTTCTTCTTCGCGAGCCCGGGTTCGTGCAGCCAACGCATACGCCTGCTCCGCGCTGAGGGTTTGTTGTCGCGATGATGTGATGGCCCCCGCGGTAAGCGCCGTTTGCAGCGCGAGGGATTCTTCGGCGAGTGTGAGTTTGGAAGAGAGCCGGCGAAGGGAGAGCGTCAGCTCGGTGATGGTGTCGGCTTGCGACTTCGAGCCGGCGTCTCCAGCGGACGAAGACGGCACGGGATTGCCGCGGAGAACGTCGAGCTCATCGCGCAAGAGCTTCAACTCCGCTTCGAGACGCCCATTCCGTTCGTTCAGAACCACGGAATCAAGGGCGTGCCGCTGCAGCTTAATCGACGCCGCGTGGGCTTCTGCCTTCCAGCTAAAGCGTAAGTAAGCTGGAGAATTGTAGCGTTGACCGACTAATAAGGCGCACCTGGAACCGACCCGCGGCCAAACGAAGGCTGGCGAGTTCTTCAGACAGCGGATGGCCGTCTGGCAGCGTTGTCATTGGGCTCTGTGCTCGCGCGCAGGCGAATGGAAGAGTGGAGTCGCTCTTCGGGAGCCTCGCCCGCAGAGACAGAGAGTTTGAAGTTGGCTCAAAGTTTATTAGTGGGTGACGAGCGGAAGCAAGAAGCGAGACGTTGTGTGGTCTTGTTGATCAGTACCCTCCGCAGCATCGCGCCGTCAATGTCCTCGCCGACTCCTCGGCCGCAGTGAAGCCGGCGTTTGCCTGAACAGTCGCGAACTCGTAGACGTGTCTCCGAAATAATCTGCAGAAGGTTTTCTGGACCAATCCACGGGGAAACGATGCCGCAAACGCGATCCATCACACTGCAGTGACCCGCCTGCTCCTGACAGCCATCTCGACGCGTCGATGGCGGACAACGCGCTCCCGGACGAGCTCGTCTCCGAAATTCTTTCTCCCGCCCTTCGAGTAAGCGACGAGGAGTTCACCAGAATCTCTACCGCCACCTTTGCCAAATACTGCGAGTCCACCTCCGCGTATCTCGTCGTTTGCAAGTCCTGGCTCCGCGTCGCGACTCCGTTGTTATATCACGTTGTCATCCTCCGCTCGAAGGCGCAAGCCGTTGCCCTTGCCACTACCTTGACGAAGAACAAGGAGCTTGGTCGGTTCATCAAGAAGCTGCGCGTCGAAGGCGGTTTCGGGCCGTCCATGAACACCATCCTTGAATCCGCGCCGAATATCACAGAGATTTATCTCTCGTTTGCCATTTGGTCCCCGGATACGACGGATGGGCTCTGCAAAGGGCTAAAACTCGTCAACCCCACGCGACTCATCCTACACGATGTCGAGGAATCTTCTCCCGCACCAAAGAACCAGGCAGTGACCGACTTGGCCGACACCGTTGCCGGCCTGGTTCCTACATGGACGCGTCTTGTGCGTTTTGGCTGGCGATACACTCGTTTTGTGACGGCTTACCCTTGCTACAGACAACTCTGCACTGTCCTAACTACCTAGGACAGCCGGCACTACGAGTCATTGGGGCCATCGCGGAAACCAAATTGCTCGAGTCTGTCTTCGTCCCCAGCAACCATCGCGCGATATGGGCGTTCCAACAATTTCCCCGATGTCCACTCAAAACCATTCACGTCACTTGGCCGTACGGCGCCGAGCTCAAAGAATTCGTTTTCAAAGACGCCGACCCAAAATTAAAAGCTATCCTCCAATTCTCGCGGTACGTATGCCCGTCGCCCGTATATGGCAAAACCAATCCAGTTTCAGGCTAGAAAAAAAGCCCGCTGAAGAACACGACATCATCCAACCCTCGTTGAACCCCTTCTACGTGCCCATGCACGGGGCGAGACCGGAACTCCAAGATGCCGTCTGGTCGCGAGTCTTGTATTTCGCTATGCGATGCCCCGAACGCGCCGATAGTTTCCCGGCGGCCGTGCCAAATCGAAAATCCTCGCTTCCGTTCCTCCTTGTATCCAAGACTTTCCTCGTACGTCCCATATTCCAATTCCGGCCAGAAATGAGTTCTGAGGCAAACCATATTAGCGCCTGGGTACCCCCCTCCTTTACGATTCCGTCGTCGTTGATTCCAGGCACAATTTCCGTGCTGTAGTCACCTTTGCCTTCCATCCACCCAAGGCATATCCAATCCGGGCCTTCCGCGGTTTGATACGCGGGGGCGCGGCGGGGTTCCTCGACGGCGTCATCCACAGCGCATGCGCGACATTGGTCCACCTGGACATCGAACTCAGCTCCAGTCAAACCATATCTTCTGCGCAACTCATCCGACTGCGCTCTCTCCAGACGCTCCGGCTTACAGGTCACGTGCAACTGTCCTCGAGCCCAGCCCAACGAATACGTTTGCGTGACGAGCACGATGCATTCGCGCAGCTGAGAGAGCTCAAGCTCGACCGATGCACCGTGACCTGCGTTACCGTCTTCAAATATTTCAGGTCCGTCCCCAAAATTGCCTCCTTTCCGCGTCGCCCCACTCACACCCGTGTCGTGCGTAGCCTTCCAGCGATTCGCGTACTCAAGATCAACCTCGCGCGCGGAGAAAGCCACATCCCAAGCACCATCCAAAAGCTCCTCGAAGCTCACGGGACGAAGCTCACGGACTTGAGTCTGCAAGAGGCGATTCTCGCTCACGTTCATCCACTCGACCACTGCCCCAATCTTCAGCATCTCTCCATCATCCCTGGGGTAGGTGGCTCTGCTTTCATGCGCGCGTCATCCGCTGATATTCATTGTCCGCAGGACGACTTCCTCGCACCTGCTGCCATCATCGTCCGGCCGAAAAAATCGGTACCATCGTTGGTGAAGGTCACGATCGACACCCTCGACTGGCCCAGGTTCGTCGATTCCGTATACCAGTCAAGATCTGACCGGCGCACCGCAGCGGGTTAAAGAAAGCTAAAATCTCTTGGGCCGAGTTTCTTGACAACCTCGATCTGCGCGAGAAGCTGCCGAATGTGCGAGAGCTGGTGTTTAGTTGCTTTACTTGGCCGACGACAGAGTGAGTTTCTCTCTTTTCTGTTGCTTCTTGTATTGACTCGGACCCGCTGATTTTCTACAGGCGCGATATCGCGAGGAGCCACTGGGTCGAATGGGCGGAGAAACTCATGGAGGTCAAAATTGATTTGGTCGACAAGGAGGGGAAGAAGTGGCGTCCGAGGCTCAAAGTTGGTGCGGCCAGCCGTTAGGACTTAGCGCTATTTGGCTCCGAATATTCCTCGCCCTAACGAGCAACGTCGGATGTACAAACCCAGCTTTAAACAACAATGTCTACAGCAACTCTACTCGATAATCCATCGCGCGTCAATGACCTTCACCTTTTAACTGATGCTTGCTTGATATTTGATGGATCTGCCGCTGATGTGCCCCTGAATTTAGCATTCAGCCACGTCGTCATCGCTGTCCACGCCCGCGGTCCGCCACACTGGAACAGATGGCGGCATGGCCAGACCGACGCCGACGTGCGCCTTGTACCGTCTTGGTGTGGTTTCTCGTTTCTGTCTTCTCTTAGATCTATAGAGGCGGTGGATCCGCTCACCACACTTACGGAGCGCAGTCGGTGGATATTGGGTCAAGAATCCGAGGCTTGACCGGGTTGCAACTGCAATCCAAAAAAATCCAGGCACGAATGTAAATGCACTTAGAATCATTGGCTCCGAGGCGTTTCCGCACTCATCAAAGATCATCCACCACGCGGTCGCAGCTTCTTCACTCTGCAAGCGCGTCCAGCGTGGACACACAAATATGAGGGCCGCACGCTCCACAAACCCCAGTTTCCCTTCGTCCCTTCCCCGGCTGGTGTTGGCCTTCGTTCCATGGTCTTCCACTCTCTTTTCTCCCGCGTTTTGGCGCTAGCCACCGTTTCTTCGGTGCTCGCCTCCCTTCCCACCTCGACCGTCTACCAGTCTCCTGCCGAGCTTCCCTTCGAGAACATCGCCGTGCGCGCTTCCGGCCAACTTCTTCTTACCTCGGTCTACTCGCCCATTCTCTACTCCCTCGACGCCTCGAGCGGTGTCCTCACCAACCTCGTGACGGTCGGGAACGGCTCGACCGCCCTCCTCGGTATCTCCGAGTACCAGAAGGACGTGTTTGCGGTCGTGGCCTCGCAGTTCGATGCGACTACCGACACTGAGGTCTGTGTCCCTCTTGCGCCTTATGGAATGGTCCATTAACCTCGGCGTCTAGATTGGCGGCACCGTGCAGATTTGGAGTGTCGACTTGACCGGCTCTTCACCCGCGGCGACTAAGGTGCGTCAAGAATTCTCTCCAGATGGCCAGCAACTCATTACTTCTATGACCCTCTGCAGGTTTCTTCACTCCCTTCCACCGTTATTGGCGCCAACGGCGTGCGTGTTCCAGCTCCTTCGCAGAATCCGTCTTGACCTTCTCGCAGCTCTCCGCCATCTTCGGCTCCAATACCATCTTCGTTGCCGACTCGGGCTCGGGCACCGTGTTCTCAGTTAACATGGCCAGTGGCGCCTTCACTTCAGCCGTGCAGGCGACTGCCCTCGAGCCCGTCGGCTCGCTTCTCGGTATCAACGGCTTGAAGGTGTCCTCGGACGGGACGACACTTTTCTACACCAACTCTGCCGTGGGCACCTTTGGCTCTATCCCCATTCCCCCGCCTTCGCGTATCAACGCTGGCACCGCGCTCAATTCTCAGGCGATTACGGTGCTCGGCGACCTCGAGGATGGAGGTGCGTTACCCTTGTTCTTGCTCTTTCCTTGGTTGCTGACCAAAACGACAGCGGCCACTTCTGCGCACCTGTTTGACGATTTCGCCCTTGACTCCAAGGCGAGTATCTTCCTCGCATAACACGTCTCTCAGTTGACTAACCCAACGCTGCAGGGCCGTGCATGGGTCGCAACGCACCCCGGGTCCATCACCCTCTTCACACCCAGCGGACCCCCAGGGCCGGGCAGCTCATTCACCGAGACCGACGACATCGTGGGCGACGCCGCGGACTACAACGTCCTTGTGGTCCCCACGTCCTGTGCGTTCGGCCGGACCTCGTCTGACCAGCAGACGCTCTACGTTACCACGGACGGCGGCGCTGTCGTTGCTGTCGATACAAGCAGTGTCTGAGCATTGCTATCCCTTGCTGCTTCGGCGCTACCCTCTTTTCCTTCCTTCGGAAACCTCGGAACACACAACCCACACATACACTCACCCACCCACACAACACGCAATGTACGATGTACGATGTACATCCAATCATAATCAGTCGCTCGCTTAGCACTCAGTCCGCTCTTTTTGTAATCGCAGTCTTTACTTGTACTCCTCTCGTATATTGGGTTCTCAATATCATTATTGCGTTGGTATCTGTATGTGGAGGTTCGCTTGTGGTGGTCCTAAAGTCATAATCATACTCATACAGCTTGTGAGCCTTTGCTGGTCTTCGGAAGACCCCGCTTGGTCTTCTTGGTACCCGACAGCGCGGCAGTCAACGCCGCATCCTTCGCCACCTCTGCTTGAAGCTTCGGCTCAACCTTTCCCTTACTTTTCTGCGCGCCACCCGCGCTCTTCTTTGCTCCCGCAATTGGTCCAACGACCTTCCTCCCTTTGCCCCTCGCTGCAAGCGCCGGAAACGCCGCGCCCTCCTTTCCCATCATCCAATCCAGCACCGCGCGCGGGTTACTCTGCGTCGAATACAGCTTCTTTGGCCTCTTCGCTGGCGTCGGATGCGCGGGGAGCAAGCAGAGAGGCCAGAACGGCGCCGGCCCAAGCGCATGCCGAAGTGAGTCGCGGTGGTCGCTCTGCGTGGGCGCGGTGCCGAGAGCGTGTGCCGAGCGAAGGAGGGAAGAGTCTGGTTCGAGGGCTGGGGGAGAGGAAGAGCGGACGGATGCCGCGGCGGGCGTGAGTGAGAGCCGGAAAGTATGGATCGGGTAGTATCGTGCCTGCGGACGAGTCAATATACGTTCAGACGATTCGAGAGAGAAGCCCGTACGGCAACGGTTTCACGCGCGGGAAGTCCTCGCTGATCGAGGGCAGAGGCAGGGAGAGATTGTCTGCATCACGATTCAAGGCGGGCTGAGTAGTTGCGGTCATTTCTGGGTTATTGGTGCTTGGGGCAGCTCGAGAGAGGACGAGTTGAGGTTGAGGTTCAGAGAACTTGGGAGGCCGGCTTTATAGCGATCTAGCCCGGCCAACGCAACAGCGACGCTTTGGAGTAAACGGAAGCGGTCGGGACATGAATGGGTAAAGCGGCGGTTTACTAGCGACAAAGCGTCAAGTTTTCGCATGGCGGTGGGCGAGAGTGAGTCGATCATCTCCGAGTCGGTGGGCTGTATTTCGCCAAGCAGACGCTGCCTTTGACGGTGGATGACCAGAGTGTGAGGCTTTTGAGGCTTGAGCGTCCTCGTCGTCACTGGACTTTGCCTAGAGACCCGAATTAGGGTAAGCTTGGATGGCGGACAAAGCGCCGCACCATAGCGTTGCACCGAGGCGACAGTGGTCAAAGCGTGCGGCAAGGGTCGTGCGGCTGAGTCATCAATCAGTTTGTCGATTGAATCACTGATGATATGATCGACCGTCTGATTCAATCTTTTTTGTCCCCTTTTCCCTTCCTAGTGATTTATTGCGCAGAGCTTAAAGTTAGGACTCTCCCTTGTTGGACCACAGCTCATAACGAGCCGATCTGCCAGTCTCAAGCCCGAAGTCGGAAGCCTCGAAGCGGCGTGCTTCCGCGAATATTTTATTTTCACTTTTTCTGATACGATGACCGCCGCCGCAAGGCCTGCTGACCTTTCCTAGATAGACCTGAAGATCATCTAATCTGCCAGTCGCCAGCGAAGCAAGTATCGAAGTCGAGATTTCACGAATGATAACCACGCGAAGCGGAGGATGCTGTTGGCCTTCCCGGCCGATGAACTGCGTCGCTGCCTCGAGATTGTACTCGACGTTGATGAATATATTGACCAAGAGTCTGTATGTACTGTATGTCGATAATCAGTCGGCCTAAGGCGTACCTGCGCGCATGTCTACTGGATTGGCGGTCCGCAGCTGAGCCAATCCCGGCATCCGACTCGTCATGATGCAGGTTGGAAGTCAATGCCGCGGCCAGCCGGCGCCGGGAGCTGGACGATCCAGCGGGAGTGCATCATGTCGTAGTTATCATACTCGACTGCCAGTGTAGCAGCGGATGTTGCTTCACGGTTCGAACGAAACGACTTGATTTTTTTGAGATGAAGTCTTGCAGCTGGACCACTAGTAGCTTGAGTTTGAAAAATGCGGCCGACCTCGCATTCCTTAATACTATCTTATCTTGCGCATTCCACTGGCAGCTGCCAAGCCTTGGCGTCGCTTATTGCCTCCACACTCCGCCGCGTAGCTGACGCGGCCCTCTTCCGCCGTTGACGTGCCATCTTCACGTTCGACAATCCCCAGCTTCCAAGCCCTCCGAAGACACAAGGCGCGGGAGTCCCAGTCCAGAATCCGGTAATTGGCCGGCGCCACCACGCATGCGCCGACGCACTTCTGCCTTTCGTGATACCAGCTCCCCAATGAATCCTCTCAGGCTGCAAAGATGAGTTCCGATCATGAGCTTGAGCGTTGTGGACTTCCTCGGTTGACGAAATCCAATAAATATCTTGGCCAGCACCACATCCAGGTCCGTGCGCCTGGCCTTGTCGGTCGCCCAACCTACTTGCTCGGTTCTCCCCTTGCGGTTCCGAATCGTCGGCTACTATGTCTTCAAACACCACGTCCTCGGCTAGCGGACCCACAGTGACCCTTGGCGTCGGACCGACGGTCGATGTACATCTGGTCTACGGCCCGTTGCTCCTCGGCGTGTTCTTCAACATGATCCTGTACGGTGTGAGCTCCAATTTCGCTTCGTTCGACTCCAGCGGCCGGAAATCTGAACACCGCTGGTGCAGGTCCTCGTCTCACAGCAGCTCACGTACCTCAAATCCCCGCGCCGCGATCGTCTCTGGATGCGCATCCTCGTCTGGGGTGTGTTTTCCCTCGAGACGGCGAACACTGCTTGTGATATGAGCCTGATATACGAGCGTGCGTGCGGGCTGGACGCGTTACCTATTGACATTCCGAGACGCGACGATTTTGACGCGCTTCGCAGCTCTGATTTCGCACTATGGTGGTCTCCCCGGAAAGCTCCCTACGGTGTTCGTGTCGCGTAAGGATTCACCTCCAGGGCGTCTGGGGCATCACTCACCAAGATGCTGAATCCATGTAGAACCGCTGTCTGTGATCCTCGTCGGCTTCCCCATCCAACTCTTCTTCATCTGGCGCATCCAAACCCTCACGCACAACAACATACTCTGCGCACTAATCTGCGTCGGCGCCGTTGGTGCTTTTGGTGCGCGTTAACACAATACCCTCCTTGAAAACAATCGCAAAACTCACCAAGTGACATGCCCTAGGCGGCGGCTTATGGACCGCAATCGGCGTCCTCGTCGAGAAGACCTTCGCCAATATCCCGCATCTCTACGACGCGGCACGGACGTGGCTCATCACATCCGCCGTGACGGACCTGGCTATCGCAACGTCGCTTTCGCTGGCGTTGAGGAGGAAAAAGACAGGTTTCGCAGCGACGGATACCGTCGTCGACCGGATTATCCGAAGTGCGTGGTCTACACACTGGTCTATCTTCAGCGCCTCGCACGAAGGAGCAGAAACGCACTCACCCGCGAACTTTTTGCAGTGACCGTCCAAACGGGCCTCATCACGGCCCTCTTCTCCGTCCTCGACGTAACGTGCCTCCTCACCCTTCGCGGCGACACCATCAACTTCCTGTGGAACATCCCGCTCTCGAAGCTCTACTCCAACTGTCTCCTCTCCACATTGAACGCACGCGACCAGATGCGCCATGGCCTGGGTTCGGAGCACGCGGGGACGGGCGTCAACGGCTCGGGGCCGCAGGTGCTGAGCGGAGGACGCAAGGTCGGCGCCGCCGCACCGCCGGCCAACGTCGTCCTTCCGGGCTCGCCCGGCATCGACTCGGGGTATGGATTCGGATACGAGGGGGACAGCAAGATGATGCAGGACTCGATTGTGCGTTGACTTCTCCTTCGAGCCCTCGTGCTGGGGTGCTGACGCGCGCGGTGGGATTGCAGGGCATGATGGAATTCTCACCAAACGAGTCGGAGGAGCGCGGCGGCCACCCTGCGAACGGGGAATACGGCGTGCAATCGGTGGTGTAGCGGTGTCGGTTCGGAGTGTTTCATTTGCTCTGTATTTTGCTAGACGGTTGACCCTGTACTGTGTGTAAGAGATGTTGTTTAGGAGAGGTAACTCAGAGGTTGGGCTTGTTGGTCTTGGGAGTGAAGAAGAGAGTGCCGGGGCACGTGTTGATCACGAACCACCACCACACTGTGGTCGGAGGAACGAATCTGCGCCTGCCCCCCGCCGCAGGGCGCGGCAGGGACGCAGGGCGCGTACCCAACCACGAAGCAAAGTGGTCCCGTAGAGCGGGGAACCCGTAGAGCGGGAGAGCCCAGAGGGCTCTAGTGGCCTAGAGGGCCGGTGTCGAGAAGACACGTATGTACAGCCAGTCAACGCTCTCTACACGTAAACGGATGTCAACGTACGCCACACAGGACGTGGGCGCACCCCGAAGCTCGAAACTCGGGTAGAGGAGACGGTCGCAACAAGCTCTGCGGAGCCGTCGAAGACCAGTAGCGTTCAGGCGACCGAGCCTCCGGCAGCAATTGAAAGACTTATTGGGCTAGATATGCAGTAACACGTGCACCCGAGAACTCGGCTCTAACCACGTCGAATTTGGTGCTCGAAGGCGAGTAAGAAACCCACGGCACGAACACCGACTAACTGACACAGCTGGCCGACCAGAACGAGCAGGACAGCTCACCGCACAAAACGCGGAAGGGCGACACCAACCTCTTCAACCCTACGCGCACGACCAGCGAACGCGAATCCCCGCAAGTCCGCAAGTCCTACGCTCTTGCCCTCGTCCCTACCGGGCCATCTGCCTCACACGAACGCCGTAGCGCAGCACGCGCCAACCGTACCCGAAGCGAGTCGCCAACCGCCAGACTTGGACGCGACCAACTCCCGGCGCCAATGGACCAAGACCCCCCGACGTTAGGCCAACTGGCGGCCCGTAATGCCCAACAACACACCCAACAACTCCAGCTTGCGCACATCGTGCACGCCCAAGCGCAACACGGCCAAAACCCGCAGCCGCCCATGTTTGCGCCACCGGTGCCGCCGCCACCTCCGCAAGGCCCGGGGCAGCAGCCACCGGTACAGCAGCCCCCCGCAGCCCCACTGGCAGCCCAACAACCCCCGCTGCCCATCCTGGCCCACCCCGACCTCGCACTCGTTCCCGCCGGGCTCTCCCTCCCGCTGAGCGCGCGCCAGTTTGCCGGACTGGGCTTCGTCAACGCGGACACCAACCCCCACCTCATCCACTCTGCTGCACAGCCGCCGCCGCCCACAAACGCCCAAGGCGACGCGGTCATTGCGCGGAACGAAGGACGGTGGCTGCGTGATGTGGTGGAGCAAGAAGAGTTCTTCGAGAACACGACAGCCGAGTTCCGTGAGCTCGTGCTCGAGAACAGGGACATCTGCGTCATGTTCCGGCTTGCCAACGGCGGCAAGTCTCTCAGGGCAAAACTGGGCGAGCTGCAGATTGCGACGTACCTTCACGACCTCCTGACCCTGTACGACGCGACCGCCCCGATGCCCACGTGCGCTCCCATTGACGAAAACGCCCGCGGCGCTGGGAGCGACAAATACGGCGGCAACCCGTATGTATACGCGGTTATCCCAGACCCCGTAGCGCGTGCCCGTGTCCTCGACCAGCATATCTTCTCCGCCAACATGCGCTTCACCGCCATCGCCTACGACATCAACGCCGACGCCGACTCACAGGTCGTGACGATGTACACCACCACCATGCCGACGGGTGGCAACATCAACGAGCAAGAACATGCGCTCGCGGCCGCCATCTACCGCCATGCTCACAAGGACCAGCAGATCATGCGGCAAATTGTGTCGATGACCCAGAACATCGTCAACGCATCGTACCCCGAGCGGTGCTTCCTAGTCCTCCGCCACATTCTTGTTCGTTGGCTCCCGCACCACGAGCGTCCTCTCCTGCTTGTCCTCCTCCCCAGAGGATTTGGCACGCGAGCGGAGCACAAGGCGCTGATAACGCTCTTGGCCCAGAACGACACTGCCCTCTCGAGCGGGCTCTTCGTCTTCAAACGCGAGACCAACAGCGGCTTCCCGCTCAGATGCGTCACATGTGGATTCCGCACGCACCTCGCATACCTCTGCGCAAAAACGAAGACGGAGCAGGGCCAGTCGGACATGTGGTGGGGCCCGAAAGGCCAGCTCGGAGCAGACACGGGCCCGGCCCTCGAACACGATGCGTTCCCGAACGAGACCAACGAGCAGTACCGGGCACGTACACAACAGACGGCTGCCCGTGGTCGTGGACGTGGAGCGCCCAATGGGAACCGCGGATTCAACACCAATCGAGGAGGTGCCCGAGGAGGGGCTCGAGGTGGAGGCCGTGGTCGCGGCCGCGGTGCAGGCCCGATCCTAATTGGAGGAAACCCGTAAATACTGGCCCAGAAATTATCTAGACAAACTGCCCAACACGTCCGGACTATTTATTCACGCTAGTAATATTTATTCCATGCAATGCTACTACTTGCGGCTTTCGTATCGAGGTCAGGATCGATAAAGACGTGTGCTAGAGGCACACGCAACCCAGCTCCGCCACATTTACTGACCGCATGCGGGACAGGAAACGGAGTTGGGAAAGCAGCGTGCAATGCAAGGAACGGTATGCGTGAGTGCTTGCGCTCACGTATGCCGCGACTTGTATTGCACGCTGCCTCGCCATTAACAGCGGGTCTATTTAGACCGGGGTACGCTGGCCAGCAGTCCTGGCAAGGCGGCGAGTGGAACAGTAACGCGCCTGACCACGTACTGCAAAACTCGCCGCCAAACCCCTCTCGTTGAGCCAAGGGGTCGGTGGGTTCTGGCGAAACTCCCCGACCGGCTCTTTATTGCTTCTACGTCTCTTAATTTCATTAACTCCTTCCCAGGAGACTTCAACGGTGATTCTTTCGGTAACACGGCAACAGGCGGGACGACTCGAGTGAACTCTGGCCCCGCCACCGGCCAGCAGAACAACGAAGACAGAAATCCCGGTGGAGGGGAAACAGCGAACGGCCAACCTGAGGCTCACCAGGATGGTCGTCCCCTTGGGGAAAACCACCCCGGCGACGCCGATGACGGTCGGCCGAACGCGACTCCGGGCGCAGGACGCGCACCGGGGAGCACCGAGAATGGTGCTAATGCGCCAGAGGCGCAGGGAGACGCAGCCATGTTAGGATTTGATATGTCGAGTGCGCGCATCGAGGCGCTGGCGGCGGAGAATCCACGGCCCCGGGATGGGCGGACCGGTCACCGGGACAGGTGGCAGGATGACAAGCATAACGCCTTACGCGTTTGCCTCCGTACTACCACGACTGTACACTACGAGGGAGGACCAAACGCGAACATCTTGTTCGGCACGCGATCGTCAAGCCAGCGGCATTCGGAATATCGCTAACACAAACGCGTCGGTGGCGGCACACCTAAAACGGCACGGCTGGCTTGGATCGCAAGATCGGACGACATCGGTCAACGCGGCTGGCGGCTATCTGGCCAGCGGATATCTTGGCGACCACAGCAACGTCTGCGCGGCTCACGGCGCGACGGATTTCACCTGGAGCCGGACTGGCCGGGTTTTCTCGGAGTATAAGCCGAGATTCTATGTGCTCGACGACGACGACGGACTCTCTGGCAACATACGGCGGTCGGATTGCGAGATCGGGACGATCCGCGCGGCTGCGGGTTTACGCTGGGATGGATTGGTCGAGGGAAGAGCACGGGGAGGGTGCGCTATCGGAGCGGGCCGGATACAGCTGCAGCCGGGATCGGCGTCAGCCAGCGGTGGGCATAGCTCCAGGGGGTGCACGATGGTGCGTCGGGGTAAGCATCGGGACGGTGCGGGTACGCGGCCGGAATGCGCGGGTATGCGGCCAGGGTGCGGGTTTGCACGGGTCTGCAGCGCAGGTCGTGGGCATCGGGATGCGGAAGCTCGACGGCAGACCTCGAGCGTGTGCAGGGCGGATCGGGCCGGGCGCAGCTTGAGGGGGTGTTCATCGCGGCGGACGGAGTTACGGGCCGGATGGAATCGTGCTGGCGAGCGGGTTGGCTCGTGGCATGACGGGCTTGCTTTTGCGCCGGGCTGGCCATGGCAAGGGGTGGATGGAACCTCGCTGGGATGGGCTGGATCTAGCGCCTCTTGCGCGAGGGGGTGTGTTAGGATTTGATATGTCGAGTGCGCGCATCGAGGCGCTGGCGGCGGAGAATCCACGGCCCCGGGATGGGCGGACCGGTCACCGGGACAGGTGGCAGGATGACAAGCATAACGCCTTACGCGTTTGCCTCCGTACTACCACGACTGTACACTACGAGGGAGGACCAAACGCGAACATCTTGTTCGGCACGCGATCGTCAAGCCAGCGGCATTCAGAATATCGCTAACAAGCCAGTCATCCCAACCCCACATCCCGGGGAGCCGCTAGAGGCGGCGGACACATCGCGCTTGATGGTCCAGGACCTAGAGGGTCCCAAAACCCACCCACAAATCAGGCATCCGCACAGCCAGATACGGCACCGAGCGCGGGATGCAAAAACACCAAAGCGTCAATTACCTTGGCGGCGCTCAACATGCGGGGGGCACGGAGACGCCCAGAACGTCAACTCGGACGCCAATAAATGGCCGAAACTTTGGCAAATCCTGCGCGAGCAGAAAATTGGCATCATGATCGTCGGCGAAGCGCATATGAATAAAGAACGACGAGACAACATTGAAACCCTGTTCCGACGACGTATGAAAATTGAATTCACGCAGGCAAGCGCAGACGCGAACTCACAAGGAGTAGCCATAGTGATGAACAGGCTGCTTGTAGAGACAGACGGCGCACAGTCCCTCGAGATAGTTCCTGGTCGAGCGCTGTTACTACACACAAAACATGCCGATGGGAGCCCACTCACAATCCTTGGGGTCTACGGCCCAAACAGAGCATCTGAAAACGCAGAATTCAGCAGGCAAATCATTGCCTATTTCGAGGCAAACCCAAATACTCGCCGACCCGACGTAGTTGCAGGTGACATGAACATGGTGGAGTCCGCGATCGACCGACTCCCTGCCCATCCGGACCCAAAATCCTGTGTGGATGCAATGGATGAGCTCAAGAATTACTTCCGACTCGAAGACGTGTGGCGCGAGACGCACCCGTCAACAAAGGTTTACACCTATTTTCAGTCCGAAGACCAAGGTGGCTCGTGCTCGCGAGTAGACCGTATTCTAATCAGAAGAGATCTTAGAGACGATGTATTTGAATGGAAACACGTACCAGTTGGCTTTAAAAATGACCACTGGCTAGTGAGTACCAGATTAACGACGGAGGAGGCGCCGACCGTTGGCCGCGGCCGCTGGTCCTGGCCAAAACACCTCAACCAAGACAAGGAACTGAAACAATACATATTAGACAGAGGAATTAAGCTCGAAGACAACCTACGAGCACTGCTCCTGTACCCAAATGCGCACTCCGAGAATTATAACCCTCAGGTTCTGTGGGCGGAATTCAAGGCCGATATCACGAAGAAAGCCAGGGAAAGAGCCAAGGTAATAATGCCGCAGCTAGCACAGAAAATCCGTGAGGTCGAAAATCAACTGGAAATTGCATTAGCAGACGACTCAGTTCCTGACGAAGACAGAACGCTAGTGTGCGCTGTCCTGACGGAAAAACTCGTCAAGCTGGAGATGTCAAGATACAAGTCAAACCGACTCACCGTAAAAGTGCAAGCCAAGATTGAGGCCGAGACGATTGGCCGCTGGTGGTCAAAACTCAACCGACCGGCGAAGCCTCGCGAAATCATTCACCGGCTCCAATCAAACGTTGGAGACGACGAGCCACCCAGGTACGAGACGAACTCGAAGCGGATGGCGGACTTGGCCAGGAACTACCACAATAGCCTCCAGAAGGACCGACGGGACGTCAGCGCCGAAGAGAAGGAAGCCAAGATGGATGCGGTCACGGGACGTGTCAAGAGGCGAGTAACCCCTGAGCAAGCCCGCGAACTAGCGGCGAAGTTAACACGAGAGAATATTAAAGAAGCACTCAAATTGTCAGCCAACAACAAGGCACCAGGGCTCGACGGAATCCCGTACGAGGTCTGGAAAATTCTCGATGCTCGGTATGAAACTGCGGCCCGGGACGACAATCCGCGTTTCGACATTATCGGAGCGCTGACGACTGTGTACAACGACATTCAAATGCACGGAGTCCAAAAGGGCACCAACTTTGCAGAAAGCTGGATGTGCCCTCTATACAAAAAAAAATGACAAGTCCAACATTGCAAATTATCGGCCGATTTCCCTCTTGAACTCGGACTACAAAATCCTCACGAAGGCGCTCACGATCAAGCTCGCCCCGGTCGCAATTAGCCTTGTCCACCCAGACCAAGCAGGGTTCATTCCAGGAAGACAAATCCGAGACCAAGTCTGGCTCACAAAGCGCATACTAGAATGGGCGGAAGCCACGGAAACCAATGGAGTAATAGTTGCGCTAGATCAGGAAAAAGCTTACGATAAGATTGAGCACAACTATCTCTGGAAAACACTCGACGCATTTGGGATTCCCCAAGAATTCACCAACACAATCAAGGCTCTATACAGCGACGCCAAAACGTTTGTCATGCTCAATGGGGAGAGAAGCCAACACCCATTCCGTGTAACACGGGGAGTGCGGCAGGGGGACCCGTTATCGTGCCTTCTATTTGACCTGGCGATTGAACCGCTAGCGGAATCCCTACGGCAATCAGGCTTGAAGGGCCTGAACATCCGCGCAAGGCGCGAGAAACTAATCACAACCCTCTTTGCCGACGATACCATGGTGTACCTCAGCACAGAAGACGACTGGGGAGGCCTCTGGGAAATCCTTGACGAGTGGTGCATCGCATCAGGGGCAAAATTCAACGTGAGCAAAACAGAAGTCATTCCGATTGGTACACGAACCCACCGAGACAGTGTGCTAGCGAGCCGCTGCGTCAACGGCGTAGACGGGACATTGATCACGCCCGGGACACGTATTGCACAACAAGGAGAACCCACGCGAACCCTCGGCGGATGGGTCGGAAATGGAATTCGGGAACTCGATGTATGGGCTCCGGTCCTAGAAAAGATTGACGCGTCCCTAGAGTACTGGGAGCTAAGCAACCCAACGATGGAAGGCCGACGCCTAGTGGTCCTGATGGTGGTCGGCGGAATGACACAATATCTCGCAACGGTACAGGGCATGCCAAAAAATGTCGAGGAACGAATAGAGAAGAGAATCCGAAACTTCCTTTGGGCAGGAAAGACCCATGTAACCATAAACAAAGAAACGATCTATGCACCAATGGAAGAAGGCGGGAGAGACCTCCTGGACATAATTACACGCAATGAGGCCATCACGGTTATGTGGCTGAAGAGCTACCTGAGCTTCGAGGAAGACCGACCCACTTGGTGCCTAGTGGTGGATGAGATTTTAGCAAAACACTGTGCGCATGCCGACCAATGTGTGGATGAAGGGCTCCGAATAAACCCGTACCTCCAAAACTGGAGTCCGAAAACATCTCCGAAGAAAATTGGGCAAGACCTCTCTAAGATGATCAAAGTGGGCGGCGAATATGGTATTGGACTCGAACCAATAGCAGTCTCAAGGAAAATCCGCGAGAGTATGCCAGTCTGGCACCACAACCACGCCGAGAGCGGTACGGACCGACGAATTTATCGCACGCCTAAACGTGTGGTTAAGTGCCTCCAGCACAAACATCGCCTCCGGACGGTGGGAGAAGCAAACTCACTAGCGCGTAAATATCGAGCGCCAAATCATCGACACCGTAAGGACTGCAAATGCCCAGAATGTGACCACATTCGCCGAGAAACGGGCTGCGAAAACCCAGATAAATGCTACAAACACGCGGGAGAGATGCTTGACGCACTGCAAGCAAAATGGGACCCTCGCCTGGCACAACCAGAGAACCTAGAACAGTGGATGAACCCTAAGGAGCCGGGAGAGAACGAGGTGACCTTCAACCCAAAGATCACCACACATGGTACCATCTCCGACGCCTTCCGAATCTTCTCGAGCGAAACAACGCCCGCACAGTCACCAATAATAATACACAAACACGGCCGAGGCGCACCAGAAGTAACCGTGTACACAGACGGCTCTGCGCTAGACAACGGCTCCGCCAGTGCGCGAGCAGGTAGTGGAATATACTTCGGGCCCAATGACCCTCGAAATAGGTCACTGAGAATACCCGACGAATGGGGCCCGTCAAATCAAGTAGCGGAACTCGCAGCAGTTAAGGAAGCAGCAGAGATGTGCCCGACAGACGTACCACTAAAGATCATCAGCGACTCGAGATACGCTATTGGAGCGGTAACGAGGCACTTACAGAAAGCGGAGAACGACGGCTTCCTCGAAGCAAGTAATGGACACCTGCTCAAACTAACAGCAGCTAGCCTACGAGCACGAGAAGCGGAGACTTGCCTTAAATGGGTTAAAGGACACTCCGGGAACGCAGGGAACGAGGCGGCAGATAGACTGGCTGCAGCAGGCGCGGCCAAGGACGAGCCGGACGAAATCCGCAATGTCAACGTGAACCTGGCTGAACGGGGCGCCAAGTTGAAGACGCTCACACAATCTAAGGCCGGGAAGATCATCCGAAGGATTAAGATGAAGAAAGAAAAATACAGACTTGCCTTAGACCGGAAAACAACGAAGAAACACATCAGGCTGGCGCAAGCTGCGTCAGCGGACCAAGAGAGTCCCGAAGCCACCGCGGAGGCAATCTGGAGGTCGACGCGCCATAAGGACTTTGCACGGAATATCCGCGTATTCCTCTGGAAAACAATACACGGCGGATACAAAGTCGGGGAGTATTGGAGTAACATCCCGGGTTTTGAGGAACGTGCGGAATGCAAAAAGTGTGAGGTGCACGACACTGTGGGAAGTATAAGTACTGCGGAGCAGTACCTCGGGTACTGATCGCAGAAAAGGTACTGCCCGGTAGTACCCGGCGGGACACGGTTTAAGCGCGGGTACTGCTCAGCAGTACCCAAGAAAAGCAAGGTATTGCTGGGCAATACCCGGGAAATGAGGTACTGCTGCGCAGTACCTCCAGCAGCCAAGGTACTGTGGGGCAGTACCCGCCGAGGTACTGTCGAGCAATACCTTTGGAGTAGTTTCCCGCAGTACCTGGGTACTGCCACGCAATCCCTTTGGGTACTGCGGCCCAGCGCCCGGCGAGTACTGCTGTGAGATACCTTTCCAGCTTTTTTTGCACAAGTCCCACTGGATTTTAATTTCAATATCTGTACTGAGCTCCTGTACTTCAAGTTATAAGTACTGGGTAAGGTCCTGATCACAAAATAATAAGAATATAGCCGCCCACTATTAGTATGGGGTCCGCGGAATTGGGCTATAGTTTCACGAGTGAGCCGCTCCATTTGCCCGCGCGCGACGACAGGGCCACCGTCGTGAAACATCGGAGGAGCGGCCGCGCGTATGCATACGCATGAAGGTGTCTTGGACATCGCGCAATCCGGGTCGGTACATGGCACGGCGAGCTTAGCGTCATGCTAGGGATGCCCTTTGGTAAAAAAAAAAAAAGGCCGCCTCAGCACTTTCTACGAGACGCACGCACGCGCGAGACCCGAGTATTGGGTAAGTTTTTGGAAAGCTGCGTGATTGTAGCGATTCGGCCTTCTACATTGTGCTAACGCCGTCATTTGCTCAGCATCGTCAATTCGGAAAGTTTCGCAAACGCACCAGGAGTAAACACCGGGTGATATGACGCGAGGCAGATACGTCTTCTCATCCCGGTGGCGCTTTCGCCTTTCAAGAATCTCGAATTTGCCGCGCGGCCCGCACTGAGCTTGCAGCGTTCTCGTTCTTGTGCGGTTGTGTCAGCCCACGCGGGCCGGCTCGGATGCCTGACACCTTGATAGCCCCGCGGGGACGGAGCAAAGGGGACGGAGATGGGGATGCCGCATGCGCAAGGCACCGGCGTTGGTGGAGGAAATCTTTGCGCGGGGTTATGCGCGCGAGGGGTGTTGGGATGGAGAGACACGACACCCGAAGGTGTGGACACAGCGTTTATGCACTCATTTCGGTTCGCTTGGGCTCGGGATGAGCCGAGGCTTGGCGGAAGGAAAGTGGCGCTCGTGGTAACGGTTGTTGGTGCGTGAACGATGAAACTCGTGGCTGACCGGTTTGGCCGGTCGGGGGTACCTTTCCTGAGCCAGGAACGCCAATATCGATGAAGGCAGAGCCGAGGCAGGTCGAGGATGAGAGGCGGAAGAAGAATAGCGACGTCGCAGAGATTGTTCCCACGCTCGTCATCTTGCTTCCGTCCCCCATCTCCGCTCACCGACCACACCCCACTCGCTGTGCCCCTTCTCCTCACCTCTCATCCGCCTCCCTGCACCCCTCCCACCCCACTGCGCGAGAATCAGCCCCCGCGGACCATCCAAAGTCGTGAACGAGCGCGTGTCGTCTCCCCACAACATCGCCGAGTTTCGCGATGCTGGCCACCCTAATCGAGACACGCCAGGCCTCTTGCAGATGGTGCGGGGCCATATTTCGTCCCGTGGCTTACCGCTTACGCATCCCTGTAGCTGTCGGCGAGAAATTGCACCTCCATGCCCGGAACGTTATCCCGCGGGTCGGAGCGGCGGCTCCCCCTTCTCTACACCCTCCAAACTTCGTCCCACGACACTCTTCGACCCATTCCTACGTCACTTGGTTGACCAGTGCCCTCGCAGAGCCGACAACTTATGGAGGGAGGACTGGATAGGTGCAGATCTGCTACGCTTATAGCGCCCGTTGCGCGCTGTTGGTCGCTTCGGGACTATATTCTGGACGAAGGTGCGTGCCCGTCGCTCCAACAATGACCTATTTTCTGACGATTCACTCAGTCCTCATTGAAAATGAGCGATCACAATGCAGCACTCGTAAAGCAAGGCTACTGGGATAAACGGAGGTGTGTCGTATACATGCTGTGCGCCGACAGCATGCTCGCTCTCATCCATTCCAGCTCATGATCCTTCTTCCTCCTCAACCTACACCGCGCACCGATACTCCATCGCCGGGACCAGGTACCCGAGCGCAATCCTTGACTCCCGCTTTCCTCAACGTACGAGCTTCGTTCCATGACGAACTTGTTCCCGTATCACATTCACCTCCAGACCACGGCGCAGCTCGACGATGACACGGTGTCACGGTCCAGTCGTGCGCCCCCTGCGTACGGGATGCCGTCCGTTCATCCGCCGTTCCCCACAATTCAGCGTCTCATCGACCTAACGGTGTTCTTTCGCAAGAATTCCGGCGGACCTGATCTAGGTGCAAAGGATGTTCAGTGGCCGGAACGTTGGCACGTTGGTCGTCGAGCTGGACGTCGTCTTCCGTATCCCGACGGTACGACATTTCTTCTTGTTTGTATGCTACACTCATTTCCCCCGTGTGTTTGTGTAGGTCCGCGTTCTCGATGCCGTCTCTCGTTCCCGTCCTCCAAGCCCTGCTGACTGTTGTCTACAGGCATTCTTTTCCTTGGACTCGCTCGTCGCTTCGCTCGTCGTCGTCCGCTAACCGCTGCCGGCCGTGACTTCAGACTCAGCAAACGCCGCAAGTCAGCAGGTGGTGAGTTCTTGCGTCTCTTATCCTTGACGGCGGGCCTCATTGTCTTCAGGATCATGTCAAACGCGTGAGAGGACGCAGGAATGGGCGGGAGAACGCGGGAATGGGCGGGAGAACGCGGGGAGCGGTACCGGGTACGCAGGGAGGTATCGGGTAGCGCTAGGATGTCGCAGGATAGCCCGAATTACTCCTCTCTTAAGCAAACTACACGGACTAAGAAGCTGCGCCGCATTCCTGTGCACACTACACTATAAAAGTACTGCTTTTCTGCGAAATTCGACACCGACTCGCGTTACTGCGTACAAATATACGCTGGAAGAGGACGAATTTCTTCATCCGAATCACATCCATGATGTCACTCTCCATCATCACTGATGCGCGCTTGCTTCCCACCTCCACGAAGGAAGCCCATGGCTGCTCCCCCGTCGCAAGATTTCGCCCCAAATCGACGCTACGCGCAGCGCCGAATGTCAATGCAGCTCATCTAACGCCCTGACGGAGTCGCAAACAGACGCGGCACGACTTCTCCGGGTCCACCGACGCCTCTTGCTCTTCCCCGTCATCCCCTTCCCGTCGTCCATACGGTGCGGCCTTTTCAATCCTCCGAGTCCTGCTGGGCCGCTGTGAACTCATCCGTATCTCTAGCGTGTCGGAAACCTCACTTTCCCGGAACAGACAACGAGGACCATGGAGCTGGAGCGAAGGCCGAGCCCGAGTGCGGAACAGGGAGGTTTTGTCGCGCTACGAGTGGACCGCGTCCTTGGTCCTCTGTCATTCCCAGGGTGCGTCATCGTCCTGCTTTCCCCCCACAAACTCACTCCCAGACAAGGTGCGAGCCCATCCAGGCAGCGCACGAAATCGGATGGGGAAGAAGCGCGAAGCGGACCACTCAAAGTACGTCGCCGTCACCTTCTCCTCCCTGAGCACGGCTGCCACTATCCAATCCCGTCACCTTCGGATTCTCTAGGGTGGATTTCGACGGTCCGTACATTGTCTCGCGTTGCCATGGCCCGTTACTAACCAAAACCAAACACAGAATCCGAAACGAGCGTATCATGCGAAGACTCTCATAGCTAAATCCCCGACGCCAGTAGCACCGACGCTCACGACCTCCAATTCTCTGGCAGTCGTCTCTTGCATCTCTCACTGTGGCACGGCTCGAATTCGAAGCATCTAACGCCTCTACTTATACGGTATGTCCCCGTCCATCATGAGTCTGTCGCGACCGCTCTGAACTGTTGTCGTATCCAGAGCGTGTCGATAACCTCGGGATAGCTTGGCAGAACGAGTGCAGCTCGCGGTGGAGCCACCGCGAGCTAAGGTGCAAATCTCCAGCCTGTGATGACGGGAGGACCGAGACCGCCGAGCTGAGAGTGCGGAGTCGCTTTTTTGACCATTCCAGGGACGGAGCCGGTGAACATTGCAGCAAGGTATGAGCGGTTGTACTGTATGTACTGTATCATAGTCTGTATGCAAAGCCTTCATTCTGGGATCTCAGCCGGCGCGGAGCGACGGCATGTCTTGTATGATATTTAAGTGGTACCTGGATGACCGTAAGGGAGGGACTGTGAAGCAGTACCCGAGTATTGCGACACAGTACCCCAGGTACTGCCTCCAAGTACCCGAAGTGCTGTCCTGCAGTACCCGAAAGTACTGAGGAACAGTACCTTTTGTACCAGTAAAGGTACTGCCGAGCAGTACTAAAAGTACTGCGACGCAGTACCCGAGTACTGCCCAGCAGTACCCCGTGCGCCGCTCAGCAGTACCCAAGGTACTGCAACGCAATACTTCAGGTACTGCTCGGCAGTACTTTCGGGTACTGCGGGGCAGTACCTTTACTGCCCACAGTGACGACTCAATGGAACATATCCTCACGCGATGCGACTGCGCCGGACAACAAGATGTGTGGGACCTCGCAAGTGACTTGTGGAGGAAGAAGACGGGAGATGAGCTCCGACCCACGCTGGGGCAGATCATGGCATGCGGCGCGACGAAGGTCGGGGACGTGGGAACGACCAGACTATACAGGATTGTTGTGTCGGAGTCGGCGTTCCTAATATGGAAGCTCCGCTGTGAACGAGTTATCAGAGAACAACCCGAAGCATCTCCAAGGGAAATCAAAAACAGGTGGCTGAACGCCATTAACAGTAGACTCGAAATGGACCGTGTACTTACAGACAAGAAACAAATACGGCAAAAAAGGGATTCCCGTCCGCCTTGTAAGGCGGACATGGAGCAAAACGCTCCAGAACGAAATATTTCTTCCGGACGACTGGACGTCCCGGAAGGTCGGGGTTTTAGTGGGTGTCGGTTAACGCTGGCGATGATGGCAGAGACGAGGCTTCGTACTCGTTGAAACCGGAGCTAGTGGTGGCTGCAGCCCCACACGCGGCGTGATAAACGCCAGTGCTCTTGAGCATTTCCTCGAGTGGATCATTTTCGGCTAGCCTGGTTTAAAGTCCAAGGCTTCAACCTCACGGGAGACAAAAGACCGACCAATGTCGGCCCGAATGATGCGACGAAGATCCGAGTCCTCGAGACTCGGTGCGTCGTGGACGGGAATGCGGTGAAAACTTCTTTTGACTGTCTCTGATACCGTGCCACAAAAAAAAAAAAAAAAAAAAAAAAAAAGAAGAAGAGAGTGCCGTCAAGCTGCTGTCAATGGTGACAAGCAAGGATTCGGCATCCGTTGGTTGTTCACTCAATGTTCACTTGTGTGTGCGTGTGTTTTGCTCTGCTCTGGTGAATCCATCGACTGGACTCAACTTCTAGCCGTGTTCTTTTTAGGGCTTTGTTACACGAAACGTGTACTACTAGTAATTGAAATATACTAGTAGTACAGTATGATATCCTGTAACAAAGCTGCTACTTACTGACCTTAAAAGTTTACAAGGACAGCAGTGGGTCTCAAGCTATAAGAGCAATCTGAGAGCCTGAGAGATGAGTCGCATTGAGTCCACTTACCAAACACCAGAATTGACAGATCGTTGCCGAGGAGAGAATTCCTGACGTAGACAGTGACAACTGACTCGGAAGGAGGCTTTTTTTGGGTATAGTTTGGTCTATAAGGAGGTTCTGGATCTCAAAGTGACCCATTTGAAGGACTGATGAGGATGAAACACTCAGGCGACGTCGACTCCGATGTGCATGAAGATCATGAAAGACGGGATGCAAGAGGAACGAGCGCGCACATCTGTAATCCCACAGAAAGGTCCCCACAGCGACAAAAAAGCATTCCTGCTCAGCTTTATAGCAGCTACCTCCTTGAAACCGACTATCTGCACCCCGAGGGCCAAGAGCAGGAAGGAGGGCCGTGGTGGCCGAGACTCCTCGTGGTTTCCATCAACGGGTGCTATTGTCGATTAGGTTGATGGACGTGCGACGGGCCCTATATAGTGGGTGGCAAGTGCCCTGACCTCTTCGTGCCCTTGTATCGCTTCGCCCCGTTCCTTTCTGCCCACCCTCCGAGCCAGGTCTCTCCCTCTCGAGCTAGCCTCTCTTTTCAACCACACACCTTTCGTATCGCAATCTTTGAAGATGGTCTTCATCTCTGCTTCGTGAGTGGCCCAGCTCGTCGTCGCCAGGAACGGTGCTGATATGTCTTGCTAGCGTTCTTTCCCTCGCCGCGCTGTTGCTCCCTTCTGCAATGGCCCTGACCCTCAACACCCCCGCTGACGTCGACGCCGACGGCACTCTCCTCGCATCGTGGACGCCGGCCACCGGCGACCCGTACGTGACAGGCACCTCATATACCGTTGTCATGCTGAAAAATTCTCGCTCAGAACTTTCGCCCTGCTCCTCAGCGGCCCCGTCTCGATCGACATTGCCACTGGTGTCGTCCCCACCGCCTTGAACGAGTCGGTCGTCCTCGGCGACATCCCCCCTGGCACCTACAAGCTCCAGGCTGCCGTCGGTGACAACATCGACAAGGTCATCTCGACCTCCGGTAGCTTCCAGATCGGTGCCATCGGCGCGGCCACCGGTTCGGGCAACAACGCTGCCAGCGGTGGTGCAGCTGGCAACGGCAAGGGCGCAGCTGGCAACGGCAAAGGCGGCAGTGAGTACTCCTGCTTTGTTTTCTTTTGTCCCTGATTCTGAATACATGCTGTAGACGCCGACAACACCTCCGGCGGATCCGCCGACGACTCCGACTCCGACTGCCCGCCCCCTCTGACCGTCACCGTCACCGCTGGCTCCGCCGCCGCGACCGCCGCGACTGGCTCTGGTGCCGCCGACGCCACGACCGGCGGCTCCAAGAAGGGCAAGGGCAGCAGCAAGTTCGGCGGCAAGGGCAAGAAGCCCCGCTCGCTCTCGGCCAAGTTTGGTCGTCGCTTCGTCATGTAAAGTCGTGCACTTTGCATGATCGTGACCCCGGGACGCGCGTGTGGTGGATGACGTTCCCGTTTTTCGAAGTTGTTTCTTTCTTATTCCCCCATTTTGTATACCTGTGCTTTGAAAGAACAAGGGTCTGCGGGCACCGCCAATTTTAAAACATAAAAACTTTGTCTGGTGTGAGGACTGGCAACAAGTGGTCTGCGCGTTGGCTGATTGCGATCGTGCTGTCTAAGACTTCTTGCTCTTGACCTTCATCTGCGCTCTGGAGGTGCCAGCGTCCCCATGCACGACGGCCTGCCAAGCAATGGGATGGAGTCGGGCGGTGCGCAATGCGCGCCCCGTGGCTCCTCCGATCCTGTTCCTCCTCACTACCGATTCAGAGCCGGCGCGAAGCCGCATTACCAGTATGTGAATCTTCACGCGAGCCGCGGAATCAGAGCCTGAATCGCAAGTGTAAGCCCCATGAATCCAGTATCGAGTGGGATAGCATCCCCTCCAGACCTCCAACGGTACTTATATCTGCGTCTTGCCCGTTATCTTGATCTTATCTTTCTGGGCGCTGGCGTCGTCCCGGGATCGCAGCAAACCGGTATACCGGTACCAAGGACCGGTCTAGACCCTTCGGAGATCAATCCGAGATCCATCCCCGCGTCTTCTGAACGCCGCAGCTCGCGCTGACAAGGAAACCCGGTCGCCGTCGCCGTGCGCGATCCCCCAGTTACCAACACCGACATCGAGGGTGCACAGTGCGTTCCACACTGTAGGTCCTGTTCGTCCGCTAAGACGCCGTCCAGGCGCTGACGGTCGGCGGTCGGTACAGTATCAGACGGCCTCAGACGGCAAACCCGGGTCCAAATCGACGTCGGACGTTCCGCGAAATTGACAGACGACGACGCCGCCGATAAGATACCGCCGGTCCTCGGATCCTTGACCTCGCGGTGCGCTTTCTTTGCATTACGCTTTCCAATCCCGTTTTCCTGCGCGGTCGTCGAGGATCCTGGCGACGCGAATGCATCCCAAATCCTCGGGCATGCGGCGCTCGTCCCGAATGTGTGGGCGGTGATCTCTGACGTCGTACGAAGATCGACAACCCGTGTCCGCAGTCGACGACGCGGCAGCAACGGGCAACCCAAGGCGGTGCCTGGCGCTGTGTGCTTGGTGGAACACAACTGCATCGGGTGGAACAAAGCTGCATCGACGCACTGAGAAATACATGCATCGACAAAGGTTGCTCGCATTCTGCAGCGTCCTCGATAGTCGTTCCAGGCAGTCGGCATTGCCATTGGCCAGTGCCTATTGGATCCCTCAACACGGCGCCAATAGACTCGCATCCATCGCAACGAGGTCCCCATCCAATCCGCATCGCCTCCCCATCCGCATCTCTTGGCGAGCGCGCCGTCACTGGCACGTCGTGCCAAGCATGGCGCCAATTAAAAATAGCCGGGGTTATATAAGAGCGCTCGGAGCGCCGCCGCAGGTTTTCCTTCGTGCCTTTGGTCACTAACCCACTCCCTTCGTTCTTTCACGCCCAACCCCCAGAGCCAGGTCTCTCCCCCAACTTTTTGAGCTAGCCTCATTTACAACAAACACACACACTTTACGAAAAATGGTCTTCGTCGCTGCTTCGTACGCAATCTTCTTCTCCCGCAGAGGATAAAGCTCAGACTTGCGATATTCGTGCAGTGCTCTCTCCCTCGCCGCGCTCGCGCTCCTCCCGTCCGCAATGGCGCTGACGCTCAACACCCCCGCCGACGTCGACGCGGACGGTACCCTGTTGGCGTCATGGACCACCGTTGCTGGTGACCCGTGCGTTTCTGAGGTTGTTGTGTTCGTCCTCATACTGAGATATTTGGCTCAGAACATTCGCCCTCCTCCTTGCCGGGCCCGTGAACATTGACATCGCCACTGGTGTCAACCCGACAGCACTCAACTCGTCCGTCGTCCTCGGCGACATCCCCGCGGGCACGTACACCCTGCAGGCCGCCGTTGGTACGAACATCGACAAGGTCATCTCGACCTCCGGCAGCTTCCAAATTGGCGCGATTGGCGCAGCTACCGGCGCAGCGGGTGCCGGTGCCGGTGCTGGTGCTGGCGCAGGTGCGGGTGCTGGCGCGGGCAACAACGCGGGTGCGGGCGGTGCGGCGGGTAACGGTGGTGAGTGTTGCCTCCTGCGAGTACCTGGCTTTCTTTGGCCATCGCCTTGCTTTTCTCTTCGTTTTTCGTGAGCTGACTTCGTCTACTAGCCGCTGGTGCTGGAGGTGCCGGTGCCGCCACCTGCCCGCCCCCGGTCACCGTCACCGTCACCGCCGGAGGTGCCGCTGCAACCGCCGCGACTGGCGCTGGTGCCGCTGGTGCCGCCGACGCCACGACCGGCGGTTCCAAGAAAGGCAAGGGCAAGGGCGCGAAGAAGGGCGGCAAGGGCAAGAAGCCCCGCTCGCTCTCTGCCAAGTTCGGCCACCGCTTCGTCATGTAAACGCCCTCTCGCATCCTCGGTCCCATGAAGCTTTGAGAAACGCTTTCGTTTTTGTGTTATCTTTATACCGTTTTTGTATACCTGTGCTTTTTGAAAGAACAAGGCGTGTTGCACCACCCAAAACATGAAACTTTGCATCCACTGCGTAGTCCGAAATCTTAAGAGCCGCGGCCTGGCTCGAAGAACGGTGCGTGTTTTGAATCTTCAACTTTTGCTGTGCTGACAGTTAGACATTGACCCAGTGATGTACACCGAAAGAGGCGAACATAGGTTGGATTGCAATTGTTGCAAGCGGAAGGAATCAAAAGGTATAGCTCTGCTCATCTGTAAAGCGTGCAAACTAAAGGATCGGAAAGTAGGATTGACTTAATCCGCATTCACGACTAAGTATATGGCAGAGGAATGGACCTCCAAATTTTGTCAAGAAAAGTTCAGCGACGGATCAGTCACTGGCAAAAATACAACTCGGAATGACGGTGGGTTGCTTCAGTTGAGCATTTGCGGGGTCTAGACGCCGACGGCACTAAGTTGCACCGGCCTAATATAGTCGCATCCATCGCGACTCGCAACGAGCTCCACTCGAACAGATTGCCCGCCTGCCGGGGACGGCGCCAGAGAGCAAGCCGAGGACGGCGCCAGAGATGAAAATAACCTGGGCTATATAAGAACTCGCGGGGACGCAACGCAAGCCTTCCTTGTGCCTCCCACTTCCTACGTTCTTTCACACGAAACCTCTAGAGCCAGGTCTCTCTTCAATTTTTTGAGCAAGTCTCATTTACAATCAACACACTTGACGAAAATGGTCTTCATCTCTGCTTCGTGCGCAATGTTCCTTCCTTGCTGAGGGTAAAGCTCAACGTTGCCACCCTCTTGCAGCGCTCTCTCCCTCGGCGCTCTGGCGCTCCTCCCATCCGCGATGGCACTGACGCTCAACACCCCCGCGGACGTTGATGCGGACGGCACCCTCTTAGCATCGTGGACCACCGTCGCTGGTGACCCGTACGTTGCTGGCTTTTGTCTGCTCGGCCTCATACAATATTAAAATTATTTCTTCAGAACATTCGCCCTCTTCGCCGTCGGACCGACCAAAATCGAAGTTGCCGTCGGCGTCGTCCCCACCGCCTTGAACGAGTCCATCGTCCTCGGCGACATCCCCCCGGGCACGTACACCCTGCAGGCCGCCACCGGTACCGACATCGACACGGTCCTTTCGACCTCCGGTAGCTTCCAAATCAATGCGATCGGTGCATCTACTGGCGCTGCCGGTGCTGGTGCCGGCGCGGCTGGCGCGGGTGCCGGAGCGGCTGGCGCGGGTGCAGGCGCGGGTGCGGGTGCCGGCGCAGCGGGTGCCGGAGCGGGTAACAATGCGGGCGCGGGCGGTGCGGCGGGTAACCCCGGTGGTGCGTCTTATGTTTTGTCTGCGAGTGCCTAGCTTCCCTAGCCGCGCCTTGCTCGGTTTCCGTGAGCTGATATCCTCTATAGCTGCCGGTGCTGGTGCTGGAGCTGCCGGTGCTGCCGGTGCCGGTGCCGCCGGTTGCCCTCCCCCGGTTACCGTCACCGTGACGGCCGGAGGCGCCGCCGCAGCCGCCCCCACTGGCGCCGCAGGTGTCGCCGCCGGCGCTGGTGCCGCTGACGCCACGACCGGCGGCTCCAAGAAGGGCAAGGGCGGCAAGAAGGGCAAGAAGCCCCGCGCGCTCTCTGCCAAGTTCGGCCGCCGCTTCGTCATGTAAACGCCTTCGACCTTTCGCAGCCTCGTCGAGTCCATGAAGCTTTGAGAAATGCTTTCGTCGTGTGTTATTCTTATACTGTCTTTTTTTGTATACCTGTGCTTTGAACGAGCGAGGCGTGTTGCACCGCCCAAGAAACTTCTTTTCATCCACTACTTAGCTCCTCAGGTCGGCGACTCGCGAAGTAAGAGAAGGTTTTTCAACGAGAATTGTTTTATGCTTGGTGCGTGTTTCGCGTTTTAGTGCTGGTCCAGTATCTGAAGTTCAAAAATAGCTTCGTTTGAATGAGTTGAGACCCGGATCTCCCTCCGCCAACAATCGCTTCTCTGCGGACATTCCACCCATCCAGCAACAGCCATTTCGATCCACCATTTCAACATCAAGCTAACTCCAGTAAGCCTTATAGCCTACGTTGAAGCTCGGACCCAAACGCAAATCCCGTGCGTAAACAATCCGGCGGGAGAAACCACCTTGATTGATCGATTTGCGCGACGACGACCGCCTCGCAACAAGCGACATCCAGTGTCGCCATCCGATCACCAGGTTACATGCTTCCCTATAAAAAGACCCCCCGCGTCCGAAGGACCCCTCTAGAGCCAGGCCTCATCCCCCCACTTCTTTTTTTCGTTCCGTTCCATTCGAGCTAGTCTCAGCACCTCACCCGCCCTTTTTATGAAAATGGTCTTCGTCTCTGCTTCGTGAGTGCCTTCCTGACGAGAAGAGGGACGCACGCTGAAAATCTTTGTGCAGCGCTCTTTCCCTTGCTGCGCTCGCGCTGCTCCCGTCCGCGATGGCGTTGACGCTCAACACCCCCGCGGATGTCGACGCAGACGGCACCCTGCTCGCGACCTGGACCACCGTCGCCGGTGACCCGTGCGTCTCCCCATTTCACCCAAATCTCCGTTTCCATGCTAACTCCCCTGCCTCTATTTACAGCACCTTCGCCCTGCTCCTCGCAGGCCCGGTCAACATCGACATCGCAACCGGCGTCGTCCCCGCCAACCTGAACGAGTCGGTCGTCCTCGGCGACATCCCCCCGGGCACGTACACCCTGCAAGCCGCCACCGGCACCAACATCGACCAGGTCATCTCGACCTCAGGCAGCTTCCAGATTGGTGCTATCGGCGCAGCCTCCGGCGCGGGTGGTGCTGCAGCTGCTGCTGCTGGTGCAGGTGACAACGCCGCGGCCGGCGGTGCGGCGGCTGCTGCGACTGGCGCGGCTGCGACTGGCGCCGCGTCGACGGGCACTGCGGCCACGGGCACGGCTGCGACGGGTAGCGGCGCGGCTGCTGCCGGCGCTGCGGCGAAGAAGGGCAAGGGCAAGGGTGGCAAAGGCAAGGGTGCCGGCAAAGGCAAGGCGGCTGGTGCGGCTGGCGCGGCCGGAGCTGCTGCAAAGGCCAAGGGTGGCAAAGGCAAGGCAAAGGGCGCTGCGGGCAAGGCAAAGAAGCCCCGCGCGCCCTCTGCCAAGTTCGGCCGCAACTTCGTCATGTAAGGATGGGATAGCATTCGATACAACCTGGCGTCGTACCGTTTTCTTTTTGTGCGTTGAAAGAACAAGGGGTTGGCGACACTGTATGTTTCGTGTGAGGCTGCGAGAGTTGACCGATATGCAAGAACGAGTTGTGAGATGTAAAAAGAAGATAGAGGGTGGATGAAAAAGAAACGACAGTAGTGTGAGTAGCAAATCTACAACGGCGACGCCGAGGCTAAGGCTCGGACCGTCTTTGCAGCGCAGTCGAAACTGGACCTCGTCCTGCAAGCCATGACAAGCTCCACAGGCGCATAGCCCTCGATCGTACACCCCAGGTCGGTTTGACGCCGGTGCGAGGCGCGGAGGACCACGCCATCCTCGGTGCGGCGCGGACGACGCAGAACATCAACGCAGAACCGTGGAATCATGTCCGTTTTCAGCCGCCAGGCTGCTGTCCTTCCCCGCAAGAAACGGCACTCCCGAAGGTACCGCCCCGACGTCGAAGTACTGCGCCCGTTCGCATCCATCGCCCCCGTCGCTCGGCTTTCCGCGCAACATGCCGCCCCAGGAGAACGAGTACCGGCATTCGTCTCGGACCGGCGTGTCCTAGGTGAACGAGCACGGCGAAGGTACGACCCTCTGGACCGCTGCGCTTCGTGTTGTTCTGGAAGCATCACGGCTTGGGCGCAAATGCCCTCGTCGTCAAGCCCAACTGCCGATTCCGATGCGTCCGCGAAGCTGCCCGGTTGCCCAGCGCGTTCGAGTGCCTCGGATCACGAGACGAGTGAGAAACCCAGCATGTCGTCACTATGTCGTCGTCGTCTCAACGGGTCTGGACGAAGGGGTGCTCGACATTCGGATGAAACGACATCTTCGCTGGGCCTGGCGAGTCTGCGTCGCGCATCCGGAGACGAAGTTGCCGCACCATGCTGAAGTACGGCAAATGCCAATACGATACGGCGCGGTTGTTGCGGTCTTGATCCGAATGGTCGTGGCTCGAGCTCTACTCACAGCGCATTAGAACCAGCTAAAAGAGATGACAGACAGACTCACGAAGCATACTGGACGCTTGCGTACGTTCCTTTCCGCCCTCCCCGTGCGGTTTCGATCTCCTTCGACCTTTCGTTCTTTGCTGCCACGAACACGATCCCCTCGCACAGCACATACACCTGAGGCTGTTGCACGCGAAACACCGTCCGGGCACGGGGCGGTCGCAGGTCGCCTAGATTTCGCTGCCCGGCAGACTGGGTCACGTGCGGGGGTCGAAAGTAAGCCTAGAGCACCAGTTGAGCGACCAGCAGCACGAGTTCAAGTTGGACGCAAAGCACGTACGAACTAGACATCCAGAAACGGTCTCCTAGCGTCCCGGTGGTCACGTGCATGCCGCGAGTGAGGGTGGGTGGGTTTCCTGCTACCGCAAAGTCCACAGACCATCGCGCAGGGCATCCGACATCTGGTCCACCAACGCAGCATCGACTGCGTTCACGCCGGAAAGCGACGTTGCTCTTGCTCGGGCCTCCCAGTCGCGGTAGCAGCCCTCGAATCGAGTCGTCGGACCGAATACGGGGAGACAACCACACATCCCCGTCGAGTCTGACCCCCGTTTTGCTTTTGTCCGTGTCGTGCACAGTCCAGTCCAGACGCGAACGAACATTGACCAGCCCAGGAAGCGCTCTTCGAGGCACAGGCCACTCGATGACGAGGAACGGGAGTGGTGTCACCATAACGCTCTCGCGTCGAGGATAACGACTCGAGAGCTTCGTGGCGCTTGTAGTGGCCAGGCGCATTTGAGACGACGAACTGGGAAATGGCCGAGATTAGTATAGGGTCGACTGTAAGGCGAAAAGGACGACTTGGGCAAACGCACTTTGATGCAGGCTGCTTGAGGTGACGAATGACGGTGGTCCAGACGGCGGACAATAGACGCGCATAGCACCGGACCTGACTCTCGTTGAGCCAAAACCAGCCTAACTCAAGCGAGACATACCTGGTAGTCCCGACTCTCGAGTCGGACAGCGAAACGGTCGTCCGAAAAACGGCCTCCCGACCGTCCGCTCGACGGCCAACGAAGCGACCAACACCACTCCCCCGTCGAGAACGCAGCGCCTGTTCACAAGCAACATCGCCCCGACGCCGACCTGAACCGTACGATGGTACAGCAACACATCGCCTCGACTGCACAGCCACGGAAATCCCTGCAGGTGCAAATGGGTCCAGACCCGTCATGTCCGGAGAGGATGGTATGGGTGGTACGCGACGACGAAGGGCGACAGGAGATGCGCAGACGGTGGGAGGATGATGGTGTGGTTTGTCTGGTCTCCCAGGTCCGAGGCACGGATGCGGATGGCCAAGCCTGACGGTTAAGCCCATGGACTGCCGATGATACTGAGTCTGACGCGTTGCTCGAGCTACCAACAGCACAGACGACATGCGTCGTGAGCACGAAACATCGGCGTATGCTCTGCTTCGCATTCTTGCGAGGGCCTGCGTTTCCTCCAAGGTCACGTGCGTCCGCAATTGCGCTCAGATGCACACGCCCATGGCCTCCCGAACGACTTCTCTTGGACCAGCGGCCAGCGGTACCATGTCGGGATACGAGGAGGGCCATCCGCGTACAGTCATTCGATGGGTGTTTGCGCCGGAGATTGGTGCTGGTGATCTTCACCTGGATAGCAGGCTCATAGCGCAGAGGTGCTACTGAGGAGCCGCCGGGTCCGAGTTAGGCGATGAGTGTGGTGCAAACGAACGGGGGAAAAACGCGTTGTGGACGTGAGCCGTATAGCATTCGCGCGACAGGTCGTCGAAGACTAGGCGTACAGACGTATAGGGCGTCAGGTTGTCTCGCCTCGGCGCCTTGTCGCAACGGGCGGGGTCGCGCGTGCGGTTTGTCGTATATGATGAGGCCGCGCAGAGATGACCAACGAAGCAAGGACTGTGAAGATGGTCAATACTCGCAGAATACTGTACTCAGAAAAGAGCAAACGAGAACCCACATTTTGCGACCGGACCCAGCCTTCTGTCGCCCCAGTCACCTTACGAATAGATCGTTTCCGTCGTTCACGAGAACGCTTGGCCTTGTCGTCCAGCCGGTATTCCGTTGCGGGTACGATCTTCTGCCCCAAATCCACGAACGTGTCCTACTCGGCGCCCAGCTCCCGAGACCCAGGCTCCGAGTCAGAGTAGTCCTGCTTCTCGACAGGAGGGACGGGCGTAAATGGCGGGATCGCCGATACAGTGCGCCGGGCAGCACAGACACAGAACTCGTTGTGTCCATGCTGGACGCAAAGGACGTATTGACGTCGTGCAGCGAGGTTGCAAGCGACGACCGCAACGCGCCGGGTTGGTATGTTAGCAGGCGGAAGCGTTTGCGTCCGTGGACGAAGATGGGGCTAGCCGCGACGTGTTCTTCTGCCGTTCCTCAAGATCTGGAGGTAGGCACCGTGTCAGGTGCGGACATAGACGAGTGGTGTTATTGAGCGGAGGTCCGCGACGAGAACCTGCAAAAAAAAAAAACGTTGAGCGGATAGCAGCAGGTGGTAACGAACGAGCCGAAACGGACCGATGGTACCCATTTGCGTCGGTGGTGAATGTATTTGACAGAGTCGGGACGAGCGGCACCGTGTTCTTCTGAGGCTCCTCGAGGTTGGGAGTAGTGGCGCAGCCTTGGAGAGCAGACACTAGCACCCGCAGTATTCGCCCTTGACTTTCGGCCGAGGGTCAGCAACGCAGAACATGCTGCAAACGGTTCCGCACCTCGTCGGTCTAGGCGCTTCATTCTGCTGCAATCAACCACGCCTTCTCTATGCAGCAGGGGATACTCTCGTCCGAACTGGACTCGCATTCCTCCGAGTGGTTTCCCCAGACTGGTGGGCCGAGAGTTCATGAAAGGGAAACACATCGCCCCCGCACGACACTGGTGCAGGTTCAGCATTCGAATAACCAAGGAGATTTCGGCAACGCACCGTATCCTCTCGACTTCTTCAAGCCCACTTGCAGCCCAACGGAGCCACGCGTCTGCGGAAGGCGATTCGGGCGAGTGCGACGAGTGGGATTGATGATGCTCAGTTGTCGAGCGGAAGCCCGCGCTGAGAACACGTTCCGGGTCTAGCCTGCAAAAAAACGTGAGCGGATAGCAAATAGTGACGAAGAAGCTGAAACGGACTGACTGCCATAGTATACATTAGACGGTTGGTGTATGTCGGTACGAGGGCCCCGCTGGTTCCTTGTGGGGACTGCTGCGGTGAGTGCTAGCTGCAGTTCCGTTGTCGACTACGGTGGCCGTCAGCCGGAAATATCGAGAAGGGTAAAGACGCACCGGAAGCCCAAGTCGATGCACCTCTGTCAGGCGGCTTGGCGTATTGGCCGGCAACGCGGTCGTCACGGACCTGGAGACGCGTCGACGGGGGAGAGGAAGAACGAGAAAAACCACGCACGATGACAATGAGCGAGAGTGAAAACCGAAGAGATTTCCGTGGGCGTCTCGAACCTTCCACACCTGGCAGTCGCAGCGTTAGCGGAAGAAAAAAGTGGGGCGAGCGACAACACACTAGTCCATGCATGCAGCAAGAACACTTGGTCCCGCTGTACGATAGCCAGTTGGTGTTGTCGCCTCTCGAGCTGCAAAACGAAGGGAACTGTGAGCCGCCTGTCGCTTTCGACAGACGAGAAACGCACCCCAGACGTAGTCGCGTAATGTTCGACGGAATCCCGCATCCCAGCCCTGCCTAGGCATCGGCAGCTCTAGGCGACATCCTATGCGTTTGCTTCAGCGCGGGGAAGGTTGACCGGTAAACCCCTACCTGCGTCGACCACGTCGCGGATCACGCAGAAATGCGAGAAATGGTTGCCGAAAGGGCTGTGAGAGGGCATAAGACCGAGAGTGGTGACGGTTGAGAACAAGACGCAAGCAGCCATCCATCAGTAAACAAACCGGAATCCGTCTTGTTTTCGGCTCGTCGCTCCAGGAATCTCGTTGCAAGACTCAGAAAGACGGAGCGCTGGTTGGTCGCATTGCGCGCTGAAAGAAATTCGGGCCCATGGCCGAAGCAAAATGATGACGCAGTTTCTTGACTGCGGCGGATCCTCTGGCTCTCACTACCATCTCCATGTCGAGCAAGCCCTGCTCTTCGTCGAGCGACAGCGACACAAAGCTCCCAAGCAGCGCTTTGCTTCCTGTCGCACTCTCGGTCAGAGAAAATCCATCAACAAAGCGACACAAACTATTCGTGCATTTGGCGTTCTTTTGCATCGCCGCGGCGTTCAGCGCTTTCTGTTTCATCCATCGGGGCCAGCAAGCCAACGCGGAGATGCAAAAGCATACGTTCTACCACAATGTATCCCGCGTATCGCTCCCCTGCGCCTCTGGGATGGTCAACGCGTCCGTCTCGTATGCTGGACATATTGGCCTAGAGGGCGACTCGAAAGACGCGCCGAAGCGGTCCTTCTTCTGGTTTGTCATTTCTCGTTTATACTCAAGCCATCTCTGAGGCTTTCTAGGTACTTTTCTGCAGAGGAGAATCCGGAAGACGCGCCTCTCATGTGCGTTTCTCCTGTTTTCAAGTTCTTCTATGCGAAACTGATCACCACACAGACTTTCTATGGGCGGTGGCCCCGGTACCAGCGGCCTGATGAACGCACTCTGGGGTCAATCTCCCTGCCTCGTCACAGAGGAAGGGCTCACAGAGAATCCCAATCGCTGGACGCAGAAGCATAACCTACTCATCCTCGACCATGTACTTACACCACTCCTCATCCGAAACACTCCTCTGACTTCTGTTTCTCAGCCCATCGGCGCCGGCTTCTCATACGGCACACGCGTTAACAACAGCTTCGATGCCCGCGCAGACGCATACGACTTTCTCCAGAAGTTCTTCGTGCTGTTCCCGCAGCTTGCCCGGTCCGTGTTCCAACGCGCTGTTTCTTGTCCTTACATGCTGCTACATGCAGGAACAAACTTGTCCTGAGCGGCGGCTCGTACGGCGGTATCCACGTACCCAATATCGCCACCGCCATCCACCAGCATAACCTGCTCATCGGCGCAGGGAAGGGCCTTCCCGGCACGCAACATGTCAACCTCGAGGCGCTCATCCTGAGTAACCCACTTAGTGTGTGTTTTCTTCTCTGTGGCCCGCTTTCGTCGCATCGTCTCTCAAACGACCCTACGAACAGAACCCACACGCGCACTTTTCCTGGCTGCTACACTACCGCTGCGTCACGCACCAGCTACACAACGCCACCACTTGCGCCAATTTCTACACCAAACTTCCCGCATGCCTCGACGCCATCCAAATGGCCTTCGATACGTCGAAACTCGAGCACAGACAAGCGGCGGCGGGGGCTTGTTGGCCTCTCGCGGCAGAGGTGCCAGGGATAAACACCGAGGATATTCGGGAGGAGGTGCGGTCGTTGCCAATAGCATTTGGCGCGTCGGATGTTAACCCTTTTGCGCAGTGCGCCAACGAACCCACGGACGAAGAAGACGCCGTCGGCTGCCACGAAGAGTTCGTTTGGGTGCCGCATGCGCTCGACAACACCACCACCTACACCGCCGACGGGCGCATCCTCACTGTGCGCGAGGCACTCGGGCTGCCTCCGCCCAGCAAGCTGCCGTACAAGTCGCTGAATCGGAGGGTCGCGGAGGAGTTTGGTGGTCAGGGAGATATGCGCGTTGCTTTTTTCCTCTATGAAAGCTGGCTGACCGACGGCGGTAGATTCCGCCCACATCATGAGCTCTACACGCCTCTGTTAGAAGCAGGCATCCGCGTCCTTCGTACGTGTCTCTTAGCATCCTTCCCCATATCCGCTTGCTCATTCCGCGAACAGACTACACCGGCCTGCAAGACGCAAACTGCGCCTGGCCTGGCATCGAGTCTTTCGTACGCACAACTCGGATCCCTCGCTGCCTTCGAATCTGACGGGCTAACGAAGCTAACCTTACTTCAATCGCCGTACCAAACGGCTTTCCGCGCCGCCCCTGACATCCCGTGGGCCACTGGCTCAGATTCAGACGCGGAGGGCGGCTCGGATGCCGGGCTGGTGACTGTGCGCGCGGTCGGCGATGCGGCGCATACCGCAGGCAACTTTGCGCATGTGCGAGTAGAAGGGGCTGGTCATTTCGTGAGCCCTTTTAGTTCGTTTCGAGTGAGAGCGTTGACTCACGAGCATTTCAGACGGTCAAGGACCAGCCTGCGTTGGCGAAGAGGATCGTGGAGACTTGGGTAGCGGACGAACCGTGGTTCTGAAGCGCCTCCAAGGCGCATGCGCAATTTCAAGACCAATTTGGCCTCTCGCGTTACCCGTATCGATCCGATCACTGTCAATGATAATATGACAAACGTCTGGCTTCCCCGTCCACAGACCGTCATGGCTCAAGAATGTCGCCGCTCATAATGCCGCCGCTATCGAAGAACACGCGGGGGCTGTCTGTTGTTTCTGTCTTCCGTCCGCGTTGGAGCGTTTCTGCCAGCCAAGGTTGTGGCATTTCCCCTTTACGGACCACAACATGTCCAGTCCAGGTACCCTCCAGCCCCGACCATGCGCACTCACTCAAAGACCCAGTCATGAACCAGGCACCCGTGTCACAGGCCGTCTACCTGCTACAGATCCCGAACCCATCCCGAACACTCTGTGGGCAAACATGTCTCGGGTTTTAGTCGCATCAGATTGCTCCATGCGAGTGGCTAGAGGCTCGTACAGGCATTAAGCCTCAGGCGTTCGCTAGGAAGGTTATCTTCAGCGCAGAGACGAACATAACCTCCCAGATTTCTACAAACACCGTTGCCTTTGCTTCAGAGACACAGGCAAGTACGTGAAATTTGCAACTGCGTTTGATGGGTTAGTCGCTAATGAAACCCTACATCATTCTCGTCCAGGAACACCGGAAGGAAGACGCCGCTCCCGACCACATAAAATCATCGGTCTCTCTCTGGCTCGGCTGTCCTTTCCTCTGAATATGGCCTCTACACTCATGCGCGCCCTGGCCATCCTCGGTCTCGCAGTGTCCTCAGCCTTCGCATCACTACCAACGACGACAATCTACCAATCCCCTGCCATGCTACCATTCGAGAATATCGCCGTGCGCGCATCGGGAGAGCTCCTCCTCACCTCGGTCTATTCGCCCGTTCTTTATTCGCTAGACGCATCCTCTGGTACCCTAACCGACGTTATCACCATCGGCGGCGGGGCGACATCCCTGCTGGGCATCTCGGAGTTTAGCGCGGACAATTTCGCCGTAGTAGCAGCGGAGTTTAACGCCACAACCGATACCGAGGTGCGCTTCCAATTCTCCGGGTTTCTTGGAAATTGACGTTCCTGCGAAAGGTCGGCGGCACTGTTGCGATTTGGCACGTATGCCTGACTGGGTCGACGCCGGTCGCGACAAATGTGCGGTTCAAATATACGCCGCCCGTCAGTCCCCATTTACCCCGATTTTTTTTAGATTGCCTCTCTCCCAAGTTCCGTCATCGGTGCTAACGGTTTGAGCGCTATCTTCGGCTCCAGCACCGTCTTTGTCGCCGACTCAGGGTCTGGCACAATTTTCACCATCGACATGAGCTCCGGAGCTGTCGCTGTGGGCGTCCAAGCAGCCGCTCTGGAGCCCGTCGGCCAACTTCTCGGCGTAAACGGCTTGAAAGTCTCAGAATCGACCATCTACTTCACGAACAGCGCGCAGGGCACGTTTGGGTCCATCGACATTCTACCCGGCGCGACGCTCAACGCGTCTTCTATCACGACCCTCGGGACTTTAGAGGACGGAGGTCAGTTTTGATGGATATTTCTGTGGAGCTCCCTTCATTGATTTTTTCTCTTCTGAAATCGCAGCTCCCAGTGCACAACATCTCTTCGACGATCTGGCCCTCGACACCGAAGGTCGTGCCTGGGTCGCGGTACACCCCGGCTCCATTTCACTCTTCACCCCGAACGACGACCAGGCGGACTGGGTTCAAACAGATGCGATCGTTGGCGACACTGATGACTACGACGTCTTTGTTGTGCCTACCTCGTGTGCCTTTGGACGAACGCCCAGCGACGCCACGACGCTGTATGTGACGACGGATGGCGGTCAAGTCGTGGCGGTGGACACGAGCGGGGTGTAGAGGCGCGGCTTAAATTATCATCAACGTGTTGTGTATTTATTCTCAGCTGGCCTGTAATGTACTTCTATTTCAAACTCCCTGCTTGGATTTGGAAAAGCATCTTTGCTTGGGTGCCCTTGTTCGTTACCCGAACATTTTTCGGCATCGACCGCGTTATTGAACATCTGCGCCAGCGCCAATGTACACCGGTTTGAAGACTGAAGTACGCCAGTCTACCACTGTAAGAGTTAGCTTTTTCAAATATCGGCTTCCCGTTATGCCGATAATACTTTGAATCTGAAGCACCAAAAATATGCCAGCCGGCCGTCAAAGCCCACAACCGGCCATCTCGGCCATCACAACTCCAAAAAAGTGTCGTACGATTGCTCGAATACAAGCAGAGTTGCGGAACAATTGCGACTGAGCTCGCATTGCTTATTTCGAGAACCTGCGGGAGACTTTGATGGTTCACTGGCAGCGCTGAACAAGAGAGGTTCAATTGCACCGCTGCCGCCCTGAAGTCGAATTGCCCAATCGTCATGGGCGATATTTTGGTTGCACAGTAACCACGCGCGCCGCTTGTAATGTGGAGCGTGAAAAATATCTTGGATGGGGGAAGACCGGGCTGAGGTGTACCCGCGGCCGCCCTGTCGCGCATAATTATGTTGGGACAGGGGCTACAGATTCGCCGGTGTATTTTGGAAGCGTTGAAGGTGGCTTCGATCTAGGGTGTCTCTCTCGACACATGAGCGACGTATTGTAGACTGTTCAGAGTAAGAGTTTGTAAGGGATCGAATGGAAGACGGGATCTGTTCGGTTTGTGTCTGCTATACGTGTTGTGCGCATGTTTCCACCTTTGTTGATCCAGCAGCGAGCTCGGGCTACTACTTCTGGGGGATATTTCCCGCGACGGGTCCGGTCCACATCTTTCCTATTTACTCGCGGAGGAATAGGCCGTTCGGATTCGGCTCCGGCTCCGGGTCCCGTATTGAACTTCTGAACTTCCTGCTGACGGATGGGAGATGACCTCGTGTTTATGAGATTCAATTTTGTTCGTTCGCGTGGGGATGAGTAACTGTAACTGTTGAGCTCGACGCGCTTCCCGCACTTCCCGTTCAAACTCAATATTATTGCCAAATGCCGAGCAAGGTAGGATCTGTCAGGTTGCTATTCTCTGTGTTGAGCGTTGCATGCAGCAAATTTTGGATTGTGTGGGGATGGCGGGATCCCGCTGGCGGCCCGTCGCCCCGAGTCGCCGCTCGCCGCTCACCGTCATCGGGCCGCAGTCCATTATCCATTATCACGGAGGCCGTCGGTCGGCCGGCGGAGATGTTAGAGACACGCCATGAATGTTCGGCCTTTGCTGGCTGGTTTCGTTACTCGATACGTGCCACGCAGAGTCTCCGAGTCGTGAGAGCGCAACCGCTGGAGTCGGGTCGCAATGGTGCTGAGCCTGGACTACGCTCCAGAAGACGAAGACCTCAAGCTGAACAACCGCGATTCTCAAATGTGTGCAACAAGTTTCAGCGATCGGCGCTCTACCCACAACTTCTTGATGCGCCGAGATTCGGAAGCCTCGTCGGGGCGCCACACCGTCCAATCCCATATCGCACATTGCAGCCCTACGTACGCGTATGGCAGTGCTAAGTACAATGCCGTCGCTGACGGCAAAGGGACCAAGGTGCCGTCAAGGTTTGGATCCAATCTAGGTCATGTCCAACTCAAATCCAACGGCGGCCAGGCTCGAGGTAAGAAAGGGTTCTCTTCTCTTCTTCGTGTGATCTTGCCTTACAAGTAATCTTTATCTATGTGGCCTACGACAAAATATACGAAAGGTACATAGGGTGCGGTGTAGTAAAAATACATGCGGTTGTACACGACTTGTACGAGCGGTCGAGCTTTTGGAGTCTAGTGGGTAGATGGTGGTGGTACATCGTACAGAGCATAGAAGTACACGGCGCGAGTCGACGCGCGAACGCAGTGCAGATCCGGAAAGCGAATGGTGGAATAAATAGTGGAATGGGACGAGAAAAGCCATTAGGGCTTGTTGTGTTTGGTGCGAGGCTTGATCTTGTTCCGCTTCAAGCTAAGCGGCCGCTCCTTCCCGCGCAATCGCTGGTACACCCCACAGGCGTTGCACACCTGTTTCCCGTCCTTGTTACGGCGCCACACGCTCGTCTGGCGCGTATTGCAGTGACTGCACCGCGGGCCGGTGTACTCGGAATCCGGGATGCGGTTAATCTCGTCGTCGGAGTCGTCGCGGTCCGCGTCGATGAGCTCCTGCGGCCGCAGCTTGTTGCGTTGCTGGAGGTACAGCCCGCATGCGTTGCATAGCGGACGCTGGGTGACGGGTTCGCGTCGCCAGAGGGGTGTGCTCGTCGCATGGCAATGAAAGCACTCCTTCTTGGCCGCCGTTCCGTCAGGGTTCAGCGTTCGTGCAGCTTTTTGCCGAGCTGCGGACGGAGGGACGGGAGAGGCAGTCGTGGGGATGGTTGCGGGAGTGAGTGGTGGGGAGAGAAAGTATGCTGAGGGAGATGCAGCCCCAGATGAGGTCGCAGAAGATGAGGGATAGGGCGACGAGGGGAAGAGGGAGGCGTTGCTGAAGTCTGGCCAGTCGAATGCCGGGAGGCCAGGGAACGCCCAATCGTCGACGTTGGCACCAAACGTGTCGCCGACTCCGAATGAGTCGAAGGGGATGAGGGAGCTGAGGTCGATAGACGGTGCCGGTGACTCGGCGTTATAGTTCACCGGTGGGGGTAGGCCGATAGCAGCGGCGGCCGTCGAGGTAGCGGTGATTGGTACTGGCGGGTCCAGGGTGAACGCCAAAGGGGACGCGCTACCGCTGCTCGTCGGGGAAGGGCCGTACGAAGACGGGGTGTAGGAGGACGCGGACGAGACGTCTGTGTTTGGCGTCGTAAGAAAGCAGGAAAGAGACTGCGTTGTGGTTACTCACCGTCTGCCCAGCCCGAATAGCGCAGACCCAGATTCAAGCTGAGCCGGCCAGCCGACGAGGACGACAAAGGTCGTGCATGGTGCTCTTCGCGGTCAACCAGTGCCGGGAGTGGGGCGAAGAGGGTTTCGAGGGCCATGGACGGCGGTGGGAGCGGGGTAGATCGGGAGAGCGGGAGGCAAAGTCCGACCACTAACCGCTCGCCTTTTTATCATGCTGGTCGGCAGCACCGCAACAACCAGAGGTGAGCGCGCTCTCCAAACGGGGAACTCGTGTGATTGGCCGCATGTAGGCATGAGGGCGAAGATCGCATCGGGGTTAGAGACAAGCGCGGACACTGCAAATCAACCATCACGACGGCTTGACACGCCAACGACACGGACTTGCTCCGGCAATCCCTAGGTTGCCGGTCACTCCGTCGTCAACGCTCGTTTGACACGCCTTGAGTCCGGCTTTTCAACCTCGCCGGCGTCCATTCCGAGCCTTGCGGCGGTCATCGAGTACAAGGTCTTCGTGGCGCTCGATGAAGGAAGCCTCCGACGTCCATGGCGGTCGTCGCGCGGGGAGAATCTGCCCCCGGTGCACGAAGAGGAACACACGTTTGTCTGTGTTTTTCTTGTCTTATCTCTACTCGGAGACGGCATCCCTGTCCTTCTCGAGCGTCGCACCCCCGCCCCCGGTCTGCTATAAACACTGTCGAGCCTTGGCACTCTCTTGGTGCTCTCCTTATCGCCACCGTGCTGTCTCCATTGAGCCAAGTACAAGGGCGGGAAACGGTCGGGCGCGGGAGCACGCAATCGAGAAATCCTTCCAAAATCGCGTCAGTTCTCACTCCCGCTCTTCACTTTTCGCCCGTGCCTGTCCGCCGTTCAGGACCCGCTCGCCGCAGGACGACATCAAAGCAGTCGCATCGAAGCACAGAAGCACGCACGAAGACAAGAAGTTCATGATTAGCGGGAATTATACCTTTTGCGTCCGAAGTGATTTCTCCAGGCGGCAGCACGTATCGGGACGCCACGCCAAGTACCGCTGGCATCGCCGACGCGTCGACGCTTGAGCGCCCAATATTCGCAACGCCCATCGGAGAGCCAAGAAAGCGCACTTGCACTCGTTCCCGCTGCTTCGTAACTGTTACAAAAGATTATCAGATGTACCAGTCCAACCGAAAGAGGAAATTGTAGGGATTTGCGCTTGCCTTCTTCACTTCGGAGCATTTTGCTCCCGTGCCTCCTGACTCGTGTCTATGTAATCTTGACGCGCTCCCCACCGACGACAGTTACGATAGCCGACGATTGAATGTCTCCCCGTACCTCCGCCGGCCGCGGGGCGCATGACGATGGGCGTTAATTAAGCAAATATTCTCCGCGGCTGAGATGGAGCGCAGCGTCGAGGCGAACAGTCGGAACTAGAGGGAGACGCATCTCCAAGCGCGAAAGTTGTGCGACGTCGGTTTTGGCGCAATACTCTACTCGGTGCTGGCTGTGTGCGCCGCGGCCAACCCTCGAGACGTGTGGGCGCTTATTTTCGGGAGCAATATTTGTGCTGCTGTGCTCCGAGTCGTTGTTCGCTTCATTTGTTCGTTTTGCATCCGCTGTAAGCTAAGCTTGCACCGAGATGACCGTCAAACGATCGCAGTCGTTGGTGGAGTCCTTCGTCCGACGGTTTACCCAAAGGGCAGAGTAAGGCAATGGGACCCAGGGTGTCGTCATGCACGATGGATGGTTCTCTGTTCCTGGGTTCCTGGCTCCTGAAAGCAGAAGATGTCGAGCGGAGCTGAGAATCCGATTCAGAGTGGTGCGCGCGCACCGCCTGCCAGGGCGAAAGACGTGTAGCACCTGTCACTACCCAAAAAGAAAAGCAAAAGAGAGCTGCAGAGCTTTGAGCAGAGCGGAGATGCTTCCATTGTTGTCGTTGGACATTGTACAGCCTGCGCAGCAGCGACAACTGGCAGATTGCAGCGAGCGCTGCTTCTTCTCCGCGCAGGAAGCACTGCAAGATGGAATCGGTGCTACATTCGCTGGTATTCTCTGGCACTTGGCGAAACGGGGATGGACGCGGACTGCGAGACCGTGAGACAAAAATCGGCACCCAACTCCGAGAGTTGCCAAAAGTACAAACATCACGCCGCATATTGACGGCGGGTCGTGGGCTTGGCAGCGGCGGGTGTCGGGCCAGTCAGAGCTGCTGTTTTACTGTACAGAACGGATCCCTTCTTCCCGCCCCGATCCAGGAGAGGCCGGGCAACTAGTTCATTTTGACGCTCAATCTTGGCCGGCCTTACTCAGACTCACATATTCTTCAACCTCTCGGACCCGCTCAGCGGGAAGGCGCTGGGCGGAGCTCCAGAATTCCTGCGCCGATCGTCGGGGCGCGATTTCATGATCAAACGAGGCCGCGTCAGCAGATACCGCGGATAGGCGGATCCGCCCAATCAACCCGCCTGCCCGCCCACTTCCGGACCCTGACGAGTCACGAGGGCCCCGCGAATCCGGCGTTTCGAGGAGGCAACCCCACGTGGGGCTGACCGATCGCTCGCTGAAGGCGAATATCGACAGATATCGACGGTGATTTTCGGTGTCTATACTGCGTAATACGCATTCGTGAGCCTGAGCTTTTCCAACAAGCAAGTTGCACTCGAGTTCTTCGTCTCCTTGTGTCCAGTCTTCGGCGTCCAGGTCCAGAGCCCTACGAAGCGAGCCCTCTTCTCTAGCACCGAAAGTGACGTCCAACCCCGCCGGTCTTGCTCAGAATATTCTCGGGGGGCACGGCTGAGCGAATAACCGCCCAAGCATCAAGAGACTGGAGCGGAGGCGCGCATGGAGCAGAGATGTGTACAGGTGAGAGCCTGCGACTAGCAGGCTCCATGGAGATTCTTTTCTCAGCTCTGAATGCGACGAAACACACTAGGCCTGCAGATGAAGGTTGCCCGACTGTGCCAGTGTTGAACGGTGGCGACATCCGTGGTGCAACTGACGACTGACTGCCAGTGCGGCAGACAAGGAAGACAGGAAGGGAGAAAGTTCAGGATAAACCATGTCGCCGACAAGCACGACGCCCGACGAGAAGAGCCAAGAGCGAACAGTAACTATCGATAGGCCCGGCGTCGAGCCCGCCATGGACGCGCCGCGTCAATGTCCGAACATGTACATGATGCGGGTTGCGTAGCCTTTTGTTCCTTGCTTACCAACAGCAGATTCCTGATTTCGAACGACGACGACAGACACAGACACTACCTCCGCTTTACTTCCGCTGAATTGTACTGGGTGAAGCCAGCGAAGAAGTGACGGCGTATTTGGCAACAAAGCTTCGACTTCGGAATACAGTCGTCCGGTTCGATGTCATAAATCCCATGGGTGGCAGTGGATGCGGCTTCGACGCTTCGACGCGGCGAGCGAGGCAAGAGCAAGAACATGTGAATTGAAGCGCACTGGTGGGTTCAAAAGATTTTTTGAATGTGAAGCAAGAAAAACGTGCAAGTGGTCGACGTGTCTGCGAGTTACTGTAGAAAACCGGGAAGCGGAAACGGTTCATTCCCCCGCCCGTTATAAAATCAGAAGAAAATGTACTAGTTCAAGACTTGGCATTTGTACTGGTGGGATGCATAACTACGAACTCCAGAATGTAGATTTTACATGCCCCCAGCGAATTCTGCGGAAACGGAATGGTCGTGACATCAGCTGTTTTGGGTGGAGACCGGGAAGCGGAACGGGGTCAAAAATGCAGCTTATTGAAGATCCTGCCGCATTGCATCATCTCTGGCATCCCATAACCCCACATTATTGTCTGTATATGGGCAGTATCCATTCACACCACCAGAAGTGAGCTCTGGCCACCGAGTCACAGGTGGTCACATCTTCAAGCTCGAGCCTCAGGACACACTCAGCCGGCCGATTTGGGTGACATGTAAGAATGAGCCAGGTGCCCAGGTCCATGTTTATGACAATTTGAATAATGACTGAGGAGTGCCTCCGCTGCGGTGCAGGGAACTATACTCGAGTGTTAGAAAAAAAGTGTTGTGTTTGGCATCCCGGAGAGTTATATCCCCTGCTTTAATACAGCTATATTGGAGTTAGTATACACCTTTTTGTCCACAAAAACTAGCAGCATGCCAACTGTGCAAATACACGAGATCCAAGGCTCACTTTCCAGAATAGGAAATTTTGTCTGAGAGCAAATAATTTCTGCAGCTCGCGTTCCTGTCCATATCAGTCCCCTTTTCTGTGAATCAATGGGGGATATTCCCGGTCATATATCATGTTAAAATCTAGGCGACACGGCTACACATCGTCGAGAAAAACAAAGGGCAAAGCCCGATTTTCCGCTTCCCGGTCATTTCCGCTTCCCGGTTTGCCATAGTAATGCGACGGTGGACGAAGTACCACTATCTCCGTCCGAGTCCTTGTGCTTTGGAACTGCCGTTCTCGGAGGGCGGGCGTCGCTGAAATCTTTAGAGGTAGTACTTATTGGACAGAGAAACAATTTAACTCGCCTATTTAGTATCGAAACGGCTGGGCGGAGTCAATAATGACTGCGCAAGTAAAGCCGGCCGTAGTTTCGGCGCTACATTGCAGTCAGCCGGCCATCTGGGACCGTAGATGTACCGGTAGACGTTGCCTTGGACTTCGTATTTTCGTCGCGATCCTTGTTGTAGCCGTTGGAATCGGGAGAGACGGGCAAAGATCGCGACGAGCGTTTTGAAAAGATAGTGCTTTGATGAATGTTGGAAAAGCGGACCGCGAGCGAGTAGCGAGCAGCAGACCGGAGCTGGATACTAGGATTTGGATCTCGAAATGCCGAGAATTCTTCGGACGGCGTACAAGTATTCTTCGTCGGCGGAGAGGTGCTGTACTTGATGGACCCTGAACGAGTATTCCCACTGCGGAACACGAGAGAACTCGAAGGATAAGCGGGGCATGATCACTGTTAGTGCGATGGCGCAATTGCGCAATGCGGGGCGACGACCTGGGCACTGGCAGCCGTAACAATCGTTCTTCAACTTGGATAGCGCGCGCGTGAAACGTTCGTGGATGATTTTGCCGGCTAGAGAACAAAGGAGCGGTCAAGAAGCACTGCCAGTGCGCGACTTCGACTCGCGAAGGTGACGACAAATTTTCGGCGGTGGTGCCCATGCGTGCTGTACTCGGCGAGGTCAGTTCCTAGCCGTTGTCGGATGCCGTGCACTGACATGCAACGAGCGCCTCTGCTCTTCAACTCGGGCACGCTCGGTGTCGCGCCGTTAATATTTCCCAGGTAGACCGTCGACTGTCCTCGTACGCCGCGATGAGAGATACCTATGCCGCGGTGTTCGTCCGCAGCGACGGTTATGGAGGATTTGAACGCTAATGGTAGTCGCAATAGCTTGATGTCGTCGTGGTCGACGTCCAAGAGGGGATTGCGTCACCATCAACAGCTGTCACTCAGCACCAGCCACGTCATCAACCCTCTGCGCGCCTCCATGCCCGCCAACCCGCAGATGGAGGCCCGTCCCTTCGCAAGACAGGATGGGATTTTCATTACAGTATGACCCATGCGATACTGTGGTGCGGCCATCCTCGGAACCTTTACCAGCGTTATCGCTTATCTTCTTTCTCCTCGCACAACTCATCGCTGGCCGCTGCCACTCGCGTATCTCTCCAGCAGTCTCGGTCGATGCGGCATCACACCACAGAATCCCTTAGCGAGACGTTGATAGCTGTGCCGAGCGCCTGCGGCGCCCGTCAAGCACATTTTGTTGACCTGTTTCTTGACTGACGGAGCGTATTCGTCGCTCGTTAGTATCTTCAAACTCCACCCCCTGCATCCAAAGTCGACCCGCAAACCTGTCGTCAATCTGTCTATGGGAAGCTTCAGCCTGCGGCACCAATGCGGCACCATCCACCCGATAGCACTGTTGGGTGATTCCGGATCGCGCCAAGGGATGGTCCGTCAGTGATCCTTGGCTGCCCCAGCAACCCGCAGTGAAAACATATCCCCTCCATGCAATTGTGGTGTTTCTGACTTGTCGCGGGTAGCACCGCGGGAGTCGCTGATGACCTTTGTGCGTCTATTTCTGCATTTAAGTGCGCATTGTGTTGACATCGGTTTTCCTTCTCCTCGGAGCGTAATCTGACCTATTCTCACCGATACCTGAAACTCTGGACCGTCGACCGACGACCGAACGCGGCCCGCCCCGAATCTTTTTATTCCTCTCCAAGATTATCTTACGACTTGCAGTAGACTTGTTGGTTTAAGCGCGCACTGCTGACCTCCGTAACGACCCCGCGTCCCCGACATCTTCATTCTGGGGTAGCGGTTACATCTTCGGACGTTTCGGACTAATCTCGTCTCCAGATTTTTCGCGCGCCTACCTTGTCCGTGCCGTAGTTCCAGCTTCCAAGTCTAGAACTCGACCGCTCAAGACCGTGTCGGGATCACCCTCAGCCGCAATGAAGTATGCACTGAAGACCGTTCGAGCGCTCTCTGGTCCTTTCTTATACCTTGCTCTCAGTCTCGAACTCAATTTGAAAAAAAAAAAAAATGGATTCCAGTTTCGCGTGTGGCATTAAATTCGCCCAGTAGAGGCACTGCTCCGCATTGTGTCTTCCTGTGGCTCCCTCGCTCAGGAACAATATCCTCGGCCACGCGGAGCCGCGGTGGCTGCACAACATAAGCAGGAAATTTCTAAACGCCGTGATGGCGATGGCGATAAGCTCTTCCCCGCAAATCGGAGCGGTGGACCACTTTGACTGACCCTCGCGATCAATCTCAGGCTGGCTTGCCACCTAGACGCCGCCCATGACCACGACGGAGCGCTCATCCCGAAGTATTCTTATGCCCGAACTCAGGCTCGTCACCTTTAAATTTGTTAGAACCGTGCGCGGAAGCTTACCCTTCTCGCACTAGCGTCGCGGATATCTCCGCCAGAGAGCGCTGGGACTATGTTGTCAATGAACGGAAGCCACGCACTTCTAGTGCCTTCCGATGTGAAAACTGGAGAAGCCGCTGTGAAGGTGCCCGGGGCCGAACAATCTTTCCGGTGTCTTATTTGCGTTTCTCGGTCTTGCGGCGCCTCTACAGAGGTTTATCCTTCAAGCACGCAAAAGACACCGAAGTGGGCTTGTGCCATTGATCGCGAGCGGAGTCTCGCAAATGTCCTGAACAGGACATTTCCTCTTCCGGGGACGCCACTCGACTAAGGGACGATCCTGCACTGATTCTCCCGTTTGACAGCGCGTTCGTTTTGACTCCGTGGTCAGCTGCCCTCCCTCGAGTTCATTTAACGTGGTGCTCTACGGACTAGCGGCGATCGCGGGGGCAGTGGAGTATCGCAGTATTAACTCCGTTCCTGTGTCGACGTGTCGTAAACCTAAGGCTTGCCCAAATTCACACGCAATCCTGTGTTGTGCCTTGACCATTCCGAGCACAACGGGACGGAAAGGGAAATTGAACGCGGTCCCGTTAGACAGGCGGCGCCGGAGAAGGCATCACTCCGACAAGGCATCACTTCGACGAGGAGATATTGCGGGGATTGATCTTGGATTGATCGATGATGATGATGATTGATGATAACTGATTGCAATGCAAAGTCCTCGACGCGCGTCTCAATTCGCGTAGGTGTTCCGCAAACTCATCATCCTAGGTGGCCAGACGGGGCCAACGCACTGGCACCTAGACTCGTAAGGGAGGGGCGAGAGTGCTGTAGCACCATCTGAAGCCGTGAAGCGCGGCCTCTTGGCGTGGTCTCTTCGTAGGCGCGGCCTCGAGGTGATAATCTGGACGTGGGATGGACTTCCGAGAGATTATGTTGGTAGAAGGCTAACCAAAGGACAGGTAGGACAAGAAGACACTTCATATCACCTTCGTGGAGGGAGAACACGAGTGCCAGTGGCGCAGGTAGATGGGCGCTGCGTCCGCGTCTCGTTGCCGCGCATATACACAGATGATAGAACGTCGAGAAAGTCACTCCAATTCGGTGGGTACGGGACCCGTCGACACAGACGCCGGTGCCAGTCTGTGGGGTATTCGAGTGGCAGATATAGGGGGAAACCGTTCAAAAATGAAAGAAATCAAGTCCAGGATTGCACAACGGATTCAAAAAATCGAATCTATCCTGGACATGCGTCCTATCACCAGCAAGAAGAAACGCACCGGAAGAGAACCTCGTTGTATCCTCCGAGTCTCATCTGCCTTGCGTCAAGTTCACGCCCGGGCATCTCGGGAAGGCCTTTAGCCTTCGAGGTACCGTCGCAGAGGATGGTGAAGTGACGCACCAAATCACCTCGAAGATCTTCTAACCTCTCTCCTGACGGCCCACGCTTTCACCCTGCCCAGAGAGCATTCCCTGGCCCATCTTCCGCTGGCACACAAATCCACCATTCCACCTCCGAGATTTTGAAACTGGCCAACGAGTGGAGGGAAGGATGAGAATCAGCGAGCCTCTCCAGACAACGCGCTCGCCTTTTAAACCTCGCATCGAGAAGCACCTCGGATCCTGACGCACATCTCGGTGCTGATGATTGCTCGGCCGACCCCCGACCCCAACTTCCTGACGCGCACATGCATCAGCGCAAAAGTGTGTAGATCCTTTGTCTAGCTTTCGCATCTGAGGTCAGTATCCTGGGTTCGAATCCAAGATAGGCGCCAGCGCCGGCCATCAATTAATTTGATCGCCGCGAGCGGAGCCTGAATCGGATCAACGTCAAAAGGTTTAGAAGTCTGGACAGTTCCGTTTCAAACAAGCGAAAATCATCTCGCTCTTATCTTCCCCAACAAGGTTTTGCTGGCTGAGAACCAATCCACCTGTCTTCACTGGGAGCCGTCTTCTCGTCGAGAATCCGTGCCTGCCGCGGGTAGATCGTCAGACCTAGGGTTAGATCTAGGGCGATAGATTGGCGGCGAATTTGTTGTGATTTGTCTGGCAGCAAGACTAAGGGTTGAAAGTTGCGACCAGAAAACTCCGTTCAACGGTAGCGACAGCCTACACGATGCGTTGCGACCAGATCCGGACCTGCCCCGGGCCTGCTCTGGATACGTCCGATTTTTCGGAGGAATAACCGCCGGCGGATGGCGGAGGCACGGTTGTCGTTAGCACCGAGCCACGAGCGCATCAGCGATCAGGCGGCTTTCCGTCATCCCATCGGCATCGAAAGATCGCAACAAATAGAGACGGGCATCATTGATGGCCTGCGGCGTAACAACTTGCGTCGCTCGTCGTTCTCAGCCCAAAACTTCCGATGTCCGATCGCGACAGCGGTGTTGTACTATTCCGCGCGGTATGTCGAGAGCGGGAAGAGCCAAGCGTTGTAGTCCAAGCACCACGGGCAATGCTAAAACACCAATTGCCATTTAACGATAAAGCTGTTGAGTAGCCCGGGGTGTCCGCTTGTTTCCGCCGAGCAAACTTGAACGGAGGCGATGAAGGCGGAATCAGCTGAAAAGAACTGTGCAGTTCCCAGTTTTTGTGCGCGCTTTCCCGTAACTCCGTAACAAACCTCGGTCCCTGGTCGAAGTTCTTCAGGCTGACATCGAAGGAGGAAGCAAGGCCCCAGCGATGCCACCAGCTTCTGTTGATTATGCAAATGAATTCGCGTGGAGAGTGCGTACGTGCGGACAGGGTGCAATAGAAAATGAATGGCGGCTCGGCGGATACGAGTGAGATCGTCGTCTTCGAAAAGGAGGCTGGAAACTGCAGGTGCCCCGGGGAACAACGGCGTGGGCGCGGGTGCAAAATCCGGGATTGAACTGCGACCAAACCGGGCTTGAATGGGCGGGAACCCAAATCCTATCCGCAAAAGGAAAGATCGGGCTTTTTATGCGGCAAAGTCAGCTGTGATAGCAAGGCTGTGATTTCACGTCACCCGTTGCTGGATCTCATCCATCTGCTCACTACCTCCGTACGGAATGGGGCGGCTGTCTTCCCGTTTCAGACGATCGGCGTGGGCGTGTCGGTATAAAAAGTGGAGCGTCGTATCGACCGGGTTGTTCTCTCACCTCGACCGCCAAACGACAACAAAACTATGTCTCTACAAGCTCTCTTCGCCCCGCTCCCCGCGCTAGTTGACCGCGATGAGCCGCCGCGGCGCATGCAAGTCACCGCGTCGTCGCTGGCTGCCACCTTTGGGCTCCCCATGACCATGTCGAGACATTATCGAAGCGATGGTGAGCCTTCTCGAAGCAATTTGTCGGTGGCTGACGCCCACATCCAGACGCTTCTTCTTCCTCGAGCGCCATTATCAACCCTCGAGACGTTTCTCCCTCCTCGTATTCACCAGTGTCCTTCTCCCACTCGTCTCCAACAAGTAGCGGACACGCTTCTCCGCTCTTGCTGTCTGCTTCGCCGATCCCTCCCACATCAGTCGCGCACACCCCCGTCGACCTTCCGCCGATGCCGTACTCACAAGCGCCCAACGCCGAACCGAGCATCGACCTGAACAGCCTCATCCCACTCGACTCGTTCGGTGTGGACGCGTTCGGTGTGAGCGACGAGTGGTCGTTCTCCAACATGCCGTCGATGCACTGGGCAGATTTCGGGAACGCGTCTTTGTTCTCAGAAGCACCCTACGCGTCGTCATCTGCGACAACCTCCCCCGGGTCCACGTCACCTGCGTCCTTCCTCCTCCCGCTCCAATCCACCGACGCGAGCCCCATTTCTGCGCCGACCCCTCTGCCGGGCGCGAGGCATAAAACGCGAGCGCCTGCTGCTCGAAATGCTGACGGCACGGCCGCCAAGAAGGAGTGTTTCCACTGCCATGCAACGAGCACACCTCTATGGCGTCGTGAGCCTGTCACCCAGCGACCGCTGTGCAACGCCTGCGGGCTCTACCTCCAACAACGCAACAAGCTGCGGCCGCAGGCTCTCATCGACGCTGATCGGGATGACGACGAAGACGAGATCAACCGCATTCCTGACGCCGAATACACTGGGCCGAGGTGCAGCCACTGCAACACGCGCCAGACAAGTGTGTGGAGACGCAACAAGGCGGGGCTGCAGGTGTGCAATGCGTGTGGTGTCTACCAGCGTTTGCGTGGAAAGGAGCGGCCGCTCAGCTTGAAGCGCAACAAGATCAAGCCCCGTACGAAGCACAACAAGCCCGAGTCAGCCTCTCCCTAACTTTCCGGGATGGCTGTTGCTGTGGTTTTTCTTTCGCCGCCCAGCGCGATCGGCGCGCAGCCGTCGAAGATTTCGACTCGTTTTATACCGACGGCTCTTCGAGCCCAGCGCTCGTGTATCCTACCTAATTCGATTATCATTATTCTACCCTGTAACTTTCGTACCCGTGTAGAAAGAAGGAAAGGGCTCACGGGCCCTTGGCGCCCCAGCTCTCGACGCTCGTTCTGGCGCCACTGTGCGCTGCTGTGCCCCGAATTTGGTTTAGCGTGCGTGTGCCAAGATGTCCGCCTGTTGCAATGGCCGTCTCCGTTCAAATTGCGCCATCCATCTCTGTCAACAGACAGCTTGTTGACAACTTGTCAACCCAGGCGCGAATCCCAAGGATTCCCGCGCTCGGCAACGTGCGGCTGCCGCGGAGTCTTCTCGGTCTCGGATTCAAGTCCGAATCGCGGATGATGTGAATGACCGAGGACGGCTGACGCCTGGCGTCGGCTCAGTTGATGCTGTCGCGAACATGCGATACAGTACCCGGGTTCTCAGCTTCGCGTTTCGCCGTTGCGTGCAGCTCCTCCAAGAACGAATGCACCCTGGGTCGGCAGCAGACCAGGGCATGCAATGTGCATATGCCAGTGATCGACCCGCAGCGCGACCGGCGCCGAAAGGTGCCCGTACATGAGAAAAAAAATGTCATGACTCCGAAACACCCGTCTTTATTGCGGAGATCAACCCGCCAAGTCGGCTCGGCGCGCGCATCGCCCGGCGCTGTGATAACGGTGATAGCTGTGTGATTTTGGCGCTGGCTGACGCCATTGATCCTGTTTTCACAAAGAGCCTCGTTCTCATGGTGCGGCGGAGGCCGGCCCCCCTGAAGTTGGTGGAGTAACCTGAAGCGCCTTTGTTACACTGTAAATTACAGGGTAGATGCCGGAATGGGCGCCGATCTGTGGAAATGACGCGATTTTTAGCTTGAGCAGGCAAGATACGTGTAGGTATATTTTTGCCATCCGTCGTACCAAAACGGGCCTCGTGCAAACCGAGAGACTCACTAATGAGTTGCTAATCAGTCAACTAACGAACGAGCGAATAAAAATAAGATACGAGGTGATTTGTGAGCCTGGTCGTTGCCGCGGCATGGCGCATGGTTTTGATCTTGACTGAGAAGTGCTTCAGTTGAGGGAAGAAAAAATGCGAAGCGGACTCGGGTGCTGACCAGGTCGTCTGGATACTGGCAACTTGAAGAAAAATATGGGAGGTGCATGCCGATGCCCTCGTGCACCGTCGAGGCACGCGTTGAATACCTAGGCCTGCGATGGCTTTAGTTTCGTTGCCGACTCGCTCCGCAGTGCTGCGACGCTTACGGCGAGTTATGAAGGATGCCGCTTTTGCGCCGGCGGCCCCGTCTTTCTGGTCCTAGTACTAGTAGTGCATCCCCGGGTTCTTGGATTCGAAGGTGGGCTTCGTGGCTTTCAGATCGGAACACCGGATAGAGACCGCCACCAGACTTCTGCGAACTCGCTTTCGGGGATAGACGGAGTTTAAGCGAGTTTGTGTTCAAGTTTTCACCCTCAGGCTGACGGACTTCGGGCTGGCGGAGCGACCAACTTGAAAGCCTCCGGAGCCGGAGCGAAGCCGGACCTCCGCTATAGCTTTTCAGGTCCGCTTCTTCTAGGTTTGGAGTCGCAAACCTACAGGATCTCCGCCGTACGTGACAGTGGCCGTCGACCCCGGTGCCTTGGCGTTAATAACTATGAAGAAACTTCGGTGCGACTGCGAAGGGTATTCCATTTCGGAAGAGGGAGTAGCCGCGGAACGCGCGCTGAAGAGATCTCCGAGTCGACTTTCTTGCCAGTGCCTTTGATCGTCGGGGTAAATTCGGGGTAGTGCAGATAAAGCCGAAGCGCGTCAAGAAGCGCGTACCTCGCGATACACTCGAAAAAGACCGCGACACAAACCGAACAAGGCAGAAGAACCACGAGCAGCGCGCTGTTTGTTGGACCCGGAGTTGGACGCGAGGAATGGGCCGGCGAGAAGAGTGCCCGGTGTCTCCCGATTTCGAGTATCGCGCCGCAGGCGAGAATGATCTGTGCCACGCGTTAGTTTCAATTCGGGCGATACTCGAGCACGCACCGAGCAAGAAGCCTGGGTCCTGTCCTCGATAAGGAGAACGAGGTAGCCTTTCATTCCAGAGGTACTGTAAGAATTAGATGGACGTTTCGGATAAAAATGCCTCGAGCCCGAGTCCTTCGCATCTGCCAGCCTGGCGGAAGACTCTCATTGTACTCCAAGTCGAATAAAGTCAAACCCACCAGTAGGCGGCAGCATTGTTTGACTGCCGAATTGCATTTTTCGAGAGACTTACCCCATACTTGCCCATTTTCATCGTTTAACTCGTTTCTTTGCGGCGGTATGAGGGGCCGGAGCTCTGGCTGACTTCGGCCGAGATGTTGGGCGTTGCTATCTTGAGTGTTCATCTCGTTCAAAGGCTGACCTGCGGCTTGCAAGGGCTCCTCAACCCGGACAGCTGAAACAGAAAAAAATAGAGGCAGTAGGGAAGATATCCAAGCGCCACCGCCAGCCGCACGTCGCCAGCCGCCCGCGAAGATAATGAACCGAACTGGCGACTGATTCCCCGAGTAGAACAAGGACGTGCGTCGAGGATGTGAGTCCGAATTCAAGATGATGGCAGGACGCAGGAAGGGATGGTGCTGTGACGTTGGCATTGCGTCGTGAGCAGTAAACATTCCGGCTTGCTTTCGGTCCCCTCACCCTTCTTGCTGCCCAATGTGTCGTAAAGAATATTGCTCTTCGGTTGAGAAACTGCGCGGCGGTTGTCAAATCTAAGCTCCTTCAATGTGAAGCGCGAACTCACGAAGAAGTCGTGGTTGGCTTTTCCGTTCGACGCGGGACAGGGAGCCTTCTTCGCCACGCACGAACGTTTTTTTCGGCGAAAATTTTTGTAGAACCAACGCAGCACATCTCCCGGGCCTTCTCGGTCTGTGTGTCACACACTTTTCTTTGGCTCCTGCCGTCAACAACCTCCCGTTCTCGAACGAGCCCACCGCTGCTATCCCAAACATAACGCCCAAGACGTCGGTCCCCGTCCTCCGCCTCGACACTCCCGGCACGCGAGCATGGGAGTAGCAGCAGACACCCGCCCTTTTTGACCCACGATGGATTGGCGGGTCTCGCGACGCCAGACAAGTGCGTGGTTTCTTCTCGTCCGAGTCGCAGCGCTCCTGTGTATGCTAATGCGGAGATAGGTCCGTACTACGCGGTAGCGGAAGCAACACCGGAACGCCGTGAGGACGCTGGTCCTCGCTCGTTTGCGATTGTACTGTGTCCTGTGCCACTGTTCGCCACAGGCTGAGGCAGGCTCGGATGTGCTCCAGTTGCTCGGCCTGAGCTACTGGTCCGGATCCTGAGTAGACCAGTGCCCGAAACCGAACGGCACGCCCCGGGAAAAGTGCGTTCTTGCCCACTTTGCTGCTCACTGTGCTGAAACTGGCATGTGTGTAGCTTCACCCACGTCGTCTTCCTTTCGCTCATCTGTACGGGAGCGGCGCCTCAGCGCCGAATCCGCTGAGCATCACCAATCCCACCCGTCGCACTCGCCCGAATCGCCTGCCGCAGATGCGTGGCTCCGTTGGGCCGAAAGTGGGCTCGAAGAATTTGAGAGGAGAGGACACGGTGCGTTGCCGAAATCTGCTTGATTATTCGAGTGCAATGCTGAACCTGCACCAGCGTCGTGCGTGGGCGATGTGTTTCCCTTCCACGAACAGTCTCAAGTCTGGCGAAACCACGTCTCGGAGGAATGCGTGTCCAGTTCGGACGAGAGTACCCCCTGCTGCACAGAGAAGGCGTCTTGATTGCAGCGGAATGAAGCGCATAGACCAACGAGGTGCGAAACCGTTTGCGGCATGTGCTGTGTTGCTGACTCTTGGCCGAAAGTTATAGGTCAAGGGCCGAATACCGCGGGTGCTGGTGTCTGCTTTTCAGAGCTGCGCCACTACTCCCAGCCTCTAGGACTGGCAGAAGAACACGCTGCGGTTCGTCTCGTCCCCGTCGAATCCATTCACCACCAACGCAAATGGATACAATCGGTCCGTTTTGGCTCCTTCGTCACCGCTTGCTGTTATATCCGCTCATCGTTTTTTGTAGGTTCTCGTCGCGGACCTCCACTCAACAACACCACCCACCACTCGACTATGTCCCCACCCGCGATGGTGCCTACCTCCAGATACCTTGAGGAACGGCAGAAGAACACGTCGCGGCTAGCCCCATCTCCGTCCACGGACGCAAATGCTTCCACATATCAACATATCAACTTGGCGCGTTGCGGCCGTCGCTTGCAACCTCGCTGCACGAAGTCAATACGTCCTTTGCGTCCAGCATGGATACAACGAGTTCTGTATCTGTGCTGCCCGGCGCACTGCATCGGCTATCCCGCCATTTACGCCCGTCCCTTCTATCGAGAAGCAAGAATACTCTGACTCGGGAGCCGGGCGCCAAGTGGACGCGTTCGTGAATTTGGGGAAGAAGGTCGTGTTTGCAACGGCATTCCGGCTGGACGAGAAGGCCAAGCGTTCTCGTGAACGACGGAAACGATCTATTCGTGAGGTGACTGGGGCGACAGAAGGAAGGCTGGGTCCGGTCGTAGAATGTGGGTTCTCGTTTGCTCTCTTATCAACACGGTATTCTGCGGGTATTGACCGTTTTCACAGTCTTCCCTTCGTTTATCGTCTCGGCGCGGCCTCGTCACATACGACAAACCGCACGCGCGACCCCGCCCGTTGCGACAAGACGCCGAGGCGATACACCCTGGCTTGCTCCGCCGTATACGTCTCTACGCCTCGTCTTCGACGACCTGTGGCGCGAAGGCCATACGGCTCACGTCCACAACGCTCCCTTCCCCCGTTCGTTTGCACCACACTCATCGCCCAACTCGGACCCCGCGGCTCTCCTCTGCGCCTATGAGCATGCTTTGCCAGTGACCACCGCGGCACCAACCTCCGGCGCAAATACCCATCGAATGACCCTGCGTGGAGGAACCTCGGCATACACCGAGGTGAACCCGCCGGCGCTGGTCTAGGAAAAGCTGTTGGGAGAGTATCGGAGTGTGCTTTGGAGCGCAATCGCGGACGCACGTGACTCTGGAGGAAACGCAGGCCTCGCAAGAACGCGAAAAAGAGCATATGCCCATGCTTCCTGCTCACGACGCATGTCGACTGTGCTGTTGGTAGCTCGACCACATTGTCAAGCCCGTCGTCGCTGGCATTCTATGGGCTTAAGCCTCAGGCTTGCATCCTGCCTCGAACCTTGGAGACCAGACGAACAACACCGTCGTCCTCCCACCGTCCTCGCACCTCCTTACGCCTCTTCGTCGCCGCGTACGACCCATGCCATTCTCTCCGGACAAGACGGGTCTGGACCCATTTACACCTGCAGGGATTTCCGTGGCTGTGCCGTCGAGGCTGCTGCACCATCGTACGGTTCAGGTCGGCGTCCGGGCGACGTTGCTTGTGAACAGGCGTCATGTTATCGACGAAGGAGTGGCGTTGGTGGCTTCGTTGGTCGTCGAGCGGACGGTCGGGAGGCCGTTTTTCGCACGACGGTTTCGCTGTCCGACTCGAGACTCGAGAGTCGGGACTACATACCAGGTATGTCTCGTTTGAGAGGTTGGTTTTGGCTTAATGAGAGTCATAGGTCCGGTGCTATGCGCGTCCTTCGTCTCCCGACGGCCGTCGGCACCACCGTCGTTCGGCGCCTTAACCTGCGTCAAGGTGCGTTTGCCCAAGTCTTCCTTTCGCCTTACAGTCGACACTATACTAATCTCGGCCATTCACCAGTTCGTCGTCTCAAATCCGCCTGGCCACTACAAACACCACGACGTTCTCGAGTCGTCATCCTCGGCGCGCGACGGGGGAGTGGTGTTGGTGGCTTCGTTGGTCGTCGAGCGGACGATCGGGAGGCCGTTTTTCGGACGACGGTTTCGCTGCTCGACCCGTGACTCGCATACCAGGTATGTCTCGTTTGAGAGGTTGGTTTTGGCTTAATGAGAATCACAGGTCCGGTGCTATGCGCGTCTTTCGTCGCCCGTCGGTACCACCGTCGTTCGGCGCCTCAAGCAGCCTGCGTCAAGGTGCGTTCCTCTAAGTCTAGTCTTCTTGTTTCACAGTCGACACAAGTACTCATGTCATTGTGCTCTTCTTACCAGTTCGTCGCCTCGAATGCGCCCGGCCACTACAAACACCACGACGTTCCGGCGGCGTCGTTATCCTCGACGCGAGTGCGTTGTGGGGACACCACTCCCCAACCGTTCCTCGTCATCGAGTGGCCTATGCCTCGAAGAGTGCTTCCTCGGCAGTTCCATATCCGTTCGCGTCTGGGCTGGACTGTGCACGATGCCCACAAAAGCAAAACGGGAATCAGACTCGTCGGGGATGCGTGACTGTTTTCTGCTACCGCGACTCGGAGGCCCTAGCAACGTCGCTTTCGGCGTGAACGCCGTTCATGCTGCGTTCGTGGACCAGATTTCGGGTGCTCTGAGCGATGGTCTGCGGACTGAGACTTTGCCACCCGCCATGCACGTGACCACCGGGGACGTCGTAGATGGGCGAGGAGACCGTTTGTGGATGTCTCGTTCGTACGTGCTACGCATCCAACTCGAGCTCGTGCTGCTGGTCGCTGAACTGGTGCTACAGGATTGCTTTCGATGGCCATGGCGACGCACGTAAGGCCATTCTGCATGGCGGCGAAATCTAGGCGACGTGCGACCGCATCGTGCCCGGACGATGTTTCTCGTGCAACAGCGTCAGGTGTATATGCTGCACGAGGGGGTCGTGTTTGTGGCAGCAAAGAACGAAGGGTCGAAGGAGTCCTTGCTTTGCAGTCCGGCCATCGGACGGGGGCGGGAAGGAACTTACGCGAGCGAGCAGTATGCTTCGTGAGTCCATCTGTTATCTGGTTTAGCTGGTTCTAATGCGCTGTGGGTAGAGCTCGAGCCACGACCAAGACGGGAACAACCACGCTGGACCGTATTGGCATTCGCCGTACTTCGTCATGCTGCGGCCACGTCGTCCCTGGATGCGCGACGCAAACTGGCGAGGCCGTGAACCTCCCAGCAAAGAGGTCGTTGCGTTCGACTGCCGAGCACCCCTTCGAGGTCCAGATCCGACGACGACACGCTCGGTTTCTCGCTCGTCTCGTGGTTCAAGAACCCGAACGCGCCGGGCCGACCGCTGCTTCGCGGGTGCACCAGATTCGGTAGCTGGTCTTGACGAAGAGGACAATTGCGCCCAAGCAGCCGTGATGCTCTTAGACAACGCATAGCCCAGCGGTCCAGCCGGTTCTTCGCCGTGCTCGTTCACCTACGAGGCGCCGGTCCGGAATACCGGTACTCGTTGTCCCGAGGCTGCATGTTGCGCGCAAAGCCGGGCGATGGAGGGGGACGATGTATGCGAACGGGCGCAGTGCCTCAGGCTGTCGGCGCTACTATCGGGGGTGTCGTTTCTTGCAGAGATGGACTGCAGCCTGCCGCGTGCCAACGGACATGGTCGCATGGATCTACGCTCTGCGTCGACTGTGCCGCTCCGAGGTCGGTGTGGTCATCCAGGCCTCACGCCGTATTCGTCGAATGGCCCCGGGGCGTACGATCGAGGACGACAGGGGCCGGCGGGCACGTGACACATACATGTCTGCATCATCTCGGGTCTCGCCGAATTCGAGGAGGATGCGTCGCCGTATGGCATGCTATCGTCGCACCACGCGTCGCGCATGTCGGCTCTGCACCTCTCCCTGACTCTCGCTGCCTCGCCCCGTTTTGCACGTGATCAGCTTGCTGCACCCACCAGCCGCGTCCAAGCTGCAATGACTGCAAATGCGGTGGTTGTCTCAAGGATCGGAACGTGGCTCGTCGGCTGGAGAGATTGTCGTGGCTTGCAGAATGACACGGCGTCGCGATGATGCTTCGCAGACAGTTTCTGTGTTAGACACAATGCCGGTGTAGTTACCGAAAAAAAAATCTTTTGATTTTTTAGCAAATTGATCCGAGGACTTTTTTTAGATGTAACACATAAAGGGAACTTTAAAAAAAGTCTTTTAGTATAGTAATGCATAACAGGAACTTACTTATTATTAAAGTGACTAAAAATTCCTCTTTTACACCACAATCAATGCCTGTAGATCCAAGTCCAGAACTTGGAATCATCTACTGGCCTGATCCCCCTGGTACTTTAACATGAATTTGTATAGATTTGCAATGTCTAGCTGAAATTCACCAAAAAGCACATTTTTAGGAATTGCATGCCTTGTATGAATCAGATCTTCATGATTTTCACCGGATACCCTGGCTTCCCCTTGCCCGACTCGGACCACTCTTGTGATACGCCCTGTTCAGGGCTCCGGTCGGGTGACTAGACCTCGCCTGACATGACATGCCAGTGTTGGCTCATGGGAGTGACACACTGATGTTGCAGCTCATGTTAGCAAAGGTCAGCCATGTCCACGTCCTTTGCACTTGATTCCCGCCAATCTAATGCAAGAATATCAGGACCTTCTGTTCATCTTTAATGCTCAATGCGACTGCAACCTGGGTTAATCCATGGCGTCCGGCGCCTGACAGATGCAACAGGATCTCATCAAGGCTGTGATACAACACACGGACACCTAGCATAATGGAAGTAGGCTAGATAGACCTTGAATTATCTTATATCTTTTCTTTGGGTCCGTTCACATTGTTGAAATGCTATGGGAGCAGAAAGCCGTGAAAGACCACATCCAATTCAGGTTTTCCAGATTGATACCAAGCAGGTACAGCAGGTGGTGTCCACATTATGATCCTAATGACAATGGAAACCAAAACTGGTGAGTTTTGAGTGGTGTTGCATGGTGAGATAGGTGCTACGTGAATGCTGCCACTGAATACTAAAACCCAAAACAACCTCAAAACCACCAAAGTGTTATTTGGCGGAATAAGGGAGTTTCAAATTTTTGATACAATTCCTAACAGGGTATACAAGATTTGGCCTTGTCAACTATCTTGAAGTGGCCCGGACGGCGCCGAAGCTCAAACGCGGAAGTCGGAAGCCCAGACCCGTGGTTCTCGCGGGACCGGAGTCGGATCTTACGCATCCCGATGAGCCAGACGAGGAACCCGACTCTAGCGACGACGAAGGGCTTGGGGAGCAAGCTTTCGGGGATGCCGAGGAACCTTTAGAGGCGGGTGATGTGGAGGACCTCTCTTAAGTACTGAATTTGGGGTTTTTTTTCGGCTCCAGCAATATATGTGTTTTGACTCCAGCAACCCAACCGGCGGGTGCCGGACATCAAGATCAAGAGATCAGCAGCGCGATCAATTTTTGATCACTTCAAATGTTTTCTTTGCCTCCAGGATGTGTCCACAAAAAAAATGTCCACCCCCCATTTTGGGCCACTTCCAAGGCTGGAGCGATGTTCAGTAGAGGTTTTTGTGCTAGAAATACGCAGATATCCTATCGAAGACAAGATGCAAGATACGGTGGCTGTGATGATGTCATGGGGATGATGAGAGCAGAAACGGACATGTGACGTTAATCATCTTCATCCCTGGCGACATTGTCCGCCGCGTAACTCGCAAATACGCGCTCAAATTGCACAGTTCAAGTTTTTGTCGTTAACTAGAGGTCCATAGATGGGTATTCTGGACTCGCCAACAAAAAGAGCCCGCATTGTGGCACTCAAGGGCACAAACACACCAAACAGCGAAATTCAAGCCAAAGTCGGCAGTTCCATCCGCCAGATCAACCAAATCTACAAGAAATGGAAGGGAAAGACTTCCTTCTATGGTAAAACACCTGGCAGAGGCCGCAAGGCCATTCTAATGGACAGAGATGTCCGTCGAAGCCTGCGTCTGCTTCACACCGGACAGGTCACATCTGTTCGCGAGCTCCATTCAAGCCGCTATCCTCACATTAATGAAGAGACACTTCGCCGGGCACTTCACAAGGCCGGCTTCCGTGGCTACAGACGCCGACAGGTGCCGCTAATCACAAAGAAGAACCGCATGAAGTGATTGCGCCGCCAACAATCACCGGGACTGGACACCTGCACAGTGGCGATGTGTACACTTCGCCGACAAGTCGCTATATACTGTTTTCAAGGCTCGAGGGTCCGAATGGTGCTGGAGGAGGGAGGGTGAGGCATTGGACCCACGCCATACCACCAAGACGGTCAAGCATGGCGGTGGGAAGGTGGCGGTGTGGGGTGTCGTGACGCCGGAAGGATTGGACCGGCTCGTTCGCATCGAGGGCAACCTCAATGATGAACTTCTCCGTGATATCATGGAAGAGGATTACTATAGCAAATTGGGAAACCGGACAACTCGGCATTTGCCTTGTTGCACACCCATTTCATCTAGTATCACTATGAGACTTTGTAAATCTATGGGAGATAGGGCAGACTATGTGTTCCCCACGTTTGGAATATATTGGTGCATTTGGTGTTGATTTATGGGGCTATACTTTTGATTACCCGATATGGTAAGTATTAGGGAACCCAGACAAATGGCAATTCTGGCTCTCTCATGAGGTCTATCTGTGGAACAAAAATATGTAGAATCAGAGTGCCATACATTGCATGCACCCACTGAGTTACAGCCCAGTAGAGGCAGTATTGAACTCTGAGGAGGCATCCCATTTCCAAATATTTTATGATGCTGGAACATCCAGGCCAGATACTAAATCATTCATTGCAGAATGAGAACTCCACATGGGCCTTCCATATCCAGAGGATTATTTCATGCATATCCAAAGTTTTTAATGGCAAATTTTCAGCCTTCAATTTGGCCGCCTATGTGGCCGTCCGGAATCTGTCTGGGCACCCTCGACGACCTCGAAACCCCCGTCATAGATGCAATCCACGTGCACGACACCGATCGGAAGCACACGGGCCGGGTGGTGCAGGGATGGTTTGCCAAGAAAAACATCTCTCAAGTGGACTGGCCGCTATCTAGCCCGGATATTAACATTCAGGAACACGTCTGGGGAGAGTTGGAATGCCTTCTGCGAACATGCGACCCGCAGCCGCAGTCAGAGGATCAGTTATGGGAGGCGCTAAATTGGGCATGGTGCCAGATTTCTCAGGATTTTATTGACGTTGTATGACTCCCTGCCCCGGAGAATCGAGGCACTGACGGCCTCGAAGGGCTGGAACACCAAGTATTAATTTCATAAATTTTGAGTAAAATTTGAAGACACTGTCGGCGATTTTCTGCCCATGCTGTCATTTTGTGATGAGCAATTAAACGGTGACTGGTCATTCTGAAAAGAATTCATGTTCCAAAAGCTGAAATACTGTTAAAAACCAGAATAGCATGTTGATTGAATGCTTGATGCTGCAATAGAGGTCTTGCGGTGTAGCGGTTGACAGCGGTCAACCGCTGATTTCCGTTGCGATCCTCAACCGCTTTCGGTTGTAGGTACAATTATGATGGCTATTTTTTGTGAGCAGACATGAGTGTATTGGGGTAGGTAAAGCATGTGCATGTAATATTTCCTGTAGTTCTTGTAGTCTCGTGGATATAAATAAAAAATTTCTGGCTTTTCTAGCTTCCGAGGCTGTTTCTGCATGTCAACGAGGAAATGTCGGCATTATTTTTGTACTAGCTTAGTCTGGACGGCCAGAAGGTCCCATCCTCCAAGTTTCAAACTAAAAGACTTGAATTTGAGGGAGCTGGCGAGCGGTTGGCGACCGCAACGGAAATCAGCGGTTGACCGCTGTCAACCGCTGCACCGCAAGACCTCTAATAACCTCGTGATACATCTATCGATTAAGATGCCCTTTGTGCCAGCCTGGGGTAGTGCATGATATACTTCAATTGGGCAACCAAGTCTATTTTTTTTTTAAATAGCTAGCTTGCTGCAGAAAATGCAATATCAGCTAGCTTGATGTCAAATTCATTGCTCCTTCAATTCTGCATCAATTCTGGTGAACGCTGCTTACAATAGGATCAGACGAACTTAGACTACAGATAATCACAAAATGTGCTGGCTTCCCTGATGACCCATGTTGAAAAGCACAATTATTTGCCTTAAAGCAATGGCCAATGGGTTGAACAACATTCTCTGTATGTTTCACCAAGTTTACTATCATGCTAGATGAGATTCTGTTGAAATTACTTGAGGTGTTCAAGAGCATGGGTCAAGATGGGGTAGGTCTGCGCTTCAGTTTTGCACTGGCCACAACACTTTTCTTAGCAGGGCTCTTACTGTCTGAGAGAAAGTTGTGGATATCTACAAGGGAATATGGCTGGCATTGAAACCAACCCCATCACAGCAGTGGATCTACCAGTACACCATAATCAGTGTTATCTATGCTACATAAGATCTATCTGTGGAATGCCCAATTCTTCAAAGCTCCATATGGGCAGGGCATCTGCTTAAAGAGATTGCATGTCCCTTCCTGATATACCAGGACCCATAAGGATTGAACAATCTGCTGCCAGGATATTCCAGGTACAATATTATCCAGTAATCTGGGGCTCCTGGGTGCAATCCTACAGCTATGGAGAAGATATAGGGTTTAAACAGTAGTGCTTGTTCTTTATCACAAGACTTTGCTTTGATCTAACATTTTGCATAGGTATTCATGAAGCTATCACCCATATCAACAATTTTGCATGCAGCAAGCAGAAATAGACCATATCTCCAGATCCAGGGTAGTAATCATCGGCTGAGATATGGTAAAGGGATCAGCCTATGTATCCCTACTGACTACAAGTTTAACTGAGAAGATTGCTGTAGTGGATGACATTTTATAGCCCAATCAGTGTGGATCCATATAGGTCTAGAAATGATTTGTCTGCTGTGAGCCGAATTCTGCATGGCATGCTTCCAGGCTAGGATAGTACTGAGGGTTGGCATCACTACCAGTGCCATTAGGGCCAGGCATCCAATGGCAACATTTGGCCAAATATGTAAATCCTGTATATCTCCGTAACCGCTCGTCCTAAGCTCATCGAACCTAGTGCATTCAGTGCGGGCAGCATACACCTACCTGCCAGTATGTAGAACATCCAAAGCGGGCCAGGGGCTGCTAAGATCCAGCCCAATTACCGATTTTGTAGTAGTATTTTCAATTTTGCGGGCTATCCGTTGAGAATCAAATATAGGTTATTTAATGAAAGTTGTAGCCCCAGTTGAGCTCTACAACTTGCATTTTGTGACCTGTGTGACAATATCACCCCCTGCCCGGGTTCATCCGCCAAAATTTCCATTTTGGGAAATTAGTCACATTTGTGACATATGTCCGTTTTAGATAATAGGTTTTCGAGCACCAAACCCATCCAGGCCATCACTGGTCCACACTGGATCATTCAAAGCCACGGAGGCTAAATGTAAGCTCAATTACTCAGCGGAGAAATCCACGAATTTCCGCGCAAGGCCCCTGGGAAGCTCAGGGGTTTGCTTGCAAAGCTGAGTGCAGCAGCTGAACCGAGGAGCATCTCGACGAGTTTGCGAGCAACGGGCTCCGGACTTGGACCTTGGCCTACAAAGAGGTTTTTCAAGGTGTGTTTGCTTCCGCGCTTATCAACCTGATACTGACGCGTTGTACAGAGGACGAATACAACGTCAGGAACCAGCGATACCACGACACGATGGTCACCCTCGACGAGCAAGCCCTCGAGGACGTCTCGGACGAAATCGTGCACAACGCCCGGAGCTCTGCGCGCTCGACACATCATTGCCGAACGTCATCGTCGAGCGCGAGAAGTCGGAGGCGGTCTGGGTTGACACGCCCAGTGCCGCTTGCCCGCGTCAATACCTGTGTCAATACATGGGCATCTTCGAACGCTTCATCGACGCCTACATGCTCGTAGTACTATCCGAGCTGTATCGTTATGGACGCGAAAGGCGGTGGTCCGGCTTCAAGTTGTTTTCGGTATTCATGCTTGATGGAGTCCATCAAGTACGCGCCCCGCTGGATGCGCTCTTGCTCATGCCTTCGCAGTTTGCTATCATCTTCTTTATTGTCCTCTTCACATACGATACGACCATCGCCCGCAGGGACGGTCACCGCACTCACCAGTGCGAATTCGCTACAGTACGTCTACGACCTCGGACGCGGTCTTCGTCCAGCTCACTTGCTTCGTACTAGGGTAACGTTAACAAATGGATTGTTAAAAATTGTTTTGTTATTAACACGTTACTTACACGTTATTAACAATATTAACAATTCCTGGGCCAGAGAGACATGTTAGAAAGGGTTAATAATCACGGCAGATCAAGCGATGGATCTGGCCTTCCAACAGCTATCGGTCCTTGCCAGTGCAGCTGCACAAGTGAGGTTCTGTGTGAGATACCCAAATCATGCAAAATGGTATCTAAAGCAGCTTCTGTAGGCCAAACAGCTCCCACAATGAAGATTTCAGCCATTGACTGGCATAACCAATTTTCTACAATTAAATTCAGGTTTTTAACCTTTTATTTACTTGTTATTATCATATCACGTGCCGTATTGATGGAGTCACGTGCATGTTAATTAACATTGATGTTAGAAACTGTTAACAACATGTGTTGTAAATTACACTATGAATAAGTCCCAGGGAATTTTTAATGTTACCCTACTTCGTACAGACCATGTCGCCCATCCTCTGCGCTAACCTAATCAACGGTCTTGTTACCAACTTCTGGACTGCCTGGGTCTTTCTATTCCTCGGCATCATCCTCTCGTGGGGCTACACCGTACGTCCTCCCTTCCTTCATCTTTCTCGTCCACTAACGCGCCGTCGACAGGCAATCTACTCAATCATCTCGCCCGGCTGGATCTCGACCCCAATCTACGGCAGCTCGGGCTACTATTAGCTCTGCGTGCTCTCTTGCGTGCTCGTCGCGCTGCTCCCGCGGTACTTGTACCGCGCATGGGAGATGGAGTTCAGCCCCAACGACATTGACCTCTTGTGCGCCTTGTGCAAGATCCACCTTAATGTCGATATCGCCTCCACATCCGCGGCGCCCCGTTGTCCACGCTCAGACGGCCCATGCCGCACTCGACGATCAACGACGAGACGCCACATCGCCCGAAAACGAGGACGTCGGGCGACTGGCACATAGGACGGACATGGCGACAATGCGGAGGATACAGATGAGGCTCTCCGAGGCGCGTCAGAGCCGCGTTAGCGTGGCGAACGCACCCAAGGTCCCGAAGAGCAGGCTGGGCAATATGTGATATGCTACGAAGAAGGGCGAGCCGCAATAACGATACTTGGTTTTACGACCTTATTTGTAGATGCTTTCATCTCATGCATCTTTGTATCTCGTAGCTGCACTCACTATCCATGCACAATGCACATCGTTGAGGGAGAGGGCTGCTCAGCTAACCTGGAAGCATTCCCCAAGCTTTGGTCGAGCACTATCACTGAGGGCTAAGCGGGATGATATTCAAAGATGAGCGTGGCTATTCGACAATGACAAGAGGAAAAGACGATCCAGAATCCAGGGTAGCGAACGAGCACAACAAAGAAACGAAGTACATGTGTAGGTGGGTATCATCACAACTTGTCTTTAACGCTACTCCGCAGGCCGCAAGTTCACGCCGTCCTTGAGCACCAGAAGCTGCTTGGAGCGGAAAGCCTCGTAGTGGATCTGCGCGGTCGTCTCAATGAGGTCCTGCAGGCGTCAAAGAGTCGCGCAGGTCTGCAAGGACTCGGAACAAGCCCAGCCCACAAACCCGTCCGCGGTGCCGTTGGTTTGTGAGATTGAGGTCGGCGTTTGAGAAAGATGCACGTGCCAGTGACGAGGAGCTGAGGAAAAAGGTGTTGCCATTGCTCAAGCTGACTATGGAGGACGAGAAGGAACAGATATGTCGAGGATATATTGGCTTCCGAAGGGCTTCTGACTTGTTGAAGACAAAAAATGCTGGCAGCCCTGCCGAGAACGCCGTTGATCTTGCGACACTCCACCTTGGGTATCTAATGCCCACAGAGGCTCCCAAGAGTGAACAGACGTCCATTGAGCTGCAGGGCCACACGCAGCACCAACTTTGCGGCAGTACAATCGCCGTCCGCATGATCTTAGAGAACCACGCAAAACAAATGTCTGTCTCGCAGATGGAATTGAGACTGCTCGGAATCTCGGATTGGGATGGAATTGAAATCCATCCGAATGCGAGCCGCCTTGGTTTCTAGCCTGTGAGATTCGATACCGGATTCCTTGGCCAAGAGCAATCGGCACTTGAATCAGTGGCGTTTTAAAGTTACCTCAGACTGGGCTCGAAGGTCGTTCTTTTTACCGAGAAGTTATTCCTAAGCTTTTCAGGACCCGCATGCTAGTGTCCCGCCCCGGGGGGCTTTATTCAGGAACTCGTTCTTTAGACTTTGGGCAAGGAAGGCCCTCACGAGAATCTCGCTCGACAGCGAAGCTCTGGCCCGAAGGCCTCTGGAGCTTCATTATCTGGCGAGGAAGGAGGGGAAATGAAATCCTCATGGCTGATTCCGAGTCCATTCATTCGGTTGCTTAAATGGGGTCTAGTTTCTGTAAGGGCAACCCTACAGTGCCTGTGTGCCCAGGACGACACAGACAAGACTGGCAGAGGAATCCAAAGTATATTAGCCCTAGCTAGCGTGTACAGAGGTGCTAGACACATACCTGGCAGAGGAATCCAAAGAGAACAAGTCTAAGTACAGTTTCCGCGTCAACGATATCGAGGATCCTCCATCACACCCGACTCTAAGCGACGGACCGCAATGCCCAGCAGACGGGCACGGAAAGCCACTGGCAATGACCGATTCAAACAAAAAACGACGAGCCGGCGCACATCAGGCGTTCGAAGGATGAAGACAATCGAAGAAAGATTCTCAATCGGTACTCCAATTTCTTCCGACCTCAAAACTCAGGCTGGTGCAAAAGCTGATTGTGCTTTAGAGGCCATCCTGGCCGCTCGACGACGCGCTAAGCCTGCCAAAGGGCCGGGTGTGTTCGATCCGATGAGAGATGGTGGTCGTTGGGTGCGTGTTTCAAGTCTCTTCTGGTTCGCGCCTCTGCCAGTGGCTCAGAGCGAAGCATCTGCATAGGAATACTTCGTCCAGGTGCCAAAATTGTTCGTTTGGGTGATTGTTAATAAACGATTTTGGAGTGGCCTCAGGCTAGCCTGAGTAGCCTCGAATATCTTGATGGTCGTTGCAGGAGGTATGAAATTAAACTGAGCGCTTCACTCTGCATACTTGATCTGTACTGTGTAGCTGGCTGCTCGCGTCCAGAATTTCCTCAGAGTGCGCGGGCCTGGTGTACGATTTTTGGATGAAATTTCCTATACATAGCGATGGAACACAGTCGTATTTCTGCACCGGGCAGCGGGCCGGCATGTTGTTAATGCCACCGGGGGCGACTGGTGGTGTGTTTTCAAACCCGTGTTTTCTCGCTGGGAGTGGAGAGGACTCACTGTAATCCTAACAGAGGATCTGAAGATTCCGTTGACCAACGAAGCCAGCGAGCAGGAAAAAAAGGTGTGTTGCGTCGTTTCTATGCGCAAGTTCTACGTGCCGGGGCAATGACTGAGCCACATCTTCTCCAGCATACCGCCGCGCATCCCATTTCAGATTCGCAAGCATTTTCCAGCAGTGCTGGCCCCAAGACAACGTCCCACGCGATGCAGACTGATGGCCGCGCAACGAGAGAGATCCCCGGGTCGTACGTGTTGCCTCAGGAGTACTTGCGTCGCGGCCCGGAACAACTGCGGCGCATGCGGAGAGTCCACGACGACACAGACTCAGATCACGCGTCGGAATGAGCTAGGAGCAACAAGAACATGTAAGGTGCATTATCATCGTCCGCAGTGGCTTGGTGCGGTACGGGAAATCCTGGACCGTACGACTTGAACCCTAGCAATGTGTACGGATAGATATGCTAAAATAACCAAGAACACGCAAAGAAATACGAATTGAAGTGGAGAGGCATATGGAGGTGGGGCGATTTGCACGAGGCTGCTTTGCCTGAGGCGGTTGAGATGAGATAAGAGAAAGAAAGAGATAAAGAACAGAAACGAAAAACCTTCTGCCCCGCAAGACCACACCCACCTCTCTGCGTCCTCCCATCATCCCTTGCGCGTCTCTGCCTAGTATGCAGCGCCTGCTTAAGCTTTTGCACGACGACGGTGATATTCCTATCGTGCTCGGGCATCCCGTCCAGCGCCAGCACCATCCTCATCTTCCTGGTCGCCCTCACCCGATCCCGGGAACGGATAATGCATACTCGAAATCGGAACAGGTATGGCCTTATGCTGCCGCTTTTTGACATGCACCCCCGCGCTCGCAGTCCCAGACGAGGGCATTTAGGTCTTGATCTTGGCCGACGACGAGGAATTGGTTGACGGCTTCGACTTTTTGAGAGGCGGAGGTGGCGCTGGTGTAGAAATGGGGTCAACCCAATCGTCCTCGATGTTGCCACCACCAATTCTTCCTCCTCGAGGTCGTTGTCGAGCTCACGGCATCAACAAAATCGTCCTCGTCGTCATCATCTTGCACAACTGGCACCGGCTCCTTCCCCTTCTGCACACCTACACCTACAATTGCACCAATTGACTCAAAGTTCGAGCCTGGCAACGGCGTTATCAGCAACGGGATTCTCCTCTGCATTGACCTGGCTTGTGCGACTGTCTGTTGGCATCGCGGTAGCTGACTTTGAATGGGTAGTCAATCGACTCCGAATGGACATGCAATTGCTTGAGTGTGTGCTGGTTAAACGCCGGCAGGTGGCTCCAGTTGGACGAACGCGAGACGTGCGACACGGGGTACATGTCCTCGTGGGCGACCTTGACGTTGACCTCCATATCCTCGACCTTTGTGACCAATTCCTCCTCCGGATCCGATATCCCTTTGAGTGTGTCTTCGTCATAAGTTTGCACCAACCCACAACAACGCGCGTCGGTTCTTTCTAGCAGCTTCCTCCTCGGGACTATATGACTCTCTCATACAGCCCCTTTGCCGCGCTTTACATTCCAACCACCACCACTCCCGCAAGAAGAAAACTCGATGATGCACTCAACGCTTGTAACCGACCTTGTTCGTCGGCGAAATCGACCCCGACATGGAGCTGGAGAACGTCATGGCGCTGCTCGAGGCCGAGGTACGTGGCATTGCCTTTGGGGAGATAGCGCACCAAGCACCACCAGTGGCCCCAGTCATGCATCCCATTCAGCGAGCGAAACATCTCGTACAAGACACCTCTCCTCGCCGCAATCGACGCTTCGCGCTTTTGGAGTAACGGAAAACAACGCAATGCTGAGACCCTCTTGCAGTTCTACAACCTCCGCAATGTGGCGCGCTGGACTAGCCATCGGGGCGGTTTAATCATCCTCAATGTGCGTCCTCGTTCCCGAGGCGATTTATTTTGGACTGAAAGTGCTCCAGCTCCGATGCGTGCAAGGAATCGACTTCCGGTCCCTCAAAATCAAAGCCCGGTTCCAGGGCTCAGCGCATGGAGCGCCCGACAAGCAGCCCGTTTCCTTCGACCCGGCCCGCAACCAAGCCAATGCCGCATCTACGTCAAACCGCTGCAAAACGAGTCAACTCGGGTCAATCGGAGAAGAGAGAGATGTGTCGACGAATTGAACGCTGACCTTTGCTTGCAGGACCTCACCGCACAACCTACCCACCGACACCACACACACACGCACACACACACACACACACACACACACACACACACACACACACATACATACATCCACACACACACACACGCACACCGGCAACGTCGCTAACGCCGAGACCGCGACCAAGACGACGGGCAATAGTACCGTCCAGGGCAATTAAACCCGGACCCGTCGACACTGTCTCGTGCCTTGCGCAAACGAGGACGGTCCCGTCGGCACGAGCACCAACGGCAACCTCGACTCGATAGTGCCATCTCGTTCAAGACTTCGAGTCGGCCCGTCCACATCACCACCACACACACGCATCGGCGGCTACGCAGATGCCATCCGATCCGCCTAACTGCGAAATGATTGTGGTAAGTCGCGGATTTCCAAGCGTTCAGGACGGGGATGACGACGAGCTCACTGATGCTGATTTCAGAATCTCAGATGCACGTCCTGACTAGAACACGAAGGTCAGCTTGGATGTTTTTAGCGCAAATTTTGAAGAAACGAAGCTCACGAAGTTCATCGCGACGCCGAAATGCGCTGGGTCTGCGCGCCGCGCCGAGTCGATTCGGGATTGTCAGGGGAACACCCCCTTTGCTTGACGTCATATGTGTGGAAACACCCCTCGCGTAGTAACAACAAGCCGCTGTCCTCTGCTTAGTCACCATGACCGGTTGGTCAAGCTGACTAACCGAGGTCCATCCTCGAGGAGGGCTCTGTTCCAGACGCTGTTGTAATGGTGTTAGGTGTTGTATGTCACAATACCTGTGCTGCACCCTGCACCACCTCTGGTGTTCTGCAGCCTCCCCCCGCGTCGCCCTCATGCCTTGGTCGACTCCCTTCGGCACTGCACACTCCCCCAGTCCTCTCATCACTATTCCCATCGCCATCATTGTGTTCTGATCATTGATCATGATCCTCCTGGCGCTCCGGACCTGGGCTGGACTGCCTGGCTTCCATCTGTCGAAGGCTGTTCACATGCCCGGCTCTTGCTCGACTTCGAGGTCGTCCCGCTCTTCCCGATCCATCATTGCGATCTCCTCCCCATCGTTGTGATGTGATCACTCTCGGCCATGGTCTCATCCCCCCCATCGGTCATCCCCTCGGTCCCTGCCGGTACGGTCATTACCATAGCCTCCACCGCCCTTGGTGTGGTTGTGTGTGTGGCTGACGGGCACTGGTCATGCCAGTCACAGTTGTGACGGCTGGTGCCCTTACAGGGATCGCGCGACTGCCAATTGCTCGGCGGGCCTGCGGAATCGGGCGAGGGGCGGAGGTAAGCTTGTATTCTTTGAGGTGCGAGTGTAATGAAGACAACTCACATCTCTCATCAGGGCCAGCGCAACAGCGGCGACACGGTCGTCGTGCACCACAGTCGGCAGTCGAGAGCCGAGGTCACTCGTGGCGGGCGGATTCTTTCTCACTGCCGTCATGTCGTCGAAGAGGCCAGAGCGACGAGTCTCTGGTCGGGTGCCCGCTCGGCGAGAACTCAGCACTGAGATTAGGGGCCCTGCAGACCTTCCCGACGTCATCGAGATCTCGTCCGATGAGGACGAGCCCGTGTTTGTCGCTCGCGGCAGCAGCAAGAAGAACATGGCTATGCGCATTAAGCAGCTTGAGAAAGAGAATGCGGCGCTGAAACAAGGGGTAACTCGGTCATCCTTTGCCTCTAAGCACGGATATCCTCGCTGACGAGCTGCTGTCCAGTTGTCCTACATGGAAGAGGATGCCTGTTGCGAGATATGCACTTTCACGGTGGACTCTCCTTGGAAGCATTTAACTCTTGAGTTGAACATAAAACTCAAGGAGACCCCAAATTGCGCATCCTCAAAGTCATTCACAATCCAGTCTGGGCAAGATTGATCTACAGATTGATCTACACCCAATCTAGAGTGACCTGGATAACACATGGAAGAGTGCTGGACTTGGCTATCCACAGTACAGATTCCTTACATCATTCAGGAAACCAGCATTTCTGGGTGACTGGTGGAATGTGAGCAACCGAGACATCCTTGTAAAGTACTTCTACGGTGACCCATCATAAACTCAAGGTTTTATCGAGGACATTTTTGAATTTATCATGGAAAAAGTCGTCACATAACAGGGTCATATGACAGGGCATGTGAGATATCTGATGGGATCAGCAGGGATCAATGGGCAACCTGATGCACAGTTTCTAACATGCATCACCAATGGTATCACAGGGAACTCGTCCGGTTCAAGGATAATCCGGACACTGACATGACACAGACATGATGTGATTGATATTGAACTAGTAAGTTCTTTTCAGACATAAGGATACCCATGACCTGTCAATGACTCACTATGACATCATGTAGGGCTGGGGTATATAAGTAGGAGCACCTTCGGCTATTTATCTAGTCTTGAGATTTACTTGATTTTGAAGTTGATTCTATGCGAGGAGGTTAGCACCTAGACACCCGCAAACTGTGGGTCATACCTGCCCCATAGTGCCTGCCCATTGCTGAACAATGAAGTCGATTCAATGAAGTTGATTCTATGCGAGGAGGTTAGCACCTAGACACCTGCAAACTGTGGGTCGCACACACAGAATAATCAGAGGAGCCGCCTAGGACACTGGGGAGAGAGACAAGATCGCGTCAAACGCGTAGCTTTGGGAACGATGAGTGCGGAGAGGAAATGCAAGGAGAGAGCCCTTTCGCACCAAGACGGTGAGAGCCGAGCTCAGTGATCTCAACCACACCCAGCGACAGCAACACTCTACCGGCTGCTGTCAGCACCATAGGCAATTCTCAACGAAGGCAAGAGAATGCACCTGAAATTGCGAGGTTTGAGGCAGGAAAGGTTGAGGGAAAAAGCAGGAAGCCCACAAAGACGTGTCTTGTTGGTCTTGCGTGGAGGGCAACGTCAAGTGTCAAATGAGTCCCTTGATGTCAACCTTGCTTCACATAGTTCTAGTTTGTAATTACCTTGTTCTGCAAGGTTGTGGGTCTTCAGTGTCCTTGCGAAGCAATCTTATACGGTGAGAAGTATTCATGAAACGTGCTATGCTCAGAATCTTTGAAGGCCAAAGCCTGCTCGTTGACCTTCAGTACGTGAAGAAGCAGCTTCTCTTCTTCTGGTGATAGAAATTAATCTTTGTCAAGTTTAAAATGCATTTTATTGGAATAAAATCTGGAGGTCACTGTGGTCGCGAAAGAAGTGTGAGCATTGGGTCTTTTGAAATAGTTTGTCGGACTTTGTATTCAGGCAAAAAAAAGTTGTGGAGACTGGTCATACTTTACAATCTACATGTTTGTACATCATAAATGCTCTCTCAGCAATGTCACTCTCTGAGCCTTTGCATCGGTAGTGGCAAATTTGAAGATGTGCCACTTGTGGTTGTGCATGAAATGGTTGGCCAGGGCAGTGATGTCCGAAGAGTTGCTGGCAAAGCCGAGGAGCAGGTCTTTGCAGAACGGTCTGTCTGCAAGTTTCTATGGGATTACGCTAAAGCGCTAACTGTGTGTATACACCTGAAATATGATATATAGAAAATAGCCTCAATGAAGTCGAATCTCTATGAGAATTCAAACTCAAATAAAACTAATCCCTCTATACTTCAATCTCAAATCTTCTACAAGTCTAAGCTAGTCGCAAGTTCGGGGAGTTGCAGTGCAGGAAACACTGTGCCAATACCGAGATAATCAAGTTGTGTATTTGAGCAGTCGGTTGTAAGACTGTTTGAACCAAAACAGTGTTGGTAAAACAGTTGTGGTTGTGTGTGTGTGTTGAGACTCTTGTAAAGCCTAGCCTCCAGACTATATTGCGTTTAGAACCAAAGTTCAAAATTCAAGTTCAATCCTAGTTTAAATATTGCAGTTCAAATCCAACAAAACTATGCAGAGCACAAGTTCAGAAAGACAGTGTTCCAGAGCCCTTACTCTAACTAAGATTCCTTTGAACCTCTAGTAGAGCAGCTGTTCCCTGGCAGTCCACTTCAATCTCTCACAAGTGTTCCCAAGCAGTTATTTGTAGTCAATCTCGTAGTGTCCACCAGATTACTATTACACCGTTCTGCAATAGTCTCTCCGATGCTACCCCTAGTAGATTTCTCCACAAAACTTGTCCTTGTAGCCTAACGAAGTTGCTTCCCGAAGATGCCTCTTGGTCGACTCCCAAAGTTGCCTGCCTTTCCTCTGCTTTACATGCTTCTTATATACCCGTTCCGTAGTTATAAATAGTCTAGTCTAGTGTCTACAGTTGCCATCTATCCAATTTGTAAGATATTACACAGCAATATAAATGCACAGTCAATTATCTGAATAGTATAATATAATTTCGAAACAAGTGTGAACGTAGCCTTTGTGAATAGCCTTGTTGGCTATTCCACTGCTTTAGGGAGAGTGTTTCCATAGTGCTACATGTTCCATCCCCATGATAGCACCTCAATACTCCTGTTTGAACAGCTACCAAGCAATGCTATATTTCAGAAATACCCATTGGGATATCGATAATTATTCTGCAAACCAAGCTTGTTATGGCAATGATTTCCTTTGTGGTATATTGGTCACGTGAGTATTTCAGGTGTGGGTAGGTGCCCAGCCGACTGCCCTGACCATGGCATCAGCTTCAGTGAGATTTGGTGGGTGATGCACTTTGAACTGTGAAGTTGAAGGGAATTGACGAAATTGAAAATTTCCCGTCAAGCTCTTTTTACCGCCCTATTAGCAGGCTCATCTCTGATGACAGTGGCAGTCTCAGAGGGGTCTTGTCGTGCTCATTTCCAACAATGGTAGCGGTTGCGGTGGCAGTCTTGTCGTGCTCGGCAAGCCCGAGCGCCGTCCAGGAAACTGGTTCCTCTCCTGGGAGGCGCCGCTGGCGTTGGTGTCGACGGGCTTGCGAGGCAGCTGATTTTCGAGGGGGGCATGAAGAGCCATCCTCTCGCCACTAGCATCAGAGTTGTCCGAAGAGTGGTTGCCCGAGCCCGACAAAGACAACAAAGACGATGAGCAGAAGGGTCGAGCTTTTGCCGTTCTGCATCGGGTAGCTCGAGGGAGTCTCGAACAGCTGTTTCACTCAGCTTTGCACGCAAAACCCTTGAATCCTAACATGTGTGTTGCACGGAAATCCTTGATTTACCAACTGACAAATCATGCTTATACTAAGGCCTGCCAGCTTCAGGATGGCCAGTGATGATCCAGTGATGGCCTGAAGCAATAAATTGCATTTTTGCACCAAAGTAGATGTATTTCTCAAAATGGAGCATGTCACATAGTGTTACTCATATCACATATTGTGACTATTTTTCCAAAAGGGAAATTTCTTCAGATGACTCTGGGTAGGTGTGACATAGAGATGTCACATAAGAAGAAAGTTGTAGCCCTCGTTGAGCTCTACAATGTTTCTCAATTGACTTTTGCCCGATTCTTATCCACTATTGTGCAAAATGCCAAATACTGTTGTAAAAAAAAGTGGAATGTAGCTGGTTCTTGCCAGCCCCTTTGCCATTTAGAATGAAACACATACTAGGTAGGGATAAGTTGCCTGAACAAGATGAACCTACTCTCATCAGCGTAGGACAAGTCCCTGTGGAGATATTCTGCATTTACTGATTTGCCTCTATACAACAATGGGATTCCTTGCTGATATCTGATGGACAGCTAGGGTTAAGCGAAGGGACACTCTAGGAGACCATTATAACAAGGTTTTAGAGCTTCTCATGCATAATTGAGCTCACAATGGGCAAATCAATTTCAAAATTCATTCATGATCTCACTGATTTGTCTATAAAGGAGGATCGGCTGTGTGACTCTACTTGCTTATAGGCTCATACTGTTCAAATAGATGACCTGGCTCCATTGCTATACTGGTCATACATATAGCTGTGGTAGATGCTGAGATATGCTTTGTTTTCTATGGCTACATTGAGAGATATCGATGCAGGTGATAGCTTTCTTGGTCCTCATCTAAAAATGTTGATCCTGGGACCCAGAGGTAGGGGCCGCAGGGCTACCCTTTAAGCATCATAACATCTTGATAGCTTCAGGATTACCCATAGAATGATCTGTTTACTATTAAATAGTGTACCTACAATTTTGTTAGCAGACCATTATAGATTTTGATATTTGTACCTATTTTAGAAAGCTTCAGATCTCCAAATGCATGTAGGACCTTATCTAAGCTATTGACCATTGGTATAGAATAAAATACTACATTTTGGATTTTCGTCCATTTCAAGAGCAAGAGCATTTCTGTGCTGTGAGGCAATCCGATCTTCTAGCTAATCTCTATTATTGATCCTTGATCAACATCACAATATGTGTGAACCCAAGCTATCATTTTGTAAATAGCACAATAAATAGCAAGCTTCATGCAAAAGTCTAAACAGAAATAGTGTTCAGATTTGTAATATCTACAACTTTGATTTCTATCAATTCCGTGATGATGTAACTGACTGTATATAGTCACCTGCACAAATTGCCCTTTTGCGTCACCAGTGATGGTATTTGACCACCCCGTAATGTCACACCTGGAATATATCTAATGATTTGTGTCCAAATTCTTCTTTTTAGGAAGCCTTTTGGTACACAGACCTATTTCCTCTGTTTTTGGATGGAGTTGTCACAAATGCCACAGTTGCTGGGATGCCAGAGAGTGATCCTAGCCTCAAGCTGGGCCTAGAACTGAATAGCTTGGTAAATTAAGGATTTCTATGCAATGCCCATGTTGGAAACCAAGGGATTGGCACTTTGAAGGTAGACGTCACCACTGAGAGAAAGTCGAGTTTTTGTTTGTCTGTCACGAGCCAGGGAGCAACAGCCACTGCGATTGTGACCTACTTTCAGCTTGAGCTGAAAACTTACCTAAAACAGATGTTTTTTGTAGCCATGTTCACCAGAGCTAAAATCAGGACCTTTTACAGGGCTGAATTGCTACTTAAAATGACTATTTTTAGTGGGTGTTTTCACCGGTGCTGAAATTTCTAGTTTCAGTGGCTAGCTGAAAGAGCCACTGAAGTCTTGAGTTTTTGCCTTGCTGAAATGTAAGCTGAAAGTAGCTCTTTCAGCACGCCTGAAAGGGCAACCAAAATAATGGATATTTGATGGCAATTCAGTTGCAGAGAAAGCCAAGGTTTTTGCCTGGCTGAAATTTCCCTTTGTTTGAACAAAGGGAAATTTCAGCAGGATTGAAAGCAGTCATTTTTGATTTGCAGAACTGCCGGCAAAAATCCAGGCTTTCAGCCAGTCTTTTGGTAACTCTGACAGGGCTATTTTTGGCTTGCATTCTGGCCAAGCCAAAACACCTTGTTTCAGCAGACCTTTCAGATGCCTGCTGAAACGAGGCATTTCAATGCACATGAAAAGGTGCACTAAAAACAGCCCTTTTAGGCGCCGTTTCAGACTAACAAGAACTACTGATTTTGTCCAGATCTAAATTGCCTACAAAAAACAAATATTTTTGGTGGTATTTTAGCCCGAGCTAAAAGCAGCTCACTTTTGCAGTGAGCAGCCACCGCCGCTGCCACTTCTGCCCAGAACTGGCCGGTGAATGCGGCGGCGGCATTCGTCCTGGGATGATAGCCCTCGGGTAAGTGGATTTTGGGGAAGTTGTCCCTGACCGCACACCTTGTCCAACACCGCAAAGCTGCGGGGACCAGGAAGCATGGTGGTGGTTGTCAACACAGTGAGAACGAGTCACGTGCTGTGACTCGCCTGCTGTTGAGGGCATCTGCATGCCCGACACCACTTCTTTGTGCAGGCTGTGATCATCTGCAGTGCCATCGGTCCCTAGCAGATGTTTGCACAGCGCTGCCCTGGCCAACCATTTTACGCACAACAATGAGTGGCGTGTCTTCAAATTCGCCACTACCGACACAAAGGCTCAGAGAGTGACATTGCTGAGAGTAATTCTTCCTCCAGTCGTGCAGAAGGAAAAACAGGACAAGATCCAGACCTTGGTGAAGAGTCTTACAACCCCGGCTCTCAACCCATTTATGGACAATGCATGCATTATTTGAGCCTTAACGGACGAAGACGACATCTTATACTATCTCTTCCTCGCCATCCTGGCAGGCAAGCACTTTGAGTGCTTGATGGAGTTATCCAGATTCATCGTCTGTCTCTAGGTGTCCCGGTCCCAATCATTCTCTAGATTAACGAAAACCCAAGAGGCGCTCTGCTTTACTGTGGTCCAAGCTGAAATAAGAAATATAACTATCATGTGCATTAGCGCAAAAGCATAGCAAGGAGAGAAGAAATGGAAATGTAGAGTAAAGTCTGCTCTAGGTCTGAGAGAATGTCCTGTAGCATAAGAGTGCCGAGGGAGATATCATAGGAGATAGTAGTAGTGTTCAAAGAAAGGTCCAAGTTAGAAAGAAAAAGATGAGTGGAGAGTATAAGACAGAAGAAAAGAAGACTCAGTTCAATAGTGAGAATTGTCATGAGTGCGTAGTTGGGAGAGAAATGAAGAAGAGCGGGAAATTCTACTATTGAGTTCGTTCTGCCCCAGTAAACAAAAGAGGAAGACTCGTACCAGTCAAACCTATGAAAGGCAACTTATTGAGCAAGAACCGGAACCGCAGGTTCACAAATGTGTAGCACCAAATATTTAAGTCCTACGTTGTGACAGACAATGTACATAATGTACATGAGGTCGAGAAGGATAGTGTTGTAGTCAGAGAGGAGTGAGTGGTGAAGGATGCGACGGAAAAGAGGCTTGCAGTTCTGGTTTAAGGAGACACCAGAGTAGTAATACCAGTTGCAGAAAAGTTGTTCCATTTCAGGCCAGTACAGCTGGAACAGCATCGGCACCATTCCTACCAGCTCCCGAAGCTCATAACAAAGGGGGTGCAAGCTGGGCAATGATGTTGGTGTTGCTCATGAAGTGTGGATAGTAATTGTTGACATGAGGACACTCTATTCCGTGCTTGAGGCTACCCACCGCAGCGTTGACAGGAGAACCTCCACCTGTATCAACCTCATTGCTGACCCAACCCCCAATACTACTGCAGCAATGCCTGGAACAGGGCCATCCTTAATCAAGAGATTCAGATGGGATCTGGCATGCAACATGGATCTTGTCAGTAGTGCCGTAGCAGTGTCCTTCGATAGTTGCCACCTGTTAGGGGACCTCCATAGTTCCTTCTCTTTAGATCCACTCCCTGCTAGTGTGTTGCTTGTGTCTAGCACTGCCTCCTGTTTTAGGTACCCTTGAATGGCTCAAATGCAATTATGGAGCGCCTCAGTATTGTCTGGCAGCTCCATATCTATACAATCCTTCAATCTGCAAATGCTGACCTTCAATCACAACACCAATGGTTGGCAGAGCTACATCCGTGAGCAATCTCTGTGAAAAGAGCTTGCCAAGTACTGCCCAGCAAAGCTAATCGGAAGCTTCCTGAGCTAATTTCATCTTGTTTGTGAAAAACACAAGCTTTACAGTGCTGGGAGCTTTGTGACTGCATGCAAGCAGATCTTGCAGGCCAAGAAGAGGGGATAGCTTAGAGTAGCAGTTAGAGCTGGCCAAAGAACAACATGTATGGATATGCAATGCCGGTGCTTCCACCTGCATGTAATGCTTACACTAGGTTACATCTGGTATGGGTGAGTGTAGGCAGATCCCTTCTGGTACACACCAACTGGAGAGGGCCCCTTCTTTGGCTCCCTCCACGGCAGTTTGAGACTGCTAATGATTTCACCCCATTCCTTGTTGCCTGCCCAGCACATGTATTCCTTCCAAGTGCATAAGATCATGAGCATTTATTCTTAGGCATTGCCAGTGTCAGACAATACACACCATTTCAAAATCACATTTGTCTTGCGTTATTTGGGAGGCAGGGGAAGCTCAGTGTCTTTGTCTTCATTTTTGTCTTTGTCTCTGTATTTGTCTTCATCTTTGTCATTGTGTTGTGACTAGTTACCTGCTGGCCATTTTGCATTGCCATCATTGTCTGCTGCTGGCCCCAAAAATTAAAATGTCATGAGACATTTCTGTTAAGCTGGAACACAGCATCTCAGCCGGCTCTGGACGCAATGCCCTGATGCCAATTGCCATCTACAACGTTCTGACATAACACTGAAGTCCAGGTAGATACGTACTGAGTACAAATATGACGTCAATCAGCTACCATCATGCCATCACCATACATACTGTATACAGGCTGTAAGATGGTGATACGGTACCACAGATATAGTGCTATTAGTGGGGCTGACCATACCGTATATCAAGCCACTCGACGCCAGTACGGTACAGGTACAGTACGGCCATACTATACTATACCATACCTTGGTCTGTTGCCAATCCCTAGCTGCTGGCGCTGGAACTTTATCGGCCACTGCTAGCAACTTGGAACACAGTTCAACTCAACCCAAATATAAGAAACTGGTAGGGACAAAGAGGAAGAATCTGCAACCATGTACAGGGACTTCAAAGAGGAGATATAACACTGACAAGATAACCATGTTGAAGTTGTGACAAACAACTAAGAGTCTGACTACGACTGGCCCGTGAAGGCTTAGCAGACGCAAGTGGCAGACAAAGGGTCGTAAAATCAAGTAAATCTCAAGACTAAGAAAATACAGCGGAAGATGCTCCTACTTATATACCCCTGCCCTACATGATGTCATAATGAGTCATGATGAGTCTAGAACGTTCTTGTGTCTGAAAGAGACCCTTCTAGTTCAATATCAGATCACGTCGTGTCAGTGTCATGTCAGTGTCCAGGCTATCCTCGGACAAGTTCCCCGTGATATCATCCATGATGCGTGTTAGGAACTGAGCATCAGGTGTTCCGCTGATCTCTGTTTATCACGTCAGATCCCTCATGTGCCCTGCCATGTGACACTGTCATGTGACCTCCTTTTCTGTCCTCTATAAAACCCTGAGTTTGTGACACTTAGATTTTTTTTTGGAGTATAGTATGTTTAGATGGTCCTGACTTCCTTTTGACATCACATGTTGTAACGAACCTTGACAGGCACAAAACTTTAAAGAAGTTGCAAATTTGTGTTGGATTGGATTGGATTGGATTGGATTATCAATTTTGTTACTACATGCGGCCCATTTCGGCTATGGTAGCAGTCCGTTAACCTGGGAGGTATCGTATGCGGGTGGTGGGATTTTATGGTTCGTTGTTATTTAAGTCTCTAGTGTTGGGGAAGATGAGATGGTGGTGGTGTGATATATCATGGCTTTGGAGTGGCGAGGATGAGGGGAAAGGGATTGGAGTGGGGTTGTGAGTGTGAGGGAGGAATAAATATGAGGGAAAAAGAGAAAGAGAGAGAGAGGCAGATAAGAGAAGAGGAAAGATAGATAATACTCATCGTTCACGGAATCGGCCCATCGACTCGAGGAACGCAATGAGTGGCTTGATCATGCCGGGTGTGTTGAGGATTGTCGTCAAGTGGAGGTTGCCGAAGCTCCCCACCGACTTCGCGGCCTTGACCATCTGTTGCTGGTGGTACTCCCACACTGGGCACTCGAGCAGGAAGTGCGCTCGCGTCTCGAACCCCGCTCCGCACGCGTTGCATGTTGGTGAAGATGTGAGGCCAGCCTTGGCCCGGTACGCATTTAGCGACGATGCTCCGGTCCACAGTTGCGAAATGGTCGAGATGGCGTGGCGTGGTAGGGTCATCGAGCGGTAGGGTGGTGCGAGCTGGAGCGATGGCGGGGAGTTATCGAGGTAGCGTAATGCGGCGCCCGTCTTGCTCGTTTTCCACTGTCGTGCCCACAACTCGAGGGCATGGTCCCGAGCAAGGCGGCGGACGGTCGTGAGGGAGATGGGAAGATCGCGGGGAGCAGGTCGGCGGGTTGCGTCCTTAGCTGCCTCGTCCGCCAGCTCGTTGCCGAACGTGCCAACGTGAGCGGGCGTCCAGAGGTTGACGATGGCCAGGTCTGGGTGTTGCTCTGTTGCGGCGCGGACGAGTTTGTCGTACTGGATAGCCCGGAATTGACCCGAACGGGCTGCGGTCGATGTGATGCCGCGGAGCGCCGCCTGCGAGTCGGCTACGCAGAGGATCTGGGTGTATCCGCCGCCCAATGCCGCGGTTGTTGCTCGCACCAGGCCCTCCATCTCTCCCTCACAGACCTGCCCTGCACCCAGCGGTACCACGATCCTCTCCCGCTCTCCTCCATTCTCGACCCGGCAAATTTGTGTAAGCATAAAGCAGATAACATATGGCAGAGGGCACAGAGACAAGACAGCGTTAAAAGTAAGAATATGTATATGATCGTCTACTATTCACCCTCCTTATCCACCTCCATATCATCTTCATCCTCATCATCTTCAAACTCTGGTCCATCATACTCACACCTCTTAAGCCCACATATCCCTTCTACTTAGAAGGACTATGCCCCCAGTACCAGTCCTTCCAACTAGAAGGGAACTGCCTGATTCTCCACTGCTGCAGTAAATATAGAATAAATGCTGTGATAAACATCTAAAGGCAGGAGTTAGTACAGACACAAGTCTTAAGGTTAATGCTATTGTGACGCTGTGATAGAACTAATGCTTTTTGATGTATCTTTGATAATATATCTATAAAAGACAACTTACAGCCCTTTGCATAAGTGATGAGACTTGTCAATTTCTTGATCAAACTAGGTTGCTAAGCTTTTCTCTCATTGTGCACCAATGGTTGGTTGAATAGACATTGAACCAAGTGATTCATGCACCGTTTTGATCTGGCTTTCATCTCCTATATAGATCAGCTTTCAATTAGTACCCAATCCAACTGCGTTTCCGGACTGCATAAAAAATCAATTTTTATTTAGAAATAATTGAGCCTATTCAGCTTCCTGAGTGTCCCTTCCTATTCAGCTTTAATCTCAGGATAAGATTTGAAGACTTCTTTCTTGAATTCGTCAAATGTCGATAGAGCTGCATAATGACTAAGTAGCCTCCACATAGAGCGCTTTTCACTGGTAAGTAGCTTCTTCATCTCTTGTTCATCTGTGATCCCAGCACACTCAATAATCTCATCAACTTGATCAATAAAATCACGAAGATCCTCAGGATCATCAGATGTGAATTTTGGTGCATTGGTCTCCCAGCTCCGTGGAACCTTGAAGCTAGCAACCGATGTTGCTGCTGCTACTGGACCCGGTTGAGCTGCAGGCCTGCCTTGTGCTGCTACCCTTGTGGTGGATTTCCGCCCCCTGCGGCGGAGCCTGAATACCTCCTGCAACTCCTGGACCTGCAAGAGCTCCAATAGGAGATTACCTTGATGGGCCATCACATTTGAATTGATGGGATGTTTAGAATGTGGTTGGTTTAGTTGTATATCAAGTCTAGCAGCAATACGGTCTTGTGCAGCCTGTTGAGCTTGACTGCAACTAGTTTGAATAGGTGTAGGCTTGATAGTACTGCTCTTGGATGGAGCAGAGAAAATAGGCCAAATATTTCGAGCAGAAGTATTCTGCTGAGTTGGTCGTGTAGATTGATTGGAATTATTGCTCGCACTGGAAATATATTTTCCTGATGCAGATGTTCCCGCTTTGGGTGAAATTTTGTTTGTTTGTAGTAGCCGAGGGTGACTCGGCTGTAGTTGGTCGAAATTTGGAGGTCAAAACTTCAAAATTTTAATCCAAGCAAATTTTTAAACTATTCTGAGTGAACCACCCCTCACAGTGGGCTTCAAATGAAACGCTAAGATAGTGCAGACTGCTGAAAACCACACTCTAACTCCAACTCACAAATATGTAAGCTAGATCAAATGAGATTAACAGTTTCTGATCCAATCTCAATGTTACAATTTTGTCCGGGTGGTTATACTGCAGGAAACAGTAGTTGCACACTCAAAATGTAGCTTATGAATTATTTGGATGAGGATTGGGGATTGGGGACAGGTAGGGAATTTGATAGTAGCAATAGTCTCAGTGATCAATGATTTATGCGGGTTTCGGATTTCGTTGTTTGGATTTCGGGGTTTCAGACATTGATAGGAATCAGCAGATGAGCGTAGATAAAGTAGTAGCTAGGTACAATTGATTAGATAGTCCAGAGATAGTAGATGGTTCTCCGGGCGTTCCGTTCCCTTCTCATTCACATTAGGTGGTGTATATATACTGTTTTCTCCCTAATTCCGCAGCAGGCACAGCCTGCCAATTATTTGCTGTGCTTACTGCGCCGCCTGCGCATTTAGCTGTGCCCGCAGTTAATTAACTGCGGCTAAAGCTGCGGCCGCGCATACAAAGTACACAAATGTCACATTGGGCACCCAGCAGCTAGGCAATAGCATCAGTGCAGAAACGTGTAATTGGAGCCAAGTCGGCGCTGGATCTACCGTGGGAATTTCCATCAAATACATCGTTCCTTCTTTCCGCTGGTTTCCCTTGCTCATATTAGGTATTTGGTGAGTTCTTTGAGCGTAGTGAGGTATACTTGAGGGTCTGACTGCACCATCTCGGGCCAGACATTTTATCTAGAGCGAGAATACACTAATGATTAATAAAATGTGTAAACTTTCTCAGTATGCTCATTTTGCCAGTCTGTCATCTCCCCCTTTGTAAAATACGGTCTATCCTCAGTCAGCCCAGCAATTTTCTTGCCGCCTTTGATTGAATTTTCACGCATGGGTAATCTGTGACTTTTGTTGATGGCACAGGCCAGCCCCAAATGGAATGGCATCATAAGCAGCACAGAACTGACATCCATCAGTGACTCGTCTGCTTTTGACCACAACCTCGTTACTTCCCAGCGACTGAGCCACAGCTTGCTTCTCCTGCCTTGGCCATGCCACCATCGGTAAGGTACAGCCCTAACACTGCTTCTTTGGTATCAGCATCATCTCGGGTGCAGAAGGTACCTCTTATCGCTCCGTTCTCTCACTGCATCCACACTATCAACCTGCAACCTGCAGCGCCAGTACACCATCCACAAGTCCCTAGTTGCCCGCTCTTTGGCCCTCCCTTGCAGTATTTGTGGCCTTGCTCACAAAATTCTGTTCTCTAAGTCTTATCTTGGATCCGGACTTTCTTGACTGCTCTCCCTTCTGCGATAGCGCTACATGCTGCCCCTTGTGACTCAATACGTTCTAGGGTTCTTGGCGGATCTCTCAGGCACAGCCTTCATGCTTAAAACTCTAATTGTGAGTGTCGGATCGTTAGTTTTCATCAGCGGGGTGCAGTCTGTCACCAAGGAAAGACATGTCCCATGCAGAGGATGAGGATGAGACAAACTGTCTTCTCGCGGGGGTGCGCAACGTCTTTGAGAATGCCAGTGGCGAGTGTTCAGTCAATCAGTGCCACAAACCTTGCTCAAGTTTGTCTCATCAGCTACCCATAATCAACAACAGGCAGCAGAGAAGGGACGCGACTGTTGACATGTAAGTAAGATGTGAAAAGATAAATGGAACCCTGGAGGTGTACTTGTCAGACAGCCACATAGTGGAGAGAGCGAGAGTTGACTATGACATGCAGCACTACTTCCTACCACTATGCCCAGGAACACTCGGGGAGGAGTCAAGGTCAACGTTAAGAAGGAGTTGAAGAAGGTCTTGGCCGAGGACTCTCAAAGTGCGAAGCTGTGCATTTCTTTGCTTATGTGTGGATATTGTCACTCAAATGCTTCGCTGGGAAGGCCACGGATTAGCTTTGACAGATGATCTGAGCAGAAAAAATTGGCTTGCAAGACTGAGTACCTAAAAGAGGGGGGCATCTATGAAAAGGCTGTCCGGTAAAAATGCAGAGGATAGGTATGTGCTGGCTCTTGTTCTCCCCACTGCAGCTCTGACCTTCCTGAAGACTACCAAGTTCACAGGAAAACTTTCCCCACCGTCTTCCTCTCTTTCGACCGCAACTCCAAGAATGTCACGAGAATCATTCCTCAGAAATATGCTGACCCAGCCAACCTGCTTCCATTTGACAAGGATGACAGGAAGATTCTCCTCATTAATTTGCCAACCCTTGCTCTATACCACCAGCACCTTATTGGCCCCGGAAGTACAGGAGAGTGGAGTACATAGAGCGACAAATTCACTCAGCATTATCTGGATGCGCTCGAGCAAGATGGCCTGCTCCCATTTGTGAGTAGGCATTTCCCTGACATGATCTCCATCAACAGTTGACGAGCTCTCATCACTGCGTTTGACGACCTCCACACTCACGACGTCTGGTATTGCAACCGGGGACTTCACCTGTTTCTCTACTCTTGCCTTGCATATCGGTGCATGGGCCCATTACGCCAGAGTTCCTCGCATCACAAGCGAGAGCCGCCAGATAGGTGCACCCCAGATAGAGCGACCCATTCTCAGTCAGAAAATCTACCACATTGCTGAGCTCTTCCAGAAAGTTGTCTTTCCCCAACTAGGCTCTTCAACACTCATTTTTTGCACCTGGAATGGCAGCATATTATGTCCATTCTTCTGTTGAGCAAAGGGCCCATAACCTGCTGAGCGCAGTGAACCGAGACGGCGCGAAAGAAGGGAAAAGAGCGCGGGGGCGAAGACCCAAGAGCCGGGGAATACACAGGACACGGGGGACCGGGGAAAATACAAGAGCCTACAAGCACCAACATCTTCTCCCTCGCTATGTGATATATACTTACTTTCTTGTAGCATTTGCGACTGGATGCAAAAGCACTTGCGTAAAGAATTCAAGCAATGTCCTGCCTACGATTTTCAAGGTTATTTCTCCACCATCACCTTCAAAGTGGGGTCAAGAAAATTCACTGCAAAAGTAATCTACTTTCAGTTTAGCCTGAAATAACGCCAAAAATAATTCTTTTTTTATAGGCAATTTAGATCTAGACAAAATTGGTTGTTCTTGTTGCTCTGAAACAGTGCCTGAAAGGGCTGTTTTTAGCATACCTTTCATACGCACTGAAATGCCTCGTTTTAGCAGGCATCTGAAAGGTCTGCTGAAAGAAGGTGTTTCGGCCTGGCCAGAATGCAAACCAAAAATAGCCCTGTTAGAGTTTCCAAAAGGCTGGGTGAAAGCTGGAATTTTTGCAGGCAGTTCCACAAATCAAAAACCTTTGCTTTTTTTGCAACTGAATTGCCATCAGATATCCATTATTTTGATTGCTCTTTCAGGCATGCTGAAAGAGTTACTTTCAGCTCACATTTCAGCAAGGCAAAAACCCAAGACTTCAGTGGCTCTTTCAGCTAGCCGCTGAAACTAGAAATTTGAGCACCTGTGAAAATGCCCACAAAAATACTGGGATGAGATTGATCTATACCCAATCTGGAGTGAGCTGAATGAGGCATGGAAGACTGCTGGACTTGGCTATTCACAGTATAGATATCTTGCATCATTTAAGAAACTAGCATTACTGGGTGACTGGTTGAATGTGAGCAACTGAGACACTCTGGATGAGTATTACCAGTCAGTAGTGACACCAATCTGAACATTTTTTTTCTCAATCCCAGTTGCACCTTACAAAATAATTTTAGATATTCTATGGTATCCTTTGGTTTAACTCTATTGATGAATGCATGAGTTGTTGAGCTCCATGTGAGGTTCCAGCTCACTAGTAAAACGTTCTCCGGTGCTACAAGCAGCCTATTATAGCTCTGACGAATGACACATTGAGCTGGGCTGGAATCAGTGAGAGGCTTCGTGTAGTGGAAAAATCCTAGACACACTAGCATCTTGGAAATACTACATCATGAAGGGCCAGAGTTAATACTGCTGAACCTAGTAGAGCTTTGCTAATGCGAGTGATCCAGGAAGCAAAATTAAGCACTATTATACATAATCAAAAATGATTGATAGCCGCTGGTGGATAAAGACGGGCAAAGTCACCTGACGAGTCTTCTTGACAAAATGCCTGCAGCGTTGTGTGCCCCATTCTTGCTCTTTGGACCCGCTAGCTTGCCAAACCCACCGCCCACATGTCCTCCAACTCCCCAGGCCCTTCCCACAACAGATTTAGGGCGAGCCGAGTGAGGCTGGGCAAGCGGAGATGGAGGCAGCGGGAGGTGTCAGAGGTGACGGTAGCATTTAAACAGCAGTGGCACCTAAAGCAGACGGCCTTGGGCTACCACCTAACCCCAGGTTTTTTGCCCACTTCAACAAACTGCCTGGGTGAGGTCTTATTCCACCTAACGGGGCAAAGGAGGGAGCAACCCCCCTCTCCTCCGCCTAGTTGGTGGATTTAAGTGGGCACTACAGGTGTGTGCGTGTGCCTTAAAATAGGATCTGGTCTTGGTTAAGGGAGAGTTATTTTCTTCATATAAAAATTGCATAGAGACGGCTACTTAGCGTGTTGCCGTCGGCCTTTCTCCTGCATGTGTATTCATTCTATTAGTTTCGGAAGCGATAGGGCCAAAAAGACCTGGACACTGTAGGATTCGAACCAACGACCAGAACACACCCGCCGGATCACCCGGGGCGTTACGCTGGTGAATGCTCTGCTCTGATCTGCGAAGAAAGACACTAAATCTCCAGTAATATTCACCGCTCATATGTATCGTCCCACGGAACCAACTTCAACCCCACCGCGAACGCCCTCGCCAACGCGCCGCACACCGCATCGCTAAACGCCGCATAATGCGCCTCCAAATCCAGCTTGCGCTCATCCGGCGTTTCGGGCTCGTAGAACAGGTGGTGTTGGACCCCGAATTCGACTGTGGCTGTGGAGGTGCAGTACGGTAGGAGCACCGCGTCGAGTTCCGCAAATTGTGGGGAGAGGACGTAGTAAGGAGCGAGGGGAGGCTCGATGCGGTCGTCCAGTGTGATCCCGACGAGGATCAAGAGGTTCGTGAGGGCCGGGAGGTGAGTGCGCCGGCGGTCGTGCAGGAGGCTGGCGAGTGCGTGGTGGAGGGTCCAGTGTGGGATGGTGATGAGTTGTTGGTGTTTTGAGAGGAGGGTTAGTTTGCGTAGGTTTGGGAGGCAGTGTTGGAGGGTGTTGTGTTCGTTCATTCGCCAACCTGTGGGTGGAAGTGAGTGCCGAATACTTAGTTGATGAGGACGCGGCGTACTGTTGAAGATGACGGTTAGATCCTCGAGTGTTGTAGAGCACAGGGCTGCTAGCTCGAGTCCTAACGCGACTTGATCGCCGTATGGTGGGCCAAAGCCGTCGATGGAGAGCGTAGTAATGGAGTTTGTATATCTTCGCAAGCCAGGTTGGAGGAGAACATCATAAAGGTAGTTCGTGCCGAAGATCTTGAGCTTCCTGAGAGCAGGTCCTCCAATGAGCTGCTCATTCACGGCGGGCGCCTCCAACGGAGGGTGTTGACCCGGCTCGGAGACGTACAAATCCTGCAGCGCGAGCGAATGGCAAGCCCACAATGCCCGGTACACGTCGTGGATAGGGATGTTGTCGATTGCCTTCATAGAGAGATGGCGGCCGGTGCCAGTGGGGTTTCGTAGCGTATGCGCGATCATGCGCCGAACGGCCGTGAGCATCCAGTCCTCCCAGTCCTCCGTTCGGGACGGGCCGCGGATCTTGAGGCGGTGGACGGAGACTTCGAGGCGCTCCAGTAGATCGAAGACCGACTCCAGCGCGGCTAGGTCGCCCTCGCCGGCATCGGACCATGGATATGGCTTCCATGGCTTTCGCAGGTAGACCTTTAGGTGCGTGATGTAGGTTGCGAGTCGCGGATGGGCGGAGAGGTGCGCTAAGGCGCCGCGGTAGGAGGCCCAGACCCCGTCGCGTTGGTTTGCGGCGAGGCGCGCTTCGAGCTTTAGAGCGGAGAAGAGGCGGCGTTGGCAGGGTTCGGTGAAGTGGGGGCTGGTGAGTGAGAGCGCGCGGAGGGATGTTTTGGGGACGAAGGAGACAATAAGTTCGATGATTTCGGCTGGGATGGAGGAGAAGTTGCTCATAAAGGTCTTCGAGGGAAGCTGTCGGGCCGAGTCACGTGCGACTAACCGTTTTAGGCGAGGTTGGTATTGCTCGCGCTTGTTTCCTCCCACCACCACCACCTCGACTCAAGAACGATACGGCCTTCGCGCAACTTCTCCGTAGAGCGCATATGAGGTCGTCCAAACACAGCGGGGACAAGCACTAGCGACTCAGAGACGGAAATGGGCGGAGGACAGCAGTGCGTTTACGGTTTCTCTTCGGCGTCGCGTCGCAGATGCTCATGGATACTCGTCAGTGCTGGGTATCGGTGTACTCGTCAGGACAAAGCTCGGGGCAGGGTTTTGACATGAGCCTAGCCCGCACCCGCGACTGGTCTGCTCCACCAACGGTGGCTGCGAAAGATTAAACGATTCGGCGCGCAGAAGTGCGTGGATCTTCCGCAATATGATTCGCAAAGACACTCATTCGTATCGCGCAACTGCAGGACCGCTTCTTCTCTCTCTCATTCTTCCTCGTCAACCTCGACGAGCAAATTCTCGGGTCTCGGGTCTGTCCATACTCCGAAGACGAAATCGGACACCAACACCACCATACAGCACGCACCGACTGTGCAAGAACACGCTCAGCAAGCCCGGGACGAGGGTTTTTGCTTGGTCGACGACGAGGGCGTATTACGACGAGCGACCCAATAGCATAGACGGACGACATGGCTCTCGCAAGATCGCTGACCCGGCTCGTCGGTGTTCCATGAAGACAGTCTCTCGAATATGAGAGGTGCGTGGTCAGAACTCAACGCCCAAGCACTCACTGACTTGTTCTGCGCAGCTACAACCTTCGCCTTTCCTTCTCCCTTCCTCCCACCATGCCCGCCCACCTCCCTGCCAAAGTCATGGTGCAGGAGTCGTTGCTGCATGTTCGCAGTAGCGTTCGACCCGCACCCGCAACAAACCCACACCCCTTGGTCGACCGAAGAACCCTCAGCGTCTGCACATTTGCTGGTCGATGCAGTTACAAGACCCGGAGACGATGTCGACACAGTCTAGTATCCGCAATCGGCTCGCAGAGCGGCATCCTACGACGAATTGCGGACCGACCGACCAACCACGAGCACGAGGACCCACTCCGCGAACGGCGAAAAGCCGTTCAGGTCAACTACGTTGGGGAGTGCTTGTCGTTTTCATGCGCAAGCCCGAGGGCGATTCTCGATCCGTCGGAATCCAGATTCCACGCTGCGCACTGTTCGCAACCTGGGTTGTCGTTGCCTTCGTGGCTACTGCGGGTTGGGAACTGCTCAGCAGCGAAACGGGGACAGCTGCTCTCGTTTCCGTTGGCTGGGAACGATGCGTCAACGACCGACAGCAACGCGCGGCTTCGCCGGACCACAGCTTGTACTTGAAACCCCACCTCTCCGTCCGTTACCACTCGAATCCAACAACACATCCGTCGCTGCTGTTGTGTCAACAGAGGGCCTGCCGGACGCAACGAGACTGGTGGTTTCTTACGGCGCTGGAGACACCGACGACGGACGGGACGGGACGGAGAGACCGCTGTTGCGCGCCGCCCACAACTGCTCTTCGCTTCGACTGGGGCCCAATACCACGAACCTCGCTGAGCACTTTCAGTGGTGTCCTGTTGTTTTGGCGGTCGACGTGATTGGTGGCGGGATCGAGGATGGGCAGTGGAGACAGGGTCGGACAGCCCGGAAGCTGGCCTTATCGAGCTTTCCTGCGGCAGTTTCGTCGACAAATCCGCTTGGATTTCGAGGGACCAAGGCGCGCGGACGTCGTGGTTGCATCCGTTGGCCTCTCCGGTCCGAGCGTGCTTGAGGAGCGGGACGGGACGGGATCGACCGACCAACCTTACTCTTTATCTTGAAGAGTCAACATTGGTGAGTGATCTTCTCGCTTTGTCACCTTTTCCTCTGCTCCCTTTTCTGCCTCCACTCATAGCATTCGTCTTCACACCTGCTTTGCTATCTGATCACGTGCCTAGGAGATCTCTCATTCCTTTTGTTCTACTATCCCTTCCGTTGCTGTTTCCCTCGCTACCACACACTTCCTTCTTCTCTTATACCGCTATTGTCACCACACACCCTCGGATTGTTCATTCTTTCCCATGCACCCGTTGTCGCTATCGTCGATATGTACCATACGGATGTGTTCTGCCACACTTTCCTTCCGTTCACTTGCTATGCTTTCTTCCACTGGGCAGTCCGCGGAGGGGATACCGAACGAGGAGTAGCTTCTAGAGGTGCGTAGGCCAACCGAATCGAGTTTGCCAAACACGTATACTTACTCGTTGTGGCTACAGCCTGGACCGACCAACGACCAACGCCAACGACCAACGAGCACCATGAGCTGTGTTGTGTTGTCTGAGCAAGAACTGGACTTGCGTCCTGCCAGACCCACCCGCATCCGGTTCCGGCCCAGAGCCTATATACCTCCTCCCTCGTCGACCAGACAAACGACCCAGCCCACTCTTTACGCCGGTTCTCTCCCTTCTCGCCGCGCGCCATTCGATGGTTCCTACGAAAACGCCGTGCGTCGTCATTGACGGGCCCGAGGCGTATGCTTTTGGGGGCGGGATACGGAGAAGCGAGGCGGAGCGGCAACTGCGTGTCTTCAGAAAGCATACCAATGCGCGAAATGCTCGACGCCGGCGGCCGAGGGCACCACAGAACACAAACAAGACAGACGAGACGAGACGGGGTGAGTTCCGTTTTTCCCGCATGCGTATGCCGCTTTGCTGATGCTTCCACGGTGTCCAGCTCCTCCGAGTCGTCCCCTTGTACATGTTGCTCCTGAGACCGCTTTTCTTGACGGTCAGGAGCGGGTGGTTATCGGCCGCTGGCGTCGTCGAATAGGTTCTCGGTCATGGGTGCGTTTTCGTGCATGCTGAAACGTTCCGTCTTTGCTCATCCACTTCGCAGTACCGTTGTTCTTCCTCCCTGCGTCGCCTCGCAGCGTTTCCAAGCGACCCCGAAACGGTGATGCGGGCTTCGTTGGGATTGAGATCTAGAGAGAGGTCGAGGGAGCGGGATGGAGCAGCCCGAGGTTCGTGCTTGGGGCGCAGTTTTCCTGCACATCGTTGACGCCGAAGCAGTCCAACGACCCATATGCCCGGAACCTCCAACCACTATGCATTCGATGAGCATGGAGGACACGCCTCCCGTGCCAAGATGGATTCGTCGTATCCGGCAATGAGTGGTCGACGAGCGCCCAACTTCGTCGAGGCCGAGGCCGTCCGCGGCTATTCGGCACAGCATTACCAGTATCGCGCTTGGATACCAGCTGCGGTCAAGCTCGACGCCAGCAGAGTGCTCGAGGAGGGCACGCTATGGGCTCGTCCAGTGTCCACGTGACCACGCTGGTCTCTTGGTCGTTCTCCAGTTTCTCGATGCCCTCGAAGTAAATCGTGGGAGGCCTTCGGGATATAGTTGCGCTGACGATATGGGTCAGTGGTCATCGCCAAATGACGAAAAAAAAGAGCTGACGTTGTTCCAGAGATCTTTTTGAGCATGAAGACCCACTGTATTGTCCGCCGCTTTGGCCCGGAAGAGAAGACCATCCAACAAACGAGGCACATGCTTGTTTTCGGCGAATGTTCTTTGGAAGAGCGCGCCGTGTCTTTGGGCCTCCCAAGAGTGAATGGGATGTCAGGTATGTTGCCGGCTTCTTCGGTACCAAAAGCAAAGTTCTGACGACGCTTGCAGTCGTTCTCCCCGCGCGTAGACATGGACAACGCGGCGCTCGTCGGTCGAAGAGACCACCAGGACGACTCCCCCGTGCCTTTTAATCCATTCTTCGACGCGTGTAACAGCACCTGCGCTGGTCCACGACGAAGACGACGACCATCGGCGTTGTGACAGGTTCGATTCTCCGGGTGGCCACGACCTCGACTTGGTCTCGCGTAGTGGCGGAACATCCAAATGCTGGTCGGCTCCGCGCTTTTCGAAGTCTGAAATGCAAGGCGCCGTCGTTCATGAGCATCGACCGCCGGTGGGGATAGTTCGTTGGCTGAAAATGACGCTGGTGAGCAGGTCAAAAGACGATAGCGACCCGCGCTGACCTTTCCTGCAGCGTCGACAGTCATCCACGTTGGACCCAGCGGCAGTCTATGGACCACGAGACCAATGCATTTGCGTCTGCGGTGTCGTCAGCGACGTGTCGTCGTCGTCTCGGAGGGCTCCACCGTGCTGCTTTCCTCGAGCATGATGTAGCGAATGTTAAAGTTTAAAAATTCAAGTGGTACCGTCGAAATAAGCAATGCTGCGTCGGCCTGGGTTTCCGTTTCCCGACTGGATCATGGTACTGCTGACATAAACCATCCTGTCAGCTGCGGTTTATGTCAGGTTTTTCATTTGAGACGAGGAAGAAAAAGTGGACACACCCGGAATTGAACCGGGGCCCTGCCGCAAGTAGCTTCTGGTCCAATCAGCCTGAAATCTTGAGGAAAGGTCAAGGCCAGGGTAAGATCCTAGTGACAATTTCAATGATATCTTAATTCTGCCCAGGAGGTGAGATGTTTACCTGGCTCCAGAATCCACATCACTGATAGTAAATGTCCTCCTGCTGATCAACAGTGTGCAGGGCAGGGTACTCACGGTGTTTCTGTTCAAGCGTAGACGTTGGAATGTCGCAGGGAACGTACAAAATCTCATCAGACCACCTTAAGTACCAACAATTTCCACACAGGACAGAGAGCCAGGCAAAACGTGGACACAACATGAGAGGCTGGATGTGGTGTCAGTGACCGCTGGAGGCTAAGGACTTGTCGGCAATTGGCGCAGCTGGTAGCGCCCCAGAGGTCGTTGGTTCGAGTCCTACATTGTCCAATTTTTGTTTTTCTGCGCCAAGCCTAGCTGCTCCCAAGCTGCATGCTTCAAGCATCTCTTCATGTAACTCATTACAGTATGCGTTATCTATGGGGTCGTGCAAGTAAGGAAGGAGGAATCGCGTTGGGTTACAAGAGAGCGGGATGTATCGTATCGGAAAAGAGAGCGCGTATCGTATCGGAAAAGAGAGTGCGTATCGTATCGGAAAAGAGAGTGCGTATCGTATCTTAAGCGTAAGAGCGGAATATCGTAAGAGAGCGGGTTACTCTGGCTCAGAGTCATGGGCGCCCGACGGTCCAGCGGCGCCCGACGGTCCAGCGGTAGATGGCCCGGCAGCAGCAGATGATAACATGGCAAGAGTAGTGAGGGTCGTACCAAACTTGCCGTCGGAGCCGCGGACAAAGAACGTCTTCCGGCCGCACTTGGTGGTTGTCGAGCGTAGTCCGTTGAAATGCTCGGCGATGGAAACAAACTCCTTCTTGCAACCGGCGCACTTGTACCGGCACAATTCGTCGCTCAGCACCATCTTCTTCTTGTGCTTGATGGTCTCTTCGACCATGGGCTGCATAACGTGTGTCAGCATATCTGCATCCAAAGGCGGAAGCACGTACGATGTGGGGCGGCGCGGTCTTGAGCCATTCCTCCAAGTTGTACTTTGGTCCCCATGTCGTGCGCGTGTAGTCCTCGTGGCGGATGCGGAACTCGGTTGCATCGCAGGCAGAGGGAATATGGTTGCGGATGTCGACGAGCTGGAGACGGTGCCGCGTGCAGTAATGGGTCTTTTCGACCTTGGGCTACATAAGAAGTCAGCGCTGTCCGGTTTCCAACGGACCAACATACCTTCTTGGCTGCGCCAGTCCGGCGCTTCCTGGGAGCAGCTGGTTCCTCGTTGTCCGAAGTCTGGTCGTCATCCTGGGCACGACGCTTGCCCTTGCTGCGCTCGGATGGGCCTGCTTCTGCTTGCGAGTCCCCCGCGACGGGCTCCTCGTCCGAGCCTTTGCCGCGCTCGGATGGGCCTTCCGTACGCTTGCTCGCGACCGGCTCCTGCTCTTCATCGTCCGAGTCCTCGATGACCATGCGCACCCGCGAACGCTTCCTGAGGACAGGCGGCTCGACGGGTGGAACCTGCTCTTCGTCCTCCCGCGAACGCTTCCCGATGACGACAGGCGGCTCGACCTCCGCTGTAATCAGGTGCTGGGGACTTGGGAGGCGTAATTGGCGGTACGAGGTGTGTTTGGTGGAGCCACAGATCGGCACACGGTGGTAGACAATGAGATGGGTGAGGAGCTCGAGCGGGCCAAAGGTGGTGGGACCACAGGACGGAACGGGACACGGAATGGGGGCATTGTGCGTGGCGATCTGCGTCTGGTGCAATTGCAAGTGGAGCTGGAAATCGGCGGTGGAAATGAATCTGGGCATAAACGTTAGGGTAGAGCAGCAAGGAAAGCCGGAGAGCGTACTGTCGAACGCGCTTTTCAATCGGGAGTTGGTCGTTGTACACACAGCATGGGCAAAAGGCAGGCGCAAGCGCTACGAGGCGCTCGATATGGCCGTGAAACTCGGGTCGAGCACCACCGAAACCCTCGCCATGGTCGAAATTGATGCAGTTTTCCGTCGCCACGGTAAAGTTTACCCCGTGGTTGGAAAAGTCGACGTCCTCGTCGACGCGGGTCTCGAACGGATGGAAGAGATCGGTGTAATGTTCGTAGCACCGCTCGCGCCACGCGTCTCCCGTACCGTCGAAGTCGACAAATCTGGTAACCTAGTCAGTACGGAGCGACACGAAAATGACAGCACGTACGTCTCCGCTGACGGGACATCGTACTCGACCCGCACCATTGGCCATGTGTTGATATCGTGGATGCGCCCAAAATGCTCCTCGCTGCACTCTGAATCGCGGCATGCCTGACCCTCCTCGACCCACAAGCAAGGCCCGCGGTTGTTCCGCGCGCTCTTGATATGCGCGCGAACGTGTTGCACAAAGTCGTCGCGAGTGGCAAAAGCCGTCTTTGCCTTGCACTTGAGCCAGAGGCACAGCTGCGGGGCATAAGCCTTGTCGAGCTCTGCGGTCGCCTTGGCCTGCGCGTCGTCGAGAAGGCACTGGTGGATGTGCGTCGCTGTATTCGAATTCGCAAACACATGCTCCTTGCCGCTGATAACACTGAGATTGGTGCGCAAAAGGAGGAAAGCGGGACTCACGAGAGATCACTGTTACAGACACCGCATCTGTTTTTCTTGGTCGGGCCTTCGCCGGGGTAGCAGAGTGGAGAGGGATGGGATGGGATGCTCAGCAGCGCGTTGCCAGAGTCGAGGAGGTGCTCGTAACGCGGGGCGTCGACGGTGAAGTTGACGATGATCGTGCGGGCCTCTTGGATGGGGCTAACGAGACGCGGCAGACGACGAACATGACCGTTCTCCTTGCCTGCTGCGATTGCGGTGCTGCTGGATGGGCGCGAAACGTTGGTGGAGATGACGGCGAGTGGAGCGCGTGTGGGCGGTGCCTGGAACGAGATGAGAGGATACCAAAAACGGACACGATGGGCTTACCTCGCCAGTGAGCTGACGACGAGACGCTCCCGCAAAGTACGCGTCCCGCTTCTCAACCAAGCGAATACGGTGCTCGGCCGTGAACAGTGCCAGGTGACGGCGCTCGAGTGCCTTGGCTTCTCCGCGAAGATTGTTGACAACCGCGCACTGTGCATCAAACGCCTCCTCGTCTTCTTCGGAAATCAAGTCGAGCTTGGCTTGCTCATTGGCGATCTTCGAAATCATCTGGTAGGCAATATTAGGCAACGTCTACGGCGAGTGGAAACACACACCTCCTGCTTCTTGGAACGAAGATCGACGAGCTCGGGCTCTGAGCGAATCGCGGTGACCTCGGACGCGTCGAGAGCTAGAGGCGCGTTGGTATCGCGTCCGCAGGACATGCTTCCGATGGCCTGAAGTCGAATGAGGTTACGCGCCAGAAACAAAAGACGACGGCACCTTCATCACCGCCGCCGTCGTCGCGTCGTTGTCTATCCGGTCGGCAAGGATTGCAGAGAGATTGACGTTGGAGACACGAGTGAGGTACGCAACCTGAAACATCTTCGAGCGAACTGTGTGTCCCATCATCTGCAGCCGCTCCTCCTCGGTGACCTCGTGGTTGAGCCGGTTTGCTTGCCCACGGCGCATACAATAGAACGTCATCCAACCTGTGGATGGCTCAGAGAAGAAGAGAAGAAACTGAAAAACGCACGCTGGAAACCCGCCTTGAGGCTCAGCATCCGCAGGCGGTACGCGATCATAAAGTATGGCATCGCGAACATATGATCCACCGACCAACGACCGTCGATGATCATCTCCTTGCGCACGACGGGGAGTTTGGCCTTGTCGGGACGAATGGAGAGCTTGTGGGCGATGGTGCAGGGGTGCTTGGGGAAGAACATCTCCTCGAGGGTCGAAACGTCGACAAAGATGCCGTCCATGATGCCGAGCACGCACGCGTACATGAAAGCGTCAACGATGCGGTAGCAGTCCGGCTCGGGAAGCAGGAAAAACATCTTGTTCGCGCCTTCGTTGAGGCGGAGCCCTTTGAGATTGCGGATGGTGACGATGATGGCCAGGAAGGGCCTGTACGGGTCTTCATCATTTGGGATCACCCAGAACTGGTGGTCGCCCCACAAAATGGCCTCGTTGGTGCCGCGGTAGTCGGTGGCTTCCACGATCGCGCCAGGGCGCTCGGTGGACAGGGCGGCGATGAGGAGGGCGTAAGTGGTCATGAACCGGGATTGGGTGGTCCGCATATAGTGGGTGTCCGCGTAGATTTCGTCGATGAGGACAGTGACGTCGCCAATGTCCGCGTCGTCCTTGTGCCGTGTACGCGTGGTGAGCGGGGCAGCATCTTTGAACGCGTCGGTCGTCAGATAATCGAACGCCTTGGTGCGGACGAGTTGGGGGATGTAGTCGTAGGTGCGACGACGCCACGCTGCGGAAAAAGCCCGCAGGTAGGACATGATGGTCTTGCGGGTGGCAAACTCGGCGAGACGGCCTTGGATGGAGAGGCCCATGAAGCGAGTAAAGTCCTTGAGGATGCCTGTGGGCGATCAGAAACAGCAAAAGAAGAACGAGAAAAACGCACTCTCAGTTGGCGGATCGCAGCCTTCGACGGGCTCTGCTAGCAAAACCACCGTCTCGCCCGGCTCGGGTACTCGTTTGTCGAGGTAGACCTTCCAAAGCTCCATCACGCGGTCATGGGTGCGGTGACCACCTGGCGAGAGCTTTTTGGGGTGTTGTTTGCCGTGCAGTGATTCCGTTCGTGCGGCGAGCGTCGCGCCGTCGGCCTCGGCGATGCGTTGGTCGTAGAGCTCGGCCGCACTGCGCTTCGGCCGAGCTCCGAGCACCATGGCGAGAGGTGGCGGCGCGAGGAGGTGGCGCGAGGAGGGAGGAAGGAGGGTGGTGGCGCGATTAGTGGTGGTGGTTCGGGATTAAGAGGTGCGCTGGTGTGACGTGGCGGGTAAACAACGTGTTGGGGTCATTTTTTTGGGGGCTCGCGTGCGCGAGCCGATCGCCCAGGGAAATCAACAGTTGCGCCCATGCCAATAGGTCCTATTGCTATCTACTGATCGTCGTTTACAGCGTCGGCCCAGTACTTGGCCGGCTCGCTAGGATACAGTTCAAAAAGGCGGCATGCATAGCTACCGAGAGTGGAATCAAGTGGATCAAGGAGGGAGGTGGTAGCGAGGTGGTTATCAATGTAGTGGTCAATGGACATTCCATAGATGGGTACAGATACATCTCTGTGAGCTCCACAAACAACGCCGAACACATTCCCTGAACCAAGTCCTGCGTATTCCATGCGTGGTCCATAACGGCGTGCGGCCCGTTCTACACCGTGTCAGCGCGAACAAGAACAACGGCGAGGCGACGCACCTTGTCATACAGCAAAACCAGTTTCCCTCGCGCCGTAAACGATTTGCCCAGCGCCTGCTTCCACAGCTTGAACTCGGGTCCGTCGAGAAGCTCGCCGGGAAAGAGCGCCTGAAAGAGTTGTCTGTCCGCCACGTCTTGGTTTGACTCTGCCAGTGGATCTGCAGCTCCATGGCGCCGAGAGCCTCAAAGGTAGAGTGCATGAACGAGGCAGTCTTGTTAGTGTTGATGTACTTGTCAAGAAGCCGGTACCGGTCATAAACCCATGCATCCTCGTCCTTGTCTTTCGTGCTGTCCACTGCATCCCATGCCAGGAGCACCGGCCGCTGATACACCCTGAGGCAGGTGTTGACGAGTGTGGTCTGCTTTGCTCGTCAGTTCTGGCTGAAAAGAAAGAACTCGCCACGCACCCATTTATCTGGATTCCCTTCGTACCCGCGATGGAGTCGCGTCAGTGCAGCAGTCTCGTGGACGTGGGCGTGTTCGGAGCAGGCAAAGTCCTTCTCTCACAGCGCGCCGTACTCGTTCAGGCTGACGGCGCCTGGCAATTCTTCCGTGATTTTGCAGTAACGGTGGTAGGCTTTGGACGCCTGGATGGGAACAACTTTTGTGAGCTTCAAGAGGCGCTTGGCCAAGGCGTGCAGCGACGCGAGCGTGTCCACAGCAAGGCTGGAGATGTACGTGGGGCTGAGGGCTGTCATAGCGTTGAGGGCAGCCACCGCCTTGGATGGGGTACGCGGCGGGGAGGACATGGCTGATGTAAGCAGATCACGTCGCGGACTCAAAACTTGGCGCCTCGTCAAATAGAAAATTCTCAGATGTACACAAATGGACAGAGACCTTTGCAGAGAGTTTTTCATGAATTTTACTGTCAATCAGATTTCGGTGTATTTCAAAGAATATTATCTATGCCATGTCCTAGGCACTATTTGAGTGTAGACTCCTTTGAAACATGTCCTCACTGATTTGTTCTAAATTCAAGCTCGCATATGTGTGTAGTATTTCAAAAGGAACACCAGCAATGGAATATTCTATCCCTAGACTGACAATACACAGCCACTATTGTCAGCTCTCACGCAGTTTGACAGCTGATCCAATTTTTGTGTCTGCTATTTCTCCGTGGTCTTTGTAGGGTAAATTCCAAGATTCTGTGATAAGGCTTCCCTTCAATGTCTATAACTGTCAGCAAAAGACTGGGATCCTGCGCCATCATTCAATGGCAGTAGAAAATGTTTTCCTGTGCAACATAGTTCCCATCCAAACATTTGTATGCAGAAGAAGATAATCTATAAAATGGGTCAGAGTAGCAGGTAGTGCTTCTCGATAGCCTGGAATGTTGCGAGAAGCATTCTGGGTCCATAAAACCTGATTAAAGTCCAAAAACCATCATTAAAGCAGCAATTCAGTTTTCAAGGCTCAGCTGTCGAGTGTTCTATTCTCTACGCACCTTCTCCCAATTCGGAGGTGGTACTGAGTAGAGTCAACAGCGGATCGTCCAGATCTGCCGAAATTTGAGCGTAATGACGCGAGAAGTCGAGTTGCGAGGCGTATTCTGCAGTCCAACAGGCTGGAGAGCATGCAGAAGACCCTTTGACACGAGAACACGGAGAGGCAAAGGGACGGGAAGGGAAGGAGGTCACTGAAAGTGACGGGAGGGGGCAAAGAAGCGGCCATTAGTGGCCGTGCTATTGGCACCAGCCGCGAGAAATGATAAGACTTCACAGCAAGATCGGAGCGTCCGATAAGGACAAAAGTGCGAGGGAATACCCACGCAAGGTCCTCTGTAATATTTGCACTTCAACAGATATCGCGATTCTCCCCTTTTCTGCTTTAAACTGAAGACCCCACAACTGGGCGGTGTGCAAGAAATGTTATGGGCATTTTTGTGCGCATGGAGTTGATAAAAACACGAGAAATCTCGTGGAAATACCTCTTTAGTGTTTAATTCTATGTTACTGGGACAAAAAAAAAAAAAGCCGCAAGACTGGGAGTTGAATCAGAGCTCATCAGCCAATCAATCAAAAGATCACCAACCAGATCTCAACTGAAAAATCAACTTGTAGATTCAAGAGCCTACTACGCAGGTTGATGGTTCGCGGTGGCTGGGCCGCGTGGCGGCGCTGCGCTGCGCGGGATACTTGATTCGCGCCTTGCTCTTCGCCGCGGCGTGGCTGGTCTGCCGGCGTAGAAAAGCGACGAGGACACTGTTCAGAGAAACGCGAGTCTGGTCTCGGATTTGGGCAAGATAATTTTGGTGAGATGCGGGGCGAGCAGGTAGTGAGGATGCGAGAAGGTAGTCTGCGGGGTGCAGGAGTTGTTCATCAATCACCGAACGCAACTAAAAGTTAACTTGTAGATTCGAGAGGCCAGCACCCGAAAGTCGGTTGTTTTGGAAACCGCTGCGCGGAGCTGTGCAGAATAAGGATGGGGATGGTTGGCGGTTAGGCTTGGTCTGGGTGAATTAATTCGCGCCTGGCTCTTGGCCGGCTCCGTTGCTGGCGTAGAAAAGCGACGAAGAAAGATTGGCTCGCTGTGCAGAGAATTTCGCGAGTCTCGTGAGTCTGGTCCCGCGTTTGGTGTGCCGAGCCGGGAGTGAGGATGCGAGAAAAATTAATTTTGCCCTCGCCAAGGCTTGGGTTGGCTGCATCACGCCAGCCTCACAAGCTCGGCTCACCACGAGATACGGATGTGAGAGGAGGGTTCTGGGCAGTGCACCGCTCCGCGGAATACAGATACGGGGTGGGGCTTAAGGCTTGGTCTGGGTGCGCAACGGCCTCGCCAATGCTCGGCATGGTCACATCGCGGCGGCCTCGCCAGCTCGGCCTGCCACGAGATATGGATGCGAGGGGATTTATTTCGGCGGGGTCTCCCCCCTCTCCGGGCCGCTTCGCGGAACACGGATGTGAGGGCTGGGTTCTGCCGCTTGGCGAATACGGACGGGAGAGGTTGCCGAGCCCGCTGCGCGGAATACAGATGAGACAGGCTGATTCGGCCCGCTTCGCGGAATACAGCCGCTAGGGGGGTGATTCTGCCGCTCCGCGAATACAGCCGAGAGAGGGGGGTCCAACAGACACCGGTTGACATCCCTCGAGGAAACTTTTGCCCCTTCCGGACCCCTCCGGCCTACCCTCGCAAGCTCGGGGGCCTACGGGGTCCTCCAGGGGCAATAGCTACTTCTCAGGATCTCATGTCCGATATCATGTAAAAAAGTTCAGCTAAGCGGCCGTGATAACCAACTACACCATGTGCCCTTGTAAATACTGCCTATGATATAGCCTACCAGCAGTGCATGATCCACTCAACACAAATCTAGCCAGTTGTCGCACACACTGTTCGATGTACTGCGTGGGTAGGGGCGTCGGTTGATGCGCCGTGTGGGTCTGGATCTAGGTGGTAGCATCATAAAATTATCCCCAAAATTGATAACGTCACAACCCCAGACTTCTTGCTTCCTACTCTCATCTCGTTCGCGGTGTATGCCCCCCGAGGGCTTTGTTATAAGGTTGTCCCACTCTCACATCTACGTCTCACTGAGCAGCTCCTATAGTCCACGTAGAGTACCAAGCGGCGGAGTTCCTTTGCTGCGGGCCAAATTCGAATACAAGAACAACCCGCCCTCTGCCCCCGAGCAGTGAGTTGCCCATCCTCTCTCAATCCTCAGCCTGCTCACAAGTAGTAGAAAGGCAGCTATTGAAAAGATGTTGTCGCGACGCCCCGGCGGCCTGATCGTCACCAGCCCCCCATCCAGTCCCGAGAAGCCCAACACCCGCTCCCGGTGCGCAATCTTGGGTCCCTCCTAGCCTCCTCTCATATCCCACTAGTCCGACTCGCCGCGTGGACGTGAGTCCCTCGAAACTACCTGTCGCGAAGAAACAGGTGCGTTCATACATCCCTTGTTTGGCACAGGCGCTGAATCGGCTTCAGAAGAAAGCCGATGACAGCGACGAGGATGTCATTGAAATCCATGTTCGTGCATCTCCCAGCCGGCTTCACGACTGCTAACCCGGGTCTTAGAGTGACAATTCAGAACCGTCGAAGTCGTCGAGGACACGACCTAGCGCAACGAGTACAACCACACCAGCGTCAAACAGCGCGCGTTCCCGTCCAGGCCCAGCCCGCGGCTCTACCACCTCATCCGTCGCACCCAGTTCCGGGCGCTCGACATCTGCATTCACTCCTGTCCACGCCCCAGCAGGTGGCTCACGTCCCGCGCTTGCACAATCCCCTGCCGATCCGTTCATAGTCCGCGACGATGACACAAAGACTGTAGCCCGTCGAGTCTCCTTTGCACAAGACCACGACATCGAGATGGAGGAGTTGGTGCAAGTCAAGGACGAGGACGATGTGGCGGACAAGGGCAAGGGCAAAGAGCGCGCTGTTGGAGAACGGCCCGAGCAGGTATGTGGCCACTCACTTTGCGCGCCATAGGTCTGATTCGCCTTGTAGCCGATGGCTGGCTCGTCCAGGGCACCGGCATCCATTGCCAAGATCCCGACATTGTCGGTACGTTGCATTCCTTGACTGTCTTGCTTGTTCTGAAGCTTGCCATTGGCAGGTTGCCCAGAAGATCCAGCTCGCTGGCCAGGCGCAAACTGCGCAAGACCTACAGCTACGTCAGGAAGAGTTGGACCTGCGACGCCAAGAGCTCGAGCATCAACGCGGACGTCTCGCGTTCCTTCTCGACCTGCATCGCACGGGTCAGCTCGCGCAGATGTCGCTTGTGCTCAGAGTCGAGTAATCCCTCCTGCACCGTCCATTCTTGATCCCCGTATCCCACTGCATTTTCTTGCTCTCGCTGCTGTTACTGGTCATCCTCACTGTCATCCTCATTCACATCTTGTACTGTTACCTTGCTGTCCTCATTCACATCTTGTACTTTCTTGGACTGCTACATGTATAACATCCTTGCATGCACCAACTTGTAGCAGTACTACACCCACACCTACTTACGAGCTCCTACTTATACTAAGAAGTAGCTGACATGTTAATGATACTCTATTCACTATTTAAAGTAGCTGAGATGTCCTTGACTGTGTTTTCTGCATGGTCCCACAACCCCTGCACTCATCTCAACGACTGCTTGTTCAAGGGCTGCATCCACACTCTCGACTTCGCTTGCCCAGCCAGACATCTCGTTTTCAAACGTACTGACCCAAAGTGTGGTTGTGTCTGCATCACTTCTCCAGCCCAACGTCTCAGCTAGCATCCGTGCTTCCATCTCTGTCAACGTCTCTGAGTCGAGTTCCTCAATCTCCACTCTCTTTGCCCCGACCACTGTCTTGGTGCGCGTCACCCCTGCAGTACCGGCGGCCGCCGCTGAGCTAGTCGTTGAGTCTCCGCGCACGAAGGACTCGTAGATACGAAGCTCCGCTGGGGGAAGCTTATCTCTGTGCTCGGACACGATGTGGGCGATGACCAGCGCCAGGGCCCACTTGGCCTGCTTCTTTTTGGGACAAAAGCGGCAAGTGGTGGTTTTGTCGTGGGAAATAGTTATCTTGTCGTGCCACAGGAGGCGCATCACCGTGGTCTTGGGAGCGTGGTAATGGGACTGTTGGTGGTAGGAGCTTACCAGAGTTCTTCCAGACTTTGGTGCTTAGCGCAGGCGCGCTGGAGGCTTCGTCGACGCAGTCTTTGCACTGCAATGCGTGCTGCTTGTCCATGAGGACAACATTGTCATCCTCGCCATTGACCCACTGTCAGAGCATATTGAAGATGGGCAGCACGAGCACGTCCTTGTGTTTGTCGACGAGGTGCTCAAGAATTGGTTTGATCGTGTTATAGTGCCGTGGACGGGAGGCGTCAGAGCACGGCTGGTGGATACAGATGAAGCCGTTGCATCCGGAATCCCACTTTTGCAAGTAAGACTCGCGTACAAAGCGGGTAGATTGAGCAATGATTGCATGGGCGAGCCGCTGGTGCTCCTCCAACTTCGATGCGGTTCTGAAATCGTGTCCGTACTCGTATTCGGGGACAGTTGGGTCTGCAGGGCACGCGTCGCAGATATATCGCTTGCGGAGGACCTTGAGTTCGACTTTCATGCTAAGCAGCAGTCAGCTCAGTATACTACAAAATACACAAAATATCACACCTGATGAATGTGTTGACATGTGTGGCTGTCAATGGTGTTTGCTCGTCCAGCTCCTCAACAACGGCATGGAGTTCAATCGGGTACTCCTCTGCAGCTTCAGCATGGTCCTCGGCGCTCGGCTGAATGCTGCGTTCTCGTCGTTGTTGCTGGTAAGCCGCAACGAGGCTCCGGACGAAGGGGGCCGACGCCGACTTGAGCGACTCCAGGAACCGCTTCTCAACAACGTCGACGGTGAGTTCTTGATCCGCTTGCTGCTTGTAGAACGCTTTGCGAACGAGGGTGATAGCTTGTCGACGAAGGTGTACGAGCTTGGCGCGACAAACTTGGAGCACTGCGAGCGGATGTTCGTCGGCACCAAACGCATCGGGATCGGCCTGTCATATGTGGTCAGTCTTACAAGGAACGAGACCTGGTGTAGCTGATGCAAAAACGACGTACCATGCACATACGCCAACTCTGGTCGGACCCGCCATTGCGAATCCAAGCCACTAGCTCGTCAACCTGCCGCAGCATTACCGCGTAATCCGGTGCCGCGTCAACGAGTTCCGCGAGCTGAGGAGCGGGCATAGCGCCGCCCGCTGTACGAACGACGCCGGCACGATGCTCTACGAGCATGTCTCCTTCGTCTTGCTCTCCAAGAGCTGCTGCCGCTGTGTCGCGACGCGACGGGCCTTGATCGTAGACATGCTCAAGGGTCTTGGAATCTTTCTTGTGTCCCATTTGAAAACGAGTCTTGTCCGCATTGTGCACTTTGACGCCCTCGGTGGCGAACTCGTAACGCCAGGAATACAAGATGGTGCTCCCGGAAGGTCCTGCAAATCGGCGTCAAGGAGATGCAAAGGCGGCGTTGTAATTCGTTACCTCCTGCAAGCCCCGATTCTTCCGTTTGAGGAACGAAGAATAGACGCCCCCCGCTGTCCGTCATTGGCTCGTCGGTGAGTGTCAGGCCGCGCGGTCCAGCACCGAGAAACACGGCGCGATTCTCGTCGCGGAAGTAGATGCGATGCTCCGTGCCGGACGCGAGCGACTCTGGCGTGTCGTGGTCCCGCAGATTCCGCTGTCGGAGTGCGTTGACGAGAATCCAGCCCGCAAGATACGCGTGCATGTTCTTGAATCGGCGAGGGGCGCGTACCCAGATGGGTATGCCGGCCTTCTGTATGCCCTGAGTGCCTTTCATCACGTTCAGGGTTATCTTGACGTCGTAGGTGCCGGGCACGCGGATGGAGCGGTAGAGTTCCACGTCCTATATCGCCCCGAGTCAGATCAACACATCGTTTAGGCTGGTGAGACAGTACCTTGCACTGGAGGAAGGTCTTGTTTGGGGGGCAAACAAGAATCGATGAGGCCCGCGCGCCGGTGTATAGCATGAGATTCCACAGCATGATATGCTGGAACGTCTAGTGAATCAACGTACTTAGTCCGTTGGTCGAAGGGGAGCAAGTATCTGACTCACGTTGTCATAGCAGCGAGCCGTCCGGAGGGCATTGTCGACGAGGATGCTGAGCTCGTACGGCCCAAAGGTCACTTTCTCTTTCACAACCCATTCCAGCTCGTATTTCAGACGCAGGCTCTCTAGCCACTGTCACTCGTCAGCCTACCGGTACAGCTAGACAGCCTCGGCAATACGCACCTGCGTTGACATACTCCACCAGTTCTCCGAGTCCCAAAGCTCCTCCGACACCGATTCACAAATCTACTTGGTGGTCAGCGATGGTCGGTACGGTACAGGGTGAGAGGGCGGACGGAAGTCATAAGTTGGTTCCGCAACGTTAGGAGGGCTGCGTACGACATCTTCTTGTTTGTCGTCTTGGTCGATGTCGATGTTGCGACACGAGCATTGAGGAACGCGTGGATGCGACCTAAACAGAATCAGTTACAGCCAGTGTAAAAGACTGTGGTACGTACGTGCCAGGGGATAACGGGAGCTGTGCCCAATCGGCTCTCCGTCCTTCTCTCTGTACAGCGGGCTGGCCTTGACGAAGTCCTCGAAGCCCGTTGCGATTGTGAGCAGATTTCCGAGATAACGGAGGGAGTGTTTTGTAGCGAGCTTGCTCTCCTCGAAATCAACGTCGTTGTATGCTAGCTGGACGGGATCGGCAGCCAGCTTGCGCATGTTTTGGCGGTGTGCTCGTGGTGGGGCCATGGCGGGGATCAACAAGCAAGGTGCCACGTGCAAGTAGGATGTAACGCTTGGTATGGCCCGGACTTCTCGTGTACACTCTCAGCCACCAATAATAGCATACAGGCAAAGTGAACATTGGTCTAACGAAAAGCAGCCCGCGTCGACCATGTCCATATATAGTGTGGTTACATGCGCGCCGGCAGCATTTGGGTAGTATGGGCTTGTGCAGATGCGGGTGTGGGTGATTGTGGAAGGCAAACGTGCAGACGGTGGTGAGGCCAAAGGGATAGCCAACACCGATACCAATACCGACACCGGCGACAACAGAGGGCTCGACCTGGGTGACGGCGAGGCATTCCCATGCCCACTCACGTTCGCAATCGCATTGCCTGGCGTAGCCGTCGCAATACTTGTCGTCGAACTCGCGCTTGATAAACAACGAGTTGTAGGTGGCGTTGGTGCCAATGCTGGCGGGGTGCTTGCTGGTGGGGTACCTGCGGATATGTTAGCTCCGCCAATGACAAGGATACGAAAACAGAGAGAGGGAAGAAAAACGTAGGTTGTGCAACAAAAGTGCCAATGGAAGAACGTATCAGAAAGTGACCGGGAAGAAAGTATCGTACAGGGAAAAGAGACCGTCGAGAACTAAGCAAAGCGAAAGGGATACCACAGAAGTGTCCGTTGAAGACTGTATCTTACAAGCAGAAAGAGACCGTCCGGAACGAAACGAAACGAAACGAAACGAAACAAAGGGTATCCCGACAGAAGGTGCCTGTCGTAGAAGGAAGAAACGTATTGTATCGTACGAGAAAGAGACCGTCGAATAAGTAAACAATAACAGAGAAAACACGAACGAGAACGAAACGTGAAAAGAGAAAGAGAAAAAGAAAGCACTCACCGCTCAACGGCATCTCGATGTCGCCCTCCGCATCCTTCTTCTCCTCCTCCGCCTTGTTCGCCAGGACCATGTCGGCCTCATCCGGCTCGCCAACAGGCACGCAAACGTCCTCCTCGACCCCATTGCCTTTGCCGTTACCTTCCCGGTCGCGGCCTCTACAAACTTCGAAATCAAGGTCGAGCACCATGTCAACCGGCTCAAGCTTCACCCCCACCTTGCTCTTCCCCCGTCTCGTTCGTGTCCTTCGCACCGGCACCCGCGCTAGCCCACAGAACGCCATCCGCGTGTTCGCGTTCCCTAACGGGACTCCCCATCCATGTCGATCTCGTCTAACCGGCCCGGCGCCGGCAAGCTGCCTCTGCTGGCCGAGGTGTTACCGCCGGCGGTGGTGGAGAGGGTGAGTGTGGGGTGGAGGGTTATTGGGTTTTGTGATGGTGTTTGGGGTTGGTGGGTTGGGTCTGTGAGGAGGCGACGTTCTGTAAAGTACGGGATGTCAGGCACAACGACGAGGAAAGTAAGGAAAAGAGTGAGGAGGACGTGGACGTACCGCACCCAAAGGAAGGTGATCGTGAATCCGGGCTTGCCAGCAAATTCGCCTGTGGGCTCATAAGCTTCCCGAGAAACAAAACTGGCTCGCCGACGTACCCTCTTCGCCCGCTTTGGGCAAATACGCAAGCGTGATGTCCTTCAAAAACGCCAGCGCCTCTGCGTCGCGCTCGGTAATGAGTTCCGCGAGACCGGGATGGTTGCGCAGCGCCGTGAGCCAGAATTTGGGAATGCCCTTGACGTCGTCGGCGCTGGGTGTAAACGCCGGCAGCGGGACGAAATCTTCGTCGTCCTCTTTGGCCTCAGCCTCAGCAGCAGACTGGGCCTCGGCAACCTCAGCATCTGTAGCAGCAGATGTGCCGAGGATAATCTCATGCCGCCGTGTATAGAGAGGCTGCTGGAGGTCGAGGTACTGGTCAAGGAAAAGTCAGCGATGGACCGATATCAACGAGATCGAGGTCCATCCCAGCGCCCACGACATCGGGGCACCAGCAAGGACCGCAAAAACAACCAACGCACCTTCCTCTCGAGCTCCAAGCACTCCCGGTTTTGCAGCTCGGTCTGCTTGATCTGGATCGCCTTCAATCCCTCGACGTTGGGGCGCACAGGCAGCGGCAGGTTTTCGACGTAGCCGCTGCTCCTGCCAAGCAGGCCCGCAAGCTTGCCCTGCACCATCCCGAGCACGCCCGACGTGCTGGTGTCCTCCGGCTCTTCTGAGATGTCCGCAACGGTGGGCCGCGACATCCCCGCGATGGGGGCAGCCGACAGAGGCGTATTTTGTGGCGTGGGCGCGGTGATATATGTGAATGCGTGTAGGTCGGCGCGGGTGCGGGTGTGGGTGGAGCGTCGAGTGGGTGGGACTGGGGTGACCTCGAGCGCAATGGCAACACGGAGGCAGATGCAGAAACGGAGGTTGTGGACGTCGATGTCGACTCGCAGCCTTGGCCTTTTCTGGTCGTCGGGGTTGGGAACTGTGAGGATGACCGAGGTTAGCGAGATGACATTGACAACGACGACGAAGGAGGAAAGACCAAGTCAAGAAGGGTATAGATAGGCAAGAGGTCGACGGCCTCGAGGCGACTGCATGGCTTGGCGCTTAACAGCCCCAGTGACAGCGGCGCTATGAGAAGGAGAATGAGAAACAGAAACTCACCTCCATAGGCTCGCTCCTCTGCACTCTAATCCCATTGCGGACCTTGGTGCCCTCGTCATTGGCAGGTGCAGTATGAAGGGCAAGTCAGTTGGTGAGGTAAGCAGTCATGTGCTGCCTAAGCTGCTGCCTCACCAGCTATTCTGCATGGAATAAATACCAGAAAAATCTGCATTTATTGGGGAAGCCTCTGACACTTATTTCAATCGCTCTTACACTATAATATCTGGAGCTTTGAAAAGGGTTATGGCCATATAGCTGCAATATAGTTGTACTTACTTGTAAATATTCTCTGGCCTTGAGAGAATGAATTCTTCCAAATATTTAAATAATTTCCAGTAGATTTCGATAGAGTCTGTCCATCCACTGCAAGAGATACATAGATAGATGTGCTCCGCACTCAGATACAGGGTTTGAAATTACATTAGACTTTCCAAAAGCTATCCCTCATTGTCTGGCATGAAAACAGAGCACAAACCTTAGAACAATCTTTTCTACCAACTCCAATATTTTCAGGATTTTATACTGCCCTGGAGCCGAGATTGCATGTTTGCTTACATGAGTGACAATCCCCCAAGGACGATCAATTTTGATCGTCCTTGGGGGATTGTCACTCATGTAAGCAAAAGCTTCCGCTGTCAGATTCCCACCATCAGCCTTCTACTGTCATTCTTATCTGCCTCCGTGTCTCTTGTTCCCACTGCTTGTCTCGCTTGCCTCCGCCCCTCATGTCGTTCCTTGCAGACACTTTGGAGGCCATGGCTGCTAAGTTGCGTGCTGGGGATGCTGAGCAGATAGATCCTGTAGTGCAAATCAAGGTTGAGGAGCTTGCCACTGCTCTGAATCTCGTTCCCAGTTCACCAAAGGACCCGGTGTGTTATTTTCCTTATCTCCAGTAGATCGATAAGGTGAACAAGGTACAGGATGCACATGAACAGCCGGATATTGTAGAGTGGGCAACTGCTGCAGGCTTTGAAGCCGTGGATTGGGAATTCAGTGTGTTTTTCTTAATTCTTGACCAGATTAATTGTTGAAACTTATATTTATTTTAGCAACACACAAAACAACGGGTATGTGGATGATCAAATCTGATGAACATGCTCCTCTCTAAATAGGGATCAATTAGGTGCAATGCAACCACCCATGTATGGTCTGACATCTACAGGTGTTCTACCTCTGCCACCTCCTACAACACAGTGGGCCCAGAATATGCTGTCTCCTCTAGGGCCACCAGAGCAAGAAGAGCTAGTACCACCAGCAGCAGATCCTGACCCAGAGTTTGGACAATATCCTTTGGCACCTACATACAGATTGAACCAGGCTCCTGATGCCTCATACCGGCGGATATTCTATTATTGGGCTCCCTACATGCAGCAGGACCGGGAGAAGGAGAGGAAGCGCAATCTAAACATAGTACTACCTCGCAACCTCTTTCCCACTGGATACGATCGGTATAGACAACAGTTTATTACTGAACCAATTCCAGGTACAGTCAAATTTATTCTAAGAGTCTGTTACTGAACTAATTCTAGGCATGGTCCAAGCTATTCCAGGTGTTCCAATTGTCCACTTTGTGGATGGAAAGCCTGAACAAGCAGTGACCTTTGCTTGCATGCATACACTGACTTCTCTGAAGCAGTATCCAGAGTTTGAAGATATTCTACCCCTTGCTCTTGAGCTGCGGCAGTTGACCTTTGGTGTTCCGGCTTCAGGAGATTCCCCTGCCCGTCTAGGAATTTTTGAACTGCCAGGAATGAGCACAAACCTTCGATCCAAAAAAGTGTCGACACAAGATGCTGTGCCAGGAGACGGCTCTTATAACCTTGCTTCCACTCATGGAGAGGGAGAAGGTGCTGGCACATTCTTTCCTGCAGTGCAGACCAGAACTCCGGAGGCTGAACAAATCATACCTCGTGTGCTGTCTATCCTGCATAGGCTGTTCAGACTCATTATGCCACTCTCAATTTCCAAGTTCGAGTACTCTATGATGGAGTTTGTGAGCTATATGAACAATGTGCCAGCATTTGGAGGCATTGATCCAGGTCCAACAAGCTGCCAACTCAATGGCTCTTCTGCTGCCAATCTTGTTCAGGTGGACAAAGCTTTTCTACTACAGGTGGACGAGAATGATACAGGACGCTTTGTGAATCTGGATGAGCTGCGGGACCAACAAAAGATCAAAACTGGCGATCTTTCCAAAAGCATTGGTGCCCAAGGAAAAAATCATCCTGATCTAAAGGATGCCCTTCCCACCTACACATTAATTGTGCTTTTACTAAGGCTGCCACCAGGCAGTGATCTGGGCACATTTATCATGAATCGAGGTGGTGTCTACATCCGTGAAATAGACACCTGGATTCTGTTCAATGTCTTCAAAGGACCTGATACACACTCTGGTCATCCGCCAACTCTTTTGGATCTCATTGAGCGTCTGAACCAAGCTCAGGCCTCTGGCAACAAGATTGAAATTATTGAGGTTCTGAAAACACTCTATGAACACTTGGTTATCTCAGAGATGATGTCCTCTGATGAGTTTTTCAATCTTTTTGGAGCTCAGATTAGGGCGTGCTATGTTCTGTACTGGAGTGCATCAGCCACTATGCGCACCACTCAAATGGCTTACACAGAGTCACTTAGATTTCTGCATTCGCCTGCTCAAAGCTCCCGGGATATGTCTCGTCGACATTTTGCGACTGAGGGCAAAGGAATTCTTGGGGACCCACACTCATGGGCAAACAGAATGGCCAAAGAAGGAGCATATGGCTTCCTTAACCATCTTAGCTTGAGCGGTTTGCAGTTGAAGACACATCCTAGTCAACTTCTGGCACAGATTGAGCACACTGCAGAGGGCAACTCATATGCTATGGACAAAGCATTTTTTGATCTATACAATGAAGACCATCGAAAACTAGTGCGGACCTGTGAGGCCCACTTTGCTTGGTACCTTGAGCTATTGAACAAGTTCAGTCTTGGCATCACTAAGACTGAATGGCTGCATCATCAGAATGCGATCAAACTTGCTACAGCAGGGAAACTTCAGACATCAGCCCCCACACTTCAGACTGTCCGGGGTCTCTGGTCAATGCAGCAGCAGCACAACACACAGGCAAAGATTATTGTGGAGATTTTGGACCGCAAACCTCGAGGAGAGACAGTATGTTTTTTTATGGCATTCTAGGTTTCTAATGACTTGGTTCAGTACTATTGGAAGGTCCGCTGTGAAGGCCAGTCAGAGATTGAAGAAATATCAGAGTTCACTCCTTGGTATGTCAGATTTTATTGCTTATAATATTGTCTCATTGCTTTGTAGGCTGAAGGCAGCAGAGAATAAGCAGATCTGTTTACAATACTTGGCTCAGAATTCAGCTGTTCGACTGGCAGCACCACAAGGTTCAACAGATACAGGTGGCAGCTCAGATAACACCATGCCTGGCAGCACTCTACAGCAAAGCCTGAATAATCCTCCACAAGTTCTCTCTGGCTCTTCACTACCTTCATCTACAGATCTAAACACTGAGATATCTCCACAACAAAATGCTCAAAAGCGTAAACGGGCTACAATCAACTTCTCTGATGAGGAGGAGGAAGAAACAAACAATAATCAACTGGACAATCTCAGCTATGTGGATGATGAAGAGCAGGATCCTAACTATGATCCCACTGCAAGTGGCCTGGGAAAGAAGTCTGAGCAAGTCAATGCATCCAAGAAGCCTAAGGGCCAAGCAACATTTACCTTGAATGCAACTGCTCTAGCTGAACTGGTTGATGGACCTAAGATCAGAAAACAGCTAGAGGACTTCAAGTTTAAACGAACTCAACTTGCAAAAGTTGGAGACTTCAAGCGAATCAATGCAACTCCACATGATGTTGCTATCAGTCTTGTTCGCCAGCAGTCGACTAATGATGAAGTTGGAACTAGCCTTCTTTATCAAGTGCCAAATTGGACAGGGACTTTAGCTGAGCAGGCCCTAGACTGTATTTCAGAGTGTGCAGATCTTCTTCCTATGATGGCACAACAGCAGGTGGCTTATGAACTCACAACCGCTGGTCTTCAGAGTCAAACTTGTCGATCTTTGAGCTATATATATCAGTGGCTTGTACATTTTGGTCCTTCTCTCTCAGCCACCCTCGTTGATATCTATACAACTCACGGGAGGTCTGCTTTGGAAGTGCAATTTCCAAAATGGCATCAGCTAGTCCATCACATCCACTGCTTTGTCACTCAGGAGTCTTCTATGCCATCCTCCAAGAAACGTCGTGCAAAGAAAAAGAAACACACAGCTAGCACCAATGACTCAGTGCCTCTCCAGGCTTTAGATGCAGAGAATACATGGGCTGAACTACAAGCAGATTTATATGGACTACGTGCTGGATCCAAGTCCACTGACAAGCTTCAGTTGCGCCTATCAGTAGATGCTCAGGAACAACTCAAAGATGGTAGGATTGAGGAGGTATGCAGCAAACTCCTCAACAATACACTGGAAACCTACCTCATACTGCCTTCCCTTACTGCACTGGAAGCACGATTGACTCCACATCCTCGTGGAAACACCAGGAAGTTGCCCGCTCTGGGTGCACGCAGTCGATGTCTGACACGTGGTGCAGTGTTGCAGTGTTTCTATGAAATCATGGGGGATGGCATCTTTGCCTCTACCACTTTGCACAAGTTTCTTGAGAAGCCAACCATGCTGTTCAGCGATGATTTCCGCACAGACAAATTTGCAGCAGCCTTGGAGATTTCTGGTGTCAATGAAACATTGGAAAAGCTGGTGGAGCTCCTCAAGGACCATATTCTAGTTGACTGTGATCTGCTGTCTGACTCCAAGGATCTTGGCAAAGAGGTTCAAATGAGTCTGCTATCCATCCAGCATGGACGTCCTATTCAAGAAGATGAATATGAAAATCCAGAAATTTTCTCGGAAAGACTGTCCCTAGCACAGATCAAGTCTGCTAGAAAGCGACGTGCTAAGATTTCTGCAGATATTAAGCCAACCTTGGCTTCTCTTCTTCCTGAGATGCCTGATCTGGGCCTTTCTGCAGCAATTTATCGCGAATCATTGTCAAAGACCAGGAAATTGAACCCTGCACCTCAGATGGTTTTCTTTCGTCGCCTTTTGGAGGGCAAACATGTTGCAACAGGGGTGAAGGAGTCATTCGACCCAGATCAAATGAATCCTGTTCGCTCTGCCTTGAATAACCTCCGTATCCTTCGCTTGGCTATTCCATCTCAGAGGCTTACTTGGGGTGAGGGTATTTCCAACATGATTGCTTTTGCTGGAACTGGACAGGGCACAAAGACTGAGGCCTTTGTCACTGGCTCTGACAAGCCATTCAGCTTCAAAAATGCACAGGAATGTGTGACTGCATTTGAAGCAGCTGAAAATCGCAACAAAATCCCAGGCATGCCTCTGGTGCAATATGACAATAGCCAGATCTATGGTCAGACATGTGTTTGGTATACAGCCCATCCTACCCACAAACGCAAAGGCCAGGAGAAGCCAGTAACTCTGACCTTACAGGAGAAGTTTGAGCCATACTTTGACCTCCAGCTTCAGGAAAAGTACGAAGAGTTTTTAGGCTCCCTTGCTCGCCAAGATCCAGAAACATATACTGGGCCAAAGCGCAGTTGGACTGAGGCTTGGCATTGGATCGAAGATCAACAGGTTCGAGGATTTGGGTCTGGTCTAGCCTGCTTGCAGTTTGCCAACAATCTTGCATTGAATGGTATTGTGAACCCTCCATCAGTTACAGAAATGGCTGAATGGGTTAGTGATAACCGAGGTCTAGGTGCTTTCGCTGGTCTGCAATTGATTGGATTCAAAAACTTGGAAAGTCCATCAGCTGTGAGGGCAGCATTTACTTGTGTCCACTCCTGGCTTGAACACTTTATGTTGCCCGAGGACAAGGAAATACTAGATCTCACTCTATATGGTCCTATGGCCACAGAACAAATGCTTTGCAAGACAGGCAGATGGCAACACCGTGCATCCAAGCGAAAAGGCGGCATTGATGTTGCTGCTCTTGCTAAAGAAGAATTTGATAAGTCTACTTGGATTGCTGGTAAAAACCTGCAAGACCACACCCAATTCCCCATCCCCTCCTGTGTCCAATTTCCCAAAGAGATTTTCAAGTTAATTGTGGAGGAAGAGTATGTTTCTCTCTCTCTCTCTATGTCTGACAGAGCCTAATTTTTATACAGGAAGACCGAGTTGTACTTTCCAAATGTGACCGAGCCAATGACAGTAGATACGTAGTAGTTAGTTTTGTCCGAGGCTCCAGACTGCCTCCAGTAAAGATGGTCAGGACTCTGACCGAGTGCAAAGGGATATATTTAATCGTAAAAAAAAAGTTTTCTACAAATTTATATACTTGGTCCAACGACCTCATGCACGCTTACGTAATCGCCGTGCTAAGCATGCGCGCTACCAACTGCGCCAAGTGCCCATATAGTGGGTTTGGGATCAGAGCGACAGGATGCCCGTCTCCGGTTGATATGTCTCCGTAATCCCGTTGAATCTTATCTAGAAAGCTCAGAATAGTATCATTAGGCCACGCTCATGAATGCTACGCTGACGTTGAAAGCGAAAATCAGAGCACAGTGACATCACTTCTCACGCCGATTTCCCATTCCGCTTAGTAGCTCTCTCTGGACCAGGCAGCACGCTTGTGCAGACGGCTGGTGGCTTGTTCGTCGACTCATCTAACATTCTTCGTGGACTCCTTCATCATCGTCCCACAATCTGCGTCACGAGGCCACTTCTCTTCTTGCTCCGAACCATCACCTTGTCTTTCCGACCATGTGCGTCGTGATCCTCGACAGCGGCGGAAGCTCAGTCAAAGCTGGCGTCGTCGGGCCTGGGCCGCCAAGGTCTGAATTCTACCGAAATGCCCTCCAGCTTATCGCCCCTTCAGAGTGATTACGAATGCTGTCGTGCGGTCGAAAGGCGACAAAGCCACGTACATTGGCCATGAACTGGAAACAAAATGCATCGACCATTCGGCTCTCGCGTATCGTCTTCCAATCGAGAAGGTATATCGAACCAACCGCAATCTGAGACTGACTTCAGGCTTGCTACAGGGCTACATCGTCGACTGGGACGCGCAAAAGGCAGTGTGGGATGCTGTTCTCTCGACGCAAGTCTTGAATGTAAACCCCATCGCGTCGACGCTCATCATGACTGAGCCCTACTTCAATCTCCCCAAAATCCAAGAAACAACCGACGAGTTCATCTTCGAGGAATACGAGTTTCGAGCAGCTGTGAAAGCTCCTCGTACGGTCACCGCTACATCTCATTCTGCGCGCTGACTCTCTGTAGCCGCAGCTTTCATGCCGTACACAGCGCTCTTCGGTTACCCCGGGCCAGAGTGCATGGTCATCGTTGACTCGGGATTCAGCTTTACTCATGTCGTACCGCTCATGGACGGCCGCATCGTCTGGGAAGCGGTCAAGCGGTACGTCTCCCATATCCTCGTGGCTGCTGCTGACTGACCTAGACTTGACGTCGGCGGCAAGCTGCTCACCAACCAGCTCAAAGAACTTGTCTCCTTTCGGCAATGGAACATGATGGACGAGACCTACATTATGAACCATGTCAAGGAGACGTGCTGCTTCGTGAGCCAGGACTTCAAGGCAGATCTGGAGTCGTGCCGGTGCGTTTCCGCCTCCATCTCGCTCATTTACTTGAACTTTAAGCAGTCTGGATAACCGCAAGGCTACCATTGTGCAAGAATACATCCTTCCTGACTTGATGAAGGAAAAGGCTGGCCGGGTACGCAGGATGGATGAGATCGCGGTGGATACCGAGCAGGTCCTGGTCATGGGCAACGAGCGATTCGCAGTTCCTGAGGTGATCTTTCGTCCGGACGATATAGGTGCAAGCACTATCATTCTCTCTTCTTCCAGGAAGTCTTACGCGTTCACAGGACTGGAGCAAGCAGGACTGGCCGACACAGTCGCGGCGTCCATCGCTCTCCTTCCGGAAGACATACAAGGGATGTTTTGGGCCCACATCGGACTTATCGGAGGAAACACAAAATTTCCGGGATTCAGAACAAGATTGTGGGTGCATTTATTATCCTCGCTGCCGTTCTGACCACGCTCGTAGATTAAGAGAACTTGAGAGCGTCGCACCTGCCGGCTCGGATGTGGTGATATACCAATCGGACGAGTACGTCCTTCCTTTCCTTCCGTCTGGCTTGTTCCTCAACGGATTCAGCTCCATCCTCGACGCGTACTACGCAGCTGCTGCATTCGCCCCGGCACTCTCGAGTCCCGACCTCACCGTGACGCGCGAAGAGTTCCTTGAGGAAGGGAGCAGTGCGATGAGGCGCAAGATGCGTGCTGCTGAGTTGGATTGGCAGACTTCCGTCGAGACTGTCGAAGGGGATGCGCGAGGAACGTACCAAGAATCAAGCACGGAGGAATCGGAGTCAGAGGACGGCGAAGACGAGAGCAGTTCGGGTTCGGAAACGCGGGACGTGGCGGGCCAACGTGGAAGGGGTGGGCGAGGAAGAGGCAGGGGGCGTGGACGTGGACGAGGAAGAGGCCGAGGACGAGGCAGAGGGAGGGGTGAAAACAGTGAGGGTGTTGGTCGCGGTCGGGGGAGGGTCACACAGGCGGCTGAACCTACACCATCCCCTTGAAACTCGCACGCAATTGGTCTCGGGGACCCGAGTTCGACACGACGGTGTTGTATTCCCGTTGCATAGACCGTTGTTGCGCACGCATGGGGTTCGGAAGAGTACTTTTCTACACTCAGTATTCTTGGTTGAAGGTCCTTTGGAACAGGGTTTCCGGCCGGAAAGCTTCCTGCTAATATCTTCTCAATTCATCAGTCCGGAGTCGACTCGGATCACCAGCTGACTCGGATGTTTTTCTGCCCTTCCGCGCTAGGCTCGAATATTGTTCCGCGTTCACCTGGAATGCGACTTATGAACTTTTTCTTTCTATTGATGTATTGAAGCGTCGTTGAGTTTTGCTTTAGAATTCCGTTGCATCAACTTCCTTCCGTCCTGATTCCGTCCCGGCCAGTTATGCCCGGCACGCCTCGGCTTCCAACGTCAGCTACACCACGTTCCACACATCACATCTATTGCGCCAGTCCCGGTCATTTATGCCCGTCATCAAACTTCCGGCGCCGTCCAGGCTGAGAGTATGTATATACAATCTTCTGCGAGCGCCATAGAGCCAACTCGCATTACTACAACTATTCCTACCAGGTATGCCCGGCACGCCTCGGCTCCCCCACGTCAGCTACTAGGAGTGCGCGGACGTTCCACACATCACATCTATTGCGCCAGTCCCGGTCATTTATGCCCGTCATCAAACTTCCGGCGCCGTCCAGGCTGAGAGTATATAAGGCCTGCTTGCAACCGCCGTAGAGAGAGAACCCATATTCCTACCAGATGGCGCGCGTCTCGAAGACCTTCACTTCGCTCTTCGGTGCTGTTTTGCTCGTCTCCGTACAAGCCACTGCTCTGTTGTACGTTCTTGCATTTTTAATTTTCATAGGCGCAACGCTCATGCTCAGTCGCAGCGGAAGAACAAGTAGTTTTGAACCGACTGTGTACATCAATCCTCAATTCTCGAAAGGACAAACTAAACTGACCCTTGCGCACCTAGCATCGCGATCCATCCGACGGTCGACAACAGCTCCTGCGTCACCGCGTCGGCCCACGCAGTCGGCGCGCCGATCGTCATCGCGCCCTGCGCCGCCGAGAAAGTCGACCTGCAGTACTTCATCTCCCCGACCAACCCCGTCTTCAACTTTGGCGGCGGACACCAGCTCGCGGTCGGCGGCGCTACCCCCACGAGTCCGCTGCTCTGCATCATCCCGGACAACAACGCGGTGCAGACGTACGGCACGGGGCTCGTGCTGGGCGAGTGCGATTTGAGTGGACAGACGATTGACCAGATTTGGGCCATTGGGGATTCGGGGAGTTATATCTCCAATGCGAACTATGGGTTGAGTGTGAGTGCATGCAGGCATATGGAACAAATGTTGGGAGTCTGACCTTGGTTTTTGCTGCTAGGTTTTCACCCTCCCCGGCGGGAACCTCACCGCAGGCAACCAGCTCCAGATCACCGAGAACACTCGCTGGGTTGTTGGCGGGAATGGAGTGACGGCCGTGAACCACTGGCAGACTTGGACTGAGACTTACATCTGAGGCGATCCCGGGCCCGCTCGAAGTCGTCTATTAACTCGTCGCTATCGAACTAGACAGTGTTCAGTACCTGCTCGTTGACTTCTTGGAAAGAAAAGAAGGAAAAAAAAAGATGTCGAAATGAACTTCAACGTCGCAGGAGCGGGTCGACCGCGCAAACTCAAAAGCAAGCCCAGGCAAAGCATAGGCTGATCCGTGCAGGAGCCGTCCGCGGTCGTGCAGCTGCAGATAGCATGCGTATATGCGCGAAGAGGAATGGATTCTAAGCTCGAAGCGACGACGAGGAACGGACCTCTATTTCTTGATGCATAAAGCTTCTATCTGCCCCGGCCTCATCCGCTTGTAGTGTCTCTCCACTGTCGTGCCCGCCCAATTCCCAATAACCCTCTCCCCAAACCTCTCGAAGCCCATGCGGTCGTACAATGCTTGCGCCGCAGGCTGCAGGTCCGTCGTGCCGAGGTGAACGTACTCGATTTCGGGGTTTGCGTCAGCATGTGCGAGTGCAGCTTGCATTACTTGCAGCGCGATGCCTTTACGACGGTGTGCGGCAGAGACTATCATGCGTCGGATTTGGGCGGTTGAGCAGGGATTGTGGACGGATGCAGGTGGAGTGGTGTCCAGTGGGCGGAATTCTTCGTTGACGCGGTCAGCAACAGGCAAGAGTGAGCAGAGAGGAAACGCACCTAACCCGACACATCCGAGCACCTCTTCTTCGCTCTCTGCGCCTGGTCGTGGCCGGACCGCAACCCAAAATCCGCCTCCTGCGCGCCAGTACCAGCTCTCAATGTCAACCATGTCCGTCTTGAGCGCGTTGTCGCAGAAGTCGCGGACTAAGCGTCGTATCAACCGCCGTACGGTGACAATGAGCGCGGCACCGAGGCCAACGAGAGCCAATCCCGCTCGGGATTTTGAGAAGAGGCTGCTGTTTGCGGCGTTGCGACTGGCGAAGATGAGGGCCGCCCCAGTGAGAATCTGGGCGTAGCCGACGATACACGGGGGCTGCCGCCATGCCCGACGGACACCCAAGTCCGCGACGCTGCCCTCTGCGCCATCGTGGTTAGTGAGAAACCCGCGTTTTATCACGCGACGCACTACTGGTGACGTAGCCTTCGTACAGTAGGTCCCGAAGTTGTGGAAGGTCGGAGGGACGATATGGGCGGACGATGTATTCGAGCTTGGCTGCGCCCATGTCGTGGCTCGCGGTCAACAACGTCTCCGGCTGATTTTTTGCGCAGCATTCATCATCGCCGAATGGCCGAAGGTCGCCGAACTTGAACATCTTCAGCCGAAAGCTCACCAGTGCTGCTAATTGTGTTGCAAACTCGATATCCTCACTATACTACTACACCAAGACGAAGTCTTATAGGTCCGTGAGAGCAAACACCAAGTACTCCTTCGCCCAGCCTCAATAATTGGAAAGTCGTTCGCTTCGGCGGAGGCCTTTGCTTCTTGACTCTAAATCGAGAGGCCGACGACTTCCATGCACCGATTCATCGGTGCCACACGGGACACAGAGCTGCTGTCCTTCAAATCCCACCGAGTGGCTCTTTCTCCCTATCGTCGCCTTCCTCCCGGTCCCACAATTCGACCTAGTCCGCTGTTCATTTGCGCCGTGCTTTCTCGCGCCAGTGGGCTGATCCCGGGCCGCTCGCTCACGTTGAGCTCTGAAACATTCGTTACAAAGCGGAAGTTTGGTGCTTCTGGTTGGACGGCGAGTCTCGGCGGCACGACACTGTGAGCAGCATGAGGAAGGGACTGTTGCTCTATCATCAGCCGCCGGTGGTACGGTCGACAATGAGTCGACCAATTCAGATGCCGGGGCCGCGCCCACTGGCACCTCCGACTGCGGCTGAGTGTAGGGGTATAGAATCGCGGCAGCGATGCTACTGCCATGATTCTTGTTGGGAGAGCCTTCAGGTTGTCCCGCAGCGTCGCTCGGCGCGGGCGGCGCCTCATGATCATAATAATCGGCGGTGAAGGCATCGTAATTCGTAGCGTCGTCGGATTGTGTTCCCGGCCAGCAAGGCTGCATCGCCTGCGAATGATTGTACCAGTGCCAGTGGTGCCAGTGGGCTACGTCGGAGGAGTAGTTGGACAAACCGTCGCCCGCGGGGTAATGGTAAGGCTGCATCGATTGCGGGGTGTCCCAGTGCCATGGCCAGGGGTGGGCTGCGTCCGACGTAGAGGAGTAGTTGCGGAAACCGTCATCACGGTCCGCAGAGTAGTACGTGTAGTAGGTTTGGCTGGACTGATCCATGTGGAGAGTTCTGTGAGCGATATGGGTCTGCGATGTTGGGCCTTTATACCTTCTCTGTGTGGGTGCTTGATCAAGTCGCCACTAGCGGGCCACACAGTAAGTATTGGCACCATGGCAGCCATTTGTTTGTTCTGCTGTGTTTCGAGTCTTTCGACCCAGTCGATATCCGGAAACGAGTATGACCAGTTACTAAAGACAAGGGCCGTCAAGGCTCCTTACGACTCGGAGAAAGGGCAGGGATCGCACCAATCTCCGCTGCTCGAGAAAGAGAAGTTTGCGAATTCCTTGGGAACTTGAAGCAGGACTCAGAAGAGATTATCATACGGCAGCGCTCGAGTGGAATTCGGTTATAAAATGTTGAGCCAGTCCATCTCGCGATGACCAGGCAACGTCGCAGGATGAAAAATTTCGGCGCCAGAGCGCGAGATAGCGATTTGGGAGTAGTGGTCGAGGTCAAGACGACATGACGTGACATAAGCCATCCCAAGCGCCAACCACGACCTCGACCTCGATTCCTTGGGCTCGCCATTCTTCGTGTTCGCCATGCGCTGCGCTAGGCCTCTTCCCTTGTCTCAACCGTCTTCGCGCATCGAGCATGAATCGCCGTGATACCTCGTCGCGCGAGCCATGAGCCTTTCCGATGCCGGTTGGCCCACTGGCAGCGCTCAAGTGCCCGCGCTCGTCGTCCCTCGCGCTGGTATGTTCTGCGAATAGCAGAGAGTACATTGGATAACCATTCGGTACAGAGAAGTACAACAAGAAGAGACGACAAACAAGAACCGAGGAACTCGGAAACCCCAGTTGGTGTTTTCGCCCGTGGCCATGGCCAGAAACACCACTCTCGCCAGCAGAAGGCGGTGGTCGGGGCAACGGAGACGCGGTGGATAGGATAGCAGAGAGCGGTGGAGGATGTGGGGCGTGTTGTCGTTTGCGCAAGGTCGGGCAAGCGGTGCCTAGAGAAAAGAGCGTACGGTGCGTGGACCTGTATGCGATTTCGCAGGTACTGAGTCGCATGTCGTCCAGAATCTGCAGAACGGTCAGGACTGGGCAACGCAAGACGACGAAAACACCAACCAACTTTACTCGTCGTCCTCGACGACCACCTCCTCGACAACAACGATGTTCTTGCCTCTCTTCACCGTCGCGCGCACGACGCGCGCGAGCTCACCACCAACGCGAAGCGCGAACGTCTCGTCCTCGTCATCCAAGAACCCCCACTCCCTCTCCCGCGCCTCCTTGTTGGCTCGTTCCTCGTCGTAACCCTCATCCTCCATCGCCTCCTCCACCTTCTCGCACTTGCCGATGTGCTTCTCCATCAAGTACGGGTAGTACCGCGAGCGCTTGTCGATGCGCAGACGACCGCCACAAGCAGCGCAGACCGCGTGCTTATAGCCAAACTGGCAAATCCACGGATTGGCCTTCATGACCGCAATGCGTTCGTGCTCCTTGCGCGCGCCTTTGGTCTTCTTGCCCGAGGCTTTTGCTGCCGTCTTAGCGGCTGCTTTCGCCTTCTGGCGACGAGCCGGTGCCGATGACGCGGCGGCTTTCTTGCGCGGCATCGTAGTCGACGGAGGTGCGGGAGCTTTGCGAGGGGCTTTCGGCTTCGGAGCGACGGCACGTTTCTTGGGTTGCGCGGCTGGGTTCGGAACCGCTTGCAGACGAGCCGATGACCGTCTGGGTCTGCCGCTGTCGGGGCTACTACTCTTCGTCGCCGTCGGGCTTGGCGGCATCCAACGGACGAATCCAGCGTCGTCTTCAGTGGTTATCCAGTTGGTCGGGGCAGGGTCGACGAGACGAGAAGCAAACGAAGGCACCTCGGGAACGGCGAGGCGTTCCTCAATAGCGAGCACACGCGGCGCATGTCCCGCTTGGGCAACGCGACCGCCGAAGTGCTCCAATGGCGCCATTGCATCGTTGCGGTGCCCGACATGCGAGAGTTGGCCAGTCTGCGCCGTCACCGTCCCCGAACGAAGCTGCGAAAATGCATCTGCAGGTCGACGTTGCTCACCACCACCACCCTCGTTTCTTCCGCTGCTTTCATCATCCTCGATGACTTCGTCGAGGCGATGGTACCGTGGGCTTGCGGTTTCGGTTACGCGTTGGCCAACATACGGGAGACCCAGAAACGTCGAACCACGGCTGACGGTGGGGCTATACGACGAAGCCATCGTCGACCGCGCTATTTCGTCGAAGCGCGTTTGCAGGTGATGCGAGCCCTCGAAAATGTCCACCGGATGGCGGTATCGGACGACGGAGCTGTCGATGTCGACGCGGATAGTATGCGACGCCGCGGATGGGGTTGCAACACGTTCATGGACGATACGGTGGTTTCGGGTGCTTCCTGCTGGCGGTGCTCTGTCCCCGTCGACCATTCCGTTTGGCGATCTTGCGAAGCGGCGTTGGTCGAGACCGTCGTCAATCTTCGAGCTTTTCTCGACATCCTCGTCGTCGGGACCGACATACTGCGAGCTTGTGGGTGCTCGTTGGCCGGTCCGAAACATCGTCGGACCGTCGCCGATGGTGGGGATGTACCGCGAGTGGATCGTCGACCCCGCCAAGAGCTCGATGCGAGTTCGTGGGCGACCAGCACTGCTCTCTGGAACTTCTCCCTGAGCAGTGTTATCGCCCAAATCGTTCTCCAACGCGATGCGCGAGTAACCTTGCGCACGAACCACATTGCGAAGCGGCCAACTATCCGCAGAACGCCCCAAAACGCCTTCGCGGTCAACGGGACCAACACCAGTATCGCCCAACGCCTTGGCGTAGCCAAGCGGACTGGCCACTTGGCCGATGAGTGTGCTGGTTATCGACAGCGGGCTCGGGAACGTCGTCAAGCTCAAGCTCGGGGAGATGGGACTTGGCTTCCCAGACGACGCTGGGGCGGCGACCTTGGTATCGACGTCCGTGTCGAGGAGGATGTCGCTGAGCGTGATAGCCTGGCGGCGTTTGCGAGGGACGGAGCTGGACTCGTGTGGCATCGACTGCGTTTGTGGAGGCGTCAGGGACGACGGTGGTTGGTACGACTGGGAGGAGTGTCTCTGGGTAGCATCGAGATCGTCCTGGACATGCGGGTTTGGGGTTTGGGTGGGCTGGTCCTCTTGCGGACGGACTATGCTGCTGGAGGCGGGTCAACAACCGCCTCGGCGACAAGTACAATGGGTCGAACAACCTGGCATTTCTGGCGAATCCGCGTTGGGCTTCGGTCCCTCCCATGGGGTATTCGAGCCCATGCCGGTCGGCGGATAAGTTCTCGGCGCTGCTACCGAGAAGTCAGCAAGCAGTCGACGGCCCGAGCAGCCTTGACGACGCACCTCACACGCATGCGGTTGGCCATGGGGATGTCTCTGTGGACGAATGGTCCTGCGCCGCCGTTGGCTACAGACGTGCTTCGAACGCGTCAGCGAAGAACAGGACGAGCTTGTCGACGACGAACCGGTGGCCATTGGGAGGCCCGCGATGTGCTCGAACTGGGGCCTGCTGGTATGGATGGAAGCCTTGCTGCCCGACGTGCTGGTGGCGGGAACGCTGCTGGTGCTGGTGCCGGTCCCGCGCAACGGCGGCCTTGCCCCAGTAACCGCGCCGACAATCGACTCGCGACTGCGATTGTCTGCAAGACGATCAGCCCCGCCCCCGCCCGTCGTCAACCGACACGCTGCAAAAACGCACCTCACGCGAGCTGGGCACGTCGGCCCATGCTTGGCCAACGCCCTGGCGATCTCGTCGATGGGGTTGATGCCCTCGAGGACGAGGAGGGTCGGGCAGTCGGGGCACTTGATGTGCTGTTGTGTGGGTGTCGAGGCGTTGATGCTGTGAGTGTTGGGTGCAAGGGAGGTCGGTGGCATTGGCGCAGTTGGCATCGCCATCGCCGCCTCGTCGTCTCTTGGCTGGTGGTGGTGGTAGTTGAGGAAAGAGGAAGGAGGCGAATGCAAGGCGGAGGGAGGTACCTTGCTAGGACCTCTTTTGGCGGTCAATCGCGATTGGATGTCGGCTGCAAAATGACCTTGTGTCGCGTTTGGCTGGCGCTAATCTATCGATTTACACTTTGTTTCGCGGGAATTTGACGGGATGTCGAGGGCGATACTCGTGCCCTGAGGCGTGCCCATGGGTCCAGGTTTGTCCGCCATGGTGGCTTCCATTGTATGGAATTCCTTTGGTCTTTCGTGGTTTGTGTAGTTGTTGCTAGGTTAGTTGGAAGCGCGACTCCTCTGAATCTCATAGCTCCTCGCGCCACAGCTGCTCGGAGGCCCAACAGAAGGAGAAAATGGTGATCTTCCTAGGAAGACCCGTTGGTCATTGTCGGAATGGAAAAAATATGAGTAAAGTTCTCTTTTTTCTAGCGTTTTATCTCTCTCTAGTATCTCATGCTTAAATCGACTCGCCTCTGACCGGCCTGCTCTTCAATTCTTCCGCCAGATTTTCGATTCCAGGTAGCAACGTCATGTTCACGTGAGTCTCGAAGGCTTGTCGTCGAACACCCACCTTCCCAGGTGCAGGTCGTTTCTGCACCTTTTCAGTGTAAGACCCGTTTTCAATTCCTCATATTCTCCAAATTGATCCACTCCTAGACTCGGAGCCGACCAGCCACTCAAGAAATCCAGCGAAATCCGCAGCGGTGGAATAAAATGACTCGAAAGCCCCAACTCGTTCCGAGTCCCATTTTCGGACGAGCCGTTCAACCGCAATGCGGATAACCTCGACTGGGCTCACCCATTCGAACTCGTCAAAGGCTATAAAGACCTACTAGTTCTCTCCAGGTAGGTGCAAGCTTCGCACTTTTCCCCGTATCCAAGTTGCTTACCTACGTCTCCCGATTCAGCCATCCATGTCCGACGCTACTTCGACTGAGAACTCTAAACCCAGACTGTTCCAACCGGCGCGTATCGGCGACCTGAAGATCGCCCATCGAGTCGTTCTCGCTCCGCTGACGCGTTTTCGCGCCAACGCGGTACACGTCCCGCTCCCTCACGTTGCGGATTACTACGCCCAGCGCGCCAGCGTCCCCGGAAGTCTGTTGATTACCGAGGCCACCATGATTGCGCCCAAGGCAGCGGGTATCCCGCACATGCCCGGAATTTGGAGCGAGGAGCAGATTCAGGCGTGGAAGGAGGTCTGTCGTCCATTTTCTTCGGGTTTGAAACGCTGAAGCGATTGTTTAGGTTGCTTCGCGCGCTCACGCTCAAGGCAGCTTCATCTTTCTCCAAATCGGCGCTCTCGGGCGTGCCGCCATCCCCGACGTCCTGGAAGCAGAGGACGGCTTTCCGTACGTCGGCGCCTCCGCCATCCAGCATCCTGACCGCCCCTTCCCTCCGCATAAGCTCACACCGGCCGAGATCGACGATTACAAGGCGCTGTTCGCCATCGCTGCCTCGAACGCCGTCCATAAAGCCGGATTCGACGGCGTCGAGTTGCACAGCTGCAACGGCTCCCTTCCGGACCAGTTCCTCAACGACCAGGTCAACAACCGCACAGACGAATACGGTGGGAGCGTCGAGGGAAGGTGTCGGTTTGTGTTGGAGGTCGTCGAAGCGATCGCCACGGCGGTTGGGCAGAAGAAGACCGCGTTGCGGGTCAGCCCGTGGAATACGGATAACTGTCCGTCTTCTTTGTCCTGTCCTTGTTTCGGAACTGCTGGCTGACCGACTCGGCTCCTCCACGCAGACATGCACTTCCCTGACCCCATCCCAACGTTCACACACCTCACGATCCAACTCAAGACGCGCTTCCCGGACCTGGCGTATCTGCACGTCATCGAGCCTCGCGTCAGCGGGACTGAAGATGCTACACCTGCGATCGGGGCCTCGAACGCTTTCATTCGGGACCTCTGGAGTCCAAAGCCCTTCCTCACGGCCGGTGGGTACACCCGCGATAGCGCGATCAAAACTGCAGAGGAGAATGGTGATTTGGTGGTGTTTGGGAGAGCGTACATTGCCAACGTGCGCTGTTCTTTCTCTGGTGAAGAAATAACGGCTGAATTATATTCTTCGCAGCCCGATCTTCCGTATCGACTCGAGCGTGGCGTGCCTTTGACGAGCGGGAACAGGGAGTTTTACTACGTGATGGGGAGTACGGATCCGACTGGGTACACTGACTACGAGAACGTCGCTCGAGACTGAGTAATCAAGCATCTATTATACTGTTCTCGTTCACGATGATTCAAAATATCATTAGGCGAATATAAGTCTTGTAAATCACTCAACAGAACCGCTGACACAGCAGAAAACCGACATGTCCCCCGAAAGAATTCGCCTGAGCTCCGACTCGGCATCGTCGGCCGTGCTGGCAGCTGGGTCTGGTTCGACGATAAACGGCGACTCGACCTCGGTATGCGGGACTGGCCCGATGCTCGAGCCCCAGGAGAGGCAGAGGCGATTCAAGTTGTCCTGCCAGTGCATCGGCTCGATGTCGGCTTCGGCCTCGCTCCATTGCACCACCTGGCCGCGATGGTCCCCAAGAGAGCCATAATTGCCAGCAAGGATTACATCCCCCATGTTGAGACCCATTTCCAGATCGATATCCGAATCCAACAGCTCGTGTTGCAGAAAATCAATCGAGGAACTGAAATATGGTTCGAAGAAAGCATCCTATGCACAGTATCAATGAGGAAAAAATACTCAAACATTGTGTAAAAGCAAACCTGGTGTTCGAAGTGTTGTACAGGCCGCTCCGGAGTCGATCCGAGTGACGACGGATTCGGGGTCAAGCAATCAGATGCTCCATCAGATAAAGCCCTTCTTGCGCGCTTCGCTTTCGGCTTCGCAGCGGGACGATACTTATACCCCGGATACCTCTCGGAATGCACTCTTTTCTCCTCCTCGGCCTCTAGCTGAAACGGCACGCGCTGTTCTGGCGTTAACGCCTTCCAAGCGAGACCGGCGCGGGTGCTCAGAGAGCTCTGTTTGCCGAGGGCGAGCTGCGAGGTGGACGCTGCGAGGCGCTCAGTTTGGTAGAACCAGGAGCGGAAGCAAATGAATGCGTTGCGGGGACGGGGGATATGTGGTTCAGCCGCAAAAGTTCCATCTGATGGAGCGGGGTTAACATCAAGCAGCAACGGCGAAGGATGTGCGTACATGGGGCACCGGGAACCGCGATGAAAGATGTTTGGGACGTTTCTTTAGGCATTGCAATGAGGACGAAGCCGATCCTAGGAAGAAACTCGAGATTTCCCGTGTTGATGTTGCTAGAAACGTTCGCTGACCTTTTGAACTGCCTGCGCAAAAGTGGCAATTACTGGATTAAGATGCCTGGGAGACTTACCCCTTCTTAATAGCACATAGTGATTACATTTCGAGGGTGGCACACGAATAGGAAAGTTGCACTTGTTCCCGAAACGGCAGAAGAATGTTGATTGATGAATTGATGGGTAGCGAGATGGCAAATACATCTCATCCGCTACTCGGAGACAGTGACGTCGACGGGCCAATGGCGATCCCGGAACGCAGCTCGTGCTGTCAGAAGTTCGCTCGAAGCCAAGGCGCGCTCCGCGCTTAAGTGAAGCTTTTTGAGCGAAGGCAGGCACAAGCGGTCCAAAATCCTGGCGGCGAGGCGTTCGCCGGGGATAGTTGTGCCTCCAACAGTCATCGATGGAACCGCAAGCTCGACGGTCTTGATTTTCTGCGGGTCGAAGACGAGGAGGACCGCGAAATGGCGCGGCGCCGGCGGTCCGAGGTCGACATGAAATATCCTCATCGTGAGGTATCGGAGCGACGTAAGCTCTGGTACCCTGCGAACAGTGTTGGGATATACCCGGGCCAGCGTCGTAGATCTTCCCGTGTCCGGTTCCGTCTGCGGTGGCGCCACGCCGGCCATTTGGGACACCAGCCATTCGAGGCGTCCTGGATGACCGAACTGGTGCTCGGCGTCGCTGAAAATCCAGTCATTCACGTAGCTTGGTAGCGTGAAGAAGGATGAGGCGGATCCGGACGCGTCTGGCTGGATGACGAGCACTGGACCCAGCGTTCTTCGCGAGATGGTGAGGAGAATTACTTTGAGATTGTCCATGATAGCTTCGCGCTTTTCGCGAGAAATGTCGCGTGTAGCGTCGAAAATGTCGCATCCCAGGTCGAGGGAGAGATGCCGTAGGTCGGGAGCCCGAAGCGCAATGCGCGAGACGAGAGATAGACCGCGTCTAAGGCTCTCCACGCGGGCATCGCCGTCGCCTTCGTGCTCCAATGCAATCGCAAGACGGCGCGCACAAACTTGTTGCGACGCAGCATACACCATCTTCATCGAGTCCTCCATCAAATGAAGATTCTTCGCGAAGAAAACGACAGAGCTGAGTTCATCGTAGACGTTCCGCAGGCGCGGGAACACCAGATAGTGGTGCATACGCGAAACCGCGGAAAGCGCCAGCAGATCTTGGGGTTCGAGGGTCGGAGAGGCGAAAACAAGCTCCCAGAGCTCCATAGGGAGGTCAGGAAGTCCTGTTTCTGATGCTGCCATGAGAGGTGAGAAGGGCACGGCGGCAGGGTGTGAGTCCAAAGAAGGTGGGCTGACGTGTTGATGCCTTGATATCGATGGCAGCTTCGAATTCTGTGGGCTGCAGTGTTGCAGTTGCGTGGGCAGCGGCGCGCCTCCATGCGCCCAGTGGATATACGCCTTAGAAGTATATATCTCTTGCACTCATGCAACAGAACTCCTGCGTCTCCGTACAAGTGACTTGGTAGATTTTTCTAACCAGACAAACAACTTGAAACAAAACACCTAGGAACGACAACCAAGATCGAAATTGCCCTCAAAAAGATCGAGAGAAACGGCAAAAAAAATCAGGCCTACAGGAAGGACTATTCTAGGAGCAACCGGCGAGGACACGCGTAACAGCTTCGAGCACCACGCTGAGGATCGCGCAAAAACAAAGTACTGATTAGCGCCAGCGGCCAAATCCGACACAAGGTCTTTAGCAGCCGACCACCCAATCGCGATTGAACTGCCAAAAGAGGTCCGAGCAAGTTGGCTCGCTCTCGCCCTTGCATTTATCTTGCTCCTTTCCCCCCACCACTCGCTCCCACTACCACTAAGCCAGAGGCGACGAGGCGACAATGGCGATGCCAATGCCACCGACTTCCCTCAGGCTTCTGGCCAGAACTCCCAACATCAACACCCCGACATCCATATCCACATCCGCACAACAGCACATCAAGTGCCCCGACTGCCCGACCCTCCTCGTCCTCGAGGGCGTGAAGCCTATAGACGAGATCGCTAGAGCGTTGGCCAAGCACGGGCCAACGTGCCCGGCACGATTAAGGTGCGTTCTCGAAAGCCTGGGCAAGAGAGAGAGGAAAGTGGGGCTGATCATCGAGCAGGCAGGCGCAGGCGCAGTCGCGGGGCGATTGCCGTCGAGGATATTGGGGTGAGCGACAAGCAAGCTTGGTGAACCCGCCCCGCCCTCGCCACCAACGCGGCGTCCATCCATACGGCTCGGCTCGTCGCGAACCCACAAATGGCGCCCAGTTCGTCGTCGTCGGCCGTAGCTGCCACATTGTTCGCTCACTCATGCACAGTGGCACGAGAAACAGCCATGTCGGCACGGACAGCTTCCAACCATACCTCCGAAGAGATATCTCTGTAGCCAACGACCGCAGGTACGTCGTTAGAGTCGGCCATCCCCCTGGCGGCTTGCTGACTCGTTCGTAGGGAACAGACCAGCGCCTTCGCAGCCGGCCGGCCCATCCACGAGCAAGCAGTCGTTGAAGCACGAGCTCCCGACCAGTCCGCACGGGGGTATAGGTTCGTCCCGCACCATGTGGCCATCGATCTCGACGCTGACAGACTGCTTTGTAGGGCATCGTACCCCAATCCAACTCCGACTTCGCATGTCAAGCACGAGACAACCCTCCCTCCTACTCGCACCCAATCCCCAATGGCGTACCAGGCGCCGTCGTGCCTGATGCGTCCGCAAACGCAGGTGGACCAACGCCGTCGAGCAATCGCGTTGAGCGACCTCCTTCTCGACACAGACATCGATACCAAAGTCGCAGCCCGAACCCCAACGCCCACGGCGAAACCAAGCCCCATCTCCCCAAGCTTGAGCTTGACGACGTTCCCGAGCCCATTGTCGACGACGAGCACGCTCATCGGCGAAGGCACCAGTCCCCGAGACTACGAAAAGGCGTTGAGCGGCTTCTATGGTAGCCCGGTTGGCCGCCACGGCGTTCTGGGGCGTTCTCCGGTTGAATGGTGCGTTCGCGGTGTTGCTCGTGCGCAAGACCATTCGCGCGTCGACTCGCGGGTCGCGTTGGATAGCCCTAGAAGCGACACAGGGCTCGTGTATCATCCGGCTGTCTCGCAAGGCGTTCTTGAGGATGATGTTCGGACCCGTCTCGACAACTTCGCGGGGGCAACCGTCGACACGCAGAACAACCACGCCTTCGGCAATGACGCGTCGTCTTCAAGCGGCCAGGGAGCAGGGAGACCTGAGTATCCTGGATTCGACGAGGAGGTTGTCGATAATGACCGTATGGTCGGTGGTGGACAAGCCTCAGACAACGTCGGCTCGGCGTTTCCGGGTCTGCCGCGGATGCGACAACGAGCCGCAGACATCCGGGAGTATCATGGCCTCGACGAAGGTCTTATCGAGGAAAGCCCCGCAGTCGATGGTCACGTGCAACGCCGCCTGCAGAGCGGAATTGTTGGCAGAGGCAGATACGGTGGCTTGTCGTCTCCGGCAGAGATCACTCAAAACCACTATGTCGCCCACGGACGCGTTGGTGCCCCATTCGTGACTTCACAGGCCGCTCCGGTTGCACGTATTCAGGCTGCAGATCGTCGTCCGCTGCAGACGGCCATAATGGAGGAAGGCCTTGTTGTCCCCGAACAATCCGCGTCCACGTCTCGTTCCGTCGACCCTGCTCCCACAAAATGGACGAGCGCCGAAGACGAGGGTGGGTTCATCCGCTGGATGCCGTCAAGCTCGACGGTGATGACGAAGCATACCAGCATCGAGATGGCAGGGCCAAGACGGTCGTCGGCTCGTCTGCAAGCGGCTCCCAACCCGACCGCGCAACCCAAGAAGCGTGCCGTTGCACGGAAGGCGAAAACCTCTCGCAAAGCTCTCGCGCCTTCGTCAACTACGAAGCCGCGCAAGAAAGCCGCCGCGTCGTTGGCACCCGCTCGTCGCCAGAGGGCCAAAGCGGCAGCCAAGACGGCAGCAAAAGCCTCGGGCAAGAAGACGAAAGGCGCGCGCAAGGAGCACGAGCGCATTGCGGTCATGAAGGCCAATCCGTGGATTTGCCAGTTTGGGTACAAACACGCTGTTTGCGCTGCTTGTGGCGGTCGCCTGCGCATCGACAAGCGCTCGCGGTACTACCCGTACTTGATGGAGAAGCACATCGGCAAGTGCGAGAAGGTGGAGGCGGCGATGAAGGATGAGGATTACGACGAGGAGCGAGCCAACAAGGAGGCGCGGGAGAGGGAGTGGTGGTTCTTGGATGACGAGGACGAGACGTTCGTGCTTCGCGTTGGTGGTGAGCTCGTCCGCGTCGTGCGTGCGACAGTGAAGAGAGGCAAGAAGGTCGTTGTTGTCGAGGAGGTCGTCGTCGAGGACGACGAGTAAAGTTGGTTGGTGTTTTCGTCGACTTGCGTTGGCCAGTCCTGACCCTTTTGCAGGTTCTGGACGACATGCGACTTAGCACCTGCGGGTCGCATACAGGTCCACGCACCGTATGCTGTTTCTTCTGGGCACCGGCTGGCCGACTTTGACAAAACTGCTCGCATCCTCCACCACTCTGGCCCATCCCATCCACCATGCCTCCATAGCCCTCGCCGTCGTCGTCCGCCAGTCGGAATCGTGCTTCTGGCTCTGGCCAGTGCCAAAAAAACAACAACTCGGATTTCCGAGCTCCTCGTTTCTCGTTTCTCGTTTGTCATGTCTTCCCGTCGTACTCCCCTGTACAGGATAGTTATCCAATGTACTCTCTGCTATTCGCAGAACATACCACTTGACCAATCCGGGAGACGAACGACGCGAGGCAACTCAGCGCTGTCCAGACGAGACGGAGGTAGACCGTCTGGCGCGACCGACGGAGTGGTGCGGCGGCTCATGAGACGGCGGGGCGTGGAACGCTCGCAGAAGGAGTGCAGAGAAGCAGATGGTAGCCGTGGAGAGGTGCGTGGCCAGGAATCGAGGTGGTGGTTGGTGCTTGGATTGCTGATGTAACCCATGTCGCTTTGGTCTCGACTGCCACTCCCAAATGCCCTCTGAGCTGAGAGCTGCGACTTTTCCTCGTGCATCGTTGTCAACTCAGCACGCCTCCCGCAATCTAATTTCGTCTGGGCAAAGGATGTCCTCGAACACAACGAGCCCATTCGGGCATCAAGCTCGGGAAGAATCCTTCGACTCCATCCTCAGTCGCAAATAGTGGCAAAACACGGAATTATTACGAGTAAAGAACGACAGTAAAAGAGTGGACACGGGACCCTAGATTATTCAAGTTCCCCGCAATGGAGCACGGTTTTGTATAGCTAATTATTACTTATGCGCCGCTGGTGTTAACGGCGATGACCTGGCCACCATCCGTAGTAACATACAGCGTGCTCGAGTCCTTGGAAGTACGCCCAAAGGCGGCGGAGGTCGGCACCTTGAAGACGTTGGAATCGCTCTTATCGCCGACGATGGCGTCCGTCTCGGTGTAGGTGTTGCCTCTCGGCGTGAAGAGTGTGATGGATCCGGGGTGCGTGGCGACCCAGGCTCGTCCTGATGCATCGATGGCAAAGTCGTCGTAGACGTGGGTCGAAGAGGCAGCTGCGCATCGAGTAAGCCAAGATGCGAATTAGAAGGGAAAACAATACGCACCACCATCCTCGAGTTTGCCCAGGGTCACGATCGAAGTGGGACTGAGGATCGTGCTAATGGCGCCGGTCCTCGAGGTGGGGATCGGAATGGAGCCGAAGGTGCCTTGAAAAGCTTAGCTTGACAGTAGCGGGAGGACAGGAAGAGGAACACACCGGCGGCGGAGTTGGTGAAGAACAACGACGAGCCGTGAACTTTCAGTCCGTTGATACCGAGAAGGGACCCAATAGGCGCGAGCGGAGGTGCGGTCAGAGCAACAGAGTTCGTTCCGCCCTTCATGTTAACCGCGAAGATTGTGCCAGAACCGGAGTCGGCGACAAAAACGGTCGAGCTGCCGTAGATCGCAGAGATTCCGTTGGCTCCGACGACGGTAGAAGGCAGCGCAGAGACCTATACATAGCGATTTGAATTCTTGGCACAAGAGAATGCTCCGAGAACGCACCTCGGTAGCGACAGGCTTGGGCCCAGTGAGGTTAATGGACCAGATTTGAGCCGTGCCTCCGATCTAGACAAAGGACATGATTGACTAGCAAAGCAAAAGAATTGAGATAGCGCACCTCCTCGCTGGTAGCGGTATCAAACTGGCATGCGACGACGGCGAACGTATCCTTCTCGTACTCGGTAATCCCAAGCAGAGCCGTCGCGCCGTTTCCGACAGTGACGACGTCCGTGAGGACGCCGGTGGTCGTGTCGAGAGAGTAAAGAATGGGCGAATAGACGGAGGTAAGAAGGAGTGCCCCAGACGCGCGAACAGCGATGTTTTCGAAAGGAAGACCAGCAGGAGATTGGTAAACGGTGGTGGTGGGCAAAGTCGCCAGTGCCGATGAAGCGGTAAGGGCAAAAGCCGCAAAGACGCGAGCAAACAGCCGAACCATTGCTGGTTTGGGGTGCGAAGTGGAAGGGAGGAAGGACAGAATGAGGACCCAGCCAACGCGCGGCGTTTTTCATTTATCGGTGAGCGCCGTGCCTGCGTTTCGTTGTCAAGTTTGACAAATGAATGGCCGTGAGGAAAGTGGGCAAATCCTCGCTCGATCCCGGCCATTCGCCGCGGGTTGTCCTTGATAATGAGACCTCCGATGCTTGAGCCTACTCCAGCTGGAAACCTCCAGCTAGCGGAAGCGCCAGTGTACGCACAAGCATTCCCCGCGGAAGCGGCATCGCATGGTGCTCTGTAGATCTCCGAGTCCACCCTGGTTTCGGGACCAATTTCGACGCGCAGCGTGGGGGGTGGTGCCTGGACCTCCAACTTTTGAATTGCCGACCCCGCCTGGGAGCGGCCGCGACGCCGCCGGCGCACAAGTAGGGTGGTGACCAGGCACCAGCTAACACAATTCTTCTTCACGTAGAACTTCGTGCAGCTGCAACCGCTTGAAGTGCGAGCGACTGCGACGGAGAAACGCCGTAAAATCGTGCTCAGGCACGCTGAAGGAGGCTGTGGTCGGCTGTTGTCGATGGCGGCGAAACGACAAGGACGACGTGGAAAGCAACAGCAAAGTTCCTACGTCTTGATGGCGTCATCCCGCGTCTCGACCCGGCCCGGTCGCACTCTTGATTCAAAAATTCATGCTCTAATCCATCATATCCTCCTCAGGCTTCCCATCCCAATCCCCCTCATTCTCCCGGTTCCCCTCATCGTCCGTGCCCATATACGCCTCCCCATAGCCATCATCACCCACATACCCCGAGAACCACGAAATATACATCGGCTTCCGCCCCACCCAGCGCGCGAATGCCTCAAACTCGTTTTCAACTTGAGAGACGATGGCGCGGCGCGAGAGCAGCGAAACGAGTCGGATCTGCGCGGACTTTTCGCCGCCGCCGCGGATGAGGCGGTCGTGCGTGAAGTAGAAGGCGTAGAGCGCTTCGAAGACCCTTCGTAAAACGACAAGTCAGTAATTTCGCTGAGGGTCAGATAATGGAAGCTAACTTACTCGTCGATTGGCCGAGCGATCTGCTGCCACAACAAATCCGCAGGCAACCGCCAGAAGAACATCCTCAGCGACGAATCGCTCGCGTCCTCCTCCATCGCCTTCGCCTCCTCGCTAACAGCACTCAACGGTTTAACCCCCACCAACCCCGCATCCTCCAGCGCCTTCTGCACTACCCCATTCGCAAACCCCGCAAAATCAAACGGCAGCAAAACCGCCAACTGCAAATCATTCCGAGTCTCAAGAACCTCCGCCGGCGACGCGCCGTACACCATCCGCCGGAGCGGCTTGAACGCCTCCGGGACGCCCCTGCGCCACTCGTACTCGCCGATGGTGACGTCCGCGATCTCGCCGTCGCTGTCCGCGATCCAGTTCTGCACCTGCGCTAGGTTGAAGTCGTCGATGACGCTCTTCAGATGCGCGAGGGTGAACTTGGGGCCCCATGCGATGCTGTGCTGCGGCTTAAGCGCATGATCAAGACGAAGAAAGCGCCACTCACTTCGGTGTGTCGTCATACGCGAGGTTCTGTCGACGAGCTTGGTCAGTTTTGCTCAACACAGAGGAAAACAGACGGACATAATCGGAATTGGCATAGGTAGTCTCCGCCCACCGGTCATCCTCGATTCTGTCGCAATCCATCAGCCGGGGCCCCTCTAACCCAAGAAAAACAGACACAAACCTCACATCGCCCCTCGCCTCCATCTCAAACAACGCCACATGCCGCATGAACAACGCAAATCCATTCAAACAGCTGCGCGTCTGCACCTCCGAGGTCACCTGGTCGCCGTTCTCCAGCAAGACGTGGCTGCACGAGCGTTTCCCCGGGCCGGTGCCGATGACGCGCAGGGTCCAGGTGCGCGAGATGCCCGCGATCTTCTCGATGTCGAGGTTTTTGTAGACGCGTTCGCGTCGTGAGAGCGCGATGATGTTTTGTTGGGAGGTGGTTAGGGAGGTGAGGTAGGATGGGAGGATGCGGATTCCGTAGCCCTGGTAAGTTGGGTGTTAGCGCAGGTTGTTGAACTTGGAAGACGTGGCGCACTCTGTAGCCGTACTTGAACACACTATAGGACGTCAGTTTGAGAACATGCCAGTGGACGGGTAGAAACGCACCGTTTCTCATGCGAAGCGCGCCGTTCCGAGAGATAATGCCCTTGGATGAGGTCCATCGTGAAGACGCTGTAGCCAGCTGAACGGATAGTCTGAGCACAAACCCTAAGCACAAAAGGCCAGACAACGCACTCTCCAACGCCCGCGCACAACGCGGCAGCATATAAAGCGCCTCCCCGTCCCACCCCATCGCGCAGATATCCAAATCAAAGTTGAGCAACACGTCCCTCGGCGTTGTCACCAACTTCAGCACGACCTGAATGCGCCTCGTCGGATAATCCGAATAAAACGTGATCGTCTTCGAGTTCCTCACGACCATCGACGGCGCGCCCGCGGGGAGGTTGGCCTTGAACACGTCGAAGAGGTGCGCGATCTTCTTCGACGCTTCGGGCGCAGACAACCCGAAGATGTACACGTCGATGTCGGACGACTTCCACCCCTTGTCGGCGGCGTCGTCGTCCAGGCAGGTCAATGCGCCGAGGGTCATCCCGCCCGCGACGAAGATGTTGGACCAGTCCAGCCCGTTGAGGATGCCCGCGGTCATTTGCTCGAAACGCGCTTTGAATGCCTCTACGGAGGGTTGGATTTGGATGGTCGCGGTGCGATATTGGCCAAGGACGCAGAAGCCTGGGAGGTCCGCCGGACGAGTGATTGTGCGTGCGGAGGCGGTGAGGGATGACCCGGGGAAGACCGCGTCGGCGTCTGCGAGGGTGACGAGCCCGCGTTTCCGGTTGGCGTCGGCATGGCGCGTGTAGCTGAGGTGTTTTTCGTATTTCAGAATCCTGCAAGTAAGACGTCAGTGAGGTTCGCTTGAAAGAGACGCCTAGTACCATTCGTCCACGTCAATCGTGTCCTCTGTCGCCGCAGCGCCATCTGCGCCCTTCCTTCTCTTCGCAGCTGGCTGTCCCTCGACAGCCTGCACCTGCGCCTGGATTTTGCGCAGAGTGGGATACGACATCCTCTCCCTCGACTCTTCAGAAAGGCCCCAAAACTCTTCAACACTCGCAACGTGCGTCGGCACACTCTGCACCATCCCCGGCCCAGCATCCATCCGCTCCTTGACATACGCTTCGTACGCGTCCACCTGCACCCTGACGGCTCTCCGCGCCAGCTCGGACATCTTCTCCCACTCACCCGGGACGTCCCATTGGTTCGTGTTCAGGACTTCCCGGAGGTGCGTGGGCGCGGAGCTCGCGAGGATGGGGCGCGAGACCGAGTTTTGGCGGAAGCGGATGTCCGCAGCGTAGCCTATTGAGCTCAGTACACGGCATGAGGGAAGAAGGGGGCACTTACGTGTGTCTGCTTTTGAAGCATCTCCCCACCGCATGTTTTGTTTTTTAGGTGAGTGCGAGAAGCGACCAACCAATTTGTGCGGAGGATCACATGACTTTCACGTGAGTCTATGCGGGTCTCTCGATGACCACCATGTCGCAGAGGGCAGCGTCGGGACTTTGGCGTCTGTCGGCCAGGTGCATGCATGCAGCCCGCGTACTGCCGGCTAAGTCTAGATGATCGCTGGTCCACCCCTCGCTTTCGCCAGCAGCCTCTTCTCAAGACCCAAGCCGGACTGCCAATGGCTCTCGTTGGCCTCGGTGCAGCGCCGCATGGTGATCTGCGGATGATACGACACTCGTTCCGCAAGCTCCGCGACGACGTGCTCAAGACGGACACGGCCGACATCGAGGTGCTGGAAACGAGTTTCGGGTCGCGGTTTGGCCATGACCCGGCACGGACAACGAAGACGAGGTGCTCGGATGCCTCGGCTTACACTAGGTGCGTTCCCTCTCTGCCCACTCTTACCATCCCTGACCGCGCCCATGAAGAATACGCCCCACGGGATACGCGTCTACCTGCATCCGCACACAACCCCTCCTCGTAAACCCAAATCCGAGTCATGAAAGTCTCCTACACCCGCCGCCATAGGCGTACTCGGTGGGAACGAGCTGCCCTCCGGCGCACCGCGGGCAGATACAGAAGCGCCGGTGGAAGATACCATGAGTTGAGAGGCGGAAAAGGAAGGCGAGAGCCAGAGAGGGCTAGCCGCACTGGCAGCGATGGTCTGGCACAGTCTTGCAAGCAGCACTTGCACGCGCCGACTCGGGCGCTAACCTCGCAATCGAGCGCCACGACGGATCCGTAGCCCGTCAACATGGCGGAGCGGGTTTCGAGCGCTTTCAAGTTGGGAGACGGTTAAGGGAACTGCTCAGGGACGAAGATGGCGAAGCATCACAAGAGGACGAAGGACGACGGGGGAGAGAAGCAGATAGAGGTCCGTTTCTTCGCTCCATCCCTTCAAGTTGGTCCATATACATATATCCCGCTTCTTCACTCCTTCGCCCAGCGCGGACGCAGGCTTTCGTGTCTGCCAGCTCGTAGAATGCCCCATGGTTACCCTGATGCGTTCAAATTATGAGTTCATGCGATCGACCCGCACCCGCGTCGTTGCTTCCGAAGAGGGCGATTTTTTGCTGTTGTGGTCGTGTGGTGCGGTGCGCAGATATCGGGATTGAGCTCGGGCTGGTCCTTCTCTGTACAGGGAAAGCCAGCACAGTAGTGCCGCGCTTCGATTCTTGGACTGGGCTAGCAACTGCCAGGGGAGTGAGAGCAATGCATTGGCTTACGCGCCGGTTCGATTTGTGTCTGCGCTGGGCCTTAGGTATTGCTGAGGAGGGTTTTTGTTCTGTTCTGTTATTTCTACGACTATATACTTAAGGTGTGTACGCGTACTTTGTTCCACTTTAATTCTTGCCGAAGATACTCGAGCGCAGAGCGTACCGCTGCCAGTGTCCGCAGGCCGTTGTTTCTTAGACTCGATCGGAGGTACTGTAATATCAACCTCCGAGTCCGCATCCATTCCATAGAGCACGCTTTGTTGCGAATGGGGCAACATCTCCGACCCATATGCGTGCGATGGCTAACGTATATTGGGTACCTCGAGACAGTGATTCGATTACACTTTGCGTCCATATTGCACTGGCAAGCGACCCCGACTTGTAAGTTTTTTTTTTTGTCTGACACCCGTAGATAGGAAGTAGAACAATATCTTCTTCTCCAGCGGCTCAGATGAAACATGAAAACTCTGGATAATAAATCCAGAACGCCGCGGCATCATCGTCATCACGGACATCAATTTTTCGTGATCCTGCGTTACTTCGCAGCTCATCAGTCCCTGGGGCGCATTTGACACAGCACGGTGTCCATTCCTGGCCACGCGCATCTGTACGGCCTCGAGGTGACTGAGTACTAGTAGCGCAGTTGCGGTTCGTCCCGCGCACCGTGCATGCGAATGTTCGCCCTGCTCAGGCTCTCGAACCTTTTGCCTGTGAAAGCTTTTTCTCTCCTGTGGCAGGGTATTGCTGTCTCCCAGCAGCGAGCACCCAAGACGTCGACGAAGCACGTCGCTGCCGTCTGGGGACTTGAAGCGGCGGCAATGGACACCACACCATCTGGTTGCTGGGGAACGTGGTTCGACTGTCACTCCACACGACGTGTATGAGATATGTGAAGATTCTTACATGCACGTATGCTGGCGCTTTCCGTAAGCATCACAAACTCTCGCTCGGACGGACTCAGACTCAGGGCCTTCGACGTGGTGCACTTGCTCTGGTCGCTAGTTCGATCCTCATTGGCGCTAGAGTGTGACACTTGAGGCTGCATTCTTTTTTCGGCGCCGCTTCGAACGACGCGATAGAACTTCTGTACTGGGCCGCTTCGACGCGGTTCCATCCAGCGCGGTGTTACGTGCGAAACGACTCCGAGACGTTACCCGGTAGTAAGTAAAGCTCTCTGGAGTTCTGCGGTCTATCGACCCGCAGGCCGCGCATTGCTTTACTTGAGAAGGGACATTTTTTTGATCGGTACGGCGCAGTTCACTGAAACCAGTGTGGGGAGGGATAAATTGCTCAAGCCGCCAGAGCAGGGACCACAACAGCTGCCACCAACATCGCCATGATCAGCCCGAAGCCGGGGATTGTCGTGGACGCCGCGCCGGTCGCGCTGGACCCAGCCGCTTCACGAAGGAGAGAAAAGCAAATCAGCTTCGGGGCTGCGCAAACGAGGAACGGCTAGTGGAGACGTACCATCTCCCGATGTAGTCGCATTGGAAACGGAGCTCGTATGCGACGAGCCTGCGGAGGTGCCCGTGGAGGAGGACGCGGAGCCCGACGACGAAGTGGGCGAGGAAGCAGGTGTCGAGGAACCCGGCGCGGACTCCGTCGAGGCTGGAGCATCAACATTCAGACGTGGAATAGCCAAGAAAGCGAGAAGACGCACTTGAGTTCGTCCCCGACGCGACACAAGTAGCAGAGCTGCATCTTTGGCAGCTCCTGCGCATCGCATGAGCCGAGAGTGAAAGAGGGAGCCGGAGAACGCACCGGTCGACCAGCACGCATTGCTCGTTGGCGCCGCAGTTGCAGCTCGGCGGCTCTACGGGGCAGAGAACGCAGCCCGTTGGCTCGGATTGGCGCGGGACGAGCGCATGGGCACGAGCATCTGGACCGTGCGCGAGTACGCCAGCCGAGAGCAAGGCGCTAAGAGTGAGCAAGAGGGTGGCAGAGAGACGCATGGTTGGCGGAGGAGGCGAGAAATGACAGACGGGCTAAAGACGGCGTAGATGAGAGCAGAAGACAAGCGCTGAAGTCTGCACGTGATGATGCCGTCTCCAAGCTGTTGACGGCGATGACGAAGATCCTATTGAGTTCTGTGCAGAGACGGGGATCAATCTATAACGTCAATCAACTCATCATTGATTGGCAGGCTGTCATCCTGCTCTTGTTTCCCGCGTCCACGATAGATGTCTGTTTCTGCGCGAATCCCTCGACAAACCGGTGTTCTGCATGCAAAGTTGGTGCGCAGATGTTGCTTGCCCTCGCCGCTGTCCTCTGACGCGCGAAAACCGCAGTTGGCTACTGTTCTGCTGACTGTCAGCGCCGTGAGTGGCTACCGGCGTTCGTACGCGGAGAGACTCTAACCCCGCATTTCAGAGGACTGGAAGACGCACAAGAAAGAGTGCAAGCGCATCCAAAATGCGCCACCGACGCCAAAGACAGCAATGGCTCGCATACAAGAACTCGTCCGGATTGGCGGACAGCATACGATCTTTCAAGAGAGCGAGATGCTTGGGCTCGACCCTTTTAGCATTTCGGGGACTTGGTGCGTGCAATGCGGCAATGGTACCACTGCTCACGCTGCCCAGCGGGCCAGAGATGTACCTCACTTCCGGCCCTGCGCCTAACGGGACGCCATTCTGGCGTCTTGACTCGACGGCACGCAAAGTTTACGACGAGCAGGCGGAGACCACAAACAGAAAGGCACGAAACTTCTGGGTGGACTACCTCTCTCCCATAACGTGCGTCGTCCTTCCAGCCAACGCACCCGATGCTCATAAAACTCAGCGTCAACGTCGATTGGGTCGATATCGTTCTGGACACGATCATTCACAAGCGACTCCCGAACTTTGCGCACGAGATGATGGAAAACCAAGTGCGTATCCTTCACTACTGGCAACACGAGTCCAAGTTCAAGTCCCGTTAGGTCTACGCCAACATCGTCGCCGGTCTCTTACCCCACCTCCACCGTTTCACCCCCACACAAAACACCATGCTCCTCGACATCTTCGCCGCCCGCGGCTGGAGAGACTCGGACAACGAAACCTTCCGGCTCGAAACGGGCACCACCGTCCTCTTCGGACACGGCCGCCCCAACGCAGACTTCGTCGACCAGCTCGTGGGGCGTTGTCTGAGCTGGACGCGGCCGTACGAGGAGCTAGACAAGCTACTCTGCTGCATCGCGTTGCCGATTCAGAAATACTGGGCTGAGGTTGCGGGGACGAAGATACTGGATTTAGCGTTCGTGTTGCTCAGTCCCGGACGGGAAGTCGGGTCTGAGGCGCCGAAGGGAAGGACGGTTCCGGGGGATAAGATACTCGAGGTGCGCATCTGTTCCCTCTTTAGTTTCATCGTTCGACGTCTGAACCCTTCACTTAGATCGCAGAAACCTCCCCCGCGGCATGCGCCCACCTCCTCCCCGTCATCCACATGATGTGCCGAGCCCGTTCCCCACCCATGATCTCCGCCCCAGACACGCGCTTCCTCTCCCTCTGCGAAGACTTCGGCATCGCTCTCAAGAAGCACAACTCGAGCATCGTTGACTTGTTGACCAACGATTTTCGGCGTAACGCGAAGAACACGGCGCGCTTGCAGAAGATATTAGATGAGGAGCGGGATGGGAAGCTTGGGTCTGATATCGCTGTGAAGGACTATACTACGAATGAGTTGAAGCAGATGAACCGGGACGCCTTGGAACGGCTGGGAAATCCCGCTATTCTGTGAAGGAACAACAAATTCGTGAGCAAAGGAAGTGTAAAATTCAAATTGTATCATCCGGTTTCTTGGCAAAAACTAATAATCTATTCCAATGCAACATGATGTGGGCGCCGATCCTCCCAAACAACCTCGGCATTAATACATCGCAGATACGGTACTTCGACTAACGGAATGCGAGGCAAAGACGGAAGAAAATATCAGCAAACCGCGCTCTACATCAACTCCGATCTCGATGTTTCTCTCTGGGCCTCACCTTATCGTTCCTTAACTCCAACGGCCTCGGTCTCCCATTCATCCGCTCATAGACACCACACGCATTACACACCTGCTGCCCAGCTTTATTCCTCCTCCACGCACTCGTCTTGCGCGTCCCACAGTGCGAGCACGTCGGCGCGTTGGGGTCTGCAGCGCCTTCGTTGTCGCTCGACCCGGCGCTCCCACCACCAGAACCGGCAGCGTGCGCGACTTCGCGGTCGATGTCGATCAACGTCTGTGGGCGCGGCGCGTGGCGCGTCGCGAGGTACACCCCGCACGCGTTACACAGCGGTGCCTGCGTGCGCGGGTCGCGCCGCCACACGGGCGTGCTCGTCGCGCCGCAGTGCGAGCAGGAGCGTTTCCCGCCTGGTGCGAGGATGTGTGCCGGGGCGGGCGCTTCGGTGAGTTGGATTTGCGTGGGGCGGGCGTACGGTGGAGTACTCGGAGGAGGCGCAGTGCCGGGTCGAGTTGCCGGCAGAGCGAAATGTGGGTTCGGATACTGCGCGGCAGCTTGGGAGTGCTGCGTGTGACCTGGGTATGGCGCGCCTTGCGCGTATTGAGGATATTGCGATTGTGGGTATGCGCCTGGGCCGAAGTCAGTGCGGATTCTTGATGCGGTTGTGGAAGCACCTGCCTGGGTCGTATTGCCCAGACTGCTGGTGGTAGCCTCCAACACCAGAGTAATCCGTATCGTATCCGACGGGATATCCGGGTTGCGCGTAGTATGTCGCCGCGTTGGGGTCGGGAGCACCTGGACAGACGACGCGTCAACAAAAAATACCTCGTCGAAATTGAACCCACCTTGATTCCATCCCGTTGGCCACTGGCCATAACCTTCCGCACCAGCGTTCCAGTTGTTTTGTTGGTAGCTCATGTTTTCGTCGTTGGAGGTAAGTAACAGCAAATACGCAGTCAAGCACGGATGCGCGTCTTCGTTGTGTGAGCTCCAGTGGGGCCTGAAGCTGCGCCTGCGCATCGCGCTGCGACCTGATATTTCAACGACAATCCGACCAATGACTCATCCAAACGCGGGGCTAACGGAAATATAGCTGTATTCGATACCGTTAGAGCAGCCAGCCACGCAACGAGAACAAGCACCGACACCTTGAAAGCTGTCGCGATGCACCCATTGACGAATCTTGAGTTTTGCGTTTGGGCTTGCTTCCCCTGGCGCCTTTCGTGGTGCGGTTTCACGCGTAAGGCACCGGGGCCGCGTCAGCGCCTGGGGCACCGAAATGGCCACAATGAACCCGCGCGTTGCACCGTTCCGCCATCGGAGCCGCGCGAAGCCTATTTTCTTCTCAAGCTGCCATCCGGCGACGATCCTCAGGACCGAAGCAGTAAATGACTCACCATAGCAATCCAGTACTGCGTACGCGCGTTGCTCGTCGAGCCGCGGAACCGATTGGTTGTCGTAGATCTAGAGAAAGAAAAGGAAATGAGTCGATCCAGTCCCTTTTCATGTGGGCGGCAACAAGGCTCCGAGAATCCGAGTCATTTCCCAGACTGATTGCTGCGCCGTCAAGTCCAACTTCGGGAAATTGCTGATTAGACGGAAGTGGGCGGGCGAGTGCGATTCAGTCGGCAGGCTGGGGCACGGATTTGCGCCCCGCCCTTGGAGGGATACGTGGGATTGGAGCGTCAGCGGGATGGAAGCTGTCAGCGTCAACGGACGATCTGGTCGGGCGCAAACCTTTGTTCTATAACGAGGACCCAAGGCAGACGGCTCGCAAGCCGCGACCAACAGCAAGAATCGAAGCCAATCCCTGCCCCAATTCTCCGAGCTTTTACCCTGGAGGCCCTCCAATGAGAGGCGCATACCCAAACTAAACTTATCACTTTCCGTCCGAGCTTGATCGGCATGACAATCAGGTTGGGTTCTCTCCGCTCTTGGTGGCTGGAACGCCTGACATGAATCCTGCACACGGCGGCGTCAGCATGGCGGTGGCGGTGAGCTTCTCACAACGCACACACTGACCGGAACTTGACGTTCGGCGCACATCCAAATCAGACAGAAATTGGTTGGCAAGGAAGGGCGCGCGGACTTTGGTGGTGGGTTAGGCGTTACTGAGTAAAATCCGTCGATAGGGAGCCAATGCGCACGGCGGCGTCTCTCGTCATCTGGAGGAAAGTGCTGTGCCGGTTAGTTGAACCCGGTCGCCGAAAACCGGCGGATTCGGGACGAATAGAGCGCGAAGGTCGGAGGTTCAGCTCACCCGCCGCGTGCCGCCCGAGTCCGAGCACACGAAGAAAGAACCCAGTCGACGCAATGTGAACCGAGCGGGACAAGCTTGAAGCGGCGCTGCAAGAACGAGGGAATGGGCGACGGAATCGGTGAACTTCGGATAGTGGAGCTTGTTGTGCCGGAAAGTGATAGTCCGACGAAGAGGCGGCGACACAGCGAGAATGGTTGGGCCATGCCGCACGAGAGGAAAAGGCAGCGTTTTCACCCCAGTGATGGATGTCAGGATCAAGTTGTGGCAGCTGACAAATGACGCGATGTTGCATTCGATGATGCACGGAATGTGGTTAGATGAAACAAGTGAAAATTTTCTTATCGCAAGCCGTCCAACATTTTGTGGCTCATCGTGCTCAATTGCGCGAATGTTGACGCGTTGACTGGCCACCCCGCGTAGTGATAGACTGAACGCAGGCGCCCTTTGGCGAATTGAGGGCCCGGGCTGGATTCGTGGAGTTTTGTGAATAATTCAGAGGCAGCCGAAGCCTCCGATTAGAGCCGAATGCCGTCGAACCCAACCGAAATGAGCCGAGGCTGGAATCAGGCCCCGGCTGGCTCGGCAAAACTGCTCAATCATGATTTTGTCAATGACTCAGCACTGACGGCACACGTCATTCCTCTTTTACTTCTTCCCTCCAAGCACGAATTGGCGACGAACGAATTCCATGGCCACCGCTGCAGAACAGTAAGTAATATCGCTCTTTCTCTTCCCGGACCGCCGCTCAAGGCTTCTCTTAGTTGCGCCAGTGTGCTCTGTGCCTTTGTGCCCGATTCAGCAAGACCCTCTCGACACCCGCCTTGTCGCATTCATCGTCAAAGCGCATCATTGCGCTTTCATTCCAAGCGTGTCTTTGTCCCCGCAGGACATATAAATGCCTAGGCGGCCCTCCTCAATGCCCAACACTCGAATAACCACGCTCTTCCGCCCTCAAACTTGAATCACCTTCAATCCAGTCTCGAGCATGAGCACCCCGATCGACATTCAACGCGTCGTCTACGTCGGCAACGTACGTGGCATACCTCCGTCTTCTTGCGCGCCTGCCTCACTGACCTGCCCTTAGCTCCCACCAAATGTAACCGAAGCCGAACTCCAGCAGTGGTTCGAAGGGCAGCAGATGGTCGTCAAAAAGGTCGTCATCTCGCTGGCCGTGCCTCCCATCAAGGCCGCGCACGTCGTCGAGCGGACTGGCGGCGGACAACTCACCGGCAAGGCGCGTCACTGTGCTTCTTTTGGCCCGTCTGGTCTTCTAACCCTTTGTGAGCAGGTCGAATTCAGTGGCACCGACGCGCAGATCAAGAGCTACGTCGCCAAAGCGCTGAGCAAGAGCGGGGCGCCGATGGACAACGCGATCCCGGGGATCAGCGGCAAGTTCTCCGCGTTCAGGCTCCAGGTGAGTAGTCCTTCACGGGCATCCCATGCCCTGCCCTGCCCTTCATCCGCTCACCATGGGTCCAGATCACCGACAAATGGCACGAACTCGCCGAAGTAGGACGCATGGTCCGCGAATCCGGGTACACCGGCATCCATCCCAACCTCGGCATGAACATTAAACTCCCCTTGCCCCAAACCGAAGCCGCGCACGCGCAGGCCAATGCGCTCGCCGTCCGCGGCGCCTCAGGCTTCGTCGCGCTTCCGCAGGTGTACAACGCCGACGGGACGCGGCCCGCGTTGCTGGGCACGGTCGTCTTTCACTCGGATGAGGAGGCATTCGCGGAGCCGGCGCGCGCCAGGGTCGGCGAGCCGGTGGATGAGGAGCGGATGCGGAACCCAAGGATGCACGTCGTGGTGCCGGTGCAAGTGGTGCCAGCGGTTAATATCTGGTCGGAGCAGCCGCGGTTGCCCGGGACGGTGGTTTATAGAGGGAACGAGGATAGGACGGAGAAGTTGCTGAATGCTAGGGGCCCGCAGCAGGGTTAGCTGTAGATACTGGCAGACTTTTTCGCGTAAGTAAGTATATTCATTTCTCAAAGGTCATGAAAATAACATTTTCTCGGATACAAAGTGATTAAGGAGCAGAACAAAATCTTCTGAGCCATTACGCGGCGGGCGCGTGTCGAACGCGCAGCGCAGTAATCAACGATACCAATCCCAGAATCGCACGAGCTCCCAAAGACCTCCGATCGCCCTATCCGCCTTAGCAGTATCGAATTCTCCAGCGCGTCATCGCACCATACGCTGGTAACCGGACCAACTTGTACAGACGAAGAAGCACCGTGGGCAGAACCTCTCATGAGAGCCTCGACGCGACCTCGTATATCTACGCGAACCTGCGCCATGACGACAAATGCGCCACTCGTTACACGACGAAGTGCGCTGTCCTTGTAGCCGTGGAGGCGTCCTATGTCCATCTTGCCGAGGACACGGGTTGCCTCTCCGTCCACCGCCGCGCCGAATATGGAGGATCCACCCAGTCGAGGGCCAGCGAGGCAGGGTCAGGACCGTAGAAGACGCAGACGGCCCGATGGGGAGTGCCAGTGGTGGGGATGGCGTAAGTGAGAACGGGAACGGGCTGGCGGATCCAAACCGCGTCTCCCACAGCACTCGCGTTGCGCTTTGTGGATGTGCGACGGCAGTGGGGGTGCGGGCGTGGACGCAGCGGGGGGGTTCCGAATCACCCGTAGCGGATGCAAGGGACAGCGTCGAGCCCGTCGCGTTCCCGTCCTTCGGCTACTCTTCGTTTCTCTTCCCCGAGCCGCAGTTTCAACCGAATCCATCCGTATCCCAAGCGTACGCAGCCTAGCCTTCGTCGCCTCCAAGGTCACGTGCTCGCCATGCGTCGTCGTCGTCGTCGTCGTCGATGAGACTGCTCGCGTCCGACATCTGGGTGATGCGCGCCCCATCCGTCGCCGATACCAGGACGTCGACCAGGCCGCTGATCATCAGAGGAAACCTGCCCCGGGCGCCCCGCCAATCCACTGGATGCCACTCGATACCACTGCCAACCCTCGAGCACGCGCGGCGCCATCGCGGGAGTATCGTCCGCGTCGTGCATATGCCATGAAGACTCGACAGAAGCAGGGGCAGATATTTCGCTGACGGTGGGCCCAGGGTCTGGGTGTGGGTTCGCCGGGAATGCCAGTGTGTTCGATGCATGGGATGGGTGTGGTGTCTTGGACCCTACACTGACCGGCTCTAGCGCTGGCCAAGGTTGGGCTCGTGTGGTATGCGTGCTGCGGCGACTGCGTTCGCCGTTGCCACGCGCGGAAGTGGATGGTGGTGTTGGGGAAGATGGTGCTCGGGGAGGTTGTACGGTTGTACGGCGGCAGGCGAAGTATCAAGTCGAGATAAGTAGCCTCAGGCTGCTTGTCGTTCGGCGCAAGAAGCGGCCTCGTCGCCATCCTCTTCCTTGTCGGACGATGCAAAGGCCTCGTCCCAGTTCTCTTCGCCGTCGCCTTCCAGCTCCCGTCGCGGTTGCATGCAGCTGTATTCGTATTCATCCGTTCACCCGGTCCGCTGAGGACATCAGCTGTGAGTTGTCGCCCGTCTAGGTTTTCTGTACCTCTAGGTCAGTATGTGAACGTGGGCGGGACGGGAGAGTATGCATAACAGGACGCGAGTAGGACGCGAGTGGTGAAGGACGGGAGTCAATAATGTCAAGCAGACGAGTAAGACTCGAACGCTGGCATGCTCTGGCTGTGGTTCGCCAGCAAGCAGCTCGTGGAAGCTCGACCAAGCTGACGCCGCCGACGCCGCCGCCCGCCCCAGATAAGGAACCAGACCGAGAAAGCCAAAGAAGACGCTGAACAGAACACACACCTTGAATCTTTGCGTGCCCAATGACCTTGACGCTCCGCGGGTGAGTCGGTGGAGAGTGTGTGCTTTGAGTGAGACGCCGTAAGTGCCTTCGGCATAGCGTAGTGTGTCTCAGCTCGGGTCGTCCGCAATGCTAGGCCGCTCGTTTCCTTGTACAGTCGGGACCAAGGGTTGGCTGAAGCGGTCCGACTCCAAGCGTCTATCTGTCAAGGCTGACATGTCCAAGCGCCTATCTGTCAAGTTGTGCTCATCTCCTCCCGCGCAGCACTCCTTGCTTCCCACCATGACGACCCTGCCTCCTACGCAGCCCTCCGACTCCAACAAGCAGCCCAAACAGGTGGGTTGCAACATCAAGTGAGCTCCTCTAACACTCACATGCAGGGTTCGATTGGGAAGAAGAAAAAGGGAGGCAAAACCCATACTAGTGAGTCAAGGATTCCGATGCACCGAATGTCAATTTTTAACACATAAAAATAGTATTCTCAAAGGAGAGAATACAGTCCAGTGAGTAAAGGGTCGGATTGTTGATTGTGATTATAACAGATTCACTGTGTAGTCTTCACAAGAAAGCCACGTACCCATGATGCTGGCCCAAGTCCCCTTTTGCCGATGATGGAGGGCACTGGGGCAACATTACGTGAGTTGGCTGCCAAACTTCTGCCTCTGGGTTGCTACTCATACTGTCTTAGAAACAGAGACCACTATAGGAAATTTGAACACAAATGTCAATGACGGCTCTTCAGGTATGTGTTCAATTTTTCATAAGTCTTCTTGAATTTTTAAAACCTGTTTGTCATATCTTTACAGCAGGTAAGCACATTCAGTCAAGCCTATATAGTTTTTTCACTCGATTGCACTAGATGAAGCCAAAGTTTTGACCATCAAGCATGCTTGGAATGTCTTGAAGTTTGCTACCAAAACTGCAGAAACATTTCTTGATGGTACTCCTTTCAAGGCTCCAATTGCTGCTTTCAACAAGCTGGTGGAGGTTGGAGCGGTATGCTGCAGGATTTGACATGACTGTTCACATCTAACATATTCCTTTCAGCTCATAATTGACAACAGGAAGTCTGTTGCACTTTATCTGGAGCCCTATACGGAACGTCTATCCATTCTTCGCAAAGCCTTGGAGAGTAGCTCTGGTTTCAATAATTTTGGCCCTAGTTTCAAACATTTGGAGAGGTCTGTTATATATTCATGAAAGCTAAAAAGAGATGCTTAATAATATATAGTGCCCTTGATGAAGCATGCAAAGAACTTGAGAAGATGACAAGTGCTACACTCTTGAATCAAGTTCTTGAGCATGAAGAGATCCCAGATAAGCTTGAGGAGATTTTTAAGCAACTTGCTCTTACCACAGATAACTTCCAGGTACTTCTTTACTACTTAACTAGCTGTGGCCTTAATTTCCTTCTAGCTTGAGTTGGCCTTAGCAACCCTCAGAAAGACTAGTCGCATGGAAACTCAGCTTGACCATGTCAGTGCACATTTTCTAAAGAGTCAAATGCTCATGGGAAATAACTTAGATTTCACTTGAGAATCGTCTTAAGCCTCTCTTTGAAGCAGATTATGGTGGCCGAGAGCGCAGAAGATGTATCAAGGGCACGCGTGAAGACATTTTAGCAAAGATTCTTGCCTGGTGCAAGAGTCCATCTGAAAACACTCCGGGGGTATACTGGCTTAGCGGAATGGCAGGGACAGGCAAATCTACAATTGCAGCTACAATCTGTGAAAGGCTTCAGGCCGATCAAGATGCATCATGTCTAGCTGCTTCCTTCTTCTGCTCACGCCAGAGTACAGCAGCACGAGACAGGACTAATATCATCCCCACAATTGCATACAAACTGGCAGTTCAACTGTCCCAGTTTGGCCATGCACTTGTTAACAATGGGATAGATAGCAGAACCTTGGGAGTTCAAGATCATCTTCGAGATCTTCTTGTCAGACCCTGGAGAGAATCAGCCTCTAGTCGCAATGGTCTTCCTCCACTGGTGGTGGTCATTGATGCTCTTGATGAGCTTGAAGGCTCACAGGGCTCTGTGATCCTCCAGCAGATATTGAAACAAATAGAAGACAGTCAGGATGATCTCAAGGGACTTAGATTCTTGGTTACTAGTCGTCCTGACCCTGCCATCACTCGAAAAACAACGAAGATTCCTCGTGAGGCAATATATCGACTACATGAAGTCCCTCTAGACACAGCCAACAGAGATATCCTGACTTATTTGACATTTTATCTACCAGATATGCCTCCTGAGCATCTGCAAGAAGTTGTTCTACAGACACAAGGACTTTTTATCTATGCTGCCACAATTATACGACTTGTCATACCGGATGAGAATAATGCTCCTCCAGCTTCCATCCAGAAAAAGACTCTGAAACATCTGTTGATTTCGTTGCCTGTTGGATCGGATCGCCCAAGAAAAGGGTTGCCAATTGATTCCCTATATGAAGGAGTTCTACAACAGTCTCTTGAAAATGAAGATATAACAGGTGTTCAACGGCAGCAGTTGCTTAAGATTCTGCACTTGGTTCTAAGTGTCAAAGAACCAGTTGAAGTGACTGGGATCCTACATATCCTAGGTGTTGATATGCTAGCAGATGAGGCCTTGGAAAGGGTCAAGTCTCTCCATGCTGTTTTATATGTGAGCGGTGGTTATGTCTTCTATTATCACAAATCCTTCTATGATTTTGTGCATGATAAGACTCGGTTTGAAAACAAAAACCTAGGGGACAGCTACAGTCCTCCTGACAATATTCACTTTGAGCTTGCTCTCTCTTGCTTCAGGATTATGGAGCAGTCTCTGCAATTCAACATGTGTGGACTTCCAACCTCTTACAAGGATGATCTGGAGGTAGAATGGCCAGAGGGGAAGAGTTTGACAGAAGTAGTTGAAAGTCGAATTTCCTCGTGGTTGGCATATGCATGTCGTCACTGGGCAGCACATACCTCAGAGATTCTTACTAGTGAGTCAAAGCAAAGAGCAAAAGTCACACAGGAAGTTAGGGCCTGGCTTGATGACCGGATGATGTTCTGGATGGAAGCAATGAGCTTACAAAAGAGGATGACAGAATGTATGGACATTCTGAAGACTGCACAGATCACTATAGTATGTATAGCAGGAGTGCAGCATTATAAATAAGTTGATCTTTGGTTAGGAGCACAAAGAAATCATCTCAGACCTTATTGCAATAGAGGCCCAAGCCACAATTTTCAGCATGAATGTTAGTAGAAACTTCACACCACATCTCTATATTTCAGCCCTTGCTTGCTGGGCACCAGACTCTGCTCTTTCATATCATTGGAAGTCTCGATTTCCTAGAATTCCAAAGGTGACCACAAATGTTATCAGGCAAGTTTTCTCAAGTTGGCAACATAATTGTGCTGTAAACTCAGTGGTCTTCTCTCCAAATGGCCGCAAAGCTATTTCTGGCTGTGACGACAAAACTATTCGCATCTGGAATGTGGCCACTGGACAGCAGGAGCAGCAGCTAGAGGGCCATACCAAAGTAGTTTTGTCAGTGGCCTTCTCTCCTGATGGGATCAAAGCCATTTCGGGGTCTAGTGACTGTACTGTGCGCATCTGGGATGTGGCGTCTGGAGAGCAGCAGCAGCAGCAGCAGCTGGAAGGCCACAGTGACAGGGTGACATCAGTAGCCTTTTCTCCTGATGGGTCCAAGGCTATTTCTGGGTCTGATGACCACACTGTGTGCATCTGGAATGTGACCACTAAGCACCGGGAGCAGCAGCTAGAAGGCCATAGTGGCATGGTGACATCAGTGGCCTTCTCCTCTGATGGGTCCAAAGTTATTTCTGGCTCCTATGATAAAACAGTGCGTATCTGGAATCTGAAAACTGGCCAGCAGGAGCAGCAGCTGGAAGGGCATGATGGCTGGGTGACATCTGTTTCCTTTTCCTCCGATGCTACTAAAGCTATCTCTGGGTCAAAGGATAGCACCATGTGTATCTGGAATACAATCACTGGACAGCAGGAGCAGCAGCTGGAAGGCCACATTGGCCCAGTATATTCAGTGGCCTTTGATGGGTCCAAAGCTATTTCTGGTTCTGGTGACAAGACTGTTTGTATTTGGAACACAGAAACTGGTAAGCAGGAACAGCGGCTCCAAGGCCATAGGGACCGAGTCATATCAGTGGCCTTCTCTTCTGATGGTCACAAAGCTGTGTCAGGCTCTGATGATTCCACTGTGTGCATCTGGGATGTGGCCACTAGACAGCAGAAAAAAACAGCTAGAGGGCCACAGTGACTGGGTGATGTCAGTGGCCTTCTCTCCTGATGGGTCCAAGGCTATTTCTGGATCTGATGACAAGTCTGTATGCCTCTGGAATGTGGCCACCGGGCACCGGGAGCAGCAGATAGAAGGCCATACTGAGGCAGTGATGTCAGTGGCCTTCTCCCCTGATGGCAGCAAAGCTATCTCTGGCTCCAATGACAGCACAGTGCGCATCTGGAATATAGTCACCAGCCAGGAGGAGCAGAAACTAGAAGGGCACAGCGGGTGGGTGGCATCAGTGGCCTTTTCTCCCAACGGGTGCAAAGCTATTTCTGGCTCCTTTGACAAAACTGTGTGCATCTGGAACCTGAAAACTAGCCAGCGAGAGCAGGAGCTGGAAGGCCACAGTGACTGGGTGACATCAGTAGCCTTTTCCACTGATGGCAGCAAAGCTATTTCTGGCTCTGATGACAATACTGTCTGGATCTGGAATGTGATCACTGGGCAGCAAGAGCAGGAGCTAGAAGGCCACAGTGATAGGGTGACGTCAGTGGCCTTCTCTCCCGATGGGTGCAAGGCTATTTCTGGCTCTTATGACAACACTGTGCGCATCTGGAATGTATGCACTGGGCAGCAGGAGCAGCAGCTGGAAGGCCATACTGAGGCAGTGATGTCAGTGGCCTTCTCTCCTCATGGGTCTGAAGCTATTTCTGGGTCTGGGGATAAAACCGTGCGAATCTGGAACGTGACCACTCAACAACAGGAGCAACAGCTAGAAGGTCATACTGACTGGGTGACATCAGTGGCTTTCTCTCCTGATGGGTCCAAGGCTATTTCTGGGTCTGATGACAACAGTGTACGCATATGGAATGTGGCCGCTGGCAAGGACCATGGCTTTCTATGGCATATAGATACAAGCGGATGGATCATTTCTCCAAGTCGGCAAAAATTGATGTGGATGCCACCTCATATGCGAGATGTGGTGCTTACCCCGCAATGCATGAGAGTAATATCCTCTCGAGGCTCAGTCAGTATCGATTTTACCAATACTTGTCTTGGTGAAAACTGGGCCTCTGCCCTGCTCAGATAATTGGCCAATATAATATGTATTCTACCTGTTTTTTCCACCTCTCATATCCTGGATTCAGTCTTCTAAGTATCTCATCACTTTTTACATTTTCTCGGTCTTGTTTCTCATAGTTTGTTGTAGTAGAGAAAAGCTTAGTTGTACCATAATACTACTGTTTTGTCATGAGGAAAACTTGTCAATTTTATTTGTTTCTGAATCTACCACTCCTAGTAGTAAGTTACTACGACATTGGCATCCGCTTCTCGTTCCAGGACCATGCCTTCTCCTGCCCTTGTGCTCCCCTCTGGGCCCCCTCTTAATAATATTAACGGGGATAGGACGAACACTGTCAACTTGACCTTCCAAAAACCTCCCCCCTTCTTGCCAGTGAATCGCTGCACAGTCATCTTTGTTTCGAGCTGCTCGTCCAACGCGCGCGTCGTACCTAGCTGCAAGAAAGTAGATGGATGCATCATGCTGTAACTTATATGCACACTGGCAGTGGCGCGACGAGTTCGGACAAGTAGGTCCATGGAGAGGGCTCGAGCCGGAATCCAAAAGGAGGGATGACATTGGGTACGACGACAAGCCGAGCAAACCAACAAACGACGTGACCCCCACTCAAGCAGCACCAGCAAGCGTCCCCAACGAAGTCGACAGCGAAAGCGATGACGCCGAGGCGGCAGCACGGAACGCGTTGCGGTCCTTGTCCTGCATCGAGTCTGTGTTTGTTGTTTGTTAGCAAAGCATTACAAGCATGTACAACGCACCGTTATTCGACTTGTACTCCAAATGCGTTGTAGGCGGGAGCCCCAAGACCTGCTTCATCGTATCGCGGATCCGGTCGCGCGTCTTGACGTCGTGGTCGACGCGGTTCCAGAGCGAGACGATGTCCTCCGTGGCGCGGACGCTGATCGTGCAGCCGCAGATCTCGGGGAGTGCGGAAGTGGAGGTGCTGGTGTCGTCGAGGTCGGATGAGTCTTCGTCTTCCCAGCTCTCTCTCGTCTTTGTGTCTGCGAAGAGGATTGATTGATTAGCCGATGACCCAAGGAACGGGGAGTCGGGGACGGGCAGGGCACGCACCTCGACAATCCGCAAACATGTCCCCAATGACGGCACACACCAAGGACTCCCATATGCGGTCCGCCACGCCCTTCTTCAGCCGCAGGATCCACTTCCCGCCGTCGATGTTCGCCGGGTCCTCCCATACCGGCCGCGCGATACCGTCATGGAACAGCAGGTAGTCCGTCGTGGGCGTCAACGCGCTCGGCGGCGTGAGGTGCGTGTGGAGCGCCCAGAAGGACTCGACGCTGGAGAAGGGTGCGATGCGCTTGATGCCCTCTTCGTAGCTGAGCAGTTTGTTGCCTGCGGAGCGGTGAGTACGGACGCGCGCGCCTCGGGGAGGGAGCTTGGATAACGAACGAACGCACCTGGGCTCCTCTGCGAGCGGAACCAGAACACCCATGTGTTGCGCAGTGGGTGGACCTCCGAAGCAAACTGGGGCTCGGGCTCCTCGACGAGCGAAGTGGAGAAGAGACGCGAAGACGAGCGCCGGGCTGCGAGTGCCGTGCGGGGGCCACCGGCAGGTGGGGCAGCGGGAGGAGGTGCGGGTGCGAAGAAACGCGACTGGTTGGAGTAGTACGCGTTGGCGCTCATCGGCAGGCGCTCATTCGGAGTGGGTGCGGAAGATGTCCGAGTGACCTGTTACAGGCGTGGGGTTGACTCTCATCCTCATGTCCAGCTACCTGCTTGGAAACCAATAGCTCTCTGAACTCTACTAAAGCGGGTTTGACTCGTAATGAGAATTGTTTTCTCTTGCAAGTTTGTGGGATCATTCGAATAATATCCCTGACGAGATATTGTAAAGAAAAAAGAACATCGATGCACGCTCTCGATCGCTTCGGGGCGTAACCTGTAAAGCATGTACATATACCGTAAATCGGTGGACGGTACTAGTTTTTCATTTTCTGGCTAAGTATTGGTTCCTCCCTCCGCTATGAACTCCAAATCTATCGCATATCGCACTGCATTGAATCTCCCCATGAATCCCAAACAAGTCCATACAAGTATCTACACAGCGATCTTCGCCAACTCCAACTCCAGCTCCTCCCCGAACTCTGTCTTCGTCCCCACCGGCCCAGTCGCCGTTTGAAGATTCGATATCGCAGTTCCCCAGGGCTGGAACTGCACAAACAAAGGGAGACGATAACCAAATCAGCGTCGTAGTCGCGCACAAAAAGAAACAACTCATTCGAAACGCACCGCAAGCGTCTCTGCCCCCGCGACCGTCCTCGACCCACTGGCGTTAGCGATCCCATCGCTGGAGGTATTGGCTTCGTAGGCCCGCGGCACAGCGCGCAGGGCAGTGCGTGAGTTGAGAGATGCGAAGAGCGAGTTTGCGAACACTGCGTGGATGTTGTGAGCGGAGGTACTAACGAGATTGTGCCGCTGGGAAAGGCAAGCCGTACTTCGTGCTTCCCCGACAAACAGGCCCATCCAAACAACTACAGAAACCACATTAGATGACGGGATTTGGTGAGCGGGATTGGAAACGTGAGCGTACGAGTGTTTGGCATAGTGTGGTACTGCGAGAAGGTCGTGTTAGTGGATCCATGGATTATCGGGAGAAGAACAAACAAAGAGGGAAGGACTCGGAACGCACGCAAATAAGCATCACGGTCGTAAACATACTCGTAGCGACACCCGTTTCTACAAGAGACTTTAGTAGTCGAAAGATAAGAGAATCGAAGGAAACGCACCAATCGTCCACTTGATAATCTTGTCCAGCAAGAACTCCGACTGTCTATTATCGGTCATCCTTCTCTGCCTCCACAAAAGCCACACCAGGCTCAACATCACCGCGAGATCGCCCGCCGCCGAGAGGCTCCAAAGCGTGATTAATAGCCACGGGAAGCGCTGGGAAAAGGCAAGCTGCGTTGGCGAGAGCAGCGTCAACGAGAAGATGGCAAGTCCAAGGCCGCATCGCAGTAGATTGGAGGCGTACAGGACCATGGCCCAGGTAAGGGAGCGCGAGAGGATGTAGATGCGGTAGGAGAAGAAGGTTTGGACTGGAAGCCGAGAACGACGTGAGTTAGGAGCTAGCAAGGCAAGGACGGGAGGGAAGGGATTGCGCACCGAGGACAGAGACGAAGACGGTCATGAGGATGAAGCCCACCAGCGAATCCGGCGCGCGTCCCAGCAGGGCCGCGGGGTTCCCGTAGTCGATGACGAGCCAGGTGTAGAGCGTATGCGACATCATGCCCATGTGAGCGGCTTCGAGCGTCCTATTGCGCGCATAAGTTTGTCTGGAAAGAGGGTAGAGGAAGAGGAAGCTGGCGCACCAAACCGCCGCAACGAGGGCCTTCACCGCGGGTCGGTCATCTGGGAAACGCTGCCAGTAGATGTACGCCTGGACGGTGCTGACGCCGAAAAGGACCGCGGAGACAAGAGCCCCGACCAGGATCGCGCCTGGTAGCAGAGGTTCAGCTCAGATAAGGGGAATTGTGGGAAAAGACTCGGACGCACCGTAATTCGCGTCTGGGTCGAAAGGCGCTGAGGACATGAAACCGCGCGGAGATTTTCAGCCGGCAAGCCGCAGGGCTCAAGCGGCACTCGAGGCAATGCTGAGCCAAGGTGAGTGCAGGGATAAAGAGCAGAGCGAGAGAGATTGGGGAGTCGTCATGCGAGCGGCTTGACACGGACATTCAGTGGATAAAATCAGCCCATCCAAAGTACGCGATTGCCGAGCGGTCGCCTGAATACCCGTCCCGCGACCGTCCCGCTGGACGTGCGAAGCCGCGCGGAGGAAGACGGACGACGACGACGGTTTCGTAAGTTTCGTGCGGCGAGCGGATGATGGCGGAGGATTCGGGGGCAAGACAGCGGGTCCAAGCACAGTTCATGAGCGAGCCTGAGTGCCTGCAGCTGGCTGGGTGCTTCTCAGTTGCATACACGGCTCGTAGACGAATCGCAAGTCGAGGTTAGAGTCAAGGTGGAGAGATCATGGTCAACCCCGGAGCCGGCTACTGCGGGATACCGAGATTTGATCGCCGCCTGACTTGCTCTTGACAGCCATGTCGGCGACGTGGTCCGCGCTGGATATCCTCCCCATCGAGCTCTGGAATCTCATTCTCTCACTTCCGGAATCTTTCGTCGAGACCATCGGCATCCAGAGGACGTCGACATCCAAGTCGACGGGTGGTGATGCAACTCGGCTCGCAGTCGCGGAGCCTATCAATTGGCTGGTGATGCCTTTCTCCAAAGCCCTCTTTGTACTGTCCCCGCTAACACGCGTGTCCCAGCCAAAGCGAATCAAATGCCTCCATCCGTACACGTGTTGAATGCCAAAGCGAATGCGGTAATCGCCGCTCACGCATCGTGCAGGATTCTGACAGCAAAGAAGTTCAGAACAAGGGCATCAGCACTGGATGTGCTAGCATGGAGAGGGGGCACTGACGCCGTCACGAAGTGCTAATACAACGATAAAGGGCGCTTTGGGCTTTGGACGCGTCGGGCTGTGAGCTGTGACTTGACGCGTGGTGGAAGGTATGAGCGCCAGGGAGCAACGCTATAAAGGCGGACGTGTGGGGGACTTCCTTCGACCTCGCCCCCATCGAGAACGAAAGACGACAGAATGCCGAAAGCGCTGGCAACGAAACCTCGTACGCAGAGCCATATCTCTTCTGGACTTTCACCCTGCTCACGATCGTCTCTGCCCGCAGATACGGATCCGGAGCACATCAGCCGGCCCCGGAACGCGTTCTTCTGCTTCCGCTCGTCCTATTCCAAAAAACAACAAGAACTTTCATCTTCGACGAACTCTGACCCGAGAGCGAATCAAACCCACGTCTCATGCAGCGCCGCCCACGAATGGAACGCTATGTCTCCCGCACAACGCGCGCCGTACGAGGACGAGGCGAGGAAGGAGAGGGAAAGGCACAAGGAGAGGTATCCGGGATGGAAGTATCAGCCTCAGCCGAAGGGTACCGGGACTTCGAAAGCGAAAGCCGCGGCGGCGAAGAAGCGCAGGAGGACCAAATCGCGAGCTTTGGCAGCGCCGGTCGACTCTGAAGCTGAACAGAAGGTTCGTCGTAAAGCCTCGCTCAGCCGTTCGGTTGCTGTCATGAGAGCGTTTTTTTTTTCTGACTGATTCTTCCAGGGCCCGGAATTGACTCCCTTCGTCGACCACGCCACCATTCACAAACCCGCTACTCCATTCGCGTTCAACCTTGCCGCCGACATGGACGGTGACTGGACTGTCAGTAACGACTTCATCTCCGACGCTGAGTCGCCGTACGCGCCCGGCTCGTCGTCTTCGTTGGTCGAGTCCGTGCCACCATTCCCTCTGCCTATTTCGCTGTCGGACGAAGAGCTTCTCGCTGCCTTCGCGGCCGCGGCTCCTCCCGAGTCCTGGGACACACATACCGAGAACGGTTTTGCCTCCGAGTTCTACAGCGCGCCGTCGGACGCGCCCATGAACTCGGAGTCGACTTACTCGGGGTTTTATCCAGAGACTGGGGATAATTCTGTCCTTCTCGAGGCGGATATCGGTCGTACCAGTGGCCTAGGGCTTTCTTTCGACGGCGAACCGGAAGACACCCAGGATGCTTCCGTCGACATTGACCTCGACGCGATCATGGGCTTTGGGGCGGACATGTTTCCGTCTGTCGACGACCCGACGGGCACGGGATTTCTGCAGTCCTTCACAGACTTCGCGTCTTCGACGGCCGCCGGGCACCCCGTAGATTCCTGGGGTTATTAGACTGTAATTTTTCTTTTCATTCTCTCTCGGATTCAAGGCTTCTGCTTCTGTGCATTGGAACTCTTGTTGTGTACCACCACCATTTGTATCTTGCCTCTCTACTATGCATACCTGTGTCTCCCTCTATCATATCTCACGTATCGTGTTCGTCTCTGCGAGCTCATGGTAATACGCCAGAAACACCAGTAATTATATTGTTTTGCTCAGTAAAGAGTGTGTCGATGCGTAGCTAAGCGATCCACTACGCAAAAGTCCATGTACGACGGTAATCGTACGCGATAATCCTCGTTCAATAAGCGAAAGTCTCGAACCAGTCCTGGTTAGTGTCGTCGGGGAGCCCGGCGAACACGTTTCCGAACCAGATCTGGAGTTGTTGGCCTAGAGGTGAGGCGTAAACAACTCGAGCTCGTAAAGCGAAACGAGAACGACGTACCGGCGGTGGCGTTTCCGTTCGTCAAGTCCATAACGTTCTTGCCATATCCACCGTTGTTGATGACGCTGCCCTGGCCGCCGAAGTTCCAGTTCTGGTCCGCCGTCGCACCGGTCAAATCGCACTCCGCGAGGACGAGAGGAGTCCCGTCAGCGAGGAAGTTGTTGTCCAGGGGCGTGATGCAGAGAGGCGGGGCGGTCGAGTTGGCGCCAGCGATGGCGTACATCGCCCCGGAGGGGTTGGTCCAGGCTTGCGTGGAGTCGAGCGAATCAGAGCACTTCTCGACGACGACCTTAGCGCCAACGGTGTTGGAAGCGGCGGTGACGCAGAGACCCTGGTTGGCCTTGGGCTGGATTTTGCGGCTAGACGGTTCCGAAAATGTCAGACAAGCGCAAGGATAAGAGCAGACGACGCACGTCTTGGGCTTGGTAACCGCCTCGATGTTGAAGAGCTGGTTCTCGTTGACCTGGTCGCAGTCCCAAACCTTTGTTTGGCGTTAGCTGTACGCCTTCGAAGAAGACGACGAGAAAGAAGACGTACCTGGAACTGCCCGCCGCTCGGGCTGGTGACGCCGTTGGTCAGGTCAATGCACTTGCCAGTGCTGCCCCACTGGATGGGGTCTTCGTTGCCGGGAGTCCACATTTGGTCTGTGCGTGCTCGTCAGCGAAGACTCCAGGTGGACGATGACCGCAAAGAGACGCACTGGTGTTCCCGCTGGCGCACGTCCAGATTTGGAGTAAGGTACCGTCGGCATTCACGCCGTTGGTAACGTCGAGGCACTAGAAAAGCCGGCTGTCAGCATCCCTCGCAACGCGACGCGCCTTCGCGACGTACCTTGTCACCATAGATCTGGAGAGTACCCTCAACGCTTGCGCCATTGGGCACGAGCCACGAGTTGGCGGCGGTCGCAGTACCATTGCAAGACTCGACGGTGACGTGAGCACCATCGGCGTTGTCGAGAGCCGAGAGGCAGTAGGGGTCATTCGGGTCGGTGAGAACCGAGACGAATTGGACGGTTTGGCCCGCGCTGCACGCAAGTTCAGTCTACGAGAACATGAGGAGGAGACGACAAACGCACAGGGGTAGTTGCGCGACGGCAGGGAGAGCGACGGAAAGAAGCGCAAAGAAGGCGGCGGACGTGGAAAGGCGAGACATTAGGTGCGTAGGCGGAGGTTGGGGTATGGGGAAAGAGTAGGTGAGAGGATCGCCCTCACAACCCGCGCTTTTTATATGCTGTCCCTACAACCTGCGCTTTCATGTGCCGTCCGGAAGTCGGAGCCGCCATTCATTTTGCTCTCATCAGCTCTCGAAACGGGCGAAAAAGGCCGTTGATGGCTCTTTTGCCATTGGCGCGAGAGATGCATGTGTGCGTGTCAGTGCTTGAAATTGCGGAGGATCTACGCAGACCCGCACTCGCTGTGCGGTGTTTCGACGTCGGAAGGCGGTGTAGAGTGCGGTGCTGTGCAAACGCGTCGAGAGCGGACCATGCTTCGAGTTAGGTCGACGATGCCGAGGAGGTTTGCAGCTCAAGGAAACCGAGGAAATGCTCAGGAACCTCGTTGCTACCCGCTGATCACCAGGCGGTCGCCAAGCTACTCGTCAATAGACGACGTCAAAGAGTGCCCATCGTCTCGGCATGCGATGGCCGCGGCGGCAGAACTCGCCCGTTAACTGCGAGGTTAGCGGGCGGAAATGCCCGTCGGCCCTCGCACCCGGGGAATCGCTTGGCGGAGCCGCCCGGAGCGGCGCTGAGCTCGGAGCAGTGAACTTCGGGCTGGCTTCGAGTGCCGAGACGCTTCAGGAAGCTTCGCGCCGGACATTCGTTCGAACCGAGCCAAGTACTTCGTGGAGGAAGTTGCGACAGGCGATGCTACCGTTAATCGTCAAGCTCGATCTACGTTTGAGCAAAAAAAAAAAAAAAAATCGGCTTGCAGCGCAAGTCGAATCCAGCCAAAGTTTGAGAAAATCGTTCTATAATCCTTGTATGAGGGAGTGAAGTAAGTAGGTAGGCTATAGCAATATTGTATGTCCGTAGAGTTATTGATACATTCATTCGTTTCGTTTAGTGTCCAATCTAGTCCGTGCGGGTTGGTGGGGGTAGGTAAAGTAGAGCGCGTTTACAACCCGAGGGAGGCGAGCGTCAGGCCGAGGGCGAGTTGCTCGAGGAGACCAGCGACGTCGACAAGGCTGAAAAGGTGGTCCGTGAGCGACGTTGCGAAAAAAATGTTTGAGAAGAAGACGTACAGATCCGCAACCAAGGTGAGCACACCAGCCAACAAGGTCTCGAGACCGTTGAGGACCTGGCTGAGTGCGGCGTCGATGCTGCCGAGGTACGTGCCGAGGTCGGGGATGGACGATGCCTCGCCGAGGAGACCGCTGAGCGCGTCGGTGATGTCCTACAGTCGCGTTGAGATGCAGGAGAAGATTAACAGGGAGGTAAAGTGGACGTACAGTGACGATTCCAGCGACGAGAGACGCAATGTCCGAGTCCGACTGGCGCTTGCGCGACGACGATAGGCCCGACATAGAGCTGGAGGCCGTGTTGAGCGCGTCGACGACGTTCTCGATCAACGGGGCGAGGTTAGCGTCCGTGGCGTTGCCGCCTTTGCTAAGGGACACTGAAAGTAATTCCCGTGAGTAAGCACTTGGAGAAGGACTAAAGGAAGTGACCCACTGATATCTCCCAGAGGTGCGCTGAGGGAGCTCTGCAGCGTGGTGAGGACGCCCTCGATGGAGGACGTCGACTGACGCTTCTCGACGGCAGCGACCGCGACGGGTTCGGGCTGCGCGACGGGAGCGGGAGAGGCGGCGACGAGGCTCGTCGAGGCGAGGAGGAAGAGGGAGACAAAGCGGAGCGTGAACATCGTGATGTGTTGTGCACTTGGGGGGAGTTGGTTGGTTGGTTGGTTTGTGGAAAGGCGAACGAAGGCTGGTTGGATGAGGACTGCCACCGAAACCACACCAGCTTTTATACCCAGCTCCTGCCACAGTCTCCAAGTCGCCGCCTATGGTCGTCAGAGCCACGCGGAGACCAAATAAATCGTTGGAGAATTTTCGTCATGCTCCTCGTCATGAGCTCCAGTCTTCACAAGCTGGAATAATATGGAGGAGCCTTGTTGTCGCCCTCCGTAAGCGGTGGGGTGAGAACCACCCGTGCGCTGACCTTCGGCGATCAGCCAAAGGGTACGTGAGAAAAAGTGGGGCCTGAGTAAACGTACGCAGCGTAGATCATTTCGTTCGCGAAGGAGAAGAATCACGGCCTTCACTTGAATCCGTAGGACCAACAAACTGGGCTGAAATCATGAGCAAGGAAAGAGCGCGAGTAACGAAAAGAAACACGCACGCAGGTGGATCCTCTGCCCGACGCGATATTGCGGAGTTGTGTCCTCAACTCTCGTTATACTCCACCGGAGCCGCATACCAACGCAAAAAATCCTTGAGAACGCGGTCACCTGAAGCGGCGTTTCGCAAGAACAGGGACGGAAAGAAGCACTCGGACTCCGCTCGACGACACCCGAAGCTGGGGCAAAGCGGGGCCGGAATTTTTAGCGATCATGGTGGGTACCGTGGGCGCAAATCATGTTGGCGTGTCGTTTGGTGTCATTTTGGTGTGCTGAATTCGAGCTTTCGACGGGAGAAGAACAGGACGCGACGGCTCGAATGCAGGGCAAACAACGGAGATGTTTCGGGAGCCCAAGAGACAGGAAGAGCGGCTGTTTCCCAACGTTCCTGTCTTGGGGTCCGTGGATTTTTTCGGGACTGCAGCTTGTGGAGCTCCTGGAAAACACGCTCGGGGTTAACATGCGGCGCGCAAGTCGTGAGGCGAACACGCGTACCAAACTCCGCCGATTCGACTGCAGCCGGTTCGAGGGTGGCTGGGCGTTGGGGGGGGCGGGGATATGACGCGTCATGACGCGCAAACGCCGTGATGGCGGAGTGGGAACAAGAAGTGGGGACGGCGCTGGTGATTGACAGTGAGAGATTGACAGCTGATAAGGGCGATAAGATTAGATAGCGTGGGTACTGCTCGCAAGACTTGAGCAAAAACATTCTTTCGAGTTCTTCGTACGAAGTGAGACGACACCTAATCAATAGAAAAGCTTCTCGTCGTCTTTCTCCCAAAAAAAGTCGAAGTCAGGCCCGCCGATATCGAAGTGCGGCGCATGGACGTAGAGGTCCTGCAAGTGAGGCAGCCGTACTCGCAGCTCGCTCTCCCATTTCTCCACATCCTCGAACCCCAACTTCGGAGCGTCGCATGAGGTGAGTCCGAATGACCAATATATTTGCCGCAGTTTCAACGCCCGCAGTCCCGGAGGAAAGATGCCAATGGGCGTGCTGCCGATTTCTTCAAAGAATTTCGCAGACTGTAAAAGAGGGGTCGGTCAGCCTTTATCGATACAAGACACGAGGACAGTGCGAACCCGGCGGAGATGCTGCCAGTCATCAGTGGAGTCGTACATCACCATGAAATCCATCTGCAGCTCCCGTAGATTCGGGACAGCTTGGAAGACTCGTCGCAGGAGCGAGTATTCCGGAATATCCGGCGGGTTGGTCTCTCCCAGGATGAGCGTCTCCAGCGTTGAAGGACAGAGGAAAAGCAGTTCGCCGAGAAGCTCGTACGACCCGAAGGCATACAACTGCAAACGCCGCAGGCCTCGGCAAGGTAGGAGTAAAGGCACGTAGATCGCGTCTCCGACGTAGCATTCCAGCTGCGGGAAGGGAGCGGAGTGGCCTGGCGCGAGGAACACCAGGTCTTCGTCTGCGTCCGTCTCGAGCCGCAACTTCTCCAGTGCCGGGAATCGTGAACCCCAAAAGCGCAGGTCCGCGACGAGAGATCCGACGGACAGACGGACGAACAGGGCAGTGAGGCGCGGAAAGACGGGTATGGTCTCCGGCGCGACCTGGTCGAGGTAGATGTTGCTGTATTCGCCCAGCCAAAGGGCTTGAATACGCGCTGGGTCGACCACAGCCAGCCAGAAGCATACGTCGTCGATGTCCAGCGTGTCCAGGTTGAGATGCGTTAACGCGATGGAAGGCGAAGGTATGGTCCCTTGGAGAGACACGTCGCGAGAGCACGAGTCCACCTCGATGCGAAGACCAGGGCCGGCGCGCGAAATTTGGCCGATCTTGGCCAGTGTTGGCCCGAAGCCCTAAGGCTTAGTGATGCTCTAAGCCCTAAGGCCTTAGGCTAAGCCTTAGTCTAAGCCTTAGAGAAGAGCTGTATTTCAGCTCTAAGCCCTTAGATCCCTATGATGGGAACTGATGGCCATCAAACTCATGTACCTGTGACTTGGCCTCAGTCTGGCTGGCTCAAACCCCTAGTTATCTCCAAACAACCTGCATTTGAGCAGCAATGCATACAATGTTTGCCTGGTAAGGCATCTAGATGACATCCAAACTGGGCACTAGGTGGTGGGAACCAATTTCCTTTTTTGGTCATAAGCCCTGGCTATGGCCTTAGGTGGGCTAAGGCCTAAGGCTTACACTAAGGCCTAAGGGCTTCCCATATAATTGGGTCAATTATTAAGGCCTTAGGGCCAACACTGATCTTGGCCAGCAGTGAATCCGTCAAACGACTGCATCGAAAACTCAGTCTTTTCAGACCGGTGAACAACGTCAATCTGTCGCAGAGAGCATCCATAAGTGCATGGGTTCTGGGAGAGTCCTCGTATGAACAGCCTGGGCAGCGCCCGTCGCTGCGGCGATTGCTCTTCAAGCTGACCCACAGCCCGCGCACGCACGGTGCCACAATCGGGGAGGTGTAGAACCCCAAGAGTTGACTTTGCTTCTCGAACTCCTCCGAGGATGGGAGACAGAGTGTCCTGGGCGGCGCCTCCTCGCTATCTCGAACGAAGTAGGGCCGGAAAGACAATGTGTCGAAAAGCAGGGTGCGAGCGAGGCCGCTCAGCTGGCGATTGACCAGTGCGACCTTCTTCAGGTGTTGGAACCCCCGGTAGTCGACGACACGGAGGTCTGTGAGGATTTGAAGCCAGGTTTCGTTGGCGAGGTTGGGAGTCATTGTGGCGGGGTGAAGACAAAAAGCAGGCACTGCATCACATCAACAAACGCGTCTTGCTCTCCTCCTCCACGACCCTGGCCTCAGTGGCGCTCATGCCATGAGTGACCCTACTATCCGCGCCATCGACAAGTCGTCCATTCACCGTATCACTTCCGCCCAAGTTGCCGTCGAGCTGCAGACCGCAGTCAAGGAGCTGATAGAGAACAGTCTAGATGCAGGAGCGACTGTACTCGGTACGCAGCCCATATGCGCGTTCGATACGCGCGACTCATGCGCACCACAGAGGTCAGGTTCAAGAACCACGGCCTGACGAGTATCGAAGTGGTCGACAATGGAAGTGGGATTGCTGAGGAAGACTGGGACGCGTTGGGTGCGCGTGTTTTCCTGGTATTCGCGGTTGTACTAACCACCGGCGCAGCCATGAAGCACCACACGTCGAAACTATCCACTTTTGCGGACCTCGACACGGTCCAGACGTTTGGCTTTCGCGGCGAAGCCCTGTCGTCTCTGTGTGCTGTCTGCGAATCGGTCAGCGTCGCGACAGCGACCAAGGACAAGGCGCCGGTGGGTGTTACGCTGGAGCTGGAGAGCAGTGGGAAAGTGAAAAGCCGAGGCAAGGTCGCAAGACAGGTACGTTCCTTCGCGTCTTGGCGTTTCTGGCGTTTCTCTGAAGATGCCTTTCTCGACAGCGCGGAACGACCATAACCCTCAACAAACTCTTCGCTCCGCTCCCCGTACGTCGCAAAGAACTCGAGCGCAATGCGAAACGTGAGTTTGGCAAGGCGCTGGCGTTGCTGCAGGGCTATGCGCTCGGTCCGTGTGCGAGGAACGGCGTCCGCATGACTGTGAGCAACCAGCCGGACAAGGGGTACGTCCGGGTATTCGCTTTCTGGGTTACCTCAAGCTAACACAGCTCGACAGAGCAAAGTCCGTGCAACTCCGTACCCCGGGGACCCACTCTCTACGAGACGCAGTAACGGCCGTCTGGGGTCCACGCGCGCTGGACAACATCGTCGATTTGGACGTGTCCTTTGTCGTACAGAGGGACAAACACGCGGTCAGAAGGTGTGCCTGCTTTGCTTGCTTTCCTCCTTACGGTCACTCACGGACACCACTACAGGCTATCCACCAGCAACACCTCCGCCTCGACCAAACCCATCTCCGTCTCCCTACGTGGTCTCGTCTCGGCTTTCGCGCCAAACTCTGGCCGAGCAGGGCCCGACAGGCAATTCTTCTCCGTTAACGGACGTCCGTGCTTGCTCCCGAAGGTACGCTTCTCTGACTCTGACTCGGCTACCAGCGATGTACTCACATGCTTCCGCAGGTCCAGAAGACGCTCACGGAGGTGTACAAAACGTTCAACGCACCGGGTAGTCAAGCGCCGGTGGTCGTCGCGGATTTGGTGTTACCGACTGGTGCGTGTTTCGCGTTTCCGTCCCTTTTTAGGTTTCGCGATGCCGCGGCTGACTAGCGCTTGTCCAGACACATACGACGTGAACGTCACTCCCGACAAACGTACAATTCTACTGCACCACGAGGCGGGGCTCGTCGAGGCGCTCAAGGTACGCGGGATTGGCCTTTATTGGTCACGTGCTGCCGCGCTCACAGCGACCTATAGGCAGCCCTTGAAGAGACATTCGCACCCGCACGATCGACGTTTGGCGTCTCGGGCCCGCAGACGCAGACGCCGAAGACCAAGCTGGACACGAAAACCAAGCCGGCCAACGACAGAAGCAGCAACAAGACGGGGAAGAGCCGCGAAGAAGCGATCGTCCTACGGGATGACGACGAGGACGTTGCGGAAGATAATAAAGAACGGGGTGATGACTCGGATACCGACCAGAGTGTCGACCCCAGACTTGATGAGCCTTCGGGCTCGGGCTTGCTACCGCCGAAGACCGCCGCGACGACCAGCAACATCAATAACATCGACCGCACACTCAACAACTCGTCCAGCACCAACGACAGTCCCTTCCTCCGCCCCATATCCGCTGTCGTCTCCACTTCGTCACGTGCCGGGACGATGTCTACGACCATTGTCGCCTCCTCCAGGAAGCCCTCGAGTACGAAGCTCATGGCTGCGAAGTCGACGGGAATACAGACGAAACTGCCGTTTGCGAGTACGAGTGCCGGCGCGGACAAGGTGTCTGGGCGCGTTGTGGTCGCGGCGGTAGGCGGGTCTGCGTTGGCGGGTTCGTCGAAAGACGTCGTCGCGGTGACCGACGACGACGACGACGTTGTATCTGAGGATAAAACGATTCACGAACCCATTCCGCACCACCCCGACGACTCGCACGATGACGACCAAGACCCCTCGATGATCGTCGACGCGTCGCAGACCAGCTGGGGGCGCAAGCTCAAGCTCGGGTCCAAGACGAAACGCGGGAACACATCTGGGTCGGGGTCTGGGTCGGAGCCGGACGAGCAGGGCCGAGACGAAGAGCCGCCGCTGAAGAGGCGTAAATCCGAAGGCAGGCCTGGGGCTGACGACGACGAGGCTGAGGACATGGCGGTTGATGCTCGGGACGACGACGCGCGGCGCATACCTGCGTCGCAGAAACCCTCCAAAGCGACGCAAAGCCTCCGAGACACCCTTGCGGGTTTTGCTGGTCCCGGGCCACGGGTGATCTCGAGCCAGAAACCACCGCTGTTTTACCCAGAAGAGGAAGAGGAGGTGGATGAGCTCGACTCCGATGCGTGCATGGAGATGGAGCTCGATCCAGATGCGGATGCGGACAACGAAGAGCTTGTTGAGACGCAGGTCATCAACGACGAATCGGGACCTTCCTCGCATACGACGGTGGCACTGGTCATCGACCTCAGCCTTGATTCGGATTCGGACGATCCCATAGACACGTCCCTGCCTTCCGCATCACCCATTAGCAACAACCCACCTATAGCCCGCCCGGAGGTTATCCGAACGCTCGATGCCGACGGTGGTGGGGAGATGGTACTCCGAGTCGACGTCGAGAAGATATCACGGAAGTGGGCTGCGTTGCGCGCCGAGCGTGACCCGCACATCGAGCAGGCGAAGGAAGCCGACGCGGAGGAACACCACGAAGCGCTCAAAGACGCCGGTCTCGCCGTCGAGCAGCACGTCGCGGACATCGACCTCGCCGCCCAGGCCCTCTCGCGCACGATAAGCAAGTCCGACTTTGCGGAGATGGAGGTGCTGGGCCAGTTCAATCTGGGCTTCATCGTCGTGCGCAGGCGGATCCCCGGGAGCGGAATGGACGATATGTTCATTGTCGACCAGCATGCGGCGGATGAGAAGTACAATTTCGAGACGCTGCAACAGACAACGACGATTCGGTCGCAGAAGTTGTTCCGGTGCGTTTTGTTGTGTTGCTTCTCTTCGCGTATGAGTTTGTTGACGACGTGGTCAGTCCGCAACCGCTGGAGCTCACGGCGGCTGACGAGCTGCTTGCACTCGAGAAGATCGAGGTCTTGCGCCAGAACGGCTTCGAAGTGGAGGTCCAGACTGAGCCCGCCACCGCCATCACCAGTCAAGTCGACTCCGACTCCGAAGACACCGTGGACACATCAGCCACGACGCCCCGTCTCGCGCTGACCGCTCAGCCCGTCAGCAAAGACACCGTCTTCGACATGAAAGGTCCGTTTTCTTGTCCTGGTCGATCACGTGATTACTAAGTCTCCCATGCAGACCTCGAGGAGCTTATCCACCGCATGCGGGACACGCCCACCGGCGTAACGCCGCGCTGCACGAAAGCTCGCGCCATGTTCGCCATGCGGGCGTGTAGGAAGAGCGTCATGATTGGGATGTCGCTCACGAAGAGCAGGATGACTGCGGTAGTACGGAACATGGGGACTATGGAGCAGCCGTGGAACTGTCCGCATGGACGCCCGACGATGAGGCATTTGGTGGATATGCTGCCGATTGCCAAGGCGGTGGAGAAGAAGAGGCTGGGGAAGAGGGTTGATTGGGGCGCGTTTGCTTAGCCTGTGAGTATGATATAAGGGAGCGGCGGATACTAGCTTGAGCGTATTCTATCTCTAAGCCGTTGTAGCAGAATTAGCGCTGTAGGGTTAGCATGAGAGGGGATTCAAAAAAAAAAATACGAGAGTCGCGGAGTAACGTCCCGTCGCCCGTTTGACCGAGCTACTCCAGCGCCGAGAGGTGGAGCATATTATTCGACGGATTGCGCTGAGACCCATGAACCGATCCTGAGCCGGGACTGCTAGATACACGAGATCCAGCGCTTTGTGCTCGCTGCCAGTGCGAGACCCCCAAAATTTGCAAAGCGCAAACGACTACTTATCTTCGACTTCATCTGCCGTCCACTGGCCATAATCCTAGTTTCCTTTGGCCGGAGGCCCGGGAATTTTACTCAAAAAGAGATTCAAGCGATGCTGGAATGTCCATTAAGTCCCGTCGCCCGTTCGACCGAGCGATTACATATAGCCGTGAACCGCATCACACAGGACTGCTACGATTCCGCAAGCGCGAACTCGCCCATCGTCAATATTCATGGTCGCAAACAAAAAAAAAGCAGCGATGCAGACAAATTCAAAGGCCACGAGCGTGTTTCGAAACGCAGCTTCGGTGCCCACCGTCAACGTGCCCACTCGAGGGGCCCACTACAGCAACGGAAGTAATACATGTATTCCGATACCGTACACGCAGAGCAAAGCACAGAGAAAGCGAAAACAACTCGACCAAGTATCGTACACCACCGACCTCGAGTATCGTACATCGCTACGCCATTTTTACATCTCGTACCCACGCTGCTTCGCCACGAAGCGCGCGATGTACGACACGATCTCGCTCGTCTCCTCGCCCACTGGCCGGATCCACGACGCAGGGAGGGCGAAGCCGTACTGTGAATGAAATAAGCCTATCAGCAACAGCAGAGACACCCCACGGACGCGGACGCACCGTCCCTGTATCCCGTAAGAACGCGGCGTAGGTATACTTGATGCTGGCCGTGTTGTAGATGTAGTCGATCATGTTGCCCGGCGCACTAGACCAAACAAACGAAGGCGCCAGTGGTTAGTTGGAGCAGCGCCGGACGGCGAAGAGAAACGCACGTATACAGCAGCTCACAAAGCCGCCCGGCCGTGAACCCCATCCCATGCACCGACCGCCCCGCCTGCGCAGCCCCATGCAGCGCCTCCATCTGGTCCTCCCCATCCTTCGGCAGCTTGTCGCACTTGTACGAATACGGAGCGGCCACTGCACTTCGCATTAGCGCTCTACATCCGAGAACAACGGAGGGAAACGCACACATCTGCCCATAGCTTCTCAAATCCACAAACGCCACGATCCCGCCTTTACCCGCACCCTTGCCGACGCCGTTGATCTTGGTAATGTAGTTGGCGACGTTCGTGACCTCGGCGGCTTCGAATGCGCGGTGTCCTGGGTACCAATGTGAGCATGGGTCGGCGGGTTCCTTGTCTTTCTTCTTGGAGGATTGCAGCAAAGGGCTGTCGGAGTGGGCTTTCCATTTGTAGCCCTGTACTTGGATGATGAGCGCCATGGGTTTGAGGAGCGACGGACGCGTACCCAGTTCCTGGAAGATGCATTAGTAGGTGACGGGAAGGGACGCGGACCACGTACCGATTCATGTCGATGCCGATACATTGTGCCCCGGGCCCGACGATTTGGCGGTTCTTGTACCTGTTGTGGCTTCAGTGAGAGCAACAGGAGATATGCTAGACCCACCAGAAACGGTCGGTCTCCCATGTGTAGACATAGCCGTCGGGATTGGGTGAAGGGATGATATGAAAGTCCTGCGGTCGTGCGTAAGCAGGTGCAAGAGCAGGAAATGGCGAACGACACACGTATGTGTCGAGCAGACCGGCCAGAGAGCCGGGTTCGGACGCATCGGCAAGCAACGCATGAGCAAAATACAGTGCCGTCGAGGTGGCCACCCACTACGAGCATCGCTTCAGAGACGACCAGCAAAGAAAAGATTGCAAACACACCTCACGAGCGTGCTGTGGGCCCATGAGCACGAACCCCAGCTTCGGCTTCGCGACGCCTTTCTTCGCCGCCGCTCCCGAAGACACTTTCAGCCCAAGCATCTCGCGCCCCTCTGCCGTATGCCCCAGCTCGAGTACAGCGACCCGTTCCGGATGCAGCACTGCAAGATTGAGGATGAACGCGTCGACCTCGTCTTGTGGATGCCATTCGTCGTGGAAGGTCGTATTCGCGAGAGAAGATAGGTCCCAATTGCCGGCCGACAACGGTGAGGGCAAGGACGGTACTGACACACTGCTGAGTGAGTGCGGGAAGCCCTTCAAAGCATCGGGGAGCTCGTCCGGCGTGTAGATATCGACGCTGGGTCGGTCTGCGCGGATTTGCCAAACATCCAAGTCGTGCCTCTGTGGTCGTGTGAGCACTCATAGCGGCGTATGCAGTGCTCTAACACGCACCTCGGCTATGCCCAGCACTTCTTCAAGCCCTTCCAAGGTCCCAGGTATGAATCTCCGCAGTGTTCCTCCCGATTTCGCGGCCGTGTGCTCGTCACCGCTGTTAGGCACGGAGAAAGCGTCCAGGACCTGCTGTTGTGCCGCTGCCAGACAGGGGATCGACAAGAGGGCTACGACAAGCGCTCTGCGGACCATGGTCGCGCGCTGGGCCCTTGCGATAAGGGATAGCGAGAAGGAAGAAGCGCGAGTGGGAGAGGCGGAAAGTAGCTTCAGCTCTTAGGTAATCCATCAGCACGAGTCTTCGTGTCAACCATGCACAGTGCCTTCAAGCTGGAAGCCCTCCACCGCTTGCCCATCTCAGACAAAGTCTGTCCCATCTTCTTAGACGCTTCCGTTGCTAATAACAACTGTGCAGAAATTGGCGCTCGCCGTTTGCCGTCCGACCTGTGGTGCCGACTCGGAGGACCTCTCAAGCTTGGAACGAATTTGGGAGACTCGGAGCGACTTGCGGTCCTTCCTCCCAGTTTTTCACCACTTCCTCCAACCTTCCCGACTCCCCAACGAGGAGGACCTCAGCGAACCGTCGCAAGATACCATCTTCGCGCTACGACTCGCCTTCTTCGCCCTGATGTACGTCCAAAAAGTGCAGGCCGTCCCTCGTGGTGCAGAGCTCGAAGCATGGCGACTCGTTTTTCCGTGGATCATGCTCTGCCTTACGATGGACGAATCTCTGCCTCCAGCATCGGAACCTCTTCCTCTCGTCTTCGTCCTCGAAGCCTTCGCCAACTTCACGATGCAAGTCATTCCCATTGGCCAGCACGAGACGAACGTGCGCCTCAGAGCCCAACTGGCCGAGATACCAGGGTTCTATATCTACAATTACCGTGCGTGGAAGATGACCCTCGAATCCGACCTCCGTGAGCCCCGTTATCGCATCACGCGATTGCTCGGAATCTTCCACACACTCTCCGATTACTGCCGAAAAACACCAGACCAATTTGAAGAAATTGTCTTCGGGTGTGGTGGGGCGGTTGATGATGTCGCTCGACTCTTCGAAAGGCACTTGACTTGGGCCGTCTCGCTCCTGGAGAAGCCCGCACAGCTCTTCCCCGACGCCATCGACCACGACATCACGCACCTCGTCAATGGCCTTAATATCGTCGTCCGAAGCATTGTCTGCAGCGAGGCAATGGCTGCACAAAATGGGGTACCAAGTCCTGAAACCCAGCTGCACACAACGCTAGCGGCCCGTCGATTTTCCCGCGTTCTTATGCGCGTGTTCAGATTCGTCGTGTTCAATGGACTCGGACGTGGACGAGACCTGTCTTTGGACTCGCAGCATCCCCACATCATCGAAAGCCTCATCCGTAATCCGCTGCTCATTCTCGTCGGGATGATGAAGACGAGCGGCATCAGTCCCCTCATATTGGCGGTGCGACACGGACTCATAGAGGGACTAGCTGCGCTTTGCATGGGTACCAGCTCTGTCAAGGTCACTAAACAGAGGGCGACGGAGGTTAGGGAGTTCATCGAGCGCGACTTGATACCGCATCTCATCTTTCCGACCGTCCTGACCGCTGTGGTACCCAAGATTGAGCTGTTTTCCAAGCAGGAGATCAGCAACACATCTCTCAAGTCGACTTGGTTGAAGCTCGTTGAAAATTCGCGCATAAACGCTGAGCTTTATCGAGCTTTCAAGTCCCGGGAGGTCGTTCTCAAATCCTGCGATAATTTACGCGTCGGTCCCGTTCGTATTCTTGGCTCGTTGCTAGACTGATGAGGTCTCAGTGCCAGAAAATCTGCCCGCGCAATCACTTCAAATCGTGCGCCGGTTGCTCGTCGATGATCTACTGCTCGCCGACATGTCAGAAAGAAGATTGGCGTGCCGGTCACCGCAAAATGTGTACCACGTACAACACCTCACGTCCGTCTACAACTCCTCTTCCACAAAAATAATGTTTTCCTCATTTTTCGCATCCCCAGGACTTGCGAATCCACTCAATCACCATCAAGAAGGGTTCATCCGCTTCGTTCTCAGCAAAAAACTCGACGTTCCGTCTCAGCTGCCCACGATCGTGTTCCACCACGCCATTGGCTCTCGTCCGGGCATGCGCATACCATTCCTCACACTCACTGGCGTCGAGCAGTCGGCGGTCCAATACCTCGAACGCGCCGAACTGCCCGCAGTTACCGAGGCTGGCGACAATGATCCCACCAGGCTCGACCAGATCCGTCGAGTGGAGGAGAGCGGAGGAAAGATGATTCTCTGTGTGGTGGAGATTGCGTTCGCAGACGACGAGATCAATAAGCTCGTTCCGATCCACATGAGCGATGCCGTGGCGACGAATGTCGCGCAGCAGATCATCCGGGAGCGATTCCCTGAGTTGTTGGTGGAGGAGGCTACGGGACGGTCGGAGCGTGCACTTCAGAGACAGTTTCACCAATTTGAGCGCTTGTTTCAAGGTGCTGTAGCGCTCCCTGATGATTTTACTTGGACTACATGATTTTGGGAGCAGAATCCAAATTGAAACGAAACTATGATTGCGCATGTACTTCTAATAACAGTTTTTACTGCACATTCCATGGCGCAGAAATCAACTTTTGCCACGAATTTAGCACCGAAAGCCAAATCGTGGCAATTTCTGCCCAACGGAACGTGTCGAGGGCCAGTAGGTTGATGTGTTCAACGGCCATGCCGTCTTCGCAGCGCCCCACGAGGACGCGTTCGGTTTCGCGCGCGCTGCTCTCTGTGCCCGTCGGCGACTCAGGAAAGTGCTCCTGGTTCAGAAAAAGTTCCATCGGGCCGACGAGCTGCGGTGTTGACGTGCGCGGCGCAAAGTCGACGCGGATGTGACCGGTGGTTTGATCGAGGAAGTAGACGGGGGCAGGTGGTGGGTCCGCGGTGAGGACGGTGGTGTAGTGGAGAGTATAGATTTTGTTTCCGCCGCAAGAGATTCGGAACCTGGAAGCTGGATATGAGAATACTGATGCGAGAGTGGGAGTTGAGCGCGCGTACGTGAAGGTGGCAGACGGTCCGTCGAAAACCACGTCGGGTTTGGAGTCGATGAACACGAGCGGCACGGTTCGCACCCAAGCGCCGGTCTTTGCCACGACGATGACGGCGTTCTGGAAGTCCTGCTGCGCCGGAGAAGGTGCTTGCGCGATGGCTAGCCAGTCGATCTTGGACGCGACCTCGACGCAGTCCCATTGCTTGGTCGCGACGTTCCAGTCGGCGCTGATTGGGACGAACCGCCGGAAGACGTCCGTCCAATTGATACGCCGGAACCACCACGAGTGGACGAGCTGGCACTGCGCGCTGCTAGCGGGCAGTTTCTGTTTCTTGCCATTGTGTCCGTAGGTCTCGGTTGAGAGGACCGTCTTCTCGGTGATGACTTTGTTGAAAACGGGTCCGGGATACGCGTGGGCTTGGAAGGACATGGCTGGGTGAAATTTTGCGACGCGGTCCTCAAAAATGCCGTTTTATAGGCTGGGCTGGCCGTTTGGGGTGCTTGGTCCATGGCGGGCGACGCCTCGTGCGGGAGAGGAACAAAGAAAAAATGGGTGCGGTGAACAAAGTGCACATTGTCGACGAGATGGCGGGCATCGTGGAGCGGGGTGGTAGGCTGGCGGAGTACGAAAGTCCGGTTTCGGAGATTCTGGGCGAGAACAATAGCATCGTCCCTTCTCCATGGTCGTGAGCAGATTCAGAGTTGAACTTGATGACTCCGGGACAACATGTTGTGAAAGACGCAGGCGAGTTCTCGTTACTGATGATAGGCTGCGATAGGATAGGATACTTGAAGTAGATGGGCGCCCAAGTGCCTGAACTCGACAACTTGATTGACTGGGAGATGCGCCGGCTGACGATTGAGGAGAGTCTTTTTGAGGAGAGTTCTTCGACTAGGCATTTTTCTTCTTTGAGCTTTGCGTCTGGACTGGAGCATCGAGTTAAATCTTGTAGGCTTTGAGCCACGAACGGTCTTCATTTCCGTTATGGGGAAGGTGGTTGTGGGAGACCGAGAGCAACAGCCGTTGCCGTGTGATGGCGCCCGCGTCATGGCCTGTCATTTTCACTGCCCCCACATCGCTCTCAGTCTCGTTTTGCCACCAAACCACCACGTCGTTGCTCTCACAAGGCGACCCCCACCCCCGCGATGGACCCCTCACCACCGACGGCCACGACAGCCGTCTCACAAGAGTCCGCTGCGGCTCCGGAGCTATCTTTTGCGCAGGCTCTCGACCAAACTGCCCCCGAAGACGTGCGTGGCCGCTGTTTAGCGTTTTCCTCCTCCTGTCCTGAAGCAAGGCGTCTTTTAGACCTCCATCTTCGTCGCTGCCCAACGCGGCGACGTAGCTACCATACGGGAGCTCATCGAGTCCGGCAAAGCGTCCGCGACAGACCGCGACCCGCAAAACGTCACCCCCTTACACTGGGCCGCTATCAACGCACAAGTCCCAGCCTGCCGACTCCTCCTCGAGCATGGCGCCGAGGTCGACGCGCTGGGCGGTGACCTCGTTGCGACACCGATGCAATGGGCGGCACGCGGTGGATTTCTCTACGTTATCCAGCTGCTCGTCGCGTACGGCGCAGACCCCACCATCACCGACTCGCAGGGCTACAACTCGTTGCACCTCGTCACGCACTCATCGAGCATCATGCCGCTGCTGTACCTTCTGCACCAGCCCGTCGGCGTCGATGCCCGTGATGCGCAGGGGCACACGGCACTCATGTGGGCTGCCTACCAGGGCGATGCGCTGAGTGTCGACTTGCTGCTGCGGCATGGGGCTTCACCAACAATAGTGGACGACACTGGGTTGACGCCGCTCCATTGGGCGGTCGTGCGTGGCAACCGCGTTTGCATACGGCGCTTGATCGAGAAAGGCGCCATCCTGAACGCCAGGGACGAGGAAGGGCGGACCGCGAGGGATATGGCGCAGGAACTGAAGAGCCTAGGCGCATGGAAGCGCGCGTTGGAGGAGGGCGGTTGGGACGAGGAAGGCCGGAAGCGACCCAAGCTGCTGAGTGAGAGGAATACGCGGCTCGCGATATTTGCGTTGCCTGCACTCGTCTTCTTCCTCGTCTTCAAGACGCTTGCGATCCTGCCGTGGTATACGGGGATGTTGCTGGCCTTTGCCGAGTTCTTTGGCATGCACCATGTGTGTATTATCCGCGCCTTTTTTTCGTTGTTCGTTGCTAACGACGCGTAGGTTGTTACCCGTGTCCTCCTCAACAAGTCCAGCTACACCGAAAACCTGGGCACGACGCCTTATTTCGCGGGTATAATAGCCGGTTCGATGGTCTGGGTCCTGTTTACCTGGTTCACCAGGCTCGTCTACCGTGCGTTATCGTCCATCTCCACTTTGTTATTTCGTCTGGCTGATGTTTTGCAGACACCCCCGATCATTCGTTCGCCCATTTCGGGTTTGCGCTGGCCTTCATGCTCTGCGCTTACAACTTCTTCCGCGCCGTCACCCTGGACCCCGGAGTTTGCCCCGTCCCCAACTCAGATGCCGAGCTAAAATCCATCATTGAAGACCTCGCGAGCGAGGGACGGCTGAACGGACAAACGTTCTGCGTTCAATGTATGGCACGCAAGCCGTTGCGGAGCAAACACTGTCGGATTTGTGAGCGTTGCGTCGGGCGACATGACCAGTGCGTTGTTCTTTTGCTGCTATATGCGTCGTGCTCATTTTATACAGCCATTGCCCTTGGGTATGGAACTGCGTCGGTGCCAACAACCACCGGCAATTCATCATTTTCGTCTCGACGTTGGTTATCGGCGTCATCCTCTTCGACTACCTCACCTACGCGTTCTTCTCCTCGCTCGATTTGACCAACCTCCCTGATTCCATACCCGCCGCAACCCCTTCCGCGTCATGCATACTTCCCAGCACGCTCTGCGCGTTGACAGCCTTCGATCCGTTCCTCGTCAGTGTCGCGCTGTGGGCTACGCTGCAGCTCAGCTGGACGTCGATTCTGCTCATATCGCAGCTGTGGCAGATTGCGCGGCAGATGACGACGCTCGAGGTGAGCAACCTCGGGCGGTATGGGTTCATGGGCGGGCGTGGCGGGCTGGGCGTCGGCCAGATGGGGCAGGCGTCGAGGCAGGGCAGCCCCGAGGGCGAGGGGCAGGGCGAGGGCGGCGGAAACGCGCATGCACATGGCGGGCACGCGCACAGCCACGGCACTGGGTGCTCGGGCTTCCTCATGGCGATCCTCGGGCTGGACCGATTCACGCGCGGACGTGCGGTGGACGGGCTCGCGCGTGCGGGGACTGCGCGCAATCCGTTTGATCTGGGGATGGTGAAGAATTGCCAGGACTTTTGGAGTAAAGGGCGCGAGTTGGGAGTGGAGTATGAGCGGCTGTATGATGTGCCGCTGGAGGGCTTCGTCGAGGCACGGAAGCGGAGAGAGGCGGAGGAGATGGGTAGTGTAGGTGGGGAGGATGGTGGGGGCAAGCCGAGTATTGGGCTGTTGGCGCGGTTGGGCTCCCGCATGGGCTTTGGTGTCGGACGGACGAGGTCTGGGTACGAGCCTCTGAACCAGATGGTTTAGATGATATGATATCTGACGATGTATTTTCCTCACTTTTCTCTGCCCGTTGACACGCATTGATCTTCTCGCTGTATCCCTCTGTCCAGATTATCTTGACGACGCATCCTTTGCTGTTGTTACCTCAACTGCATCGTCGTTTGGCTGGCGAAATATTCTTCCAGAGGCGAATCACGCCTGCTGACATCAGCCAGCCCAAGCTCTCTCTCAAATGCCCATGTCCTCCTCCGGCCCAATAGCGCTCGACCCAGACTTCAGTCCCCGTAACAACCCCACCTGCGGTGACTTTGCTGCCAACCGACCCGTCGTCAAGACTATCCATCTCCCGTACGTCGCGCTCTCTGTAGTACTTCCCGTCCAGGCTAGTGCTAATGTCCCGTAAGACGCACGCAACGCTCCCTCAACCGCCCCGGTCGCGCCATCGTCCGCATAGTCGCATCATACGGCTGGACCGCACCCAAAATCGCGCGTATCTTCAGCGTTGGCGTTCCCCTCGTGCAGAAAGTCATCGCCAATACCGCGTACAACGTGCAAGACGACGTTTCGCGCGACTATGAGTACGCGCCCGCAGAATACGGGGTGCAGTTTCCACCAAAAGGCCAGAAGGTGCGCATATATCCATGTTTTCTGCGAGTAGTGGGCTCATTTCGCCGTTTAGGTGCGCATATACCCGGTTTTTCGACGTCACCGTTGCTTATTTCCGCTATCTTCGCAGCCTGCGAGCATCCTCCAAGCCCAGTCGCCCGTCGAAGACCGCTATTTCCCGGCCTCCTTCTTTGAGGTGCGTTTCGAGTGTGCTTTTCAGGACGACGTCTGCTTAGTTGAGCGCATACACAGTCGATGATCCAAAGCTCTCTGGGTCCGTCGCAAGAGCCTGGCATTGTTAGCCCTTCCCTTGCTTTTCGACGAGGCGCGTTTTACTTCGTCTTGACTACTTGGTATCACGTCTGACCCCACGTTTAGCTGAACCAAACTCCGTCGAACGACGCTCTGGCTCCCCTGTCTCTCTCCCAGATTGCGGCGTCCGAGGAACATGTTTGGTCGACTGAAGCGGCCAGCAGCATGGACATCGAGGTGTGTGTGGTCGCTTAGTATTGAGCCTTGCTGCTTCACTCACGGAAACTCCAGCTTGGGTTTGCGGATGCCGCTCAGCTCGAGCTTTCCGCTCCCGTTCGTACCACTCGTCGTCGCAAAGTCGTTCCCAAATCTACACCACTGAGCCCTACTCGTCATCACCTTCCGTCCGGGCAGGCCACTACATCTGCCCGGGCGAGCGCCGGCACGATTGCAGACAACGTCAAACTGAAGCGGACGCGCAGAGATACCAGTAGTACGGCGCAAGAGAATGTCGTCGATGCGGGACTGGCGCAGTCACCCCCCGTCAAACGTCCCCGCACGCGGAGGAACCAGCAACCGCAGATGGGGATGAGCCCGCTGGAAGTGGTGGTGCTGTGTTTGGCTGTCACTGACGGCGCCAGTGCGGATGCCAGTATGTGCACGTGACTGGGATGTGTGGGTCGCTGTTTCTCGTTTTCAAGTTCTCCCTCGCACTTTCTTCTCGGAATCGACCAACCCTCCGCATCACTGTCTCCCATCGTCGGACTTCGAATCAACGCATAGACTATGCACTGCATCATTCCTTCTGTATTCTTCGCGGACGGACGCTTCATCGCCCTTGTATCTGCTAGTGTTTTTGCTACTTGTTGTACGTCTGCTGCCTGTCATGTATCATTCGCCTCCACTACTGCACCTTTTGTCTTGAGCACCTATTATGCAACTCGCTGTATCTTAAGTTGTACACTGATACGCTCATGAGTGAAAGGCGCCGACGCCTTCAACAAGACCTTGAGCTCTTCCCGATAGACCTCGTAGTCGCGCGCCGCCTCCAAATTCCTGCCTTGCAACGTCCCTGCAATATGCCGTATCCCGGGAAGCGCTGGACTCGACAACCAAACAATATTGTCTTCTGGGGCATTCTGCAATGGCCCCAACTATACTTAGTCTTTTGTTACAAACACCCCCGAATAGAGTAACGCCTCATGAGTCCCCTCTTGAATACCGTAGTGCACGACATCTGACTGCTCCGACGGCGTATCCGCAGGGTTCACAAGGGGAAGCTACAGCCAATGAACCTCAAAAACCTCCCTGGCAGACCGTGCATGCAACGCACCTTGATGACAGCGATATGAAAATCGCCCAACGCTTCCGCAGCAGTGACCGTCGGGTTCGGCGTCGTCGGCGCTACAGTCTGCAGCGGCAGTCCGTCCACAGAGTACGCCACCGCGAGCGTGTTGTTGCTGCCCGGCGTGCTCCCGGCCCAGCCGACGGTGACGGCAAAGTTGTGCCATGTGAGCGGGAGGAAGGGCGTTTGGAAGAGCACATTGAGCGCGTGGTCCCGGACTTTGAACCAGTGTGCGTTTGGGGCGGGAAGAGGGCCGGTAGGGTCTGTGAATGGCGAGCCTACATCAACCAGCGTGAGTTCTTCGTCTGCGAGAGGCGCCGCGGCACGCAACGAACGAACGCACCAAGCTGCACCTCAAAGATGTGCGTCCCATCACTCGGCTCAATAAACACAATCTGGTACTCGTGAGTGTAATTGAGCGGATGCGCGACGTCCGCCTGGATGCTGAAATGGAACGTCGTCGTTCCGCCCGCCGGTTCGAGGATGGGGTCCGCCCCGGAGTTGCTCCCGTTGATCTGCGCGATGAGGTCCGTGCGCCGGAAGCCGTATTGCGGGGTGGAGCCGCCCGGGAGGAAGACGGAGGTGTTGTCGATGGAGACGGAGAGGGCTTGTTCAGAGGGGAGAAGCGGGAGGTTGTGCAGTGGGGTTGGAGGGATTTTGTGGCCGAGGAGGGTGGTGTACTGGGTGTTGTTGGTGTGAGCAGTGGAAAGCACTGTGCACGTACGTATGAAGCGGATTCGTTTTGGCCCTTCACGACGCTACGAGCGGGCTCAATACCAGGTATGTCTTCGAGTCTCGGCGCACGTACGTGAGATACGGGCCCGTAGAAGCGTCGATATCCGCTTCCGTCATCGAGAACGGGACACGACCGTCCCACAGAACGTTCGTGCCGCTGGGCAGGGCGCATTGCGCCACTCGGAGCCCAACAGCGAGGATTACAGCAAGACGGAACATTGCAATGCGGCGCGCCCCCGAGAAGACATCGGTTTATATATGAAATCGAGGCGAAATCTCGGATTTTGTGGAGGTGGCCTGAATCCGAGGCTCAGCCACGCCGGCGGCGGGGAAACACGACGCGGCGAGAAGACACGTCGTGCTTAGACACCGTCAGTGCGGAGGAAAGATTCGAGGTTGCGCGTGGGTGGTTGCGAGGACGAGAAGAGGATGTGGACCACGTGACGAAGCTGGCACTCTCCACGCTCGGGAAATCGGCTCGTTGGGCGGGGCGCAAAGCCCAGCCCTCTGGCTCTCAACGATCCAACACACATCAAACGACAAAATACAATTCGACATTTACTACTACTCTACGTTTCTTTTTGCTTCGTTTCTACGCGGACTACACTACACTACGGTGCGGGGACTGAGGACTACAGACTACAGAGGGCTAAGTACGATGCACGATACAGACGAGACGGAACGGTACTACAACACTACGTTTCAACAACAACAGGTATGAGGTATGTGGGTGTGTCCGTGAATGCGGGATGCGGGATGCCAAGAAAATACACTTGTGTGGGCGTGGGGGATGCGGTTTCTATGATGATGAGGATTCTACGAGTGTCCAAGAAATGCGAATGTGATGCGGAGAGGAAAAAGAAACGATGAAGGAGACGAAGGGAAATGATGCGATGCGAAGCGTACGAAACGAGACGGGGCAGCATCAGGAGTCGTCCGCGGCGTCAGGCTCTACTAAAGCCGGAGCCGGAGCTGGTACACCCTCAGGCTCACGCTCAGGCGCCCCAAACCCACACACAGCAAACTCCAGCGCGACGACCTCAATCGGGGACATCCCCACACCCGCACCCTGCGGCAAACCAGCCAGCAGCTTCGACCCGCGCGACAGAGAACGAGCCAGCATCTCCGAGACGTAGTTCTGGTTGTCGTTCAGGCTGTTGTACGAACGCGCGAGGCGGGTCAGCGCCGCGAGCCCCAAGCCCTGCTGCTCGAGGACGTCGGTATGCGCGGAGAGGTCGAAGCCGACGGCGTTGGTGAGGAAAAGCGGCAGCATGGGGGTCGGCGTCGAGGCGAGGTACTCGTCGAGGGTGCGGAGCGGGGGCTGCAGCGCACTCACGAATCAGACTACAGAAGAAGAAACGGAAAGAGTAGATGGCCATACCGCATCGGGACCAGCGACGCTAGCGAACTGCCGAATCAACTGCTCCAGCGCGACCCAGTCCACACGCTCAAGCTGAACCTTCTTCATCGCCGATTCGCGGGCATGCTGGGGCCAACGCGCGAGCGCCTTGATGCGCTCAGTGGTGATTCCCTGCTCGACGAGGACTTGGGCAAATGGCGTGATGGCCACGTTGGCCACGGGGATGTTGAAGGCGGGTTGCGGCGGCGGCTGGTAGTAGTTGGTAGGAGGGTGCTGGGCATGGTATACCCGCGGCATGTGCATTGGCTGCGCGAGGGGACGCGGAGGAGGAAGCACGTGACCGGGTGGTAGCGGAGGATAATATTGAGAATAATCGTACGCGGGTGCGGGGCGATGGGCCATCGCCTGCTGCTGGTAATGGCTAGGCGTTTGGATGGCCTGGAACTGCCATTCGACCGGAGCCTGGGTATAACCCGGGTGACCGTGACTATGGCCCGGACCGCCAGCAGCAACGATGGACGGAAAGAGTTGTGGAATCGAGGGAAGAGGAAGAGTGTTATTGTCATGCGGAGCGGGCCCGGTATACGTCTTGGCCGTCTTGAGTCGTTTGGCAGGCACCTCCGCAAGCGCCGCATCGTTCTCCCCATCCTGCTTCGGCTTGCGTTTGCGCTTCGGCTTGATTTCGTCGTCATCCATGGTGCGCGCGCGCTGCGGCGGACGAGCAGCAGCCAGCGGCGCGAGCGCATGTGCCGGTGAGATCTCACGACTGCGACTGGCTGGATGCTGGTCAAGCGCAGGAAGCATAGCTTGTTGATAAACCTGCAGTAGACGTTGGTAACGCGGATTGTAGTTAGTTAGCCGTACGACGCACGAATTGCAATTGATCCAGTCCGCGACTGGGATCGTTCGCCACTTTTGCGAGATCTCGATTGTATGCGTCGATCTCCAATACCGTGAGGTTAGGCAATGGAACGAGTTTGACCACGTACGATGGAGGAAGGCAAGGCCGTCGGGACACCGGTGTAGGGAGAGCGATAAAGATGCATTCCGTCGCCCTGGAAGGGAATGAGCTGGCGTAAACGTGTGTTACTACCACCGACCTCGAGTGCGGTAACGGTGTTGCTCATCGGCGGCAGCTCATTCTCGCGCCTTCGATAGTCTTTCAAGCTGGTAAAGGAAGGGCGTGCTTCGGTATCGGAAAGGGATGGACGGCGACTATGGGACGGCGAAGACGAGGAGCCGGACCGCTTTTCCAGCGTCAGCACGGCGTGAAAAGGACAGCAAGCACGCACCGGGTGGTGAAAAGACGAAGAGACTGCTTGTGGTGTTACAAGGGATGGGGCGACGGCTATTGGTTTGCTCTGAACGGGGTCGTTGGCAGAGTAAAAGGCAATGTCATGATCGGATTCGGGAGACCCAGCCTATTTTGCACGCTTCAGACGCAGTAGCCGGAGAATCTAGCCACTTACTGGCAAGTAAGCAGACGGAACGCCGTTTCCATCCGACCCTCTCGACTCGGGAACAGCATGGGCGCGTCCCTAGGAATCTCGTCAAGCCGAGAAAAACAACGAAAAGAGTGGGTATATGCGCACCTTTGGCGGAAACCTCTGCATGTACTCATCCGGCGCGAGTTCGTAGTCCTTCGACACGTCGTCTGGAGTGTTATAGGCCTTGTTCGCCATGGCATCCTTCACGGGGCTGACGCTAACGCTGAAGATACGGGCGATGGCCGAGGCGGTCCAGCCGTGCGCAGCGACGATACGGATAATAGCGCGGCCGATGCGGTTCAGACAACGTTCATTCCGGCTGAAGGCGGCGTTCAGCGAATGTGGTATAGAGGGTGACGCGACGCGACGCGGCCGCAAGAGAAAACGTACGGGACTAGGATGGTCTTCTCGACGGGCAGGTTCTGCGCGAAGTGGTCGCAGGTGGGTGTGTTGCGGGGAGCGAAGTCGTCGACTTCCTTGACCATGACGGTCGGAGGCAAGGAGAGCAGAAGCGCGGTGTTATGACTTGTTGGCGAATTGATGGCACCTTGACTTGCTCCTGCTCCCACAACCCTCCGCGAGCGAAGGAACCTCACGAATGTCGCAACTCCGGCACGAAGGCACGCCTTTCCCTCGCGGAGCAGGCCCTGCACTCTCATAGGCTGCAGCTGTCGACACCTGCCCTGGTTCTTCAGTCTTCTCCGGCATCCAACCAGATGGTGCAGCGGGGCACGCACTACTGAACACTAAAATTCTCGCTCTGAAGCTCCATTCTCCACCTGCCCACCGCAAATAACTCCTCCATATCCGGTCTCCTCAGCGGCAGGAGCAGCAGCCGTACGGGCGCATCAACGCTAATCGTCACGGTCTTGAACGCTTCTGGTCTGGCCCGCGGGGAAATGAACCTAATACTGCATGGCAGCGCAGTCTCCGTAGGAGACTCAAATAGCCTGCCTACGGAGGGCCGCAAAAGTTGCTTTCCAATCCTGCCAGTGCCCTCCACCCACGATGAACAGCTCGACTCTGTCCGCCCCGCCGACAAGGTTTTCACCTCTGACCCGGGCACATGAATCGACGTCCGCTTTCTCCCTTGCGCACTTGATCCCAGCTATCTTGGCGCTCCTGGCCACGTACAACTTCTTCCGCGGGCGCAAGGCTGCTCAGCTCCACAAACGGATTCCAGGACCGCGAGCATTGCCGTTGCTCGGAAACCTACTCGATTGGCCCAGTGAGCACCAGGGGAATAGTATGCAAGTCTGGGCGGAACGCTACGGTGCCTTTCTCCCTTACACTGCAAGTATTTCCGCTTATCTGGTTTCGCGCAGGACCCATCACCAAGCTTTCCATCCTCGGAAAGAACATCCTCTTCCTCACGTCCACGCAAACCATCACCGACATCTTCAGCAAGCAAAGCGCGGTCTTCTCAGATCGTCCCCAGCTCGTGTTTTCGCAAGAGCTGTGCGTATTCCTCTTTCTTCCATAGTCGTTACTGCAAGCCTGACGCTTCTTCAGCTGCGGAATGGACGTGCTGCATCCGATGACGCAGTACGGCCCGGACTTTCGCGAGCAGCGCAAGTTCATGAAGGAGGTGCTCGCGCCCGAGGTACAGAAGCGCCACGAAGGCCTCCTGGCCGAAGAAGGCCGACGCTTGCTGCGAGCAACGTTTGACAATCCGAAAGATGCAGTCCGGTATCTACGCAGGTCCGCGAACAGTCCACTGCCAACGAACCCGTCGTTTCCTGATGAGCGAATAGATTCTCGACTTCGTTTGCGCTTCGCATGGTCTACGGGCTTCCGCCGCTGGAGATCGACGACCCGGATGTCCTGCTCGCCGAAGAGATGATGGCCGTGTCTGAATACGCTATCGTTGGCGGATGGGCTGTCGATTTCATCCCCTCGCGTCCGTCATTCCCTGCATGCCAGCCCTACTTTGCTCACCCATGCACCAGTCAAGCACCTCCCTTCGTGGATCCCGTTCAAACGTCGCGCGCAATACTATCGCGCCAAGATAAACGAGATGATGAGCAAGCCTTGGGAAGCGGTCAAGCAACAAGTCGTGCGTCTTCTTCTCCGAGTCCCAGCAATTGCTTGTTCTGACACATACGACTGAGATGGACGGAACCGCGACAGAGTCGTTCTGCTCCATCAACATGCAGAAATTCGTCGACGGGACGAGCAAGCATACCGAGATATTGGTCAAGGCGACTGCAGCTGCGATCTACGGCGCCGCTTCCGACACTGTCCGTCTTCGTTCTGCGTGCTTTATTCGCTACGAGTGCTGACGGAGCGACCCCAGGCAGCCTGCGCGTCGCACAACTTCCTCCTCGCGATGCTTCTACATCCAGACGTCCAAACCAAGGCGCAGACAGAGCTCGACCGTGTCGTTGGCCACGACAGGCTTCCTTGCATGGCGGATAAAGCTCGCCTGCCGTTCCTCGTGAGTGTCGTTTGGGAGGTGTTGCGGTGGGCGCCGCCCGTTCCGGTCGGTAAGCGCGTTTTTGGCTCCGTGTTGGCTGTCAGTAATCGTGTTGCCAGCAATTCCTCATCGCAGTCGCGCCGATGTTGAGTTCGACGGGTATATGATTCCCGAAGACAGTATGGTACGCGCTTCACGTTTCTCTGGGCGAAATATGCCGTAGATCTGATTTTGTGTGCAGCTTCTGGCGTCACTATAGTCTGCAACTTAGGTTCTTCATCTGTCATTCGTTAATCCTCCGAATAGTTCCATGTCGCGGGACCCGGCGGTGCACACATCTGTCGATGATTTCAACCCGGAACGCTTCCTTGGTGACAAACCAGAACCTCAACCGCATTATGCGTTTGGTGTTGGTCCTCGGTGCGTCTTGCGTAAAGTTATGCGGCTTATGCCAGTCAGCTAACTAACGATCGTCAAGCCGCTGTCCCGGCGCCGACCTCGCCGTAAACCAACTCTTCCTCCAAGTAGCGTACATCCTCTCGTGCTTCAACATCAAACCTGCGTTGGATGAGAACGGCGCCGAGATCATTCCGGTGCCGACGTTCAGTGGGAAGATGGTTCGGTGCGTGTTTGCTGCGCGTGTATTCGTGTGGGTGTTGACGGACAAGCACTCAGGACGCCGGACGAGTTTCCTTTTGTTATGGAGGCGCGGTATGCGGGTGTGGAGCGCCTGTTCATGAGCTCTTAAGCCGTTATTGGATCTTATTAACCAAACGTGTATTTAATCTCTCTCGATCTCGTCACTGTGGGCGCGTATCTGGTAATGCGGGAGCAAAATTGAGAAGACAGCGACGAAAGAAGAGATGCCGGCTTCGCCCACAGCGGCAAACCCCGACTTTAATCCCGCGGATCGTCGGGCCGCGCGGGCCGACTTCGGCCGGCTTCCATTTTCGGACCCAAGGTGGTGATGGATGACTCAGTTGTAGCTTCTTGTCCGCGGCCGAAATGCGGCAGCCGCCCAGAACGGGAACACAATGCAAGCAAACTCCGATTTCGCTCCTTTCCTTGTGGCCACCATGCACGACGCCTTTCGCCTCGATGCTCTCAACCGACTTCCCCTCTCCGAACGGGTGCGCCTTCTGCTTTTTTTGTGCGGCGAAAGGGTGCCTTTTGCTGACGCGTCCGTGTGCTGTAGAAAATAGCGAAGGCGGCCTGCGACGCGACGGCCTCGGAGGACGATTATCGGCGTCTAGAGCGACTGTGGACGAATCACAGCAACCTCGTCCCATTCCTCCCCGTCTTCCACCACATCTTCCACGACTCCCCTATTCCGGAAGTCGACGACGAAACCCTCTCGTCGCCGAAGACAAGCCTCACGCTCGATTTTGTGAGCCTCGCAATCGCACACCTAGACCGACTCTCCGTTCCCAACAGCGCGCGGCTCGAGCTCTGGCGGGCCGTGTTTCGCTGGGCCATGTTCTTCCTCTGTGTCGCCGAGTCCCTGCCTACGAGACACGCCTTGTTGCTCGACTTCGTCCTCGATCAGTTCGCAACCTTCACCGTCGTTGTCGTGGGCTTCGAGCTGCGCGAGGAGATGGCCAACACCGAGGGGTTCTTCTTCTACCTCTACCGTTCGTGGACGCATGCGCTCAAGGATCCGCAGAAGGCCGTAGCCAGCAAACGTCTCCTCCAAGTGCAAAGCTTGATCGCGGACGAGCTCGTAACCGTCCGGCCCTCGATGGTGGATGAGATGCTCCATGGAGCTGGCGGAACCATGGACGACCTCGCGCAAATGGCGCTCACACACGGCCGAGCAGCCATGCCGGCTCTGACCGCGCCGTCGGCCGATCCGCGATATCCGATCGCGATGTTCAACCTCTCCCTGCGCACGATCCTCCTCGTGTATTACGTGCTCGAAGCGCTCAACGCGGACTCGGGCCGCATTATGGTTGCTGTGGCGAATCGCAACGCGACGCCGATGATGATGAAAGTCTTAACGCAGGTCGCGGACGAACAAATTCCTCGCGACTCGCAAGACACGCCGTATCTCATCCGCAACATCCTCCGGATTTTGCGCGGCATGGCCGAGTCGGCTGGCCCACGACCCTTGATCAGCGCGATCCGGCACGGTCTTGTGCGCTCCCTATTCCTCTGCTGTACGCAGTCGAACACCTTGGGGGAGAAGGTCAATCAAAACATCACAGAGTTCATTGATTTGCTGTTGTTGCCATCAGCCATCCTTCCGTCGGTGCTAGGGCCACTATTAAACGCTCTCGAGCCGTTGATCCCCACCCCGGAGAATCAGATCCACATCAACGAAGACGCCCCGCTGGGGTTTCTGTGGGTAAAGTTCCTAACCGGGGTTAACCGCTATCGGAAGCTCCTTCTGGAGTTCAACGCGCGAAAGATTGTGTACAAAGCGTGCGATAACATGGAGGTATGCTCCTCTGCTAAGCAGCATCAAATGCTGATGTTTTTCAGTGCTGTAAAGTGGGTGATCGGACAAAATACGGGAAGTGTTGCGGTTGCAAGTCTATGGTATACTGCTCCACTGACTGCCAGCGTGCCGATTGGAAAGCTGGTCATAGAACGACATGCAAAACCTATGCGAACGAACAGCTAGGTTTTTACAGATTTATATTCTCAAATTTACAAATTGATGCAGATCATCACAGGGCGATCCGAACTGTTGTCATCACGGCAACAGTCATTCATCCGCTTTCTGATTCATGATCAATTCATGAATGCCTTCCCGGATCTTCTCATTCAACACGCTCTCCAACCGACGCATGTCGGGGTTATTGCCTTCGATATGGGAGAGCCTCGCACGGAGCTCTTCTCTCCTGACGAGGCTGATTCCCTGATGGGAAACAGCGAAACTTGCCAGTGGGCGGATCACCTCGCACGAGTTCGGGGGAGCGCTGGCCACAGGCTCATGTACGTGGCCCAAGTGAGGCTCGATGGAAAGGTCTACGCATTTCCGGCACCGCTGAAAATGAATAGCACTTGGGCGGCCGATAAGGCGAAGGAAATCGAGGAGACACCAGCGCTGGCGTTGGCAGATTCGGCAGGGAGGCAGAGTTATGTGAAACCTCTTCAGGTACCCCAGAATTTTGTACACTTCCACTAGCTAGACGATGATAGTGTCGGGTTCTATGCAGTTTATAGCTCACTCGAATTTTCATTGCAATTTTTTCTGGTCCGGCACAAGAACATCGGAGCAGAACGGGGGACTTTCGGCCGACCATCACCGAGGGATACGCGGTGACCGTCTGTCGGGCATCATTCACTCTATCCTGGTATCCAGGCGCGACGACGACATAATGGACATACCGCTTGCTTTGGCGCATTGGCAGACCGCAGGTTATGCCACCGTGCTCTCGCGAGCTCGGCCCCCACCGGATAGCCGGTCTTGCGCCCACGCCAAACACATTCCCCCTCCTGGCTCTCCCTCGCCATTCTTCCTACCTCCCACCGTCAGCAGGACTCTGGGCCGTTTATTGCGGTCTCATAGTCACAGAGCGCTCCACAATGAGCGTCTCCGTCGCTTTGCGGTTCGGCCAGGATGTGGAAACCGCGCTTGGTGCGTCGTCAAAGCTCAAGGTCCAACCTCACCCCGCTTATAATGCGACGCGGCCAGCTGCATCGACGCTTTCGTCGCCCTCCTGGCTCTTCCAACCTAACTTCTGCCCACGCCCCGCCCATTGAAGATGGCCGCTGCAACACCAAACGGTCGGGTTCGTCGCCATTCTCAAAAATGGCTTTACTTCCAAGTCCACTGACGCCGCTGTAGTTCCCTTGCCACCTGTGCAGTAGCACATTCTCTCGCGAGTCAGATATCCCTCGACACATGCTCATTCACACCGGCGAGAAGTGCGTTTCGTTTTGACCTCCCTTCTTCGACACTGACCAATCGTCAGGCCGTTCGCTTGCGACACCTGTGGCAAACGCTTCCGCCAAGAGTCGACCGTGAAGACGCACATGAACACCCAGTGAGTATTTCCTCCGTTTCGTCTCTCCTTGGACTCACGCGACACCAGCACGGGGCTCAAACCCTTCAAGTGCAACTACTGCCCCTCGGTGTTCTCTGACGGTTCTGCGTGCTCGCGGCACATCAAGGAGAAGCACCTCATGCAGGGTGCCTACGAGTGTCCCGACAAGGAATGCTCGCATCGAAAGTGCGTTCTTTTTTGGGTTGTTAGCACTTACTGACTGCTTGCTGCAGGCCAATCAAACGCAAGTCGCAGTTTAGAAAACACCTCGAACGCGTCCATGGTGACAAGTACAACGGCGACAACATCGAGGATTTCTTCGTTGGAACTCGGGAGTCACCTCCGCCAACTCGTCGGATGCGTACCAAAGCGACCAGGAGTGCGGGCTCTGAAATACACTCACCTTCCCCCGAGTCTTCGCGCTCGCCAAGCCCGCCGAACCTCCGTCTTTCATACACGCCCCCGTTGGCGCCCGTCTTGCCTAGAAAGATCGTCGCTTTCGCGAGCTCGCAGTATCTGCCGGTCCCCGCTGCTACTAGGCCTTTAAGTGCGTTTGCCCCAGGCTTGGCGCATTTGCGTTACTCATTTTGAGTCTTCTTCAGATGGCCCCACTCGCGGTTACAACGAGCGCGATCGCACGAGTTACGAGCCTTTTGGCATCTTCAACTCGCGCGCCGCCATCTCCTTCCCCGGCGGCTTGCCGACGGACTCGAATCTCGCTGTTTCGAGGAGGGGCAGCACCTCGAGCACCAGCACCAGCAGCAGCGGGAGCAGCACCTCGGACTCGTCTTTGTTTCCGTCTCCGTCTCCGTCTCCCTCACCTCTCCCATTTGGCCACTCCGCACCTCGGGTCACTGGCAGCGCAGACGCCTCGGACGTGGACTGCAGTGCGTTTTATGACGCGCTACGGATGCGGCTCCCGCCGGTTCCGCAGTTCCAGGGCTTGCCGCTCGACCAGGAATTCGAGGTGCTGCGTGAGGTCAAGGAAGAGGAGGACATGCAGCCGCTGATGCCGATGGAAGCTGCCTTCGACGACGAGATGGTCGACGAGAAGTCGTTCCTTAACTGAGCTGCAGAGCTTCGTCTATGTATTTCGTCTCTTACTTATATGTTCACCCTACTTATGCATATGCTGCGTTTGTTTCTGCCAGTGTACCCCTTGCTATTCTGGTTTCTAGTCGTACACAGGTCTACCTACGACTATGTAGTACAGCATTACTCCCTCAGATCGTGCTCGGCGCTCGTGTTCCAAGAAAGGCAACACCGTATCCGCTTCGGTGATCTCGCTCCCGCTCCGGGTCGGCTGCGGCATCGTCCTCGGCGGGAATCGACGTCCTGAGCAGCTCAGGCACTCCCAAAACATGCTCTCTTCCGGTCGAAGGTGGACCCAATCTTTCGGTAAGCGTGCCTGAAGCTCCAGCAGCCTTCCTCGTGAATTATTCCCTGAAATGTCAATGCGAAGCGGGAGTCGCCGGCTTCTTGTTGATTAATTAGACAGCGGAGCGTAGATCCCTCTTCGTCGACATCCAAGATAAGGCTAGAACCAGCACTCGAATTCACGTTTTGGGTTCAAGTTGCTCTGCTGAAATGGGATGTTTTTCGGATATTCGAGCCCATAAAGCTTACAGTTATAAAGCATTTCCTTCGCAGAAAGGCCCATATGTGTCCGAGAGGTTGGCCGACAATGGTTTTCGAGGCAAATCCTCAGAGGCCCGAAGATTCTGATGCGGATGATGATTTTCTAAGCGGAGCGTGCATCTTGCCTTCGGTTCTCACCAACCCAACCACCGTCAAGCGCACTGTCATATTTTGGTTGAGGCGGGCATATGCATAGTATGTATGGCTGTCGCGCTCTCAGGCTCGCGACGCCCCCCTCATTCTTGACGCCCACCAGCCCGCGGCCGCCCCACCGTCTTCGCGCCGCCCGCCCGTCGACTGACTCGGAGGCTCGATGTCTTCGACCGGCGCATTCGATCCCAACGTCTTTTATGGTGCGCTCCGCGCGCTATCGACTGGCAAACCAGACTCTAAATGCTTATCTTCGTTGCCTCACAGGCGCACTCCTCATCGGGCTCGTTCTCTCTGCGGTGCTTTTCGGCGTGAGCACGGTGCAGGTCTACATCTACCATGGCCGCTTCCCTGACGACCGGGTGCGTCTCAAGGCGCTGGTGGCGTTTCTATGGTGCGGTGAACGCGTCTCTGCGGATACTTCCTGCTGCCTCACTCACTGGCACGCGTTTTCTCTCACCTGTAGGCTCATGGAAGGCGCCCACCTGGGGATGATCACGAATCTGGCGTATACATGGATGGTCACCGACTTTGGGCAGCCAGAGCTAATGCTGGGACGGATACCGCGTTCGTTGTCGGGGACGATTATCGTAACGTCGGTAATATCCGTTACCGGTGCGCTCCTTCGTCCTCTCCACCTGACATCGCATTCTAAATCTAACCCGAACCCGACCTCAGTACAAGGCTTCTTCTCCTACCGCATCTACGCCCTTTCCCGGTCCTGGCTCGCCACCGTGTTCTCCTACAGCATCACGCTCGTCCGCCTCGGCCTCGGCACAAGCATCTTCGCGCTCAGCCTCACCGCGCCCAGTCTCGCGGCGTTCAACGCCCAGTATCAGTGGCTCCTCATCACGCTGTGGAGTCTCACTGCGGCGGGGGATATCACTATTACGCTGGCACTGGTGTACCTGCTGTGGAGGCAGAGGAGTAAGGTTATGTCGCATACCACGCAGCTTTTGGATAAGGTCATCAAGTGGACTGTCGGTGCGTTGTTCGCTCTCTGCTCGTGTTCTCTCTTCAGCCACTGAATACGTGTTCGGCAGAGACCGGGGTTACCACGAGCTTGTTCACGACTCTCATGCTCATTTGTGTACGTGGAGATCCTTGCTCTCAATGATTGCCCGCTCATGGCGTTCGCTGCAGTTCCATACGATGCCGGATAATCGTGCGCATAACCTTCCCTCTCAATACTCACAGTCAATCTAACGGAGATACAAGTGGTCTGGATGGCTTTCTTCTTCATCGAAGCTCGACGTGCGTACAACTCTCTCCGTCGTATACTCCTTTCCTCGCCCATAAGTCACACTGGCAGTATTCGTCAACTCCCTCCTCGCGGCGCTCAACTCTCGCACCGTTCTCCGCGAACTACACCAACAATCGGGGAGCGGAAATCAGTCCGCGACGCAAGACGGCGGCGCCAACTTGAATGGCGCAGTGGGCATGCTTAGCGTCAGTAGCCTCCATCCATCTCTCTGCAAGGAGAATTTACTTTCTGACTGGGTTGTTATAATCACCAGTTTAAACGCCAGTCGCCTACTACCGCCATCTCCGTCGACGTTCACTCGCATCTTGACCTCGACGACTCTGACGGGAACTGGAGTCGGAGTGGATCTAACTTGAAGGGAGCAGTAACTTGGTAGTAGAGTACTGTACACTATACTCCTTTACTTCCTAGGTATAGCTTTCTGTAAACGGGTTTCATGTTTTGAAAGGTATCCGTGTATGTGTACATTTGCATTTGTCCTTGTAAAAACACTATTTCTAGAGGTTCCTTCCCCAGCAAACACGTGACCAATCGGGCCCACCTCTCTACACGATTTGACTGCGTTTGTCGCTAAAGTCTAAAGAAAACATATGTACAGAGCGTTGTGCTACAGCGAGATACACGTCGAGAACGAACAGCGAAAAAGTAAGAAACAGAAAAACAGAAAAAAGCAAGCCAAAACGGCTTTTTTGTACTCGGTCCATAACAACCCACCCACCTACACCTCCCCGATCCTCGCACGCTTCGTCTTTCCCGACCCCGCCGAATCCGTGTCGCTCCCCACACGACCATACGCATCATCGTCGCCGTCCAAGTCGAGCTCCTCCGAGCGCCGCTTGACGGGACTCGCCCCGCGCTCGCTGGGGGCGATACGAATGACAGGCGGCTCCTTCGTCCGTGGGCGTTTCGCCTCCTGCTGCTCTGCAGTCGGCGGCGCGAGGTCGTCCGAGGAGCGTTTCCTGCCTCCGGGCGGCACGAGCACGATGCGTGGTGTTGGCTTGGGTGCGGGAGCAACGTCGGCGTCGAAGGAGTCGATGCTGGACCGGTCCTCTTCTTCTTCTTCCTCTTCGTCCTGCTCGTCATCGTCGCCGTACCCAATGGCACCCATGCCTTCCCACAACGGCGCATCCCGATCCAGCGGCTCCTCGTCAGCTTGGATGACCTCTCCTTCCCGCGGGGGCGTCCGCAACGCGTACCGCGCATTATTCTCGTCGCCCTCGTGCACGACGGAAACGACGCTCTCGACGGTCTGATGCTGCCCATCGTCTTCCGGGATCTGCACAACCCACGGACCGTCACCATGTGCTGCCGGCGTCCGGGCGCGCTGTTGCTGCTGCTGCTGCTGTTGGGGCAGAGGCGCAGCGGGAGGAACGGCCTGTGCGAGTAACGCATCGGCGGCTTTGGTCTGCTCCTGCGCAGCGCGGACACAGATCGTACAGCGACAGTGATACAATGGGGCACAAGCCTCGCGCCAAACCTACAGTCGAGTTAGCACATCATCTAGTAGATCGAATAAACACGTACCCCTTTCAATGCGTCCAGACTATACGCCGGCATATGCGACAGCGTCTCGGGAACATGCGGGATGGCAAGCAGCAGCTGAGGCGGATTCCGGACAGGATCGACAGCGATGGCCAGCTTGAAGTCGTGGTGCACGTGACTCCGAGTCTCGTCTTCGTCCTCCTCGACTTTGAAGTCGTCATCATCGGCAGACGGACTCGGTGTCGTGCCTAACGTCGACGTCGACAGCGTCGGCGATTCAGTCTTGCCCGGCGTCGTAGCCGTCCCGCTCCCGTCCGAAGACGACACCTCCGCATCTTCGGCCTGCCTCTGGCGCTGCCGCTCTCTCCGCTCCTCCCTCTCCTCCTCCACCCGCGCGTTCCGCCTTCTCTCACTCCAATCCACACCATCAAACCACACACCCTCTTCTTCTCGCATCTCCCGCACCACATCGTCGATTGTCATCCGTGCTGCACGAATAGTAGGGTCGACAACGTCAAACGCGCATTCCAGCACCAGCCGACGGACGATGTTCCGCATAGGCGGAAGGAGAACCGTTCGTAGCTGGCGAATGTATGCGTTGTGCGCGACCTCCGCGAGCGTCTGCGTTGGTGCTGGCGGTCCCGAGATGTCCGGATGACGAGCAGGCGACACGTCGTCGGTCGTTTCGGGTGGTGTTATTGACCATGGAACAGGATGGATGGCTCGTATTCGCGCGTCTGGATGTTCTGCAGTTCAAGCATCAGCAAGAAGGAAGCAAGAGTTTCTTTTCTAAAGCACGTGCCTTGTCGCTTCACTCGCGTCCACCAATAAATATCGACGGGGCTCAGCCAGCTCCCATCCAATATCCTCCCGCGTGCCCAATCGCCCAAAGCCAGCTCGCGGACATTCATCTCTTCCTCGACAGCCATCTCCATCTCGAGTTCGAGCTCATCCGACGACGAATAGTCCTCCGAATAACCATCTGTCGGCGACAGCGACCGCTCGCGTTGTTGCTGGGGATAATGTCCCTGCTGTAACGCGATCGTCTTGCCGGCCCATTGTGCATGCTGAGTCTGCTGGGGCTGCTGCGTCCGCGGCTGTTGTGTCTGTGGTTGTTGCACGACCAACTCCGGCGACGGCGTCCTCGCACGCTCTCGTCTCCGATCATCCACCTGCTGCACCGCCTCTCCCGACTCCCAGCCACGTGTGGCTACCACCATCCCCATCATCTCGCTCCATTTCGTCTGGCTCCTCAACCATCCACGCTCGTCTGCCTGCGCCAGGACACCCATGATGCCGCCCTCGCCGAGCTCGAGGAACATGCGCAGCGTGTCGCGCACGGTCGTGTCGAGGGGGCTGAACATGCCCACGTTCTGCCCCAGACCAAGGACGTGCGCCGGGTCGCGCGGCACCGACAGGTCTAGCGGCTGCGAGTCGCGGGGGATCGGCCGCCCGTCGCGTACCAGCTCCGGGTCACGTGCGACGCCGGAATGGATCGCGGCGCAACGCCAAACCCACTCTGCGCGGCACGCCTTGCATACCGACCATGCACACCCGAAGACACCGCCGTAAAACGAGTTCTCGCTGCCCTCTTCCTCGAAATGGTCCAGCATCCGACCACCGAGCATCGGGTCCATGCTCTCGTCCAGCAACACCTCAGCATTCTGCGCTGCCCGCAACGCCTGCTTCGCATGGTTATGCGCATCGGCATACGCATCCTGCGAGACGTGGTGTCCCGCGGCCGAGTAGTGCCTCAACGACTCGAACCGTTGCTGGGCCCTCGCATACTCCTCCCGCGTGCGGTTCATGGACTCGCGCCGCAGATGGCGGACCAGCTCCATGTCCTTGAAACACACCTCACACCATCGGCTACGCCGGGCAGTGTGGTGGTCCTTGCACACTGCGACATGCCCGAGTCGCGGGGTCTCGATGACCTTGCGGGCTCCGCCGACGCCCATTGGCGAATGCGGGGCGTTGATGCGGCAGGGGAGGCATGAGATGTTGTACACGGATTGGAAGTGCCGGTACGCGGTGTTGGGGACACCGGCGGATGCAGCGGATCCGCCGAGCGGGTTCGGTGGTACGGCCCAGGCGTAGTTGGAGTAATGATTATATGGGTCGAAGAGCTTGATAGCGGTGCGATAGAATGAGTGGTCCTCGACTGTGCCAGTTAGCGGGAACAGAAGGAAACGGTGTAAAAACGTACTGGCAATGGCCCATTTGGGGCAAACGCGCATGAGCATCTCATAATGCCGCATATCGCGGACGGTGAGGTACGTTCGGCGCTCAGCCATGCCAGGCATGTGGGTTGCGGAGGTGTAGTAGGGTGTCCAAGTGAGCGGGAGGATACCAGCGCTTGTCTCTTGCATGGCTGTGGCGTAATAGACGGCGATAAGGCTACAAGAACGTCAGTGCGCGGGAATCGACGAGGAAGAGGGTGCAATAGTCGACGAAGAAACGAGGAAGCAGGGACGCGAAGACTGAGGGACTGCCGTTGCCGACAACAGCGCCATCTCGCATCCAGGCACGCGGGATATCCACAGCGTTGTGAACAACAGCCCCATTGTGATGGGCTCAAGAGAGAAAAGGTAGAAGGAAGAGCAGAAAAAGAAACGGAATAAGAGGGCTGGCGCTTGCAGTCCATCGCGGCGGCCATGGGGCACAAAAGCGCCGGCGCCGGCAATATCTGGTCGGTGACGAGTGCGGGCTCTGCAGTATCGTCCTCGAGCCAAGCAGAACAGCACGAAGGAACCGGCCATATCCCAAGATGGCAAACAGCGAAGACGACAGCACAGCAGGGCCCTCGGGTCGTCCCAGTCTCGGTCGTCGATGGCGATAGCGACTACATGGCCGTCTGGGCCATGCTAGACGACGCGCCAACCCAAAGAAAGTAAACGCCGTCGACGCCCCCACCGCAATGCAAATGGAGCATATGCGTGGCGACGTCAGAGTGCCTGATCCGTGCGCAGACGCAGGGCCAGATGACCAGCAAGTCGCGTCGCCGCCCACTCTCGCCTGGGTCCTCGCGAAGCCCAGGGAAGGTCGGACGACGTGGACGACGCGGCAGGACGTGACGAGCAGGGAAAAACAAGGCCGATGCTGCCATCGCCACACAAAAGAAGAAAAACGACAAAGAGGCGCGAAAAGGGCGCGAAAAAGAGAGAAACAGAAGGAGAACGGGGGAAGGAGGGGAAAGCAAAGGACGATAGACGTACCGGATAAGCTCTGGAGGGAGCTGTGCCCAAGACCGCAATGCTTTGCCCTTATATGCGACCGCCCTCGTCCCAGTCTGCGTCTCCTCGTCGAGTTCCTCCGTTCCCATCGTCGTCTCAGCCTCTGCCGCTATCGCCTGCGGCTCGGTTGTGGCCGTAGAGTCGTCCGTTATCGAGCATGGCGTCATCGGTGCTCCGGGGGTGACCGTTGTGGATGGCAGTGGGGCATGACTCATCACCGTGCTCTCCAACTGCGACGGCGGCTCGTATACACCCAGGTCGATGCGCGTCGTCGCGCAGATGGGTAGCTGGGAGGGCGGTTGGACGCGGTGCGGGAGATGTGAGAGTCCGGTACAAGCCGTCACCTGTCAACAACATGAACCACCTCCTCGAGCTTCCCCCTGAACTGCTCACCAGAATCCTCTTAAACCTCACCCTCGTCGACATTTCTGCGTGCTATGACACCGGCAACACCATTTTGCGCCAACTGATACGCGGTTCAGTTGCGCTCGCGTACCACATCCAACTCGAGATGTCCGGGATGGAAGAGGACCTGGACCCAACTCCCATTCCGATTCTCGATCGTTTGACCAGCCTTCTCGAGCGCGAAAGACACTGGCTTACCCTCCACCCCATCGGGGGGCAACGTCTTCAAGCTCCCTCCGCATTCGGTCAACTTCTACTCCATTCTCTCAAACGCGTTCCTCTTGTGCGATTCTGGGGACGACCAGAATGCGCGTCTCCCTACGACAATCAGGTGTCTCTGGCCTGTGGGTCCGGGATACCCCATGGACAACTGGAGGGTCGTGCACCAAGGCGATCCAGTGGTGGACGTAACGGCGGTTCCTGAAGAAAACCTACTAGTCATGGCAACCTTGTACGCTTTCTATCTCATATCCAAGAACTCACTGACGCGTCTCGTTAGATCCCGACAACCTGGCGTACAACTCACACAACTGAATCTCGAGTTCCGCCACCTCTCAGACGGACTTCCACACGCGAACGCCGCGCAGCCAATCATTCAGGTGCATACACTTCCAGGTCATTCAGGACCGGGCCACCTAGCACCAGGAGCCGGGCGCCCGGAAGTCTACATCGAGATCCTTGGATCCACCGTGCTGATAGTGTATAACTTTTTCGATTCTGATAACGACGTCGATTGGCGACACAAACTGCACATCTACGATTGGAGAACCGGGATTCTTCGGAATGTGCGTTACCATTCAAGTTTTTTATGCGGGAGTTTTCGCTGAATGTGCTGCACCGAAGATACCTCTGGGCTGCGACAGCAGTATCGCTGTCACCTTCCTCCGGGAAGACCTGCTCCTCCTGCCAGACATCGAGGCCAATCAGCTCCGTATTCTTGCCATCCCCATACCGCCGGCGGCCGGTACGAGCTCATTCCCAGTGCTATCTCTACAAGACGGCGCACTTCTCTCGCTTCCGCCACTCAAACCCACTGCTGGGATTCGCGAAGAAGAGTTCACCTTGCGTAGCCAGCCGCTCGGCGTCACACGCACGTCGCAATTCGTCTCCCGGGCGGACGCGGGGATCGTGCTCTTCTCCTACAGTACCGCTCAACTCCTCGTGGACCCGCGCGTCGCGGTGCAGGAACACATCCTCGTCATCTCGCGCAGCGCGCGCTGTTGGCCGCATACGACGCGACCTCGCCCGTTGAGCGCAGCGCCGTGCTGCCGTGGGCCGCCTGGGGTCCTGCATGCGCGCGTTTCTTCACGCCCAGCACACTCCCAGGGGTCACGGGCAACAGCATGGCCGCATCCGGCAGTCGCATCATCTTCAAATCGTTCAATCCCCCCCAACTCCGACCCGGACGCGAACGAATTCAGAGGCCACCCCATCCGCATGCTCGACTTCTCTCCGGCCACCATCGCCAAGCTGCGTGCACGGAGCGTCTTTGGGTCTGGCCCACCGAACGACACCCTCGCAGCTATGGGCAAGAGTAGTCTGGTGGGAATGTCGGGGCCGTCGCCGGTTTTGCTCGTCGCCGACGAGTGTGTACTCGATACCGGTGCGCGTGTGCGGATTGTGGGTCCCAGCTCGAAGTCGGCGCCTACGCCGAGCGACAACTTGTCTCCGTTGGTGACTCAGAACAGCTCACCCTTCATCGACCCGCCCATCGAGTCGGCCCTCGAATACGCCGAGATCACCTCAGCTGCGTTATACGACTTTCATGCGCTTCATATTACCGACACGATGGTCATCGGTTTATGGGTGTGTCTTATATGCGTCCCTCGCAGGCTCTGAACGGTGCTGAATGAATCTACAGTATTCTCAGCAACAGGCGGGTGGAAACTCGGGAGATTTCTCTGGGGCGCAGATGCTTTATTTCGGCTGAAGGCACTGGCGCCGTTGTGGTCTTGTTTCCTTTTAAGAACTTTCAGACCGCATTTGGGTTTCTTCTGGGGCAAGAAATCGAAGCCACTTCAGCACGTGCCAGAACTTTCTTGTTCCCGACTTCCATGAGTCCCAAGACGCGTGCGCGGATTTCAGCAACTGCTCCTTCCTCCGAAGTCAAGGCATGTTCTTTGAACCCCAAATCATACTCCTCGTGGAATTTATTCAAAAAAAGGCGCTCGTTGAGGGCATCTCGCGTCCCGACAGTACACAAAAGGATCTCGAGAACGCGCTCCTGTTCCTCAAATCCAGCGCGCTCAAACCCCATAAACTCTTGCTTCTTGAAGCAGCGCGTCAACACATCTTCAGTGCCTCGCGTCTCCCAACTCAGGTCAATGCCGAGACGATGAGTGGCATCGGACGAGCGTGGTCAATGCTCCAGGTCGTTAGCGCGGAAAAACTTCTCGCTTACACGGAAGACGATGCTGCAGTCGCGCTTTGGCTAGACCTCTGGCCCTGGCTACAATTCATCGACGATCATGCCTCGAAACTCCCATTCCTGTCGCCACACAGCTCCGTCCGCGAGCGGGAAATGGACAAAGTGTTCCTGTTTCTCGCCTCGGCGTTGGTCATGGGAGAGCCAGGCGGCGACCGTCGTCGAATTGGCTTCGTGCAGGACCCGCGCGTCGGATTGTCGGAGCCTCCCGGTCTGCGTCGACTGATTCGCGCATGGCGCGAAGTCCACCTCATCGCGTCGCAAGAGCGTTCGCGGGACGTCTACCTCACGATTCTTACCGTTCTCGGGATGAACTGGTTCCCAGAGGACAAGAAGGAGGCCGTCAGAGCTGGGGCTGGTGGAACTGACGACGACGTCGCTCGTCTCGTCATGCGGGACTTGATTGTCGGTCTCGAGCTACTCAAAACTACGGCCGACACTTCTGACCACCCAGTCGACGACAAAAAAGCTGGATCCGTCATCTTCCGCCTCTTGACCGGGTTCAGCAACACCTACGAGCCGCCACCAACGGGCAAGGGCGAGCACATCGATCTCAAGCCGCCCTCGTTTTGGTCCTCTCTTTGCGCGCAAAACTACGTTGCTGTCGTCTCGGAATACATTCTCGTGTACGCGGTTCGCGCTCCGACGGACCTGACCGGCCATTTCAGCGACCTGATGGAGCGCCGTCCGCTCTTGACTCTCATGATCATCTTCCACACTGCGCCTGGCCATCTCCTCATCCCGCAAGGTCTCCGCCGCGGGTTGCTCGAAGCCCTCTTGCGCTTGCACGGTAACCACACGATCACCCAGCCTCAGCGCCTGCTCGAGTGGATTTTCCCGGCCACCCTCGTGCGCGCGTCGATGCTCCGCGCCATGAGAGGCGCGTTGCCCGAGCCGTTGATGTTTGCTGCGTCGTCGCAGGAATTCCGTCGCTCGTCGTTGTTTCCGTATTGGACGGCCTTGGAAGCACTTCTCAACGAACGCCTTCCTCTGCTAAAGCGATATGAACGTGGTGAGACTCCTGCTTTGCGGATGTGCGATAATGAAGAGGTAGCCGTACTTTGTCTCGGCGCTCAATCGTGGCTAACGAAAGACATTAGTGCTCCCGCGTTGGCCCCGAGTCTGAAATCAAGCCCTGTACCGGATGCCAGTCAACCGCGTACTGCTCTGTCGTATGCCAGCAGAACGACTGGGAAGCGGGCGGGCACAAAAGCGGCTGCGCGTCCCTCCGAGCACTGCACGATCGTAAGCCCTCATTTTCGGGCGAGGCCTGCATCCTCACAGAGTACTTACTCAGTGGTTCATGTTCAGGTAACACCGCTTTCGATCTGACTCCCGACGACCGCGAGTTCATTCGCGTTCTAATGGACGCCGACTCGAAACGCCTGCAAACCGAAATTACTACCAAAGTCCTCAATTTGTTGGCCACGGTGCCCCGGCCGGGCCAGCTCATTACAGCTTTCGACTATCGTCAAGGTCGCGTCGAGGTCACCGTCACTTCCGACAAACTCATCGAGCAGCAAGCGAACAAGGGGATGGATACGATTTCGAGCGTGGCGGGCAGCGTCGAAGCATGGCGCGAGATCGTTCGTCGGTGTGAACGAAGCGGAGGTCGCCTTGCATTGGACTACTGCCTCTTCTCGTCTGGCGGCAAGAGCCATTCGTTGTTTGTTCCGCGTCGTAACTCGAGCCGGGCTCCAAAGGTGATGGAGCTGGGTAAGCTCGCTGAAGCCGCACATGAGGCGAATACACCAAAAGAGACCGTCTACGCGGTGCTTCGCGCGTTAGCGATAAAGAGGCTCCAGGAAGGAGACGATGCTGAGTTCCACCAGTTGTAATTCATTTGTTACTCTTGCAGCAAGATAACCCGTTTCCGCGTTTCGTCCCGTGTACTGCCTCTGCTCGACGAACCTCAAGGCCATGGAGCCGCGAAGCTGCTGCGCCGCGTTGACGTGGTCATGGCACGAGCAATACACTGGGGTGGGCGGCAATCTTCGATCTATGGCGCACTGAGGCCGCATCCATGAATGGCGAGATGGGGATGCGTCGGGTGAGCCTGAGAACGATGTCAGCGTCAGCGTCAAAGTACCAGGATCGGATTGCTCAGAGCGCCGAGCGGGTGGTATGATATCTAACTCACTCAGTTGCCTGCATGTGCGGCTCTCCTCTCGCCCTTTCAGCCCGCTTTATTGTCTTCGTCTCCAGGTCCTCCGGTTGCTCAGGGTCGCATAGGCGACCCTGGAGCGAAGAATGCGCCATGTCTAGGTGGGTCTCGGTTCCGGACAGCTGGAATGGATGGTGAGGTGCAGAGTTCGGCCGCTGTAGGAACACAACGAATCAGCCGGCGAAAAAGACAACAAGAATCTGGCCACACACCGTTGGCCAAGTAGTTCAAAGACGACGGGTCCTCCGCCTCCAAGACTTGTCGTCGCTCATGCAGCGCGTCGAGGGATATTGAAGAAAACGACAAGTAAGCCGCGGCCGCACCGAGCCACCGCGACCAGACCAGAGGACGTATCGACGCCTCTGTGAGACGCAGCCTTCCGGCTGGATCTCTACGACAGACGTGTCGGTCAGCGCGGAGACTGTGGCGGTCGGTCCTCGTTCTCTGGAGTTCGATCTCAACGGCCGCCACCAGCAAATGCATCCGTGGAGGACGTTCGCCGGTCCCAGACAGCTGCAGGGCAGACTCCACCGTGGCTATCGTCAACCTAGCCATGGGTGTAGGGTTTCGGTAAGCGAAAAAGTCGGCAGCACGAGCCCAGCCACGCACCTGCCGCACCCGAGTGTCCAGTTCCGCCTTGGCTTCGGTTCCGTCGCGGAGCATCTCCCGCCAATATCTCCATAGAACTCGATGCACGGGCACGACGCAAGTGAGGCGCAAGACATACGCGGACAATCATGGTGGTTACCGGTCAAGTCCTGTAATGGAGTGATCACGGTCGCTTCCCTCCGTTTCCTCATTCATCTTAAACATGCAAACCGTCCAGCGCAAGAGGTAGGTTCTGTTTGTACAGCTCATGTCTCCTAACCGCTTTATGGAGCCTCGAGTTTTCCCCAAAACCCGCTCGCTGCGGCCGAAGCTATTGCCGCCTTTATTCCTGAACGGAAACACGTTTGTTTGTCGTGTGGGTCCCTTCTTTTCTAGATTCAATGGTGCCCCAAGGGTTGAGACTGCCTTTTTAGATGACCGCAGACCGCCGTATCTGGTTCCCGGTGCCATTTTGGAGACGATTATCGACATCGATCCGCTGAGGGCTGACTCTGTCGCCTACCAAGCCGCATTGCCGGAGCATGGCACCTCGCGTTTGGGCGAAGGGTAAATCCAGACGACACCGACATGTACCCTAACAAAACGGATTTAAATGGGCACAAGGACCGCAGAGTCAACAAAAAAAACCGGTATAAAAGCCCTCAGGTTCTTTCGTAACGCGCTTTCTACCGCTCTCTTCCCGCCTCAGCCGACCCTTCGGGTCATCGCCAGCTCCCAGGACCGCCTCGTGTATTAGAGTTGTTACCCATGTCGCGCTCGACAGGACCTCGTGGTGGTGCAGGCTACGGTAAGCTCATCGCTGTCTTCTTCCCAGCTCCTCGTCGATGGCCCGCCTTTCTGACCCATTTGCAGCGCCTTCGACGGGCTATCACGGATATGAGCAGTATGGTCGCGCTCAGACGCCAGCACCAGGTGAGTCCTCCCCAATATTTTCTCAGCCCGCCAATCGCGCTCATCGATCGTTTTTTTCTCTCTCCCGTAGCTACCTCTGGCTATGCCGAATACACCTGGCCGCCACCGATGCCCAATGACCCATACGCTCAGCAGCGTCCCCAAACAGCCATCGGCTTTCGATCGACCTCCCAAGCACCTTCGACGATCGGTACGGACTTCGCTTCCTCCTCCGATTGACTCGCTTCTCATTAACTAACGATCTATGAAGATCCCAGGTATCTGCAAAATAGTGCGTGCCCCGACTCTTTCCTTTCAGTCAGCGACCTGGATAACATTTCGTCTTTTCTAGCGCCTATGCGTAGCCACACGCCCGGCCCAGGCGCATACCAGTCCTATTATCCGCCTCCGCCGGTCCCGGTTCCGCCCGTCCCAATGCCATACGCGCAGGCCGGACCTGGGCTCCATTATGGACTGTACCACGCTTCTGGTGCGCCGATTTGCTCCGTTTCATTTCGCTATAAATTTCGGGACGCTCATAAATCGACCGAACTAGACATGGGCACCGGTAGCCAGTCGCAACAACGAGCCCCCGACGCTCTACCAACCCCGATCCGGCCGGCTGCCACGAAGCGCACTAGCCGGCGCGAGGGAAACTTCATTATATCCACCGACAATCCCAGCGCGAGCGGCTTGACCGCCCCACCGGATATGTGTCCGACCTGCTTTAACCCGGCCCCAACGGCGTGGCGGTTCGGCAAGGTCAGCGAGCGGATGGTTTGCCAGCCGTGTAGCTTGTACGAGAGGCGCAACGGAATCAAGCGCACCCCCGAGGTCGAAGCGCAGAAAGTGTTGAGGGCGTTGGCGGGCGGAAGACGATGACAAAATATGCGCGAATTTGTGCGCAAAATAATGGACGAAAGCGTCCCAACGATCCTAGTTTCTTCTCCGAATGCTTATTCTACCAAGCAATTACTTATAATTGTTCAGTGCTGCCTTCTGTACATACTCTTTGATTACTGTAGATATTTTTGTCTGCTTAATCCATGTCTCCGCATATTCTCCACACGGAACGAAGCTTCGAAGTCTCTTAGGTCGACGTTCGAAGTGACATACCTGGGGCTCACTTGGGAGAACTCTCACCAAATATTGACCCTCCGCTTCGATGTGGCATCATCTCGCATTTACAGTACTAGTCCTCAGACGCTAGAACTTCTTGGTCGGCCCATTTGCCGACCCAGTATCGATTCCCTGCAAGTCATGAACGCGGAAGAAATCCACGCAAGATTATGCTCACCTTCGATCCTCCTCTCCCTCTTCGCCCGTATAAACTCCTCCATGTTTGTCCACAAATTCGGCGCATACTGGATGCTGCCATCCACGTCAGCGTAGACCGCCATAACAAAACGATCGTCCTCGAACGGCATCTCCCGTGCTCGCTCCACGCCCTCCTTGCGACTTCCTGACCAGAGGACGATAAGCACCTTGAGCAGCTTGCACTGGGCTAGCAAAGTCTCGATTGCTGTCCAGGGAACGACATCGTTCATGGCCAAGTGCGTCAGTGCAGGGAGAGCACAAAGCTTCGCCACGTATGGATCCGCCTCTTCGCTCTTGTACAGGTAGTCAAAAACATCGAAGTGCGTGAGTGACTGGAAGCATGGGAGCGACAAGTCGATGGCGTCTCCAGCAGGATTGGGGTAGTCTCCGAGTCGGGGAAATATGTGCGTGAGGAACAGTCCGATTCGCTCCAGCTGCATCCCCGTAATGAAGGTCTTCATTATTGGGATGACGACGGGGCCAACGCCCGCGATTCGGGTTACACCCGTACACAGCTTGAGCGCTTCGCAGACGTCTTCGACGGGCTGCGATATAGTGACGTGCAGAAAGAGGCGACTGACGTGTTGTGCGAAGAACGAAGCGGGTTTGGATTTCGTCGCAGCAAGGAAGGAAGCGAAGCGGCGGGTGGCGTTGACGTGGATATCGCGGTATACGAGTGGCTCGATCCTATTGGTATGGTGAAGGGAGAGCGGCGGGGCGTACAGGGCAGTACAGACCAGAGATGAGTGCGCCGCGCGACGTACAGCAGTGCCGCCATAGACTCGTCAGAAGTATCCGCCGCTAGTTCGAAGATGTCTCGCTCGAGTTCGGGCGGGAGGCGAGGTTCGTCAGACGACATGAAGGCTGTGACTAAGGAGAGGTCCTTCTCCATTTGGCAAGACACCGGCGTGATGGCGGCCGAGAAAAACTGATTTCGCGTCGAATGAGCACGCAAGAAGCATCACTCGGTGGAAGGATGCTTCGTCTTAGAATCTTCTGGCTCTCAGATGAAAAATGACCCTCGCATGCTGTTCCGGGAGCTGTTTACACGCATATGTCATCTTGAGCAGTGACACGTGTTTAATCGAGTTTAAAAATCCTTTACTCAAGTCTAATTGGGAGGTAAGTCTCGCGCTCACAGCGCTACCGCTTCCACTAACCGGGTTCCCCGCCTCATAGCCAAGGCCGCAAGTGGGAACTCGGCTGCGCTACCCGAGCCACTGGGTCACGCCGCTTACACGCAGCGACGCGGCGTACTTACGCGGCGTTTACGCGTCGACCCACGCGTCGAGCAGTCGCCGGCGCATACGCCGCCTACGCCGTTGAAACGCTGAATGTGCGTCGAGCGAAGAAAGCTCAACACCAAACAACCAAAACACAAAACAAAAGTCCTCTCGGGTGCGGGTGATGCTGTCCGGCAGCAAATGTGTTTAAAATCCCAGAAATATTCTAGGAAGTAGGTGGGTGTGTGCCTTCGTCGTCAACGTCGTCGGCGCGCAAGTTTCGGCCGTTCCGTTCGAAATATACGGGCGTGGCAATCCAAGAATGGAACACCAAAGCGAAGTTTGTGGGTTTTGTGGGGTGGTAAAAGTCGAACCGAGTTGTCGTAGCCTTAGAAACACGTATCCGTAACCTTAGTCGTAGTCCGTATCCTTAGGCGTAGTCGCTCGTAATCCGTAATCCTTAAAACACTCCAAGTGCGGGGGTGGGGTAAAAGCTCCCTTCTCAATTGTGCGCTCTGCCTTATATACTGCTGTCTAATGTTTGCTCTGCAAGCTCCAGCCAAACTAAGGTCCTATTGTCTTCCATATCCAGTCGCCTCTAACGCGCCTTGAGCCCCTCCTCATCATCGCTCACCCATTATCCAGCCGACTGCGGAAGCTGCTGCGGAGCCCCGGGTACTGCGCAAAGCTGCGAGTCTTGAAACACACTGTTCCGCCCTCCTGGAACAATGGGCGCTACGCGTCCCAGCGGCACAGCGTCAGCCGAACGTACGCGCCAGCGACGCGTTTGATGCGGAGTAGGTTGTTGATGGCATCATCACATGATGGTGTCGGCCATCAAAAGCGTCGATAAAATCGCAAAACTTCCGGCCCCGCGCGTATTTCCTCTGGTGTGCATTTCGGACGCTCATCATCTCCCCAATTCACAAATTCTGACCGTCCTCGGTCAGGACGGAAATATCCTGATAGTGACATCATCGCAACGCTGGCCGACGGCGACGTGGTATCCATCACCGGTGTCTTGAGTGCGGACCGTTTTCCGCTTAAAACCTCCACCGTCGTTTTCCACGTCAAAGCCCCCCTTCCACAGGCGCCGAGCTCCCTCCTCGTCGAGCATGCCAGTTCCCTCCGCGTGTTTGCTGCTTTTCGCTCTTGCGCTCTTTTCTCCACCGCCGAGGTAGATCCGCGCTGCTGCGCCACTCGTCGGGCCTGCTCGTATTCGGGTCCTGGTGCGCCCTGGCAACTTCATTTCGCATCGCATCGAGCATTGTACGACGCCCATCGCTTTTCGGCACCATTATCCTTGATTTTCGGCAGCATTGTGAGTATTCTCTTTGCTCGTCGTCGAAGCTTTTCGTCCACCAGCGACTGAAACGGTATTGTTCCAGCAGGACCACCCCAGCGCCACGGGCGGGTTTTTAGGTCGCACACACAGCTGTACGGGACTCATCATCCCGTACTCCTCCCGTACCCTTCACACCAGCACTTCCAATCCTGGCTGCTCGCATCATCGCCAATGGAATCCCCCGAATACTCGCCTCCGCGCTTCTACTTCAACGAGTATGGCGTCCAGCTCCCTCTCACGCCGCCGAATTCCAACACATGTGTCGACCCGGCGTCGACCGTGCTGCCATCTTCCTCGGGTTCTTCTGCTCGGTCGTCGCGATCGGGATCGGGCTCTTCGCGTTCTATTCCCGACGTCCCGCAATCTATTACTTTGCCGGAACCTCCGCTCGTCTCGGTCGGTGCTCATGCCGGTCGACCACTCCCCACAACTCCCCTGCTGCCGCCGTTTCCGCCCCGGGACTGTCCAATTCGCCTTGAATATGACGAGTACCAGCGCCCAGTGCGTTTCCGGCAGGCCTCCTCGCGCCCTCTGCGCGTCCAGCACGAGTTTGTGATGGAGATTTCGCAGCATCGTCGTGATGTACGTTCCTTCTATTTGTCTCCGTCGTTCGCAGTCTCATTCCATATGCAGCCTACTGCGCCGTGTTCGCACTGCGGGGCCAGCAAGCTCCATTGCGATTTCTCTGGTGGATGGGGCCCGTCCTGCCCTATCTGCGTCATCCTCGGGTCGGACGAGTGCGAGTTCTCGGACCGCGTCTTCTTCCTCTCGAACCTGCGCGCCTTTCGCGACGATTTCCTGCTGGCGGAGCGTCGCCGTGCCGAGCAGAACTATTTCTCTGACGGCGCGCCGATCGAGGTTGTTCGTGAGTCCCTCTGTTCTTTTCTCCTGGTTTCTGCGTGTTTATATTCTCGTTCTAGGTCGCCAGTATCAAGAGTCAGTCGACTGGTTCTACCGGGCTGCGCAGGGCGCCATCGATCGTTTCGAGGTATGCATATGTCTTCTGTTAGTGTTGACCAATGCTGACTCTCTTCACCAGCTTCTTCGTGCGACCGTCCGCCCTCTCGCCCGTCGCGGTTACCGCCAGCTGGCGCAGACGTGCGACGATACTGCGTACCTCACGCAGTGTCTCTCCGACGCCCAGACTCACGGCCTTCACCACGGAATACACCACATTTTTGCCTCTCGTGTCGCTGAGCTCACTGCCCAAGCGATGCTTTGACGGACAACTTTTTCTTTTCTGTTCTTTCTTTCTTCCTTTATTTACTTCTCCCTGTTTGTCGTCCTCTTATTTATCTTCTGTATTTTCTTGTTCCCCGTTGAATCAATTGTGCTGGCACGTCCTTTTCCTCGCGGTGTGAACGTTACAGAATTTGGTTTTGCCTTTCATCTCGGCTCAGAATAAACATGGCGCCGTGTCTTGCGGACGTCAGCGCGTCAACCTTCCTCGCCGTCGACTTAGGCTTTTGCGACCCGCCCGATCCGGTCTCCAGCCCTTCATAAACTGCTCAAAATCCCGGCGTCGCCCGTATCTTTCCAAGTCCCGCCTCTTCGCGCCTTGCCTTGATGTCCGCGCCAAACTCTGCCTCCACGCAGGACCCGTACCCCGTGGACACGGATATATATCCTTGCTCCGTGCCCTTCCGGTTCGCCCTTGCTCCCAAAAGTTTCCCTTGGATGTCGTTCTGGCCTCGGCCCGCCGATGATCAACTCGTGAAGGAAATCTTGTTATTCTTCAACGAGAAGTCCCCGGTACGTGCTTCGTTCTTTTCTGTCTGTCGTCGTTAACGCTCCTTAGAACGGAGACCTTGCGGATTTGCTGGTCGTCGAGCTGATTTGGCAAACGCGCTTCCTGGATGCGCAGATCGCGTCCATTCGGCACGCCATCCATATCGGCTGGTTGCCCGAGTCCGAACTTGGTATGTGCCGCAGCCTTTTGTGTCCTGCGGGTCCTAATTTGCCTTGCAGTGCCTTCCTTCAAACGCGCGATTGAGATCTCCTACGCCTGCTGCCAAGGGGCGGTGGATGTCTTCCACTCGGTGTGTAGCTTTACTCAGGTCATTGTCATTGCTGACACTGGGCAGCAACGCGCCGCCAACTAATTCCTGCCTCTCCTTCGTAGAGTACGCTTGTCCCATAGATAATCCAAAACAGCGGGCGACGTGCCAACGTCAAATGTGGCATGATTGACAGTCTCTTGATTTTCTTCTTGCTCCCGACTTCCATGTCGCCTTCTCAAGCACTCGGTTGCTCCGCGCAACGTTTCGTTGCTCTGCGCAACCCCACACGTCGCCCGTAGCAACGCATCCGCTGCCTCGCAATGCTCGGCCGACGCCACCTCATTGTCTTCGGAGTTTCGTCTTGTCGTGCCGGTGCGCCACGTATAATCTTCGACGCGGCACCATTATTCGTCGTCGGCGCCCCATTATCCCTAGGGCCCCTCCCCAATTCACAGCGATGGACCGTCCCCGGTCCTTAACGACGGTCCCTCGTATAAATACCCCCCGATTTCGACCCATTTCTTCATTCTCTCACTCTTCTACTCTGGATTCCCCGGCGGACATCCACATCCACATCTCCTTTCTTCCATCCAATGCTGGCCAACGACCAACTTGCGCTATCCGCATCACAGCGCGGCGAGCTTCTCGCCCTCAACGCGTCTCTTCTCGACTTGAAGAAGCGCGACGTCGCTTCTCGCGACAGCGGTCTTCTCGAGGCCGCGAACGCCGTGGTACGTCCGCAACTCGTCTTGATAGGTTCTGTCTTCTGATTTCTTCAGCTTAAGTTCCGCCAGCACGTCTCGACATTCGCCGAGTCCCAGGACCTCGCCAAGCTTGTCTTCCTCGTCCGGAACGAGATGACGCGCAACAGCTTCCGAAAGGCTGGTCCTTTTGGCAGCACTTACACCGCTATCGTCGCCTTCGCCAGCGCTATCAATACCGCGCGGCGTACTTTGCGCCTCCATCAACAAACCACCTCCGACCGTGTCCCCGATGCAGTGCCCACCACGGAGCAGCAGGATCGTGTCGACGCGCTGTCTTACGCGGCTCGTCTTGATGCCTGGCGGGTACGTCCTTCCGCAGTAGTCTTGATGCATCGATGTCGCCCACTGACCTATTCCTTCTTTTAAGGCCAGTCCGTTCCAGATCCCCAGCCTCACGGCGTCTGTGCCGGAGCCTGCAGTGCCGGCCGAGCCTCTCTCCATCTCCATCAGCCCGGCCGTCCCCAAGGTCGAGGAGGGATGGCCCGCTAGCCCGAGGGACCCGGATATGGCACTCCGGACCGCATCGCCGGTTCTTTCTCCGCTGCCGGGTACGTAGCCATTTCTTACTTCTTTCCCTGTTATTAACGCTGACCATAGTGCGTTTTACAGTGGATCTTCGTGGAATTGACGCGCTCATCGCCGAGCTTAGGTTGATGGACCCATCGGCGCCGGCGGTATGCTTCTTTTTCCTCTTCGACGTTTCTCGCTGATTTTTACATAGCCGCTTCCGTCGCCAGTCTCGCCGTCGATGCCGGAGTTGGAGTCGGTCAGCGACTCGGAGAGCAGCCGCAGCACCAGCCCCGAGCCATACCAACCGGTCCGCGTGCCGACCGTGCCGCCGATCCCGGTCGTTACGCGCTCAAGCGCAAGCGCTCACCAAGTCCGGTCGCCACTATGGCACCAGTTTGCTTGCAACACGGTGCGCTTCTTCTTGCTGACTATCTTCTTCATATTAAATTCTTCCTTCAGCGCCTGCAGCCCGGTTTGAGATCCGGTCCAGCCCAAATTCCTTTCATTTCGCGCCGTCTCCGTCCCGAAGCCGCCAGCTTCTACCCGCGACTGAACAGAAGCTTCGTCGACGACTTGGCGATCTCGACGCGACGATCAAGCGCCTCTGCTGCGACCGCAAGTGTGTGGCCTGGCAAATCCAGACCTTCCATGCCGAAAGCGCCGACTCCTCTTCGTCAGAGCCACCTGCCAAACAGTCGAAGCCGCGTCGGGGAAAGCGTGGCAAGCGCTCGGGTCCCCCGGGAGCCGTCGCTCCTGCCTCGGTGAGTCTTCTCCGGTTTGATTCCCGTTCCCCTTCGTGTCTGACTTGCATCGTTTACAGCAAGCACAGCCCAGCTAAACGCTGCTGGTTCTGCTCGCGCACCGGCCACCGGCTGCGCCAGTGTCCCGACTTGCCCCGGGCTTAGGCGCCGTCTCGCTGCCCATGCCTCGGTCGCCGTATTTATTTATTTATTCTCGCGTTGTTGTATTCTTTATTGCTGCTTGTATCTTGGCTGAATGCATATGTTCGGGCGCTGGCCCACCCGTTCTTGGCGTGCGTCTTGGCAAACATTTGGTCGTTGATGTTGTAAGCGAGTGATGGGCTTCTTTGCTTTCGCTTCCATCTCCCCAACTCACAAGTCCAAACGCTGCCTCGGTTTTGGAGCGCGTTTCGACCTTCGCAGGCCGTCTTCCGGCACTTCTTCCTCCGGCTCCGCGTGCGCCCCCGGCTCATCTTCTTGGTCCGAGTCTTCCGGCTCCGAATCAGCCTGAGAGCCGTCGCCATTTCTCTGAGTTTCGTCCGCCGCGTCTCTGAAACCGGGTGCCGCGCTGGATTCCGAGCGTTGCAGCGACACCCCATCGAACTGGAAATCGGGCCCATGATAATCTAGGTCCTCTTCTGGCTCACTCTCGAGCTCGTCGAGCGCTTCCGCGCTGACGTCAAGGAGTTCTTCGATGCGGGTACCCAAAGTGAGTTTCTTGCGCTGCTCGTACGGAATAACCCGGAATTGACCAATTTTCTTTTGCCAGACGGCGCCGTTGAACTCGCACACAATATAGGCGCCGCCTCGCGTTCTTCGGACTACAATCACCGGACCCCACCAGCGCTCGCGGTTTCTCGCACTCAGCGAATCCTCGTCGACTGTGTTCCGAACTAGCACCACGTCTCCGGGCCCGAAGTTATAGTCCCGGATGACGTGTCGATGCTTTGCCGCGTACTCCGCGACGCTCTGCTGCTTCTCTCGCATAACACGTAGGCGCATCTCGTCTACGTGAGTCGCGTGTTTAGCTAACGCTCGGGCCCGTAGGCCCACAAGCTCGTCCGTCGTAAGCATCCGGTCCGGGTACTCCGCGAGCCAAGTCGCTTCGGCGACGTCCAGCGGCAAGATCGGATGCGCGCCGCACACCGCAAAATACGGTGAGCAGCCCATTCCTCGACGTGTGGTGATGCGATCGGCCCACAGGACTTGGTGTAGGAACCAGTACCAGCGGCGCAAGTCCCCGCCAGTTGCTTTGAACATGGACTGGCGTAAGTCCCAGTGTCCCCGCTCGACAACGCCGTTTGCTTGGGAGTTGTAGGGTGAGATTCGGATGCCGATTATGCCATATTTTGCTTCTAACCACTTGATAGCGGATAGGAACGGTGAGCCGTTGTCGGTTACGATCCACTTCGGACAGCCCCAGCGACATATAACATCTTCTAATAGGAACATGCCGATTGATTTTGCGTTTTGCTCTCGAAGTCCGCGGGCTTCCGGGTAACGGGTAAGTGCACATCTCGCGTCGACGATGAAGTTGCAGCCATTGGATTTTTCCGACATGTACATGACGTCTGTGTGGATTTTCTGGAAGACGGAGGGGGTCGCGGTTACCACGGGCGGTGCGCGGATGAGTGCCTGTCGCCGTTTCTGGCATAAATGGCAAGTTTTTGTATACCATCGCACGTCCCCTTCAAGATCAGGCCACCAGAAACGAACTTCTAGCAGTGATTTAGTTGCGAACGCGCCGCGGTGTCCAAGAGAGTCATGTGCAGCGCGCATCATCCACATCCGATGTTCCGGTTCTACTACCAATTTGTGCATGGAATCCTTTCCGCGGCGGTACAGTTTTCCTGATTTTGACAGGAAGAACTTGCTAGCGAATTTCATGAAGCGCTTGAATGACAATTGATCAGCTTCCATGCCGCTCGGGCGCGCTAGAGTGTCCGCGAGCCATTCTCGGACTGTTGGCAACTTCTTGTCTTGACGTTTCGCTCCAGCACTCCGGTGCTCCGTCGGGTATGTTTCGCGAACCTCTGGAGTGTCCCGAAAGTCCAAATTTGGCAAGAGCTTGTCCTCGGAGGTATGTGTTTGCAGAAATGATGGCATCAAAAGGCGCGCCGCCGCGTATTCTGCCTTCACCTGAGCCCGTACTGCATATTCTTCGGCTTGAGCTCGTCCTAGCTCTAGGCTTAGGTCCTCCACAGACTCTGCGGTACCTGCCATTTGCTGTAGGTACCCTCCTCGGGTATCTATGTCTTCCTTAAATTCCTCGAAGTCCAGCGGCTGCTGGGCGAAGTAATCCCAGTCGGGATGGGGTTCCGGCGGCAGGTTGGCCTCGAATTCATCCTCATCTGATGGCCACTGCTCGTCCCCGGGCTGTGGCTCACGCCGAGATAGCCCATCAGGCGGAAAGTTGGCGCCTTTAACGTGCTTGAGTTTGAATTGGAACATCAATATTTGTTCTATCCATCTATTGATCGTCGCGTTGGGCCCCATTCCGGGGTTATTGAGCATGCCCTGGATGTAAAGGGCGTCGGTTTCGATCACCAATCGGCGACACCCGAGCAACCAATATTGCATAGCTTCGAGAGCCCTTTTTAACCCATAAAGCTCGCGCTTTGGCTGCGAGAATTCCGCTTCCCTCCGATTGAGGGGAATCGAAGCGAACTTGGCGTAATATCTCTTCTTCGAATCCGACGGATCACATTGATAGATTTGGATCCCAACGGCCATCCAAGAGGTGTCAACGGCCATCACTATATCGGAATCCCAGTCGTAGTTGAGGGGTTTTAGGCATGGTGCGTTGACCAAAGCCTCTTTGAGTTTCGCCATTGACTGTTCTTGGTCTTCGCCCCATTCGAACTCGACATCGCCGCGCGTTAGCTTCTGAATCGGACGCGCGAGAAGCGCGTAATTCTTGATGAACATCCTTAAGACCCCGACCGTGCCGAGAAATCTCCGTACGTCGGAGACATCTTTAAGTGGGCCCCATCGGGCTATAACTCCAACGCGATCCTCGTCGGCCCGGCGTCCCTCAAATGAGCAGAGGTGCCCGACGACATGAAACTCTCCGGCGCAGAGAATTGACTTGGCGCCAGAAAATGTGCCGCCGCAGTACTTAACGCGCTGTACGACGCGATTCAAATTCAAGAAATGTTCCCAAATAAATCTTCTGATCCCCGGGTTATCCGGAATTGTCTCGCAGACACCTTCGGAATCCTCGTAGCGTGTTCCTGGGCCGCGAATGGGCACGTCGTCAATGTAAGGGATGGTTACATGCGGAATCTCGTCTTGAAGCATGTAAGTCACATCATCGTGGAATATGGGGACACTGTTGGTCCATCCCATAGGTAGTTTGACAAGCCGGAGTGCGCCGAAGGGCGTTTGGAATGTCGTGAAGTCGCGGGATCCCTCGGCAATGTCTCGGTGATCATAGCCGGAATACAGATCAAGGCACCCGCCGCAGGCGCGACCCGCGAAATGATTGGCGAGTTCCTCGGTTGCCGGCGGCAAACCGGAATGCGCGATTGTAACCGCGTTAAGCGGCTCTAAGGCGTGTACGAGACGAATACTTTTTCCGTCTTTCTTCACAACACCAAAGAATTTACTTCGGTAAGATGCGTTGGATGGTTCGTAAACTCCGGCGTCGATCTTGTTCTTGATTACGCGACAGAATTCTTCTAGTTGACCCCGCGGGATGGGGATACTACGCTCGACCCACGTCTCGTGTTCGACGAGAGGGAACTCGATAGGTGGGAAGAAATCATGGCGGAAGCTTCCGCGCTCAGCGTCGCACCAGGCAAAGGCATCTTGATGCTGGTATACAAAGTCGTGCAGAAGATCGAGCTCGGCGCGCTGTAGGAATCCCGAGTGGCGTCGCTCCATATCAAGCATCCGTTCTTGCGTGTATCTTCCGCGCCGTTCGCGGAATTTCGGAGGTTTCGTCTTTAATTCGGGCATGTCGGCCAATGGATCGCCTTTTATTTCGCGGCGGATCCGATACTTGTCGGGAAGCTCAGTGTAAACAGGCCGGACTTTGAGTCCGACCGGCTTGTACTTCTTGCCAGCGAAAGCGGATACAGTTTCAGTCGGAGTGGACGCCGAAGAAGATGTGTCAGGCGGGCTAATGAAATCTGCCGATTGACAGCACATGCACCGCCCTCCTTCTTCCCCGTCACTATGGCGCGTCCGCACAGGACGGCCTTCTCCATTCCCTGCACCAAAAGCGCCGCGCAGGCCTGTCTTCTCCCTCACCACGTTCCCCATAACGCGATGGGGCACTCCGCGGACGTCTTCTACCGCGGATTGCTGGAACGACTCGAAGAGCGCCATTGCGCGCCCGTCTTGCTCAAACGCAGCAGTGGTGGCCTTAGATGCGGACAGGTAAGCCTTCAAAACGCTTCGTGCTGTCATTCTTCCGCCGGCTGGCTGATACAGATGTTGTATAGTGGGCTGTCCGTCTTCTCCAAACTCCACCACAACACCCATTTCATCCCCTTGGCCCATTCCCGCAAAGTCTTCGCGCAGACTCGTCACCATATTCGACTCCAGAACCTGCCCCTCCCGCGCTTTGCCGTTGTCGGTCGACGGAGAGTCACCCGACTCGTTGCTGGAGCGGACACGGTCGTAGGTCGGGACTGTCCAAGCCCGGCCGGTGTTGGGGTCGGTGAGCGTCAGGATTTGACGCCCGGCTTCGTGGTCCGTGCGGCTCTTCGTCAAAACGTCGAAGGGACGCCCGAGAAGGACTTTGTAGGCGGGATCGCGGATGACGTGTACCTGGAGGTAGAGCTTGAGCTCGCCCCACCGGAAAGGTACGTTCTTTGCCAATCCCATGGACTTCTCGAGCTGACCGTTGGCGCTTTGCATATAGATATTGATATTCGGGTCCCACATGAGCCCGCAAAACTGGGCTACCTCTAGCGACATCGAGACAATCTGCGACCCGGAGTCGAGCACACACTCAACCGGTCCCTTCGCGTTGATGTACGGGAACGTCACCCGCAAAGGTACGGAGTCTTGCGCTGCGTATATCTGCTTCGGATCCTCATCTTCCGGTAGGCCTTCGAGATATTGGAGATATGGGTCCTGAGCGATCATGGACCCAGCCGGCATGCCATCCACGTCCGTCGACGCGATAAACACCCCGTCTACCTCCGGCAGGTTGCCCAAATTGACAGCATCCTGCTTCAATCCCGATTTGCGACTTGACTCCGGCTGCCGATCTTCCACCCGTGCCGTCTCTGTCGCTAGCAACGACGCGGAGGCCTCTTTTTCGCGTAGCGGCTGGCGAACACGCGTAAGCCGCATCCGTTCTCCCTCTCGGAGATCGTTGCTGAGTCCTAGTAAGTCGCCGAGCTTCACGGTGACTTCCGTGTTATTGATACGTTCCAGGACTTCGTCCGCGAGCCCCTCACGTTGTACGGGTGCTCGGAGACGGTAAGCCTTAGCCGCATCGTCATCTTCTCGTAGCTGATCTTGTCCAGATGCAGACCCCGGCTGAGTTCGAGCCCCGGAGCCGTGCGCCTGCACGTATTTGAATGGCAACTCCCGCAAAGCCGCCTTCTTCCCCTTCCCTTCGGCGTCAGCCTCGCGTCCGCGAGCCGCCTCTAACTCATCGAACCGTACGCCCTCCGGAGGCTTGGATCGTTCCCGTACCTCCTTCCCGGGGCGACTCAAAAATCCGAGTCGGTCTTGCGGTTACCATTCCGGTTCTGCGCAAACTGGGACTGCGCCTCTCCGTGGGCATTCAGCACACTGTACATGGCGCGTGCGAGGGCGTCGATGTCCGGATTCGATGCCGGTTGGGCTTGGCTGGAGATGGGCGGCGAAACCACCGGCTGCGGCGCCAGCATAAACGATGGCTGGTTTTGCAGAGGTCGCTGGTCGCCCATCTGGTTGAGTCTGACACGGAGAGTGCGAATTTCGTCCCGTAGGATGTCGAATTCGTCGTCGCCGGCACCGTACCCGCCGTCGGATAGCAGGTTTTGGCTTACAGTGCCTTTGCGCTGCCAGTGCTCCTCGACTTTCGAGGCCGTCGAGCCTGGTCCTCGCGGGATTTGGCTTCCATCCGCAAGCCGCTGCCGTCCGTCCTCGGCGGTAATCCATCCCTTGGAGATGTGGGCGGCTTTCTTGCTGCAGTCGCGGGCGTAATGGTCGGCGCCGTCGCAGTAGAAGCAGCCCCCGTTGGAGCCACCTCCGTTTCCTCGTTGCGGTGCGCCTCCGCCGTACCCACCGTTGCCGCGGCCGTACTGTCCGTACGACGGCTGGGTGTTAGCACGCTGTTCCTGGTCGTCGCGGGGCGGAGCAGTGCTGCGCGAGTTGGTGAAGGCTTTCATCAACTCGTCGTGGGCTGCTTTGGCTTGTTTCTGCCCAACTTCGACCACGTCTCTCAGCCCGGATACCTGTCCTTCGAGATCGTCGAGCCGCACATCCCGCTCTTCGAGCTTCACGCGCGGGAACTTCTCGGAGCGGCGAACATCGAGGAGGTCGGTACTGGACTTGCCGCGGGGCCCTATATCAGGTCCGCCCGTATGTGCCATCCGTTCGGCGAGCTTGATGAGATCGTCAAGCTGAACTGGGTCCTCTTTCCGGTCCAACGCGTTGGGCGCAGCTGCGGCACCGGCAGCGGGTGCTGGCGCAGCGGGTTGGACTAGTTCGTCCTTCAGCAGGTTCCGCGTGTTTATCGCGGTCCGTAGCGCGTCGGCGAAGCTCTGTTCGAGCGACGCCAGGTACCGTGTGCACGCGTCCCGGTTAAGGATGACGGCGGGCGCTTTGGTGAGCTTCTTCACCAGCGCGCGGAACCGCAACCCGAAGCGGGTAAGTTTGCCTTCCTGCGTATAGCGGATGTTCTGATTATCTTCACAGAGTTCTTCAAGCTCTTGAAGGGTGCCCGCGCGGTCCTCGTCGACCTCGGGGTACACTTTCATCACGGCTTTCTTGAAGTCGGCGTAGGTCCGGCCCGCCGCATACTCGGGCAGTTCACGCCAAACTGTGCGCTTGCTCGCCGGCAGATAACCAGTAAGCAAACGCTTCTTTTCGTCGTCGTCGGTGATTCCGGCCAACGATATAATGTCTTCAACGTTCTCAATGAAGTCCGCTAGGTCATCCTTGTCCTCGGAGGTGAACTTGGGAACATTGGTTTCCCAAGCTCGAGGAACGCGGAACGTAGCGGTTCCATTCCCGGCTGGCGGATTCTGCGCCATACTGGTAGTGGTAGGTTGAGTAGGTTGTAGTAGGGTGGTAGGTTGGGTATTGGTTGTAGTAGGAGGGCTTTGGTCAACAAAGTCTGCTCCAACTGGTCGTAGTGTGTAAGAGAAACCAAAGAACTCGTCTGAGTCGTCTGAGTCCTCTTGAAATTCGAGTTGCTCGTCAAATAACGAGTGTTGATTTAAGTTGAGAGTGTGTTCGTCAAGCGAATCGTCACTGGGGTCGTCGCCTGCGATGACCGGGTCCGTTGTGTGTGCGCGTAGGTTCGTCCAAGCGATCCTACGGGCAAGAGTTTGTTGTCGAGCGAGCTGTCTTGCTGTTTCGGCGGGTGAAGTCTCAGACTCCGTAGTGGTCGTTCAGATAGCGCTCAGCGCGATCCAAACGTCGTTTGGTGTGGATTCTGGATGAACCCCCTCGCGGTGGGCTCCAGATGAAACGCTGAATGTGCGTCGAGCGAAGAAAAAGCCCAACACCAAACAACCAAAACACAAATAAAGTCCTCTCGGGTGCGGGTGATGCTGACCGGCAGCAAATGTGTTTAAAATCCCAGAAATATTCTAGGAAGTAGGTGGGTGTGTGCCTTCGTCGTCAACGTCGTCGGCGTGTGAGTTCGGGGGTTCCGCTTGAAGTATACAAGCGTGGCAATCCAAGAATGGACACCAAATCGAAGTTTGTGGGTTTTGTGGGGTGGTAAAAGTCGAACCGAGTTGTCGTAGCCTTAGGAAACACGTATCCGTAACCTTAGTCGTAGTCCGTATCCTTAGGCGTAGTCGCTCGTAATCCGTAATCCTTAAAACACTCCAAGTGCGGGGGTGGGGTAAAAGCTCCCTTCTCAATTGTGCGCTCTGCCTTATATACTGCTGTCTAATGTTTGCTCTGCAAGCTCCAGCCAAACTAAGGTCCTATTGTCTTCCATATCCAGTCGCCTCTAACGCGCCTTGAGCCCCTCCTCATCATCGCTCACCCATTATCCAGCCGACTGCGGAAGCTGCTGCGGAGCCCCGGGTACTGCGCAAAACTGCGGATCTTGAAACCCACTGTTCCGCGCTCCTGGAACAATGTCCAGGGCAAGGCCTAGCTGCGCAGAGCCAGCCGAGCGGACGCGCCAACGACGCGTTTGATGCGGAGTGGGTCGCTGATGGCATCGTCACACGATGGTGTCAGCCATCAAAAGCGTCGATAACATCGCAAAACTTCCGGCCCCGCGTGTATTTCCTCTGGTGTGCATTTCGGACGCTCGTCACCGTCTTACGCGTGGGACTCCAAGCGCGATATTTAATCCCTGGCGCACGGAGGGCTCGACAGCCTCAACTCCGTCGCGCCAGGTGAGTAGCAATGTGTACATTTGCGAGTAGAGCTGCCGCTCCGTCGCGCCAGCATTTCTTTGCGTCTTCCCACCCCGTTTACACTCCACGCCCAATTTCACCTCGGATTCCCTTGGACTCAAACGTACAGTACAATTCGGACTCTGTAGATACATTCCTCTTGTAAAGCCTACTACGGCTCTTCCTCGCCACCGCCAACCAATAATGTCATCGCTGGGCTTCGGGGCAGCGCCCCCGAAGCCGAATTTTCCCACTAACAACATTGCGCATTCTCGAACCCCCCAATTAGTCGCTTTCTTGACCCACTCCCTCATGTCGCCATTGGCGACATGAGGGAGTGGGTCCCGAACCGAACTCGCCCATCTCTAGTCGCCAAGCCTCGATGTTGCAAGCGCAGACCTCGGCGTTTGCAGTCCAGTACTGGCTCTAGAAGCTAGTGGTGAATGGGCGCCTCTGCCGAGATGGATGAGGCAACTTCTTCAAGCATGTTCTTGAAGATGCTTCTAACACCTTCTCATTGCCCAAGTCCTTTATCTCCACCTCTCGCCGTGCTCAAAAGGCCAGCTCCCTCGCGAAGGATAGCCATCATTGTCCGCCATGTCAAATGTGTGGGCAGCCGTGCTCCTTGCGCTTATCGGCATAGTCATTGTTTCACGCCAACGTCGCACTAGCGGCCGACTACCGCTGCCTCCCGGTCCCAAGAAACTCCCCATACTCGGAAACCTGCTTGATATTCCGGCAAACAATCAATGGAAGGTGTACCATGACTGGAGCAAGGAATATGGTGCAGTTTTGTGGTGGCTTCTACTCCTACCACTAGTACTGATCAGCTGGCAGATTCTGATATCATTCATCTTACTGTGGCCGGAACATCGATCATTGTTGTTGAAAGCGTGGAGGCTATCCGCGAGTTGTTTGATCGTCGTTCTTCAATGTACTCCAGCAGGTAACATGCTTTACATTTTCCTGGCTGCATTCTGAAATATAATACCTTAGGCCGCGATATGTCATGATGCTTGAGCTTATGCGCTGGTACAATTTCAGTTTGTAATTTCCTTGTGTCCCTCTTTTTTATTCACCCGATTTTTCTCCCCTTTATTAGCATTTTTCAAATATGGTGGGTCGTGCAGGGTATGAGTTCAATTGATTCATCAATCTTTCAGGGGACATCTGGTAGGTGTGGCCTCCCAAATAACAAAGCTAAAACTTGATAGGCGGGAACATCGGAAACTCATGCATCAGTCTTTCAATGTGACCATCACAAAACAATATCAACCAAAGCAAATCTATGCAGCACATCAACTTTTTGCGGAGTTTGCTCAAGGACTCGACAGATATTCTTGGAGGGATCAGGTTGTAAGAAATATATGCTGATGACAATGCTGATATCCTTCTCACATACACATTTTTCCAGGGCAACTGGAGGGTTGAGCATTGATGTTGCCTATGGCATCAAAGTCTCCGATGGGAATGATCCTCATCTGCTTGCTGCTGATGAAGCAATGCGGGCTCTTTCCCTTGTCATCACTCCAGGATCCTTCTGGGTGGTGAGTGCTCCCCTCATTGAATTCCTGGTTTGATTTGTACAGGAAACCCTACCTTTGCTCAAACATCTGCCTACTTGGTTTCCTGGTGCTGGATTTCGGCGCCAAGGAGCTTGCTGGCAGCAAACCACAGCTGCTGTTGTTGAAACTCCATTCAATGAGGTTAAAACCGCCATGGTTAATCTACCATCGACAATCAATTTGGCACACTGATATTGCTTCTAGATGACAGACACTGCAGAGCCTTCCTTCACTTTGAATAGTCTCAAACGCTTTGAAAATTTGCAACACCAAGAAAAAGAGAGAGCAGAACAAGTGATCCGCAACTGTGCCGGGGTGATCCATGCTGCTGGTGGTGACACCACTGCTGCTGAGATTGCCTGGTTTATACTGGGAATACTCAATAATCCTCAAGCACAGTATGCAGCCCAGGAGGAATTGGATCATGTCCTCGGTCATGGAACTTTGCCAACATTTGCAGATCAGCCTATGCTGCCCCATGTTACTGCCATTGTCAAGGAGACACTTCGCTGGGGAGCAATCACACCTCTGGGTAGGCTGTCTTTTTGGGACACACAGCCTCTGAGGTTTATTTGACTAGCTGTTCCACATTATACTGACACTCAAGATGAATATCAGGGCTATCTAATCCCTGCACATTCATTGGTCATTGGAAATGCTTGGTGAGTACAAGCCCTAGTGCATGAGGCAGAGGATTCTGAAACATCTTTTCACATAGGGCAATTCTCCATGATGAGGTAAGTACCTTTTGTCCACACGCAGTAATACGACCCCCCATTGGCAGAAAATATATCAAGAAGCACATCAATTCAAGCCTGAACGATTTCTCCGCAATGGTCAAATTAATCCAGACATCATGGACCCTGATATTGCCGCTTGGGGCTTTGGACGGAGGTATTATCCAGCTGCTTCATTTTCTTTTTAATTTTTTATTTTTTTTTTGATTTATCTCTACCTTATCAGAGTCTGTCCTGGAATGCACATGGCAAAAGGAACAATGTGGATTAGCATTGCAAGTATCCTGGCCAGTTTCAACATCGAGAAGGCACACGATGAATATGGGAACACTATTGAGCCCTCATTTGAATGCACTCCTGGAATTGTGCGGTGAGATCAGGGACTCATCATCAGACCATCACTGAAACAACTTCTTTCTAAACCAGAGGACCTTTGCCTTTCCAGTGCACCATTACACCACGATCTTCACAGACCACCGAAGCTATATTGGCCACGGAATGACTCGCAGGACATTGGCACATTGCAAGCCTGAAATAATGTGTTCATGGAGATATAAGTTTGAAATCGGTGCCGAAATTGATTGTAGATCACATACTAGTAGTGGAAACTTTGGAGGGCTGTGTCACCCTTCGAGAATCAGGAGTATCTAGATCTTCGCACCTGTTCCCTGCGCTGGCGATCCTCTGAATCGACGGCATGACCGAACTTGCCGTTGATTTGTCAAGGTGCGGAACCGCGCCTTCCGGATCAATCGCATTCGGACCGGCCGGTTACAGAGCGTTGCCGGTGACCGGTCCGCGTACCGTCACTCGCACGTGCCAACAACCTCTGTCATCCTGCTGTCATCCTGCCCGCAACAGCCCGAGAGACTCGACTCGCTCGGTTCTCGCTATCGCCCGTCGGGTCGACGATTTGAAAGCGACACGACTTTCCAAAATGGTCTTGACCGCGGACCTGACAACAAAAACCAGCTTACAACGAGGCGAAAGCCATTTATAGGAGCTGACGCAGCGCTCTTGGTACTACGTTCATTGAGCCCATAACTCACCTCGCGCGAGGGATCTACATGACCCGGAGACAGCTGCGGAACATTCGCAAGTGTTCTCCGACGTTCGCAGGAGGATCTGCGTAATTTAGCCTCCGGTTTCGGCTTCTCCAACGTCGCGTTCAGCTCATCGTCCTCTCTTCCGGCTATCTGCTCGACCGGCGCAGCCTCGAGATGTGTCGCGTACGTTCAAGAACTGTATATTCTGCGCAGATCTGACACTTTTTCAAGACAGAGAAAACCGGTAACATTATAATCCGGCTACGCGTAGCTGGACGCGCGTCGCGTCTGATGTCTGGGGTCTATGTGAGACTTCGGCCACGGGCAGTGTCTTCTTTGTCAGTGGCTGGATAGCTGGGAGACGCCGATGGTGACTCTTCTGCGCGATTCGCGCTCCAGCTGCGGTACTTTAAAGGCTCTGAGAGAGCGTCCTCTGGATCGTCAACCAATCCAGCAAAGAAATCTCCAAAGCCATGTCTCAAGGCAACTTACTTCTGTCCAGCGTCCCTCTTCAGCGCGGAAAGGCTTGTCTCAGCTGCCGTCGCAGGAAAACGGTGCGACTTTGGCGTTGCTCCTCGTCGACGCGACCTGATTGTACTTCAGAAATGCGACAGTACTCGCCCCATTTGCGGACCTTGCTCTCGCAACCCGAATTTCGCAGACGACTGCGAGTACGACGACGAAGGACCCGCAGACAGCCAGATTCTCGAGGGTAATTTGCGTGCCAGCAGTTGAAATCTTACGCTGATCGCTTTATAGAACAAATCCGGATTCTGCAGCAGCGCATCAACGAGCTCCAGAACCCGGCCGGCCGTCGAAGCGGACATGGCTCGCGCCCAAACCAACTCTCTTCACAGAATCAGATGCCGCTCGGACCGCTTCTTTCGTATTTTCGTAAGCTACCCTCGTCGCCTCTGCCGTTCACTCATCGATTTCCTCTCCAGATTCCCAGCAAACCGCCGGCGCAAACCTAGACGCGTTTAGTGCGATGGCCGCGGAGCTTCCGCCAATTGTACTGCAAGCCTTGTACACATTTCCGCTTTCTTGGAGGGCGAGCACAAAATTAACTTCAGAACCAGGGCACACAACTTTCTTCACAATGCCAGCTCATTTGGCTTCTTTCTCAACGCCCAAGCGTTCCACGACGCCATTCAACATCCCGTTCCGCAGTCGCCGGGGAGCCTTCCCGTTGTGCTGCTTAACGTGATGCATCTCTGGGGCATCCACCTCTCCACCGACGCCCGTCTCGCGCGCTACGAGCCCGCTCTCCTTGCGCACTCGCTCAACAGCACCGCTTCGTCCCTCACGAGCACCCACCCACGCACCCTCCTCCATGGAGCGCAGGCCGAAGTCCTTCTCGCGACTTATTTCTTCCGCAACGGGCGTATCGTCGAGGGGCGATACCACATCAGCGCCGCGATCGGGATCGTCCTCAGCGGGAGATGGAACATGATTCGGCCTGGGGCAGCTGGCAGTGCCGAAGAATTGCGCGCCGTCAAGGAACAGATCGCGGCTTTCTGGGGAGTGTTGACGCTCGACAGCATTTGGGCCGGTGTGCACGACTGGGCGCCGAACGTAATTCCTGGAGTGCCCGGTGGATTGGACGTCGAAACACCTTGGCCGGCGGAAAACCTGCAGGTAAGTAATGATTCTAGCGCTGGGTGAAGGGAACTGACCATTTAAAACAGCAATCTGGCACGCTGGCACGATTCCTTGCTGGATTGCCCGACCACCCCGATTCACTTCAGGCCTTACAAGCAAAAGCCGGGGTTCTATTGGCGAGCGCGGCTACTGCAGAGCATCGAGCAGGTAAATATCCAAAAAATGGGCAATGTGTGGTCTCATTATGGTATGCAGCCCCCGATATAGTGCTCGACAGACGCATCTCTACGTTCACGGCAGCGCTACCACCGATTCAGTCCAAGCCAGTCCTCGTCGTCCACCTCCTCGCGCGGGTGGCTATCATTCGCTTGCACGCTGGATACGGCAGTTCAGAATCTCGTGGAAAGATGCTCAACGCAGCCCGGGATGTTCTTAGACTCCTCACCAATCCCGCCGTAGCTGAAGAAGTCAAAGGCGGCGTGATTGATCCCATCATTGCGGTGTGTGATCACATCAATTCGCATTAACCTCTCGTACTTAACTCGCATCGAATAGCCCATTCTCACGCGGACGTGCAACGTCCTGATCAGCGAACTCGCAGCAGCCAACTCAGCCGGCACACCGGCCCAACCTCTTTCCGATTCCCTCAAGTTCCTGGTGCATGTGATGCAGGTTATGGCGCCTCAGTTCAAGCTGATGGGTGAGTGGCCAACGCTGCATTTAATTAGGTTTTCCATTGACGGAACTGCAGCTACAAATCTCGCGGCGGTTCGGGAGTTGTGCAATGCAGCTCGCATCATTCTTGCCTGAAGGGAGGGGTTGAAATTATTTTGTATTTATTCCATAGAAGGCTGTGATCATCTTAGATGTGACTTGAATTCGAGTCCACGGATATGTGTTTTGGCGAATATCTTGGCAAGAGAGTATATTGTGGGATCCCTCCAGATCGGCAAGGATGGCTTTTATGCCTCGTTTGTGTTGGTTTCGTGGTGTAGGTGGTTATCACGTGCGCTTCACATCGTAGTAAAGCTCGCGCAAGGTCTCCGGTTCGAGCCCGGACGAAACCAGTTTTGGTCGCGCTCTTTTATTTCTCCCCCCCCCTGCGCCATCATCGCGCGGCTTGCTTCTACCAGTCTGCTCTACCGCTGTGAGTGTCCGAGGCCGCTGCATCCGTGTCAATTATAAGGCAAATCCTTACAGTATGGCAAGGAAGTGCTGCTATCTAGAAGATTCAGAGTCTTGAGCTCCGAGTCGAGAGTTTGATGGCCAGAGCTGCCATCACTCCAACTTCTCTAATTGCTCTAGCCGCAGTAACACGACGTTCATACTCGTCTCCTGTATCTCTCCTGCCAGGAATATCTCATCAAGAATTGCGTAGACCTACAGTAATCGGTATTTGAGCTGCGAGAGCCCAAAGACGGCGCACCTTGTAGAAATTGAACACAAGATCCAGTTCGTTGACGTTCTCGAAGAAATGATCTAGTCTTTCGTGTCAGGGACGGCATCTCTTATTTACTATCGCGAGAAACGCACCCAGCACCTCGACAAAGAACTGAATCGCCTCGAGGTAGGCCAGCTCGTTATCATTTGCGTCAACTCCGATGCAGAAGAAGAGCCCCGCATATCGCCGATACACAATCTTGTAGCTTCGGAACTTATGCCCGAGTCGCCGACTGAATAAGCACACGCATACCCAGAGGACAAGTCCGACGCACCTCGAGGAAATTGGACTGGAATCTGTGGTCCCGGGCGCCGACTGCGCGATGCACGTCTCCCCTCAGGCGCATCTGTCTCCGTAAGCTGCGGCCACAACGACGAATGCAGCGCCACGTCGACCGCGCACCTTCTCGTCATCTGTGTACGGCGCGTACCACTTGGAAAGTCGCGTCTTTCCTTGGCGGTTCTATCATGCTTTCAGAGCTGCACGTTTGCGGAGACACAAAGCCCACAAACCTGGACCAAGATGAAGCGAATCATCGCTCGGGGTCGTAGTGGGAGAGCGCAAGAGCGGCGCCTCGGACCGAGCCACGTGTAGCTCCGTGATGTTTTGCGGATCCGGATCTTTGCCAAGCCTGCCGACGCCGAATTTTCGGGCCACCCGCAACCTCCGCGTGCAGAAATATGCTTGCTGCGACGTATCGCTGTTTGAAAAACGGTACCTCAACAGTTGCGGTCTTCTAAGGAGTTTCTTGTAAGGATTCTTCGGTTACCATTTCGGAGTGAGGCTGGCTTCCCATCAAAGATGAGTCATCCCACTGGCTTGCTTCTTCCCTCCATGTCGGCGAAACTACCTCCTGAACTGGAACGTGAAATCTTCGAATGGACAGCCGTACTTCATCCCTGGACTATTCCCCATCTTCTCTTGACGGCCCGACGCGTCCACATCTGGTCAGGCCCTGCCATCCGTCCGAAATGGCGCTTAGCCTACTTTCCAGGACTGAACCATTGGCGTATCACACCATTCGCGTGGACCGATCCAAGCGCTTCACATCTTTTGTTGACAACGCACTGAAGGGCTGGAAACCACCGGAATTCTTCGCAAAGCACGTCCGGTATATCTTCGTCTACGTTTACGTTTCCATTCCAAGCAACTTGGAGGATGCTTGTCGAGCCGTTAGCCTCTGCGTCAACGCCACGCGTATCGCAGGAGCCGGCTCGCTCGTCGGACCGCATCTCATTCCGGTTATTCAACCAATGCGGCTCGAGCGCGTTGCACTCTTCCTCTCGCATTTATTGACCTACCCAGATGGTGCGGAGAAACTACCTCTGGAACTCCCGTGTTTCCAGACGGTGACGCATCTGGACGTTTTCGACACGCTCCCCTTGGAAAATGACGAGGCCAAGTTCTACATCGAGAAGCTCGTCGCGCTCCCAGTGCTCACACATTTGTCGCTAAACGACGTCGCGCCTTGGGAGGAGCTCAAAATGTTGCTGGCGGGCTGCAGCTGCCTCAAGGTGCTCTTGATTCAGTGGTCGGGGCGGGATGAGGACGAGGGAAAGAGACAAGCTGCCGCCGCGCCCCCAGAGTTTGACGATGTTCGCTTGGTGATGACCACTTTCGACATCATGGAGGATGCGGCTCTGGACGACTCTCATTTGTGGACTTCGGCTGAGGAATTCATCGAAGAAAAGAGCAACGGAAGAATATCTGGTCGGTGGAGTGCTGATTTCGCCGGAACTCATCAACTTAATAGCAATTTTGCAGCCCGCACCTTTTGGATGCATCGCGACGAGGTTTTCCGACCCGATCCGACCCGGCAATCAAGCGCGGAGCCTGTGCCGCAGACGGACACGGTTAATAGCGTTCAATCCGGAGTGGAAGAAACGCCAGGGGACACCGGATCGTCTACGGAAGAGAACGGAGCGAACAGCATGTAGACTACTCGTGGTTCAAGACCTGTCTTTAGAACTCACCTCTTTCGCCGCCGTCGGCGCGTCTGACAAATATTGATGAGCATGCTTCGGGTGACTCATCCTGTCAACTCTGCCTCTTGCCTTCATCTCGACTGCGCCACACTTCTTTCGGTTCCGATTGTCCTACTCGCACTTCAACGGTCGAGAAAGAAAGCAATGAAACTCCACTACAATATCCCAAGAACCCGAGAACAGGGCATACGGTACGGATTCTACTACACACGGAACGACGACTGAAACTTAAACGGCTCAGAACGCAAGCCCAACGACACCAACCGGCGATGCACGCTGGCAAACGAACTCGACCCCCGAAGTGCCGTAGGTGTTTCCCAAGATCTAAAACGAGAAGTCGTCTCATCAGCCCGACAGAACCTCTCGGCGAAGAGGAGCACGTACCGAGTAACCGCCGTAGCTATGGCCGTAGCGCGGTCCACGGCAGTTGTTGAACCTGTTGCCAATATAAGCCGGGCGGTAGCAGCCCGCCGAGGCGGTCTCGCAGACGACTTGGGTGCCGCGGCCGCTACAAAGCGTGCGTTAGCTTCTTCTCTCTCCTCGAGAACACGATGAAACGTACTAGCCACCCTGCCATCCGGCGAAGAACTCCTGTCCATGGACGCCTTGCAGGATGAGAGCCGACGAGACAAGGACCGGCGCTGGGCGGACGGGAACAACAGGGACGACGGGGCGGACGGGCACGACGGGCACAACCGGAGTCGCAGCCACGACGGGAGTGGCCGGAGTCGCGATGACGGTCGTGGCGTTCGGAGCGCAGTCCGAGACGATGGTCTGAGTAGCGGGACCCGCAGAGACGACCGTGGCCGGGGTCGAGACAGTCATTCCCGATGGGGCGACGGCGACAGCAGGGCCAGTCATGGCCACCGGGCCAATGGCCGGGGTCGCACATCCGCTGGCAGCAACGGGAGCGATGACCCCGACGGTGGGCTGCGGCTGGTCGACGAAGACCGACCAGCATCCGTTAGGGATGGCCTGCTCGACGACCTGCTTCGTGTTGCCGCATGCGTCGACGTATTCCTTGAGGAAGAGCGCTGAAGGAAGGTTAATCTTCATCTCCGAGCCCCGCAATGATTGACTTACTGGCGCCAGTAGCGTTGTAAACGCGAACGACAGGGAGCAACCTGAAATGAAGTCAAAACTTTTCGCCGACACCCCGAGTACCCAAGCATACCCAACAACCTGTGGGCACGCAGGCTTGACGGCAATCGCGACCCGCGCAAGGTCGACCTCGCTGATGGTCGCAATAGGGCGGTCACGGAATTCAACGAGGTTGTGGCAGTAAGCCTGGTTAACTTCGACGCCGTAGATGGTCATTTTGGTGTGATGTGGGCGAAGCAAATAAAGGAAAGGTGGGGGATCGAGACTCAGATGAAAGTCCGCTGAAGAATGTTGCCAGCGAACACCCGTAGCTTTTATACATCCCAGTGAGAATCAAGATTCCTCCGCCGTCGCGCCGCTCGCCCACCAAACCTGTCCTGATTTCTGTGCGAGGTGCCAAACAAGCCGAGCGCAACGCTGATGCCTGATGAAAAAGTAGACAAATATGGCTCTCCCAGTCCCCGTTTGAATGCGTCACTCCCGGCATCATGCTCTTGGGCGGTCTAGATGTCAAAGTTGGTGAGAGCCGGCGCACCAGGAGTCCCGGAATGACAGCCCGCAGGACAGTGTGCATGAAGTTGGAATGGTTGGCATATGGTTCGGCTGCTGGATTCCCGCACAGAGTACTCACCGAACGTGGGCTCTTTGGAGTCTAGATTTGACCCGTAGCTCGGCGAAAGCGGCAGAACTTCAAGTTGAAACGAACAACATTATGTTAGCGACATTTCAAAGTTCTGGTCTTTTTTATGCCACCTGCAAGAAGCTCTCACCTGCGAATCGCAGCTGCGATGCGCCGACGCGAAGATGTGAGGTTTTTTCCGCTGTGGATGTGATCTATTTGGTCACCTTCGCGAGAAGGGTCCCAGAGAATGGTGGCGGCGTTTATGAGTCGCGAACCCGATTTCAAGTTTGGTGGTACCCGACGGTAGACTGGCAGGAATGATGTGCAGCCGGCTGTGTTCTACTCGAAGGATATTCGACGGTCTTCTTTGTCCGAGTCCGAGTCGTTGCCAGTGTTCTGTGCCGATCGATGCGTCGGGGCCGACACGCGAAGTCGGACGAGAGGTCCGTAAGTAAATCATCGAGACCTAAAACCAAAAGATCTTCGCAATCCCGGGCCGAGTCGCAGCAAGATTGAGAAACAAGAACGCACCACCACCAGCTGGTCGTCGATATCATCTTAACAGAAAGTTAAAGCAATTAGTGGTTTGTAGATATTCCGCGGGAGGAGACCGAAATAATACGCACTGGCGCGCCGCACGTCTAGTCCGAGTCCACCCTCGTACGCGTGTCGTTCTCTAGCCACTGGGCGACCGCCACTAGAATTATACCTAAGGTTCCTTGAAGTTTGACTCCCCAGTTCATGAGTGAAATGACGCGGTCGAGGAGCCTTGTTGCCTCGGTCCAGGCGTCCATCGATGTTGGATGCGGTAACATCCCATCTAAGCTGGAAAAGCTGGAGCAACTTGAACAAAGACGAAACCTACTCGTTCATTCCGCCTCATACATGGGTAGGTGGGAGGAAAGAGCAAAGAGCGAAAGCTGTGCCCAGCAAGGCACCAGCTGCCCATGCACGCACACTACGCGCGTCGTGCGTCATGCGAAGATGCAGAAGCTACGAAGAACCGCGCATGGGCGCTTAGATTGGCGCCCAGCTCACCGTCAGTTGACCCCAAACGGCGACCATCTCTTCAGAACTGAGAACTGAAGAACGCGCTATGAGTACGAGGATAGCACAAGCCGACGAAGGGGTCAATATGTAGATGAGCACGACGAGCTGAGCGAGAAAGCGGAATGCCAGGGAATTACACAGATATCAGATACGGGAGGGTATGTACGAGGGAGAAAAGGTCGAGTACGAATACACACGAATACCATACATACAAAACATACAATGGAATGCCAGAGGTGGAGTTGGGTCATGTCATGAATAGGGTGGATGGGTTGGGTTGGGGTCGTTACAAAATGCAGTCGTTGAGGACGGGGACCAGCGGCAAGTTGAGTTGTCCGCCGAGTCGAGGGGATGTGGTATCACGGATATGTACGTGGGTCTGGGTGCTTACGGCTGTGGAAGCCGCAGTAGTGGCGCGAAAGGTAACCGCAGCCACTACTAGTAGTCGCTGCCGAGTATACCGACGCGGTCGCCCGAGTCCCGTCGACTGAGCAGCGCAAGCAAAACTAGGAGCGCAACGCCGCAGAGCACGCGTGTAAGCTCAGGGATGCCCGGAAGCAGCACGCTTTGAGCGGTCTGCACCGACGCCGACAGGGTTTGGCGCTGGGCTTTGGCTGCGGCAGCCGACGGTGAACGGGACCGTGAAGGGGACAGAGATGGCGTGCGGGAGCCTGATTCCGAGGTTGTTGTGGGTACGTCGTGTGCGAGGACACAGGGTTTGTCGCAGGTTGGACAGCGGCCCGTCGCAGCAGGGCTGTAGATCCACTGTCTCGAAGCGTTAGCTTGGCTTTGGGAAGAGAAGCGAAGGCGACGGCGAAAGGAACGCACTGCTTCGATGTGTTCTTGGCAGAAGAGAGCACCACAGCATGCGGTCCGGACAGGCGAGACCGCCGGTTCGTCGCTGCATCGAGTAGCTTCGTGAGCCTACAGAGCAAGGCAAAAGCAAAAACGCACCAAATACCGCAATCCCTGACGGCCTCTCTCCGTCCGCGCTCAGCAATCTTGAGGTTCCCATGCGAGTCGTACGCTGTCGAGACGCGCATGCGCTCACTCTTCTTTACGGGTTGGCGGCCAGCGGCGGCGGCTCGCGGTGTAGGCATCTCGGTCGGCAACGGGGAGGCCGCGCGCGAGTAATCCGACTCTGCGCCGAGGTTGAGGGAGTATTCCACTTCGGGAGTGCCATCTGCGTAAGAGAGAGTCAGCGACACGTAGCCAGGAAACCGGCGAGGACGCCAAGGTTCTTTGGGGTCGAAGGAAACGCGCGACACGCACAGGATGGCTTTGGCATGGCGATCTGCATGGCGGGCTTGGACCGTCCCAAGGAGGTCATGAGGGTTCAGAGGAGGGCGTTGCGCGCGGCGGTGTTGGAGGTGGTGGTGGACGGAGGCAAAACGGGTGTTGTCCTATGCGGGGCCGCGTTGTTGGCGCATGACGAAACGCTTTTTCATGTGCCAAGGTCAGCAGGTCTCGGCCCTCGTGGACCCTCCGCCGCGGCTGCGGCGCCACTCGGAACGAAAGCCTGGATGGTCCGCGACGAGCCTGCCGTGCATTCCAGACTCTAGATGGGACCAGAAAAACAGCAAAAGGAGAAAAAAAAAAGAACAAGGATATCGAACGACGAATCGACACCGACACGGACTGCGTCATATTTCATTACACGCGACGTTTTCCCGAGTAAGCGAATGAGTAACTACTCGATGGGTACTTTGATGATGTCGGCTAGTTACCTTACGACACTGCCGCTTGCGGCTTCTCGGCTCTCGTGTCTGGCGCATCAAGTCTGCCGGCGGCTCTTCTCCAAATTGACAGATGACGTGGCGGCTTTCCTCCGCTGACACGCCTTTGACGCGCCTTTGACGCGCCTCCGACGCGCTGCCAGCGCTTTTGGCCGCCTTGCCCCGCCCTCAAGCCATCGAGTTTCTCCCGTCCCGTCCAAAAACACAGTTCCGCCATTCATGACCACTGCCGACAGTCCCCGAGGTACATATATCAGCGCTAACAATCTCATTCGATGCGCCCTTCTCATCCGCATCAGCCTGTGCTTGCGTCCCCTTCGTGCGCACCTCACAAGGATCACTTTAAGGATCAATGCCGTCGCCTTCTAATTCGGCCCTTCAGCGGCATTGCGTGAAATGTCAAATTAGCCGACATCATCAAAGTACCCATCGAACTACGACTCGTAAGCGAATTGAAGCGAACGCCACGAAGATCCGACAGATTCCAACATGACGGGCCTTTTCGAGGTTTTCGAGTTGCAGCTCGAAATATTTGAGATAAAAATAAATAAATACTGCCAGTAAAATATGCTATTGTTTTTAAGAATCCAACACATATCTTCAAGTTCCAAACCTACCCAGTTCCAAGTTCACAAAAATGTTAACTTATAACTCGGCTGTCTCGTGACATGGTCCGTGCGCACCTGTCAATACAAAGGGAGTTTCCAGCGCACACTGGGAGCATCGAAAGTTCACCTGGCGGGCTGATATTTGGGGTTCTCGCTTCGTGAAAGGCGGGAACCTTGAGCTTTTTTGCTTGGGAGAGCAAAGTACTTTCACCTAAGATCGCGCCCGCGGATTTTTCGACGTCGGGAGCGGCCCGTATGGGAGTTACATATCTTATTGTTATCTAATGGATTTTCTTGTGTCGGAATCGTATTTTCTGGATGGATTTGAAGGCCCGCGGAGGCGAATTGAAAGTGTACGCATGGTGTATACATCCATGACATTTTCGGGCTCGGGGGTGTCGGAGCCGAGGCCAACTCGGACCATTTCGGAACTAAGTACGCTCCCAGCCGTTCCCTTGCTCGCCGACAGTGCCGTGTTAGAAATGATCCGTCATTTAGGGACATCGCCGGCCACTTGAAACGGTACCGTCGGCGCCAACACCATGGCTCCGAATGTCGATTGACGCCCAAGGCGCTTACTAGTAGTCCAATGCAACAAGGCGGAAGGTTGCCGAGCGCTTAAACGGACTTTCTCTGATCCCCGACAACGCTAACCGCCTCGTTGCGCCTAAACGCGGTCCCGTGAAACACTTTCAGCGCTAAAATCAACGATCACCAAGCCAAAAAAAAAACCCCCTCAAATTCGAGTTGCCGATGAAGTTCTGGCGGGCGGCATACGCGTGTCGAGGCTAGCCACAGCCCACGTCGGCCCCGGCAGCGCGATTCAGACGCGGGAACGGCGGGCGGCGCAGTGAGAGATCCCATTGGGAGTGGCAGAAACAGGGGGGAATACATGTGCAAACGTGTCGCGGCCCAAGAGTTCAATTGGAACGTGATGGCCTTGGATGGACTAATTACACGATCCCCGCGCAGCGATATCGAGCTACAGCAACCAGGCTGTGAACCAGGCTGGCCCAGCGTGCCTCAGAACAAGTCATGGGTCGTTGAAGCTCAAGGCACGGCGGGTTAAGTGTTAGCTAATAATTCGCTGCTGTCGCCAGTGCACCCGACTATCGATTCACTGGTGGAGCAAGCTTGAGCATTCACCGGATTTGGGACTTGAAAACACCCACACATGTGCAAATCCGCTGGTAGTAGCAACTTGGCAGGTAAACTTTGCCCACGCCTCGACGGGCTTCTCGGTCAAAGGCGAGGTCAAGCACGGCGCGGAGATGAATTTCGTCCACGAACAACGTGCCCGCGAGAAACTCTTACAACAAACAGCAGCATTGGCCTTTTGAGACGGCGCGAACGTCTTGGACAGGGCATCTTGATCATCTTATATCATCTCATCGCTTTCCGCTCCGAGTCGGGGGATGTCAGCCTGACCGTCAATTCATGCATCAGCGGAGGGAGATGCCGAATCATCTTGAAACAGTGCTGTATTCTTGCGGTTGCTGAGGAGCTATAAACAGAGTCCGGCGATGCGCACCCCGGGAACCACTCTGGCTATCGCATACAAGACGCGACCGCGAGACGGGTAACTGGGTTGCCAATGCGAACTGGCATCCGCCGAGTCCGGCAGCTCCGGCTTGCAACGCCATCCACATAACCGTTTTTGACAACCGCCGGTAAAATCCGGACACGGGAAACGGGCATTGGATTTACATTGCATGTGCTTCGACCTGAGCCCCACGCTGGGTCGACGCGGACATAACGGCGCCACTGAGATGACGTCTGGCCCGAGGGCTTCATTGTTATTCACAGCTCGAGTTTCGCCGAGAGTCAGGTCCATGTCGTTCAGGGTCGCAGTGCCAGGTTCCCGGAATGACGCCACGGGGACGTGCCTCGGAAGTGGTATCCGAGGACAGCTGGCGCGGAATTGCCAGCGATTCGCTGCTTTGGAGCCCATCTTCGTGGGTGCGGAGCCGTTCAAGATGTTCCTGTTTTGCTTTTGAGTTGGCGGTATCGTAGCTAGCGCCTTGAGATCCACCCGGATGCCGAGAACGGAAGACCAGCAGACCTTCGTGCTCGCTGATAGCACTATCTGCAGCCTTGGCCACGCGATCGTCTGGGCAGGCGCGCAGCTCGGGCTAAATTTGAGTGGAATAAGTCGATCAATCAGCTGCGAGAGGCTGCTCTCGGGCTTTCTAGGTTGGGAAATCACTGGGATATAGGTGAATGAATGAGGTGAAAACGGAAGTACTTTACTACAGCAGCCCGATGGGCCCGATGAGAGCTGTTGACGCGAAGATAGGTGCACGCAAGGTTGTCAGCAAGGTCCGACTGGTTGGAGCTGCCAAGTGGCTTGGAGATCGTCGTGGACGTACAGACGGAATTGCTAAAACACGTAACAGTTCGTTTGCAGGGTCGCCGACCACACAAATCCTTAACCCCGTGCGGATTCAGCGATTGTGCCGATTTCATCTGAGAAAGGGCACAGCATTTGCTGCTTGAATGGTGACTGGAATTGAGCGTCAGTGTATGCCATAAAAGAACACCACAGAACAATGGCGCACTCTTCGCCCTTTCCCACTACTTCGACGCGGACCAACGCATATGCAGTCGCGCCGTCCATCTGGGCCGCCGCTCCCGAGCATCCGGACACTCCATCCATACCTCCCCCCTCCGTCAACGATACCCGCGGAACCGCTGCCAGCATCGACATCGTCGACAGCTCTCGCCACATCCTCGCCTGCAACTCTGGACCGACGTCGACCATCAACTGATGCTGGGTCGGACGAGTACGACCACGACCTTGGCGATGGCGACCATCCGCGGGGCGAGGAGAATGATTCAGAGAGCGAACAGCCACGGAGAAAACGAAGACGACAGGCGCTGAGCTGTACGGGTGCGTTGCGAGTGTCTACAGCCAGCCACACACGCATGTTGACTGCAGTTGCCACGTAGAATGCAAGCGACGCAAAATCCGATGCGATAGGCGCGTGTTTGGACAATGTCTTCGACCGCGGAGCTGACTGTTGGCAGAGCGCAGCCCTGCGGCCCGTGTTCTCGGAGGGGGGATGAGGCAAAGTGCAAGTGGCACGTCGTGGAGCTAGCGTGAGTGATGTTTTGATCATCGTCCTTCTCCTCTTCCCGCCGCCATCATCGTCGGCGAGTCTTTCTTTGCTCTTCAATTCTTTCGGTTTCTCCACCCAAATTCCACACTCTCCCTACTCCAATGTAACAAGTCGGCCCCCCGCCGAAGACTCACTCGTGGCAAATGGCGCCTGGCGATATCAATGGCCTTTTATAACGCGTCGGGTGTCCGCCTTGGTTACTCGACTCCCTCTTTGACCTGCCCTTTCATACCCATCTTCTCGAGCGGTGTTCACAGTCGCGACCGCTACCACCATTTAACGTTACTTCTCATCTCCTCCTTTCCGGCTCTCCGTTCTCTCTGCTCTCGTTTGTGCCGCTCATCATTTCCTGTAGGTCGGAGAAATATGTCCCCCGCTCGGAGTACGACGCTCTCAAGAAACGAGTCGAAGCCCTTGAAGACTATCTGCGGCAAATCCCTCCTCCGGTTCTCAGCACCCTCTCTCCGTTTCCTGGACCGACCCCCCCTCTCAGCGCCGCCAATTCCCTCCCTTGGTCCGGTTCCGCCAAATCCATATAGTGGTGCTGCGCCCGCATTGAGCCCGTCTTCATTCCCTACTCTCATGTCGGGCCCAATCCAAATCCCCGGTAGCCATGGAATGGGCGTTATTCCGGGAGCCACAGCAGCTCATTCATACTCGTATCCGCCTCCGAGTCCCGTCTCAACTAGCTCCCGGTACGGAGCGCCCGGGATGGCCCTTCCGACGACCGCGCCGAATCCCCATCCGCTTGGCCTCCCTACTCCAACCGGTTCGGCCTTAACTCAAGTCTCCACCACCCCGATTCCTACTTCGAGCATTGTCCAGGCCCAGAGGTCCCGCAACCCCGGCCATGCGCGTCGGCCGAGTGCCCCGGAGATGGGGTTCGCGTTGGCATCGACGCCACGTCCACCGGCTCGTCGTCGCCTCAGCGGCTACGAGCACACGTACTCTGGGTTTCCACCACCACCGATCCATCCTACACCAGCGCCAAGCTCCGCTGCTCGTTCCAGCCTCTCCCCAATCGTCTCTCCGACGCGAACGGCTGCTTCGTCGACTTCAGCGGGTATGCGGGCACCGTCGCCCGCCGTGCCCTCTCGCGGCCAAGGATCGTCTCGAAGCGGTCCGCGCGACGATGTTGGGAGCGGCGCGGAGGTCCAACGCTCGGGCGGCTTTCGCCATTCGTTTAACGCGACGGGTTCCCCGGTCTCCCCCCTGCGTGTACTATCGCTTTTTGCGGTCTCGTTGGATGCCAGCGGTGGTGCTCCGGTACCCGTTCACGCTCATTGCGCGATGGAGCTTCGCGAGGAGTCGATGGGAGGTGGTGCCCTTGCAGTGACTTCCGTCCATTTAGCTCGCCGTGGGCGGGACTGGCTGCCGAACAGCAAAGCATACTCCCAGCGCTTCCTCATCGAACGACCTGCCGTAGCTCGTCAGGACTGCTCGGGAGCCCTCGCAATGCCGCCTCGTAGATCCTTCGCCCTTGTCGGCCATTTCTTCATGGGGATCCAGAGCAGACATGCGGTGCGAAAGCGCCGGCGACGTCGCAACTGTCGACGTTGAGCATTCCTTTGCATGTCCTTGCTTTGATTCTCCTTTCCCTCGCATAGTACTTCATTTGTCGCTCTCTATCCGTTCCTAACCATCGCTCCATATTCAGTTTATCGTACACCAATAATTTCTACACATCCCCCATGTACATAGCTCACTTCAGTACTCTACGAAAAAATCCCATGATAATATAGCGCCGGTACTACTCGAGTACTATTCGAGCCGTTTGCTATGAAACGCCGGCCTGTCGGCGGCAAAGACCTCGCTTTGCGGCTTTATAACTGAGCGCACGCAAATCTCACTGCACTAGCTTCGATTGCACAACTACAATTAAAACTAGGCGACACGTATCGGGAACATCCGCGCTGTTTCCGCCGTCAACTCATCTAAGTGTGCATCTTCCGCCCGGAGAATCTCGGACGGGTGCGTCGCACATCAAATCCGCGGAGTATTTTCGCGTCCGTGACTCCGGGAAAGCGCAACGTAGGCGCTAAAGGGCGTCAGGGCACCGGTCGGAGGGCTACCGAGATCGCCAAGAAGGTGAGCTATAGTCTGGCCCTGCGCTTTGTAGTCCGTGAAAGCGTAGCCCGGCGTCATAGCAAACTGACGCCGCCGGACAGACACCTTCTCGGACCCCTTCTGGACAGTGAAACGGGAAGTCGAAGGAACAATCGGGATGATCCCGGGCTCCAAACCTTCGAAAGGCGGAAAGTCAGTGCTGTCAGCCTTGAACAAGACGAGTGCAGGCGGAAAACGGAGGCGTATTTCGCCAGTGATAGGATCGGCGATTGGCGGAAGCGGTTCTTGTGCATCAAGAACAATTCGAGTGACCTCCCCGCGGGTGCCGTTGGCGAGCTTCGCGTCCGTCGAGATGTTTAGAACCACCATCGCCCGCATCCCTACGCTCAATTGGACGAGGTCGGAGAGCTTCCCCGAGTTCCGGGTTTTGGCGCCAGCAACAAGGAGACGCTCGCGCGGTGTCAAGTCTCGATCCGAGCCAGCGACTGTGTCGTGAGCCGGGCACAAATACAGGTGGTTGCCAGTCTTGGCACAGTGCTTCCTTAGCGACTCCGTATTCCATTGGATGCGCACGGCATGACGAGGCGTCACGAGAATCGGGAAGTCCCAAGGTGGGGAGCTCCAGTTCGGAGCAACAAAGTCGTCGCTGCCAACAACGAGGGATTGAAGAACCTGGATGTCCTCCTCCGTGCAATCACCGGTGCGAAGGCGTCCCAGAAGTGACATCCAGACGGGGTCGGTAACTCGGCGTTGCTCCCGCAATGTTACGACAGTCGTGAATTGACGGTAGAGCGAAAGGCCGAGCGTGTTTGCGGCCAAAGGGTCGGAGTCGTCGTAAAAAAGGGCTTGCTTCAGACTTCCTACGGGCGGGAACTGATGGAAGTCGCCGAATAGGATGACACTGATGTTTCCAAAAGCGTCGACCTCGTCGCACTGGCCCGCTCCGACTTTGATGGATGTGAGAATCTTCGACAGCAGCTCGAGAACTTTCTTCGTGAGCATGGAAGCCTCGTCAATGACAAGATACGAGACAGGCTCGATGTTCTGCTTCCGCTTTGGTGTAGCATTGCGCCAACCGTCACCGCGTGTGTTGCCTGTGATTGGGATTCCCGCCCAGCTGTGGAGTGTCTGGCCGCCAAAAAGACTGGCCGCAATGCCCGTGGTCGCAGTCTTCGCAAGACGGTGTGATGCGTCATGCGTTGCGAATGAGCGTGAGATGGCATTGAGAAGAACAGTCTTCCCGGTCCCACCCTCGCCCCGGACCATCATGAGTAGCTGTTCAGGGTGCTCACCACGCAGCGTCGAACGGAGGTGGTCGATAATAATGTCGTGTGCCCGTTGTTGTTCCGCGTTGAGGACGGGAGTGTTGAAGATGGGGAAGGAACAAGATGCATTTCAAGCGAAGTTTACAGGCTTATATACTACCATGGAACTATCTAGAATATTCATGAGGTTTACTGAGTGCTGACTCCGGGCTGACTCTGACTGAGTCGAGCGAGGACGAAGGTTCGGGCACCTTCGGTGCGCTTCCGTCCGGTTCCGGATCGGCATCGGCAGTTCGCACGATGTCAATCTACAACACTCCCCCTCGAACTAAGATGCCGAGACGCGTGTGTTGGGTCTTGGGCTTAGTGATACTCGCGAATGAGCTCGCGATGGGGATGAGGTCTGCTGGGAGTTTTTCCGGAGTATGGTTTGTCGCGCAGTGGACAACTGTGGCTTTGTTAGAGCCTGCATCATCTCGTGTATGGCGGTTGTGGGGCTCAAATGCCATGTTGGCATGATCGGCGATGTCCAAATCGGATGTCGGGACGCGATGACGCCACGCGTCTGGTCTCGCCGGAGAGCGGTTCGTGGGGTTATTCAGTGAACGCCAGTAGCCAGGGACGGCAGTCTGTCGTCGAGCGTGTCGCGCGCGGCTCGGATAGAGTCGGCGCTGTGTTTGGCGTGTGCGGGGCGCCCATGGGGTGATTGGCAGATTGTTGATCGACAGATGTGGGGGGTGCCGCGGGAGGCAACTTCTGTGTGGGCTGCTCCGGAGTTGGAGCCGGATGAGCCGGCGTGGGCTCGCTATGACCATCACTCTCCCCCTCGAGCTGCGACGGCTTAGACGGCGAGATGTACTCCGTGTATGTGCCCTCGGATTCGGGCTCGGGTAGGACGGGTTTGACGTTTCCAAGAGCGTAGACATCGCCGACGTTCCGGCAGATGCCCAGTTGCTGGTTTTTCGCGTTGCGAATGTCGACGTCGATGGAGTTGTGTGGGAAGGTGAGCCGGTAACCAGCGCGATGGAGTTTTCCGAGCGAAATGAGGTTGTGTGCTGTTTGGGAGGTAAAGCACGCGTTTGAGCGTGATTGTGTTGGTGTTCCCACCGACCGTGAGAGCGAGTCTCACGCTGCCCTCCCCCTCGGCGTTCTGCGCGCCGATTCCGACGACGGTGTGGCTTGTGAGCGACGAATAAGCGGAGAAAATGGATCGATTGTTTGTAATATGGACACTAGCGCCGCTATCAAGCAGCCAGGAGTCCGGGTGAAGGGCGGTTGTTGCTGCCGCAAAGGCAACATCTTGCTGTGGCATGTTGGCCGTGTTGGCCATCGATCCGTTGTTGCCAGAATTGGCGCCGGATTGCCGTCGTCGGAGCGAATGCTCGTAGTTACGCTGCTTCTCCCGCTCGGAGAAGTGCCTGCCCGCCAGCGCGGCGTAGCAGTCATCTGATGGGTGTCCCAGGCGCCCGCAGTTGGTGCATGCACCGGGCCGGGAGGAATCTGTGCTGTGGGAAGAGTTTCCCGCTGTGCCGCGTGTTGCCGGAAGAGCCGTAGAACTGGACTCGTTCTTGGGCTTAGAGATGGGCTGCTTTGCGTGTTGGATGACGCAAGCAGTGAGGTCCTCCGAGTCGGTGAGCTTCGTGAGGTCAAAATTCCCAGTCCAATGGTCCCAGGAGTCGGGAAGCGACGTGAGAATAATGACGGCGAAGTCCGGCTCGTCAATCTTGACGCCGAATTTCTCCAGGTCCGTGCGGAGAGTTGCCAAGGTGCGCAGGTGCTCCTCGACGGGCTCTTCTTCGCCGCAGCGGAGGCTGTAGAGACGGCGGCGGAGGTGAATGATCGTGATTGCCCCTTTGGGCGCGTAGATGCCTTGGAGTTTGTCCCACGCAGCCTTCGCGGATGTGGCGCCGCGGATGTAAGGCATGGGACCGTCTCCGACGCGCAGCCGGATGATGGCTAGCGCCTTCGCTTGTGCGCGTTTCCAGTCGGAATTAGCCGTGACCTCCGCTGCATTAGCGGGGTCGGAGATTGTCGGCTCCTGGGTCTTTGAGCCAAAGACATAGAGGTCATAGTCTTGATCGGTGAGAATGTCCCGGACTTTGACTTCCCAGGTCGAGAAGCCAGCGGCGTCCTCGAGGAGTTTGACGCGAAGCGACGCGGAATCGGTCGTCATGATGTCAGCGGTGTGGGAGTAGATGGAGCTTGTCAGATTAGACGTCGGGATCGATTGTGAGATGAAGATCAGTTATGGCCAGGGCCCATAACCTGTGGAAGATGGGGAAGGAACAAGATGCATTTCAAGCGAAGTTTACAGGCTTATATACTACCATGGAACTATCTAGAATATTCATGAGGTTTACTGAGTGCTGACTCCGGGCTGACTCTGACTGAGTCGAGCGAGGACGAAGGTTCGGGCACCTTCGGTGCGCTTCCGTCCGGTTCCGGATCGGCATCGGCAGTTCGCACGATGTCAATCTACAACAGGGAGGCGGAGTGGAGTCGGCATCCGGAGTGACGTCAATGACGCCGCCCTGATCAGAAACCGCTACCGGAACCGGATCCCGGAGCTACAACAGCGCCGAGATCCGGAGTCGCCGCAACGTTGCGGGTCAGGGAGCCTGTGGACCGGTCCCAAGCTGCAATAGCGGCTCCCCATTCCGCGTACTTGACCATGTCAACCTCGCTCGCGCGTTCGTGGCCGCCGCGGCCATGATCCGCCCGAACTTGCCGTATCAGCTCCGCGGTCTGCCAGATTGACATCATGATCAAAGATGCCACAATCTTTGCCGATCTCCGTCGCGACAGCGCCAAAAATGTGCTCTCGGGCTGCGTAGCGGTCCCGACGAGCTTGTTGAATGTCTTCATCAGTAGGCTCGGGAAGGTCAATTTCCATGCCTGCATCTGCACCATCCTCGGGAGCCTGGAAGCTCCCGGCCGCGGAACCTCCCTCATTTTCTGCTTGACGACCCTCGATCGGAGCACTGGTAGAAATATTGAATGTTGTCAAGGATGCGAAGATGATGTGCGGTTGCCTGGGACTTGAACGCCGTGAGAGCTGCCTGGAAGGAGAGATGGTTGCCTTTGAGGTCGCAGAGGGAACACCACGGAGAGAGCAACAAGAGCATCTGTGCACTGTAATACTCGGCGACGATGGGGTCATTGGCGCGTGGAAACCAGCGGCCAATGAAGTGGAGGTTTGTTTCGTGCTGCTCCCCGCGGATGACACGGCAACCGGAGCGATTTGCCTCCGGAAGATATGGCACGCGCACGCTACGCGGTCTTCCGCGAGCTGGTGTGTTTGTGACCGCACGTTCTTCCAGCATCTCGCCATCGTAGGTGAGCCTGAAGAAGTCGTAAAAAGACATGTCATCAAGAGCATGTCCTCGGTCCTGGTACTGCTTGAGCTGGTCCTTGAGGACAAACTGCCCGTGCTCATCAACACTGAGCGGCGCCGAGGTTTGCTGAGGTGTAAGTCAGCGAAAGTGATGAAGTCAAATCAAATTTCCGTACGGCATCGACACGATCACGTGTTTGATTATCATGAACCATTGTCGCGTCTGGTTCCGCAACGGATCTAAATTAAAAAGGAGATTGAGCACTGAGCGCGAGGCAAAAAAAAAAAGATACGCACTGCATGTGCAAGAGACCAGGAAACTCTCTTCGCAATGCAAATGTTACTTGATCCCAGTATATCTTGACGTAGGTATGAGAGATGATTCGATCACCCCAACCCATCAAGTATCCCACTACCTCCGGGGCGCTGAATTCCTGCTGACGGCTCAAAGTGTTCGCGCAACGCTGGAGTAAACGCTTGTTCATGTCGGTCATGCGCTTCCGACGGGCGTCGAACTTTTGATGGATTTCGAGGCCTTTTGCCAGAAGAGCAGACGCGTTCGCAGCTTGAATTTGGCGCTTGGCGATGTAGAGGGTAATGTAGAAGGTAATATCCTTCGTGTCGGCGCCGTTGGTAACCAATTTCATGTCGTGGTTACAACGCCCAACTTGGAGCTCCGGAGCAAAGGCGGACACCAGGCGTTGAGGAAGCCAAAGAGGCGCTTCGGGCCCCATTCTCCGTTTGGCAGAACCCAATCATCGTCCGCGACGGTCCACGGCGCTAGTGCTGGGGATGGTATCAATGTGTATCGATACAAGAGGTATGATACGTGATTGGTACCATACATACGGAGGAGCTGGCCAGTATCGATGGTATGGATGGCTGCTAGTGAGGAGGTGCAGATTGCATGGCTCTTTTCCCTCTGGACATAGTCTTTGCAAGGGGTAGACTGCAGAGCAGACACTTGCAGGGCACTTCCAAGCCACAGAGTGCCCCTTCTCAGAGGCAACACACGTCAGCCGAGGCTCGGAACACGACCGGCAGTCAATAATACGATCAATCCCATCAATCCCATCAATACCGGCTCTGTATCAATACAATGTCTACCATACATACGGTGAAACCCTCCCATTGGTACCATACATACGAGCCGAAAAGTCTATCCATCCCCAGCACTACACGGCGCCTTTCGCTTGCAGACCAAACGGCCATTGCGGAGTTTGAGGCACGTGTAGGGCTTACAATCATGGGGTTGGACAGCGCGAGCAATGCGTCTCTCTGCCGCTGTTGCGCGCGCCGCGTAATCGGGCTTGCGGGGATCTTCTGGGCGAGAGTAGGCGATATTCTTCTCCAAGGGGATATCCAGCACGTCGGCGCCTAAATGTTGATCAGTATTGGAGCGGAGATTCAAGATGGAGAGGAACAAAACGGACCTGTTGTACCCGATATGTGTGCTCTGATGTTCTGGCGGATGAATGACTGCATCTTGATGCGGAATTCGTCTGACTGCAGTGCAGTGCGCATCATGGTTGCCGTCGGAGCCCCTTGAAGCCAAAGCAAGATGTGCAAGTGCAAAGTCCCGCGTGCCTGCGCTTCAACAGTGCCGATGTAACCGTTGATGGTTCCCAGGACACCGGGCCGCCGATCAATGGCCCCACGAGGGTTGGCGGAGATGCCGAACAGCTCTTGAAGGATGACTTTGATGGTCTCGTGAAAAAATTGAGCCGCAGCAAACGGGTCCGCGGCGATTGTCTTGGCCCTTGATTGGCTATCAGGCCCGGCGGTGGCAACCAAATCGATCTAGATCAATTTCGACACCAGCAAGAACCTGCGCGATTGGATCGCCGGTGTCGGAGAGATTCAGAGTGGCCCAGATGCTTGGAGGATTATGGCGGAGAGACATTCCCCAGACTTGCGAGCGAATGCCAATCCGCGACTCATCAGTCCCCATGACGCGAGCACGGACCGTAGTCAGCTGTTGACGCAAGGCGCGAACAACAGCATTGCTGATCGGCTTGTTTTGAGCTTCTTCCTGACCAGCAGCGTAGAAGTCGGCGGGCTTCAGGCGTCGGAAAGCACCCTCGTTTGCCATGAAGGTACTGCGCTTGATCTGCATACAAGCGGAGTAGCAGATCTGTCGGCGCTGGAGGGCACTGAATGCCATAAACATGAAGTGGAAGTCGTGTCGAAATCTTCGGTCACCGTACTCCAGCGCCCACTTGATATGATCCGCATATGATACGGGGGACTGTCGGTCGACCTCCATACCGCCGCATCCGTAGGGGAAGAGGAATGGGAATGCGCCCAATAAGTGATTTGCATCCCCGGGATCACCCGCAAAACGCTCACCGTCCGGCTGCCCGTTCCGTGTTCGTGGGTACTCGTTCACCAAGCCGCCACCTCGCCGCACGAGGTAATCCCGCTTAGCCGGAGCAAGAAGATTGCCTGCGGCATGGACGAACAGCTCCCTGTTCGTCACTGTCTCGCCGCTGACATCGACAACTCCGTGGGCTTGAAGTGGGATAACGGCAGGATCTGCGAGATCGTTAGCGAAACAAATGGCCATATGCGCACAAGTCCTCACCAAAATCTTCCCATTCCTCCTCATCCTCTTCGTGACTTGAAGCTACTCGAGGATCTGTGACACTATGTGAGGAAGGACACACAGAGAAGTCGCGAAGAAAGCTCACCGTGAGGAGGACGAAAATCATCTCTTTCCTCCGCCTCGTTCGGGTCAAGGTCCGAGTCTGAATCTGCCACTTCCTCTTGATCGCCGAGGTCCATCGGTACGTAACCCGCATGCTCGCGATCGAGGATTGACGCGTCGCTCGCATAATGAGCATTGAGGGAGATCTCCTCCGGGATCCCACCCTCGGGAAGAAGCGCCGAGACGTTGCTCCGAGATATTAATATGCGAATAAATCGGGTTATTCGTTTTGAGCCACAGAAGCGCATCACGGACGCGCTGTCTGCGGACCTCGAATATATCCGGGAGAATGTAGAGTGGGATGTTACGGGCGCCAACGAACGTCACCGCCAGGACAGCGGCCAGCAGGCCCACAGGCCGCGGCATGAGATTGCCGGCCACCATGTCAACAATGTCGTTGGAATTGAGACGGTACGTGGAGACGTTTCCTCTCATGCCCGCTGTTGATCTTGTCTTTGTCCCAGTTTTTGTGCCGACCGCCTTTGGGAAATAACTTGACGACGTAGGCGGCGGGGAAGTATAGAGCGACAAGTAGTCGCTCTGCCAGGCTGAGGATGGATAGAATCCAGGGCGTCTCCCCAACCCACATGTTGTTGGCAAGGGAAAGTGGTGGGCGTTGGTTTGCGCTCAGTTTCTTGAAACATTCCTCACACAGGTACGTGGTCGAGGCTCTGAGCGCTGGCGGATGCAATAACATGCCGTCGTGGAATTGTTGAGCGGGATGGGGATGAGTGGGGATGAGCAGGGCTTGGTTCGGAATGTCGGCGGGCTGGCACGGTCGCATATCACGCACGAACTGGAGCCGTGCACATGCCATACAACGGCCTTGGCACAGAGCCACGTTTCCCGTGCGATCAATTGTCCTGACGAGATGTCAGAACTCGGGCACACCAAAATTACGTCGAGCTGTGGGCCTCACCTGGCAATACAATCTCTGATGAGTTCCTCCGAGACGGGACGTAAAAACGGTCCCTCAACAAGGGCGGCGATATCTCCGTCGTGCACAAATTGTGTCATCGCGGAAATCGAGTTCAGATTACGCGCCTGCTTGACGGCGCGCCGCTTCGTTCCTGGTGCAGCATCGGCCGCAGCTCGAATTGCAGCTTGCGTTTCCGCAGGAAGAGACTCCATATAGTCGAGTAGCCGATCTCGCTTTCGGCCCGCCGCGTATGGTACGGGTTGGTCGGCGGGAAGCAGAGCGAGGATTTCCGCGACGGTATGAGAGTCGAGAAGATCGTGGAGGGAAGCTGTTTAAAATGTGAGCGGAAGAAAAGAAAGCGCCATGGGCTTTTACCATCCATAGAATCAAGGAATAAAAGAGAGGAAGGAAGCAGGCAATCGGAGGGGGAGAGAATAGCGAGCAAAGAAATTTCACCTGCTTAAATAGTAAAGTGTTCACCTCCCGTTGTTCTGCAATCAACTTGCGAGGGCATGCGGAAAGAGAGAGAAAAATGCACGTAAAATTGTATTTCCATTGACTTCGGGTCGGGAACCCGAATGAGCCGACCGCCGGAGTGATCCTGCCAGCTGTGTCAATGGCGGCATTGCGGAAGAGGCTTAAGAAAAATTGGATTCAATTGACTTGAGCGGTGGGTCGCGGAAGCATTCGATGGCGGCAGAAGAAAGCCATAAATAAAATTTGGGTCGACGAGAGCAGTACGAGATCGCGGCGATGGGTGGATCGTGCCAACGGGCATGTGAAATCGAGAGTTTGGGCGGTGGGCGCGACACCATCGACACGTCGGACTCGAAGGGTGCACGAACTCGAGGCAGCTCGGGCCGCGACGACGGACGGGCGGACATGGGGGCTCGTATGCCGCATTTGCTCCGAGAGAAGACGGCACACCTGCGGAATGAAAGTGAGCGAAGAAGTGCATCCCGCGGTTGACGCGTCATCGCTGATTGTGCTTAGTCTTTCCTCATGACTCATTCAATACATTCACAAGTTTCCGTAATTTAGGGGGAGGGAGACCTTGGCAAAGCAAGGTAACTTACTAGGGAGATCACACCCTGACAGTTTCTGGGGACGAGAAGAGAATTGCCTTCTTAAGTCGGGCTCTATCCGGGCCGGGATCGTTGATATGAGGCAATGTATTGCTCAATTTTGAACGCCACTGGCAAGGAGAAGCATACCGCATGAGAAAGAGAACCAGGGACATGAAAAGAAGCTCATTGCGCACCGATCTTCTCCTCTACGGCATGGGTGAAAAGCTGGCAATCGCCGGCTATAAATTAATTTCTTCGCGATGCGGGTCCCGGGCGGGGATCCTTTGAAAACATCTCCCGCGACTGGCTCGGAGTAGCCCGCCGGTGCGATTGCGGCCCGTCGTGCATTATCTCTGCCAACGCCGCCATCCTTCGAGTGCTTATCGCGAGGCCATCATAAACGGCGGTACTTACTTAAATAGTGAGTAATTTCGAGTAAGGTCGAGAAACGGATGATATGTGCCTTTTGAGTCGTCGTCGATTCAGGCCCGAGGCTGTTCGGCCGATCAAGCCGATGTTTGATCACATCAGTCCGGCTGTATGCGGCATTGCGAGAGATCTGATCTGATCATGTCATGGGTGGGATCAACCATCTATTTCTCACGTCTTTCGACTTGCTCTCCGCCATGTCGTCCATGGCCTACCCGCCCCTCAGCGCGACCGGGATAGAAGCATACTCGCCAACTATGTTGCACATTTCTATTCTAGTCAGTCTGCGCTCTTCAGCCACTACTCCGAGTCCGAGTAACTGAGCCAAAAAAGACGGCGATTGAAGGGATCCGTCGCCCGCATAGCACCAAGGCCGACATCGCATCGGGAACAGTGTTGCTTGCATCTCAGGCGCCGCTGACCTCTAAGCTTTTGCTCTTGCAAGCTCTCCGGAAACACGTATTGGAGCCGACGCGGGTTCCGGTCCAAATAAACGCCCAGACAATAGACGCCGTTGAACGCGCTTGGCATGTTCTCCAGGCTCTCAGCGAGCAAGAAAAGTCTATCCTCGGGGAACTTCCGGACGAGAATTCTATCATCGACATCTGGAACTGCGTTTGGTCGTGGCTCAAGCTCATCGACGAGCATCGTACGTCGCTTTCGTTCCTCCCGAAAGGCGTCAAAGCAGAGATTGTCATCGACACCATCCTCATGTCTCTGCTTTCGGATCTTACGACGCTTGCGGAGGCCCATCGGTCGGACCTGTTGCGAGATCCTCGGATGGGGCTCACAGCCCCAGCAGCCATCCAGCGACTTATTCGGGCATGGCGACACGCGCCGTCCATGCAGCCGCTCCATCGCGCCGACGACGCAAGATGGGTGATCATGATCTACTTCACGAAGAACCAGTTCTCCTCCAGCCAAATGGCGATCATTCGCTCAGCTGCCGGGGGTTCGGATGAAGCTCTCGCGGAGCTTGGCATGCGGGACTTTACGCTCGGGCTCGAGCTGCTCAAGTCGTCGCAGCACGTCGAAAAGGTCATTGGCAGCACATTTTTCGGCAGACTGCTGCTGTTCTTCACCCACTGCGAGCCGCGGAGAGACTCGATCGCAATCATGGACCCACATACATTCTTCGCGTCGCTCTGCGCGCGTCGATTCATCCCGATCCTCTCGGAATATCTGCTGCTCTACTCGCTCGGCCAGCAGCCAGCCGAGATTGCGGAGCGCTTGGTTCCCGGGGTGCACTGCGCCATGCTTATTGCCGGCCTCATCTTCATGACCCCGGCCGGGACTTCGCTCATCCCCGAAGCAATCGAGCAAGGATTTCTCGAGGCACTCTTGCGGATGCACAGTGATAAAACGGAGCCTGAGATCAAGATCAAGCCTCTTCTCGACGACGCCCTCCCGCGGGCTCTCATTCGCGCTACGGTCATCCAATCCATCGGAAAGGTGCTTCCTCGGCTTCGGTTAGTGACGCAGACAGCATCCTTCCGCAAATCAGCTATCTACGGAGATTGGGTTGTGTGGGAGAAGATCGTAGAAGAGCGGAACGGGTTACTGAAAAAGTATGACGCCGGAAGATATCCCGCGAAAAGGATGTGCGATAACGCTACGGTGCGCATTCGTTCTTTTCCGGATTCTATATGCTGCTCATCTTTTGTCAGTGCTCAAAGGTTGGCTTGGAGGCCGGATTCAAGCGCTGCTCTGGCTGCTCATGGACCGTTTACTGCTCTGCGGCGTGTCAAAAGGCTGACTGGACTTCGGGGGAACACAAACAAGGGTGTGGGCTCCTCAAATCCCTTCGCTTGCGTACGTGGATGCCGTGCTCCTCTGCGACCATGCCTACCAAACTGAGTATCGCGTCCGACGACTTTCAGACCAGACGAAACTTGGTTTAACCTCGCTTGAACACGACTTCCTGCGCGTCCTGCTAGACTTCGAAAGCGAAAGGCAAGCTACAGAAATCGCGTCCCAACTTGACTCCCAAGCCGCCCAGGTCCTCTCCGGATCCGCGCTCTTGGCGCAGCCCATCACGATGTACGACTACAGCGCCGGCGAGGGTCTTTCGCCCGTCCGGATCCTCTCCGTACCGGACACGGTCCTCTATTTCGGCGATGGACCTGCCGGAGCAACGACGGCCAAGATCGCGGGAAGCGACGCAGCCTGGCAGGAGATTGTTCGCCTTGCCCGCCGGAGCGAGCGAAAGGCTGCAATCAGCGTGTTGGTATTCAAAGCCGGGGGCGATCAGCGGTTCGTGATCGTACCGCGCAAGGTCGAGCGGGGCATACCGCAAATGGTGAAGATGATGAAGGCGGCAGAGCGGGCGCATGCGCAGGACCTGCCACGTGCGGAGGTGTTGAAACTTGTACAGCAAGTGGTCCAGGAGCACGATGAAGAACGAGGGGAATGCGTAGAGTTCCATCAAATTAGTCTATGAATACAGAATTTTTGAGACGATGGCCAAATGAGCAGACAAAGTGAATTTTTGTGGACTCTGGAACATGAACATCCTGAGACTACCTCTCTTTTACTCGTTTTCCCTACCAATCGGACTCGAAATTTGGCATCCAATATTCTCGTTCTAAAGCACGGGGAATAAGCAAAAGTGCAGTAGTGGAAGTTTTAGCGAACCTTCGATCCTGCCGAAACGTTTTGCCTTGATGAAATCCTCCGCACGAGACCACGGATTGGGGGCAAACTGGATGCTCCCGTCCACATCGGCGTACGGTGCCATCACGAATCTATCGTCCACAAAAGGCACCTCCTGGGCCCGCCGCACGCCTTCTATGCGCCCATCAGACCAGAGCACAAGCAATACTTTCAGCCGCCGACAGCCGCCAAGGAGCGCCTTGGCGGTTTCCCAAGGAACGATGTCGTTCAGGCAGAGATGGGTGAGCACAGGCAGCGCGCAGAGCTTCGGTGTGTAGGCGTCTGCTTCCTCCGTACTCGACATATGATCGAATAGGTCCAAGTGAGTAAGCGTCGCGAAGCAAGGAAGTGATAGTTTGACCGCTGTAGGGTCGGCGGGGAATGAGACTGAGTCGGCGAAGATGTGCACGAGGAATAGGCCGATCCTTTCTTTTCATCTCTGTAATCACAGAGAGAAACGCAGGAATCACCATGGTGCCGATTCCTGAGATGCGCTTGACCCCCGTACAGATTCTCAACGCGTCGCAGACTTCGTCCACGGGATGTGTAGTGGGATTCAAAAACAGGCGGACGACATAGTGGGCAAAGAACGAGGGCGGTTTGAGCTTGGTTGCGGCGAGGAAGCAAGCGAAGCGCTTGGATGTGTCGACGGATATGTCGCGATAAACGAGAGGTTCGATCCTGCTGCGTGTTAGCGAAGATGCTAGCGCAAGTTGTACAAAGGTGAGACCAAAGATGTGTTCGTCTCGCGACCGTGAGAAGGGCGCCCATGGATTTTTCGTCTGTTTCAGCTGCGAGTTCAAAAATTTCTCGCTCCAGTTCGGGAGGCAGGCGAGGTTGGGAGGCCAACATGAGAGCAAGGAAGGAAGGACACGGTGTGACGTAAGCAGCTGCTTTCCTCATGCCGCCACCCAAGCCGCTGGACCTGCTCGCCTACCATCGGCCCAAGCGCATACGCGCGTCGCAAGCGGACCGGGAGGGACGTATACCGCATCTGAGTGCCGAATCGAAGCAGTACTTCGCGTCTCTCGCTCTCGTTCGCGACGATGGGCTGACCCCGAGGACCGAAGATGCATCCGGAACCTCGCTGCTCATCGAGCCAAACCACTTCCCTTCCCCATTCCGAGGTCCCGTTGTGCGGCGGTCTTGGTCGCGCTCTTCGTAGGCCGGAGCGGGGACCTACGCGTGCTGCTGAATCGGTGCGTTTCTGCTTCTATTCGTGGTACGTCGAGCCTCATGCAGACTCAGACGCTCGGCAAGGCTACGAACGTACGCCGGAGACACCTCGTTACCCGGAGGGAAAGTCGAGGACGGGGATAAGACGATTGAGGACACAGCGGTGCGTGCTTACACCTCGTTGGCAGGTTCGTTATTGACGCATTTGCAGCGACGAGAAGCGTTCGAGGAGGTGCAGGTCCTCAGCGAGCACCACTGTTCTCCCATTCACGCTAGCAGATAGGCTTGCCAATTGACCGGGTCAAGGTCCCGCTACTCGCCATCCTCGACCCCATCCTTGCCTGGAACAACCTCATCGTCACCCCGTGCGTGTTTGTCCCTTAACTCCTCTCCGTCTAACGACGTTGTCAGTGTTGTCGTCCTGATTCTCGACAAAACGCTCCAAGTACGCCTTCTTCATCAGCGTCGGCGGCATCCTCATGGACCTCTCCTCTGCAGCCCGTCCTCAACGCCGACGAAGTCGCCTCCATCTTCTCTCATCCACTCTCGGGCTTCTTCTCGTCAACCCCACCATTCTCAAGCAGCCCCAGCCAGGCAGACGCGGTACCATATCACCGCTCGCACGAATGGCTGTCTACTGGGCCAAACAACACGCAGCAAGTCTACCGCGTGCATATCTTCTTGACGGGACGAGAAGCCGATGGGACGCAACCAATTACTGGGCTTACTGCGTGCGTTTCACTCGTTCGTCTCCGCGCATGGGCACCAACAGCTAAGCAAACCAAAACAATACACACTGGCACAGGCACGTCCTCATCAACACTACTATCGTCGCATATGGCCGCGAGCCCGACTTTGAGCCGCTGCCTGCGGCTGCGCTGGGCATGCACCAGCGCATTGCCTGGGCACTGTGGTCCAATCCGGACTTTCGGACGTCATATGAGAGCGAGGGGATCAAGATCGAATGGGATAAGATTCGGAGGATAGCGGGAGTGAAGGAGGGGAACGGGGGTGAAAATGAGGGAAAGCGAAGGGGTGCGAAGCTCTGAACTAGACTGAAGATTGGGGACAACCTGTCTCTGGAAGTGTAAACCTGCTTTGCGGCCCTGCAAGTGCACGTCAAAATATCCATCAGGCATGAGGCGTACATGAGGCTCAGCCGCTGCCCTCGCTCTCTACCCACCATGAGCGCATCCAACGATTTTCTTCCGTCTCTTGCTATCCCCACCGAAATCGCAGCTCGCATCTTTCTCCTGACCCTCCCCGAGGCTCCCGTCTCCCCAAATCTGCAAAATGCACCTCTGCTGCTCACCCGCGTTTCTCGCGGCTGGCGCACTATTGCTCTGGGCACCTCCGAGCTTTGGGAGTCGTTGGCGATCGACACCAAGATCCTAGGGTTGGCAGTGAGCCGCCCGGACTTCCTCGATGGCATTCGTCGCTGGTTGCTCAGCGCCAGCAGTCGCCCGCTCTCTGTCACGCTTTCGGCCGGTGGCCCCGCGATTCCCGACGGGATTCTCGAGCTCCTTCGCGTGCATACAGCCAGCTCGGGGCTGCGTAGACTCGATAGCGATCTCCCGCTAGGCCACACGATAAAACTGCTCGACCACGGCAGTGACGTTCTCAATGACCTCGAAATCTACCTCTCGGATATGGCTTCGTTCTTCGGCGGCCCTGACCCGGCCCACATCAGGACGCTTACGGCGACGATAGTTGGCTCGCCGCACCTCACGCGCTTGCACCTCAGCGACCTGCTCACTGGCCTTCTTCCGCTCGTTTTTGAGTCAAAGTCAGACGCCCTCCAAGAGCTCACGGATCTTCTCTACTTTCCCGACCCAGGCGAAAACCTCCAGACGATTTTCGCACTCCCTCATCTCCGGAAACTGTGCTTGGCCAAAGCCCAAGTACTCGCCACGGTGCACCTACCCATCAGTCCGCTCTGGCCCCCTGCCCCGCAGATCCAAGAGCTGCAGCTCAAAGGAGAACATCCCAGTATCTTGCGGCGTCTCACATTACCTTCCCTCAAAACCATGCACATCGACCTTTCCGGACAGGGACCAAACCAAGGAGCCCACGACTTTGCCGATTTCATTGCACGTTCGCAGTGCCCCCTCGAGAGCCTCGAGGTCCACATCGCGTGGACTTTGGAGGGGATCCTACCCGCTATTGTCCTCCCGGCCGTGCCCATGATTCGCCACCTGGAGATCATCGAGGGTGCGAACGGGTTGGGGCACCTGCTTCAGCTTGTACTTTTGACCCGTCAGCTCAACGGCGCCTTCCTCGTCCCGCAACTCAGGTCCTTGACTATCGTCGATGACCTTGGCCAGTGGGGTGACCGGTTCAGCGGGTACGGCACACTCCAAACCGCGTTTCGGGCTCGCAACGCAGGCCTTGAGATCGTCAAGTTCCTCGATCCTGAGTTTGATGAAGACGAGGATTTCGACGATGATGTCCGAGAGTGGATGGATTTGGAAGAGGAGCTGTTACGTCAGATTGTGGACGAGTGGGACACGAGAGTAATTGTGAAGCTCGGTGAGGAGGAACACGTCGTTGAATGACGTCGTCAAAACGGTGTAAAATGGTCCATTTCTTGCGTTTCAAACTGCTTGATTACTCGCTAGTAGTATCAGTCCTCTCTAAAAAATTACAGCGTGCCAGCGTTCCTACATATGCGCATGAGATGGATGCATTACAGTGTCAATGTCTTCCTGCCCGCGCCCGCGGTTGAGTACCAATCGTCCATCCGACCTCCAACCGCTACTTCCACTCCTCCCTCGTCGCACCCTGCCCCGTCGTCGACGGCGGCAGATTCACCATCGTCCCCACGGCCGCCCTCGCCCGAACCGCCCCGGCACGCGGCGAAGAAGGATCCAACCCCGGCGGTGCCGACTTGTACGCATACACCACCTCGCCCGGACCCACAGCGGGACTGGCGGTCCGGCTGCTCGTTCGGGGTGGTGGGGAGTACGGCGAGCGTGAGGACGCGGATGTGATTGTGGAGGTTGGGTCGGCGTAGCCCCCGGCGCCTTTCTGCGCGGAGGAGACCAATGTGTTTATGTTTATCGTGGGCTGGCTGGGGCGGGATAGCTGAAAACGCGAATTAGCTCCCAGCGAGGATACGATAAGATAAGTCGAGACGAAAACGCACATGCATCGTCGGCTGCTTCTTCCCGACATCCCAAGACGACTGCGCGAGCGATTTACCCCGCGGGGAGAGCAGCCCGTCCGACCCGGAAATGGCGGTGGCGCTCGACGAGGTGAGTGTCTGCCCGCTGGAGCTGGAGCTCATGTCGGAGAGCGCGAGCCCGTGTTCTTTGTCGATGAGCTTGCCGGCGGTGGTGGTGCCCGTCTTGGGCTTCCGTGCGTTGAGCCTGTGTCGGCGTAAGCGGGCGTATTCCTCGGAAAGAAGAAGGCGAAAGGAGCGCACATGGCCAATAGAGAACAGATGTACAGCGAGCCGAGCGGGAATGCGAAGAGAAGGTTACTGAGGCGTGGGTGAGATGGGGTTTTTGAAGAGGCAGCGGGAGGAGAACGTACAGATTCCCCTACGCGATGCGAAGACAACATGAATATCGAGCACGAGAAGAAGAAAAGGAGTACGCACCAGCGAGGCCAAAGACGCGATGAAGATATCCGCCAGCGCGAAGATCGCAGTGAGAGCCCCCGTCTGGATCGTCACTATCCCGCGAGTCGGTAACCGTGGCAAAAGAGACGAAGGAATCGCCAAACGCACTGCGTATAATACGGTCGATTTGCCCGTCCACGTCGTTGAACCCCGTCTTGCGCGCCAGCTAAGTAAGTATACCCATCGTCAGCAACAACAAAACAGAACGCGGGGCGCAGACGCAGACGCACCAGGACATGCCGCATCCCAAACGCAATCAAGACATCACACGCCGCCGCCGTGCTCAGCCAAAGCCGCGCTTGCGTCCCGAAGAGGTCAAAGTCTTGGAATTTCTGGATGAGGACGATGTTGACGAATACGTCGATGCCCGCCACTGTGCAGGCGGTCAGCTTGGAGTGGAATGTATGTGTGTATTTGGCGACGGACCGAAGGAGACCAAGGAGAGGAATGCAATGAGCCCTGGGAGGATGTATGCGCGGGTGATAACTTTGCGTAGTAGCCGCGTTAGTCTCGTTGTACACGGGGTCGGGGGATGGGTTATGAACCTTTGATTCTCCAAGCCGTGAACATTTGGATGGGCGTCGAGACGAGGGACTGGGTGCGGGTCAGCGTCTTCGTCCAAATGCGAAAATATGTGGAACGCACGATAAGGAACGAATCTAGCCGCCGCCGCAGCATTTTATTAGTGTTCCTTCATGGATGAACGACAATCCGCACCTCCGGGCAAAACTGCAGAATGGAATGAGCAATGAGAACGCGTGGCAGGGACCGGAAACTCACATGTTGGGCGGAATTCGAGTGCCGCGACTTGTCCTGCAAGCAAGCCATTTGCTTCAGCACCAGCATCCGCGGGCGTCGACGGGGTAGAACTCACCGAACTGCTTGACCAATGGTTGGTAGATGATACCAATGTGGTCGCCAACCGCGGCCGTTTCGACGAGGAAAAGGTAGAGGATCTGGTCGGGCCGGGCAGCGCTTTGATGAGCCGTGGCGGAAAAAGCACAAGAATCGGATGGCGCACGAAGAACCGTATCCAGCGGAAATCGCTACGAGGGTGCGTCAGAGTGATTCGCGGAAGGCTGCGGCGGAAAGTGGCGCACTTGGGAAACCGGCGGTAATAGGTCAACAGCTTGACCACAATTAGCTGTAGGGAGGGAGAATCCAAATTGGGGAGCGCGTACTTGGGCGCACATGAGCTTTCGACGCGTCAGCAACTGGATATTGGATGGAGACAGAACAGGAGCGCACACCGTAGAGAACCGTGTTCAATAGCACGCCTGAAAACCGCGTTCGCTTCAACGCGAGAGAGTGGAGCTAGACACACCGAGGAGCATCGGCCCAAAACTACGCTGTGGTCAGTGCCGGGCATCCTTGTCGAGAGCTACTCACATGAGCTCAGTACTGGGCGGGCCAGACGCCATTATAAATGAAAAAAGAAGGAAAGTAGGTGGCCTAAGTGCCGGGGAAGGGTCGTGCAAGTGCGCGGAGGCAAAAGGGAGAAGAGAAAACCTCGGGATGGCGGGCAGGATGGCTTATGAGACGCGTCGGGCCGATCTTCATCTTCTTCGTCGACAACAGCCGAGAGAGCTCGACGACCCGGCGACCAGGTACGGAAAGGAGATGACCGACGACATCAGAGATTTGAGAAGAGTGGAGGGATCAGGTGGGTGGCCGTTGCGAAGGGCAACAGAGATTTAGACGAGGCGGAACGAGACGGCCAAAGACGAGGCGGATCCGTTGTTCCGTGGAGGCCGAGAGTAGACCGGCTTTGTCACGTGTTTCTTTGGCTTCCTTTCAGCGCCTCATGTCGTCCACAGCTTTCACTCACAACGACGATGTCGGTGTCGGTGGCATGCCCGCCGTCCATGAACACGGATATCGGTGGCATCGGTGTGCGAGTGTCGTTCTACTTGCAGACCCTCTTCCTTAGTGCGTAACCAACTTTTTACGTCGCTCCCTGCTCAATTCCCTTTTGCCAGGCATCCTCTCCGCGCGCTCTGGCTCCCTCGAAGAGATCATGGGCGCACTCTACACCCTCCTCTTCACCAACACGGCCATGGCCGTCACCGCCCCTCATCCTCGGCTTCAAGCCGTCCCCAGAAATCAGCCTCCAAGACGCCATCGTCGTCTTCTACCTCCTCATGCTCTCCTGGGTCACCGTAACCCTCACCCTCCCCGCCACCGCGCGCTTCCCCGCCACGAAAGAAAGCACGAAGAACAGCTTGGTGCTGCTCCACGTTCTGTCGGTCGTACAGAGCTACACCATCTTTGCGTTTGCGCTGGCGCTCCTCGGGACGGCGCCGCGCTTTGGGAGCATGCAGCAGTGCAATGCGTCCGCGCGCGCGGTGCTCTTCCGCCCGTTCTCGGCCCTCGGCGCAGGCCGCATCCTCGGATTCGTCACCGTCGCGCTCCTCGCACTCGCGTACACCTTAGTCCTCGTCAAGGACCACATCCCACCGCCGCCCGAACAAGTCAAGAAGTGGATTCGGCGCACAGTGATGCGCAGAGTGCCCGACGTCGAGCGCGGGGCTGGGGCTGGGGCCGACGGGGAGCAAGGCATCGAGGGCGCCAGTGGCGGGGGTGGTGTCTTTGGCACGGGTTTCGGCGCTGGGTTAGGCGCGGCCGGACACCCCCCCAGGACTACGACTCGGAGGCCCGGAAAGCCGCAATACCGCTCACGAGCAGGCGGGAGGGGACATACCACCGCGGTTCGTCGCATCTTCGTTCCCTTCTTTCCTCATACACTCACTCACTACCACTTCCAGCCCGCATACGACCTCCAAATCGCATGGGCCCTCCTCATCCACCTCCTCGTCGTCTGCATCCTCTGGACGCTCGTCGTCATGAACACCGAGCTGCTCATCCGGTGGAACTGGCCCGGTCCGCTGCAAGGCACGCAGGAGAGCCAGTGGGGGTTCGGGCAGATCCTGCCCATGTTTTTGGTGCTGCTTTCGTTTGCGAGCTGTGTGGGCGCGTTTCGCGAGTTTGGGCTCAGGCCGTTGCCGATTGGGCTTTTGGTGGGCGTGGGTGGTGCGAAGGGAGAGGCGGAGGGAGAGGGACGCGCCGCGGCGGGCCTTGGGGGGAAAGGAATGTACTGACGACTGACGATGGGGCTGGGTTTTCGTATGTATTTTCTAGCGACGAGCTCGAGCGACTTCTATGTATCATAAGAAAATGGATGTGTACTTATGAATGAGTTCTTAATTTCTGAGAAACTTTCTGTGGAAGTGCGTACATGGCTGGTTGGCTTGCGGCCGCTGCCTATGCTTGGTGGGGGTTCTGGTGCGCGTCTAGTGGCGAAGAGAATGTATCTGACGATGTGGCTTAGTGTCGCATGTAGCTAGCTGTGCGGAGAACGTTGCACGAGTCGCGGCGGCCGCTGCCTACTACATGTACACTGCCTAGTGGGCTTTTGGAGAGCGGGTGGCGGGCTTGGGGAATGTTTTTCCTCGTCTGTCTTTCTACAATTATGGCTTTTTTTTTATCTGTGTCCTCGAAGAGCCTTTATCGCTTGTATCTTGTGTATTACACGCAACCGTGGCCCGCATTCCCGATTTTTTGGGAGTGCATTTACTGCCGATCAGTTGCAGCCGGCGGCCCCGTCACGTCGACACCCTTCTCCCTCCACCCACCATCACCTGGTTCAGAGCCGCATGAGACAGTATCTCCCTGCATTCATATCGCGACCATGGGCGCCGCGCTGCAGCCTGGGCCCTGCTCTCAGCGGTCTACTTCCGCTTCGGCGGTTCCTGCGCCACCCTTGCTGCCTGCAGCTGCCAAGCGGCGGCAATGTCTTATTTTCGCAAAAGTAGCACGCAGAGACCGCCCGCAGCCGCCCGCTCCCCTCAAGTCTGTGGCTGAGGGCCTTCGGCGGCGCTGGAGAAGTGAGCTTCTACTGCCTCGGGTCTCCGCAAATCCGACCGTCGTGTGGTGAGCAACGCAGCCATTGGCCAGCCGAAGCCTAAACCTTCTCTCTTAAGGATATTCGACATGTCTTCTCATGTTATCCGGCCACTCTACGTCGATCCGCGCTGGAGTTCAAGGTTACAAACCGAGGGGATACGCGGCGAGGCTGGGCACCATGCACTCAATTGGTCCAGCAGATAATGCCTCAAAAGGGTATGTTTATACTCACCTCAACTCACACCAAATGCATGACGATGGGCCAGTTCGATCATATAAAAACGCCGGGCGCAGCCGCAAACTTTGTCGCTTTCCAACGATGTCGCTTCCCGTCCTCCTAGTCTCGCTCACCGTCGCGGCGGGCTTTGTCTTCAAGCGACTTCGCAAGCCCCGCCACCAGCTCCCCCTCCCTCCGGGTCCGAAGAAGTTGCCCATCATCGGAAATCTGCTTGATATTCCCAATGAACGCCAGTGGCTGGCGTATCACCAATGGAGTCAAGACTATGGTATGTGCTCGCATTGGGTGGAAGGGATCTCTTCTAACTCACTGCAGACTCGGACATCATCCATGTCGATGCATGTGGGACGTCCATCGTGGTTGTCGAGAGCGTCGAGGCTGTCCGCGAGCTCTTTGATCGACGCTCCTCGATCTACTCTGACCGGTTTGGGGTTTTCATTCGCTCTGGCGATGTCTGACTGTTTCCGTCAAGGATGCACCTACCGATGGTAGTTGATCTAATGGGCTGGGATTGGTCTATGGGTGATCTACTCAGCTCTCTGTACATACTGGTCGTCGCATGATATTGATTCGATTTGCTTATCCAGCATTCATGCCATACGGTGAGCTTCCTCACTGGGTGCAACTGCTGAGTTGCTGACCGATGGAATGCAGGAGAAAGATGGTAAGCGACTCCCTCAGATTTTGGCTCCCCGCAGGTGGATGAACTTCAACGTTTCAGGCGCGCTCATCGCAAGACAATGCACGACTCCTTCAACGTTATTGCTGTCAAACAGTTTCAATCGCAGGAAGTCCACGCTTCAAATGAACTACTCCGCTCGCTGCTCCTGGATCCGAACGACGTTGTGGCGCACTTCCGACAGTAAGTTTCTGAAATAGTCCTGCTGTTCCTCGCTGAAATCAGCAAAAGGTTTGCGGGAAGCCTTAGCTTGGACGTCGCCTATGGTATCAAGGTTCAACCTGGCGACCCTTATATTAAGATAGTAGAAGAGGCAATGATGGGTGTGGCAATTGCAAGCATTCCCGGTACAGTCGCCGATCGTCATCCGAAACAGGACCACCCACCGAAACACCCATCGTTTGAGCCGATACCTATCCCAAACCGGACAAAAATTTGAGGGAATATAGAACACCCGTAGAGACTACGGTACACAAAATACCAGCCTTATATACTGAGCTACGGGCGCAGAAGACTGCATGCAATGTGGTTTCCCAATTAATCAATTTTTTCATGGGGTTGCCCAACTTGTTTGTCTTATTGCCTAATGTCAGAGGGTGCATTGGCTCTGAGATTTGGCATCCCAGGGTTTATGAGGTTGCTGAACGTTCTCACTCAGAAATTTCGCAGGAAAGACTTGTTGACTGCTCACAAAATGCAGTGTTTCGGTGTCACGTAAAACACTGATTTGGCACATTTGCGCCAGATTCACGATTTCGCAACTTGGAAGCAATGGATTGAGCTGAAATTTTGTAGGTTCGAAGTTTACATAGTGCTCTACCAACATACAAAATATGGTAGTAATCAGTGGAGTACTGCCCCTAAAACGCGCCGCGCAACAAGTTTGTTTCGGATGACGGTCGCCGACTGTACCTTTCTTGTTGTAAGCTTCTCGGGGTTCACTCCTTTCACCAAGTATGACCAACCCATCTGCCGGCCAGGACACCTTCCCTATCCTTAAATATGTGCCAGGCTGGCTTCCGGGTGCGAGCTTCAAGCGCAGAGCTGCTCGATGGTGGAAGGTCACGACCGATGTTGTTGATCTGCCATTTCAAGAGGCGAAGCGCAAACTGGTGTGTGCAATGAGTAAGTTTACTATGATGAGATGATTTGACGTGTTCTCAGGAGAATGGATCTGCAATTCCTTCATTCACTGTCAATGCTCTTGAGACTCATGACAATCCAAACACCCCAACAATCGGAGACTGTCCGAAACGTAGCTGCGGCCATCTACGCTGCTGGTGCAGACACAACTGCAGCAGCATTGGGCTGGTTTGTCTTCGCAATGCTCGCTTATCCCGAGACACAAGCCAAAGCACAAGCTGAGCTTGATGCGATTCTCGGCCACGGAGTACTACCGACCTTCGCAGATCAGCAGGTTTTACCGTATGTCGCTGCTTTGGTCAAAGAGGTCTTGAGATGGCGCACAATCACTCCCATCGGTGACTAGATCCAGCTTTTACATTGCATTAAGTTGAGCGCGTTTGCAGCGGTACCGCATTTTGTTGCCGCGGAAGATGAGTATCGCGGCTATCGCATCCCAGCGCGCTCTATCGTCCTCGGAAATGCATGGTAGGTGCTCTGAACACCTCGGATAGAAACCAATTCATGTTTTGAAGGGCTATACTCCATGACAAGGTCATTCCTCCTCAAGAACTCCATCTGCTCATGCCGCTCAAGTTTCGACTCATTCAGGATGCATATCCGAACCCGGATGAATTCAATCCTGAGAGATTTCTTCGAGACGGCAAATTAAACCCCAAGGTTCAAGACCCGGAAGTAGCTGTGTTTGGCTTTGGCCGCCGGTGCACAGCTTCTATGCCCTGCGTCGACGCACCCGCTGATTCTTATATAGAATTTGCCCAGGAAGACACATGGCGACCGCATCCGTTTGGTTGTCGATCACTTCAATTCTCGCAACTTTCAAGATAGCTAAAGCTGTGAATGAGTCTGGAGAGCCCGTAGAACCGACATATGATTATTTTGCGGGTTTGATTTGGTGCGCTCGAGACTCGGTCACTCGGAACCGCTCTCTTCTGGCTAATTAATATTTCTTTTTCAGTGCTCCGCTGCCATTCAAGTGCTCCGTCATGCCGCGGTCTCTGCAGACCGCTGAAGCTATCCGTTCCTTAAATGGCCATGAAATTTAAATCGTCAACTCTGAGCCCCTGTAGATAAGCCTGTAATCTAATCTTGATAACATCTGAAATGCGTCACTATCAAATCGTGATCATGATCCGCTGTCCTTCTTGATGACAGTGCTGTCAATCCCTGCTCCCAACGTCCATGAGCGAATTCGCCACTGTGCTCGAGCGGCCGGTAAAGCGCGCGCGCCCCGACTCCGGCCCACCCTACGTGCGAGACCAACAGTTTTACGACGATGAGGCCCCTGCCCCGTCCGTAGACTGGTGCATCGTAAGCGCCGAAAACGTGCTGTTTAAGGTTCATAGTTTCTGTGGTAATGCGCTTTCAATGATCTCAGGTTGCCTCCAGGTACAAAGGTCGCTGCTAATGCGCGATTCGCCGCTATTCTCCACCTTGTTTGGGCTTCCCCAAGGCCAGTTGCCGGCGGAGGGCCAGTCGGACGCTTACCCGATCGTGCTCGCGGGAGACACCGCCAGCGATTTTCGTGCATTGTTGACGTATTTAACCAAACCGTACGTGCTGAAAGTTTAACTTTTGTGTGCAGCTTCTGTTGACATTCATATCAAGCGGCTTTGAGCTCATACCGAAAGACATTCCTCTCGACGAATTCCAGAACTTGCTTTCGCTCGGGAAGATGGCGCACAAATATCAAATGAGTGGTTGGGAGCGGTGGACCGGGACCGTGCTGATCGAACTGGTGGACAAGCATGCGAGAAGACTGTCAACGAAGGACTTCTCCGTGGCCTTGGACCTTGCCATGCTGCTCTCGCATGCATCGCTCAGGGACGCGGTTACGGATAACTGGTACAGCATGGTCTCGGCCGCTAGATTGCCCATACTGGACGCAATGGACATTGCGGAGAGGCATGCCCAACGCTCTTTCCTGGTGCGGTTGTACACGCAGCAACTCAAGCTCGTTTGCCACGAAACGCAACAACCTCCTTCGCCTTTCGTCGCGGTCGTCACCTTTCAAGCCCTACGAGGCTTACAACCCATCCATTCCCAGCGCATCCTCGCCGCCCACTCCTCCCTCTCGATCGCATGGTCCGCATTCCGTCGGCTCGAGATTCTTCCTCGACGCGAACCGGGCTGTAGTCCTGATCACCACGAGCGGACCTGTTGCCGCAAATTCCGGTCGGTCTGGCTCGAAGCAATCAACACGGCAGACTCGTCGCGTTCGCTTCCGCTGACGAGCCTCCGACAACGCGTTTTATTCGTCCAAGACCAGCTAGCGCACTACAAGCAAGATACTATGATCAACAACCCCGGGGATCGGATCCTCAGCCCGATGGCGCGCACTAGCCCAGGAATCTATTGCATTTATGTGGACGAGAGGGACGAGATAAAGCGAGTCTTGGCTGCGCTGCCTCTGACGAACTCGCTCGATCCTTACTTCTTTGGTAAGCCTGGTTTTGCTGCGACTGACCGAGTCTGACTTGGTTCTGCAGCGGCAGAAGCCTGAGCGTAGCAACTTATTTTTCATGTCTTGCATGGGACTGGATGCCAGCTTTCTTTCTCGCACAGTGAAAATGGAAACACGAATGCGTTAGGCAAATGAGCACCCCAAACTAGTGTAACTACCTCCTCGAAACAGTCGCAACCCACACCGAGCACTTCATCGCCGTCGCCTCTGCGTTCCTCGCCTGCGCCCCCGGCCGATATGCCCACACATCAGTATGCATATCCTTGAACTGCTCTTGCGCTGTGACGAACTCCGCCGCAAAACCGAGGCAATCCGCGTGGTCAAAGGAAACGTCTGGGAGCGCGTCGCCGTCTTCGATAGACAGGGCGACCCGAAGGGCAGCAGCGACGCGGTCTTCGTGCGCTGGCTTCGGCCGCGGCGGGACGGGGAGGTAGCGTGTCGCGAGGGCGGAGGAACGACGCTGGGCCTCGGATAGGGCCGGCGTGAGGGCGATGTATTCGAGTTTGTGGAGACGGAGGATAGGTTTGAAGAACGAGAGCTGAAGAAACGTGTCAGATAGGCCTTCGATGGCTGCAGTGAAAGAAACGCACCAAGACTTCTTCGGGTGTGGTATGGCAAAGGCTCATCTCGAGTTGCGTGAGGTTCGCCAGCCGTCGAAGAACATCGATCCCCTCCGAAGAGCCGATGGACCAAGCATTCTCGTATGCCATTGGACAACGCAGAACCCTTAGCGTTGTCTCGTGCATCGGCAACACCTCCTCGAAGAACTCCCTGGCCAGCGGATCCATCTCCGGGGGATCTCGTTGGTCGTATGGGTTGCGTTGCAACACGAACACCTCGAGACCTGAATACGACTTGAGGTAAGCAAGCACCGCAGGCGTTATGCGATTAATCGTCATCTGGCGTAGGCAGATACCGAGTTGAAGAAGAGTCTCCCAGGCGACGTCTTGAGCATCGGCGCTGATCAACTCTAGCGTGTGTAGCCCCGGACAGGCAGCGACGACCGCGTCTAACTCGAGTTGATCCGTTCGCAGTGGCGGCGGAGGCAGATCGACGAGCGGATGCCAGAAGGCGAGCGGCTGTTGCTGGACCGGGGCGATGGCACTGGAGATCTTGAGCGTCGACAAGCGCGCTAGCCGCGGAAGAGCGCGCCCCAGCTGGTGGGGTCGCAGCAAATCGAAGCGTTGTAGGAGAGGGAAAGCAACAATAGCGTCGCAGACAGTCTGGTAGAGCCACTCGGGGTCTTCCTTGGTGACGACATATCTGTGAGCCAAAATTAGACGGGCCAAGCCGACGAATTGCAAGGGTCGCGCACCGCACTGCCCGTGTCCTCGGCGCGCAAGATAGAAGGGCGGAGGCAAGTCGCGAAGATGGCAGCTGGTCCGTGATAGGCTCACGGGAGTCTCGAGGTGTTATCGTGCGTCCGAGATGTAATCTCCGGCCATATCGCGACCACGATGTGCTCCCGTTCTCCAGCGCGTCAACAAATGCACTGGTTTTTGGGGAGCGGAGGCGGTTGGTGGGGATGAATACAACAGAGCACAAGAGCGGGTCCACCGCGTCCTGGAGGTAGGTGTTTGTGGCACGTAGAGCGGCTTGGTCGACGGCATTGAGCTGTTTTAGAGGAGGTCAGACAACTAGCGCTGGCGAAGGGGTCGAGGAAAGACGTACAAAGGCCGCTACGTGTTGTATGAGCTCGATAGCGAGGTCGGCCAGAGAGGACATGGGGGAGAGGGGGAGAGAGACGCGTTCCGGAGCTAAAGACGCGGCATTTGTACTACCCTGCTGGGCGCGTGCGAAGGAGTGATCCGCGTAAACATGGAAACGCTCACGGTTAGCGGCAGCCTCGCTTGAGATTTGAAATTTCAATTGATGGGCTGTTCGGGCCGAGTGAAGGTAGAGCGGCCGTCGGGCAGCTATGCGGATCCCCGACGTATAGTTCTTCACCGGCTTGTAAACGGCTCGCCAGGAACCGCGTAAAAACACATTCCACGTCAGCGCAAAATAATGTATGCGTCTGGATTGTGTTGCCTCGCTCACCTACCTCGCGTATTTTCTTGTCCGTGGGCACAAGATCGGGATAGTGAGAATCGAATTTCAGCCCACCAGTAGAAATATGAGGAAATCGTATTTCGGTTGGACGCAACAGTGAAGAAGCTTGCAACCTCCGAGGTTCCTTCAGATAGAAGTACTAGCACCTCGGGCTCGAGAGATGGCCTACGGCCACCTGAGGGAGCATCGAAGGAGAAGGACTCGCTGAGAATCGGTTCAGAAGTCCTCGGTTAGGCACACCGGCATCCCGCAGCTCCTTGAAGAGGCCCGACCCCACATCGCTTGCCGCTGCTCGGTGAGAGGCGATTCAACATAATGCCGTCGTTGGCTGTCAACCGTTAAACACCGTCGGTATGAGGTAAGTAACCCCCGTGGACCAACGACGTCGCCGAAAGATACCGGTCTGACGTTATCTCTCACTTTGCGCTTGTTTTTATCGGCCGAGAATCTGCTCGGACGAACTAGAGCGATAAAGTAGTGCTCATTCCTCCGTATCACTATCGGAATCATCACTCTCAATTTCCTCTTCTTGCTCGTCCTCGCCCAACCTCCTCCCGTCCCTTCCGAACTGCGCGTAAATCCACCCGTCACCATCTTCCGCTCTAACCAGCCGCAGATGTCGACCCCGGGTCAAATAGGGCATCTGCAGCTCTACACGTAACTCCCGCTCAGTGATCGCAACAACGCCGCCGTACCGATAGCCCTCCACAATCTTGCGCATCCGGCGGAGAAATACAGCAAGGAATCTCGGCGGTCCTTGCGCTTCGGAGCTGTTCGCTGGATAGCGAAAGAGCAGCTCGAAAGTATGTTTGCTGAGCGCGAAGCCGAGGGTACGTGTGCGGTGTATTGGGAGGTGTGGAATCATATCAAGTAAAGTCGTCATGTCCTCCTTCAAGTTCTCTGCAGGGGAGGTGACTTTGAATTCCAGCACGTCGATGCGCGACAAGGCAGGGATGATGTCAAAATACTGTGGCCCGAAGCTCCAGCGAAAGAAGTCAGCCTCGTTCCACATTCGTAGCTCGACGAGGGACGTGGCAAGATGTGGCAGCGCGTGCGCGAAGAAGGCGTGTTGCGTGCGGTCATGGGAAGAAGAGCTGGGCTGCGGTTCTTGGAAGTTGGCGAGGATGAGGCGCTCGAGATTGGTGCTGGCTTTTGAATACGAAAGGAGGTAGTGGGGAGTCCAGCGGATACGACGTTGATTTTGAGCTGATTGGGGTACACGGCGGCAGCCTCAAGTGCGTGCCATAGCTTATCCCAAGGGAAGCGCGGGGATAGTGCAAGCTCCAATGACGAAAGCCGGACTGAGCGGCGGAGGAGATCCATGAGCCCGCGTGTAGATTCCGGATTGCCGCCCTCGCCGTCGATTGTTGGAGCCTTGATATCGAGCTTCGTCAACGACGAAACGGCACCGAGGCGGTCCAGTCTCGGAAACCTCCTCGCGAGGCCCGCCGTATATGTGAGCTGTCGTAGCTTCGCCCCAACGAGTCCACCGATAATGGCGTCGGCGACCCAGGCGGATTCGCCCCAAGTCGCCACCCATGCGACCGACTGGAGTTTGTTGAGCCCTCTCAGTGCCGCCGTTAACATCTCTCCTAGATCCGCGGTGTCCATCTCCTCGGCCGCAGGCACGCCAGCGTAGTACGAGTACGAATGCCAGAGGAACGGATTGCTGGTCTCGATGCGCAGACGCCGTGCGTATTGGCAGTAGCGGCTCTTGCCCGCTGCGATGGCCTGCAGACGCTCGACGTCTTCATCGGCGCGGTCTTTGCGGGAGCCGATGGTGAGGGAGGAGAGGAATATGGGATCCAGGACTGCCGAGATGGCGCGACATGTTATGCGGAGGGCGGCTTGCTCGCGTCCTTCGAGATGGCTAGCAATCTCTTGCAGGAGCTCAGCGAAGAGCATTTGCAGCAGCATATCCGTTGCTACTGTATCTGGGTGGTGGGGGTAAGAGCCAAAGTAAGATATGGAGCCGGCCGGGACGCACCTCCAACTCAAGCTCAAATCCTTAGCAGCTGCAAAGGCAGATGGTTGCAGTCCCCAACATGGCAGTCTCGGGTTAACAGCTTTGGATTAACTCAGCGCAACCGTCTAGACGATGGCCAACGAATTCGTAGTCGCGGTTCAGGAAGAGCCGCGCCGTGATGGCTCTCTCTTGATTCTCGCCCTCATCTTCGTCCAGCGCTTGCTCGAAAGTTCCTGGCATTTCCTGTGTCTCCACGAATCCATCCTTCTGGACGTTGGATTCTGGAAGCCGTCGCATCGCAATGACTCGCACGGACACGCGGCACTGCCTCCAAGTGTCCCTCCCTTAAATTCCCAGCGGCGACCTGCGGAGGACCGACGATGGCTCTCTCATTGCTCTCCGTCGAGCTCGTCCAGGAAATCGCAGAACATCTTAAACTTCCCGCGCAAGCCGCCCTCCGGACAACATGCAGCACACTCTGCGCCGCGTTGGACCCCTTCGTGTTCTCGACCCTCACCATTTACGTCGGACGAGGGACACTAAAGCGGGATCTGTCCCGGCTGCGCGCACTCGCGGCGGGCAGCACGCCCTACTCTCAGCATGCGCGAAACCTCTACATTCAAGAGGTCACTCCGTTCTTCTGGAGCTCGGGCTCGGAGAACGATTCGGAGATGGAGGAAGAGAAGGAGTCGTGGCGGACGGGATTGCAAGAAGTGCTGGGGCCAGCATTGAACGGACTCAATGGAGTGCAGACCGTGCGATGGGCCGGGTCGTCCCTGGATCCGGAGTGGGTCGCCGACGTCGTCGTCGACGCACTCACAAAGTGGCAACTACGCGAGTTGGTGTACGAATCCGGCATGACGGAAACACTCCCAGAGCTGGACCGCATCTCTGGCGCCGCGTTGAGGCGACTCAGCGTCAGCATCCCGTCGAAGCCCGACGTGGACGCCAGGCCCCTCGTTACCCTTCTGCGCAACACGCCCAAGCTCGTCTCGTTGTCACTCTCGGCACCGACGGATCTGGACTTGGACGTCCTCTGGCGCGTTCTGCAAACCAATTCAGTGCACCTGGTGGAACTGTCGGTCACCGTCGTTTCTCTGACGCTGTGCGACTACCTCGCGTCCTACACCGGGCTCGAGCGGCTTGTCCTCCCGAGCGTCGACGCGTCGGCAGTGTCCCGCCAACTCGCCGGCATGTTCTTCGAGCGTGTGTTGCGGCACCAATCTGCCTCCATCGTAGAGCTCCGGCTTTCCCCGCACTACACCAGCGCATGGAGCTTTGGGACCCACAATGTCGACGTGCTCTCGTCCCTGGCGAAGCTCGAGACCTTGGAAATCGCTGTCGACCCCGAATACGACGACGGACGACTCACGAAAAACATCACCCTTCTACTCGACATGGTCCCTCAACTACGTGCTCTACGCACCCTCGACATCGAGACCACGATGGATGAATGCTACCGCGGGCAATTCATTTGCGGGAATGGGATGATGGGGCACTACAAGGCAGTCGAGCGGCGTATGCGCGCTGCGTTCGGCAGGTATCGGTATCGAGGAGGCAAGAACTCAAGCGCAGAAGTCCATGCAACACATGTGCCGCATGGGCGTAGCTTGAGAATGGTGGAGGCGGACGATGCGGATGGGTGGGTCTATGCGCAGTTTGAGGGTACCTGGAGGGTATTACAGGATCGGGAGCGGTGTGAGGTCGACTCAGACGACGATTCGGATGATGATTATTGAGAGTTGGCTCATTTTATTCGTCTGTATTCTGCTTGTCGTCTTGTTCCGATTCCATCACCTTCATCCTACCTCCAAGTACTACTTCACCTACTATCTTCGAATGAGGATCATCAACATCAACATCGGAGTGACACACCCTTTCTCCTCCGCAAACCACCACAGTCAGCCAACCCAATACCTGCAAGCCGATGAGTAGATTCACAGCCGAAACCACAGCAGCCGAGGTGGCTTCCGCGTTTTCTGAGGAGATCAAGGGCAAAAATGGTACGGTGTCCGCTACCTTCGTTAGGCTGACGAAGAGTAGAAAATTGAATTTTTTTTAGTCCTCATAACGGGCACATCGTTGAATGGTATCGGCTTCGAGACCGCCCTGGCCATCGCAAAATATGCAGATCTGGTCATTCTCGCGGGGCAGAGCGACGAGAGGTGCGTCTCCAGGCGCTTCGATTCGCAAAGAAAAGTCTAATTTAGCTCGCTGCTGCAGGCTCAAGCTCTCGGAGGCTGCTATCTTGAAAGAAAATCCCACCGCCAAAATTCGGCGCCTCCTCATCGACCTCTCGTCCCAATCGTCGGTGCGCCAAGCCGCTGCCGAGGTCAACATGATTCCCGAGCCGCTCGACGTCCTCATCCACAACGCCGCTGCCCCGCTCGGCGCGCTCAAGATCACAGTGGATGGGCTGGAGAGCCAGTTCGCGACGAACCACGTTGGACCGTTCCTCTTCACGAAGCTCGTGTTGGGGAAGCTTCTCGAGCGCGGAGCTCACGCTGATGGCATCATGATCACGCCGCGAGTCATCTTCATCTCAAGCAACGCGCATCTCATCGGCGCCGGTGTCGATTTCGCGCGGCTGCAGGCGCTGTCGAGCGCTTCCACTCCAGCTGATCGCAAGCAAGTCGAGGAGAATGCGTATAAGTCGTCGCAAGACGCGTACTACCAATCCAAGTCTGCGAATATCTTGACGGGAATCGAACTCTCCCGTCGGGCGAATGGCAAGATCCTTGCGTACAGTCTGCATCCCGGGAGTGAGTGTTCTCTTGCTCGTTTGCAGTCGATTAGACAGCTGATTTGATTGCAGTCATCTTGACGAACAACACTCAGAGCACCCAGCCGGAATCCATCGCGGCGATGCAGGCCATGGAAATTTTCGATGCAGAGGGGAAACCGGTCAAGGAGGTCCCGTGGATCACGCAAGAGCAAGGTGCAGCGACGTGCGTTTTAGCTAGTTTCTCTCTCTCGGGACTGGCTTGCTGAAGTGGTGGAGTTTACAGAACAGTGGCGGCTGCATTTGATCCAAGCCTCGTCGCAACGCCTGGTGCATATCTCAAGGATTGCGTGGTAACGAAGGACTTCGTCGCCTCGCACAGCTCGGACTTGGTCAGGCACCTTTTCTTCCGTCGCCTTTTGACGCTTATGGATTCAAAAATTACAGACCAACGCGTCGAAGCTTTGGGAGCTCACGGAAAGCATCATTGGGGAAAAGTTCGAGCTATAAAGGTGCTGCTATTATCCTCCATCATGTACGTTAACATTACAGTCTGCGATTGCGTGCTGGTTGTACACTAGCGATATCAATCATACCTGTCCCTCCCCAACGTCAGCTCGATCCCATGTCTGCCGAGCCTTTCGATTGCTTTGGCGAACCGTCTGTGCCCACAGTCAGCCCAGCGCCGCCAACGAAAGAGCAGAGCAAAAACGAAACACGCACGCATCGGAAAGCCCCGCTGAGCGCAGCTCCACCATCTTGAGATTTGGCATCAAGTCGGAGGGGAAATCACAGCGCAAGTATTCGTCCCATTCGTGCTGTTCATCGTGACTGAGGTTCCTACCAAACATCGACCAAGTCAGCTTTGTAGGGGAAGCCTGAGAGGGAGAACGGACGACGAACCCAGTGAAGCTGCGTGCCGGGAAACACAGAACGAGCTTTTCGAGGCGTTTGGCTGGCGAACACCCCGGCGCGATGAGGTCGTCGCTTTCGAGCGGGGTCGACCGCTGCGAAGACGATTAGCCCAATCTACTCACACGACTGCGAAGAGCCAAGAAAACGTACCCCGTACCCGTCGTCGGTGAGAAACCGGACGACTAACGTCCGCAGGCGGCGATTACACAGCGCCAGCACGTAGTTGTCGTTCTCGATTGCAACGGGAAGCGCGACATCGAGCTCGGTTATCGAGTTGCCGTGCTTGGTGAGGAAGGTGTTGGTGTGGTCGACGACATGCGGTGCGAATTTGACGCGGCGTAGGGAGGGAAGACTGTGAATGAGGAGGGTCAGAAGAGCGTCGGGAAGAGACGGGCAACGTACTCGAGCCTCGAAAGGATGAAGAGGAACGATCCCTTGCTTCCTTGAAGACGCACATCCAACTCTTGCAGCTGCCCCAAAGCACCCGCGTGGAGCCTAGCCGTATCTTCATCGTCGGTCGAAAACTCCATCTCGTTGCGCCAAACGAGTTTGCGCAGCGCCGAGAACCCGCTCAACACACTGGGTACGGCGACCATCGAGCCCGGCGGCGTGCCCGGGTTCTGCACGGCCACGCTGAGCTCCAAGAGACGCCCACCCGCGGCCCGGCCAGCCATCGAGAACGCCTCAAGCGAAATGCCGCGCTCGAAAACGAACCCGCGTCGGATCTCCGAGTCCATGAACGGGCTGGCGGCTCCCGAGACGAGTTTCTCGAGGTTTGGCGTCCGGCGAAAGACGTCACGGAGGTGGTCACGTGGATTGCCGTCTTCGTCCAACGCGAGGTCGAGCTCGTCCTGGGCGTCTTCGGCACTCGAGTAACGCGAGTTCGGGCCGCGGGGACGTTCGATTATCAGGTAGAGCTCGATAATGCGGACGTGAGTGCCGAGGTTTGGGTAGGTTTGAAGAAGGCGCGAGAAGGCGCGGAACTGCTTTTTGGATGTGAAATAGAGGTCTTCGTAGAGGAGCGGGAGGCCGAGGCGCTGCAGAGATACCGTCAGCGGAGACGAAGTAAGCCTTTCGGATTGCGTACGTGGAATGCTTTGGACACGAGCAACAGATTGAAGCGCCGTCCGGCCTTGCGTCGAGAGTATCCAGTGTACTGCGAGTTGTTCTCCATGGCAAAGGTCAAGACCTGCTTCCAGATCTTTTCCTGAATAGCGAGTCGCGCAGCGGAAAGTGGATGCGCCGAGGGGTCAACGGTTTGTGGTTCTTCTCGAGTACGGCGGCGTGGGGATGCAAAATTGTCGAAGTAGTCCCCGGTCGGGCTGGTCTGGGGTAAGTGGAAGGGACCAGCGAAGATTGACAGCAAACGCACGGGATGTAGCGGTGCTCATTGAGTTCTAGCAGGCTTTTGAACCTGTCGTTCTCAATCTCCTCGATAGCCTGCATTGAGGGAACTCTGTGGACGTAGATGGACTCAAGGGGACAAGACTTGAGGCGTGGATACGCGGATTTCGCGGCGGTGAGGTCGGGTACGTTGAGTCTACGGAGGTAGCCGGCCTCTCCGAGCGCCGCAAAGAGTGCTTTCGGACGCTCCAGGCAGTCACCGTTCCACGGGGTGACGACTTCGACCTTGCCGTCGTGTCAGCAAGCAAGCTTTGTGGGCGCTGACGACGCACCAGTTTATCCCATTTTGCAGCGACCTCCACCAACGTTGCCATGAGCTTCCGCACGGGCTTGTTCTCCTTCGCGAACGCGGTGACGTCGCGCAGAATCAGGCGCGTGGGGCTGACCAAATGCAGGCCCTTGCACATCCCGTCCACCACCTCCGTCGCGGTCATGACGAAGCACAGCGACAGCTCAGCCACGTTCGGCGCGTTCTTCAACAGCGTCAACATCGACGCGCCGTACCCGCCCTCGATCCGGAGCCGCCGAATGTGCTTCCCAAGCGCCGGTCCGTGCTTCTTGAGCGTATTCCCGATGATTTGCGCGTCCGGCATGGACCGGAGGATGACGGTGTGGTAAAGCAGTGGTCGGGCGACACGCAGCCACTGCTTGTTGACCCGCAGAAGACGAGAGAGCCATTTGGGATGGGCTATGTGCATGATACGGTATATGTCGCTGAATGTCGCGTCGGGTATTGCGAAAAGCGGGGCTAGGATGCACGAGAGGACCTCGTCGGGGAGGTCCATGGCTCCGGGCATCGTCTGACGACGCGTCCTGGACAAGGAGGGGTTGGTGACTAAGCTTCACGTGCACCCGGATATTGTTGACGTCTCCCGCCATCTCAGCGCGATCCAAGCACAAGAGGGCAAATCTATTCGTGTTCGTCCGTTCGGAGAGTCAAACCGATGCACCCCGCTCTGCGACCTTCGAATATATCCAGGCTTTCTGTTCGTTTCAAAGTAAGATCCAGCTTGCGTCCCTCAACATGCGCTAACCATTCTCCTCAGCGGGATGCAGAGAAGATCGCACGCGGTGATGCCTCGCCTCAAGAAATCATAAAATTCTTCGAGCGGGCGTCCACTACCGTTCTTCCTGCGAGCCAGAAACCGTTGCTCGCACCTCTCCTCTACATCCTTCTCGATTCCGCTGAGATCCCACGCATTCCGGGCCTTCTGTCGGCAGACACCGAGTCGGAATCCGCCAATGGCGCTCTCTTCCGGGCATTCACTGCCCTGGAGGCGTTCGGGATCGTCGGTTTGGCTGCGTTCCCAGAAAATGGCGCGCTCGAGGATACATGGGAGAGGGCCTGGGCTTGGGCGCGATTTTTTGCGACCCACGCAGATCTCGTGTCTCAGTTTCTGCCGGTCGGAGGAGATTCTGCACCGCGGAACCATTCGCCGCTGGTGTGGACGTTGCTCTCCCTTTTTGGCACGATGCAGCAGAGGGCCGCGACTGCGGCCCTGTTGCGCGCGTCTGACGGCCTTGGGAACGTCGTCGCAGCAATCTGGATGCGGACGCTCCGGATCGAGTCTTCGAACAAACCGTTCGAGGACGTTGGGGTGCTGCTCAGCATCTTGATTCAGCCGATGGACGGCTACGAAGGGACGTCGCTGCCGCGATTCGAAGCGGGACTGCTCGAAGTGACCGGCGGCGAGCCTACGCTTGTATCGCTCTGCGTCGAACACCTTCGGCGGGCGGTACCCAAAGTCGAGACACTGGTCGTCGACCGTATTTGCTCGCACTTCGTCGGCGTGCTACTTCTCTTGTTCCAAAGCTCCGAACGGCCAACGATCAAAGCCCTGCTGCTGGAGGCTCGCTTGATCCGTGTGCTCTGCACAATCTGGCGGGCGTGCCTGGTATCTCTCGCAGTCGTACGCAATGCGTTGGACCGCCAGTCTGTCAAGAACGTATGCGGGATGACGTTCCAGTTCATGCTCAGCCTCATGGACGCGGGCAACGGTTATCGCGTCTTAATCGATGCCTTGGAAAGCGGGTTTCTCCAAGGAGTCGTCGCGTACGGCACCAACAATGACCACGACACGCATCTCGGCGCTTTTATTGCGCAATCTTTATCGTCGGCGACGGTATTTTTCTCCGTGCTCAAGCGGCTGAAACCTGCTCTCGGAGAAGTGAAAGCGTTCGAGGTGCAGGTCGCCCTAACCTTGCGACCGATTTGGGCAGATTTTGTGGGTCTCGCTGAGGAGCGAATCAAGCTAGCAGAACAATACTCGGAAGGCAAACTCGGTGCGGCAACGCGAGGGTGCGACAATCCCGAGGTGCGCTATTCTGTGGCGAATAGAACGGGTTGACCCTGAATTCTAGTGCAATGCAATTGGCAATGCGGGCGAATACAAGTGGTGCTCCGGCTGCCGCTCGTACTTCTATTGCTCGCGGACGTGCCAGCGGCGCGACTGGAAAGTCGGGACCCATCGTCTGGAATGTTTGAATGTGCGCAATTGGAGATCTTGTATGTGTCTAGCGCACCTTCAATCCTGTCCCCCATGCTGACAAATGCACAAGCGGGTCACCGCGATGCCAGTCTATCGACTCGCGACTGGCAATTCATTCGCGTTTTGATGGCTGAGGATTACCGGAGACTTCAACGCGACATTTGGATGCAGCTCATGCCCTTCATGGATCGGCAGCGCGATGTTCTGTATCCATGCGTGGTCTTCGACTACACTAAAGGTCGTTGTACCTTCCAAGTCGAGGACGCGCTACACCGTGTCCCAGAGCCACCCTTGGCTCGGACTCTGGAGAATTACCATCGGCTGCGGCGCGAACTTCCTCCGCAAGTCATCAGACGCACGCCGTACCCTCCAGCGACCCTCGAAACGCGGATCAAGGCGAGCGGGCACAAAATCCAGCCGCATTTCGTGAAGCTCGGGCTGTCCATGAGTGGAAGCATGGAGTTTTTGGACCATCATTGGCAGTTTGCGGTCCCGCTGCACACCGACAAGGAGGGCCCGGGTCTTTTGGAGAATCTGCGCGAGCTGGCGCAGAATCCGCCAGCGCACCTGCGGAATGCAGACCAGGGACCACAGAAGAGCGGAAAGCGGAAGATATCTGATGCAGAGTGGGTGGCGGAAGACCTGCATCTGGAGAAACTCGACTTCCTCTACACGATGGTTGGCGAGTGTGTCGTTTCATATTAACAAGTCTTATTTCGATGGCTGGGGTATCTATTCTTGAATGTCCCAAAGTGTTTTTCCGCCACCCACGTGACAAGCCATGTCAGCAACAGCGACCATGTCCTCGCTCTTGCCTCGCTCTCAGTCGACGTCTGGACTCTGCCATCGCAATCCGTCGTTCATGTAGCGAACTTTTCCAGAGCCAATGCAGCTTTCTGACCAATAACAGGAAGACCCCGCGCAACAAACTCTAACTGGCAGGCCGTCAGCTCCTTACAACGCAGCACTGACTTTCGGTGCGTCCTTCAACCTCTCCTCTGTATGTAGTCGGCGCTGAAAGTGTCTACACAGGTCAATGGTACTGAGCCCGAGGTGGATAAACCGGGACGCAGGCGTCGCCGGCGATGGGGGACCAGTGGCAGTTCTGGGGACTATGCACTGGGTAGCGCTGGTGGAAACTTGAACGCAAGCAGAGAGCGTACAGGTGCGTCGAAGGGCTCGTCGATGCCTACTGTTGCTGATACAACGGGTCTAGCTTACAGCCGGGGCCCGTTGGTGGAACTGGGAGGCAGACGCGAAAGCTGGAACCCCGAGTGCGGTTGACTCGTCTTGAAGTTTGTATGGAGAAGTTCGTGTCGACCCGGAGGTTCTCAGGTTAGCCGCACGCGTTGAATCTTCGTCAGCGCGCTGCTGACTGAAGTAATAGACCTGGCCTCGACGAATCGTGCCGCGATGTGTATCTCGAGACTGACTCGAGATCGAATTCACGCTTCCGAGCCTCACCGAGGATTACAAAACACCCCAATGCACCAAGGCGTTCCGCTCGGAATCGCAATGCCGCTCCATTCACTGTCCACCGAACTGGTGCAAGAAATCGCGGGCCACCTCCAAAGCAACGAGCAAGCCGCGCTTCGTGCGACCTGCAGTCCACTCTGCGAGGCCGTCTCCCCGATGTTCTTCTCCACACTCACCGTCGACATCCAACTCGACTCGTTCGACGAGTGGCTCGCGCGTCTCGAACGCGTCGCGACTGGGACCACGCCCTACTCGAAATACGTCCGCACAGTTCATTTGGCGAACATAACACCGGAGTTGGACTCGGGCCCTGGGTGTCTCTACGAGAGTGGAGAAACTCAGCGGAGCGAGAAAAGTATCCATGCTGCTCTGAAGGAGCGGCTGGGGCCGGCGTTACAAGCGCTGCGAGGCGTGCAGCTCGCCAGCTGGATGACGTCGTACGAGGACCCAGACTGGGTGGCGGACGTGGTGATAGCGGCGTTTGCCCGCTGGCCGCTTCGCGAGGTGGTTTATCGCACGACACGGTCAGGGCCGGTGGCTCTTCCTCCGCTGGACCGCTTGCAAGGAGCCGAGTTGATCAAAATTAGCATTCTGGGTCCTATTATCGAAATGGACCCGGAGACGCTGCAGAATGATTTCGACCTGAAGCCGCTCGTGGGGCTCCTCCAGCGTGCCCCGCACCTGTCGTCGTTGGGCCTGGCGTTACCCCCGGAAGTGTGTTTGGACGACATATGGCGCGTTCTTTCGCGCAATTCGGTCTACTTGACCGACCTCCGCGTTGCCGTCGTGGGCGTCTCTCCGACGCTTTGCGACTACCTCGGATCCTACACCGGCCTTCGGCGGCTCGCGCTCCTCAACGTCGACGAATCGCTCTTGTCCCGCCAAGCAGCGGATTTGTTCGTCGAGCAGACATTGCAGCAGCATTCAGCGTCGCTCGTCGAGTTGGGCGTCTCGCCGACGTATACCGGCCGGTGGAATTTCGGGCTGCATAACGTCGAGGTCTTCGCGGCGCTCGTCCACCTCGAGACCCTCGAAGTCGCGATCAACCCCGAGGACAGCCGGGACGACGAAGCCGTCCGGCGGGATGTGGCGCTTCTGCTTCAGCTGATTTCCCAGCTACCTGCGCTGCGCCGCGTTGTGTTGGGCTGTACTTTGGACGAGCGGTGGCGCGAGGAGTGTGGCGTCGAGCCGAAGCCTGGGGAGCATGCGAGGGCTGTGTGGCAGCGGCTTCGGGAGGCTGTTTTGTCTGAGGTCGCAAGGCAGGGTGGGTACAGGTCGGATGTGGTGGTGGAGCTGCGTGGCGCGTATGATTCGTTCGAGCGGGTGGTGTTGGACGAAAACAGTACTAGTGGGTGGACGTATGCACACATTCTTGGGCATGAGGAAAGCGATTGGGATGATATATACGAGAATGTGCGTGTGTAGATGTTACTCGAAAAATCACGTGGACCTATCCTTCTTGCTCCGAACTACCATCTCATTCCTCAATTTCGCCCTCCTCGAGGACCGGGATCTGCGCCAACAACACCAGCCTATCCCTGTCCATCTCATACACCCCATCCATTCCAACCGGGGACACGATGACCTTCTCTGCGTCGTCGGACGGGACGTCCCGCAGCTTGACGACTCGTCCCTTCAACCCATGATGTTCGTCGTGCACTACGAGCGCCTCCTCCTGCTGATTCTCCCCCGGACCGCGCGCGCTCTTCCATCCCAGCACCCTGCGCATCACGAACTGCGTCGGCTCAGCCGGGACCAAGTACCGCGTCGGGAACCCCGCTCGCTTCACTGCGGGCTTCCATACCGTGCGGGTCGGGTCCTCTTCGTCCGGGACAGTGACGGGAAACCGGAGGACGTGGATCATGGCCGTCTGCACAAAGTCCACCGCCACGCGCGCCGCAACGACGACCTGTGCGATTCTGCCCTCGAATTCGCCCTCGAGGTACCTGGTGGAGGTGCCGCTGGAGGTGTTCTGGATGCGCACGAGGATGCGGGAGAGGTGTGGGGTGCAGATGGGGTCGAAGAGCCAAGCTTCTGGTGCAGCTAAAGGTGCGTTTGTTAGAACTTGTGTGTGTTTGGGACAAGGGACTGAACGGACTGTAGGTATCCCGCAGCGAGACTACGCTGTGTGCAAGTGGTTCTGGTGTCGGTGCGGACGTTGCGTTGGTTGGGAGGCTAAAGCCACCTGCGTGTTGCCACGAACCCGGCGTAGGCGCGACCCCGACCCATGCAGGTGTTGGCGCGTTGTTCGTCGCAGGCGTTGGGGCACTCGTCAGTCCGTCTGCCGCAGCACCCGGTCGATTGCGATTGCGAATCTTCGCGCCGGCCCACCCACCGTCCGTTGCCGTTGGAGTAACAAACTCTGGTCTGCGTCGGTTCGTCGTCGTCCTCGGATACGTATACGTATACGCCCTCGACGCCTCTTCCCAGCCACCACTGGCAGCCGCACTACCATTGCCAAACTCAGTCGCAGTCGCACTTGCCTGTGCCGTCGTGTACGGATTCGGCGTTTTGGCTTTTCCGGTCATCCACGACGTGTCTGTGCTTCCCCAACCACCTGCCGAAGCAGACACCGGCCCGGGTGCGTTGGTGCTCGTATTACTGTACGGGTTCGGGGTTGCCGCCTTGTCCGACTTCCACGATGGACTCCCGTCGCCCCACCCTCCTGCCGAAGCAGAGCCACCTGCGTTTGCGTTGGCGTTGGGCGTCACTGCCTTGTCCGACATCCACGACGAGTTTTCGCCGTCCCACCCTCCTACTGAAGCAGCACCGTTGTTGGTGTTGTTGTTGGCGTTGGCGTCGGGACTCGCTGCTTTCTCCGACATCCACGACGGACTCGCGCCGTCCCACCCTCCTGCCGAAACAGAACCACCTACGTTGGCGCCGGTGTTGGCGTTGGCGTTGGGGTCGGGACTCGCTGCTTTCTCCGACATCCACGACGGGTTTGGATCGTCCCATCCTCCGAGTGAGGTAGAACCACTTCCGCTGGCGTTGGCGTTGGCGCTGGCATGTGGGCCAGGCGTCGACCCTCCCCAACCACCCGTCGTCGCAGATACGGCATTATACGGGTTCGGCGTCTTGCTCTTACCCGCCAACCACGCCGGTGTTGCACCTCCCCAACCACCACCACCTGCATCTGCGGCCTTGTCCGTATACGGATTCGGCGTTTTGGCCGATGAGCTCCAAGCCGGTGTTGCTCCGCCAGCATTCGCATTTGCATTCGCGGACCATCCCGGTGTCTGACCACCGCTCGCACCCCAAGCCGGCGTGCCGCCGCTGGCGACTGCGGTACCCCAACCACCTCCGTCTGCTGGCGAACTTGTACCTCGGCTAAGCGGGGATGCCATCTGCTGGTTGCCGAATGAGTCGTCGCCGAGTAGACTGCGTGGTCTCGAGGATGGACGGCGGACGAAGGTGTCGAGTTCGGCTAGTTGGCCGTTTTCCCTGCAAACAACTGGTTAGTTTTTTTTGCGTCCGAAAAGAAGGAAACACTAACGAGCGCAAGCGCAGCATCGTCTGCTCGACCATGATGGTCCGACTCGCTGCCTGCAGCTCCACGCGGAATTTCGTGCCCTGTGTGCTGACCACCATTGCCGCGTAGCCCTTCATCGGGCCTTTGACGATCATCACATTGGCACCAACAAGCGGGTCGTAGCTAGTGCCCTTCGGCACGTGCTTTTGCACGTGATCGTCCTTGGGTGTCTGCGGGACCAGCTTGCGTGCATAGACGACGAACACGCCGCCGTTCTCCTGCAACTCTGTGTTGTAAAGGAACACCTTTCCGCCACGAGGCAAGATACGAAGAACGCGTCCTCGTCGACCAACGTCGGGACTTTGCGCGGCTGGGACCACCACCTCTTTCATCAGATCGCCCATCCGCACGGGTTTGCCCTCTGCGTCGATGGCGGTTAGCTTCGTGTCGAGGGCCAGCGCGAATGCGATTTGGTGCGGCTCGACTTGCCGGACGACGTTGTTCTCGTCGAGAACGCGGAGGATCGACGATTCGGTCTTGAAGATGATGCCCGTCGTTTGGATGCTGCGACAGACTATCAGCGCGTACACATACGGCGGAGCGGAGCATACTCGAGCTGGACGAGCTGGTGCAGCTCGTAATTCTCCAGCCGATTCACACCCGAGCCGACCTCTGCTGCCTCCCGAATATCTTTCGCCAACACAGACACCTCGCGGAGGTCGGTATCCGACAGGAACGTCACTACATCGCCGTGGACAGTGACCACCAGCCCCGTCTCGCCCGCGCCGTGTCCGCTGATGACCTTCACGTGATCCCCGCTCGCGAATCGTTTGCGCACGTTGCGCGCCGGCACCTCCACCATCTCGAAATCCATTTCCTGTTGCTGCAACCCCCGGACACTGATCACGACGGTGTCTTTGTGGATCTCGGCGATGATGCCGTAGACACGTGTTTGCTCGCCGTCGAACACCTCGACGCGGTCGCCTGGTTTGAGGCCGCCGATCCCGGCTTTGCGCGCCGTTTCGTCTACCGCGGAGAGGTCCACGTGCACCATTGAGTCGTTCTCCTTCTCGCCGACACCAAACCACACGAGCTCGGCCAACGTCGGGTTCACCTCCTCCCAGACGAGCTGCAGCTTCTTGATGTCGCGCTCGACGAACCCGTCCTTGAACACCTCGCCTTGGAAGAGGTAGACTTGGTTCTGCCGGACGACGCTCGCTGCGCCGAATGCGTCGGCCACTTGCGAGGGGTTGAAGAGCTTTTGTGGGGGCCGGCCTGTGTTCCGGGCTCCGGCCAAGCCCATGAAGCTCTTGATGGGTTTCTTCTTCTTCTTCGCCGGTTCGCCATCCTGCTGCTGCTGCTGCGGATGCTCAGCGGCATCGAGCGCCTCCGCATCGACAGGCCGCAGATCGATCCTCGGCACGAAGCGCACATTTACATGCTCGCCCGGCTCGATCACCTCGACGACCTGCGCCAAGTCGCCTCGATACGTCCCGCGCTTAAAGCGCACCCAACTCCCGGGGCCCAACTCCACTTCGTGTGGTTTGAGTGACAGCAGCGCGGCGCGTTCTTCGATGGGGACGAGCTGGACGCCGGGGACAGCGGTGGGGATCGGCACGGGCCGGGTTTTGGTGTAGTAGGTGTAGGAACTGTACTTGCCCGTGGCGCGGTACCCGTTGAGGTTGATCCCGACGATTCCGGAGCAGAGCGCGTTGACGTCGTCGACGCGGTGCGCTTCGATGTAGATGCTGCCTTGGATGGAGTCGCGCGTGAAGATCGAGAGGATGGGGGCTGCCTGTGGGTCGGTGGGCCGAGGGTTGGGCATGGTGATGGATTTCCGCATGAGCGCGAAGACCATCTCGCGTTCGCGGCCAGGCTGCCAGTGGACAGCGATAATTATCATAGAGCGCTAGGCAGGGAAGGGACTTTCCGACGAACCTTAACGCGGACCTGCCACAAACTCGGGTCGTCCACCGACGGGATGAGAAGCCTCTGCGGGATGTTGTTCGCCTCGCCAGTGAACTTGAGCGCGGCGCGTTGCGCTTTGTAGCGTCGTTTCAGCTCGAGCGCGATTTGTTCCGGACTTTTTTCAGGTTCGTCCGCTTCGGTGTCTTCGTCGATGTTCGTGTCTTGTACTGCGTCTCTGCCTGTGGGTGCCTCGTCGTCGTAGTCTTCGTCTTCGTCTGAATCTTGCACAAAATCGTCTACAAAACATTCATTCACGATGAGTTTCGTCCAACCGAGAATCCGTTGATTTCGCGTACTTATTCCCCCATCGTCCTCGTCTTCATCGTCCTCCCCTTCTTCGTCATCGCTCACAGCAGCCAGGTCGAGGAAACGAGCTGCGGCAGAGGCACTGGTGCGCTTCGAGTTCGTCAGTGTTGGCCAACTCGAGATGTGAGCAAGCAAACCTTCTGTTTCTTCCTTGGGTTTCTTCTCTCCTTCTCATGTTCGCTTGCGCTTTCGGACTCGGACTCGCTGCCCTTCTCTACCTCAGGCTCGCGCCGACGTGGTTTCCGAGTCGTCGCTGCAGGCGCAGGCGCTTTTCGCTTCGGCGGCATGAGTGCCAGTGGTGGCAAACTTGAAGGAAGAGAGAATTCGAAAGAATCACGGAATTTCAACGGCGTTCGATGGACTTTCTGCCTGTCTGCCTGGCTGGCTGCGCAGATTCAGTTTTTTATGCTTTTCGGCACACGAGGTTCAAACTTTGCCGGGTCGAACATTCCGTTGACGGATCTGATGGCGAGGTTGAAAAGCAAAGTTATTCAAAGTGATTCCGGAGCGCGCTGCGGGTGGGCTCGAGGGGAGCCATTGGAAAGGGTGTGGTACCTCTTGCTGGCCCAGGACTTAGTGTGAACATACGAAACAAAACGAATCAAAAACAATTTACAGTAAGGCATGTATAAACCGCAAAGGAACTTCGGTTCAAGTTCACCGTGCAAGTCCCACAGCAAGATACAGTACATGAATGTGGTCTTTTCTTCCAAACTAGAGCCTCAATCCAACTCATAAATATTCATGTCATCCATCATCTCCTGCCTCTTCTCCGAGTCGTCATCCTTCTCCAAAAACGCAGCCCTCACGTTGACATCCAGCATCTGCATACAGCATATGTCCCGTCGGCATCGACGCGTCGTTGCTCTCGCATGGGTGGTTCGCCCAGTCGGCTGACTCCGGGAGCGTTGACTCAACGCCCTTTGATGAACAGTTTCGCATTGAACACGAAGTTGCGCGTGAGTTTGTTTTTGTCGTGCATGAAGATGGTTTCGATGAAGGTATAATCGCGCGGGTTGCGTCGAACACTAAGTATGGCAGGAGATTAGTACGAATCAGACGTTGGACCATCATGATGAAGACACGTACACTTTGATCATCTCTTCGTTCTGCGCCGCGACATTCGCAGGGTCGAGAGCCTCTGGGTCGATAGGCGGGAACGCATACGTTCGAAGATCTTTGAGATAGCACGTCCCCGCCGGGTACTTCGGGTTCGAGTAATCGCAAACGAACGACCGTAGAGGCCATGGCCACTGACTCGGCGAAAACCAAGCAGGTAGATTGCCAAATCCGGACGTCACTGCCCATGACCTCTTCGCCAAAGACCACCACCACAAAACGGCTACACATCTCATTCCAGCCTTCGCTCCCCACGCACAGCAGCACCGCGGACCTGCAAAAGTCCCTCCGCGCGCAGTTCAGCAAGTTCGGGAACACGGTCACGGCCGTCGACGGCTTCGGCCCTGGGGCGCTCGATGGGGTGGGTCAGCCGAGGAGGTTTGGGTATGTGAGTGTGCAGGGTGGGGAGGCGGGGATCGCCAAGTGTGCGTCTGTTTTTTTTTTTTGCTGAGGTGTATGTGCGCTAAGAGGGCATGCGCAGGTGTGAATTCGCTGAGCGGGTCGACGTGGAAGGGCGTCAAGGTGCGCGTTGGGGACGCCAAGCCGGATTATGCGCAGCGGTGCGTCTGCCTTCTGGCTGTCTTCTCATCCTTACTCACTCGCTCGCTCGTTGATACACAGGATAGCAGCAGAGAACGCCTCCCCCACACCTACGCGAAAACGAAAACGCGCGGCTGCGGGCGTCCACGCACCCGACATGTCGTTGGTGACGCCCGAAAACGCCGCGACGCGCGCGGGGTGGACGGTCAGCGCCATGGGGCGTGTGCTGCGCCCGATGAGGATGCGTCCTGCAAGGCCGTTGCCTCCGCCTCTGGATGTGGGAGCGTCAGCCAAGGCTACGACGACGACGAAGAAAACGAAGATGGAACAGAAGGAGGGCAAGGAGAGGAAGGAGAGGAAGCGGAGACGGGAGCCGGACGTGCGTGCGCCGAGGAAGACGATCGACGTTACGCGCTGGGGGAGCGTGCAGCTCAAGGGTGTGTTTTTGGAGAATGCGGGAGCGGCGAAGAGCAAGGACGACGACCACCTGGAGGCGAAGATGGATTCGGTGGACGAGGACGGGTCGTCGACGAGTGGAGACGATGACGGTGACGACGACGACGAGGAAGAGGCAGAGCCCGCTTCCGCACTGAAACCCGTCGATTCGTCGCCAAAGCATTCTGCGGACAAACCACAAACGAAGCCAGCTCCCGTCGTCCCTCCTCCCAAATCCGCTCAGGCTCCCATCACGCTTCAACGACAACAACTACCAGAGAACCACGCTATGGACCTCGTCGGGGAGAAGAACGACACCCTGCGCTTGCTCGACTCGCTGTTCGGCGGCAGCGGAGCAAAAAGCTGGGGTGGGCGCGAGAGCGTGGGGTCCGACGTGGATGAGGAGGAACTGCTCAGGGTTGGTGGACCGAAGCGGGATGATGACCATGAGGATGAGGATGGGATTGAGTTCGTCCCCATGGATGTGGATGGGGGTGGGGGTGAGCACGACGAGGACGATGGTGACAGCGAGGAAGAGGAAGAGGAAGAGCTCCCAGCCGCACCGATAGCTGCACCCGCGGAACCCTCCAAGACTACGAGGATCAAGGACCTCTTCGCCTCGCGTGCGGAAGATACAGCAGGTGCGCCTGGTCTACTTCAATACGCTACGGGCGTTACTGACGACTTGATCGCCAGGCGCGGGCTTCTCGCTACTCGGACATCTTGACCTCGAGCTCGACGACGATACCGAGTTTGCCCACCTCAGCGCGGTCGCCGAACCTGCACACACAACTGCACAAGCCGCACAAGTGTTCGTTTCCGCGCCGGCCGCGGCGACTACGAAGGTCGCTGTACCCATTATGCTGGACCCGAAACAACCACTCTTCTTCCCCCTCGCATCGTCGTTCGCGCTCGTCGGGGCCACAAACAACACGAAAGCGCATCAGCGGGACATCCTCGACGTCACCAAGGACGCCGGCCATTCCGCGCACTTTTACAAAACCGAGACGGATGAGGAGATCCGGGCAAAGTGGGAGGCGGAAAAGGTGGAGTTGACGCGGGATTGGACGAGGCGGTGGAAGGAAGCAGTGAAGATGCAGCGGAGAAGGGGCGGGGCGAGGAAGGGAGGGGGAGGGGATCAGTAGGCTCGGTCACGTGAGAGTCGCGGTACTCGCAGAGTCTAAGGGCTATCTAATCTTGTCGGACTTATCTCCCGCAATCACGTGCGATGTCATGGGGTCCCCGCTTCTTGTTCCCACTCCGCCACCACGGCGTTTGCGCATCATGACGCGTCATATCCACCATCCAGCCGCCTCAACGACCGGCTGCAGTCGAATCGGCGGAGTTTGGTACGCGTGTTCGCCTCACGACTTGCGCGCCGCATGCATCGCTGCAGTAACTCCGAGCGTGTTTTCCAAGAGCTCCACAAGCTACAGTCCCGAAAAAAATTCACGGACCCCGAAGACAGCAACGTCGGGAAACAGCCGCTCTTCCTGCCTCTTGGGCCCTCCGAGACATCTCCGTTGTTTGCCCTGCATTCGAGCCGTCGCGTCTTGTTCTTCTCCCGTCGAAAGCTCGAATTCAGCACACCAAACGACACGCCAACGTGATTTGCGCCCACGGTACCCACCATGATCGCTAAAAATTCCGGCCCCGCTTTGCCCCAGCTTCGGGTGTCGTCGAGCGGCCGTCCCTGTTCTTGCGGGCGAAACGCCGCTTCAGGTGACCGTGTTCTGAATTTATTTTTTCTTTTTGCGTTGGCATGGGTGGAGTATAACGAGGACGGGACTCCGCGGTCTCGCGTCGGCGGCGGCGGAAGGATCCACCTGCGTGCGTGTTTTATTTTCCTTGCTCGTGCTCTTTCCTTGCTTATGATTGCAGCCCAGTTTTTCGTACCTGCCGATTCCAGTAAAGACTGTGATTCTTCTGCTTCGCGAACCGAAATGATCTACGCTGTACGTTCATGCTCCACCTTCTCACGTACCCTTTGGCTGATCGCCGAAGGTGATCGCGCGGGAGTTGCGCAACATAACGCCGATTCTCACCCCACCGTTTACGGAGGGCGAAAACAAGGCTCCTCCATATTATTCCAGCTTGGTGAAGACTGGAGCTCATGACGAGGAGCATGACGAAAATTCTCCAATGATTTATTTGGTCTCCGCGTGGCTCTGACGAACATAGGCGTCAGTGTGGCGACTCGGGGACTGTGGCAGGAGCTGGGTATAAAAGCTGGTATGGTTTCGGTGGAAATCCTCATCCAACCAGCCCTCGTTCACCAACCAACCCAACCAACCAACTCCCCCCAAGTGCACAACACATCACGATGTTCACGCTCCGCTTTGTCTCCCTCTTCCTCCTCGCCTCGACGAGCCTCGTCGCCGCCTCTCCCGCTCCCGTCGCGCAGCCCGAACCCGTCGCGGTCGCTGCCGTCGAGAAGCGTCAGTCGACGTCCTCCATCGAGGGCGTCCTCACCACGCTGCAGAGCTCCCTCAGCGCACCACTGGCAGATATCAGTGGGTCACTTCCTTTATTCTTTCTCGAAGCGCATATTCATTGGAATCATTTTCAGCCTCCCTCGGCAAAGGCGGCAACGCCACGAACGCTAACCTCGCCCCGTTAATCGAGACCGTCGTCGACGCGCTCAACACGGCTTCCAGCTCTATGTCGGGCCTTTCGTCGTCGCGCAAGCGCCAGTCGGACTCGGACATTGCATCTCTCGTCGCTGGAATCGTCACTGTACGTCCACTCTACCTCTCTGTTAATCTTCTCCCGCATCTCAACGCGATCGCGCGACTGTAGGACATCACCAACGCGCTCAGCAGTCTCCTCGGCGAGGCATCGTCCATCCCCGACCTCGGCACATACCTCGGCAGCATCGACGCCGCACTCAGCCAGGTCCTCAACGGTCTCGAGACCTTGTTGGCTGGTGTGCTCACTCTGGTTGCGGATCTGTACGTCTTCTTCTCAAACCTTCTTCGCAATGCCGCTCACGGAATACCTTTTCAGTCTCGTCGACGTCGCTGGTCTCCTCGAGCAGCTCGCCCTCGGCCTTACTCTCGGCTCGCTCGGGTTGTAAACGCGCTGTACTTTACATCCCCACCGGCGCAAGGACTAGATTGGACGCTAAACAAAACGAATGAATGTATCAATAACTGATAACTACGGACATATTATTACTATAGCCTACCTACTTCACTCCCTGATACAAGGGTTATAGAACGATTTTCTACGATGTGTCGACAGGTCTTCTCAGAGTCGAGCCCTCGGCATCTGCGGCGCCTTCCAGAGAGAGAGGCGCTTCGCGATCGTCGAATTCGGAATTGCATTGTGGAGGAAGAGGTACACGCGCCAACACAGCTGCGCGGAATGGCCGGCGAATCTAGGCCAGAGTCTTCGCAGAAGGCTCGATCGACTCGGAGACCAACTCGAAGCACCGACTCAATACCGTACACTCCACAATTTCCCCTTCACAAACACCAACGCAATCCCATAAACACTGTCCATCCGAACGACCCTGCAGCCCTCGTCCCCCGGGATCTCCTCGGGCAGTGTGACGGTAGGCGCACTAGCCACCACTGGCACCACCACGTTCGAATGTACGGTCTTGGCTCCACTAGCACTGAGCTCTCCGCTAGTCCAGGGCCAGGCATCAAGTCTGTCTAGGCGCTGGGGCGAGCCCAAGATCGACACGCAGTCTTGCTTCCCGGCGAGGACGGCGGTGTCGCCCGCAGCGGTGAACTGACAATAAAATACGTAGATGCTCAGCTAACGAGGAGCTCGATGAAGGCTGGGGACCACGTACGACGACATCGACATCGTGCCTGCATTCCGCTTCCGCTTCTGATTTCGCGACCTCAAAAACCATGAACGTATCGCGGGACGAAACGAGGATGCGGTCCCCGTTGACGCAGACGGCGTTCGCCTCAATTGGCAGCAACACGTCGCGGATACGTTCTATCGTCGGCCTCGGCCGTGACGGTTTCGTATTTGTATTCGTTTCCGTCAACGGGGCCGGGTACGTGAGGATGAAAACGGTCAAGTTCCTGGTGCGATTTTGATTAGCACCAGCCCAGCCGCGACGCGACGATGATAATAAAGAAACAAAACGAGACGTACCGCTCCAAGACGCCGGTCTGCGCATACCCACTCGACACCACCGCCAACACAATCCTCGCCCCATTATCCAACGAATCCCACGAAACGCGCCTTCGCACGTCCTCTACGCTCCGCACCTCCCGCGCCGTCATCTGATGCACGTATTTCGGTGGCGGCAACTCCTCGATGAGCCCGCCTTCAGGCTGTATATCGTACACGGCCAAATGCTCGACGTCCCCCATGATGAACGCGTGTCCGCCGGGGAGTACGTCGAGGATCGGGGGCGGGAAGCGCGGGAGGAAGGAGAACGCCTCGTGTCGTGGTGGGCTCCAGAACGCGTAGGACGGGAGGTAGTAGAGGTGACGCATCTCGACGGTGTGCAACGACAGAGCGGATGCTGCGTCGGGGTTTGTTAACTTGCGGGCTATGGACGCGGAACGCGCGGCACTGCGCAGCATCTCGGGGAGATCAACTGTGTGGAGGGTCTGGCCAGGCGGAAGGACAAGTTTGTATGTCTCTGACGCGGAGAGCCACAGAGAGCGGTGGGCGAGCGTGATTGTCCGGAGGTAACCAGCGGTCTGTGAGATAGTTAAATAACAAGAACAGGCACGCAAATCGAATCGGCGTACGTGCGATACCGAGGCGAGATCGACAATCGAAGCGCCTTGGAGGGTCTCGAGGACGAGTTCGACGGGAAGACAAAGCATCGGTAGTTGGCGACGGGTCTTTCCGCGCTTTGCTCCTTTAAGAGACGTCCATTTTACTTGCCCGATCGCCAAAAAGGCTGCGCTGGCGCCATTCACGGAGGTCGCCTGCAAGACCTCGCCTCGAACCGTCGATTGTCCGTTTGCAGCACCGGTGTGTCGGGGGCAAGGCAAAGTGCTTGCCAGGAATAGCCCTAAACTCGCCAAAACGAGGACACGCTGCATGATGGATGCCCCCGCCAGGTACCTGTCTCCAGCCTGGAGCCACCCGAAATGGTTCATCTCCGCCTCGTGTCGGGACCACTCCTTCTCCGCCTCGGTCCAGCAGTTTGACGCATCAGCGCCAGTGGGGACTTGGGGCGACGCTGGTGGACCGGGATCTCGAGTCAAGACTAGAGGAAGCTTGTTAATGGAATTCAGCACGAACTATTTGTTTTGCGCAACGCACCGAAGTTCGTCTCCGTCGCCACGATACACGATATGTAGTCCTCCGGGTCCATGGCAGTGGCATGCCTCGACAATCCACAAGTCCGCCCCCAAGTCGCCAGTCGAGATGAGAGCGGTGAGGCGACAACGTCCATGTAAGCTTCGATTGACGGCACTAGCAGGGCCAAAGCTCTAGAGATTGTCTTATGAGCGCGGGCCAACTTCAGAGAGAGGGGCGGCCGCACCAAGAACTCTGGCAGCCTAGGTGCCGGTGTCGACTTCATTCTCATTCGTGCTTAAGCCGCGTTGCGTTGAGCTGGCGGCAGCATGCGTATGCGTCGCGGCATGGGTATGTATCGTATGTCGTCGAAAGTCCGAGTCTTCCGCCTCAAGACATGCGCCGTGGCGGGACATGAAGTGGCCAGACCATCGAGTTCTGCTACTCGTCAGAGAGCATATTTGGCTGGATGTAACAACATACGGCGCTGCTTAATTCATATCCATGCTCATTCGGATACTTCGCGGATGGGAGCGGGCCCATGAACTCGAGCGAGGAGGACAGGCCAAGTCACTGATGATCACGTGCAGAATACCCTATGGGGACCTCACAACCCTCCCAGCCCAACAAACCCTCCCCGTCCACCGACTCCACGCTTTCTCCTCCACCGGAGTTCGTCTCCTTCGGTTTGGCCCTTTACGAATCCCGAAATCCCAGTGCTCTCCCGTCTCCGGCGGCAGCCCCATCCCAGTCTTATACCCGTCCATATCCTCCACGATCCGCGTCCGCGTCTTTCCTCCAGCAAACTCGGACTGCGACTCTGAGAGGACCTCACAAACCGCTTGCTCAACGGCCCGCGCCATATACTCTCGATGGCTCATCGCGAGGTCCCCGCAGCGCGCACCCCGCGCGGATTCGCTCATCGTCGAAGTGATGGAAAAGTGCGTGAGATGCGGCAGCGCGCGGACGGTGTGTAGAAGCAGCGGCTGTACAGTTTACTCATCAGGAAATAGCACAAGAGGAAGAAAGAAAGAAAGACTGACGATGGCATTCTCCCATTCAACCCGCCCTGGTCTATCTCCCCATTCGTTAACGCCGACCTCTAGCGTCCTCAACTCCCTCAACAACTGAAAACTCCCCACACTCCACGCCCCAAACCCCCACGCACTCTCAAACGCCGGAACACACCTCAGCTCCCTCAGCGTCTCCGCGTGCTTCGGCACCACACTCGAGAAGAACTCCTCCGCCTCCTTGTCGTTCGCCTCTCGGCTCCCGGCCGTGGCGTCGTGGTGAAGAAGTCGGAGCCGCTCCAGGCCGGTGTATGACCGGAGGTATGCGAATAGTTTGGCGGTGAGGGTGTCTGTTTGGACGGTCTTGAGCTTGAGGCGTCTTGGGTGGCTCAGAAGGACGTCGTAAACGTCCTCCCAGTCGTTCCGCCCCATGAGGTACAGCGCGCGCAGTCCGTGGTTCTGTGCGACGATTCTGGCTACTTGGTGTGAAAGCGTCGGCGGCTTGGGTCCTTCGACGACGGATTGTTGGCGTCGCGGCGCGTATACCTCGGATGCTACGACACTCAACGTTTCGAGCTGGTCGCATAAGATCGGCGGGAGCACGACGTCGGCATAGTCTACGATGAGGTCGAGGGTGCGAAGCGCGTAGTGGGGCAGGGCGGCGAATATGGTGGGCATGAGCCAGTCTGGGTCGTTCTGGGTGATTTTGAACCTAAGAATTGAGAATGAGATTGCGCCAGCTTGGATGATGCAGGAAGGATGAAACACACCGAACCGTATGCACAACGCGCAAATTCGCCAACGCAGACGCCATCCGCCTCTGCTGCTCCATCTCCATCCCTGCTTCCCGTTTCTCCTCCACAGATGAGCCCCAAGCCTTAATCGCGTTCCCCGGGGCGACAACCACCTCCCGGACATGATCCTCCCATACCCTGTTCTCCATTCCGACACCCTCGAGCATCCCAGCGTTGAGCCGGTTGCTCAGCAGGATGAGCGTTCTGAAGAACCGCGGGTCGACGGCGAGGGTAAGGTGTTTGCTGACGAGGCGGAGCGGCGCGAGGTCTTGTTCGTCGACCTGTTCGTGCTGGGGTTCAAAAACTGCGGGACAATAGGATGGAGCCGTACATGAGTTATGAGTTCTTGTAGCAGCTCGACGGAGAGGTCGGTCAAGGTAGACATGGTACGCGAGAAGAAGGTTGTTTGAGCGCAACGGGATCCGCAGAGACGGTGTTTTCCGCGCGCAGCATGATGGTCGGGAGCAAGTCAGGACGCGATCACGATACTGCCTCTTGGTCCCAAATTCCTCTTTATTTCTTGTACATACAAGTGGACCGCGTTTCTTACACGCGAATCACCCTCCCCGTCCAAAACGTCCTGCGAAACATCCGCCCACTCCCACCCTTCAGCGCCACCCCAAACGGGCTCGGGCTGGGCACCCTAAGATGCCTCGGGCCCATCTGGACTTCATAATCCCACCCCCGGCCTGCGCCTTCCCCCTCATCATCGACCTCGACAACGCGATCCGCAAACTTAGGCCCCACAGCCCCCGCTACACGATCGACCTTCGTCGCCATACTCTGGAGGTATCCCAACGCGCCACTGCCGCAGCTCGCCCCACGGGATGATTCGAGCATCGACGGGAGGACGGCAAGCTTCGTTAGGTGGGGTAGGCTCAGTGCAGTTTCGATGAGCATTTCCTACAGTCCTCATCAGCCCATGTAATGCAAGCAGTGAGGCACATACGAAATCATCCTGCACCCTCTCCACCGGCCCACTCTCCAAACTAACCTCCAGCACCCTCAGGTCGCGGAGCTCCATAAAACTCCCGACGTTATGCGCGCCGAAGCACCACCGACTCTCAAACGCCGGACTGCACCTCAGCTCGCAGAGCGTACCTGCAAGCCTCGGGAGCGCCATAGAGAAGAACAGATCCGCGTTCCGGTCGTTCGCCTCTTCACTCCCCGCATCGTGGGCCACCAAGGAAAGGACCCGCAAACGACTGCTGCACGAGGAGAGGTACGCGAGGCAGTTCGTGCTGGGCCGGTTCGTCTGCAACACCTCCAACTCGACCTTATTCCGCATCAACGCACTCCAGACATCATCCCAGTCGTCCCCGCGCGCGAGGTATAACGCGCGGAGGTGCGGGTTTGGTGCCACGATGCCGGAGGCGATTTGGTGCGCGAAGGTCGGCGCCTCGGGGCCTTCGGGCGTCGTCGGTGGCTCGTCTCCGATGTCGGGGTCGAGCGGGGGGTACATGACGGGCGCGACGACGCTGAGTACCTCGAGGGTGGTAGGTCTGAAGGGTGGGAGGACGACTGAGGTGTGAAGGTCCACCATAAGGTCGAATGTGGTGAGGTGAGGAAAGTGCGCGAGGGCGGGGAAGATGGTTGGGAGGAGCCAAGTCGGGTCGTGTTTCGTGAGTTTGTAGCTGGGTTGGGTGTTAATGGACGATGTATGGAAATAGCTTGCGACAACGCACCGGACTGAAGAGACCGCGCTCAGATTCGCTAACGCAGCGCCCAAAAGGCCCTCCAAACGCTCGTCCTCTCCATTCCGGCCTTGAACAGCGCGTCCCGGCGCAACGACGAGCTCGCGAACATGCTCTGCGTAGCGTGAGGTGTTGTTTCCAACTGCTTCGAGTAGCGCCGCGTTCAGTCTATTGGTCGGCAAGACAAGTGTCTTGAAGAACGCTTCGTACACTGCCAAGCTGAGATGGCGGGATGTCAGACGAAGGGGTGCGAGGTCGGCTTCTTCGAGCTGTGTGTGTGGGGAGGCTTAGAGTGAGGAAATCGACGCAAAGATGAAGACGGGGCTCGGAAGACGTACATGGAGGGTGATTTGTTGCAATAATTCGGGCGAAAGGTTCACCGGGGAGGACATGGTGGTGGGTTAGAGCAAGACAGTGAGGAAGCGGGATTGAATGGAGGGTCGCAGCATCGTGGCGGGAGTCAAGCGGGACGCGATCACGACCAGTGTGAATTCGGAGAAGCTTGACGCTGGAATTAACCTACAAAAAGTTCCTATAGCTAATGCGCCGGCTCCGCTTGCAGATAGCATTATACAGAAAAGAATCTCAATCCCCGTTATCCTCGACCTCCGCGGTCACCCTCCTCGCGCCCTCAAACAACGCATACACCCACCCATCCCCATCGTCTGCCTCCACCATCCTCAAACGCTGCGCACCCCGCAAATACTCCGCATGGACCTCCACACTCGGCCTCTTGCGCATGCTGGCGTCTAGTACTAGATCTCCTCGATACCGATATCCACCGACCACACCGCGTACCAGCCTCTCGACCTCCCTGTGATACTCTATCGTCTCCGATCCGCGGATACACGCGCCACGGTCGCATTCGTCCCTCGTCGTCTCGATGTCGAGTACGCGTAGCGCAGGCAGATGGGGGACCAAGTCCAGCAGGAGGGTCATGTTTTTCTGCAGTTGCGCGGCTCCGTACTCTGGATCGACGGCGATGGACAGCTTCTCGAGGCTCACGAGGTAGGAGAGAACGTCGACGTTGTGCGTACCGAAACTCCAGCGACTGCCGTAGCGCGGGGAAACATGGAGCTCCACGATGGATGAGGAATGCCGCCGCAGCACGCGCTCGAAGAATAGATCGGCAGTTTGTCGGGATACGGCTAATGCGTCGACGTTACGCAAGTGGACCCGCTCGAGCCCCGTGTACGAGACGAGGTAGTCGCAAAGCATGGGCGAGACGATGTTGATTGAAAGCTCTGTTAGATAGACGGAATGCATTTGGAGGACCGGCCAAATGTCGTCGAAGCCCAGATCCGCGCGGGCCTCGATGCTGAGCGACACGAGGTTCGGCGCGTGGTGCAGGAGGGTAACGAGTTCCTCAAGGTCCATTTTTGTCTGGGAAAAGGCGAAGAAGCGCAATTTCCTCAGTGAAGCCCCGGAGAGCCGACCAAGTGCGGGAAGAATGCCGGCTAGATCGCAGACATAGCAGAACTCCTCCAGCTGCCATTTCGCCAATGTGTCGATGATGTCCCCGACGATCCACTCCGGGTCGTCCCTCGACGCGGTCCAATCCACGGTCCGCATTCCGCTAAGTCCGCTCAACGCCGGCTTCAGCACTCCCTGCAATCCCGTACGCCACATCTGCTTCTCTTCTCCAATATTCGGATCGCCGTCCGTGCCCCAGAAAAACTGGTACGGGGTGACCGCCTTGATGTCGAGGTGCCGCGCATATCGAGAATACGGCGTCGTCCCTGCTGCGAGTGCGCGTACTCGTGAAAGATCCCGCTCCAGCGTCTCTCTTCGGATGAGGAGTGTGAGGGTCACGGTGGAGAATACGAAGGGGTCCAATGCAGCGCAGAGCGAGCTGCATGTCGCGCGGAGGGCGTTTTGCGTGCGGAGTCCGAGATGGCTTGCAATTTCTTGGACGAGTTCAGTGGAGAGCGAGGAGAGAGACATGGTCCTCTACAGGGCGGCTGGAGATTTAAGTACGTGGAGAGGCGGTGCCGCGCGTCCCGGTGTCAATGCGGTTAGCGCGATGTAACGTCTTCCAACGCCAAGAAGGTGAGATTCATGGAGACATTCGAAGGTGCTTGGACCAAGATGCAAGCCGCTGGTTGCCTCTCACCACGTGTTCGATCGCTTCTTGACCCGCTCCATCATGTCGCCGAGCCGCCCCACGCTGCAGCGCTACCAGCGGCGTCGCCGTGAAAGACGTGTCCCGGGCAAGAAGTGTCCCGGGCCATAGTGCGTTATTGGCCTTGCCAGGTCTAGATCTGCCTTCCGTCTTGCTCTTCGAAACATCTTCAAGTTGCGTGGACATCGACCATCTTCCGCCAAGCCACACCGCGGTTGCGCCGTTTATATTTCTATTCGAGATCCCTGTCGTCGTTTGTCTGCGTCGTTGGTTGTTGCTTGTCAGCTCACTCTTCTCCAGAAATTTTCATGGTGTGAAGCCTTCTGTAAGCCGCGCGAGCAGCTCCCGGCATCGCGCCGATCAGCTGTCCTGCCGCAGGCTCGGCCGACGTGGATCCGACATATTATGATGCAGGTCGGCCGTCAGACAGGTGTGGGTGCCGTCAGACTTCAGTGCACCGACTCGGACTCACTTTCGTACCCAACTTTGGCACCTATACAATGAGGCTCCATTCACCCATGTACCTAGCCTAGGGTGTAGGGTTTCGATACCCCAGCGTTCTCCGCCTTCAAGTTCCTCCCCATCTGCAATGCGCGCCCCGGACATAGGCCAGCGAAGCCGTACGCTTCGCGTTTCCGTCAAAGGAGCGTAGTTTCCGGGCCATGCTTCCTCACTGGCACTTCGCATGGTCATTGGCTCCAGACTGGAAATACGCCGGCCCGCCTCGCTCGCACATTTTCATGACGACCCTCTGCCGCCGGCGACTGGAAGAACACAATCAAATTTGCCGGCGCGGCCACAACAACCGGAATGCACCGGCAACTATCGAGTAAGCGACAAGCACGCCACACCAAGCGCCGGCGGACTTGTCACGACGACCCGCAAGTCCGCTTCCTGCCGATTCTCGGACCGTTTTGGCCGAACCCCGAACCGGAATCCGCTGGCTGGTGCCGGCACTGATCCGGCAACCGATCCGGTTTGGTTGAACCTTCGGCAAAGTCTCTACGACATGTCTGTCGCTCAGCGCGGAGACCGTCACTGTGGCTGTCGGTCTTCGTTCTCTAGCGTTCGCTCTCAAGAAGGGCTGTCGGGCAAGCTCCAGCAATTGCTGCAACTGCCATGCACTGCCATAAGCGAGTGCCCATCCGCTCCGTCGAAGTTCAGTGCCAGAGTCGGGTTCCAGATCTTCTAAATGGGTTTATTTGTCACGTGAGTTTCTTCATTCTACTCCCAAGGTCATCTTGTTTATCGTATGGGTCCCGGATTCAAGGCGGCCCGCGCTGAGACTGGCATTTTAGAAGACCGCAGACCGTCGTATCTGGTCACTCATCGACTAAGTCGACCGCTCAGGCTCTCTTCCCGCCTCAGCCGACTCTTCGAAGTTCGGATCCTCGACAGCTCCAGGACCGCCTCGTGTATTAGTGTTGTTACCCACGTCGCGTTCGACAGGACCGCCTCGTGTATTAAGTTGTTACCCATGTCGCGCTCGACAGGACCGCCTCGTGTATTAGAGTTGTTACCCATGTCGCGGACCTCAGGCTCGTGGTGGTACAGGCTACGGTAAGCTCATCGCTGTTTTTTGCCCCGCTCCTCGTCGATGGCCCGCCCTTCTGACCGATATTCAGCACCTTCGACGGGCTATCACGGATATGAGCAGTATGGTCGCGCTCAGACACCGGCATCAGGTAGGTCCTCCCGAAATTTCTGTTCGTACCTCCGATCGCCGTTGACGCTCATGTTTTTTTTTTTTTTCCCGCAGCCTTGTCTGGCTATGCCGAGCACGTCAATGACCCATACGCTCAGCAACGTCCCCGAACAACCACTGGCTTTCGACCTCCCTCCCAAGAGCCTTCGACGATCGGTACGGAGTTGGCCTCCTCGTTCGGTCGACTCGCTTCTCATTAACTAACGATCTATGAAGATCCCAGGTATCTTCAAAATGGTGCGTCGCCGACTCGCTTGACTTTCCAACCACCGAACATTTTTGCGCTTTCCAGCACCTATGCGTAGCCACACGCCCCAGGCCGGCCCACTGGCAGGCGCATACCAGGCCTATTATCCGCCTCCGCCCATCCCGCCTCCGCCCATGCCAGTGCAATACACGCAGGACGGACCAGGGCTCCACCATGGACTGTACAACGTTTCCGAGTCTGGTACGCCAATCTGCTCCGCTTCATTTCGGTATAAATTTCGGGACGCTCAATCGAACGAAATAGACATGGGCACGGGTAGCCAGTCGCTACAACCAGTCCCCGACCCGGCGCCAGCCCCGATCCGGGCGGCTGCCACGAAGCGGACCAGCCGGCGTGAAGGAAACTTCATCATATCCACCAACGATCCCAGCGCGAGCGGCCGGGCCGCCCCGCCGGATGTGTGCCCAACGTGTCTCAGCCCCGCCCCAACGGCGTGGCGGTTCGGCAAGGTCAGCGAGCGGATGGTTTGCCAGCCGTGTAGCTTGTACGAGAGGCGCAACGGAATTAAGCGCACACCCGAGCATGAGGCGCAGAAGCTGTTGAGGGCGACCAAGAACTTGAATTCGGGGGGTGGAAGACGTTGATATTTGCGTGAATTGTTGGCGAAACTTCCCAATGAGGCTGGCTCACTCTCCAAGAACTTGTTATACAAAACTCATAATTTTTCGATGTACACCCGGCCTTCCTTTGTTGCCTTTTAAGTGTTATTAAGCAGTTGCGCGTTCGTGATTGCTCCCACGTCAAAGTCACGGGACCGCGTCTCGAGCTGGCTCCCACCATCACAATGCGGGAACGCATCCATCTCTTCTCTGCGTACCCTCGGCGACGTGCTGTCTCGAGCGCACTATGTCCTCGCTAAACGACCTCTCCATCGAGCTACTCCAGGAAATAACCAGCCACGTACGGTCCCCACCCCGTCTTCCTTCTTCGTTTTCTCGCTCTTAGGCTTACCTACCCCCCGCCCACAGCTCGGGGCGCATACACTCGCGCCTCTCCGCCTCGTCTCTCGAGGACTCGAGCTCACCGTCAACCAGCGGTTCTTCAAGAAGCTCGTACTACGGAGTAACCGGCTCAATGGGGCCGCGGCGATGTTGGAGGCTACGGGAGCGATGAGCGGCAGCGGGAGCGGTGTATGCGGCGCATGTGCAGGAGGTTGTCGTCTTGCCTGTGCAAAGGGACGACAAAGACCAAGCGCGTTTGGCTGTGGTGGAGGATGGTCACTGGAAAGAACCGGAGTTGGGGACACTCGTAGCGCTTGCCCTGGCAAACTTGCCCAACGTCTCGACCGTCCGGTGCGTCCTAACCTGCAACCCAATCGCCACTGTCTGACCAAAATGAAGTCTCAAATGCACGAAGAACGACCCCATCTGGCTCCTCCCCACCATATTCACCGCCCTCGCGCACTTCCCCCTCCTCGCGACCTTCGAGCTCATCATCGACACCCTCTCGCACCCGCTCGTCCTCCCCCCGTTCCCGAGTACCACGTCCACCCTCGGGACGTTCAGCGTCATCGCGCCGAGATGGTACAAGCCCATTCCGCGGTTGTATGGCGTACCTCCGCCGCCGACATACGAGGGGCCCGAGCCACCTCCGCTGTCTTTCCAAATCGCCCAGTATCGTGGCACAGAACCCTAACCTCTGTGCGTTGTACATCGCGGATGGGAAGAACTGGGACGACGTCTGGGACGTCCTGCTCAAGAAGCGCATTCGGTTGAGAGGCCTCAGGCTGCAGACGGGCCAAGTCAGCGAGAAGTTGTTCGCGTACCTCGGCTCGTACGCGGGCTTGGAAAGGCTGGCGTTATTGGGGCACGATGCGCGTGGCCTCGCAGCCAACGACACGCAGGCCGAGTTGTTCTACACCGAAATACTTCCACGACATGCGTCGACGCTGCGAGAACTTCGGTGTCGGCCCGCGTTCGAGAGTCGGTGGTGTTTTGGGGCATACAATGTGGCTAGCATTATACCGCTGAAGGAGTTACGGGTGCTGGAGGTCAGCCTTGCTGGACCCGAGGTTCGTCCGTGTCTTTTTTTACCTTCTCTATCCTAATCTGACGAAATCCAGCAAGCCCAGCTCCTCTTCGAAACCGCACTGTCCCTCTCACACCTAGCGCACTTCGCCATCCTCGCCTCGCTCCCAGAATCAGAACGCAACGCACGCTGCGGTAACCCCGAAGGCCGCAAAATGGTTTTGTTGGCCGTGGAGGCCGCCGTCGCTTCGGTGCGGGCCGGGCTGCTTCCTGAGTTCGCGCAGATGGTCGTCGAGGATGAGGGTGGGTACGAGGAGGAGAAGCGATGGGATCGTGAGGCGTTGGATGGGCCGAGTTTGGATAATGGGAAGAGGTGGCGTGGATCGCTTTTTCGGGCGTACCGGAGGGCGCTGTGGGCTGGGAAGGTCGTGCGGATTCGAGAACAAGGATTCTGACGAATGCAATGGCACGTGATGATGAATCAGTGGGCTCTTTCGGTCAATTTGGGTCTGGATAGTTGGACGATAGACCACGGTTGTTGCGGGGGACGCGTGATTGCGTCCCGTCTGTTGCCACTTGCCCTGTACCTACCTTGAGCCTACAGGCTGCCGGATGAGGATGGTGGCCATCAGTCACGTACTGAATTCGTAGAAAAAGTGGGCAAAAGTAGGTGTAAATTTTTTGGTCAAGAATATGCAGCTGCGAGTTGTAATTTACACAAGGTACGCGTGAAGAAATGCAGCAAACAGCTTAAATACTCATCTGAATCCTCGACTTGGTCTCTGCATGCCATGGCCAGTCACTCTCTCGAATATGGCAGACAAAGTATCAGGGTAGTGCACCCTCTTGCTCATCCTGCGTGAACCTTCAAATTGCGCAAAACGCAAGCCATACCCATCGGTATCCTCAACAAGCCTCAAACACCGCCCTCGACCCAAAAACGGCGCGTGTACCTGCAGGCCCAACATATACGCGTTTCCGCGCGGATACCGGCACCTGTCAAAGGCGGTATAGATACAGCGCTCACTCCTATTCTCGATCGAGTCGGAGTATTCCAACATCTCTTCCCTGCTGAGGCTGCTATCGATGGTGCACTTGATAGTGAGCGTGCGCAACGCCGGAAGCCGGGGAAGCGTCGTGAGCAGACGCGCTAGGTCGTTGTCCAGCTGCCTGTACGAGTCGCGCGGCGTTGAGTCCAGGGTGATTTCGAGCGTTTCGAGATGCGAGAGAGACGAGACTCGGAAGATCTCGGCGTTGTGTGCGCCAAAACTCCAATGGCCCGCGTAGCGAGGCGACAAACGGAGCTCGACGAGGGACGCGGATTGGTGTGGCAGCACACGCTGGAAGAAGACGTCGGCCATGTCGTGGGACGCATCGCGGTCGGAGAGGACGATGCGTTGGAGGCCAGTGTAGGAAGTGAGATAGTCGCAGAGTTGGAGTGAGACAGATTTGACGGTGAGCTTTGTCAGGTGAATGGACGTGTCTTGCAGGTAACGCCAGATGTCGTTAGGAGCGTTGAATGGTGCTGAGAGCGACAGCGTTGTCAAGTTCGGCGAGTGCTGAAGGAGCCTGAGGATCGAGTCGAGACGTGCCCTGGGCCAGCTGAGGATAATGATATCAAATCCCTTCAAAGACGGGCTGGACAATCGGTCCAAGGCGGGAAGCGAGTTCCTCGGGCCCGCTCCAAAGGTGTACGTGACATCCCGCAGCTGAAACTTGGCGAGCGTGTCCAGCAGGATCTCGACGACCGATGGCCGTTCATACGACGACCCGACCCATCGTACACTCCGTAGTTTATCAACTCGAAGGCTTTCCAACGCCGGCTTGAGCAATTCATCCACCTGGGCATAACAATTCGCCTCTCGATCTGGGTCCTGTTTGGGGTTCCCGAAGAACGGAGTAACCTGCTTGATGTGCAGGTCGCGTGCGTATCGCGAGTACGGTGTTGTCCCATCCGCCAAGGATCGCAAACGAGACAAATCCCGCTCCATCGAGTCGGTCTGCACGTTGATCGTGAGGGTCGAGAAGAAGAATGGGTCCAACGGGACACAGAGTGCTCTGCATGTGCTGCGAAGGGCGATGCATGCTTGCATGTCCGAGTCGAGGTAAGCGGCGATTTCTTGGACCAGCTCAACGGACAGCAGAGAAAGCGACATGGGTCGGGGCATGAGGGTAAGAGACAACACGGACTTGCCACGTGCCGCTCCCACACCTTGACCAGCAACAACCACCATGTCCGGACCGCTCTCTTCGCTCTCTGTGGAGCTCGTCCAAGAAATCGCTGTCTACCTCGATACACACGACCAAACCGCGGTCCGAGCTACATGCAGCGCTCTTTCCGCGTCTTTGGTCCCTCTCCTCTTCTCCGTCCTCACTCTCAACATCCGGAACGAGTCGCTGGAGCGGGACCTGTCCCGCTTACGGGCCGTGGCAGACGGAAGGACGCCGTACTCGCACTACGCGCGCGACCTGTACATCAAGCAGCTCACACCGTACTTCTGGAACCCCGAGAAGGATCCCAAGATCGCAGAGGAGGAGACGCGTTGTCTTATCGAGTTGGAGGTCGCGTTGAAGCTGGCGCTGGGCAGGCTTGACGGAGTGCAGGCCGTAAGATGGGTGGGGTCATCGCTCGACAGAGACTGGGTGCCCGAAATCGTCCTTGACGCGCTGGCTAGATGGGATATACGGGAGTTCACGTACGAACCGGGCCAGCGGAAGATGCTTCCTGCATTTGACCGACTATCCGGCGCGTCGTTGACGAGGCTCTCTGTCCCAGTTCGCCCGACGGCGGACCTCAAACCACTTCTCATTCTCCTGCAACGCTCCCCAAACTTGGCGTCGTTGTCGCTTTCGGCGTCGACGGATCCCTCTCATCTGCACGACATTTGGAGCTGTCTACAATCGCAGCCCATCCACTTGGTCGAGCTCAGCGTCAACTCCGTCTCTCCGCAACTCTGCGAATACCTCACATCCTACACCGGCCTCCGACGCCTCGTCCTCCGCGACGTCGACACATCCCGTGCATCTCGGGACATGGCCGATACCTTCTTCGAACGCGTACTACCGCACCACTCCGCATCCCTGATCGAGCTCCGCCTCGCGTCGGGGTACACTGGCAACTGGAGCTTCGGCACACATAACATCACCGTCCTCTCCTCCCTCGCACATCTCCAAACACTCGAACTCGCGCTGGACACCGCGCGCAAGGGCGGCGCTGCTCAGACTCGCAAAGACTTCGCCCTCCTCCTCGGGATGCTCCCCCACCTCCCGACACTGCGCTCGCTCACAATCAGGACGACGCAGGACGACTGGTTCCGCGACGAGCTCGTCTGCGGGCACGGGATGGTGGGGTATTGGAGGGAAAAGGACGATCGGCTGCGCAGCGTCCTGGAGGGGTATGTGTACCCGGCCGGGACCATCCTGTCCGCGGAGCTGGAGGTGAAGATGCCGTTCCTAAGGGACGGACGGTGTCTCAGGCTCGTCGAGGCGGACGATGGAAATGGATTGGTGTATGCGCAGTTTGAGGGCGGGGGGAGGTTGTCGAGGGAGGAGTGTGTGGTAGACTCGGACGAGGATGACTGATCTTTACTTGACGGGATCCGTGTTTCTGCTGTACAGAAATACACTTTAGTTGACGCCCTCGCCATCTCGTGACCATTGAATTTCAGCAGGACAAGTTGGAGTGTTCACATTCGTGAGCCTGAGCGCGATTTCGAGTAGGCCATTAGAGGGAGCTGACTGTTTTCGCTGTCAGAATTCCGACTGTTTGAACGACGACTCGGATACCGTCCGAGTCACAGCGGTGTAGATTGTCTATTTGAGCTTTGTGCTCAGGATAGAAGCACAAGCGCATCTTGAGGCTCAATAATTCTTCCGAGTCTCCCGGACGCAGCCCCCAAACATACAGCGCAGGAGCGAAAATATAAACGTCCCTCCCGTGGGACGCTTAGCTTGTTTCTCGGAACGCAGACCTGGCTCTTTCGTTGCCGGCTCCTTCGTGTGCCGAACCGGCTGTTTGGTCACTGGCTCTTCCGCGCGGCGGACCGGCTGTTTGGGCGCTGGTTTTTCCGTGCGCCGCGCCGGCTCTTCCGGACGCCGTGCTGCGATTCGCATTCGCAACTTGCGATTTTTCAAACCTTGCACGGCCGCTTCAAACCGCTGTACAACCTCGACCATATCTGGTCGTTGTGCGGGATCCTTGTGCGTCATAGCATCGATCAAGGGTTGCATGAAACGGAAGCTCCCGTTCTAGCAGGTCTGTGAGCAGCACACACCATCAACGTTTTCAAGCCGTACCGTCCCGTAGTCTCGTCGGATATGATTGCCAACGAGGTAAACGTCTATTTTGAAGGGATCGCAAGGCTCGTTTTTGGCGTAAGTACTCTGGCACGGTCTCGTCACCTCCGGCATGGACGGAGGGGATCTCCTTCACGCCGGTGTGCGTCGAATACTGCTTCGAATAGCCAAAGTCGATGAAATAATATTTCACCGGCTTTTGGGTCCGCGTGTATGAGGGGCGGATCGGGCCCGTCCAGTCGCGCTTCCTCCCCTGCTTGACGGGATGCCAGTCAGTCGTGTAAAGCGGAGTCGCGTCCATCATGACGTTCACTTTGCCGCAGTCCCTGCTGTTGGTCAGCTTGTCCGGACGGCAAGCTTATCGGAGAATACCGGTGCGCGATGTTCTGATCGTGGATGAATTTCAGACCCTACACGCGTCTAAAAAGACCGTTTGGCGCGTTCTCAAAAGGCAAACTGACCTGGAACATTTGGCGAAAGAGCTCAACGGCCTCGCCAACTGTGCGCAACTTGGGGTCGTCGACCTGCCGGAGAAGGGGAAGTACGACGATTGTCCATTCTGGGTGTTCGGGGCGAGGTAGGTAGGCAGGTAGGTAGCGAGAGATAACGTCCAGGACCGGGACGCAATGGTTGAGAGGATGGTTTTGCTTAGGGTTGTTGGGGCCGCACAGTTCTGTTGTGATATTGAGCTCCTCGGACCCTGCGCGCAGTCGCTTCAAGACTACGAAACGGGATTTCGCGTCGACGTTGGATGATGACTCGGAGGTCTTCTTTTCTGCATCCATGAGGTGGCTGCGCTGCAACTTCGTGAGCTCAGCTAGGATGAAGCGCTGCGTCCAACATACAATCCACAACTGTCCGTCTTCCTTAAGCGGCATTTCCGATACTCTCTCGTAGGACGGCACCCAATCCCTCTGATACCGGGGACGAAGAACGTAGCCTTTCTCCTCCAACCACTCCCGATTGTCGAACCAGAACAACTCTGATTGGTAGAGCTTGAAGTGGTCAAGAGCGCGGGTGGAAGCTCACATTCTGGTAGATACAGCCATGGCGGGCCCGGGAAGTCCGGGGAGGGCACGCACACTCAACGTTGGCCCCGGCGCGGGTTTTACAAGAGCATGATGAGTACACGCGTTCTTGTCCATTACACCGATCTTCCGACGGGGGAACTTCGCCGTCTCGGAAGCCGCGGTTTATAGCCTCATGTGCGGCATAAAAGGCCAACTCCAGCCTAATGTCGCAAAAAGTGCAATTGCTCTATAGCCCTCCATAGACAAAGTTCAAGTTCTATGGAGGCTGACTTTTCCCCATAGGTTTCCACTGCTTTCCATAGGCATCTATGGTGCCTGTGGATGCCTAAGTATGGAACCCGGTGGAGACCCTTCTATAAAGTCTGGAAATGTGAAAAAAATGACCCCTCTTCCATATATCTTGAACATTGACTATAGGCCCCCATAGACCATTTGCACTCTTTGAGACATTACGCTTCAGGAATCCGAGTCTCGGCAATGGCGGAAGTCGTCGCGATACTTGGTGCAGTCGCTGGTGTCTTCAAGGTCGTCGTAGAACTCGGCAAAGGGGTCCCCTTCCAACCAGCAGGGAGACTTTGCTGTGAAAAGAACCAACCTCCGAGTCGTGCCTAGGCCTGATGTGTGACCTCCGCCTGTTTCCTCCGCTCATGTTCCATTGAGTTCACATCGCACTCTTGCTGCACGCACGTCGAGTCGCTGGAGGAACCGCTGCGTGTGCCCGGCGTGCATACAGTGAAGCGGCTAGCAGAAAATGCTTGGACGCTATTCCGGCGGTGCCTAGACCGTCATTCGACCGCGGAGGGATTTCGGCACTGACCCAGCTGCGAGCGCTACGGATGACTTGCATGAGGGCAGGAGACAACACGGATTTTACCACGTGCCGGCAGCGCTCCCACACCTTGACCAGCAACCAGCACCATGTCCGGACCGCTCTCTTCCCTGTCCGTCGAGCTGGTCCAAGAAATTGCTGCATACCTCGACACACACGACCAAGCCGCGGTCCGCGCTACATGCAGCGCTCTCTCCGCGGCTCTGGACCCTCTCCTCTTCTCAGCCCTCACTCTCAACATCCGGAACGAGTCGCTGGAGCAGGACTTATCCCGCTTACGGGCCTTGGGAGACGGGACGACGCCGTACTCGCACTACGCGCGCGACCTGCATATCAAGCAGCTCACACCGTATTTCTGGAACCCCAAGCAGGACCCAAATATCGCCGATCGAGAGGCGTATTGTCACTCTCAGCTGGATGAGCTGCTCAAGCCAGCGTTGGAAAGCCTCCGAGTCGACAAACTGCAGAGTGTGCGATGGGTGGGGTCGTCGTACGAACGGCCATCGGTCGTCGAGATCCTGCTGGACACGCTTGCCAAGTTTCAGCTGCGGGATGTCGCGTACACATTCGGAGCGGGACTGCGGAATTTTTCAATTCCCGCCGTGGACCGACTTTCCGGCCCGTCATTGAAGGGATTTCAGGTTATTATCCTCGGCCGGCCCAGGGATCGTCTCGATCCAATCCACAGGCTCCTGCACCGCTCGCCGAACTTGACGACGCTGTCGCTCTTAACACCACCCGACATACCTTACCTCGAGGAGATCTGGCGCTGCCTTCAAAGCACGTCCATTCACTTGGCAGAGCTCACGACCAACTATGTCTCAATCCAACTCCACGACTATCTCACTTCCTACACTGGCCTCCAACGCATCGTCCTCTCCGTCGTCCATGCGTCCCACGACATGGCCGACGTCTTCTTCCAACGTGTGCTGCCACACCAATCCGCGTCCCTCGTCGAGCTCCGTTTGTCGCCTCGCGACGCGGGCCACTGGAGTTTTGGCGGACACAACGTCAACATTTTCCGAGTGTCGTCTCTCTCGCGTCTCGAAACGCTTGAAATCACCCTGGACTGGACGCCGCGCGACTCGTACAGGCAGCTGGACAACGACCTAGCGCGTCTGCTCAATATGCTTCCCCGGCTCCCGGCGCTGCGCACCCTCACTATCGAGTGCACCATCGATAGCAGCCTCAGCAGCCAAGAGTTGTCGAACTACTTGAGCGAAGATGGAACTGAAACGCGGGTAATGAGCGCTCTGCTGGCCGCGGAAAACCCACAACCAACAAAACAACCCAAACCAAGCGAGGTGTGTTCGGGGCTCCATGCGTAGTATGCGCATGCTGCAACCTGAGCGAGCGGCGAAGAAGGGCAAGTGGCGGCGAGGGAAAGTGTGAATTGGGGAAGTAAGGTGTCTAGGACTCTCTCCGAGCCGTCTCCATCGTCCAGCTCGACGTCGGGCCCATCCGTACCGACCGCCGACCGTCCGTACCATCCAACAAACTCCAAACCAAACCAAAACCTTGTCCAGCGTGTCCGTCGTCGTAAGCGTAAGCCGTCCGTATTCGTGCGTGATCGTCGTGTGTATCGTGTAGAAGAGGGTGTAGAAGAGCAGGAACGCCATCCACCTCGCCAGCGATGGCGGAGGCAGTCCCGACATGGGTCTATCGAGCCTATCCGGCTGCAGACGACGCTCCATGAAGTGGTTAGGTGCTCTCGGTGCTCGGGATCGTCGTGGTCAAGAGCAAGAAGTGGGGGTGTGATTCGTTGTGTACTCTAAGATACAATTGGCCTTATATACTCGACCGGAATGTTTGAGCTGCAGCTTGCAGCCAAACACCCAGAACCTTCCATTGCCTTCCCTGGGCTTCCCGTTGCCACGAAACACTGCCCGAGTCAGCGAGACGCTGGTGAAACTTCACGACGCTGGTGAAACCTCGCGACGCGACGCGTCCTGGGCAACCAGTTCCATAGCGATGCGCAGAACCTTCCAGAGTGGAGACGCGATGCCTCCCGTCACGTGTCCGTATCTCCTCGCGTCGGTTCGAACCTCGATAACACCAAATGTAGAAAATCGCAAAAACGGGCTTTCCTGACTATTTCCACGCGTCCGCGCAGCGCCCGCCTGTCAGGACTGAGCGCTGTATGCAGGCCGTCTTCGACGAGTACCGGTATCCGCGCGGGAACGATGTCGAAGGTGCAAGTGCAAGCGCCGTTTCTGCTTGCAGGGCGATGTTTGAAGCTTGTCGAGGCGGTCGACGGGGATGGCTTGGTTTTCGTGCAATTTGAGGGTGCACGCAGGTTGAGCAAGGAGGAGTGTGGGCTCAGCGACGACGATTCGGATGATTGAGCCCACTTTTTGCTGCAAAGCCTTTTCTTGATATTTGGGTCACGTGACTGATGGCCAACATCCTCTCCGCAGAAAGTCCAAACCAGCGCAGAGGCTCTCTTGTTTCTACATACAGAACACGGTCTTCGCCTCAGTATTCAAAGAGAAGAAAGAAAAAAGAATAAATAAATATGCTTGAGTTGGTATCCTCTCCACTCTCCCTGACCGACAACAAAACAACCTAGACCTGCATCCCCGCGAATTGCCCACTCAACCCAGGCGACCCCGGTCCGGGACTCTTCGTCTTCTTGGGCAGGACCCACGACGGTGTCGGGCTCGCCCCGCTCGCGTCCAGACCCGGCACATTGGCAGCAGCCGATAAACCCGAGCCCGAGGCAGCAGGAACAGCAGCGCTCGACGAAGAACCCGAACCCGAACCCGAACCAGACGCGAATCCAGGATCCGTCAACGAGTAGCCGACGCGTCCACTGCTGCTCGTGCTCGGACCAGCAGCAATAGCGGAAGAAGACGACCCGGGCTGTGGCCCCAACGCGTACGACAACTCGCTCTTCGGCTGCGTGTTGACGCCATACAGCGACTGCGACTGCGCGGGCTGCGTCTGGACGGGCGACACCGACTGGTTCGCATACGGATCAGGAAGGTACCCCGGCTCGTCGTCTTGGTCGTCTATCGGACTTGTCGGTTGCTGGTATGGCTGCGTTTGTGTTTGTTGTTGCACCGGTTGCTGCTGCTGCTGCTGGTGCTGAACAGGCTGTTCCTGTTGAACCGGCGCCGGAGCAGGAGCAGGGGCAGGAGCGGCCGCCGAGTCCGTCACTCCCGGCACGCTCACGAAATACACGCTCCCCGCAAGGTCCTTCCCGCCCGCAGCGTAATACTGCATCCACGCCTGGACGTTCGGGTCCGCGTACGTCGCCGTCGGGTCAAAGATGTACGGTGGACCAGTAGGAGCCGCGGATTGCGTCTGTTGAGCGGGCTGAGCCTGTTGTTGGACGGGTTGGGCTTGTTGTTGAACGGGTTGTGGCTCGGGTTGGGCCTGCTGAACGGGCTGGGCTTGCTGAACGGGCTGGGCCTGCTGAACAACAGGCTGCGGTTGCGGCTGAGGCTCGGGCTGGGCCGCTGCCGGCTGCTGCTGAACCGGCTGCTGCGGCTGCTGCGCAGGATACCCAGCATACGCGCCTGGTTGCGGTTGCGCGGCAGGTTGCTGCTGTTGAGAGGGCCCCGGGTACCCCGATGAGGCAGCAGCGGCACCAGGAGCAGGGTACCCATTCGGCTGCGGCTGCGGCTGCGGCTGTGGTTGTTGTTGCTGCTGCTGGGTCTTGCGCGGGGTACGGCTGCGGTCCCTGAGCACCATATCCTGGCGCTTGCTGAGCTTGCGCGGGTTGTTGTTGTGCTTGACCTTGAGCAGGGTAAGGCTGCGGTCCTCCTGGCGTCCCATAGCCCGGCGCTGGCTGGCCTTGCGCAGGTGGCGCTTGCTGCTGGGGCTGCGTCGCATACGGCTGTGGTCCCTGCGCACCATAGACCGGCTGCGCCTGCCCGTAATAACCCTGCGCCGCCGGGTCAGGTTGTGGGCCTTGCGCGGGACCCTGTGGTTGCTGCTGTTGCGGATAACCGCCGGCGGGTGCGGTGAAATACGACTGGCCCGGAGCAGGCGCGGCGCCGTATGGCTGAGGCTGTTGTTGCGGGTATGGGTACGCGCCGCCGGAGTGTCGAGCGAGACTCTCCTCCATCATGCGGTCAAAGATCGTGCGAGCCCGAACGAACGTTTCGTTCATCGATACCAAGTCGGCTTCATAGTATTAGACTCGATACAACGAGAAATGATATCAGACACGAACCTCGCTTCTGGCTGTACTTGTCGATGAGCTTGACGATCTTGGGGCGCAGCGCCATACACGAGCGATAAAGTTCCTGAATATCGGTGAGCACCTGATTGAAATGAAGCTTCCGGAAACGCACCTGAATCTCCTCGTCATCAGCTAGATTATCGCCCTTGGTCGGGTCTAGCGCCCTTAGCATGTTCAGCAACCGCTCGACGTTCATGGCCTGCGCAAACACCGCGGCCTCCTGCGTCGCCTCTGCCGCGAGCTCCTCGGCCGTCGGCTCCGGAAGGGGCTCGACGTAGTTTACGGGGAAGATACCAGTGCGGCCCTTGAGCTGCCCGCGCCACCAGTCGCGGTAACCGCGGTCGACGACCTTGATAATGTCGCCCTTTTCGAAGCCGAGCTCGCCCGACTCGGTGGGCGTGAACGGATGCAAGGCGCGGACCCGGGTGACGATCCCGGTGTCGGCGAACGAGTGTTGGCTGGGGTTGGGGGATAACTCGGCTGCGGGGACGGGACTGGGTGTCCGGTTGCGTGGTGCTGCGGGCGCATAGCCAGAAGAATAGGCGTTTGCGGTTGCGGCGCTACTGCTGCTTGCTGCTGCTGCGGACGATCCAGCCCCGCTCGATGACGCGTTGTTGTCCCATGAATACGGCTGTCGTCCTCCCCGGTCGTGCATGCTCATCTCGAGAACGCGTTGCAGTTCTTCTTCCTCTGCTCGACGGATAGCATCATCGACTGCGGGTGGTGGAGGTTCCTCTGCAGGAACGTATCGGTAGTCTGCAGACGGGCGTAAGCTTGCGCATCATGTAGTCGACACACGCACTTTTGGCCTTGAGACTGTCGTAGCATTCCTGCATTATCCCGAGCGTGCTGTCGTTTGCGAAATCCTCTGTCCACATCGCCACAAGCCCCAATGCGCGGGTTCGCACTTTTTCGTGTGTGTTCTTCGCAATCTAGTCAACTCCTCGACCTCGGAATAACGCTGCTCACTCACCCGGTCGGTAATAACCCTCTCCAGACCCGCTGTCCATGCGCGGCTGGCGATCTCCCTATGGAGCTCGATGGAGCAGTTCTTGGACAATGCTTCCGCCAGCGACAGCGAATAAAGCTGGACATTCGGGTTCCGGTGCGTCAGGCGCTTAAGGAGAGCCGCGACGACGTTGTGTGCGCCAGCGGGGCCTTCGTCGGTGACCTTGTCGCAGAGGTTGAGGATAATCTCCCAGTTCTCGGTGGTGAGGTTCTCGTCGGTCGCTGTGGCTGCGGATGGGATTTGAGTTGGGTTGTGTTGGTGCGGGAGGGCCAGCTGGACGCACCGACGATGTCGTCGTACGGATTGTTGGCGGCGCCGCCGAACATGGGTGCTGGCGGGTGTGTGAGAGTGAGTGGAAGCTTCGAGCAGGTCGTTGCACAGCCCCCGCAGTGAGGTCACATCTAATCCACCATCCATCTCCCACTCATGGCCAAAGGTGCGTCCACGCTCACCCAGCCAACGTAGCTGAGGCCATTGGGCAGTCCCTCGCAACTTCCGGCTATTGGAAGAGCTCGAGAAGGGCGAGAAGGGCATTGGCGATGGCTCGTGTTCGTACGGGCTCGAGGACTCAGACGATATCATGATGACCCACTGGAACGGGACCATTATCGGGCCCGGCCACGTACGTCGCGTTTTTCTAGGCGGTGTCGCGGCCGGATGCTGAAAGGACGAACGCGATTCCGCAGACCGTTCACGAGAACCGCATCTACTCGCTCAAGATCACCTGCGGCGATAACTACCCTGAGCAGCCGCCTACCATTCAGGTGCGTTTACTGTGCTCGTCGTTGCTCCCGATGCTGAAAGAACGAATCGCGTGCTGCAGTTCCTATCTCGTGTAAACGTCCCTTTCGTCTCGCAGACCGACGGCACTGTCGATCGCGCCAAGCTCCCTGTGCTCGCGCAGTGGACGCGCGCGAGCAGTCTGGAGCATGTGTTGGTGGAGATGCGCAAGTGAGTACTCCGTTTATCTGCTCATTTTCTTGCTCTCGTCTTTCCTCTTTGCCCGAGGCCCTTTCACCCATTTCTTTCCCCATATCCGCGTCCTCCATGCTCCTTCAACGCTGGCTGTGTGGACCGAGTCATATCCCGACTCGGCTCGGGTCCGGCCTCCTTCGGCGTCTATCCACATTCCGCGTTCGGCGTCTATCAACGTCTCCGCCACCACTTTCCATCTCCTTGAAGTCCACTTCCCAGTAGCGTCCACGTACTAATGCATCCATACAGAGAAATGGCCTCGCCATCGAATCGCAAACTGCCGCAGCCGCCTGAGGGTAGCGTGTTCTGATATCCCCGTTGCTTGCAAGACTTTCCCCTCGGTCTCCCGTTTCCCATCCGCACTTAAATCCTGTATCCGCTACAACAACAACACGACCCATACATTTCTGTGTAGTCCGGCCGTCAGCGGAGTGATTTGAGGAAAAGCAGAAAGACAGTCCGCTGAGTCCGGGGCCAATCACGAGAGTGTGGTAAATGTCTACTACAGTAACAGCTCTTGCTTCGCCCTCAAATTCAATACCAGCGAATGACAAGTACCATCCTCATGGCCAGTTTCTTCTTTGGCATCCAAAATTCATTCTAGGAAACGGTTTTACGCGGTTCTGCACGGATTCGCGCTGCATGTCAGTGCGCCGTGCGGTATCACGACGTTCGACTGGAGAGTCTCAAGTTGGACCCCGCCGGCAGGGCGTACTTCATCGACTTTGAGCACGACCGGGAGACTATGTCAGTGGGATGCGTGTTGATAGCCCGCGGACGCCCCCGACGATTTAACCGGAAGTTTCCTTCCTTTGTGACCGCGACGCGCTTTCCTTTGAGGAGGAATTTGTGAAATTCTCAAGACTCGATATCTACACAGTATCGTCGTTCAAACAGTCGGGATTCTGAAAAACATCAGTGCCGTGCAATGGCTGGTCTGAGATAGTACTCACGTTGCAACAATAAACCTCTCCGGCACTGGAACCGCATATGTACTCCGCGATTCCTTTAGGACATCCATTAAAGACAATGGGGACGTAGACCTGCACGCGAAGCTGCGGTCAGATGCAAAGGAGAAGAACGAAAGTAAGACAATTCACACAGTAGTTAGACCGTGCCTCGAGTTCGACTGCAGCAGCCTGAGGCGCCGGCGACGCGAGTGCCATATGCGTAGCGAAGAGACTTGTGGCGGCGAAGAGCGCGAAGATGTTGAACTGCATTGCCTCGCTGGGTGTCGAGAGACTGCAGTCTAAGCCAGCGCGTTGCAGTCTTTTATACGGCCTTGAAAGTGAGCCGGCCAGGAGACGGCGTTGGCGGGAAGCCAAGACCGTACCTTTGCTCTGCTTTTCCATCCTAGTCGGATACTGGGATGTGACGCCGCGCATGCCCGTGCCACAGTATTGTGAAGCTAGGCGACATCCAGGAACCCGTTGCTGAAGTCGTCTTGAAAGCGTCTGGATCTGGTCCGAATCCTGTTCTAAGTAGATACATGAAGTATGTGGAGTGGAAGGACGAATACAAAAAGGTAGAATCTTGGAAAATCCGGTACAGTCTTCGGCGGTGGATACAAGTCCAAGGGAGCTAAAGATCAAGCTCCACGATCTTAGCGCTCCCCTGGTCCGGCAAAGACTTGAATTCCTTCATGAACTCGAATTCACCTGCGCAAAACTCAGTGGTACCCACAAAATAAGTCAAAAAAAGACGAACAAATAATCTCCTTGGCTCGCAATAGCTCAGCTCATTATCCCAGTCGGCTGGTTCTTCCCGCGGAGGCATCATCTTCTCAGCTTCTCGTGCTCGAGACAATGCGCTGTCTACTCAGAGATTCAGACAAGACAAGACTTGAAGCCAAAGCCAAAAACGCGTAGCGTACCTGACACGTGATCGTAGAGATCCTCGTCGTAAGGCTGGTCCGCGTCTTCTACGCGCGAAATCTCTAGCGATCCATCAGCAAACCAAAATTTCCAGACCCAAGAAGGGAGGGACGTACCTCTGCCAAGCCGTTTCTTCAGCTCATCATGCCCATCAGTCGTCCCGAGGAAGAAAAAATGTCGCAAGCAAGCAATCCGCTCCAACTTACTCTTATGCCGTTCCCAGCATCTGATCGCATCCTTGCGCTTGCGCTGCAGCTTCTTCTCGTTCCAGCGCCGCACGAGATCCGCATCCGCGTGTCGTTCGAGGATCTGAGTGAGCCGGGCGCGGAAACGGCGGAAGGAATCGCCGTTGACGTGGATGGTGCCTGCGGCGATGGCGACGAGACCTTCTTGTCCTCGTCCGAGTGCAGGCGCAGTCGTGGGGTTGCAGAGGTTGCGCATCTCGGAACGGAAAAACTCGGCTTGCGACGCGGCTGTGCCACTGGCAGTGTCGAGAAACGCGCGATACGGCTCCGGAACAGGCGGCCCATCCCAGTCGTGTATATGCACAGCGAGGAGAATCGCCGCGACGTGGTCGCGCAGCTGATCCTCCCCGACGTCCATGCAGTCCGTTACCAGCAGGTGCAGAACGCCCGCCGGGTCGGATAGCGCAAATGGTCCGCGCCCAGTAAACTTTTCGCCAAAGTCGCGACGGTCGAAGTAGGGCAGGTCGACCCATTCGGCGTCCTTTAGCTTCCCTTTCCCGTTGGCTTGACGCCGCTGGCCGGCGTTAAGGACGTTCGGGGTGCTAGGGATGATGCGCGTTGCTTCGACGAGTAAGGGAGAATCGAGTCTGAAGTGCCCCGACGCGATGGGGAGCACGCCGAAGAATTGGGGATGCGCTTGTAGGATACCGACGACGCGCTGGAAGAACAGCAGTGCGGATTTGGAGAACTTGAGGAACAGCGCGGCACGACGGTCCGTCTCCATCCATTCCTTCTTGGATTTACGGCTGATCTGCCCCGAGGCGCGCTCCCATTCGTACTGGATGAAGGTGCGGCAGAGCGGAAACACGATGCTAGCGGGTGTCGGGCCGGCGTCGACGTCGAGGTATGGCGGCTGCCAGCTGGGGAACCGCAGGCCGAGCGCGACGATGCGGTCTACCTCGATCCAAGCGCTGAGAGTGGGTGCGGCGTGGATCGCCCATCCCCGTGCGGGCATGAAATCCTCAAACATGTCCCAGGCGTCGAGGCACGGATTGAGGGTCGGTTCCTCGAATATGCGACGGCCGAGGATGAAAATGTGTGGGTCCTCTGTGCTGCGGAATGCATCGCTGATGGAGCGCAGGACGTAGCGCGGATGCATGAGATGGACGGCAACGTAGATTTGTTGCAGCTCCTCGAAGGTGACGACCGACTCGTCCGCAAGGAAGGCATGCAGGCTGAGATCGGGGGTGGCACCCAGACAATCGAGGAGAGGGCGGATGCCTGCACGACGGCGAAGCGTCTGGATGACGATGCGCTCCATGAAATCGACGAAGCGCGTCCAGCGCTCGGGGTCGTCCTTGTGAAGGCGCTCAAACTTGCGGAAGGAAAAGAGACGTTCCAAAAGCTCCGCGCGTTTGTCGTGCGCAGAGGTTGGGGTATCGTCGTGATATTGCATGACTGCCTCGACTTCCTCCGGATCGCGATCAGGCTCGGTCGGCAGGTTGGCCAGGGACAGCTCGTCGTATCGTCGAGCAATAGCGTCAAAGACCGAGTCCATGAACGTACGCTCCTCGCAGAGCTCGTTGATGAACCGAAGATGGGCATCGTCCCCGCCGCCGAAGAACTGGAGGAGGATGAACACGGGGCAGATACAGTATGTGGAAGGCACTCGTACGCGATTGTGATGATACTTGCGGCTGTCTATTGCTCTGAAATAAGATTAGAGAGTCGCGCCAGCTATCAACGACCGTATACTTACCGCCTGCACAGGTTCCGTTTCATCATTAACTGCCTCGCCCAACGGGCCAGCTGCGACGAGTCGGCGCAGGCGGCGATATGATCATAGTCAGTGCATATCGTGGTGTTGTCGAACCGCGCGTATGCGTCAGAGTCGTACTGCGATGAAGTCAAACGGTGTTGTGAGCCGGGGAAGGGGACCAATACTTTATAGCTGTCGTAGTGGTTCTTCTGCTCTTTCCAATGCCTATAGCACCATTCTCTCCTGCGGATAGGCTGCCCGCATCTCGTCTTCGTCTTCTGGTCTATGGCAGGGCAGCCGGTGGACATCTAACAGCACAGAAGAGGGCGGGGTCTCGATATGAGGGTATCGACCAAGGACTGGGCGCAGAGGGTTTCCATGCCCGCGGTCGTTCGAATTCCGCGGAGGCCACTTTATATGACTCGTACATCCATGCCCCGCCACCGGAAGACACAACGAGAAATCTGGAAGCCGTTCCGAGAAACGGCTACGACCTAAGGCAACCAGGTAAAAAAAAGAAGTCAGCGAAGAGTGGGAGGACGGAAGGCTGCGGTGTGTGGTACCTTCGAGAGCATCGAGGTGAGGGTCCGAAGGACGTGGATTTCTTCCGTTACGGCGTTGGATCTGTTTCGACGCGGGAGTGGCCGGGTTTTGTCCCGCACGCGGCGGACGGAATTGCGGCGTATTCTTCGCATATGGACGTCCGGTTCTGTGTCCACAAGGTCCGATACTGGGTTTGGTAAGGGCAAGCCCCCGTCAGCTCGGGAATCGCGACCTCTGACACTTTTTTTTTTTTGTCGCGGTTCTGTGGCAATTTAAAGATATAGGTATGGAGATGTTGCTAATGACGCACAAGGCCGAGACTGTAGCGATTCGCGGAGGCTGTTGGGCATCGCGCTGGCGTAAGGTTGAAGCTGGGTGGTGGTGAAAAACGATCACGTGCCCCGAGATCTGTTTCAAAAACATCTCAAAATTTGCGGCTTAACACGGGAGATACAGGTAAATAGTTGCGTAGTAAATGGACAGTCCACTGGCGCCACTCCCAAATATCCACAACCAGGAACCAGCCCGGCCTCATCGCTCCAAAATCTCCACGATCTGGGCACTGGTAGGCTCCCTCTTACCCTTTCCTCCAGCCATAAAATCAAAGTCGCCTGCAGATAAAAGAACGTCATCGACAAAGCTTCGAGAAGACGCAAAGTCCTCACAGTCAATCTTGTCCGACACCTGAACAGCGTTTTCCCAATCCTGCCGCTCTTCGCGCGGCGGCATCATCTTCTCGGCCTCTCTTGCGCGGTCCCAGGCACTCACTACCAATGACCTCCGTCAGCAACAACGAGTCGAGAGGGCAGCGGGCTTGCTTACCAAACACGTGACGAATGAGCTGTGGGTGGTAAAGCTGCAGTGCCCCGGCGTCAGGGGATATCTCTGCCCATCCTGAGCTCAAGGACGGGAATTGGTTGAGTCAACAATCCGTACCTCTGCCCAGCATCTTCTTGAGCTCGTCCCGCCCATCTGCAGTCCCAAGAAAGAAAAACCCCTGACAACAAGCCATCCGCTCGAGCTTCTCCTTGTGGCGATGCCAGCACCGCACCGCGTCCTTCTGTTGCAGACGTAGCTTCTTCTTCATCCACCGCCGCACGAGGTTCGCATCCGCATGCCGCTCGAGGATCTGCGTGAGCCGGTCCTTGAAGCGGCGGAACGACTCGCCCTCGACGTGGATCGCGCCTGCGGCTATGGCGACGAGACCCTCCTGGCCGGCACCCAGCGCGGGTGCGATCGTCGGGTTACACAAGACGCGCATCTCGACCCGGAAAAAGTCGAGTTGGGAGGGCGGTTCCGTCTCGCGCCACGCGCTGTATGGATCGGAGAGCGGCGGCGCGTCCCAGTCGTACATGCGGATCCACAGCAGAATCGTGGCGAGGTGGTTGCGGAGCGAGTCCTCTCCGACGCCGAGACGGTCCGTGACGAGGAGATGGAGGACGCCGCCGGGGTCGGCCATGGCGAACGGGCCGGAACCGGTAAACTTGTCGCGCACGTCTTCGAGGGTGAAGTACGGCAGGTCCACCCACGCGGCGTCCTCGAGCCGTGCCTTCTCGGTTGCGGAACGCCAGCGGCCCGCATTGAGAGAAGTGGGGAGTCGGTGGATGACGCTCTGTGCGTTCCCTGCGTCGAGGTCAAAGTGCGCCGATGCGATTGGCAGGAAGCCGAAGAACTTGGAATGTTCTTGCAGGACGCTGACGACGCGTTGGAAGAACAGCCGCCCGTCACGTGCAGACTCGGAGAACTTGAGGTAGAGCGCCGCAGGCTGGTCGATTTCGATCCACTCCCCGCTGTCCAGATGGATGATCTTCCCGAGTGCCTGCTTCCACTCGTACTGTATGAAGACCCCGCTGAGCGGGAACGCGATGCTGGCTGGTACTGGGCCGGCATCGATGTCCAGGTAGTGTGGCTGCCAACTGGTGAATCGCAGACCGAGGGAGATGATACGGTCGACCTCGGTCCAGGCGGTGAGAGTTGGTGCGGCATGCATTGCCCATTTGCGTTCGGGCATGAAGTCCTCGAACATATCCCAAGCGTCAAGACAGACAGTAGGGCTGGGGTCGTAATAGATTCGGCGACCAAGAATCATGGTGTGAGGCTCTTTCGCGGGGTCGCCGCTGCGAAACGAGTCGTTGATGGAGCGCAGGACGTGGCGCGGGGATGTGAGATGGACAGCGACGTAGATTTGCTTTAGTTCGTCGAGCGTGAGGAGCGAGTCGTTCGCAAGGAACTCCTCGAGGTCCAGCCCGTCGATGTTGGGACTTGCGAGTAGCGTACGCATTCCGGAGCGGCGGCGTAGCGCTTGGATAATAACACGTTCCATAAAGTCCACGAATCGGCCCCACTCTTCCGAGCCAAGCTTGTGGATGCGTTGGAATTTGCGAAAGGAAAAGAGCCGCTCCAGCAGCTCTGGACGGGTGATGAGGGACGTAAGGAAGTGGTCGGATGTTGGGGTGTGGTATTCCATGACCGCCTCGATCTCGTCTGCGTCGCATTCAGGTTCGGCGGACTCGGACAACACGATGCCTGAGAGCTCATCGTGTCGTTGAGCGATAACCGCGAGAGCAGCCACCATTACGTCGCATTCGATGTAAAGGTCTTCAATATATCGACGATGTCCTTCGTCGCCACCTTCATAGAACTGAACAAATCAGGGTCGCTCTTGAGTAGACGGCCAACATACTTGACGGTGGTGGTCTTCACGAGTAGCTATCGCGCTGGGAAAGTATGTAAGAAGCTGCTGGGGGCGATGAACACGACAACGCACCGCAGGCACAGCGCATGTTTATCCCTCAACGCGATTGCCCAGCTTTCCAAGGTCAAAAGGTCCGCACATGCTGCAATAGTGTCGTGCCGCATGCATATTCTGGTGTTATCGTAGGTTTCGAGCTTGTCGGAGAGATTCTGGGATTGGGTCAGAGGTTGCTCTCGAGGCAAAGGGAGGGTGAAGACATGCCTTGTAGGCCGTGTATGCTTTTCTCTGCTGAGAGTGATGATGAGGACACCAGGTGTGCTCCGGGGCGATAGCCCGACCGCAGGTGGTCTTCGTGTGCCCGTCGATGGCTGGACAGGCCATGCGGGCGGGGAGCGGCGCCTAAGATGCAGCAGGCCCCGAGTAGATAGACGCAGAGGTCAACTCCATGCCTAGATCGTATGAATTGGGCGGCGCGGTTTCGCTGATTGTCCACGTACCACTTCCACGTATTGTGCTGGAAGGTTCCTGAGAAATGCCTGCGAAGAGCTGACGGCGTATGAAGCAGAGAAAACTTGGAAAACTCACGTGCCTCCAGGTTTCTTGCTCCCGACCTCCATGTTGTCCTTAGGCGACACTCCCCTTCTCGTCTTGTCCCCTTCTCGACGTCAGGGCTTCCATGCTTGCTTGGGAAAACGCAAAAACGGGGTGGGTCTTCATCGAAGCTTCATCTCTTGAACGTGCAATAAATAACCAATAGCTGCTCCTTGGCTAGTCAGCTGGCAGCACCTCGTCATGTCGTGGGCAACAAAGAATGGAGCTAAACATGGAACAAGACGCGTTCGAGACCTCCCTTCTCGGTTCCGCAGCCACCGCCCTCCGCGTTTTTGTGTTGACTCGTCGATGGTGGCGTATACTAGAGCTCTCGGTGGCTGCGCAGACAAAAGGTACGCGTACTTGATATAAAACCCCGCCCCAATTGACTCCGGCTACAGGCATGGCCTTCTTCCCCCGCACTCTCGCTCTCCTCTTTACCTCCCCTCGCGTTCCCCACACTTTGCATGCCCCGGACCTGTCCGGCTATCGACGTGCGGACCCAGACCAAATGTGGTCGGCCCGTCACCCGCCGCGATTGGTGCACCGGGCACTTTATCGCTCAAAAGTCTCACTACAAGACTTACAAAGTACGTCATCTAAGTAGATCGTGAAGCTAGCGCTGCTAACTGTTCTGTTCTGCAGCATGATTCCGACGCCTTTGCGCGTTTTGAAACGACCAAGATCTCCACCGACCTCGCGGAAATTGCCCTAGTCAAGAACGCGAAGCGGTTGCGGGAGTGGTTCGCGAAGCTGAGGAAGGGCATGGCTTTGTGTGCTCGGTACGTTTCCCGACTCTCGGTGTTGCATGTGTCTAATGAATGAGTAGCGCCATCGACAGTCGCGCATTCCACCACACTCAGGTGCGTGTGCTCGTTCGTAACAAACATACTGCTAATGGTCTTTCGTAGTATTTCGGAGGGGGCGACATGGGTCACCATCAGTTTCTCATATCGCTGCGCACGAAACACGGTATCATCGAACAGGCCGTCGAGGCGATTGCTCAGCGTCACGATGAGATTTCCTCGAACCCGCCTTCCAATGAGCACGACCGCGATACGGAAGAGATTGAGGCGGTCCTGCGGTACCACGCATCGGACGCCGAGCATTTTTCCATCCATCGCATCACCCGCCAAGACTTGCTCCGTCGCCTCTTTTCCTTCCGCAAATTCCACTGCATCCACCAAGTCGACTCGGACGAATGGACCCGATTCGTCGACTTTATGGAGCGCATTATCATTCAGGTCATGCGTCGTCGCGCGGGGATGCGAATGCTATTCGCCAACTCCAAGCTCGTCAGGCTCACCTTCGAATCGTTCCTCTCGAGCGAAGCGCTGGTCACGCCCGAGGAGCTCAAGCAGATCTACGTCGGCGTTCATCTCACACCTCCCCGCCACGTCCTGCGTTCCATCAACGACGCATTCCGTAGCACCGACCCCGCCAAGGACCCCCACATCATCATCCTCGGTCGTCGAATATACGACAACGTCGACGCGCCCATCTGCCTCGACGCCTGGGATGTATTCGAGGATTTCATGCCCGCTCGCAAATGGGCGATCCACGCCGCTCCAAACCTGACCGCATGGCTCGAGATTGACCGCATCATCGCGCTCGGCCTCCGTTTCACCAGCTGGCAACCCCCGCATCTCGACATCGACGCGGGCAAGACACCCGCGAGCATCGTGTTCCCGCTCACGAGGGTCTTCATCCAATTCGAGTGGCCGCGGGTGGTGGGCCCGCCAGCGATCAGTCGCAAATACAAGAAGGAGTGGATCGAGACGGAACGGCGGGCGGCCGTCTACCTCAAGTTCTCCGAATCCGAATTGTTGTTCTTTCAACGCGTCGTCGGTCTGTTGCAGGCGCGCCCCAGCGTCTTTGGCGTCCTCCCCATCACCTCCGGCCACTTCAAATTCGACGTCACTGGCAAAGGCGACGGAACGCGCGTGATCCCGAGCATCCCTGACGTCCTCAGCGCCGGCAGGTGGCGCAAGGCAGTCAGCAGAGCGAAACTCAAGCACGCAGAGTGGATGGACCTGCCCTACTTCACCGCCTCGGACATCCGGGACAAGTTCACGGGCAACGGCCCGTTGGCGATGTCAGATCCAGGCGGCGTGCTCCATCTCCTTGTCGTCGATCGGTGTGACGCCGGGGAGGTGCAGCTGCGCGACAACATCGCGTCGGTGCTGCTGTTCATGCGCATGCACGACTGGGATGCGCCGCCCCCACGTACACGTGACCCTTACCACTCTCTGGACGACTCGCTCCCGCTTTCGCAACTCGAGTTCTTCCGCGCGGAAATGCGCATCCTGTGCAACCCGAGCGTCGCACCTGCCCTCGGGCTGGGGCAGGAAGGGCTCGTCGCCATCGCCGCCGGCGCGATCCACGTCGACGGCGAGACATTCCGCCGGTTCAAGGACCGTCTCACGCAGATTCTCGAGCGGCACGCGGACGAGAATCTCGTGCGGCGGTGGGAGAGGAAGAAGGCGAAGCGGCAGAGGGGCGATGCGGTGCGTTGCTGGGATCAGTATAAGCGGAAACTGGAGCGGATCGCGTGTTGTCGCGAGTTCTTTTTCTTGGGTACGGCGGATGGGCATGATTATCTCAAGCAGAAGCTTGGTCGAGGTGTGTGTGTTCCATGTTTCTGTGACGACGTGGACTCGACGACTGCAGAGATCTCGCCTGTCGACGGCGCTGTCGAGCTTTACGATGAGGAGATTTCTCATCACGTGTTCCGTAAGCCATTTCCATTTTTTTTTACATCGCTTTGAACTGATGATTCCTCCCGCAGAAAAGGCCTCGGATCGTGCCCAGCTCGCTGAGAAGATGATGCCGCCTCGGGAGGAACCACTGGATTGGGATAATCCCGTATGCGAATCGGACACGATTGATTGTGAGTTTTGCCCTCTCGCCTGTACTCTGGTTCGAGTGCTGATGATTTTCTTCTGCTTGGGCAGGTAACTTTGACTTCTTAAAGGAGGTCAAGCCAATGCTGGACCCGTTGAATGCGATGATCGTCGAGGTTTCGGACGTGGCTCCGTAGTTTAGTATCTATTTGTATGTGCTGGGACCCATACACCGTCTTCTTTCTCCCGGGCCTTGAGCTCGGTACTCGTGCACTGTCTGCTTTCGCCGATTTCTGGCCTCAAGCATTTCGCCACCTGACGTTTTTGATGGCAATCATCTCTTGCCGCAAACACCACTGCAGCCTTGCGCTTCGCGGCTTCGCCGGGCAATGCTTCGCTCGGCTCATACCGCACAGCGTCAATCTCAGACCGACCCATGCTGCTCGCGGGCTCATCCGGCGACCGAGCCCGCGGTCTCGGAAACCGTTTTACCCTTTAGCTGGACGAATGAAGCGCTAGTAGCCCGTGGGTCTTCTTCTCAGCTACTGAAAACAGCCTCCCCAAGCCTCGGCCAGATGATGGGACCGCATATTGCGCCAATCCAGTTCCTGGTTCGTGCAAATTGGGTGATTAACACCGGGATCGTTGACTGCCTGAACCTGCAGCTCCGAGTCGCGATAGCCTCGCATAACCGGCCAGTCAACTCGATGCGCATGCAGGCGTTCCGACCCGGAGGCCATTAAAGAAAACCACCTGAGCGGCGTCGCCACCCATCCGTAGTACTCGTCCTGCTCGACCAAGCAACTTCAAGTTGGATGTCTCTTCTCCGGTATCCCATTCATGTCGTGCGTTCTTGACGTCTCTCTTCGCCAACCTTGATCACGCACTGACTTGCATTGCGAAGCTACTCACCGGAGCCACGGGGTACATCGGCGGCTCGACTCTAAGCGCCCTTCTTGCCCGGGAAGACTACAAAGACGGGCGGGTCAAGATCACCTGTCTCGTTCGCGGCGGACTTGGAGACCGTGCGGCTCTTATCGAGCGACTCGGTGTCGACGTCACGGTGCTCGTTGGTGATCTGGCGGACTGGGAGCTGTTGCGCGCGGCTGCGGCGGAGGCGGATGGTACGCTTTTGAGTTTTTCATCAAAGTGATTTTCCTTGGACTCAGGATTGCGCCGGCGCGGCGCTCCAGTCGTGATCGACACGGCCAATGCGGACTTTCCGAGAGGCGCGCGCGCGATGTTGGCTGGTCTGCGACAGCGATACGAACGGACGGGCACCCGGAGCGTCTTCATTCATGTAAGTTGGGGCTGGGACGCGTCCATTCATTCTAGTGCGAAGATCTGGCGCTAACTTTGGATAGAGTTCTGGGACCGGCGCACTCACTGATAACGCCCAAGGCAAATTCGCAGACCAGAAGATGTGCGTGCGGATTGAGTGCTTGCTTCCTCCATCTATTTTTTTTTTTTTTTTGATAAAAGAGCTTGTCAGATACGACGATCTGGACTGTACCGCGATTCGCGCTATACCGACGACCTACGTACATCGCGAGACCGATGAGTTGATCAGCCAGGCGAGCGTGGAAGGGTATGTTCGAGGCTACGTCGTGATGCCTCCCTTGGTCTGTAAGTATCCCGGCCTTTTGTCGCCGACCGAAAACGAAGCTAACTTGAAGCAAACGCAGATGGACGCGGAACAGGACCGTGCAGCCGCACTTCCGTGCAGATCCCAGCCTTGATCCGCGCAGCGCTGACGCTCGGCCAAGCAGTCCACGTCGGGTCCGGACTATCGATGTGGAATGGTGTCCACGTTAATGACCTCGTGTCGCTTTTCATGGTCCTTCTCGACGACGCGTTGTCCGCTGCAGGCCCCAAAGCGCCGACCGGGCTCGACTGTTATTGTGCGTTTCAAGTTCTGCCTTGCTCAGGCTCAGAGTCCTTCTGACGGCGGGTGCTGTAGATTTCTGCGCGACCGACACATACTCGTGGAAGCAGCTCGCTGGCGAGCTGGGGAAGCGCCTCTATGCCAAGGGCGCGCTCCCGACACCCGAACCGCGCGCGCTGCGACCGGACGAAGAACGCGTAGTGCTCGGGGAATGGAGCGGGTTCGCCTACGGGAGCAATTGTAAGCGCCCGCGAAAACTCTCGACCTACCGTTAACACTTTTTTCATAGCGCGTTCTCGAGCCGGGAAGGCGTACACATTGGGTTGGGTACCGAAACACGGCACTCGGCCAACGAATGCGGATGCGAATGCGGATGGGCTCTTTGACTCCATCGACGCTGAATATGAGGCGGTTCTAGAGGAGGGGCGGGATGTAGCGCCCAAGGTGCATAGTGACGAGATGAACGTCGCGCTGGGTACTACTACTTATCCGTAGCTGAGACGGGTGTATACATTGCAGGAAAAGCTCATTTCGAGCTTGATTTAGTTAGATACCGGGCGCTGGACGTCTGCGCGAAGGACAGGCCGTCCCTGAATATCAGACCGTTTCCCAAATGCGTTTGCAGCTAAATTTCGGGCCATTCATTCAGGTTCATGAATCATTCGAGCTGAACGAGAGGTCACCGCTGGTGGTCATCATCGCGTCCACAAAGAGTAAATTGGAATTTACAGGATCTTCTGCAGCTCGCAGCGGTCCAGACCACTGGCAGCTTCCGTTCCTTCAGCGAGCTTCTCATCTCAGAGCCCAACCATCTTGCGATTGCTCCCTGCAATCTGCTTTTCCGACCCAGAAGGTACAAACGCTTGCCTGCTCGATACCTCTTACTCTCCGAGGCCCGGAGCGGGTGTTGCGCCGCTACCACTGGCAGTACCAATAAGCTAACCATGCATTCGATACGAGTCTCCGCGCCCTCAGCAACCCCGATTCGTAGCAAATGATTATGAGGGATGCCGTGAATACAGAGTCTTGCCAGTGCAATCTACGCCGCTCGACGACGCGATTGATTAAACCGCACCAGCGCCAGCAAATCATCGACATCGCGTGGGGTAGTCTTCGAGTACACAATCCCAGTCAGTGCATACAGTAAGTACGCTTAACGCCGAAGCCCATCGACGAGGGGGCAGCAACCTTATTGCGCATTTCTACTGGCCGGAACGTAAGTAGAATCGAATCGAATCTTTTCTGCGCTCGACGTGTCAACAGACGTTCGACATCCCGTTACATCGTACCTTCCGACTTGGGCTTTAAATAGTGGGGTTGGCGCTCCAGATGCGGGCTCTTTCTCTGCTTGTTGCTCGGGGCCTGCACCCACGAGCGCATCCGCATCGCGCATCGGTGAGCGTAGTCGGTCCGCGGCCCCATCCCAATCCGCCTTCTGACCAATATCACCTGGGCCAGCTAGGAGTTGGACGTCTTTAGAGGTTGCGCGAAGCAAAGCATATCGCGAGGGGGACGCGTAGCAGCCGCGTACTCTCTTTTACGCTCCAGCCCGGACCCAACCCTTATGCCCATTCCGCCTGTGCGTCTTGTTGTCCATGTCCATGTCTCCCCCTCCTTGCGCGTGCTGCGAGGCACGAGCACCTTCAGTCCCTTCACGACCGTGACACGACCGACGCCTTTCCAGATGCCGACCCGACTTTCTGGATCAACGGGACCGTCGTCTTCGACGAGCTCCACGCGCGAGACGGCCCTCGTTGCGGGTTCCACCGCCGGTGCCATCGCGTTGGTGTTCTTGATCTTTTCGGCGATATTCCTGCACGTGCGCAGACGGCAGCGCGAGCGGGATCTGAGCGACGCGTTGCAGCGAGAGGCGAGAAAGACGAAGGGTGCGGGTGGTGTGGGTATGCTTGACGAGGAAGGTTTCATCGAGTCGGTGCCCGTGTCGCCTATTTCGGATGAAGAAGGCGAAACGGCGGAGACGGAGAAGAAGCTGGAAGGGCGGCCGCCAAGGCCCGTGTCGCTGGAGTTTCGGATTGCGCTACCAGCGGCGCTGGTTGGAGATGAAACACCACCGGTAACGCCACTGCAAGCAAGGTCGAGGCAACAGTCGTTCCTCCTTCCTTCACGCTCGGATGGCGGGTCGACGTTCCGGGAGGAAGTGTGGCCACCACCGCGTCAAGAAAGCGCATTTGTCGACCCATTGTTGCAGCCGCGCGGTCCCGGAGCGACGGAGGATGTGGTCCGGATTGTAGACGACTCAAAGTCGAGCGAGCCTAGTACGCCTTCGTCATCGTCATCTTCAACGCCGAGTTCGGCGGACGAGGCAAGTATGACAAGAACCCCCGCACGTACAAAGCACGACTCAGTGTCCGCGAATGCGTTGTCGGCGTCCTTGTCCTCGACAACAAGAATAGCACCGCGGTCCGGCTCGGGATCCGAATCGTCTGCCACGGTCTCGGATGACGATCCGCCGTGGCCACCAACTCCAGCAGCACCGACGCTTCCATCAACGGCGTATCCAGCCAAGGCCGTCAGCCGCCACAAGCGATCGCCGCGCCTTGTCCGTCCTTCCACGGGGGACGCTGGCCCGTACGTCACGAACTGGCTTGAACGCACACCACGAAGACCCGGAACGGCGCCGGGAAACGTAGCATGAAGTGTTTGTCGTTCCACCTTGTGGACGTTCTCTCCTTCGGGACTCTACCCTAGACTATTAATCATCCATAAGTAAAGCACCAATGTAATTGTAAATAAAACACGGCGCACTGGAAGCGGGGCAAAATTCCTTGAATGACAAAGCCGGTCCCGAAGAGCTGCGTTTCGACCTGCCGGGCAAGCAAGGCGTTCGCACTGCCCATTTATCCTGGGTTCCTGGATGCCGTATACCCATGGAGGTGCACAACCAGCAAGAGCGTCGAAACACCCATGCCGGAGAAAGGCAAAGTGCGAAAGACGTGATCAGCCCGTTTCGGACGGACACTTTCTGCAGGTTGACTTTGTGCTTTCATGTCATCTCAGCCTAAGCCCCTCCTCCGGGTTCTCTCATCGCCGGGGCCGGACTCGGCCAACGGCAAATCGTGTCGCCACACCTTACGAAGCGTCTTTGTGGCCTGGGCAGCTTAAGAGCCGGCGAAATCGAATGCAAAATGACTTGCGCCCTCCCTCTCCGTCCCTCTTTCAAAATCTTCGTGTGCTGCGCAAATGCCCAGTCCCTCGACGCCCACAGAAGTGCTCAGCGTCTCTGCCACAGTAACACTCACGCCGCGGTCCTCATTCACACTGCACGACCCATCAACGGCCGTCTCTCCCGTCCTCGAACGGGAGCTCGACAATGACGAAGAGGAAATACACCACTATGGTGGCGACGCGCCACACGAGCCGCAAGCCAAGTCTCCTGCACTTGCGCCTCAACTTCCTTCGCCACGAGACCCGGAGGAGGTGACCTGGGACGGCCCCGACGACCCGACCAACCCATACAACTGGTCAGACAAACGCAAGTGGCAGGTAACGCTGACTTGTATCGTCATGACCGTGAACGTGTACGTCCGCCTCGTTTGGTTTCCTGCTCTTTTCCTAATGTTCTTGTAGAACCTTCGCGTCGTCCGCACCGTCATCAGCAACAACGCTCATAGCAGCCGACTTCGACGTACCGGCAGAGGTCTCCTACCTCATAACCTCGGTCTTCCTCCTCGGCTACGTGTTCGGGCCTCTCCTATGGGGCAGCGGCAGTGAGCTTATCGGCCGAAGACCGGTCTTCGTCGTGGCCATGTCCCTCTACACGATCCTTCATCTTGGGCAAGCCCTCGCGAAGAACATCGAGACACTGCTTATCACGCGTTTCCTCGGCGGTGTCTTTGCCGTCGCGCCCCTCGTTAATGCCGGAGGTGTCATTGCCGATATCTGGGCCGCAGACAAACGTGGTCTGGCGACCAGTTTGTTCTCTGCGAGCGTCTTTTTGGGTCCTGTGATGGGCCCAATCGTAGCCGGGTACATCGTCCAAAGCTCGCTCGGGTGGCGATGGGTGTTTTGGGTCATGATGATCTTTGCTGGGTCCTGCACAGTTATCATGATTCTGACGCTGCCGGAGACCTACGCGCCGGTACTCCTGCTTAACAAGGTACGCCCCTCACCACAAGCTTGTATTCTTCTTGCTCACTCGATGTTATAGGTCAAGGCTCGTCGACTAGCGGACCCTGTAGGTTCGGCACACCTATATGCGGCCCACGAGAAACAAGACTGGACTCCTCGAGGCATCATCCACAGAACGTTGTTCCGGCCGTTCCAAATGCTTGCGGGTGAACCCATTCTCGTCCTGGTCACCGTCTACCTTTCGCTCATCTACGGTGTGATGTATGCTCGTGCGTTGATCTCCTTCTTTATTTTCACCCAAACCTTAACACTTTCCTGTAGTCTTCGAAGCATTCCCCGTCATCTTCGTCCAGAAGCGCGGCTTCACCATCGCACAAGACGGGCTCATCTTCATCGGCATCGGCATCGGCACCTCCATCGGTGCCTACGTGAATGTCCTCTGCTCGCGACATTACCCAACCCTAATCAAGAAATGGCGCGGATTCCCACCAGCCGAAGAGCGCCTCTGGGGCGGGATGATCGGGAGCTGCGCATTCGTCGTGGGCATCTTCTGGCTCGGCTGGACGGGCAACTACGACAACGTGCCGTGGTACGTCCCGGCACTGAGCACGCCGCTCATCGGGATGAGCATCGCGCTCATCTTCATGTCCTTCCTGTCCTACCTCGTCGACACCTACCTCATGTTCTCCGCGTCTGCGTTCGCGGCGAATACGTTCTGCCGCTCACTCGTCGCGGCGGCGTTCCCGCTCTTCACCGTGCAGATGTTCGACAAGCTCGGTGTGAATTGGGCCGCGACGTTGTTGGGTTTGGTGGGTTTGCTGCTTGCCCCGTCGCCGTTCCTGTTTTATCGGTATGGGGCGGCGATTCGTGCGAGGAGCAAGTTTGCGCCGTGTATGGATTTGAAGATCAAGAAGGAGTTGGAGGCGGAGGCGGAGGGGAAGCAGCCTGAGAAGGCGGTGTAATGCACGGACCAGCAAACGACTTTACGAAGCAACTTTCGAGACGATAATAGACACCTCCAAGGACCCACCAACAAACACCCACTGTATCTTTAGCCGAAGTATCTACTCTAGTACAACGTCATATGTAGCACACGCTCCGGCGCCTGAATAGTAACCGTGTAGCTACCCGTGTCCCGCGCTGCTTCGTATCTGTATGTATCTGCGGCCAGGGCCCGCCGGGTCCGAGTCAAATCACTGACTCGCGTGCAGAAAATAAACAGACTGCGCCGCTGGTGGCTCCTTCGTTCCTGCCACCATCACTGGCACCAATGGCGCGCTTCCAACTCGAAGCGGCATACGTCCTGGACGTCTTTGCGCTCATCAGCGCGCTTGTCTTCTATCTGGGCCGCAACAAGGAGGGCAAGATTCGGCTGTCGGATGAGGCTGCTCTCGAGCAGGACCCATTCGACGTGACGACGGCGGAGGACCTCAGGAACGGAGACCCAATTGACGAGGATGTATTCTGGGCCGCCGTACGTGCTCGCGTTTGGAGTCATTGACGCGACTAAACTAAAAGTGCGGTAGATGAAAGAGCGAAAGCAACTCCTGTTGGTCTTGGTTGGCCTGCTTTTCGGCGTCCAGACAGCCGCGTTGGTCGTTGGCGGATTCAACGCGTTGGGTTTCGCGCGTTTCGGCTTTGCGTTCTACGTGCTGGTGGTAGCGGCGTTTGCTGTTGGCCGCCAGACCTTCTTCGAGCACCGCGCGTCTATTTGGCATCTCTCGCTCCTCAGCGTCGCCGCGATCCCAATTCTCGGCTTCACTGCCCTGCTTCCCGATTACCCTTATCCCATCTCCTCGAACCTACTTCCGGAATCCCTACCGACCATTTTATGGGGCGCCGCCTTCGCGCTTTACATCATCATCGCATTCATCGCATCCACAACTCCCTGCGGCCCAGCGCTCCACTATCCCCCCAGCGCAATCTACTCTCCCAAAATCACCGAAGCCATAACGAACAAAGTCTACAACAACGTCTCGGGCGTGGCCAACTCTTCGCCATGGAGCATCCTGTACTTTTCGTACTCGACCAAGGTGGTGATGCTCGGGAACACCGCCGCCTCGCTCGAAATCGGGGACCTGCCCATCCTGACGGTCGACATGCGCGCGACGCACCTGTTCGACCTCATGCGACGCGCCCTTCGGACCACGACCCTCCGCGTTCCGGGCTTCGGGTGGACGCCAGCCCCCGGGGCGGGCTTGACGCTGGCGTACCAGCTATTCCTCATCAACCGGACGTCGTTCCTTGCGCTGTTCGCCATGTCGTTCGGCATCGGAGGGATGTTCTACGTACCCCCGATGCTCATTCGCGGTATTTTGACGTACCTGGAGGCGGATCCACAGAGACTGAATGTTCGGTGGGGGTTGACTTGGGTCGTTGGGCTGCTCATTGTCAATATGGCGTTGTTCCTGCTCATGGGTGCGCTTTCTTGTTGGTCTTTTTTCTTGGTTGCGAGCGTTGACTTGGTTGTAGGTCAAGTATGGGGTCTGGCGGCGGCGACACTCCAAGCCCGGATCCGAACGCAGCTCAATAGCGTCCTGTTCGCCAAGACGCTCGTCCGGAAGGATATCGCATCGGCTGGTACGGGCGCTGGCGCCGGGTCGTCGGGCGACGCGCAAGCAGAGAAGAAAGACGAGAACAAGGAGCAGTTTTCGTCCAAGGCGCAGATCATGACGCTCATGTGCGCGAACGTGTTTTGACCGAGCGCCCGCTGAAGTCGTGCAGGACCACGGACGTCGACCGCGTCGCGAAGATGACGATGCATTTATTCAGCATCATCGGTACGTCGATTTGGGCTTCGGAACCACTGCTAATTGTCGTTTTGCAGACGTCCCTATCGAGATCGTCGTCGGCACGACCTTCCTCTACCGCATGCTCGGTATGGTCCCGCTTCGTTGCTCTGATACCCACTTAGTCACGTGCCCTCGCAGGCGTCTCGGCCTTCTTCGGACTCGGAGTCGCCGTCCTCTGCCTCCCTCTCAACCACTTTGCCGGCAGCGCCATCTCGCGCTCCCAAGAGAGTCTCATGAAGGCGCGCGACGAGCGGGTTTCGTTGATGAACGAGGTGCTCGGTGGAATCCGGATGCTCAAGGCTTGTCTGCCGCCGTTCTGTCTGGCGTTCGTTCGCTGAGAGGTGCATGCAGTTCATGGCTTGGGAACGCAGCTTCGAGAAACGCATCCTCAGCGTGCGGATGAAGGAACTCAAGTTCCAGAGGCTCAATTATATCATCCAGGTGCTTCTCTTTTCTTTCATTGAGTTGGGTTGGCTGACGTAACTGCAGGCTCTCCTTGCGGGTTTCTGGAATGGTATCCCGGTCGTCATCACGCTCGTGTCGTTCTATCACTATGCGGTTATACGAGGGATGGAGTTGAAGCCGTCCATTGCGTTTACTTCGGTTGGTTTGTTTTGCTCATTCTATAACTACAAACTTATGGGAGGGATAGATCCTCGTCTTCAACGAGATACGATTCGCACTGGACCTCCTCGCGAGCACATTCATCAACATGATCCAGAGCCTGGTATCCATGCGGCGGATCGAAAAGGTGGCCTTTCTTCCCCTCTTTATACTCATTCACTGATATTCCTGCTTTAAAGTACCTCGACACACGCGAAATCGCCCTCGTCCCCGCCCTCTCATCGCAAAGTCGCGAAATCGCATTCACCTCGTGTACGGTCACGTGGCCACAGGATCGCTTGGGCTCTGCGTCCAAGACACCGACGCCGGCCGCGACACCGCGGCATAAGTTCCTCCTTATGGATCTCTCGCTCGAGTTTCCCCGGGGCGAGCTGTCTCTCGTATGCGGGAAGCTGGGGTCTGGAAAGACGCTTTTGTTGTTGGGTGTGTTTTGAGTTTTCCGTTAGGTTTGTGTGCTGATGATGATGTTTTTCAGGTCTACTCGGCGAGGCCGATGTCCTCACAGGCCAAGTCTTCTGTCCGCGCTCGCCCGCCAACATCCTCGCTTCGTTCGCGCAGCCGGTCGGTGGCGGTGGCTTTAACCCTGTGACGGAGGATTGGCTGCTCGATGGTGTTTGCGCGTACGTCCCGCAGACGGCGTGGTTGCAGAATGCTTCGATTAAAGGTGCGTTCCCCGTCTTCGCATTCTAGATGTGTTTGACGACGGCATGGGGACAGATAATATCCTTTTCACGCTGCCGTACGACGAGGAGCGCTATCGGGCGACCCTCGAGGCGTGTGCGCTTGAAAGTGACTTGAAGATTCTGGAGGATGGGGACGATTCGGAGATTGGGGAACGCGGAGTGGGTTTCTATCCTCTTATCGCTTTTTCATGCCGCTGACCCAGAGACAGATCAACCTCTCTGGTGGTCAACGCGCGCGCGTCTCACTAGCTCGAGCCGTCTGTAAGTCTCTGTCCCCACTCCCGTTATACTTCGCTCAAAAAAGCATCACAGACTCCCGCGCCACCGTCCTCCTGCTCGACGACGTCCTCTCCGCCGTCGACGCACACACCGCACACCACCTCTACCACACCTGTCTACGCGGCCCGCTCATGCGCAACCGCACCGTCGTCCTCGTATCGCATCACGTGCAGCTTTGCGCGCCCGACGCGAAATACGTCGTCGCGCTAGATAACGGCAAGGTCCAGTTCGCGGGCGATTACGGGGGGTTCAAGAGGTCGGGTGTGATGGGCGGGCTGGTCCAGAACGATGCGGCGGAGGCGGAGAAGGAGGACGCGAAGGAGGAAGCGGTCATTGAGACCAAACTCGCTCCGAAGGAGCCGGATGCCGATGCCGATGCGGAGCCGACTAAACCCGAAGGCGAAATGACCAAGAAGACACCACGGAAATACATCGAGGAGGAACAGCGCGCTGTCGGACACGTCTCGTGGTCCGTCTGGCAAGCATACATCAACGCGGCGGGCGGAGCTGCGTACTGGACGCTCTTCTTCGTCGTGTTCCTCTCTGCTGCGTTGGCGCGCATCGCGGAGAGTTGGTGGTTGAGCTATTGGTCGCGCGGCGCGGGCGATAAGAGCCCGTTGTTTTATATCTCGATATATGCTGCGTTGGCGTGGACGGCGGTGTTCTTGATTGTGGCTCGGTTTTTGACGCTCTGTGAGTGCGTCTTGTACTTTCAGGATGATGCTGATGTCAATACAGATTTCGGAGGAATCCGCGCTTCGAAGGAGCTTTACCAGCGTTCGTTCTCTTGACTTGCGGTTTCTCGTTCCAAATTGTCATCAGGACTACTCGAGGCTGTCCTCTTCGCTCAAATCCGCTTCCACGATACCGTGTCTCGCGGCCGCGTCCTCAACAGGTTCGGCAAAGACTTTGAGAGTAAGACCATCCTTGCTCCCAACGATCTGTGAGCTCTAAACGCGCATGCACGCAGGCATCGACAGCAACCTCCCAGATAACATCGGGCGCACCGTCTTGCATTCGATCTCGGCAGTGACGACGATCATCGCAGTGAGCTTCATCGGCGGGCTGCCTTTCGTCGGCGCGGTCGCGGTTATATTGTACGTTTATTGGCGCAGTGAGTTCTCCTTCGTGTGGCTTTCTTCGGTTGCTGAAAGGTGAATCAGTCGGGAAAATCTATGGTCAATCCTGCAGAGACCTTCGACGTCTCGGTGTGTCTCTTCTTCCTACTTGATCACGTGCTAATTGGGCGTAGATTCCGTCGTACGTATCCTCGAAACGCTCGCGTAGAGAGGAGCTAACGAGATCAGAGCCGCTCACCGCTATATTCGATGTACTCTGAAACCATCGCCGGCGTCGCGATCCTCCGAGCCTTCGGTGCTTCTTCCAAGTTTATGCGAGATATGCTGCGGCATGTCGATACCGTGCGTCTCCCCTTCATCCAAGGCTGGCTCTTGATTAAGATCCTGTAGAATACTAACCCGTCGTATTGGACGTGGGGGACGAATCGTTGGCTGACGGTGCGTTGTTCCTCTTATCTTATGTATCGTTATCTTATCTGATCACGTGCGGGCCAGATGCGACTGACCATGCTCGCCACGCTCATCACCGCCTGCATGGCGATGCTCTGCGTGCTCGACAAGACCATCCCGGCAGCCAGCGCAGGCTTCGCGTTGGCGTTCTGCAGCACGGTGCGTCCCGTATCCTCACCTCCCCTTCCTTGGGCTGATCACGTGCCAATAACTACAACAGCTCCTCCACGACCTCATCCTCGTCGTGCGTGAATTCGTCAACCTCGAACAATCGATGGTGGGACTCGAGCGCGTCAAAGAGTACTCGGAACTCCAACGCGAACCGCCCGAGTTCGTCGACCCGCGTCCAGCGGCACTGGTGGATTGGCCGCAGCGGGGTGTGGTTAAGTGCGAGGAGCTCGTGATTCGATATGCGCCGGACCTCCCGGATGTGTTGCATGGGTTGACGTTCGAGATTCAGGCGGGCGAGAAGGTGCTTCGCGTTCCTTCCTTCAGTCGTCGTTGTTGCTTACTTGCTTACTTTCGTAGATCGGCATCCTCGGCCGCACAGGCTCCGGCAAGAGCACCCTCGCGCTCTCCTTCTTCCGCTTCGTCGAGCCCACCTCCGGGCGGATCCTCATCGACGGACAGGACATCACGCAGATCGGGCTGACGGACCTCCGGGGTCGGTTGACGATTATCCCGCAGGACCCGACGATCCTGAGTGGGACGCTCCGCTCGACGTTGGATGTGTTTGGGGAGTATGAGGATAGGGATATTGTGAGTGGCTTTTCGCTCGTCTTGTCGGTCACGGCGTGTATTTGATTATTGAGTTGGGTTCGTCCGCAGTTCGAGGCTCTTCGTCGTGTGCATCTCATCCCCAGCGACTCCGACTCAAACACGCCCGCCGCGTCCTCACAAGACGACGCAGTGAACGAGAACGTCTTCCGCAACCTCGACGCGCCAGTCTCCGAGGGCGGCGAGAACTTCTCGACGGGGGAGAAACAGCTTCTGTGCATGGCGCGCGCGATCTTGAAGCGCTCAAAGGTGTTGTTGATGGATGAGGCGACGGCGAGGTATGTTTGCTTTGCTCCGCGTTCCTACCTTCTGCGAGTGTTGCTGAACCGTCGGATAAAGTGTTGATTATGCGACGGACCAGTTGATCGGTCAGACGATTCGCGAGTACGTGTCCCTCCCCAACTTGCCTCCATGCGAGATGGCTAACGGATTGGCTGTCCAGGGAGTTCAGAGACAGCACCATCCTAACGATCGCACATCGTCTGCGGACGGTCATCGACGGCGACAAGGTCATGGTCCTCGACCAAGGGCGTATCGCCGAATTCGACAAGTACGTTTTGTTTTTACTGTAAGAATTCAAGGGCGAGACTCACGCGTGCATAGACCCGCGAAGCTACTCGCCGACCCAACTTCGAAATTCCACGCGCTGTGCAAGGCGACGGGACCGAAGGAGTTTAAGATGCTCAAAAAGATGGCGGGCGTTTCTGCTTGATGTCCCCAGCTGCAGTAAAATATTCTCGTCGTACACCCAGTACTCGTAGAACACCAAAACAAGAGGTATACCACGACTACAGACCGTACTCTACGGCGCAAAAGTCAGCATGCCCAAGCGTGCCGTGTCCCCGCACCAGCCACGTGATCGGACTGAACGTGATCCTGGGGTCCATCTCTCCCGAACGCAGGAGCGGATCCAGCATGAGCGGGAACGTGAGCACGAACCAGGACAGCGTCCAGCTCATACCCAGCACACGGCTGCCAGTGCCCTTGTCTACGTGATCACGGAAGAACAAGCCGACGAGCGTCTCTAGCGCAATGGCGAGCGGCTGGATGCTGAAGAACACGAGCGAGCCGCTGCTAAATCCGATCCGCGATAGGGCCACCTGTTCGCCGAGGTAGTGTACCAGTCCGGAGAGGAAGAAGACTGTTTGGATGCTGATGCAGATGGAGGAAAGCGAGCGTGGCGGGAGGCGGAGGATGGTTCCGGTGAGGAAGCGCGCGTGAGCGCTGAGTGGCTGCAGAGGACTAGTTTAGAAGCGTGTCTTATACAAAGGAGGCAAGCCGGACTTACGCGGCGAAGCATCTGGTGCCAACCACGTCTGGAAGAGCATTAGCTAAAGGCGCCAAGAACGAAAGCAAGCAAAGAACGTACGACCAAAATCCACGAACGCTCGCCAAGTCCTCAAACCCGCCAAACAGCGGGGGCCAATCGCGCGGCTGCGAATACCCAGAGCCCACGAAGATGATGCTCAGCAAAACGTGCTCGGCGGACATCCCCGCCATGGCGCCCGTCGCCCACCCCAGCGTGCCGAGGACGCGCCAGCCCAGACCGACGCTAGTGAGCCCCAGGCGCGCGCAGAACGCGGGATTCCAGCGTGCGTGGATGTTCATGAGGTCGAAGAGCAGGATTTGGAATAGTAGACGCGGGATTTGGGAGAGGACGAAGCGGGGTCGGCTGAGTTCCGAGTCCGGTGTTTGAGAGGCGTGTCGTGCCTGGCGCCCATGGGCCCAGCCGGCCCCGCGCCCGACCGTGCAAAAGAGCCCAACCGCCCATTCGACGCGCTCGAGCAGAGGCTTCGTTCGGATATCGTTGGCATTGGCGTTTGGCGGAGGGCTGCGTCTTGACCGTGACCGTCTTGCAGGGGGGCTTGTCGCCGTTGCATTGGCATCGACGCGATAAAACTCGCGGTACGCATCCGAGAGCAGCAATAAATCCGACGCGAGCGGGAGACACGCGAACCACGCCGTGCAAGTGAGGTACCCCGCCTCGCCTTTGTAGAGCAGCTGTGCGCTCAGCAGCAGAATCGGCACGAAGAAGAGGGCACGGGTGAGCCGGCCAGTACCGCCGGCGATGACGAGAGGCGTGAAGATGCAGGCGAGGTAGAGCGTGAAATAGGCGTAGGGGAATGGCGTCCAGGTGAACATCTGGGTCTTCCAGTTCGACGAAGACATGGCCAGCAGCGAAGACTTGGAGTGGTCGCGGATTTTACGTGCTGGGTCCAGGGCACCAGTAGGCCGTTCGTTCTTCGGCTCCCATCGTGCACCACCAGCCTATGTAACGGCCAGCACCCTTACACTATGCTGAAATATGGGCGCCCGAGTCGGACTGGTCTTGACCATTTTTGGTCGTGGTCGTGGTCGTGGTCAAGAGCCAAGAGGCGGAATTGATCGCACGAGGTCACTTCGGTGCAAAGCAAAGCAAAGCATGTAAAATCCAAATGGTAGTGGTACAGTGCGTTTATGTACAAAGTCAGTGTAAACAACGTGTTATTTCTACGACGCTTCCAACCTCGATGCAGCCGCAATAGATGCTCTGATATTCCCGACCGTGGATACTTGGTCATAATTCATGTTCCCGCACATGCATTTTGCCCGCCAACATGCAGCGGCTTCGGGCCAGCCAGCCATATCGACCAGGATGCGGTCCCCAAGCGGACGCCGATTGAACTCGGAGATAATCTTATGGAAGAGTGAGGCTCGCGGAAGAAGCGAAGCAATGCAAGAGAAACGCACCTTGGCCTTGAGCATCCTCCACGTATAATTATCGCGCCGCTTCCCGCACGAGCACTCGCGCTGCTCCTCATTCCCAGCCGCAAACAGCTCCGTCCCGTCCAACGCCGTCCGGAACCGCGTCTTGCACCGCTCGTGGAAGGTAATCAGCTTTAACAGACTCCTAGACGAAAGCCTGCAAAGCATCGACTCGAATTCGCTCGCGGGCGCGAGCAAATCGAGTTTGAGCGTCTGCACCAATGCGCTATCCGTCTCTTCCTGCCACCCGAAGCGTGTGGCGAGCAAGTACACGCGTAGCGGGTCGTCGGCGAACATGGGCGCGGGGAGCGCCGTGCGGATGAAGGACAGCGGGCCCGGGGTGTCCCATTTTTCGATGAGCTCCAGCGCGCTTTCGAGTTCGTCGAAAGACGTCCAGCGCGGGATTTCTAGGCCGCAGAGCATCCGTAGTACGCGCTCTAACACTGCGTCGTGCTCTCCGACGGGTATTTCGGCGTGGTGGGGCTTTCCGTCGGGAGCCGGTGGTTGCGGGAGGGAAAGCATGGTCCGGAAGAAGCCCGAGGTGGTGCGGAGGACAAAGCTGTGGACGCGGTAGAGGGTGCCCTCCAGGGACTGCAGCACGACGTCGGCGAACTCGTCGTCGAAGGATGGATGGTAGGTCTCCTTCGCAGTGGCCATGGTGGTCAGGAGCAGGTGGTGGCGCGTTCACGTGTTCTGTGGGGCTCACCCGCGAATACAACGAATTCTAGGTGTCGCTGCTTGTACATATGCTACAGTGCAAATCTTGGTATTACAAACGTCGGTGGACACGCCGTGCGCCAATGTTATGACGGAACGGGGATCCCTCCTTCGGGAACTGGGTACAGTGGTAAATTTTTGTAGTCCGCCGCTTGCCAAAATGTCAGCGCGCGACAGAAAGTCGTGGAAACGAGAGCATACTGCGCTTGAACAACTCGTTCCCCCACCAATTCACGGTTAACGAACCGTGCTTGGGGAACTGCAGTGCGAAGAAGATCACCATCACAGAAATAACCGTCCCTGCGGAGGTTGATGAGCATGGAGAGCAAGTCGAAGAGGGGGCGTACCGCTATCTAAAGCTGCGCTGGTGATGTAGTTGAATCTGCTCCACCAGGCAAAGCGCCTTCTAAAAATGAAATACTGGGAGGAATAAGCCCGCCGATGCCTAAACGAAAAACGTGGGGCATACCTGGAAGATCGCGCCGACGGCGAACCACGCCGAGTAGTTGATCCCAGTCAAGGGCGGGATGCTCGAGACACCGTTGAGGATGACCGGCGTGCTCACATACTTGATCCAGCTGTTCGGGTAACGACGCTGCCAGAACCAGAACGGTAGAGGCAGTACGGCCCCGATGACGAGGGCGTAGAGATGCGTGTGGTAGATGGAACTGGGCCCAAATTGTCGTTCCGGTCCGATGAGGCCCCCTGCCGAGCATTCAGACAAGGTGAATTCACAACAAGCAGGAGAATGTACCAGATCGCAGAGGCGGTGAAGTAAACTTGGTTATGCGGGCAAACAAGCTGCGCCGCCTGGTGCGGCTCGCAGATGTCCGGGACATTGGTGAATATCCACATCTTGACGCCGACTTGTAGGAATGCAGCGAACACGGTTCCGACGAGTTGGACGAGGAAGGAGGCTCGTGGCGGAACCTTGACGTAGTGGCCCAGCTTGAGGTCCTGGATGAAAGCCATCGCTTCTGACAATGTCTGAACCGAGTAAGACTTGAAGATCTGCGAAGAGAATCAGCCGTAAACAACGGCTGGTTAAGGATCCGAACCATGTTTGCGAGCGGCCTGCCGGGAAGAAGAGACCCGGGAATGATTTGGGCGAGAATGTTCAGAGAAATCTGCGCAGCAATGAGCTCGACGCCTCAAACGAGGAACCAAATCTTACCTGCGTCCCCGTCATCGCGTAGATGAAGCCAGCTGGTAGCAGATATATGATAGGCAGCGCCATGGAGAGTAGCAAGGCCCATATGGGAAGTCCAGCATGCCATACCTGAACTCGAGTGAGTAACGACAGAACGGCGAGGAAATAAAGGGACTTGCCTCAACGGCTACAATGGATAGACTGAAAAATATCACGAAACTAAGGAGATACCACCAATCCGGGACTTCCGAATAATTGCGCATGAGCTTGGCGTGGATGTCGTCCGCCTCGACGCGCATCTTCTTGAAGCCATTGAGAAGGCTGTGACCGTGATAGAGCCCGGTATGCACAACGACGCATGTGCTCAACGCGAACGCAAGCAGGTACGTCAAGCTGTAGGTCGCCGGCAGAAAGAGCGGGCTGTACTCGTCGTAGGCGGTAACGTTGAACGTGTGGTTCGCCGTAATGACACGCGAAACGTTGTACTGGTGGCCGAATCGGTCGTACGGGACGTCGGCGTTGAGTGGGAGGTAGGCGAGGAACCAGGTGTTCGTGTAGTACAACGCCGGCAGCAGGATCCAGAAGAACAGGACCAAGCCGGTGAAGATGTGGACTTGGGCCCACCAGGGGATCATGAGAGGCGACCCGATCCATGAAATCTGCGTCCAATCGAATGTGATGATGCCCATTCCGAGGCCGGACGAGACCCCGAAGAGCTGGTTGACGGGAATGTTGTTGGGCGCGGCCCAGCATACCCAGGAGAACACCGAAAGTGCCTGGAAAAGGAAGCCTGGGAGCAGTTAGCCTTGGAGTGAATAACGAAGACAGGTGGCACGCACCAGGGAAGAAGAACCAAAAGAAGGCGCCTGTCGCGACGAGCGTGAAGTAGCGGTAACGAGTTATCCCGTCGCTCTCCTTGTCGTCCTCCGCGTGTAGCGTGTTGAGCAGCGCGCATGCAACGAGATTCTGCGGCCAGACCATGCTCGCGGGCCAGACGAGGAAACGGCGGCTCAAGCCAGCAAGGCCAAAACCGGTGAGCTGGGTCGCCAGGACGAGGACCAGACCGAACCAGTAATCGACCTGTTGGAGATCAGAGAGGTGTGCAAAGCGCAGTGAGTGGACCTGACCTGAATGTCGTAGTAGAACTGCGCGACAACGATGGTGTTGAGCGCGTAGGGACTGCGGACGGCGACGTTGGCCATAATGTAGACGAGGACGTGCTCCTTGATGTTCCATGGACCGGGATTGAGTGAAAACTCAAAGGACCGTGAGCGGTACGTTGTTATCGGCAGCACGAATGCCAGGAATTTGCCAACGGGATGGGCAATGAGAAGGAGGGCCAGAGGTACGACGGTCGGTGCTGGAGCGCGGAAATTGAAAAACACGTTGACCCCGGCGGCTAAGGCGCAAAGAACCAAGCCTATGAACCACATCCGCGCCGTCAGCGCAGGCATGTCGGGATCGTCCACATTCGACACCGACGCGCGGACCTCGGGGAAAGGTGAATCCTCTTCCTCGATGCCGTCAAAGTCAAACTCCATCCTGCGCGAATTAAGGGCATGCAACGAGGTTGCGGGGAGGAGAACGCACTGTATCGATTCTTCGTCTGTCCATGAAGATGCATACGACCCTAGACGAACGACTCTCTTCTCTCCGGTGCTCTGTAGGGAGACGCGAACCGGTGTAGACGGGTCGTAGGTCGGTGCTGGGTACTCGAGGGGCGGGTACTCATGCAGTGGCGGCGGTGGTTGCGGTGGCTGAGATCCATCGGCGGTGGTCGGCGGAAGGAACGCAAAGAGGTTCTCTGCACTGCTCTCGTCGTCATCGTCTTCTTCGAAGTCCGTTTCGTCCGTATACCGAGCGGGCCGGACGTCGTCCCGGGAGGAGGACGTCGGAGTCGACATGGGCAATGGAGAGAGGGACGGAGGGACGAACGAAGATGGTGTGCCTGGTCGACCTCTCGTCATGTCTCCGTTCCGTCTATTCAAAAGATGTCAAGCAAACATACACGGATCGCACCGAGCGCAAGGCCGCGCTATTCAGGCACCCAACGGGATCAGAGCTCGTTTCGGGTCGGAAACAACGACTTTGGATGGTATCCTTTGCGGCCATAGGTCCAGAAAACAGCCTACGTGGCTGGGCATTTTCCGCGGATGGATCGCTTTTCTGACTTCGCCGCGGCGCAGATCGTTCGCTGTCAAAGACCTGAGAACGCTCGACTGCGTTCGAGTCATCGTGGTTTGCTTGCACAAATCTGCTGCCAGGCTCCACGATCACCAGTTGCCGCAAATGCAAACGAGACCCAGCTGAGGCTCTCGTACAAGAATGTTATGCGTCTCGGCGTCAAGGGGAATGCATCCTTGATATTCTACTCATCGCCGTCACCGCTGTCGCTCGCAACAGTCGAAGGCAGGCTGGGGAACGACGGGTCCGGATAGACTCCATCAAACAACAAGTCTACCAATGCTCTTCGCTCCCTCCGTTTACCACCCTCCGTTGGATCCAACTTCGCAACGTCAAAGTCGATGATATGTGCCTGTCCGCGGTCGTCCAGCAAGAGATTCAGCGGGCGAAGGTCGTGATGACGGACACCGGCGGCGTGAATGGCATCGAGGATCGCCAAGAAACGCGTCCTGCACAGAGGGTCAGTGTTACCGAGGCATGTGGGGAGTCAAACCTTTGTGAAGCTTTCGTGTCAAGGTCGTAGCTCATGGGGTCTACGCGGAGATCCCAGAGAGTAGTACCGCAATGGCTCATGAGCAGGATGATCGCTCCGCCCTCCAGGTCGTCGAAGATTCCATACACCTCTGGGACGCCCTTCACCTTGTGCGCCACCAATCGTCGATAAACCTGGAATTCGTGGCGCATTTTCTGTTGCTGCTCAGCCAGAAATGCGATTTTGACGACGATATTGGCGGTGACCATGCGTCCTTGTACATCGACAACCTCCAACGAGGCTGTGTGCGCGATTCCGGTTGCCCCAGTCCCGATTTGAGGCCCGAGAATGACGACGATGCACTCTTCTCGAAGGTATTTGCGCTTGACTGACGGTCGAGTTTTCTCCTCTGCGTCACCCGAAGACACCAAACACGGAGCCGAACGGATAAACGATGCGGGGGCTGGCGAGTCGTGCATTCCATACCGCAGATAAAGCAGCATAAAGTCGAGGCCGCCAGCAATCTTGATGGCGGACTAGGCAGGTGCGTGAGATTAGGAAGAGGGAGAGACTCGACTGAATGCTGACCTGAGGTCGTTCGAAAGTCCTACTGGACCCCGCCGCGGTTTTACGACGTTTGGACTGGTTCCCCAACGCGTCATCTTCCTGTGCCCGCCGCTTTCGAGTGCTTCGACGGAGTTCGGGCGACACGACCTCGGATTCGTGCAGTCGGGATAACGCGTCTTTGAGCACCGCGATGTACAGCCCGACCTGTAATCTCAAGTATGGCGGATGTCGAATCTGCGTGATGTTGATGACGTCGGAAAGATACAGTGTCTGCGTTTCTCGATGCCGAATCGCGATGCGCTCGAGAGTCCCGCAGGTGAAGACGATAACGGACGAGTCTGTCTCCACAGCGCGCGCCCAGCCCTCGTTTCGAACTATGAGACGGAGGCGGCAAACGATTGGGGACATGTACGCACGAGTTGGACAAGAGATTCCGGCGTCAGCTCGCCGTAATCGTAGGCAGTCGATCGCGGACGGCGAGTAGCCGCAGGTAGAATGTCCGCCGAAGACTGCTTCTGCGCCGGCAGATCGCAATTTCCGACCTGAAGACTGTCCGTAACATCAGACTGTGCCAAGAACTCGAAAGGATACACCCACTGGAGGAGGCTCATTTGGAACAAGGATCGTCGACCACACGGGGTCCGGCGAATCAGGCGGGACCAGACGAGTTGAGCGCGGAAGGATAGGAAAACTCCTCGTCCCCGCGTTACGGTTGGAAGGGATCGTAGCACGGTCCAAGGCGGTTATCAACGACTCTGCTTTTGCGGAAGGCGTCATCACGACCCAGGTCCCGACGAGGTCCGAGCGCGAATACAGCTTTTGAAGATCCAGGAGCAGGTCGGGAGAGACATGTTGCGGTTCTCTAATCTGAAGCTTCCCTTCCGCACTCGTTGGAAGGGCCAGCGCATGTATTTCGTCGACAGCAAGCACGGAGTCGGCTTGACCTTCTCGAGCGACCCGCCCGAGAAGCAAGAACTGGTGCCACTCCGGAGCTTTTGGGAACAGAGAAAGACGGCTGCTGACCCTCCGAGTCAAATTCGTGCACTCAGCAAGATATCGAGCGACCCCGCGTACACCAGAGTCTTCGGGTTTGAAAGGACTGTCGCTCAAAGAAGTGCGTAGAGAGCTCGAAGGTATGGGGGCGTGTTGCGCGTTGGTATGGAACTCGTCAAGATGCTGGCCGGCAAGGTCGTTAAATTGGTCGAGCATGGGAGCGCCAGCTTGGACTATACGACGCAATTCGAAGGACTTGTCGATGTGTTTGTCGTAGAAGAAGCGGGTGGGATATCCCAGCCGAAGAGGCGTCTCGCCGGCTGGCAGCGGTAGAGCAAGGACGGGAGGCGGCTTTGAGAGGATCTCTTCAAGTTGTCGGGCAGCCGCATCCTGGTCGAGGGGCATATGACAAGGTTGCTTGCATCACGTGTCTCAATATGTCATGATGTGATGTCACTCCGATGAGAATACTTAGATCGGATCTTATTGCCGACTTGATTCATTGATTAGGATCAGGATCTTTGGTTTTTTATTGACCCCAGAAAAAGCCAGTAATAGGCTCGCATAAGGGGATTTCGCTGCCCTTTCGCTGGCTTTCCGTGCCCGTCGACTAACTGTAAGTACAGTTACTGTGCCCAGGAGCACTGACTCCGAAAACAGCGCTCGCTGTCGCAAAGTTGGCAGACGTGTGAACGAGGACCCACATATATCCACAAGCCTCGTTTGCGCCTCACCCTCATTGGTCTTTGCGTGGTGATTCGTATTGTTCGACACAACAAGGGCCCTTGGTAACCCCAGGATCTATCTCTGGAAGGTTGCTTAGAGAACCGCTGCAACGCCAGTTGACCTGCAGCAGTTTTTGTTCTGAAGAAACTTGGTTTCCATGTTGACTGTCGACACGGTATTGTTTTTGAGAGGTTAAAAGAAAGCGTACGCAGCCCTTCTCGAATGATTATACCTCACCCGCTCGGCACGCCCGCAGCAGACCCGTTCTCTCGTCTCACAAAGTCAAATTGCACCCTCTCCGAGTCGATAACCACCTCTTCTCATGACCCCGTCATCACCAATTCTACCAAAGCATCAGGACAATGACATCTTCACCGCCATCAACGAGTTTATGTCCGCGAAGCTCGTTGCGCCCATCGCTGCACGAGATCACACTCCGAGTCAAGATACACGAACTCCAGGGGATTGGGATCGCCATCTCAGTGAAGACTTGCGCCTGAAGCGGGTGAGATATCTTCCGGGATTGACCGACTACTTCCGAAGTCTCCCCTCCGCTCGTCTCGCCGCCGGGCTTCCCTCCGGCCTTGAAGGCTTTCCCACTAGGGCGAAGCGTCACGAGCGCCACCGCGACTTACGGATGGAAAACCCTATCCGGCGGGAGGCTGACCTCGCGGCATTTTATCAACAAAGTACTGCTTTGTTTTGCTCGACCGTTGCGGCAACACTCGAGTTCGGAGTTCCCACTTGGAAGTCTGGAATTATCGAGTGGTCAATCGGAGCGTCCGGCCATACATCCAATAAAGCCGTCGGCGACGGCCACGTGCGAGTCTCTCCCGCCTGCGAAGATGCGCTCCGGCTGGCGGGCGCGACGCGCGCGGTCCTTGACAGGCTGGCCAGCACCCAAGAGTTTCTCCCTGACATTGCAGTCTGGGAGTTCAAGAATCTCAACTTCAAGGGCGATTTCTTCAACGAGGTCATGGAGTTTGCCAATGCCAACGAATTTCCGTGGGTGCGGTGCGATCAACAAGCCTGCAACCACTGCAACTAGTTCCGAGTCAGACTCGGAGCCTTCAAGTTGGATCACCCGATCCAACATGGGTCATGATTCACGCTTCCCAGGCCTCGATTTGCGCGCCACGCAGACTCGGAGGTGGGCAAAGCCGCGGGCAGCAGCCGACGCGTCGCATCGAGATATCACCGTCAAGAAAAGGCCAACGAAGAACCATGATGGTGCTGAAACTTCAGTGAAAGCACTTCATGTCCTGCAGCAGGCAAGTTTCTTTCATTTGCTGCCTCCCGATCAGTATTTGAACAATTTATTACAGAGTTGGGCTGAGGCGACCAAAGTGGATGCAACGTTCTTCTCCATTAACGCCGGACTATTCGAACTCATTGGTCTTCGCCATCGCCAAGAGCAGACACTTTATCTTTCGGACATTATCCGACCGGCCTCAGATGCAAACTACTATGAGCTCGAGACTGGCTTCTTCCTCGCAATCATGCAAGATGCGATGCGGCGGGCCGACCTGCTCAAGACCAGAATTCCAGATACCTGGACGTATGGAGAAGACGGGCTCCCGGAGAATCCAAAGCAGGCGTTGAGTGCGCCTTCCGCCATTCCGCTCTTGTTGGGTACTGGTAAGAAGAAATTGCTGGCCAAAGAGCAGGTAAGCTGCTACCAACAAGACTGGTCAGACTACTTGTACTGACCAAGCTCGGCATTACAGCGAAATTTACAACAAGACATCGTGAAGAATGTGCTTTGCCAGTGCGGTCTCCAGTTCAAATCAACCAAAGCATTGCACGGAGCCCACCTGCCGTTCCTTCGCTCTGCGCAATACCGGCGCCAGACAGTTCCTTCAGACGGTGCGATTTCCGAGATCCCCCACTGCAACCCGCGGGCCCAGATCACTGTGTTTGTCGATGAGACCGGCACTTGGTTCGGGAACAAGCCGCATATCTGCAGAGCCAAGATCCTCGTCGATGGGCATCCGTATAATCCAACGGCAGGGAAACGCGCAGACAGCGCGGCTGCACTTCTAGAGCGGCTGAGCTCGACGGTTGTACTGAAGGGCGAAGTCGCGAGCCGTGGCGGAAATTCGGACGACTCACCAAATGGTAGCCTGCTTCTGCAAGAAGCTCGAGCCTACGCTGCGTTCCGGGCGGCCAAAGTTCGCGGTGTAGCGAAGTGTGTTGGCTTCTTCCGGACCAAATTGGACCAAGCTCGGAAAGTGCCTGCCGCTAGCCTGTTGGTCTTGTCCAATGTCGGAGATCCTGTGAAGGTTCAACGGCTGGAAGACTGGCACCGGTAAGTGGCATCCTCACTTGCGTAGGCATTGAATTGACACCGGAAGCAGAAGCACGTTCATGGAAATTCTTGCTTCCATCCACAAAGCGGGTTGGCTTCATGGAAGCTTATCGAAGAGCAAGTTACTCGAGAACAGAGAGATTTTCGCTCTCTCGATCGTTGGATTTGGCAAGGCTCGACAGCAGTCTGCGAACCCGACCGAAGCCAAGCGAGAGAGAGACAAGGAGATGGCGCTCCTAAGGAAAATACTCTCCGGCTCTGAGTTGCCAGCAAACAACTCGGAGGCGACTTCGACGACGACCGCCAGGACCAAACCAGTTGCCGGTCCGTCTCGTTCTTCAACAGGTACGGCCCCGACAAACGCTCGAAAGCGCGACCGTCGCTCTCCTTCTCCGCAAAGTTCAAAGGGTGGCCAGTCCAAGAAACGCGTCAAGCAGGAGATCCAGGTGAAATCACCGGGCCCGGTGCGGTTCAAGCGGAGGTCTGTGTCACCGAAATCTGGGCGTTGAAGGGCTGCAAAGAGGTCAGAATTGGATACCAATGGACATGTGCGGCGATGAGTGTTGATACCCTGTTTTCATTCTTGATCGAGACTCGAATCGTGTACTTAGCTGGAGAAACTATTATCGTTTTATTACTTATTCAAGATACGAGCGGTGGGGTGTTAACTTGCAGAAACCCGACGACAAACGGATCGACGAGCTTGAGTGGTCATGGAGCGGGAGCAAGGGACGCAAGCACATGTGACGCGGCAGATTCTTGCGCCCAACGACCATGGGCGGAAGCCGCTCAGGAACTTGAGCAAGGTGCCGCGAACGCTCGCACTCGTGTTCGTTTTTACGCTACTATTGGATTCATCGCGTTCCAGGTGCTCCGATTCCCGAGGTGCGTGGTCCTGCATCTCGTTTTGGCGTATCCTCACCGAGATGCACCTCTAGCGTCGAATGGAGCCCGTCTGGGTCCTTATTTCCTTTCGCCTCCCACTCCCAAACACCGGTATTGCAGGCTCGACGACGCATTAGCAACTGAAAGAGAAGCCGTGCGCAACCAAGGCGGCCCAGGCCCACTGGGGTTTCCGGTCGAGCACACGACACTACCACGATGTACTTACTGTACTTGCAAGTGCTGTACGCGTAACCTCTGTTCGAATAACCTCTGTTCGAATTTGCCACGGCGCATTTCCGAGTCCACGTCCACCGGTTGAATTCGTCACCAAAGAGCTATCTTTCCCTCTGAAAGTTTTGTCTTCTTCAACCAACCCGGACTCAAGTCATCTCAGTTTATCGTCGTGTGTACAATACAACTCGTCTTTCCTAGTATTTCAAGATCCCGGCCTTTGCAAGCCGCAACCCCTCCTTCGTCGACTCGTCAATATCCTCCTCCGGCAACCCCAGCGCCGCATTCGCCAGCCCATAGCGCGAATGGTCGCCCTCGCCGGTCTGGAAGAACACCCGCGTGTACATCTTGCGCGAGAACGCAACCATGTCAAAGCCCGGAACCGCCGCCGCCGCCTTGTAGCGCTCCTCCGACCCAACATACTCGATCTTCCAATCCGCGTCCGTCGTACCCGTCACGCGCTTCGCGCTCTCGAACATGTCCTTCTGGCTGACGCGGAAGCTCGCGACGTAGACCGCCTTGTTGGCCCAGTTGTCGACAGCGGGCGACGTGTCGTGCTCGTCCTCGGGGAAGCGCTTGAGCGCCAACAAACCCGCCACCGCGCGCCCGCACTGGTCCCAAGTCGTCGTCGTGATCTTCTCCTCGCCCCTATCGAAGAACGTGACCGCGCGGTCCTCGAAGCCGATCCCGAAGCGGTTCGGCTGCCCGTCGCTGACGAGCGACCACTCGTACCAGAACCCGCAGGCGAGCGCGATCCAGCTGCTGACGCCGCGTTTCTCGACGAGCGCCCGCGCACTGCGGAAGCCCTCCCTAAGCCCCATCTCCATCGTCATCTTGTCGTTACGCGGGTCGGGGCCGTACGCGTTGGGCATAACGTAGGGAACACCAGCGGCTGCGGCAGCGTTGATGAGCTTGTCCGATGCGTTGCTGCCGTCCCCGCGCGAACTGACGCCGAGGGTGATGATGAGGAAGTCTTGACCGCGAAGGGCCTCGACGAGGGACGACTCGTCGTTGTAGTCGACCGAGACGCGATGGATGCCCTCTGGGATGGTGGATTTGCTCCCAGCGCGCGAGATTGCGGTGATTTGGTGTTTGCCGGCCGCGAGTAGGTGTTTGGCGAAGTATCCTCCGATATTCCCGCCGGCCTGGCTACCAATGAGCACATTTCGCGGGAATCAAAGCTGGAAAACACGTACACCGACGAGGGCGACTTTCTGGATGCGGTTGACGAAGCCCGCGGGCTGATCTTTGGCGAATTTGGGAGACATTGTGGGTTCTGGTTGTGGTTTGGAGGGCGTTTGTAGCGGATGCTGCTGTGTTCTCGACTCTGGAGCAACCCCAGGTATTTAAGCGACCCTCTGGCGGTTAAACGGAGTCATCCTCGTTGACGCGCACAGGACAAAGGGGAACCCTGGTGTTTCTTGTGCCCTCGGATGTGCTTGCGCTGAGGCGGCGATGATGACAGAGCCATCGGGAAAAGGTGGGTCGGGGCGAAAGAGCCGTGGTGGATTTCGCCGGATGACGGTTGTGCGGTTCAAAAGCGCTCGGAGCTGTTCCTAACAATGGACGGATCCGATCCGCGGCGGGTTTCCGTAGGTAGCCAGAGGTGAGGGTGTTGACCAGAAGTGTCACAAAACACGTGGTCGTGACCACCTGCTCCTCGTCCTCAGCGGTCTAGTGAGGTTCCAAGCAAACCAACAGCGGAGCATTCTGGTGGGAACGGCTTGATGGGAGCTGTCACCGCCCAGCGTTGGAGCGTGGGATTGCCCATCACCAGGAGCAACGATCGAACAGCGCCAAACAACCACCCTCGTAGTCCACCACACCGAATCACGTGCAACTGGACATCCAGCTCTGGGTAGGAAGCGTATAAATAACATTGTACACAGGGAGCGATTACGGCGAACAGACATAGCATGGTATAAGTATCGTCTGCAGCGGTCTATAATAGCAACCACACCCAACCTGAGCCGCCTACAGAGAGAGGGTGCTTTTAAGTAGTGTCCCGATCGACAAATCGGGTAAGGAAATGCACCTCCACTGGCCAGCATCCCTGCATCCCAGGATCACCCGCGGTGTTCATGTGAATATCCGGTCGTAGCGGTTCAGACATGACCATCCCTCGCGATCTGTGTGAGAAGGGAGCGGTCAGTGTTCGGAGGAAAGGTTGTATTGAATGTGGAAGGAGGAGGATCTATCAGGGCCCAGAGACGGTCATAGGTTGCCTGACAGGTGCAAGAAGAGGGCAAGGACAGGCGGGCTCCGAAGAGGGACCGTGGCCGGAGCCGCAGGCGTAGCCGTAAACGACCCTCGTCTCGGTGGGTCCAATGACGCATTTTTAGGTGTAAGAGGATAGAACGACAAACGCACCAAAGTTCTCCTTGGCGTCGCAAGAGCAGTGGTTCTGCGAGTGCAGCGGCTCTTGCGGGCAATGTTGGAACGGCTCATGGCGGTATCCTACGTCTTCGAAGAAGTGCTGTTGTGGCGTATTGCATTCAGTGCGGAGAAACAAGCAGCGAATGGATGGCGTACGATTTGGTCCTTGCGGGCAAAGAGCGCGGCACCGATGGAATGTACCGGCGCGTCGCCCCAGCGTTCGTAGTAGAAGCCCTGGAAGATGTGAATGAAGGAAGGGTAGACACAGAAGAACGTACGCCTTTGGAATCGAGGTAGTCGAAGAACTTCATGTATGCATCGCCCCGCCAAAGGTCGAGGTCGCCAATTTCAAAGTTGGACCAGACTGCAGGCGGCTCAGCAACAAGTGAGCAAATAGATGGACTACCCACAATGGCACCGGTTATAAGAGTCGCCGTTATCGTCGCTTAAGAAGCCCATCGCGTTGTCCTTAACGACGTGCTCGGGGTGATCGCGCACGAACTCCTTGACGGCGTCCCAGAGCGTCGTGATGGTCTCGCCATACTCGGGGAGCGAGATGGTGAAGCCGTATTTCTTGCCCTCGTCCTGCATGAACAGGAACGGGTCGTAGCTGAGGGTGCAGAAGTACCGGACGTCGGGCTCCATGCGCCAGTAGTAGCGGTACTTGTCGAGGAGCGGATGCCGGAAGAAGAAGCCAGAGTTGAAGCGGCACATGTTGCGGTATGGAACGCTGCCTAAGAACGGCGTTCAGTGCGGGTCTGCAACCACGGCGACGACGCACCTCCGTAAATGACATTGTTGTCAATCATCCATTGGCGGTTCTTGGTCGCCTTCTCCTCGTCAATCCAGTCCGGCTGGAACCAATGGTCGTGCGGGATGAGCCCAAACTCGACGAGATTGTTCGTGAGGCCTGACACTGAGCGCTTGAACTCCTCGGAGAAGGGCTCTTCGTTGAGGAAGACGTAGGGATATCCAAAACGGTGGTTGAATTTCTCCTCCATTTGTGTCATGCTGCGGATGATTCCATTGAGGTCACCGTTGCGCGCTGTTGTCCGTTTAGTGGGTCCCGTCAACAAGCATGAACGATAACGGACGCACCTAAGCTGACAATGGCTGCGCTGGCCCTCCTTGTGGGCTTGTCGAAGGTGCCGTTGAGGAAGTACTTCTCGGGTACGGGAGTCTTGTACGGTGGTTCGTGCCAGACTTTGACCGGGCCGTCCGCGTTCACCGTGGTGTCCTTCTGCCCGCGGAAGCCCTCCCACTGTGCTTTGAGGTTGTCGAACGAGGTCGCTTTGCCGTATCCCTCGTGCGAGAAGCTGAGGATGTAGTGCAAACTAATCTGCGGTTTGTCGTCAGCTGTGGAGTCCCATAGCTGTCGACGACGCACCAGAATCGCTAGAGCGACGAATATATATCGGGTTTTGGTCATCATCTTGGGCCACCGAGGAGGGGGAGGCCGCAGAGAAGGGCGTAGCCGCACACAGCGATGACGGGCGGCGGGAAGTCTGGATGCTGATGTGATGGTGGCGCTGCAAGGCTGCTTGGGAACGCCGCCAGTGGGCAGCCTGCATCGTCTGCGCAAACGACGGTGGGCGCTGAAGGACGCGGAGAAGCCGAGGACTCGTTTGGTCGAAGAAGCCGCCGACCACGAGCCAAATTAAAGACGCGAGTATTTTTGGAGTTTTCAGCGAAATAAACCCGATAAATATTCAGAAAATCGTGATTGCATCCAAGGACCTCCCAGACGAGACTCCGGCTGACCTGAAGGGCCTTCAGAGTGTAAATGGGAGCGGACGGGGTTTGTTTGGATTCACGTGAAGTCGCGATCACAGGTTGACCACTCCCTCGATGACCTCTCGTCTGCCTCGCCCGCAGTCATCCCCAGAGCCAAAGACGGCCGGTGGCTTCGCGCCCTCGCTGAAGCGCAAGGTTGTCCCCGAGGAAGACGACATCGCGTCCCAGCAGCCCACGAGCAAGAAACCCGCGGGCAGCAGTGGGTTCCGGCCCAAGCCGCTGGAGGCTTCCCGCAATGCCACCACCAACTCCGCATCCACCGCGACCCGCAAACCATTATCTTCAGCACCGCCGACGAGGCTGACCATACCCCGAGCACCCGCCGCTGCTCGTCCAACCACCAGTGCAGCCGCACGCGGAACCAACCTCCCCACGGCACGCAAACCCTCGGCGTCCCGTGTCCCCTCTACCACCGCGAAACGCGTCGTTTCTGGACCCACGGCGGCCCCAGAACAGACCATCGCAGCCCCGGATGTCATCACCAACCTACACAAACGCCTCACCACCCTCGAGGAGGCACACACGCAGGACACCGAGCGAGTCCAGGTCGCTGCATCGTCGACCGCCGTCGCATCTGCAGCGCACCAAGAACAACTGCAGACTCTCCAGTCCGAGCTCATCACCGCCCAGGTGCAACTCGCGAGCACCTCCGCCCAGCTGCAATCCGCCACGAACCAACTCGCGTCGGCGCAAGCCCAGAACGCATCGTTGCAAGGCGAGCTCGGCGCAGCCAAGGGCCTCTTGCGCGCCCGCGACGACGCGGAGCAAACGCTGAAGCAGGAGATACTCGCACTCAAGGGCGAGGTTCTCGACGGCAAGACGGCACTTGCTCGTGCGCAAGACGAGTGCGGAGACTTGAGACGGACCGTCGCGCGGGAACAAGAAGACGCTGAGATTCGCGTGCGGAGAGGTGAACGGTTGTTGCGCGAGGCAAAGGACGAGATCGACGACAAGGACGCGCGGATGTCGAAGCTACGCGCCGAACTCGCTGGCGCTGTCGACGCGGGCGCGCAATCTCTCGAACAACACCGAACCTCGACACTTCGAATCGCGTTACTCGAGAGCCAGCTTGCAGAAATGCACCGGGCGAAGGCTCAGTGGGAAGAAGAGAGGGCGGAGTTGGAAGAGGAGAAACAGGCGCTCAAGGAAGAGTCAACGCGAGGCGAGGAGGAACGGAGAAAGCTGCACGAGATCGTTATGGAGCTTAAAGGCAACATCCGGGTGTTTTGTCGCGTCCGACCGGTACTGCCTTCGGAGGAAGAGGGTTTGTCGGAGGGAGAGAGCCTTGCAGCACAGATCGCGTACCCCGATTCGAGTCGGCCGTATCCTTCAGGCGAGAAGGAGATTGTTATGAGTGCGGCTGGGCTAGAGCGCGAGTGGGATGCGGGGATGGGGAATAAACCACGCAAGGAGGTCTGGAACTTCAACTTTGACCGGGTGTGTTGTCTTGTTCTCGTTTTCTTTGTGCCCTAACATGATCGCTAGGTCTTTACGCCCGCATCGACGCAAGCCGATCTCTTTGCCGAGATTTCTCAACTTGCGCAATCCTCCACGGACGGTTACAATGTCTGCATCTTTGCGTATGGCCAGACTGGCAGCGGGAAGAGTTGGACAATGGAGGGCGGCAGTGTGCGTCTACTCTACTACGATTTTACGGCACTAATCGTCTCCACAGACCGAAGCAACTCAAGGCATGATTCCTCGTGCCGTTGCCCAAGTATTCCGCGTCGCCGAAGACCTTAAAGACAAGGGCTGGAGCTATACCATGGAGGGACAATTCCTCGAGATCGTACGCGTTTTTCCTTTGCGCCACACGTTTTCTGATAACACTTACAGTACAACGAAACCATCACCGACTTACTCGCCCCCACTCCCGCACCGGGTGACCCTCCGCGCAAGCACGAGATCCACCATCACCCAACAACACACCTCACCACCGTCAGCGACACGCTCACACCTGTGGTCAACTCACCCGCGGAAGTCCAAAACCTCCTCGCACAAGCGCAAAAACGCCGTCGGGTCGCGGCAACGATCATGAACGAGCGCTCGTCGCGTTCCCATTCCGTCTTCACGCTCCGCATCCGCGGCGTGCAAAATCCGAGCCAGCCCGGAGGCGAGGTCGTGGAACGCATCGGCACGCTTAACCTGGTGGATCTGGCAGGGAGCGAGCGCCTTGCGGCGCTAAACCACCACCAGGGTGCTGCTGCTGGTCTGGGGCAAAGCACAAACGGGGCGGCGGTGCAGGAGCGTTTGAAAGAGACGCAGAATATTAACCGCAGTTTGAGTGCGCTGGGCGATGTGATTGCTGCTCTGGGTAATGGGCCGGGGTCGCATGTGCCGTATCGGAACTCGAAGGTGCGTTTTGTTTTGTCCGTCTCTTTCTCTGTGTGGGATGCTGATGTGGGTTGCGCTAGCTGACCTACCTGCTGCAAAATTCGCTGAGCGGCAATTCCAAGACTTTGGTACGTTCTTAAACTTTCTCGTGGACATTGTGTTGACCCCGATGCATGTGTAGATGGTCCTGAACCTATCACCGTTGGCGGCGCACCTGAACGAATCGCTAACTAGTTTGCGCTTTGCGACCAAGGTTTGTCCCGCTTCTCCTTCGTGTTCTTGGACCACGAAACTGATGCACTGCAAAGGTCAACAACACAACGATCGGGACTGCGAAGAAGGTGCAGGTTGCGAACGGGACGGGGAGGTGAGGGTTGGCGGGGCAAGCACGCGATCTTTTTTGGAGGAAGCCAAGGCCGAGGGTAGTCGTGGAAGAGTGTCTTGATTCTTTTATTCTTATTCGATGCATCTTTTTCTCTCGACTTCGTGCTTTGGCGCGTCAAGATAGAGCTCGAGACGGTCCGGGCACGTGACTCCGTCTTGAATTCCCGTCCAGCTTTGGCTCTACACAAATACAAACATAATCCGCTATGGTACCAGTATGCTACGTAATCCCAATGTGTGTATGTACAGTAGTTTTGCCCAACGAGTGTCTAAAGAAAAGTCATGTGTATGCGTGTAGACCCTCTCATCCGAGGAATAAAATAGGATGCAGTGTGGTGGGACGATGATGTGTGTCGTCCATAGTCTGTGGGGGTTCACCTAGGCCTTGCGGATTGAACACCACCTTCTTCCCCGCGTCCTCCATGTCCCTCAACCTCCTCAAATCCCTGCAATTCGCCCTTCGACCCGATCCTCGATCAAATCCGCCACTGTCGGTCCATGCACGGGGATATAGTCGCCCTGGAAGCCCTCTGGATAGTCCACACGCGGTTTGCCCTCGCCCACACCCTCAGTCCGCCACGTATCGTTCCAGACAGCAAAGTGGCGCATTCCGAGCGCATGGGTCGGCCACTGATAGTCGTGCGTGAACCCGCCGGGGTAAAACATCTCGATGACGGTCGAGAGCGCATTGGGGCGCATGCTGATGAGGTGCGTGAGGCCGTTGCCGTGCACGCCGAGCAGTACCTAAAACGCAGATGAGGAACAGAAGCAATAAGAGGGAGGGGACGCACCGTCGTACGAGCAGCGAGCTTGATCTGCTCGTCCTTGGTCAAACGCTCCGCCTCGACGATGTTGAGTTGCCAGTTCGGGCCCTTTCGCTTTACCAGCGTCTCCAAGGCATCGACGAGACTGAGATGCGCTTCACGGGTCAAGTGCCGCCTTGGTGTGCTCTGTCGGCTGAGGTACGTGATGACAATCTTCGAGGGCTTTGCGAGCGCCTTGTTGTGCACCATCATCGCCGTCTCGTCCATGGGCGGCACACCCGCGAAGCGCAGAATCGACTCGCGGACCGGCGCCCACCAACCACCAACTCGTACGCCAAGCAGCTTTCCCTGCTTCCGCATACCCTCGACTGCTTCGGCGGCGATCCGCTGCGTACGCGAGCCGCAAATCTCGCCGCGATGCGACGCGCTGCGGTCCGTGAGCAGCAGACGCGGGAAATGCCAAGCGCGGTCGCCAGTCGCGGTCATGATCATGCGATCCTCCCATCCATTCTCCTCTTCGATCGTCGTCCCCGGGAACGCAGCACGCATAAAGTACACGTTGAAGTCGGGACGGTCGCGCCAGCCATTGGGGTTCGTGCGGGCAAAGATGAAGCGGTCAACGAATGGCGGGGCAGGGAACGCAAGGTCGTGCTTGGGCATCAAGTCGAAGTCGCGTGAGCCGTCTGTCGAGGGTGGGGTAACCGCGCCAATGAGCATGGCTTGGACCCCGATGAGCAGTTCGGCACAGAGATGGTAATAGTGTCCGAGGAACTGGCCGGGCTCGTTTACGAGTACCTGCAATATATGTTAGTGAAAAGTAACATTTGGAGAGACTCTGGCGCGACGAACCGTGTTGCCGTCGACCGTCAAGACGCGATTCTTCTCTCCTCGCCGAACATTGCCTCCCCAGCGACGCACGGCTTCAGCGGGCGTGATAAACTGAAGCGTGTCCTTCGTTGGCATCCGGGCCTCGATGTTTTCGGGCGAGTTGATAGCTTCGAGCGGAGTGCTGATCATGAGGGGAATTTGGGGGAACTCGGAAACGGCCTGGTCGCTGACTATGTAGAAAGTGCCGTTTGAGACGTACACATCCCGGAAAACTGGCGAGATGTGTGTTAGTTTCGTAGACAAGGAGCAAAAGAAGGCGAGGAACGCACGCGTCCAGCCAGGGAAATGGCTCAGAATGTGCGTCTCTGGAAACGACGCGACGAAATCTAGTGGCGCTTTGCCCGCCGTCGGCGCGGCCTGCACGCCTACCGTCGTTGTGGTCGGCTGGAAGACAGTCGCTATTTTAGTCGCCGTCTTTGTCCGGTAGACGGTCTTCTCAATTGGATTGGGCGGGGGCTGTTCGCAAACGGTCTCGACGACGAGCTGCTGCCGCCCATGGTGAAGCGACGAGGGTAGAAGGTGAACCGCGACCGCGCCTAGGAGAACGAGTATTATATCGCGGCGGGAGAGGTTGTAGCGTATTGGCATGGTGGGAGTAGGAAAAGAGGGATTGGCGAGGCCGACGCCGAGATGAGGGTGGAAGCCAAGATGCGCGTCGACTCGGAATCAAATAAGCACGACCAAACACCCCTGAGTTGTCTCATCCAAACCCAAGTAAACTGGGAGCGCAGACCCGATGTAGAGCGCTGGATATATAGGATTGGAGCAGAATTCCCGCAGCAGCGAATTTGGCGCACCAGCACTCTTCAATGCTACCCAAAAAAAAATCACAAAACGAGCAGGGCCTTCGCACCGACTCGCAACACCGAATCCACCGACGGCCTCATGTTATGTCCTCCATGCTCGTCACCCGCGGTTTCCTTTGCTCCCTGCCCAGCCCCGCTGCCATCTCAGCCTCCTCGATCGTGTACGGCTTCTCCTTCAGTTGTTTTACGCGGCGTTTGTGGACCTTGCTTCGCCAATGGGATTTCAGCGCTTCGTCGGTCTCGTAGTATCTGCAAAAAGCGTTTGAGAAACGAAAGCAAAAGAAAGTCGGACGAAGACGCACTTTGCACACTCTACGCAATAATGCTGGCCCAGTCCCGGCAGTTCGTGGTCTAGTGGTTGTGCCTCCAGCTCCGCTCGGCGCTAGCAGTGCTTATGCTGAGTAGAGGAAGGATCGCGGGTCCGGGACGACGCACCTTGGGATCCAGATCCTCGAATTGGATTTGGTCAATATCGCGGGCCCGAACCTGGTCGGAATAAGCCAGAATCAAGGCCGGCATAGGAGACGAACGCGGGTGCGTGCAGCACGGTGTACATCGCGCCTTGCATGGTGAGCTCTTGAGCGTCGAAGCCGGCCCATGGTGGTTTGGTGCAGAAATCTATCCAGTCACTGGCACGTTTGATCTCTCTTGCTTTCGCTCTACGACTTAGCCTGAGGCTGACGAGCGCAAACTACAGCAGGCCTTGCCTCTGCCTACTCGGGTCTCCGTCCACGAGCACCCTCGGCCGCGCGAAGCCATCAAAACACCACCGCCCGCCGCTCAGAAAGGCAATCTTTGCACATAATCCCCAGAAACAACTCGGTCCATACGATACAAGGGACAATGGAATTCCAGAATACATATGCGCACACATCATAAATACGCCTCGGGTTGACTCCCACCTACTTCTTCCCAGCAGTAGCCCGCGCGCTGTTCTTCGTCGTCTTGGCTCGCTGAGGCGGGATCGCCGCACCGGTCTGCGATATCACGGGCACCGCATGCTTCGCACGCTTGCTCTCCTTCTGTGGTCCCTCGGCCTGCTGAGAGGGAGAGCGTTGCGGGCGCTTTCTTCCGAGTCGACGCGTGGAAGCAGGCGTAGGTGTTGCGCTCCGGGTCTCCGTCCCAGAAGGGGTGGCCGGGAACGGCCACGGTGCCTCTGGTGGGCTATCGGCGTCCTGAGTCGGAGGCTGGCTCCCCATTTCACTCTCTGTGATCAGCGGAGAGCTTTCTCGAGGCTCGTATTCCTTGGCCGTTATCTCCCCGATATGAACCAGGGCTTCGCTGATAGTGCTGCCATAGCCTGACGCCTGGCCTCCGGCTCCATTTCGTCATCCCACAGGTCGAAGAAAGTCTCCACGTCGTCGCGTTCCATGAAGCGAAGGATAAGAGACGCTTCCTGAGGTATGCTGGTATGTTCCAGGACGTGGATCGTCTGCAGACGATATAGCGGGTCCCAGCCTCCAAGTGCGTCTTCCATCCAGCGAGTGAGGTCGCGGAAGATATCCTCAAGGTCCTTCTCCGATGTGGATGCCAAATTCTGGTGGAAGGGACCAAGTTGGACTTCGAGTGCCCTCTTGATTCTCTGAGCTTCGGCCTTCCTAGAAGAGTCTTCATCTTTGCTGTCTCCATCCAGGATATTACGCAGCAGGCGCATTTCCGCCTTCTTCTGCGCATCTCTGTTAATCGACCATGGGTCCTGACGATCAGCTTGACCAAACCCGACGATCGAGGGTTCATCGTGATGGTCAATGAGCAACTTGGTTGCGGAGAGGCCTCCATGCAACCAGCCCTCTTGGTGTATTGCCTCGAGAATTTCAATGAATCTATCCCTGTGCAACAGATTGATTAGCTCAAGTTCAAGTTTCTGGAATCATGCGTTCAGGACTCACTTCTGTTCTCGGGTCAGTTTGTTGATCACAGCCGGTCTTCCGGCATCCGATATCACCAAAATGCTGCCGGGTACAGCCGAATGTTTGGTCAGGGTTTTGAACAACCCTACAAATTGCGGTACCCCGGCAAGGCCGGCGTCGCGGAAAGCAGTGTAGGCTTGGGCCTCCTTGTTCAGCTGCTTCACTGCAAGAGACTCTTTCCCCCCACGGCTGGCTATCTCACCCTTGATAATGACTTTGGAAGTCAGCTTCTTCTCAAGGGCTACGGCCGAGGATTTTGCAGTAGCTGGGTTGTACAGTTGGCCATCCACGTAGATGCTGGCTTTGCAAATGTGTGGTTTTTCTGCCCAGCAGTCATCACCAGTTCCGACTTTGATCATAATTTCTGCCTCTTGGACGCCGTGTGTGATCTTCGCTGGCCAGGCTGCGCCATCCAGGCGGACTTTATAGCGGTAATACTGTTCTTCATTGATGAAAGGTAGGAACTTTGTGTTCTTGACTGCCCTGGCGTGAAGGATGGGACGTGATAAGATATTGTCCAGGATCTCTTCTTGCTGCAAATATGTTGAGAACACAGTGATCAGACTCAGGTAATGGTCATACCTCAAGCGGATGGAAGCCTATTATATCTCTTGGATTTTTGGGAAGCCCATCTTGATAAAATATCCGGGTATCTGGGACAGGACCAGCAGCGAGAAGCTTTGTCCTCTCGATAGCATCTCGGAAAATGGCGATGAAGAAACCTGTCTCCTGCTGATGATAATTCTTGTCTGAACAAGGCAAGATTATATCAGAGAGATAGAGGGTCTGAGTTCCGCGGTGGCGCAACCCCAAAATCTCGACGGTTCCCGCGCTGATGGATACAAATGTCGCGTCGGCCTTGGTGGCCTGTGCCCATGTCTACAATGAATTCTCAGTTGTACTCCCCAAGATTATGCAATGGAGTCGTACCTGCTGAAGAACGTGGAGTGCTTTCGTGTGGAGCTTGGCTGTCCCTTTCGCAGTCTTCTTTCTGCCACTCTTGGTCTGTGTGGTGGGTCCTTGAGGGTTGATCTCCGGTGCCACCCACTGATGCTCTTTTTCAAGGTCGAGACCAGGAATGATTGCGTCAAAGCCCATCTTGGCCCGAGTGATCCAAGAAACAGGTTGTGGTCTCCCCTTGGGCTTTGGCTTTGACAACCCATGGCGACAGGAATTTCGGGGGCATGACACCCAGGGAAATGGTTCGGGGCTACTTGTGAAGCCCATGATCGCGGCGAAGAACTCAAGGGTTGCGAAGTTCAAGTTCTTGAACTCCCAAACAGCGAGGTCAGGGAAGAAGTCCATCATGGAGGCCCAAGGAATATCAGCATTGTCGTTCGACGTAGCTGTGACTCCGGTGTCGCCTGGTACGTTGGGAAATTCCCCGTCCGAAGCAGCTTGAAGGCCTCCACCGGCAGCTGGAGGCTCCATACCGATGCAGCGCAAATATCCGTCGCCGACAGCCTTGTTGGAGGAGACCGTGGGTCCGATTGACCATTGCATGGGACCTCGGCTCCAGGAATGGAGCCCAAATTCCAGCGTCGCAGCAACAACTGAGCAATGTGACGCAGTTGCACGTTCGTAGAACCTGCATAGCTCGGACTCGTGACGGATATAAAGTTTGTGCTCTTCCCGAACGGCTTCCCGCGCGCGCTCTGTGGGGAATTTGCGTAGGTTTGGGGGAAGTCTTGTTCGCATTTTGAGTCCCTCGAGCGGAAGGTGCAGGAGATACTCGCGCAAGGACGGAAGGTATTTGACTTGCTTCATCCGCAGATCTTCGCTGAGGTGCATATCCCATTCGCCGGGAGCTCGGGTAGCGAAGGAATCTGTTGCCTCCGGAAGGATGGGCATGACCAACCCAGCGGCGAAGAACGTTTCCAGAGCTTCTCGTGTCTCCCGGTCTGTAGCGCAACTTGAAGGGGCGTCGGCGGGAGGCAGCTGTGTTGGCGATGGTGTGTCCATGGATTCGAAAGTAGGCCGTGATTGGGGGGATGGAGCGGAATTCAGAGAATGGTTGAGTGGCGTGCGGGTAGGCTTGAGCGTTATAGGACGAAGGGTTGCGACATGGTGCGTTCACTTATAGAGCGCAGTACAATAGACGCAAGCTTCGCATAACGACGGAGAAGTCGGGGGCGAACAAGAGACTCGCAGCAGATGTTGTCAAAGCATTGTTTTTCGTCGCGCCGGCGCCTAGACGTACGCAACAGAACAATAAGTACGGTGAGCGTTGGGTGAGCGGGCAGGAAGTGTTGCGGTGACAGGTCATGGCATTCCACGTGACAGCCGCCAACCTTCGTCCGGTCCATGACGGCCACCGACCAAGAAGAGGCCGCACGACAACTCAACGCGATTCTCTCTTGCCACCCTCCTCGCCTTTGGGTTCCACGCTCCGAGCCACCGGAAATCCTCGCCTATCCCAGCCGTTCTTGGTACGACTTACACCTCGACGCGAACCTCGCCTTGCGTCGTTTAACGTCGACCCCTGTCGTTCTTGACGATATCGATGAACTGGCCGTCCGCTACCTCGACGATCTCCGAAACAACGGGCTCCATTCGGGCCTTCCGGAGGTCCATTTACCCGAAGTCCCCAGCGGGGAGTATCGAGCGGCCAAGCCCGGGATCTTAGGCGCTGTGGAATATTTTCAAGAAAGCTTCCTTAGGCTTTGCCTTAGAATTGGAACACGTCTTCTACTTTGCCCTGATGCCCCCACATGGCCCTTCTTCCTTGTTTGGCGACGCGTTCTCAACGATGACCTCGACGATGGTTTGGCCGTGGACGAAAAATACGGACTATATCTCCCATCAACCGAATCGCATCATCCGAACCTACGGGAAGCAGCGCGGGCCTACACGTCCAAGCAGGTCATGCACGACCTCCAGGCGCTCATCGACCGGTCTCCCAATATTGGCACCTGGGTCATGCTTGCCCCCTCGAAAGAAAGCGAACATCTGATCTCCTCGCTTCACGAGCTGCAGGCAGTCACACCAAAAGCTTGTCGAACGACTGGCTTTCCCCGTCTTCCGGTGTCCTTCGAGCGCCAACGACCTCGGGACGCTTCGGAGCCGATGTGGTCACTTACTGACAGTGAAGGTCCGCCAGAGGTATTGTATTAACTGCCTACCCCGTCGGTCCTTGGTCTAACATTCTTCATGCAGCCGTTGAAACGAAGTCTGCGATCTGTAGACATGCTCAAACCTAGCGTCGGATCGAAAAGCCGCATTGTTCCTGCTGCCTTCCGCCGCCGACGATCGACAGCATTCGAGTACGAAAATCTAACCCCGGAGTCACTCCTACGGCTGGTATGTTGACGATATCGCCCATTGTTTTGGCTTGTTCATTGCTTCCAGGGTTGGGCACGTGCCGTCGAGACCGACTCCACTATCATCGTTTTCAGCTGCGGCACCCTTGAGCGCATTGCAATTCGGCGTCGTGACACCCAAACGCTTCATATTTCCGAGCTGATCAAGGTCTCTGACAGCGATTCCCCACCGTATTTGCGCTTACAGGTCGGATTATACATCGCCGTGGTGAAGGACACGATCGCGCGGCTCCGAGAAGAAGGCTCGGCGGGCTTGCGACGCAGCTCTCGCAAGCGGAAGGCTCCGGAAGCCGTCTCTGCGCTCGCTTTCAAGCGTCAGAAAGTAGACAACAAGAAACCGACGAAGCCCGAGGTCAGTTCTCCAGAGTAACCTCTATTTCTACTTGGAGGGCTGAACCCGTACACAGTCTGCCATCACCATTGCTGGCCGCAAAGACTTCATGCTGCTCTATCTGCGATATGGCATGTATGACTCGCCGGCCCCGGCGTCCTTCGTTCGGATTGGTCCATGTCTCAAGACCTCGGACCCCGCAAAGAGCGAAAGACCCTCCGTCAAGCGCCGTTACAGCGAGGACCAATGCATCCGCATGATACTCACCTCACAACTCGGTTTGGGAGCGACAGGCGTGGCCCACACAGCGTCTCTCCAAGTCGTCGACAACGACGGCGCGGAGCAAACTCAAGAAGTCGTCGTCAAGATTGCCTTGCTCCCAGAGCCCCAAGCCCAGCTGCGTCACGAGTTTGAGATTTATCGCCGACTCGCAACGCATGCCGTGCAGGGCGTTCCAGAGGTGTATGGGCTCTTTGAAGATCTTGAAGGTGGCGCTATTGCGCTGGTTATGAGCCATTGCGGCGAATGTCTGTGGCTTCTCCGCCGGACTCACCCGAGCTTTGCTCTCAACTTGAATGTCAGCGAGCGGCAAGTACCATCTCAGTTGGATTTCAGTCGTCTGACACTCGTTGTAGGAAGCGCTTCTACGCGGTGCTGGACGACATTCACGCTGCAGGTGTGCGGCATCACGACGTCCGACCGGAGAATCTTATGTTGGACCCCGCCGGTAGGGCATATTTCATCGACTTCGACCGCGCAAATCTCGACCCAACGGACGGGGCGAAGCGCCGCGAAAAGCGGATCTTGGTCGGTCTGCTAGAGCGCGCTCACTATCCAGATTATGGGATGCGTAGCCCGCAAACCCCTCCGAGCACTTGACCGAGAGAATTTCTCGCTTGTCCCTGCGTCTCGACACACCTTTCAATCGCTAGAAGTTAGTAACACAGTAGAGACTCAATGTAAAACCCTGCCAGAGATTTTGAAAACCCAGCCGGAGGGAGCTCGTCGTTCGTGGTGTACGGGCGGTGACAAAACGAGACCAGGAAGATCCCGACACTGGACAAGATAATCTTGATGCCTCTTTGATTGGACACCCACAACTCTCTCGAAGCGTTCATGAGCCTCCCGGCGCCACCGCAGAAGTTGGATTTGACAAATACCTTGTCGGCACCTGTCCCGCCAGGGTTCTTGGACCAAGATGCGGCTGCCCAACAGCTCGAAGAGATCCTCTCAATGCCGCCACCGGCTCTTGCTCTACCAATGCCAGTCGGCGACACGCCTATTCGGCTGGGATATCCCACCCGGTTTTTCTACGACAAACACATCGACAAGTCCTTGCAATTGCGTGGCATAAAACCTGCTACCACCTTTCTCGATCAGCTCAATGATCTTGCTGGACAATATCTTGGAGAACTTCGTACCAACGCACAGTACACCTCCATGCCTGGGAATTCTCTGACTCTCCGCACCCGCAATACCGGTCCTTTCAAGCCCAAGAACACCGGTGTACCTGGGGTCGCTCAGTATCTCCGCCACTGCGTCGATTTTTCCCTGCGAATCAGCAGTCGCGTCTTCTTGTTCCCTCGCGCACCCGACTGGAATGCATACCTCCTTTGGGTGCGTCTTGGGCGAGAAGGGGAAGCCGACTCCAGGCTTGCTGTCGACGAGATACATGCTCTTGCGCTACCATCGACGACGGAAGGGAAGCTTGACCTCGATGAAGACGAGCTCCTCTATCTTTCGCCGATCATGCACTCGAACCTCGAAAAACTGCAGTCGCGTTCGGATTCGATTGGAACCTGGGTCGTCATGACGCCTTCTGCGAAAGCAGAGTCATTGATAACCTCCTTGAACCGCGCTACCATTCCCTCCGACCGTAACGCGGGGACCAGGGGCTTCCCTGGTCTTCCGCCCTCGACCCGACTTGTTCCTCCAGATTCTCCGGAGCCGGCGTGGTCGACAGTCTCCAGTGCAAACGAACCTCCGGTGGGTGAATGCATCCGATTAGTTGGCACGGTCTGATTTTGCGGACAGCCTTCAGGTTGGAAATTGCAATCCGGCGGCGCGGAGCATTCTTCAGAGGACATTCTACCTGCGGCTACTCGCCGTCCGCGATCGACTGCCTTTGATTATGGCGAGCTGACGCCAGAATCTCTCATCCAGCTCGTACGTGGATGTCGCAGTTCTTTGCCAACACCCGTTTGATTGTCTAAAACCAGGGTTGGGCACGCGCGGTCGAGACGGATTCCTCAGTTATCGTCTTCACCTGCGGGACTCTCGAGCGCATCGCAATTCGCCATCGGAAAACGCAAACGCTCTATCTTTCCGACCTCATCAACATCACCCAGATTCGACATCCCCCGTATTTGAAATTACAGGTCGGGCTGTACATCGCGGTACTGAAAGATGCCATATCCCGACTGCATGCATCCGAGATTGCCTCGCCTGAACTCCGTCGAAGCACTCGCAAGCGGCGTGCACCGGAAGATGACCCGTTGGGGAACCAGTCCAAACGTAGAAAAGTTGGGACGGGGTCCGTTGTAAGCAGGACTTTTGAACGACCTCAGGTAAGCACTCAGTCGAGTCTCCCCGTCTCCTCAAACTCACAGCACCCCATTAGTCTGCCATCAAGATTGCTGGCGGCCTCGATTTCATGCTGCTCTACCTGCGATATGGAATGCACGACTCGCCAGCCCCAGCATCGTTTATCCGTTCGGTTCCGTGTTTGGTGTCTGCGGACGACCCGGAGGAGATTGCGCGACCGTCGGTCAAGCGCAAGTACACTCGAGAAGAGTGCATCGTCGTCATTCTCGGACCTAAAATCGGGACTGGTGCCACCGGAATCGTGCATACCGCCTCGTTGGAGGTTATCGATGCACAGGGACGCACGGTTACCGCCAATATCGTCGTCAAAACCGCATTTCTGGCCGAACAGCAAGAGAAAATGCGCCATGAATTCCAGGTTTATCGACGCTTGGCGGCGCACAAGGTCAAGGGTGTCCCAGAGGTGTACGGAATTTTCGACGACCTCGAGGGTGGCGCGATTATTCTGCTAATGAGCCATTGCGGCTCAACTCTCTGGGACCGCCGCATAGACCCCACGAGGCCCGGACTCAGGCTGGACGTGAAGCCTTCGCAAAGGTCTGTGGACGGACCCTCACTATTCCGCGGCCATCCTAACGCTCCATCCAGAACGCGTCTCTTGGCAATCGTCGATGCCATTCACGCCGCCGGCGTCCGCCATTACGACCTGCGTCCACCGAATCTCATGATTGACGACGGCGGGCGAGCGTATATCATCGACTTCGACGTTGCGCAGCTGGATCCGACAGAAGGTGGTAAACGGAGAGAGCGAAGAGCACTGGTCGACTTGTTGTTTCATGGGAGCTATCCGGACTTTTCGATGCGCAGCCCGCCTTCTACTGTTGCCAGCACCAACGGCGATAGCGACGAGTAGAAATATGAGGGTCGGATGTAGTCCTTGTGAGATGCCAAAGCCTGAAAACGAGTTGGTGGTCACCGCGTGATCCTTCTTTCCGACCACAACCTCGATTTTTTCGCAGAGCACGAGGCTCGGGACGCCGAGAAGCATGCTGCTAGCGCTGGCGCCCAGCTGCCACACTATCCATTCCCTCGACCTATCTCAGGGGACTTGCTGCGATGAGTGAATGGCCATCGATAAAACATGTATGTGCAATGTATGTGCGTCTCCCGTTGCTTCGCTACCAAGCCAATCTCAAGGTCCCTAGGCGTCTTGGATCGACAGATCACCGCCGGGGGTGACGGGCGGGCAGCCCTTGGCCTTAACCCCGTCCGAGAACCCCTCCCTTGCGTTCACCTCCCACCTCAATGGCTCACCGACCCCTCCCACACCTCCCACCACCAATCATCGAGGTCACGAACCCGACGCCGGGACATGACGCGGCCATTGCTGCCGTCGAGAAAGGATACGCCTCTGCGTTTGCACCGGAAGCGCTTTCAGCTGGTCAGGCAAAGGTCGACAAGATTGGTGCGTCTTGGGACTCGTTTCCTTGCATGGCTTGTACTCACGAATATGCAGAGAACGCTATAACCGACAGGGCTACCCAGGCATCCGACGCGTACGACAAACTGAACACGTTTTTCACCGCCAATGCCGCGACAATCAACAGCGTCTCGACAGCGGTGCTTGGGACGGATGTGAAGTCGATTGAGAGCGCGATCACGCATTTTGCGGAGACCTCGGCGGTTGTTATGAAGGGCTTGGACGCGCTGGGTCAGGTTCACCCCTTCATTGGCGGTGAGTCTGTTCTCCGCATAACAGAACCACCTCTGAAGCATTTACTAGTCGCTGTGGGCGCCTTTAAGCTGGTCATCTCGTTCGACATTACCCGTCGGCAGAACAACAAGAAGGTCCTTGCCGTCAAGCTACAAATGCAGGACATGATGACGGTGTTATTTCAGTGAGTACCAGTACCGTCGTTTTTAGCCTTGCTTACTTCTATTACAGGCTCCGGAACGTACGAAATCCGACAGACAAAGGCCCAGACGGAACACCGTTGCAAGAACGCATGGCTGCAGTCATCCAGGCCATTGCGGACGATATCACCAGCTGCGGGAGCGCTTGCGACGTCTACATCAAGAAGAGTTTTATCGCAAAGACGCTCAAGTCCAAGATCTACGAGTCGAGGCTCGCAGGCTACGCGTCCAAGTTCGAAGAACATAAGAAGCAGATCAAGTTCGAGCTGCAGATCCACACTGCGCTGGGTGTCGATGCTGCAAACCAGAAGCTCGACTCGGCGCAGGATCATCTGGTTTCGCTCGAGGCCAAGATGGAGGCGATCTTTCGGAAGCTGGACACGCCGAAGGAGAGGGACGCGCGTAGTTATGTCGAGGAGAGGGGCGGGCCACGCGTGTGTATCGAAGCGGAGGGCGGGATCGATGCACTCGTGTCGATCAGCGGGGAGAGCATGTCGGTGGCCGTTGGCGGTGGTGCCGGTGGGGAGATGACCACGACCGAGGCGAAGAAGAGGTTGGTCAAGGAGCTCGCGGAGGATGTGGACGAGGCGTTCCGCAAAAACATGAAGCTCTTTGATCGCAAGCTCGAGATGCAGAGCCGCCAACTGGAGGATGCGATTAGCTTGACGGGCGAGCATATCATCAGCGCGCTCGAGGACGGTACCCATAAGCGACTTGTTGACCAGGTACGTCTATTTCTGCGGAGCCGTATACTTTTTCTGATCCTTCTGCAGGACCTGCAAGAGCTTTGGAGAGAACAAGGCTGGAAAGGGAGCGTGAAAGCGCGCCATTTCGTGCTCGCCCTCAACGACTACTACACCGAGAAGTTCAGCGCGAAGGACATTGCCAGCGCCGCCAACTCTGTCGCCGGTTCCGCACCGCCGTCGCCAATCATCTCTCCCGTGGACGGCCGTGTTATTATGCCGGATCCCTTCGCAGAAGACGACCGCTGGGCACTATCATACATCAATGTCGCGCATATGCAGCCCATCTTGGAGGCGTTCGACGACGACGGAACGGGCTTCGTCAGCGTCAAGGAGGCGAACGATTTCGCGATGATGAAGCCGCGAGGATGGAGGTTCGTCTATCGCATTCCATGATGCTCGCAAGCTCACAGGTCGCAGTCTTCTCCGCTGGGTCGCATTCTGGGCCGCGGGATGGCACCTGTCAGTCACGTGGTACAAAAATCGCATCTACAATCTCTTGAAGACGATGCTGGAGATTATCCCGCATGTCTCCGCCGGGAACGTCAACGCCGCCGGGGTCTACTTCGCCTGTCCTGGGATGCGCCGCGTCGAGCTGCTCTTGCGGTCCACGAAATCCGCACCTGCGAAGGACACGTTCGGCAAGGACGAGGGCGAGTACTCGAAGCTCAAGGAGAGCAAAGAGGAGTTCCGGGTGTCGGAGGAGAAGAGGCTGGAACAACGTCTGTCGCGCCTGCTTTACGAGCTAGACGACGTTGCGACGGTGCGGTTGGTCACTGGGCCGCGACGCATCGAGCGGGTAAGTGAGATCTTTTTAACCCGTGTCTAAAGCCGATGCGTTGCCTACAGTACATCTACCCGCTCCTCTTCCTGATGCTGAAGCGCCATTTCGACATCATGCGGTTAGCCTGCGTCCACATCTTAGACGACTCGGAATGGGAGACGATGGCGACGTCGCTCATGAACATCATGAAGGTGGTCGACGAGCGAACCAAGAGCTTGGAAGGTACGCGTTTTCAAGTACTCGAAACAATGTGCTTACTTCGTTGTTAGTGATTCTGCGATCGAGTTCGCAAGACGTCGCCGAACGTTTCGGGAACTTTGCCTTTGGGATGGTTCGTACTGAGCAACTCATTCACATTCTGCGTTAAAACTCCAAAGCAGTTTCAATCTCTTTACGGCTCCAAACCACGGGACCCCGCCAAAAACACCATCGTCTCGTTCAGCGAAGAGGACGGGTACGAGGACCCCGACGAGGATCTGGCACCTAAATGGGACGAAGACGATGCAGCGACCGTCAAAGCCACTCTCGCGCGTATTCAGCCCGATATACTGCACGCAGAGATCCAGGACGAGCCGAAGAACGTGTACAACTTTGACGCTGGGCCGTCTTCTCCGGTCGACCCCGTCGAGGGCCTCTGGGTCGGCCAACTCGTCGAATCGTACGGCACGGCTTGGGAAGGGACGCTGTCCCTCGTGCTGACTCGCACGGGCGATACGATCCGCGGCACGGCGGAGAACTATCTGGGCTTGTTGGATGTAGAGGGGACCGTCGAGAATGCTGCTGCGGGCGGACGCAAGCTCAAAATCAATATCACGTGGTCGGATGGCTACGTCGGAGAGTGCGAAGGCGTCTATGATCCTGTGCACGAGACGATCAAGGGGACCTGGGTTGGGAAGGACGAAGAAGAAGAGGACGGGTCGGACAGTGATGACGACGAGGAGGCAAGCGGGAGCGGGAGTGGGAGCGAGAGTGGGAGTGAAGCTGGTTCGGACGACGATTCGGACGGATCCGACAGCGGTTCTTCGAGCGGCAGCAGCAGCAGCAGCGACTCGGACTCGCCCGCGACGTTCCTCTTTCGTCGCACGCCAAACGCCGCCTTCCGTTTCCGATACACGGACGAGGAATTTGCTGCCAATGCAGCACGGGCCCGCTGGAAATTCGCTATCTCTGCCACCCTGGAAGAAGTTCGCCAGACCCGCATGACGTGGGCGTATTTCCAGCAACGGGCCGAGGAGCGGAAGCGCATCCTTGCGCTGACGAAGCGCTACTTCGAGGACAATGACGGGCTCACTCCATGGACGACGTTCACTGACGACGAGTACGACGAGATGGCGGCGCTCAACTGCAAGCTACGCTCCTGCGACGCGCGATTCTACTGCAGTGCCGCTAGATTCGAACTGCAAAAAGTTGTTTCCTTGTGCGTTTTCTTTTCTGCGAGCGTTTTGTCAATGCAGCTAAAGGAGGCGTCATCAGTGGCTCTCGATATTGCGACTCTTGCGAACGAGAGATCCGCGGCAGCATGCAATTCTGCATCGAATGCATCGACGATTCGTTCTACGAGTCTATTGACTTGTGCTCGTTGCACACGACCGAGACGCCACGGACGCGAAGATTCGTGCACCAGCGCGAGCATCTGATGGTCAAGATTATCCGACGAATCCAGGATGCCGACCTCGCCTGGATGGTCCCCGAGGCGCGTGCGGTCGCGAAACGCGTGCGGAAAGCGTACCTTGCCTCGCTGCCCAAGGCAGACGGCGCTGCTTCGACCGCGGCCGCACACGTGACCAAGAAGAAGAAGAAGGCGACGGCGCAAGTCTGTGCGTGCTGCGGCGAAGCTCCTGCACCACCGTTCTTTGCGTGCATCGAGTGTGGTGCGCTTCATCCTTTTTGTTTCTGCGCACTGGTTAACAGTTTCATTAGAGGGCGACATCGTTGTTTGCGCGGACTGCGAAACGAAGCAAGTCAACGCCCTCCCTGACGGACGCAGTCCCAAGCATGCCCTGTCGCATGCTTTGGTTTATATCCACGACGCGAAAGCTCGCGAGGAGGAGGCTGGTGAGGACAAGAAGATGGCGGAGATGGAGACGAAGTTGTCTGCGCTGGATTCCAAAATCGCGCAACTTGAGCAGAAGCTTGAGACTAAGCTCACGTCGCTCGAGACGATACTGATGGGGATCGGGGAGAAGTTGTCTATCTCTGCTGCGTAGTCGTTAACATCCGTTTCTACTCAAAATAGGTCTTGAGGAATAACAGAATTCTCGTATGGCGATTGATGCGTATTTGGTGGTGTCGCCGTGTGTCTAGAAAGGAAGAAGTGTCCACTTCATGTTTGCTGAAGAGCAAACTCAAGCGCAATAACCTCGACCGCCGACAAACCGCTTCCCTGCGCAGACCCAACTAACCATTGTCCCCGCATCAACCCTCTCGAGAGTATCTTGGGCATATTCGCTGCGCCAGCCAGCAAGCGAAGCCGCTCCAAAGTAAACCCATGGGCGCGAAACAGCTCTCCATGCGCCGAGAAATCCAATCCGCGAATGTTGGAGAGGAACCCGGCCATCGTCTCCCATTGAAGTGGGCGCGTAGACGCAGACGCCGGGGACGCAGAAGGGTCACGCCGGAGCGCAGCGAGCGAGTCCTGCAGCGACAGCACCTCGAACAAGTCGAGGCCGAATTCGGATTCGGGAGTTGACGCGGCGCCGTCTGTGTCCCGTGTCTTCAGCAGCAGGCGCTGCAAAGCCTCCGCGAGCTCGTGCTCTGGCCATTGAGCGAGCGCCTCCATTGTCCGAGCATTAAGTCCTTGGTGGGTGTAGAGCTTGAGATAGGCGGGAGTTGTAAGAGCATCCGCCATAGATGCAGGAAGGATCTGGGAAAGAAAAGTTTTGAGCTCATGCTCTCCATTCGGGACAGGGAGCGGGATTGCCGAGTCGGGGAGGATGCTAGTTGGAAGGGAGGGATGGGGTTGATTGAGGCTTGGTAAAAGCACACGGGCTACGGACGCTTCCGAATCGGCTTCCGAGTCCTCGTCAGATTCGGTTTCGCACAAAATCTGGAACGCAAGCTCAGTCGACGATTAGCGCGAGTGGCCTATGCCTGACCATGACCTCAACAGATTCTGCTTTGTGCGGCTGACGCCCGAGTTGTTTGCGGGATCGACGAAAAAAGCGTGGTTTCTGCGAGAGCGCCGTTAACAGTCCGTATTCGAAGACACGGTATGATTGAATCCTACCTGTGCTGCTCGCCGATTAGTTCGTTCCTTGTCGCTGCGACCCATCTCGGGACGTTGGGTTACCGGAACGGCGCGTTTCTTTCGCTTTGAGACACGAAAAACATCGGTCACCAGGAACGTACGAGTTTCGGGATCTGAGAAAACATTAGCGACGATGTCGACGCAACGCGGGAGCACTCCAAACACACCTTAATCCGCTTCTCGACGACCCGTGGACGCGAATGCGCGTCTGATTCATCGTCCCAGTCATCCTCCAAAGGCGGCACAAATGGTGGAAAGTGCTTCGCAAACTTGGATCCCGCATGTCGTACATCGTCGGCGACAACGTCTCTTGGATACCTCACACTGTACTCGGCTGGCAGAATGCAACGCGCAATCGTTGTGCGGCTGACTCGGAATATTCGAGCGATAGCTCGACACGTCCACACATTGGCGTCGTGGGCGTGCATGATGCGGGCAATGGCCCGGCCTTTGCGGTTCAGTGCGCGGACTTTACTGGCAGCGAAGCTCAACGGAAGTCGGGTGGGGAGGAAGTTCGAGGAAGCGCACGCACGTCGAAATAGAGATCGTTTTCTTCATGGGTCGGTCATTGAGGAAGTCTCTGTACGTAGGGACGTCCCTGAGCCCAGTTGGGCTCTCGTAGCCGTCGTCGGCCTTTTTGGGCATGGGTGGAGAGAGCAAGCAGGAACTCGTCGCTTTCGTCGGAGAATGAATGCTCATGTGATGGCCGCATCCGGCGACTTGTGCGGCTGCGAGAAACCACGAACATAGAACGAAATGCGACGGCTCTGCGCAAAGAGGAACGGCCCCGTCATTGGCATTGACACGGTCGCGTGGTTGTTGATGGCCAGCTCACGCGCTTACTTTCAACCACCACCACACCGTTTCCTCGCCCGCCATCGGCCAGGATGCAACCAAAAATGTCAGTGGGGCGGCGATGACAACCTCCGTTGGACTCGCTCGAACACTGAGACGCGTAGGGCGCAGTCGGAGGAACTGCCACAGGTTGGTACTGGAACCACCCAGAAGAAATTCATGGCGTCCCTGTACGAGTGAGCGTAATTCCCTCCCGGTCCGAGCTAGCTTCCGCTGACTTCTACGACAGTCTCTTAAGTTCCACTGATTCTACAATCCGCAAGATCATCTCTTGGACCTCCGACGGACTCAGTGTCGCGATCTTCGATGAAGAAGCCTTCCATAAGACGGTGGAACCCAGCTATTTCCCTGGGCATAAGCATAAGGTCTCGTTCAGATCCGCGTTGTGTGTGAGTTATTGGTTGCCAGCAGTGCTTGCCTTTTCAAGTTCCACTCTGACTATCGCCTACGCAGGCATATGGATTTAATCGCCAGAAGGATGGCGTTCCATTAGTGTTCGGTACGCAGAGCGGCTTTGTCTGTCCTTCTTCCTTACATGCTCCTATTGAATGCGCGCTCCCAGGCCACCCAAAAATCAGACGGGGATCCTCGCGTGCCGAGTTCCATGCCCTATCACGCTCACAATCCTCCAAGGACCGCCGACGCGCCGCAGCCGCCAAAACCACTGGCAGATACCCGACACGCGAAGCTGTTGCTCTCGGCGGGGCCCAAGACTTCGGAGATGAAAGTTCTATGGATGGGGACAGCAATGCCGCTGCTGTCGATGGCGGCGGCCCAGCCTACCCCGCCGCAGATGTATCCCTTCCTGTCGTGCTGGAATCGATCACACCGACCGACTTCAGCCCGTCGATCCCACTTCCAGAACGTTTCATGCAACGAATTTTCACGCAAGTCTTCACCCTTTAGCGGGAGTTTCGAATTTATAACTCTCTAAACAGGATGGCCACAGACCCTGCAAACCGAGAGATCATACGCGTCGATCCCTCGGGGAGCGTCGGCCTGCTCGACTTGAGTAGGTTCCGTCAGCTGTTCATTGAAAAAGCTGGAGACGCTTCCGGGGTTTTCGAGCAATTCGAGGTACGCGTCTGTCTGTTTCCTCGACGTACAACCGACTAATGTGGCCCCACTGCAGGAACATGGGTGTAAAGGCGGCGCTGGTCGATATCCCGGGTTGACAGGGATGCCTCCCATTTTCATGACATACCGTACGTGCCTCGAACTGCAGCGCTTCACTCTCACAACTTGAATCCGCGCCTCACCAGGTCATCCCGCTTTTAAACTCGACTTTCCGGGAGACAAACGTGCGGCTCTCACGGCGGTGAGTGCGATGGCGCTGGCGAAGGAATTGTGGGGGAAAGAGCCACGAAAGCTGGGGGCTTGAGCAGTTGAGACTTAGAGGTGTTTCCTCCCCAAACGCTGTTGGGGAGGCGGATGCTAGGACTTTTACGCGTTTTAACGCGTCAAATATTAATCTCGGAGCAATAGATACATCTCCTGGGTCCAAATGAATGAAAGCGCGTCGCGACGACGAAATCGAGCTCTATCTAGTTTGATCGCTTGAAAGCACTGCTGATGCTCCTACATGGTCGTATGTTTCCGAGCATCGCCGGATACGCGCTTAGCCAGGCCAATACGAATGTACATGCGTCGAGCCACTATTGCCATTCAAGTAGGCGCCTATCCTGGGGAGCGTCGAAAAGCTTCCGTTCCAAAATCACGAGCGTTCTGTCGCCGCACGCGCAGCTGCAGTGACTCTTGTCTGCCTCTTTCATCCACTGCCTCACCCGACCAGAAAACATCGATATCGCTCCCCGTTGCCGTTGCCGCGGCCAATGGATTTCATCCAGAGTCAACGTCGCAGCCATGTCAGTGGCGTTGACGGTGGAGCCTTTCTGAGTCGCGCTTCTTCTACAAGGTGAGTGCCACTGTCAGTCGTGAATTCCGCGCGCGCGAGGTGCCTACTAGTATAGAGCTTCAAGCTGGGGAGAAAAAGCTGATGTGAGCAGCACACAAGCCGAAGGCTTTGATTGTGAGGAGTTAGTCGAGTACGACTCGGAGGTGTGGCTTCAGGAAGTTGACGCCACTGTTCCTCCTTCGCTCGGCTCGGGCAGCGATTCAACCAAGCCCGAGTCCATCTTGACATCCAAATCATCCACCGAGTCGCGGCGGTCCAACACGAAAACGTTTATGGGAAAGCTTCACGAGTGAGTACTCTTCCTCAGGCTGGCTGTTACCAATTGGAACTCAAAAACTCCTCCAGTGCGCTCTCCTCCTCCGATCCAGCTATCCGTGATATACTATATTGGTCTCCCAACGGGGTGAGCATCGTGGTATCAGACGAAGATGCTTTCCACGAGACAGTCGGTCCAAGATTCTTTCCGGCACAAAAGAGCAAATACACTTTCCAGTTCTCGATGCGTGTGAGTATCTCAAAGATGGTTTTCTCGTATCCTTTGCATTTGCTCGTGGTCACTGATACCGCGCCAGGATTACGGATTCCGCCGCAGAAAACTCGACAACGGCAAAGTGTCCTTCTGTGCGTTTACCGTACTGTACTACTGATCCTCTGGCGGTTGCTCAGGTATCCTTACAGCCCACCCAAAACTCCGACGAGGGGCCTCCCGCGCCGCTTTCCACTCCATTAGCTACGTGGGCGAGAAACCGAAGCGATGTCGTCCGAAATGGGGCAAGATTTACCCGACAGCGCCAGTTGCGGTCGTGAGCCATAAAGACGCCAAGAGCTCCTCGAAGAGACTTCAAGATGAGGAGCTCAAGGACAAAACCCGGATACACGAAGAAGCATGTAGCTTTCAGGCTCTGCAGACCTCCGGTGAGCTTGCTTAGTCCAGGTATCCGAGTCTGGACGTTGATCAACATAATACCCAGTCGTCGCAGCCCCCGTAGAGCAGCTGCCAGCGCCAGCGTATCCAAGTCCGCCTACTCCCGGGCCACCGGCTCCGCTCTCTGAACATTTCATGCCACGAATCTACGCGTGCGGCTTGCCATTCCCTTAAACGCTCCCGCTGCCAAATTCGCTGATCACTCCTCTCCCAACAGGATAGCCGCAAACCCCGCGAACCAAACCACCATCCGCGTCGACCCCAGCGGAAGCGTCGCGCTCATCGATCCGACGCAGTTCCGCCAGCTCGTCAGCGAGGAGTTTGGTGACCCGCGCGGGGTTTACGACGAGTTTGAGGTAAGTACGTTTCGTTTCCGAGTTTTCTTCCAAGGTTGGATGATGCTCCTTATACGACAGAAACACGGCTTTGAAGTAGGCGCGGGGAAGTATCGCACGAGTCGGATATTCGGGCATGGGTGGACACCGCCGTTCATGACGCTCAGTAAGTACCCGTTTTTCTTTCAGTGCCGAGATGCTCGATGCCTGACCATATCGCTAGAACATCCTGCGTTTGCAGCCGACTTTCCCGAGCAGGAACGTGCTACGCTCACGCTCGAGTCCGCGATGCAGCTTGCCAAAGCAAGAAACGTGCCGAAGCCGAAACCGAAACCGCGTCTGGTTGAACCGCCAGTGGCAGTCGGAGAAGAACGGGAAGACAAAGACACGAACTCGGGTTCGGATATGGATATTTCGGAGGCGGAAGGTGAGATTGTTGTGAAGACGGAGGTGTAAAACGTGAACCAAATCTGTGAATTGTTACTTGTTGCTACGTCTATCTCGCTGTACCCTTTGCTACTTTGCTTTGTTGTTGTTATCTGCTCCTTGTACTTATATGTTGCTATCTGCTGTTGTATAGTACCAAAACCCAAAGACGAAAGAAGATTCCCCGCAGGCTAACCCGTCGGATTATAAGTTCTCTTCTTCGGCAGCCTGGCGTTCCAGTTCGTCCACTGTCGCCTTTCGGACGACAGCAGGATAACAAGGCCGCGGCGCCAACACTGGTTCACATGCGCCGGCATCGAGGAATGGCGGCGTCGCAAACGCCGAACGTCCCTCGAAGAACCCATCCTGAGCCCAACCCGACGGAGACGAAGTGACGCCGGCCGCAACCTGCACTGGTGCGGCTGGCCTTTGCACGTCGTGGATCCAAGCGCCGGGAATGTCTAGCGTCGAGAGCGGGAGCTCCCAATCGCCGTCGGTAGGGAAGACGAGTTCCGCCTGGGCAGAACGAGGAAGACCGTCGATGTGGTTGGCGTCGCTTAGGACGGGATACCGCGCCGCGTCGAAAGCCGTGGTGTGAGCACCCAGAGGGAAATCGTCATGATTATTCGCGCGATTCCCGAAGCTGAAGATGTGCTGCCACAATCCGTTGCAGTAAAACGCGTCTGAAGAGGGGAGTGGGTCCAGGTAGGGCATGTCGCTGGGACTGGACAAGCTCGGGGGGATGTCGAAGAGGGCGGCAAGTCCTGACGGCGAGAGGGAGAACGAGTCGGCCACGGGACTTGGCTCGGGGGAGGCCGTTAGGATGAAGTCGACGTGGTGGGTCTGTGGCTGGAGCGGCAGCCGCGAGGGACGACTTTGCTGCTTGGGAGAAGCAACAGGGTGGAAGGGGAGTTGGGAGAAATGCGACATGGAGGGTTTGGTGGTGGTTGGAGCTTGAAGCTGGGTTCATGGTGGCATGCCCGACGGTGTTTTATGGGGACGGAGGCCAGTCCAAGCACAATTTGGGTTGCATTGACCGTAAAGGTCTTTGACCTGGCCACCGACGCGCTTTGGCCGAACCATCGCAGGCTCGTGTTTCCCGACAGGAGCACGGGCCAACGCAGCTTCTGGGAAAGATTTCAACACTAAGTTTCATGGCAAAAACCAGAAAGTGAGCACGCACTTCCGAGTCTCGTCTGAAGCAGAGGCATGGTCGACGGCGGCGTACGTTCTGGCGTCGGCGTTGATCTCTGCGCCAGCAGTCAGCGACACAGCACTCGTTTCGCCGACGACGCTTTTAACGGGGCCAGGAAGAGCACATGGAGGCAGGAAAGAAACTGGAGGTGGCTGACTCAGCACACAGGCGCCCTCACATGATCGCCTGTCAAAGACGCGTCGACGCGCGACGCGGTGCTGGTACAAATACATTTGTTTCAAGCTACAAAGTCCAAAACTCACACAAATCTACCAGAAAATATTCCAAGCGCTCTTGCTCGCGCGCTCCTCAAACGACCGAACGCTCACCACATCGACCCTCTTAATTTCCCGCAGCTCCGCGAGTTGTGCCTGCTTGGCAGAGACGACACGATCGTAGACCATGAGATGGACGTTCAGCGCCGGGCGTGATACGACCAGCGTGCGCAACGCAGCAGGAGCGAACATGAGCCGCGTGTAGCACGTCCAGTCCGAGAGGCGCGGAAGGAGGGTACGGTGGAAGCAGGCGAATTGGCGGAATAGCGTGTTCGTGAAGACGATCCGTTGGAGACCCAGGGGATCTAGATCGGTGAGGTCCTCTTCCGCCCGGGATGGCGGGAGGATGTCGCTCATCGTGAGGTGGGTGATGAAGGCGAACGCAGGGAGCGCCATCAACTTCCACGGCTGCGAGAGCCCAAGCGCCGCCGGCGGTATAGACGCCAGATCGGTCTCCAGTGGCTGCGAAATATGTGGTACCAGCACGACGTTGATCAAACGCAGCCTCGTAAGCGGGACAAGGCGCGAGGATGCGCCAACGAGCGCGAGCAACGCGTCCACCGCTACGCGGAGGACTTTGCCATGCTTTGTCGTACGAGCAGCGACAGTGAAGCTGTCCAGTTTCTGCGCCACGACGCGTCGGAGCATGTTGTCGAACAAAACACTGCACTCGTTCAGATCCGAGTTGTGTAGGGTGATATCGAGCTCAGAGGTTTCGATGCAACGGTAGCGCATCTCCGAATTCATCGGACGACACAGGGGACACGGCGAGATGCACTGGCTGTGCGAATTCCCGAATCTGGCGCAGGTCGTCGAACAAAGTTTGAGGCGTGATGCCGTCTGGATCCGGGCGCGTCAAAAAGACGCACTCGAGGGTTCTAGGAATGAGCCGGATGAGCATCGGGAGCGACCTCGTCGCATTGGGATCTTCCTCGGTTGGAGCTGGGACGATCATCGGGTCGATACTCCAAGGGCGTTGCGGGGTCGTGAGCAAGAAGCGGAGCAGCGGGGCAGGGCTCGGGCCCGTTGGAGGACGAAGATCGATGCTGAACGCTGCGCGTTGTGCGAGATGGAGCTGCTGCAGGAGCGGGAATGGTCCGGCCGCCGTAAATTTTGGCGAGTAAACGGGGAATGGCTGCGCCGGGTGGCGGAAACAGACGTTGAGGACTTGCCAACGAGCTGCCACTGGCACTGCGGAGAGGAGTTCCCAGACTTGATGAGCGAAGGACACCCCATTCCTGTTATCGACGAAGAGGTGGATCGTTAAAGGCAGCGTCCCGGACCAGGCGAGAAGCCGCTCGATGAATGACTGCAGGGCTTTGACGCGGAGGCTGGGATCGAATATTCTGAGGCTCCGTTGCATTTGCTGCAGAAGGATACAGTCGATCTCGAGGGTGTCCCAGAAACGCGGTTGGCCCAATGCCACACGCCGCCAGACGCGGCAGACGGCCGCTGCGACGAGCAGGTTGTAGCGCATGAGAGTCTTGACCTCATCTCGAGCATTAAAACCCCGAAGACGCGAGGACTGCCAGTGGCGGCCAATGGTTTGGAAGGTTTGCGGAACGAGGTGAGCAAAGATCCGCTCAAGGGTTTCGGGAGAAAGTATCTCGGCCAGGGAGTGCCGGACGAAGGTGCCACCGGCCATGGAGGAGAGATTCTGCTTTAAGAGGTGGACCATTGTCGCGGTGCGGAAGAGAGAAGGACCGTGACAGGCCAGAAATCAGGCCGAAGTGTCCTTCATTGTTCCTGCAAGGCCAAAGCGAAGCCGTCGAATCATTTTGTTGGCGATTTTCTTTGGCGGCGGGCAGCCGCAGCGCGGATTAGCCAAGCAGGCTCTATACTCGAATGCCGGGATCGACAGTGAGCCAGAATCCAAAGTCGCCGTTGGCGGCATTGGTCCCGTATCCGGTCCGAGCTCGGATCATTCGGCGATGGATATCAGTAATCACGTGCATTAGGCGGCTCGTACAGGGAAGTCATCATCGACCAGTAGCCAGAGCTCACACCGTCGACTGAATCGCTTGCACGGTCCTCACTGAGCGCGGTTTGATGGTACACTCAAACGGTAACGGGGCACTGACGAGGGTCATTCATACGGAATTCCTACGAGAAAAAAAGCACAGAAACTCACGAAATTAGTCCTGGAAAGCCATCGTAGTTTGGCTCCAGGATTCGGCCCTCCGCATCGGTAGCCTTCTCAATGTCAAACGTTGCCAGCATCGAGGCGATCGTCAACCAGAGAGTAGATGAGGCGAAGTTACGGCCTGGGCAGATCCTGTTCGATTGGATTGAGTATTTGGTCAAGAAGAGAACTCCAGCTTATACCGCCGTCCGAAGCCAAAAGCAATGGTCTCTGGGTCGCGTACGTTCGGGTCGAGCTGGCCGTCGTGGAGGAATCGCTCGGGTTTGAAGGGGATCGGGTCTGGGTAGATGCTCTGTTTGCGAACAACCCAATTCAGAACGACAGTAAACAAAGTTCGTAGAAGTGCTGACGGACCTCGTCCCGGAGCAGAGCCCATGTATTCGCGATCACAGTCGAGCCTGCAGGGATTCGATATCCCGCGTACTCGTCTTCGACGTCTACAAAATGAGGAAGCCCTTCAACAACAAAGTTAACGATGTTTTCCGCGCGAACGACAGGAACCAACGCACCAAGCGGGCCAACCGGCTTCCATCTTAAAACCTCCTTGACCAACGCAGTAGTATACGGCAAAGCCGCTTCGTCGTCAAACGTCGGAAGCGCTCCATGCCCCAACACTGCATCGAGCTCCGCTTGTGCCTTCTTCTGCACATCGGGGTATGCGAGCATGGCGAGCACGAACCAGCCGAGCGCGGCTACCGTCGTGTCCGCACCGGCGCCCAAGACGTTCGCGGCGACGGTCTTCGCAACCTCTTCCCAGTCCGAGCCCAGGCCACCGTTGGGGTTGTTGTTGTCCAGCGCTCGGAGCGTATTAGCGGCGAACGATGGTGGCGCGGTCCCAGATTCCTTGAAGAAGAGAAGTTAATGGAACGCTCGCGACGAGAGCAGGTGTCACGAACCACCTGTCGCTTCGTCTCCTCCCAAGGCAAACGGCGCATATCTTGGATCATCGGACGCCATGTCGCAGCCTGTCTTTTGAATCGAGCGCCCGGAAACCAGCTTGGCACGAATTTCAGGATGGGGAAAGTATCCTACAAAAAAATTGGGCGATCAGCGAGGTCAAAAGAGTCAAGGATCGGAAACTGACGACCAAAAACGCTCCAGGAACAGAAGTGACGGTGAAAACATGCATGACTTCACTGATTAGTGGGAGATACGGGTCTTTTTGCGGGAGGATCTTAATTCCGTAGGTCATGTCCATAATGAGCGAAGTCGCCATGCTAAGTAGAAGACCTTCAGTTCGCGTCCAAGAGAGAAAACGAAGAAAGCAGTACAGCCGGAACTTCCCCATGATATCCTGCGGATCGTCGAGCAGTCCACGAAGTAGCTCGTGTACTGCTCGCGTTTCTTGAGGACGGAATTGCTTGACGGCGACAGCGTTGAATGAGTCGTGGAAGGACTTGCGGCATTTCCTCCTGATGGCCAGCGCATGAGTCTCGTCCTAACGATGGTGGACTGACAAACCAGAAATCGCCTGTTAGATATGAACTCGAGTTACTGAGGCAAAACATGGGCAAGGCGCACCGTATTTGATTGTCCCTAGGGTTGCGAATGAGAGCGGAAACGGGAGTAAAAATCCCCGCCACGAACCTAGTGACCAGTTCCAGTCCAAGAGCTCCATAACCATCGGAAACCGTCCTCTAGAATATAATCTAGACGAAGACCGCGATGAGAGAGCAGACGCGCACCGTTGCGAATACAACGCCGACCGCCGGTCAAATAACTCCTTGACCGCATCCAGAGACTCGAGTACAACTATCGAATCGCCAGCGACATCGAGATGCATGATATCAGAGCCTACATGGTTCTCAGTTTGCGGAATGCATACGTTCTGCGAGAGGTACGCACCAAACTCTTTACTCCAGCGGTGCCACGTCTCCCAAGGGCGTTCCGCTGGCATATCCAAAAGGTTTCCGAGAAGAGGAAGTTTCGTGGGTCCCGGAGGGAGCGGAAGAAAGCTCTGTTGCTTCTGGCTACGGCGCATGAAGGCATAGAAGCCAACAGAAAGCGCGCAGACGAAGAGTAGTGGGACGGGAAGGGCTTCCATCGCGCGCAGGAGTGGACAGTGGAATGTGAGTCTCTTGGAGCGCTACATATACGCTCTCGCCGAGGGCACGTCCCGAGGCTTTATAACGAAACTGCACTCGGGCGGCGTCACTATAGCGCTCATAACGCGCGGCTTGCAGTAAAGGGGACGGCTTGGGGGGGTATTTGGCGCGGGACGCGCGTTCAGTTGACGGATGGCTAGCCGCAGGTTGAGGTCATCGTTGTGGGCAAGGACAAGTCAAGGAGAAAATCAGCCCAAAATCGATGGGCCAGGAACCTTGCCCCGATTTGGCAGCAATCTGGGCCCAAAGCTGACGTAGCCAAGCATCATGCTTCGGATGTCTTTCGGAACTTTCATGGCACACACTCGCACAACCATCCCCAGAATGCCCGTCGTCGAGCCACTCTCCAGCAGTACGGCCGTCGTTCAGGCGCTCTCTTTACGCACTCACACATATCAGTAACATTATACCAGCCTCAAGAACTGCATCACCGAGTTCTCCTGGCTGAGTAAGGTCTTGGAGCTCTGCTGAGTTATCCTGGACGCCGCGCGTCTCGGCAATTCGCTGGTCCGAATATCCTATCCGCGCGATCATGGGCTCTTTAAAGGGCGTGGTGGCGAGGTGTAGATCCCTGGTTTCTCTCCACGCAACAACAACCAACACAAACGATGCCCGCTCTTCGCAGTATCTTCGTCACAGGCGCTAACCAAGGCCTCGGCATGCACGCAGTGCATCAGCTCGCCCAGACGCCGAGCGTGCTCGTCTTCATGGGTGCGCATTTCAGTCCATATCTAGCCTGGTATGCGCTGATCTGAAGCACTCCAGGCTCGCGCAAACTTTCCAACGCCAAAGACGCACTCGCTAAATTCGCGGGCGACGTTCACGCGTCCTCGACTGTCGTTCCTGTCCAGCTCGACCTCACCGACGCGGAGTCGATCAAGAAAGCCGCTGTTGTCGTCGACGAGACTCTGAAAGAGAAGGGTTTGACGGGCCTCGACGTGCTGGTTAACAAGTGCGTTTTGCTTGCTGGTCTACGGCGTGAGACTGACAGACAACGCGTAGCGCCGCCATCGCGACCGATTCGTTCCCCGACGTCTACGCGGTGAACGTTGTTGGCACCGCTGCCATTACCGCTGCCCTCCGTCCGCTGTTGAACCAGAACGGGTCCATAATCAACATCTCCTCGGAGCTCGGCAGTCTTACTTGGCACACGAAGCGTCCACCTCCGCCGCTCTTCGCCGCCTACAGCTCTAGCAAGTCGGCGCTCAATCAGATGACGCTGATTTGGGCCATCGAGGAGGAACAGAAGAAGAGCGGGGTTCGTGTCGTGTCGATTTGCCCAGGCAGGTTCAGTTTCCCGAGATATGGGCCTTCGCTGACGAGAGCTTTATTCTAGGGTTCAATGCGACTGCCTTGAATAACTACACGGGTACGCAGGCGCCCGAGGACGGCGTTAAAGTTATCGTCAAGACTGCGCTGGAGAAGAGTGGGGCGAGCGGGGTGTACTTCAACAAAGAGGGACCCATTGCTTGGTAAAACAATCTAATATATGATTATATATCCACCTCGAAGTCAGTCGTCGTCGTCAGAGTTGTCTACGCGCTATTTCAGACTTTGCGCCAGTTCAGTTGCGCGCTCAGCTGTAAGGCCGACCAGGTGATCCTTGGGGAGAGCAGAGGCAAACGCAGGGTGCTCTAACGAGGGGCTTAATAAACGTCGCGCTCAGTTGATGCCAGAGCTTGAGCAACTCACTGCACGTCAAGAATCTCTCCTTCCCGTTCTTGTACTTCCCCGCACCGATAATAAACCCGTGCGCCTGAGAAGAGCCTCAGGTCTCAAGGCACACTTCCTTCCACCCACATACCTTAAACACTTCGTATAAACCTTTCGACGTCCCAAAGGTGCCCGCGAGCACTTTGTAAAGTTCGGTCGGGTTGAGCAGGGCGACGCTGCCTGTTGCGTCGACTCGAACGATTTCTTGATTTTCGGGACGGGTGGCGAGCCTGTTGGAAGAGAGAAGAGGTTCAGGCTAAGGCGACGAGGAAATCACGCAGGCTTAAGCTTACCTGAAGAAACGGGCCATGAAATCGACGTCCATGGGGGCTGGTCGACCGCCTGAATCCTTCCGGTCGATATCGATCTCCATAGTATCATTTTTGGGTACAAGCTCTTGTGGACGAACAGATGCGGCTCGGGATAGATTTGCTGTCGAGAAACACATCGACGCTTCGCGTTTCGAGTTCCGACTCGCAAGCCGCAGCCTCTCCATTAAAGGAACATCAAGGCCCGAGTCCGAGTCTGAATCGTCCGAGTCGTCCACGTCCATACGCGTAGACGGCGCCGGAGACTGCCAGTGTCCAAAATAAAAATCAGTGAGTGGGTCATTATTGCCGACGAAGTATTTGAGCGCAGTAGCAGCAGCGGACATACCGGATAGGGCGTGTCGCGGCGATAGCGATGACGCGGTGGTGTCTTTGCATGCACACGCTCCAGGGCAGGAACTTCAAGCTGAAGCGAGTTGCGATTGTGAAATTGCAATGGGAACTGGAAGAAGGAGGCGGCATGCCGCGGCTGCGGTGCAGCAATGCCAGTGTGCGGAGTAGATATGCGACTGGGACGAGAAGAGCTTGAAGTGGGTCCAGGGGCATCGCCGGCGGTCGAAGAACCGGGGGTGCCGGGCCGTGACCGTGCTGAAACCGACGTGCCGCGGGACTTGGATCGCGATGGCCGGCGCGGCCCGGCGGGTGTGCGGGCTCGAGTGTATTGTGTAGCGCAGAAATCGCCTTTCGTTGTCTGTTGCGTGAGTGTCGGATGTGCTGCATGAGTCCGTCAGTCAAGCAAAGGCGGCATTCAATATACACACTGAAAATATATATGGCCCCGCTCGACCTGCCTCGTGGACCCGACTTTTGTCGAGCGACCTTGAAACCGCAACTCTGCAATCAACAGAATGAGCAATATTTTCGCAGAGGTTCAACGAAGTAACAGCGCTCACCGCCATAGCACCCTTGAAAGATGTGAAGTGGTGTTGCCGAGGGAAGTAGATAGGCTGGATTTTGGACTCGAGGAGGTTCTTATCCAGAAGTACAACTTGCGTTCCGCACGCCGACCATCTGACTATTGCTTTGTCGTCGGAGCGAGTCGATTGAAGGAGCCTGGAAATTTATCGGCATCGTGGCACCAAAAGCTCAACCAGGATGACGGAGGCAAACCTATAGAGGCTGTCGATGAATTTCGTCGATCCCGGTCCGGGAGTTGCACTGACGGTGCCAGTGCTCCGACGTCCAACCACGGAAGGAATCTTGCTGGCGGGGTTCGTGTTCGAAGGGTCGGAAGCCGTGTACGCCCATCCGTCGCCGTTGGGAGAAATCTGGACCTGGAGAATTCCGGCGAAAAGTTATCGGTATGACGACGACAGCACTAGTACTGGTGCGAGGAAGGCGCGAACTCACGCATATTTATGGCTTTGCGCCCGGTGAACGCTTTGCGGCTTCGCCGAACGGTCGGCCGGCATCGGGAATTCTGAGCGGGAGTGGAAGGACGTGGAAGGACGGTTTTTTTCGATGCCTTGGTCTTGGAGCTTATAAGATACTGGACTGAATTGCTGCGGATTTCAAGGTTAAACTTTTGTCTTCAACTCCGAATGCAAGACGCGGAATTCTGACCTCGAATTTGCGACCGCCGCCGACAGCGACAATTCTGGGGCTTGGCCGCTGGCTTACTTATCCATGGGAGGGCACTGGTCTATGGTGCGGCATATGCGTGGGCCAAGGCCATGGAAGCTCTAGGCCGCGGAAAAAGCAGCATTTTATCCATGATAATGAACGAAGAAAGCAAGGGGAAGCGGCGTCTGATCGTATACGAAGCCCATCAAACGCAGTCCATCCCTCCCCAAAGCGCGTAGAATAGACCATTCGACACGCGAGTGGTCGCTGATACGTCTCGGACGCGTAAAAATGCGCTCAAAAATGATCAAATCCAACAGAGAATTTCGACGGTCGTGTCTCGCTCGCTGCATTCTGAATTCACATATGCATGCTCATGCCATGGACAGAAAAAAAACTTGTATTACACGCTTTGGACAGTTCAACCCAAGGATCCGGACCTTCGTCGAGGGCTTATTAGGTGAGGCATACATCTAAGAGATACAAAGCTATCAAGGAAGGGCGCCAGCCAACGAAGTCCCCGTCGAGGTCCGCGTCTCCGACGTCATCGCAGCCGACTCTCGGCTCCGCACATGCCTACCGGCATTCGCATTCAAATGCTCGCTCGAGCTCGGGGTGTACTCGGGCGGCGGCGCTTCCCCATCAGCGTCGGCGTCCGCATCGGCCAACTCGCCGCGCACCGTCTTCAGCGCGCGGGCGTTCCCGTATCCCTTTCCGCGCTTCTCAGGGAACAACAGCTCTGCTGTCGAACCTGAATCCGAAGAAGACGACGAAGACAACGACGAAGGCGCGGTATATCGCACGAGTTCCTGCGCGTCTGCATCGAAAGGCGACACTTGCAGTGCAAGGATCGAGCCGGGACCGTAGTCCGCGCCAGTCGTGGTGGTGCCCATCTCCGGGTCGAGCGTGTCGCGGCGGCCGTAGCGTTCCGCCGAGTTGGCCCGCGCTCGGAGAGCGTATACGACGAGGAAGACGAGGAAGCCGATGATGAGCGAGACCCCGACGGTGAGCCCTGCGATGAGCTGTGTCTTGGGGTGAACGATGTTGGAGGAAGAAGTCTGGGTTTGGGCGGCGGCGATGCCGCTGGATGAGGTGGCATTATTTGCGTCGGAGTTGGAGAATGTACTGTGTGTAGCGCGTTTGCGTCAGCTAGTCGCCGAATGGGCTCGGGTTGTAAGGGACGTACGTCTGGAACTGAGATGAAGACGAGTCGCCGTCGGAGATCACAGAAGTCGGTAGGCTGCTGCCGGTCGCCAACGAACTGCTGGGGATGCCGGTGCTGAACACCGTAAGTGAGGACTCTGAAGGACTGCTGCGTCTGTAAGAGAATGCTCGGACGCCAGAGTGTAGATACGGACCTTGGATCCGTCTCGTTGAGCGCCGAGTCGGGCACGGATTGGACTATCGTAACACTTGGGGTCGCCGAAGAGCTGGGTTCGGGTACTTGTGAGCAAGGTATATATACAGCGAGGAGACACTGCAGGCCTACGTTGATTCTGTTGCGGAGGAACTACTTCGAGGTCAGAGAGAGGACGACAAGAGACGGCACCGGGACTCACCTGGTATTGGAAGTAGCTGTGATCTCCGGGCCGACGCCGCCTCCGAAGAAACCTTGCGCGGAAACGCGGCCACAAAAGAAGAAGCAGGCCAAAACAAGGGAAGAAGTTCTGCGGGAGAGCTTGTCAGTATCGAGAGAAGGGAAAAAAACAAGGAGACTTACTTCATCGATAGTGTTAAGCAAACACAATCTGGTATCGGAATAGCCGTGTGTATGTTTTCCGCGAACGAAGTGGGTCGGCCAAACAAGAGAAACAAGAGAAACAGTGAAGTTCGAGAACCAGACAAGGAGGAGGGAGGGAGAAGAAGAAGAGAGAGTGAGGCTAGAGTGGACATCTCCCAGACGCGATACGCAAGATATACTTCCCCGCCTACACCTGTCTACAAAGATCACGGCGACTGTCATGAAGCCGCGACGAACAAGGATGGTATTGTTCTCAGTTGGGAACTGGACCCACACAAAGTGCGGATTGGCTGAAGAGAGGCACTACCGTGATGGGTGGGTGCGTGTGGACAGGTCACCGCCAAATGGTCGGGAAATTGCGGGTGGTCTTGTCCCGCATTGGGAGGACCGATGACTGCTGAAGACGCCGTGTTGGTATGCGAGCGGTGGATGGGACGGATGGGTCGCCCGCGTTTGCCCATGACGGCCAGGAATGAGACACGGGAGATCACGTGCAGAATGGAAATCATGGTATTCGGCCAGGACAGACTTTGAACAACATCGAATTCTCTGTCGCCGGTCTGTGCAAGCGTGCGACTGGCGAGCTACGAGAGCTACGCTTGCTGGAGCGTGGGCAAGGGCATCCGGCCAGTCACGTAGACACACGGCTCCGATGCGCTATGCATTCCAATCGAGACCCGCAAAGGCCTTGGCCGCCCAATCCCAGTCCATCTCCGATATCGCAGGCTCTTGCGCAGCCGCAGACAACATCGGCTGGTCCCAAAGACCGTCGAGTGTGTCCGGCGACGAAATATGCGGAACACGGTGCGCCGCAAACGAGTGCTCGGCCGCCAAGGGTTCGGTGAAGGGTCCAGAATTGATTGACGAAGAAGAGGAAGACGGGGAACCGGTTTCGGCCACGCTGAGCATCGCCTGCAGCTCCAGGATCGCCCACCAGGCCCGTACGGAATCCTCGTCGACCGCAACGTCGAGTCCCAGCTCAACGGCCACAGTTTCCGCGGCGCTGAGTTGCACCTTGGCTGCCAGCCGTTGCCTCGGCGTGGCCGATAAGAGGTACCGGGCAAGTAGAAGATGCGCTTGGATGATATGGAGGCCATGAGCCGTTGCAAGTGGTTCGGCGTGCATGCAAATCTCGGTTGAGACTGCGGCCAGGGCACGATGGAGTAGGTCCGACGTGCGTGTGGCGCTCGAGTCCGCCAGTCGCGCTCCCCAAAGAGCGGCAGAGAGAAGGAGTGATTCGCAGGATGTCGAATGCAAAATGTCGGCGGACAAGAAGAATCCGAGCTGCGCGGCCAACGAAATAAAGGTCTGTATCCTGGAGAGCAGTGTCAGCTCTGTTCGAGCGAGGGAAGATGCAAGCGTACAATATGCGAATTGCGGGCTCGTTCTCGGTGGTCAACGCATCGAGTTGCGAAGAGAACAAGTCGGAACACACGTCTGAACACTCGTTTGAGGACGAAAGCGGATGCTGAAGTGGATGCTCACCCAGCTCACTGAACGACAAGGCTGGCGTCGAAAGTAGTGAAGACGAGTCGGACCATGCATCGACTTCGAGGAACGAAGGCTCCGGGTCCGCTTGAGGCGTATCATGGTTGTGTTTGCGGCGAGAAGGGACGGAGAAGGTGCATGGTTGTTCCTTGGGGACGCGAATGCAGCAACCACAAATTGGTTGCTATTAGGTTTGTGAGTCTCGGAGTGGTCGAATAGAATGGAAAGCTGCTCACCGCCCCGTCGCATCTCTGATAGGTCCAAGTCCCCATTCAGAATCGTTCACGAAGAAAGAGAACGGGAAAACGCACAATCTTCAAGTGCCTTCAACGACGCGTCAGCGAACTGAGAAACAAGTGTTGACGAGCACATACCTGCAGTTCAAACAAGCGCGTCCACGACGCAACGCAGGCGTACGCGGCTTCGGCGGACGGAAACGCTTAGGCTTCGGCTTGCTTGCATTTGAGTTGGTTGCTGCTGCTGGAATCGATTCCATGAGTTGTTGGCGCTGGCGTCGGTGTTTGTTGAGTGCTCACCGACTTCATCGACGCGCTTTCTATATGCTCGCGCTGCAGGACGCTGAGCGAGCGCGTCTCGTTCAGCAGACGCAGACGGGTGCGAGGCAGTGCGTTATCCCCATTTCGCCGACACCGCATGCACAGCCCCGAGCTGACTGCTGCATTAGCTGAGCGCTGAGTAGGTCTTACAGCCAAAGCCGACCAAGATTGTGGTGTAGTGGTGGTCAGGACGATTCAAGAAGTTGCCATGAAGTTCGAGGTGAAGGTCCATGCCGGTCACGTGGAGGGTACAGTTGTCGCGAACCACCATGTTCGTCGCGCGTCTTCCGCCGAAAATCGAGCTACATCCCAAGATATTGAGAAACCTCACAGAAATCTCACAAGCCCCTTTCTGGAGAGCTTGACACCAACTACCGCCATGTCCGACATTCCTGCAACCCAATCCCGCTTGTCGTCCTACTTGGACACGACCATCTACCAGAGATACGGTGCCATCATCGCAGTCCTGGACATCGCCCGTACCCTGCATGACAATGACCAGTGGGACAAACGACTCCTAGCTGCAAGAGCGCTCTGCTGTGTTGTTATCCTTCTGGCGCCGCGCGCGTTTCCCCGCTCCTCCGGCGGCAAATGGGGGCTCTGGGGTAAAGTTACCCAGTGGAATTATGGGGCGTTGCGGCTCGCCCTCAGCTTTTGTGCGTCTTCTTCCTTTCAAGGGGTGGGTGTGTTTGACGGAATCGGTACATAGATTGCTCGCCTTTCCAACCCGGACAACTCCTTTGGCAGGTTCTGGCCTTCGACCTCATCATGTTTATGTTTGGGGTCACCGCGGGTTGGATACACGATGCGGAGGTCGTTCACCGGCACTCCGACCCGGCCCTCGAGACGCCGAAAGAGGATGTTGCACTTGCAGGCGTCGAAGACTTTTCGGTCCTCGTACCTTTCCTCACCTCAAGCGTGCTCGGCCTCCGCGTGCTGCTCATTGCGCGTCTGTGCATCACAATCGTGCCTGTTGTGCTTATTGCACGCCTGTACTTGTTCTCCTGAATCGATATCAGTTTAACCGGCCGAGTTCCTGCTTTGTCTGTCGGTGTTGATAGCGCTGCAGTTTTTCGGTGGACTCGTGAACGGTCTTCCTCTCTACAACAGCTGACGGAGCGACTTCCGCGCTCAACTCGACAGCCGAAAAGTCGTGCGGAAGGCGCGCTCAATGGGCCGCCGCACGACGACTGCGATCGCGCGTCGGCTGTAGACGATGTAGAATGCGGATCTGATTTAGTCACTTTCTGGCAAGTTTCTGCAAAAGACGGAGCCGCACGAGCAGCTGCTCGCAAGAAGGGACGAGTGTTACTTACTATGCGGCTGGAAATATGTTTTGCAATCGTTCACTCCGCAATCTGCTTAAAGTTTCCGAACCCCGATGACGAGTCCCACCAGGACCCAATGGCGACGAGCATATGCATCAGTAGCTTGAGCGCGTAGATCGCCGGGTCCGTGAATGTGAGGATGCTGCGCGATCAGAATGCACCCACGCATGGGTTCCAACAGAAAGCGGAGTGGTTCGGGCCGCTATTGCACCGAGGCCACTGTGTGGTCGATTGGGAACCCGCGGTATACCGGCAATGTGGTCTCCAGTCGGTTATTTTGCCTTTTTTTTTGTGGAGAGAAAGCCTCCAGAACCAAGCGAAATGGTGGAAAAGGCCAGCTATCCTAGAAGAGGAGCTGTTTTATTTTTGCAAGATTATCTGGGAGCTGGCCGGGGCCAAGACCCAATCACGGACTGCCGTGAGAAAAGAAAACACATGTCAGCCTCCCTAGCGGCTATTAGATTCCCTTTTGCCTCTCTCCCTCATCCTCGGTGTCCACCATGAGCGCACACACCGACCAGCTCCAAGACGAAGACGAGCGCATCGCTGTCCGCGCCTTGGATGCCATGCGCAACAGCGCCAAACAGCCGCCGTCGTCGCAGCAACCCCCGACACAAACCAACCGATTCGCATTCCCTTCGCCGCCATCGGGGGCGACGAGCACAAGCCACACGCCCGCCCTATCCCTCTCAATGGCCTCGAGCCACCCGGGGTCGTCCCCACCACACACACCACCGCCTGAACAAGACGACTTGGCGATGGCCGAGCCCGCAGCAGGGCCATCGGCGCCCACGTACTCGTCGCTGGCACGGATGCAGAGCTTACCGCTTGTGAGCGGGGCACTGAGGGTGTACGAGGTGGGCAAGGCCAATTCTCGGGTCGTGCAGGTGCGTCCGAGGCGGGCTCCTGATTTCTCTCGACGCTAATCACGCTCAAACCAGTACACTTCATCGCTCGTCAGCAGCTCTCTGCGCCATGCAAGCAGCCATCTTCCATCTGGCTCGGGCGAACGCATGGACGAGCTCGCGGGCGGCATGCTCGATAGGGTGTGTCTGTCTCTTCCTCTCGTCCTCTTCGCGCCCATGTGATAGTCTGCCTTCGCGACGGACGATCTGCGTTTGCGCGTCCTGGGGCCGTGAAATCCTTGCGTCCCGGACCTTGGTCTCTGCGGACCGCAATCCGTCTATCCGTTCATCCATATATTCCATCTCATGCTCTCTCTTGTCTTTCGATGCTGTCTTCCCTGCCACATACTGACGTCGGTCGTCTCTTGCAGCTGGACTGGTATCGACGTGGACCGGCGCCTTCCTCGACTACACCTCCGACGACGAATACACCACCGTCGCAGAGGGATGCCGAGATGTATTCGCCCGGTGCGGAGAGCGGGAGCGGGAGTAGCAGTCGAGGCGCGGGGAAGCGGAGAGAGATGGACGGCCCGGTTCCTACCTGGTTGGAAGGTATGTTCATGTCGTTCTTGTGCTATCGCTCGCTGACGCGTTTGGGCAGCAACATCACCGTTTGTCGCGCCTCCGCCCCCACCGCCATCAGAACGCGGGAAGCAACGGCAAGAGAGCAGTGCGTTTGTTGTTTTCTTTCGTGGATAGCTGTTAACGAGGCGTAGATGGGGAAGAGCGACAAGTCGCACAACGGAGTCGATGGCAAGCGATGCTTCTCGAAGCCGGTGGTCTTAGTGCTGCGTTGAGCGACGAGAGCATGAGGAGATTACGATATTGTTTGCAGTGGTTACAGGTTCGTGAACTCCTCTGCATGTAACGACCGTGCTAATCACGTGTATAGTACGCGACACAACATATCGACGCCCAAATCCTTATTCTTCGCGACTTTATCGCATCTCTCCAACCGGCACCACCACCCACACCACCCTCTTCTGCGACGATAACCGGCGCAACCAACTTTGACTCTGCTGCGGTCCCGGAGTTGACGCCGGACCATCTCAAGACGCTTGCGCATCTGCGGAGCGATATTGTGCACACGATTCGACAAGTCGTCGGCGTTGTGTCGAAATATGCCGGCGGGGCACTTCCTGAGCCTGCAAGGGGCCGGGTACGAGGTTTCATCCTCGACTTGCCGAAGAAGTTCGGCGAGGGTATGAGCGTGGATGATGGGGCTGGGTCTGCGAGCGGGGTTAGCTCTGCGGGTGGGAGTGCTGCGGCAACAAGGAGAGGCGCGCGACGCGAACGCGGGACCGGGTCCAGCGGTGGGACGGATCATTCGTCGCCGAGCAGCCCAATTGCGTCTGCACCCAGCAGCCCGCACTTTCATCTTCGTCCACTCAACCCGTCGCATGCGCCGTACCCGACACATTCGCGCCGCGGGTCCACGGCTTCGGCTGGACGTGTCGAGGCGGGTCGCGCGATGGCGGCGGCTCAGAGGGTGTTGACGCTCGCCACTGAGAGCCTTGATATGATGCGTGGGGTGACGGCGGTGGTTGGCGAGAGTTTGGATCGTGCCGATGCGTAAGTTTAGATCTCTTTCTTCTTGCTGTTTATTCACGATCTTGTCTAGATGGGTCGACCGTTTGCGAACCGTCGGCATCCAGCGCGGTATGGACGGCCTCGCGCTCCCAGGGCCGAACGCACCTGGCGAGCATTCCCCCATGGAGATGTGGCGTGGGCCCGGTACGGGTACGGGTTCTGCTGGTACCGGCACCGGGACGCCTTCGACGCGCTATGGGAGCGGGGCAACCAGCCCTGGAGTGTTTAGTGCGCCGAGTCCCGGCACTGGGCTGAACATGGGGTTGGGGCAGATGAGTCTTGCTTCTGGTCCTGGGGAGTTTGACGACGAGGAGGATGTCGATGCGGAGGGCGAGGAGTTGGAGGATTACCCCGCCGTTGCGCACCCTGCTGTGGCGGGCAAGCTCAAGATGGAGGTCGACGGATAAGTAGGCGGCGCCGCTGGCATGCACCACTCATTTTCTTGTTTCTGCTTTTGCGTTTGCTTTTTTTTTTTGATACCTGCCCCGAGTCGGGCCTCACACTCCTTCTTGTAGTAGTATTGCTGCTCCTCTCCTGTCGTTCTTGTTCGCATATCTCACCTGCATACTTTCTCTATCTCTCTGCGCATATCCACATCTACTTACCGCATCGTGAACGCTTTTTCTTGTTAAGTGTACAAACCCAAAAGCCGTGAATACCACGTATTTCTCTCCCGTGCCTGAGCCCGAACTCGAAGCCGGCCGCGGAGAAGCTTCTCAGCCAAAAGTTTTGGGGAAGGCCTTGGCATGTGATTCTCTGTCCGTTGGGGTGGCCTGTGCGCTAATCTGATTACGCGTTCGCCGCGGCCGGGTGGCACGTGCACCTAGCTTAGTCATGCAAGCGAAGATAAGATAGATGCCGCACTCCTCTACTTACGACGCTTGATAAAATCTATTCTACTTATGGCATGCAATGAAACCAACACTTCAACCCCGGACTTCTGAATCGTGTCGAGGTCTTCTTGAATATCCACCTCCGTCTGATGCTCATCCATTCGAGCGAGCTGAATGCGCAGAGTTCGGAGCTGGGGCAGGAGCATCGCACGCGCATGAAGTAGCTCCGCGATGCTCGTTGCCATGAGGGTCGGTGAAGGAAACCGGACGGATACATGCTCCAGCAAAGAACAGGGCGGGTTATCCGTCGTGCTCGCCATACTAGCCCAAGGATGGAATAAATCGGACGCTAAGCTGGGCCATGATTGGTCCTCGAAATTATCCAAGCTCTTCAGGCAGGATCCGATGGAAAGATGGGTGGTTTTCGGTACATGGGTCATGATTTCGAGGATGGCTGGTGCTTTGAGGTAATATGGACTTAGATACACTCTCATGCCTCGGTTTTGTGCGGGATAAGAGCTATGGTTCCCTACACGTGACCGGCATGGACCTTCACCTCGAACTTCATGGCAACTTCTTGAATCGTCCCGACTATATTAGGCCGCAATCTCGGTCGACCTTGCCTGCAACAAGTTGACCCACAACAAAAACCAACTGCTCGTTCAGCTAATGCAGCAGTCAGCTCGGGGCTGTGCATGCGGTGCCAGCGAAATGGGGATAACGCACCGCCTCGCACCCGTCTGCGTCTGCTGAACGAGACGCGCTCGCTCAGCGTCCTGGAGCGCGAGCATATAGAAAGCGCGTCAATGGAGTCGGTGAGCACTCAACAAACACCGACGCCAGCGCCAACAACTCATGGAATCGATTCCAGCAGCAGCAACCAACTCAAATGCAAGCAAGCCGAAGCCGAAGCGTTTCCGTCCGCCGAAGCCGCGTACGCCTGCGTTGCGCCGTGGACGCGCTTGTTTGAACTGCAGGTATGTGCTCGTCGACACTTCTTTCTCAGTTCGCTGACGCGTTGTTGAAGGCATTTGAAGATTGTACGTTCTCCCTTTCTCTTTCTTCGTGATCGATTCTGAATGGTATCTTGGACCCATTAGAGATGCGACGGCGTGGTGCGCGGTCTTCTGCTATGTTTGAGTACGAGACTTACTAGACCGACAGCAACCAATTTGTAGTTGCTGCATTCGCGTCCCCAAGGACCGACCATGCACCTTCGCTGTCCCTTCTCGGCGCAAACACAACCATGATACGCCTCAAGCGGACCCGGGGCCTTCGTTCCTCGAAGTCGATGCATGGTCCGACTCGTCTTCTCTACTGTCGACGCCAGCCTTGTCGTTCAGTGAGCTGGGTGAGCATCCACTTCAGCATCCGCTTTCGTCCTCAACCGAGTGTTCAGACGCGTGTTCAGAGCTATTCTCTTCGCAACTCGATGCGTTGACCACCGAGAACGACTTGTACGCTTACATCCGCCCTCATTCGAGCAGAGCTGACGCCACTCTCCAGGATCCAGAACTTTATTCCCTTTGCCGCGCAGCTCGGATTCTTCATGTCCACGGACATCTTGCATTCGACGCCATCCCAATCACTTCTTCTGTCAACCGCGCTTTGGGGAGCGCGACTTGCAGACTCGAGCGCCACACACACGTCGGACCTACTCCATCGCACATTGGCCGCAGTCTCAACCGAGATTTGCATGCCTACCGAACCATTTGCAACGGCTTGTGGCCTCCATATCATCCAAGCGCATCTTCTACTTGCCCGGTACCTCTTATCGGCCACGCCGAGGCAACGGCTGGCAGCCAAGGTGCAACTCAGCGCCGCGGAAACTGTGGCCGTTGAGCTGGGACTCGACGTCGCGGTCGACGAGGATTCCGTACGGGCCTGGTGGGCGATCCTGGAGCTGCAGGCGATGCTTAACGCTCCCGAAACTGTTTCACCCTCTTCCGCTTCTTCGTCAATCAATCTCGGACCCTCCACCGAACCTTTTGCGGCCGAGCACACGTTTGCGGGGCACCATGTTCCGCCCATTCCGTCGCCAGACAGGCTCGAATTCGAATGTCTTTGGGACAAGCCAGTGCTGCATGAGACTACGCAAGAGCCGGCGATTTCAGAGCTGGACTGGGAATGGGCAGCCAAAGCGTTCGAGGGTCTCGATTGGAGTGCGTAACGAGGCAGGCCGCCGCCGATTGTCGCTGTGACCACGTGACTCTACCGATGCCTTCGCGTTCCATGCCAGAGCCCACAATCTCGAGGCTCGACTGGGACTAGGCTGTTCGCGCACCTGGACTGGAATGCATAACGCATGTGCGACTCCCACTGTACCCTGGTGTCGCTTCCAGCGAACGAAATCCTTGCTTCCGTAGACAGTTTTGCATGTCGCTCAACAGGATTTACTAGTATGTTATCCGCTTTGCTCGCTGTTCTCTGTGAGCTATTGCTCGTAGAAATGCGCAGGTGACCGCCAGAGGGACTCGGGTGAGCGCTGCGAAGATCGACATGATATTTAGAATTAGTACGAGTCCAGTAGACTAGAAGCGAGTCTATATTCGATTGGTAGTTTGATGATGCTGTCAATCTGAGATCTGCCTTGGCGCCGAGGCAGCTGCCGGCGCCGTCTTGATGATGACCCGGCACCGTCGCGTTAATTAGAGCCCGGACTGTCACGCTGATGCGCCGTGTCCCGACGGTAGCGACGCGCAGCCGCGAGCACACCCTGGTTCCCCACTTCAATACCCTGCACATGTTGTGTTGCCGAGAAAAATTGCGGGACTGAGGTTGGTGGCCAGTACTGCAGTGCGCGCATCGTTGCGGCGCATCACCTGGTGATGCGCCTTGATCAACTGGGCTTGAACTTCTTCCAAGCCAGTTTCTGCATTGCGGCGGAGTTTGCGGCGATGGATGGTGACCATCCATGATGCCCACTCCTCGACCCAGCATCCCCCGTTCAGTACATTTTCGCTGGCCACCGACAAGGCGACGCGCACCCAACGCGCGCCTGTGTCGGCGCTGTCGGGATTGTGACGGTCCCGGATTGGGACGACAGCGGCAACCCTCGGCCAGCTTGACGAATGACTTGACCCGGCCGAACGGCCGCGAACGATTCTTACGTGTTGTGGCTAACCGAGATCATCAAACTACCAATCGACTCGTCACTCGACTAGAAGTAGGATATATCGTCTATCGTGGAAGAGTGCATAGAAACGGCACTAGAATAGCGAACGGTATGGACGTAATGAGTAGACGTATGAGCTTCAAGCTGCGCGATGAGACAGAAATCAAGGCTGCGTCTTTCCGATTCGTGGTTCGAGGACTGTGGGTGGCAGCAACTTCGAAGAGTGGGGAGGTAAGGGCTTCGTCCTTGCTCGTAGTGAGGCCGAAGGAGAAAACACAGATGTCGTAACCGATGGACTCCCAGAGTCGGAAATCGTCAAAGGGAGAGCCCCCTACGCGCTATGAGAATAAAGCAGTCGACTTTGGCGCCCAGGAACTCACACAGAGAAAGAGCGACCATCGCGGCCGCGTAGAGCCACTGGATGCCGTGGCGCCATATAACGCCACCCCAAGTACGGGGGAAGGATGCGAGGTGCCAACACGACCACCGTACCGCAGAGCAACTTCGTCGCTAACAAGCGCCTATCCCACAGTTCGCTGCGGTGTAGGGGTAGCACAGCGTGCAACGCTATCGCAAAGAGGGCGTAGATGGAGTAGGCGGCCACAACATTCCAGAAATCGTTCTGAATCATGGTGGGTGGTGAGAAGAGCCCCTGTATGATGCTCGTAAAGTGTAATCATTACACCTCCTGATGCATCCTCACATACCCCGCGTACTCGCCCTTGCGTGCCAGCAGCTGCTCGTGCGTCCCAACCTCAACCACCCTGTCCTCTTTCATGAGATATATCCGATCCGCGGAAGCCGCTTCGTCGAGCAAGAGGACTTTCGGGTTACTACGCAGGAGGGCACGTGTGATGGCGATTCGCTCTGCAAGACGATTAGGCTAATGCTGAGATAAGCGGAATGGACGAACGTTTCTGTCCGCCCGAGAGTCGCGTATTGCTAACTGAGAATAGTACATCAGCACCCCCGCATGCAGTGACGAAAGAAGTCACTCACTCGGGCAGCAACTCGATAGACTCCAAAATATTCGCATCCCGACAGACCTCGTCCAGCTCCTTCTGGGGTATCTCTTGAACGGGCTTCGTCGCACCGAGCAGAATGTCAAACGGAATAGTGCTCGAGTACAGTGTGGGCTCTTGGGACACGAGCGCGATCTGTCTGCGGTATTCTTGGACGTTGAGCTCCGAGATGTGTTCGCCGTCGAGCTGCAAATACATCAGTGTCCGAAAACCAAAAGAAGATGCTACACACGTAGATGGTGCCCGCGAGCGGGTCGTAAAATCGCTCAATGAGTTGAATGATGGTACTCTTTCCGCACCCGCTCGCGCCGACCAAAGCAACAAACGACCCGGGTTGTGCTTCGATGGACAAACCCTGCAAGAAATGGACGCTCGGACGCGTAGCGTATCTGAAATGCATGTCGTCGAAGCGGATTTGGCCTCTCGTAGCACTCGTGTTGACTGCTTTGCCCGAAGCCGACGGCGTCGATGTCCGGAACCGAGTCGAGTAGGGCAATGTTATCCGCCGCAGCCCCGTGAGCGGAGGACATGTCGGGCCTAAACCGGAAGACGTTGGATAGCAGAGAACGTCGAGCACTGTTATTCGTTGATCAGATGACCGAAATCCATCCAGAAGAGAAAACTGACGTGAACTGGTAGTTCTGCGCCCCGATGAGGGACGTCGATGGGATGGCGATGATGTGAGAGTAGAGCGCATTGCGGTCGCCCGCGACGCGCATGGCCGTCGAGTTGGAAGCCATCGAGGCCTGTCAAGGATTCAGACACGTGATATGGAGTCACGTGAGGGTCTACCGTAGACGATGCCGAATGCTGGATAGACGCAGCCTGCAATGATAGCGCAGATGGACCCAGCGAGGTACCACCCACCAGCCTTCGCAGTGGATACTGCCAATGCGCTTGAAGAGCTCGAAGAAGCCGTAGTAGTGCTGCTCCTCGTCAACACTAGCAGCGCTTGTGAGTGACTCCCCGCGGAGACTCTTGCGAGCCTCGACTGGGTCCTCAACCCGCGGCTCCCGTTGCTCCCGCAACTTCTGCGCCTGCACCAGCCGCAAATACGCTCCATCCTCCTCGGACAAGAGCCGCTCGTGGGTACCACTAGCAACAAGTTCTGAGGGTTGGAGACGATCACGCGCGCGATGGCAATGCGTTGCCTCTGGCCGCCGCTCATGAGTGGCCGTGCGAGCGCAGCCATTTGAGATTACGCGCCTTGAGGTCCACGCCGTCGACGGAGATTGTGCCATCTCTGGGGTCGTAGAAACGCTCGACGAAGGGCACGATGGTGGACTTGCCGGTAGTCGAAGTCGACGTTTCGAGGACAATGTCGCTATTCACGTGATCAACCGCAGGGATCCGCAGAGTCGATCTCGGGGACGCGGTCGATGGTTTCGAATAGTTTCACAGCAGTGGTTTGCCTGCATCTCCGGAGCCAGGAGCGCGAGACTGAACGAGCCGATGAGAATCGACATGAAGACGTTGATGACCGCGCCAGAGTCTGCGCGTCCCAATCGATGAGCGTTGTACCAAAGTCAAATGCTGCGGCCGCATTAGTTTTGGCTATGAAGCAACAGGAGAAGATCTCACCGAGAGCATAAGCGCCGTAAATGTACAAGAGGAACAACCCCGTCATGCAACCATGCCAGGTCGCAGACTTGAAGTCGGATGCCTCGGTCTTCTGAATGAAAACGCCGTAGAGGCCAGACAGGACCTGCTGGCTACCAAACGCTTTGGCGGTGCGGATGGTGGAGATGACTTCTTCGGCCAGCGTTCCGCTCTCGCCGATGTGCTTGAGGGATAATCTACGAATCATTAGAGCAAGAGCTACAAGGATGCAGCTCCAAACCCACTGGCGGTACTTGGTCATAACACTGTTCATGATTCCTCCAGTAATCGCTATGCAGGGCAGAATCGAGGACATGGCGAGGGCCAACCGCCAGTTGCGCACGAAAGCGACAACGAAGCCGGCGATGAAAGCTGAGATGAAGCTGAATACGAGCGGAACTTTCTCCGAGATTCCTTGCTGGACGAGATCTGGAAGCGGTTGAGCAACGGTGAAATATACCCGAACGACACTGACGAGGATCCGTCTGAATGCGTGTCGCGACCTCTCCAGCGCCGACCGTGTCGAAGAACGCAACGTCTTGACGAAGAACCGCCTACGCGGAGAATAAGAACGAGTCCAGTTCAGACGAAGAACACGCACTTTCAGATACCGCTCTCGTATGCGCTTCGCGTTCACCTCGGCCGTGTAGACCAAATACCCCGCAAGCTTGATGGCTCGGTGCCTGAAAGCTACTGCAGCGGCGGGCAAGGCAGTTTGTGCCGCGGAGGCAATTTGTGGGTCTGTGCTCTTGAGCTGCCCGAGAACGACACCGAAAGCGACGAATTGGTTGACAAGGTTTCCGAAGAGGCTAGAAGAGAATGGGTACTTGTGCCAGGAGAGAAAATGAGGGCGTACATTGCCATGAGTGGCTGCGAAGCGCCAGCGGCGGCGGCAGCCACGACGGCGGTGGCGTCGATGCAGAGTTCGAGCGGCGTGGAGAACCGGAAGAGTGCAGAGAAGGATACGTGCTCCGTTTCCAGAGGGACTACCACATTTTCATGCTTGTTTTGGGACCAAAAGCTGCGTTTGAGGCGAGGCTTGGTTTTCTCGTCGAGAAGGTCGAGAGAGGACATGGCTCGGGGAGGTGAGGGGTGGTTGTGGAGCCATTCTCTGCGGCGAAAGAGCTAAATACGAGTTTTGCGTCTCGAGCCTTGCAGTAAGCGGGAAAGTGCAAGCGGAGAACGATGCACGTGCGGCGAGATAACCTCCTTCGACAACCATGACGGCCTTTGGCGACCTCGCTGTCGAGCTGCTGCTCGAAGTCGCGAGCTACGTTAAGTGCTGCTGCCCGACTCATTTCGATAACTTATGCGGAGCAGCTTGACCTTGAAACCCAGGCAAATCTGCGTACAACATCCAAACTCCTTCAAAGCGCGCTCGACCCATCCTTCTTCTCCGTCGTATTCATCCCCAGCAATCGCCTGCACCTCACCTCCACGGTTATATTCCTCTACGATCTGGGCAAAGACGCTTCGCCCTGGTCGAAATATGCGACCGCTTTGGTCGTCGGTCCAGCGCTTGCGCCGTTGCGAACAAGCCATCGTGCCGACCCTTTCAACTCCCTCAAGTTTCTGACATCCGTCGTTTCAAAATTGAAACGGATAAAGAGGATACGGTGCGCCTTGCATCAAAGCTAATCCCAGAGCACTGAAAATGAAACTTCTAGGATCGATTTGACGGCTCAGGAAGACCCCGAATTGCTCTATGACGCCCTCTGCAACAAGGTGTTGCCTCTCTTTCCCTCCATCAACCATTTCGAGTTGAAGACTTCTCACCTCAATACGACAATGCCCCCGCTATCGAATCTCTCAACGCTCAAAGTCCATGCTCGCGCGTCGAGCTCGTGGAGGGTACGCGCCACGATGGCAGCAATATCGAGTGCCGACCCGGGCCTTGTGCCCGGCACGCAAAGTCGCGAACTTGCTCCTTCGCTGTCAGACCAAGTCGTCAACACCCTGTCGCGCTCCCCAAATCTACGAGTCCTCCATCTCGCCGATGTCTTCAAGCTCGACTGGTCGCCTGTTTGGAGAACACTTCAGGAGACGGGAGCGCGTCCCACCGTTCTGACCATTGACCGTTTGGGGCTTGACGGTATATCGTACCTCAAGTCTCGTTCGGGATTGGAAGAACTGATCGTCTTACGCTGCGCAACTCATCACGGACATATGGTCATTGGGCAGGGAACGGAGTTGGCAAGGATGTTTTTCCGTGAGGTTTTGCCGCAGCACTCTGCAACGTTGAAGACCTTACGTTGCCCATGGGAGTCTGCAGCGGGATGGACCCTCAACGCGGAGCTCGTGGAGGCGATATCGGTTTTACGTTCATTAACGCGACTCGAGATCTTAGCCGACGAGGCAGACCTTCAGAGAAATACCGACGCGAATGCGGTGGTACGTCGTTGCCTACTCTCCCCAGCGCTTCATATTCAAACGTGGCTGCGTAGCATCTTCTCCTGCAACTCATCCGTCGCGTCCCCAGTCTCCAATACATCACACTTCAGTTTTCTCCTGACCGCCGGTCCGAGTCCCACAAATGGCTCATCCAACTACTCACGCAAGCACTCGATGTACACTTACCGTCTTACCCGGGTATTGCATTGAGGGCGGATCCCTATCGCGAATGGCTTGCACGCGAGGGCGATAGGATCGACGATGCGGTTCGGTGGTATCGAAAGTCTATGTACGAGGCGGATTTGCGTGCGATGGGAAAGGTCAATCCATTTGACGAGAAAGATCCTGATATTGGGGTCATGGTCAGCGGTGCAGTCAGTCCGCGACGCGTACACGCCACAACGTTACCTGGTAGTGGCGAGGAAAAGTGGAGAGTAATCATGCAATAGCATCCTCGAGCGCGTTCAAGTTGGTTGTTTCGAATTCTTGTCTTGTCGAGTACGGTTAATTGCAGCGAAGGTCGTGCGTGAATGTATAAGGCGAGGATCCGCGAGATGATTAATGGGATGGAGTTCGAGGTGTATGTTGGGAGGGGAAAAGGCCTGGACTTTTCGGGGAGCTGGCATGATTGATACATCATGATTCGAGTGGAATTCAACGTTATGAAGCGTTGAATACCAATGAATGGGGTCTTTGTTGTGAACTAGTATGCCAACACGACGGGTTCTATAATCTTGTCTGGAGCTATGGAGCTGGGAATTCGTTCTGTGTGCTCCGAAACTTTCGATTGACCTCAAAGTGGAGAAGTAAGAGGAAAAATATACCATTGTGAGTCAACGAAGTCCTGAGCTGTAAAATGCAATTTTCGGCAGCGAGCTTGCCAACGAACACCAAGGGCCCGTATGCGTGATTGGATGGGCGCCATCATTGTTTCTTGCCCCGATCCACATTCGCTCTTCGTCGAACAAGACGAGCCCGCCAGCCACTGCGCCGTTGGCCCCCAGCATCGTTGACGACGCCGAGTGCGACCGCGGGCAGCGTTGTCTCGGCCAATCGCGGTTTTGAGTCATTCCCGTTGGTATCCGCCCGTCGACCCGCTCCTGCATTCGTCCACCATGCAGAGCGTGCTGCACCACCAGGTCTCGTCCGTTCGCGAGTCGTTGCTCTGCGACCCACCGTCGTACCACCCATATCCCGGTTACAGCCTCGCCGATGGCATTCGTCCGCGCTCGAGCCATCCCTCGTCGTTGTCCACCTTGCGCAGCGATAGCCTCAGCGGCGCCACCATCCTTGACATCAACGCAGCGTCCGGTGCCTCGAATCCGCTGTCCAAATCGGACCAGGACCTTGCAAACTATCTCGCTACCTCGAATATCCCGAATGAAGGTGCTGGTGTGATGTTGGCGAACGACTGGAGTTTGCACTCGATGGGCTCGATATTAGGCGACCGCCAGCACTCGTGGGGTAACCTTGCGACAACGGCGACGACGGCCGAATCTCCCTCCGAGAGCATTGCATATAGCCACTCTGAAGGTTATTTCCCCCCACAGATACAGCCCATGCGCCGCGGTTCGGCGAGCTGGTCGTCGTCGTCGCACTCGCTGTCCAACCCTCCATCCCGCAGAGGCTCCATTTCCTACCATTCGCCCATTCTTGCGCCCCAATCCCGCAGCATCTCGAACTCATATCAAACAGCATCCCTCCCGCCGCTCAGCCAGCCGTTGCCGCAAGCCCTCCTCCGCGTCAACGTCAACACGTCCCCGCGCATCCCCATCTCCCCGCATATGCAGAACGAAATTCCCCATGCAGAACATGGCCCGCTTTCGGTGCATGCGGAGAATATGCAGCTGGGATACCGCGACAACGAAGAGCATGGCCGCTATGTCGATATGTCCCAGCTGTACTCGCAGCCGCAGATGGAGCACACTGGCGCGCAGCCTCGGATGTCGTTGCGTTCGCCTCGCAAAGGCGGTTCCTCGACGGTTTGCCAGCAGGCTCTCAGCCCAAGAGGCATCAAACGTTCCGCATCCGAGGACGACGTGGTTGGGCCATCGAAACGTCATTGCGAGGGTGGACAGAGAAGCCAGCAGACGTCGGAAGCAGGGAGTTCTGCGTCTGGGGACGAATCCCTCGATTCGGATGAGGACGAAGACGAGAATACGGACGACCAAGAGTTCGTGCCCGGTGCTCGTTCTCGCCGCCGGACGACCCGCCGCTATATCAAGCAGGAAACCGACGAGGAATATACACCGCGCGGCTCGAAATCGAAAGTCGGCAAGCGCACCGGAAGTGCAGCCGCAGCACTCAAGGCGTTGACGGCCCTTGCAGCTGGGGAGCGTTCTCGGATTGACGATGCGGTTTCTGGAGCGGCGCCGACGTATTTCTCGCCGTTGCCCGGCCTCAACGAGCGTTTCCCGCCACTCGATCCATTGGCCGGGATGCCTCTTCGTTCGGCGTCCATTAGCGCACCCGTTCCGACGCGAGATAACACACTTGGCCGACGTTCGTCGCTCCCTACCGCCGGCAAAGCAGAGGTCACGATGCCTGTTCCGGTGCCGAACTTGACCAAGAAGAGTCGCGGACGGCGCGTGCCCGTGAACCCGCTGGAAGACAGCACGCCGCGACCGTACGTGTGTCCGGTGGATGGATGCGGCAAGCGGTTTGTGCGTGGAGAGCACTTGAAGAGACACGTGCGGAGCATCCATACGCACGAGAAACGTGAGTTACTCGAAGTTTTGAGAGGATCGTTCGCTCACCTGGTGTTTGTCGCAGCACACGAATGTCCCTTTGAAGGGTGCGGCAAGTCGTTCAATCGCCGCGACAACCTGGCGCAGCATTCGAGGATCCACATGGACGACAAGGCTTGAAGCTTGAAGCCCCACCCCTCGTTTCGACTTTCCGACCAGCATTCTCTGCCCTCGACCACGACCCCACATGAACGAAAACGCAAAACGTGTAGACCGACCCACGAGGTGTATTCTTCTCTTTGTATCTCTGTGTACCACCATCCATCCACGATATCGTCCCCAAGATTACAAGCCAGAGCCAACTCTTCTTTCCTTGCGACGGGTTATTGTATCCTACCTATAACCAGGTTTAAAATAGCGTACAGATGTCAGTTGACAGAGTAGCAGCAGCCAGTAGCGTACGAACATGCCTAGCTAGCCGCACGAATATGCAGAAGCTTTTGCGGCGCGATGGGGGTGCGAAGCTTGAGAACGCTGTGGCATCATTTGATGTCGCCATACTCTTCCTGGACCACGACCACCAAATGGGCAAATATTACCTATTCACGCTACTCTCCGTCCAGCTTGCGCTGGGATGAGGGGGAAAACACTCTCCGAGACACGGCTGATCGTTCCGCCAAAGGGGTCTCGCTGCATCCGCCCTTTCCTTCTTCCCTCTCGCGATGCGCGGCAACCACACCTTTCTCGTTCGCGTCTCTTCACCCATCCGCGCCGTGGCGAGCGCCGTCCTGGTGCTCTACCTCATCTATCTGTCGGGATACATCTTCAGCGAGCCCGAGTTGGCACCACAGCGAATTTATTTAGATCTGGAGGAGAGGGTCGGCGAGCAGTTGAGGTTTCTGCGAGAGCGGCAGGGCCAGCTCGAGCGGCTGAAGCAGGGCGAGGCCGAGGATGGGGTTGTCGTCGCTGGGGCCCAGGAACCGTTGAGGTTTTTGACGATGAAGGCCGACACGGTCACCGAAACGGAGACGCGAACGAAGACGCAGACCCATGTCGAGGTGCAGACGGTGACGAGGACCGTCGACGCGCCGCGGGTGACGGTGACGAGTGAGGTTGTGCTCAAGCCGAAGCCGAAGCAGCTGCTTCGAGGGCTGCCGACCGAGGCATTCAAAGGTGTGTTTTTTTTTGGCGAGTTTATTGTTTTTGACTAACGACCGGAATAGATAACTTGCTTCCGGACGTGCGGTATATCACGTCGTGGGGTGGGTCTGGGTTCAGTGAGCGCGTCTTCGCTTGCATTGTTCAGACCGCTAATTTGCTGCTCAGCCAACGATGTTATTGCGATCGTGCGTGTTCTTCTGGGCAGACTGGCTCACGCTAACGTTGCATGCTAGATGAACCTCATCTACCTCGGCATGCTCACTGAACGCGTCCCCGTTATTCCACACATCGCACCCACTCACGTCGCAACTGACATCGGCGGGTCCGCTGTCGGGCCTGGTCTCGAGTTTGGAGATGCGTTTGATCTTCCTCGATACTTTGAGGCGACGAAGCAGCCCTTGTTGGAGTGGTCGCAGATTAAGGTGCGGACGGGACTATTTCTTTTTTCGATGTGTGCGCTGACAGTGGATGTAGGACAAGACCAGTCAAACCATCGATCCGTTGGGTTGCTGGAATTTATGGGAGCCAGTTAGTACCTCGAACAAAGGGCCTCACTGGTCGGCGACGCCGCATCGTCTCAAGCTTGGTGCGTGTGGTTCGGTCTCTCACCGTGCGCGATTCTCACTTTCAGCCAGATATCTCGTACAACAACGCACCAACGTGGATAAAACGCACCCCGGATGCCCCAGAAGACCTACACACGCAATTCTCCGCCCTCATATCGCTTGCGTTTCCCACCATGCGCGGCAGGCACATCTCGCCGGCCAAGTCGCCTCTCCTCGAGAAACATCTACCGCCGGACGAGCATATGCTGTGTTTCGACAATCTGTATTGGGCCTGCGATCTCGTTGGGCATGAGATCGAGGAGGATTGGAGCGGCGCGTGGCGCTTTGTGGGGCAGTACCTGCATTGGGCACCTAAGGTCGAGGGCTTGGCGGATGAGTATATTCGGTACGCCTTTGGGCTATCCAGGAGGGTGGTTGTTCCTCCGTTTATCGCGCTTCATGTGCGACGTGGGGATTTGTGAGTACTGTTTCGTTTCGTCTGTTTGTTCTCTGAAGGTTAACGTGCTGGATAGCAAATCGCTTTGTGACGGCGCAGAGCCAGAGGAATGCTTTGCGCCAATCACCGCCTACCACAAACACGTCAGCGACATGAAGGCGCGTTTACTCGAGACCAAGGGCGTCACGATCAAGCACGTCTTGCTCATGTCGGACGAGGACGACGAGGAGTGGTGGCGCAAAGCTTTGACGGCGTATGGGCCGGAGGGCTGGACGCGTGCTAGCCACGTCGAGCTCGAGACGGCTGCGATTCATGGGCGGTGGTATCCGATTTTGGTCGATGCGGCAATGCAGAGCCATCCGTCGGTGGCGGGCTTGGTCGGGACGGTGAGCTCGACGGTGTCGATAATTGCGGGCAAGAGGATTGCGAGCTGGAATGATGGCGCGCCGATGAGTTTGGTTTCGTGGGGTAGGTGGGGGAAAGAAAAGAGCGCGTAGTCGTAGATGCATCTTCCTCCTTCATTGTGGCCATGGTGGTTTTCCTTTTTGTCTTGTAGCTGCAGTGGAGAAATGGAAGGAAGGTATGTATGTATGTAGGTCGGTCGGGCTCAAGAGCTCTTTGTTTGCTTGCTTGATGATTGAGTTTGGATGGTGCTGTAGTATTTTATTAGCTCCTGGGAGCGCGTACGCAACCATCTAGACTGGTCATAAGGCGCAGACAGACATGTCTTTCACACGGCGACTTGACTCCGCCCCACACTTACCCCGCACTACCCCAGACTGACAACCATGTCGATGCGCCTTGCCTCTGTGGCCCTCCGGGTGCGCTCGCCTGCGGCTCAGATCGGGAGACGGTTCGCCTCGGGGCATGGAGAGTACAAGGTTTGTTAAGTGCTCGGCATTTTCAAGTTATCCCCGACGCTAACGCGACTCGGACGACGCAGCAATTCCCGTTCAACCACAAGCAGGCCCTCACGCACCCCAAGAAGTTTGCGCTCAAGGCCGGGGTGTTCATGGGCACTGGGTTCCTCATCCCGTTCAGCGCCATTTGGTACCGCTGGTTCGTGCGAGTTCCCCCGGGCCGTAGCGGAGTCAAGGCTAATTAGGGATCTGGTAGGCACAAGCCCGGAGGGTTGAAGAACGCGTGAACCAGCACCCGTAGAGCAAAGCAGATTTCGCGCTGCTCGGAACAATTTTAATGAAGCAACCTCCGGAGAAGAGAGACGTGAAATGTAAATAGCAGAGAATGTACAGTGTGTGTTTTTCTTGAAGACCAACTTTTATTGCTATCTTTGAGAGCCTTCCTTCGGTGAATCGCAAGGATCGTTGCGAAGTTGGTGCGAAGACGGTGAATTTCAGTTGGATCAAACGATCATGACCTCTGCCAAAAGAAAGTGCTGCAACTTGCTTAGAACGGTCACTGTGCTCTCGAGGAAATGGCTAGTAAGCGTTTCCATCCCATCTTGCGTGTTCCTATGCGACTCTTTCCTCGTAGGCAGACAATCGCAGCCCATCAACATGGCCGACAATTCGCCGCCAGACGCGTCGAGCCAGCTCCCTCCTGAACTTCTGGCCCTCATCTTCACCTTCACCCTACCACCGACCTGGGCCGTGCGTCAACGCGCGCGCCTCCGCATCTCAGAAAGCCCATGGTACCTCACCCACGTCTCGAGCCATTGGCGAGCCGTCGCCATCTCGACACCATCTCTCTGGTCGCGAATTGCAGTGACCTTCATGCCCGGCGCGGACGCATCCTTGGCCTTCCCGTTCCCGCTTCTCGAAACGCAGCTAAAGCGGGCCTCGCAATTGGCGGTATTCTTCCGAGGTTGCGAGTCGATGTTGCCGGCCCGGGACGAAAACATGGACCCGCAAATGAAGGCCTTCTCATTGCTCTTACGCTACTCGAATAACTGGGTCGAGGCAAATCTACGGGTGACCTCGTCGCTATTGGGGCTACTCCAGCAACTCCAAGGACGTGTTTCGTCGTTGCGGCGAATCTGGTTTCGCCTGGATACGCCGCTCATGGTTCTCGACGACGACCCTGTGGATGTATTCAGCGATGCACCCTCTTTGGTGGATTTTGGATGCCTGAACCAACAGCGCATGACCTTCATGCGATTCCCGAAGGAACGCCTTACGCGCTATTCGATCAACGGCCCGATGGTCTGGCATCGTCTCGTCCTCACCCATGCTGCGATGACCCTCGTCGAAGCGTATGTCTGGGTTGATTTTGAGCCTACTTGGCCCGAACTCCCGCTGGCGCAGAGCCAGCAAGTCATTCGCCTTCCATACTTGCGCCGCCTCTTCATCTCGTCCCCTCGTATTTTGCACCACATCGACACACCCGCGCTCGAGGAACTTGGCGTAGCATTCGGTGACCAACCCGAGCCAGGCGTGGCAGATTGTCACGACCTTCGAGACATCCTCGCTGGGTATCTCTCTCCAGAGCGCTCAGCCTGTCCACTCCGCCGTCTCCTCATCCACAACTATCCCGCCCCAGATCCGATCATGCAGATTTTGCGAACCCACACGCATATCACCGAGCTCGGTCTCATGGTTAACTCACCGGAGGGTGTGATAGGTCTCGAGGTGGTCCTCGCCACGCTTGTCGTTGACACTTCGGGCCAAGCTGCGCCGGTAGCACCGCACCTCAAACATCTGTTCGTCGCCTGCGAGAACGACACGACATTCGATTACACACTGTACGAACGGGTCATCTCGTCGCGATTCCGCGCACGGGACAAAGGGTATGCTTTGCAAAGCACGGCGTTGGCACTCGAGGAAGGAGTCGTGCCGGGTGAGGTCATTCAATCGCTACAGAGGATGGAAAGCGAGGGATTGGTCTGGAGTTTGTTTACTGAGCACGACGCGGGGGATGCGATAGTGAGATGGACGTATGTATAATTCCCGTGAGACTTTTCTAGTGACGATGCGCATGCTGGGTGGGCACTCACAGGAATTATAGTCAAGACATCTTACCTCTTGTCCACCGTGGTGGCCGGGATGTTGTTCGGCTTTGTTAAGTATAACGACGCGCAAAAACACGTTCTTTGAGTCACAAAAATCCTAGCGCTGACCAGCTGTCACACCGATTGATGGGAAGCGCAGATACACAGAAAACACGCTCTGCGCATCCTACAAGTATGGGATCAGTCTCAACTTGCAGGGAATGGACGGTAGGAAAGGCGAAGAGAGAAAAAAATGGATAAAACCTTGTTAATTTCATGGCAATCCACCGAGAGCGAGTTCGGAGGAATTTGGACTTTCTGCTGTTTCGAAACGCTCAAAAATTATTGAAAAAGTTTAGAAGTGACCCTAGCACAAATTCTGGATAGGAAAAATGACCACCGCAGGGGTCGAACCTGCAATCTCCTGATTACTGCTCACTGGAGGAAGCTCGTAGTCAGACGCGATGCCATTTCGCCAGGCGGCCATTATCCAACACCAGATTAGGGATGCTACAACCGTGGGTTGTGCCTAAAGGTGTCACGCTCGTTTAGGGCTGCATGATGATGTGATGTGAATATTTTATGAGAAGCGTGGATGTTTGGATCTGGGCGCTGATTATATTGGATTCCATGGATTCAGGCTCTTCTATTCAGGAAAAACACCCGTAATTGTGTGGCTCAATTGGGTTGCCAACTTGCACCTATGCTTGCGGTACATCCTTCTCCATGAGAAGCATCACTGCAATGTGAGACCATACTCCGTTTGTGTCAGATCAACGATTGCACACCAGCAACTACAGACGTATGTTGAGGCCTATGGGATTTGAAGAGGCTAAATCAGATACAAGGCTGCCCAGGTGAGCGGAAGACTGAGAATAAATATCGCAGAAAGCAGTTCTGGAGGTCTCTCCAAGTCAGAAGCTGAATGGTTGGACTGGATGGTTTACCAATTGTGCATTTGTATGATGCCTCTGCCGCGAATGTGAACAATTTCGGATGCGGAAAGTGGGCTCACCATCTTGGAAGAAGGCAAAGAACTTGATGATGGTGATGATACACGTGAAACGATAAATGGGGTGATTGGACGCCGTTACCACGGAATTTTCGCCATTCTTCGGCGCCAAATCGGAGCATAGCCAAGCGCCGAGAGATATATTGGTGTAGAATAGTTCTTCCTTCTATTAAGTAGGTCTCCGATCTAATGTGCAAATTTCTTATAGGGAATCATAGCCCTCATCGGCATCCATAGGCTGCCTATGGACACCCTATGGCTGGGCTATGGATTTTTCATAGGCATCCATGGAGAAGCAAAAATTCCATAGACTATCATAGATGTCCATAGGCTTCCATAGTCTTCAGGGTAGTAGGGCTTATTAGCAGCCGCCAAAAACGAGAATTCTGACGTGGAAATGGGCGCTGTTGTGGAGAAAAATTGAAGGCTTGTCTCATAAATTTCACAAAAACTTAGCAAGTTTTGGTGCGGAGCATTTTGGGATGGAGCGGTAACGTGACGGTGGTTGGTCGGCAGTCGTCCAAAACGGGAAACCAACCTCCGTCGTCTGTCCCCTCACCATCTCTCGCTACCATGCCGCCCAGTCGTCGCACCGCTCTGCGTTACATGCTGTTGAGCCACAGCTTGGGTCTTGACGGCACCCACGGCCTTCGTGCCGCACTCCAGGCAACATCGGCGCCACCGGAAGAGTCTTGGTTGAGTGCAGCGCTGCCTTCGATGCCGCTGTCAGCGTATGCACGCCCGATATCGGAGGACACCGAATCACCTACCAGTGGCTCAAGAAGCTAAAGCCCCACGACTGCCTGTATCGTTTTCGGTCCGTGGACTTCGGCTTCCACTCTACGCGCTGACGGCTCCGCCAAAGATTCAAGGCTGACGAGCTGGCTGCCCTCGTGGTAGCTCTCGATATACCGCCGCTCTTCCGCACTCGCACACGCTCGGTCTTCTCGGACATCGAGCTCTGTGTTTACTCCTTGCTCGCCTCCGATCGCCGGCCGATGAATTCGAGCTATCGAGGCAGTACAATCGCGCGCAGAGCGCCATCAGCGAAGTCGTCAATGCCCTGTGCAAGTTCCTCGACGATCGCTGGGCTCACTTGCTCGATTTCGATACCGACGGAGTGCTCGCGCCGGAGATGATGCAGGAGTACGCCGCCGCAATATCCGAGGCTGGCGCTCCTCTCGATTCTATCTGGGGCTTTATCGACTGCACCATCCGCCCAATCTGCCGTCCCTTTGACTTGCAACGGATCGCCTACAACGGGTACAAGAAGGTGCACGCGTTGAAATTCCAGGCAGTTACGCTCCCAAACGGGATCATCGGTCACCTCTTTGGGCCGATGGAAGGGCGTCGTAACGATAATGCACTGCTGGCCGAGTCGCACCTGCTCGAGAAGGCCAAAGAACATGCTCAAAAGCCGGGAACAAACAACACAACACCACCAGCTCAACGATACTTCCAAATCTTTGGCGATCCAGCATATGGTATCAGTCCCCTGCTCCAGAGCCCTCTCTCGGGACAAGGACGGCGCACACGAGACGAGTTAGCGTGGAATGAGGCAATGGCCGCAGTCCAAATAGAAGTTGAGCATGCCTTCGGCGGAGTTGTTGCCAAGTGGCCGTTCTTGAACTCCTGGTGGAAACATCGGGTGTTTTCATCCCCGGTTGGGCGCTACTATCGTGTAGCTGTTCTGTTCACAAATGCAGCCAACTGCTTACATCCAAACCAAACTGCACAGTATTTTAATTGTAGGCCACCGTCGCTGCACGAGTACTTTCATGACTAGCATAGATTCATAGGTACATAATGCGCATACAAGCATAGCTAAAGTGTAGTCCAGACATTGTGCATCGTAACAAGTTTTCCATCTACTCCTTATCTTCATCGCGAGCCTTTCCCTTCCCCTTCCCCTCGACTTCCTTCTCGCGGCTGCCCGACTCTCCCAACAACAACTCCTCCAGAAGCTCCGCTGCTCGCGCGAATCGGTGACGAACATCTCGAACGTATCGGCGATGCGACGTCGTGGGCCGCGCGACGGGCGTTCTCGGCCTTGATCACAGAGAGCAAGTCGTCCGCCCGAAGAAGAGGAAGCACCCTGCTTCATCAGGCGACGACGCTCGATGGGTTCTTCTTCGAGCTCTTGGACTTGGGGTGGTCATCACCCTCGTCATCCTCATCGTTCCCGTCGTCGTCGCTGAGGGTAACAGTCGACGGCCCCGCCTTGGGAGTGTCGTCGGTGTCGGTGTCGTCGCTGGACAGGCTGATGGAGCGTTGCCGCTTGCGCAGGGTCTGCATTGAAGCAGCGCGAATCTTCTCTCCGCCATCCTTGTCTTCGTCGTTCTTCTGCACATCATGTCAGAGGCAAGGCAAGCGAAAAGATACAGGAGCAAACATACCTGCTTGATCTTCGCCTCGCAGCCGCTCTTGCCTTTCGCCGAGTCAACCTGGGCTTCGAGTTTTTCGATGACGGCGCCGAGCTTGATAGCCTCGGGCTTGCCGCTGCCCAAGATGGTACCAAGGGATTTGTTCTTGCCGTTGGGATTCTGCAAGCATCATCAGCGATGAGCAGATGCAAGAGAAGAACGAGCAGAAGCGCACCTTCTTGAAGTCCACAACGGCGTCTATCTTTGCCTTGAAGGTCGCGTCACTCATCTCAATCATCGTTTCCTCCGCAAAGTCCCGGTTGGATTTCGTCCCACGCACCGGCCTTCTGTCCGTGTGCGGCCAGGTACGGCTCGTTAGTGTTAACCGCGCAGATAGCCTCGTAGTAGTCGAGGGCCGTCAGCGACGTGCGGAGCTTGGGCTTCTCGTCCTTGTCCCCAACCGGCTCCTTCTCCTTCTTTGCGCCAACCTTCCCCGTTCCCTTCCCCGTTCCCTTCCCCGTTCCCTTCCCCGCTCCCTTTCTCTTCCCACTTGCACTCTTCTCCTCCCTCGCGTCCTCCTCCACGAGAACCGGCTTTTGCTCGAAGCCATGCCCATCCACGTTCGCTGTCTCGAGCGCAGGTGGATGAGGAAGCGGGATACGACCCGGCCCGGTATGCGCCTTGTAGTGCGCCATGTGCTGAGCACGATAGGCCTCCCGTAGAACCGTCGGTGTGTGGTCAACGTGGGCGGTCTCGATGGGCGAGTATCCCCCGACCGTGTTGAGGTTGTTGAGCACGAGCGGGGACGGGGATTGCCAGATGGCATGATGGAGGATGGGTGCATCGGACGCGACGCGAAGTCAATCGGCGGCAGGCGGTGCCCTTTCCCGTCGACGACCTCGCCGTGCCCTTGTAGGGGCGCGTCGGGGACAGCGGCCGGGAGACGGGGTTGGACAGGAGTGAAGGGAATGGTCGAGTTCTGACCGACGAACGGGAATGATGCATTCGCAGCCAGGTTGGACGATGCCCGGGTGCCGTGGCCAGTACCGGACTGGAATGAAGGGGGTGGACTGCGTGAATGGCGCTTTGAACTCGCCCGTCTCGGTGTCGCGGGTGGACAAAGGCGAGAACGGGAGCCCGTTAATGCCCGAGCGGCTACGCGCATCCGTCGCGAGGTCGAGCGAGCTACAAAATGGATTAGGCAAGCCAAAACAGAGAAGTCTAGGGCACGCACTCAAGGCCGGCGTAGTTCAAGCGGGACGGCGGCGCGAACCCATCGAGTCAAGCTCAATTTCGCCGTCATCGCCGTGCCCATTAAGAGAGAATTCGTAGTCGGGATACGCGGTGGAGACGTTGGTGAGCATATCGTCGAGGGCGTGGATGCTGGGGAGAGTAGGTTTGTTTTGCTGAGAGGTAGACATAGTGTTTAGTTGGATGTGGGTGGCGAAGAGCGAGTGGCGACGCACCTTTTTAAGTCCTCTACCAGCCAGTGGAGCTCTCGGCTCGCCCATGGAGTGATTTGCGAGCCGGAGGCATGGCAACTTGCGCTCTTGACGCACCCGGGATCCTCTACTGCGAGACGCGTCCGTGCAGAGAGCAAACGACCGCGTCATCGACGCCGAGGATGGAGCCAACCATGCGCCATCATGATTATGGGCGAGCCGAGGTGGAGTGAGCACCTGGAGGGCCAATTGCGCGCACACGGCAGCCGTCGCTGCGGTATGGGAGAGCGGGAAAGTGCGGACTCGCCGCGGAGGTGAGTGGCAGAGACAAGCGACACGTGCTATGACGAGTCGGCCTAATTGGGGTGACGGCGGCATCTCCCCAGATTTTCCGCCAAAAAACAACAGAAAATTGCCACTCCGCTTCAGATTTCTTACACCAAAGTCCACCGACATATGACAGAAGAAAAAAGCAAATTTAGGCGGTGGCTAATAAGCCCTAGTGCAAAGGATTATTTTGGGGCGAAAAACATATGCTACACTAATTCCCCGCCCGAATAAACCAGTCGCAGTCTATCGCATCGTTCAAATAGAATGTTGACGCTTCCCGCGGCGCGCCAAACGCGTTGATGAGATGCGCGCCTCGGATGAAATAGCGCGGTAGGATGAACATCGTGCGCCCATCCTCGAGCACGCGACAGTTCTCCCAGACGGTCTTTGGGCTCCAACGCGACGTTTTGAACAGTCGCACCAGCGCCACGTCCTCCTCGTGGCCGGATGGCAGTTTGCAGCGGAAGAGATAGAGCAATCGTGCAAACTCGAGCGCGTCCGGGGTTAGATTGACGTTGACGCAGTCGAAGCGCTGTTCAGCGTGAGCTTGGAACGTCGGATTGCAGCGCATGAGGTCGATCTTGTCCGTATAATCTTCGGCGGACGTGTAGTGGATATAAATGCACTTGCACGGACGAATCTAAGTGCAAATCAGGCTTGTTCCGAAAAGCAGGGAGAAGGAAATCACCGAGATGCGCTCCTCGCCGTCGTCGCGCAGTGGCTCATCCTGGAATGCGTCGCGTAAAAAGCCGCGGAGCTTTTGGTCAAACGTTCGCCGCGTCTCCTCATCCAACCACGCGGCTTCCCGGACCGCGATACGCGAATCCACGGGCTTAAGAGCCGGCGACCCCAACCGCCAATGATCGCCGGTTGCAGCGAGTTCGTTGACCGTGCGCCGAACCTCTTCCACCGAAACTGCGCCATGCTCGGCAATCTCCTCCAGCGCCTCGAGCGACTCCTTGTCGTGCGCGCGTTGATAGTCATGCGGATTTTTGCCATTGCCTCCTTGGTTGCGTCGATCTCCGAGACCTGGAAAAGCTCAATGCGGCGGAGAAGAGTGAAGACGAGGCGAACCTGTTTGTCATTATCCTGGTGGTTTACGTGCAGCGCCGAGTCGCGATTTTCTTTCCAGCGTCTTAACCCGATCCTCCAGCGCCGCGACACGTTCCTCGTTGGATTTAAAGCCCACACCTTGACGCCGTGTCCCGTTGACGAGGGGTGCAAGCGGCGCTCGGTGCGGGGCTTGCTGTGCAGGTTCCGGGGAGCAAACGCGGGTGCGTTTGGCCGGGGGCGTAGTCTCCCATTCGGTTTCGCTCGCGGAGACGTGTGTGGTTGAGCGCCGGCGCAGTGGCGGTCGTTCTGGGTGCGGCATCGTCGGTGCAAAGAGTGTGTGGAGCGATGACGTCAGCTGCGCTATATTAGCTGCGCAGCCGTGTCCTCGTGACCCGACCTCTCTTGACCTCGAACGCCCACCACAAATCCAACCTCGCACCTACCCTGCCTCCCACCCACCGGTGTGCCATGATTTCGCAGCCGTGTACGTCACACCCACTCCTCTGCAGATTGCTGTCGTCTGAGGTGCGCCCGACCCGGTTCACGTCTCCAGCCAATTCTAACTCATTTTCAGTGCTTCACGGGCAACGTCGGCCAAAGGTGCGCTATCCGCTCTGACATAAGCCTTCTGCTCATCGCCTCGTAGCCTCTTTGACGCTGGATCTAGTGTGTGGTGGTCGCGGTGGGCCCTGAGATGTGCAGCGGGAAGCGGTGGGTATTGTGGGAACGGGTCGGTGAGCTATCGTAGCCCACTGTAGATTGCTAGATTCAATGCATTTATTTCATTGTATTTGTGCTTGGATTTCACTAGAAAACCGCCCAAGAATCCTGAGCAGCCGCCTCTTGAGCCAACCAACCTATAAATGCCTGTGGAGGCCAATGGAGCCTATGGAAACCAATGAAATCTATGAGCTCCATACATTTTTATGGTCCTTCTACAGGCAATGTTCAAGACCTATGGAATACCCGGATTTCCATAGGCTCATTGGACTTTATAGGCCACTATAGCCGGCTATAGTCCGATTTGCATTTTTGAGACAAAATTAAATCTCACACAGCCTTACACGCAATTTGGGTCTGTTTGTTCTCAATTTGGCAGTCGACTCAGCGACATTTGCAATCCATGTTTGGTGTCATGTATATGTCAGGAGGCTCCAGCAGCCACGACATCCATTGATGTGGAGGCCAGAGAGGTGACATGTCGTTGGCCAAGCTCCAGGAAGTGACCTCCATGTTTTCTCCCTGCGCTCCCGCTCGCAATCCCAGTGCCGCACTAATCCGGCTCATTTGGCACTGGAGCAGAGCGACGGCCTGCCGCCTGGCAAAACAGCATTGCGTCTGACTATAAGTTTCTTCTTAGGCTACAATCAGGAGATTGCTCATGAGTCGGACAGAATTTGGTTTATCAGGAGTTAGTGGTGCTCTGTAAGGGGACATCCCATCCTTTTCCTTTCTTTACTTTACTATCTTTTTCCTTAGCATACCCTTTCCTCTCTTCTCTCCTACTCTCTCTCACTCTTATCTCTCTTTATCTCCTCTCCTCTCATCCTTGTTTACTCTTATTTATCAGTGGCTTTGTCACACATGTCACTTATACTTGTGACACCCCCATGGCAAAGCTCCTTAGACTTGTTCTCTTTGGATTCCTCTGCCAGGTATGTGTCTAGCACCTTTATACATGCTAGCTAGAGCTAATATACGTTGGATTCCTCTGCTAGTCTTGTCTGGTTGTCCTGGGCACACAGGCACTGTAGGGTTGCCCTTACAATGGCATTTGCAGAACATTTTCTACAAAGTATTGAGTAAATGTACTATATAGAATGACAGAACTCTCCATAGTATGAAGTATCTACCTGGGTGCCCAGCTATTAGAACTCAGACTTTTGAGTAGGTATAATAAGGAGATCAGGAAAGATGCAAGAGCATGATAATATTAATACTTGATATGTCTGATCTGAGAGTATGACGGACTACACATAAATATTTAGGTGATACTTTCTGCCTATTAGTAGGAGATAAAGCATGATCAGTGCTTAGATTTTAGATCAGTAGAGTATAATACCTGTTTAGCACAACAATAGTTGTGATGTCAGGTTAGGTCAATCCATGAAAGTTGTTTAGAATGATAAAATCTATAACTTTCATTTTTTATCATATCTATGACATTTGTCAGCTTCCACCAAGCCAGTTAAGGAAATTTCTTTTTTAGAATGAAGTCACTTATGGCACGCTTGTACTGGTGATTTGACAGATGATTTGATGATAGCTTGATGATAGTTTGTCTATTTCTTGTTGTGGTCATAAATATGTTCACATCTAGCATAGGCATCACTTAAGTTTCTTTTTATAGGTATATCATCAAAGATACATCAAATATATCAATTTTATCACACCATCACAATAGGATCAATCTTAGGACTTATATCTGCACCAAGTCTTTGCCTTTCGCTGTTTATTGCAGTATTTATTCTGTATTTACTGCAGCAGGAGAGAATCAAGCAGTTCCCTTCTAGCTGGAGGGACTGGCACTGGGGGCATAGTTCTTCTAAGTAGAAGAGATATGTGGGCTTAAGAGGTGGTCGTTGACGTGTTGGAATTCAAGGTGCGTTGATGTTCATGGATTGGGGATATGGGTGTATGCAGGGTTGTCCTCCACAAGACTAGGAAGGTTTGTGAACTCCAGGAAGTTGTGCATGCTCTGTATCTTGGTGGTCCCAATATCAAGACAGAGATGAGTGAGATGGGGAAAGAGCACAAGGTTGTCAAGGAGGCAGCTGTCGAGAAAGAACGTGCAATTGCCTTGGAGATCCAGGCCGCAAATGGTGTTGATATGCTTAAATAGAGTCTTGAGGTAGCTCCACCAAGACACCGATGGTACCAATATGCAGCTTGCGCTGGCCAACCCGCTGCAAATGCTATTGGTATCTGTCAATGTTTCACCTGGCACTTGCAGGCTGCAATGTGCTCTTTGGTGCAAGGAATACTGCATACCGCCTGTCAGAGCGACGGAAGGCAGCAAGCAATTGTAGTCCATGTTTGGCATACACGACGTAAGATGAGCAGAGAGCGAGGATGTGAGAGCTCAGCAAGGGCTTCAAATATTTCAATGTGGATATTGAGTGGCAGTGTCTTTTCCAGGACAGTGTTATTGTAGCTCTGTAGAAAGTCAACTGAGTCAAATTTAGAGAGAACTGAGCTCAAGCATCCTGGGTTTGCCCAGACAGAGGCATGATGATGGAAGTCAAAGTAGTGAAAGAGCTTGTCAAAGTATTGGCAGACCTTTTGTTTATAGAGGCGCAAGGGATCATACATTAATGCAAGTGTATTGTACAACCACAGACAATGACTAGAGGTACATAACAAGATATGAGAGCAGCAAGAAGAAAGCCATGAGCACTAACTAACAACAAGATAACAAGACGGCAATATGAGAGCAATACAGAGTAACGAGACAGTAAGAAAAGTTCAGGATGGTGATATATCACCCAACCCACTCAGATCTGTGGCTGACAATCCTTTCGTCGCTGGTGCACCCTCAACCATTGGTGGCATTGTGGTGGAAATTGTTAACCATGATACACCGGTAAGTGAGCACACATGTTCTTTGTCAAGGGATGACCACAAGGACGAGAGGTAGTCACCTGCTTCTCATTGTCACTGGTTTACTGTTCATACTTGTCCTTGTCCTTGTCTTTCTTCTTCTTTTTCCGTGTGATCCTTTAGGAGGCTCATTGGTGGCCTTTTGTTTCTGGCTCTTTTTGGCTTGCTCAATGCCAGCCCACTGCATTAAGATGCAGTTGCTGCTACTACAATGCCATCGATGCTTGAGGGCACACCAGCAACTGGGGGACCATTGGCCGCCCGGTCCGAGTGGGACATCTTGAACGTTTCTTGTTATCTTCTTGCTACCACTGCTGTCTTCTTGCTATGTATTTATAGTTGTTGTCATTATCATCTTGCTCGCTTATTACTCTGTGTTGTGTTTGCTATCTGTAGTACCCGTAGCGTTGTGGTATGATACATTCGCGTTAATGTACGATCCTTTGTGGGTCTGTAAAGAAGAAAAAGCAGCTTGTCCGCTGATTCCAATCCTGCCACTGCTAGAGCTGCAATGACACATTCTTGCCAGTCAAGGCTTCATGAAGAATGGCTCCGCGACTTCAGTGGCTTATTGTTCTCTGCGAGGTTGACAAGGCCATCTCCCTCGTCACGAGTCATAGTTGCTGTGCTCTGTTTCATTGTTGCTTGTGTGATCCGTTGTGACAGGCTGCGTCTTTGACCCCATGCACCACCGGCCATGCCCTCTATCTGAGCATCCACGGTACGCCTGTTTTCTCTAGCCTGAACTCAGTTCTTGACTTTCTACAGACCTACGATAACTCCAACTTTAGGCAGATACCTCTCGAGCTGCATACCCTGATCTTCGACACTTTCGCCGAGCTGTCACATCCTCACTTGCCAGTCATCTTGTGTTGGGTATGCAAGACATGGACAGACATTGCTTCTCAACTCCCGTCCATTTGGTGTGCCATGTTCTGTCAGCCAAAGGGTGTGTCGCGGTCTGCAGTCTGGAATGCCAAGCCATTCAATTGGCACCGGGAACGGGTTGGCCAGCGCAAGCTGCACGTCGGTGCTGTCTGGGTCTTGCTGTTGCTGCTCAAGATGCTCTACAAGTATACCGACACCATTGACGTCCCCGATCTCCAGGGCCATTGTGTGTCCTTCATCAGCAACAATATTTTCAAGTCCCTTTCGCTCTTTCCGCATTTGACCCATTTGCGCCTGGACATCAGTACTCAGCACATCAGCGTGTACGACTTTCTCAAGCCTGCAATTTTGCCAAACCTGGTTGAGCTCAGCTTGAGCGGTCTCAACATTAACCCAATGGTGCTATTTCTCATCTTGCTGCCTCCAGGTCTCAATGTTAGGCCCTAGATGCTTTTTCCTTCCTACAGGGCATCATACAGTTGCGTCATCTGTCGCTCATCAATACTCTGGCGAACAGCCCCACCGACTGCCCCGACATGTGGACCCCACCCCATCTCAAATCCTTGTTCGTCGAAGACTCACAGTCGCAAGTTCACACATTCTTGTCGCACATCACAGTCCTCAACCTCCGGTCTCTGCATATTTCCATAAGCAACAGCAGCCCATCCTCGATAATGACTTTGCTGCGCCTTCCATCCATCATCCGTTTCGCTCCATTGCTCGGTCCAGACTACTCACGTGAGCCACCGATCTTTGTCTGCTACAGCGGCCAGCTGTTCCCATGTTTCCATCGCCGTTTCTCAAAGTCATTCCACTCTCCAGCACAACATATCCACTCCCAAGCGCTATATACATCTCCCGTCCTCACCTTCTAGTCGAAACTTTTCTGTCTCTCTGTGTTCTATCCCACAGACGGTTGGGATGCCATTCCGGAGGAGACGGTGTATACCATGCTTGACATTGTTGGTGCGCATTATGGCCTGGCATTGAAGGAGGGCAAGTGGAGAGTTCTTACCTTGTAATTCAGAGTGCTTTGTAAGCACATACTGTTGACAAAGAATCTCGTAGTCAGACGCAATGCTATCTCACCAGGCGGCCGTTATAGCTACCTTATTCAAAGTATCTCTCAGACCTTTTAATGCCCCGATTTAGTGCCGAGGAACGACGAAATTTCCGTGGCAACAGCGTCCAATGGGATTTGGTCGGCAGTCACACGTTGATCTTTCCGTGAATTCATAATCCAACCCCATTCATCGTTTCACATGTATCATCACTATCACTGAGTTCTTGCCTTCTACAGTCAAACCCCCTGGAGCCCATATTCCTTGATCCCGGCCTCAACCTATGGGTTTCAGAGGGTTATAGGTTCTGAGAAAATCACATGACAAGATCATATGACAAAAAAGATTCTATTATGTAAATATAAGAACTACAATGTATTTAATGTAAAGAACTCTGTCATTTCAGTTGGAACTATAAACTCAGTTGCTGCACACGGTGTCTCACAAGTGAATGAAGATAGCACTGTTTCAAGCTTGTGGGCATATAGTGCATTGACTGTCAACATAAACCACCTATGTAGCCCACTAGATACTCCCTGGGGGTTCCACTGATAAGAGCCAGGATTACCAGGCTGACCATAGTAGTGGATAATCATTGTATATGGCAATCGATAATTATGGAGTTTTTCAAGTCTTGGGGATATTTCAAGTCAATCGCTCCTCTGGCTTGTCAGCGACCCCCATAGGAATGAATAATGATGAATATAGTTTCATATATGATGAGTGTTCAACATAGTAGCTACTGCGCCTTGTCAGTAAGGCCATAGTGATGGATAATTACTTGAGTATTTACAGTGAGTGGCTCAGATAGTAGCTGCTGATACTTGTTAGTAAGAGCACATAGCAATGATATTTATGAACAGTATCTAGCACAATGCCGCAGTAAAGTAGAGTCAAGTAAAGCCTATCATCTTCACTGATAGTATTGAGGTGATATTTGTTCATGGCCGGTCCTGTGATAATGCTGATGATGATGAATATTATATTATGTGACTAGGCATAACAAATTTCTAAATAAAAAAAAAGGTGTTGGAAGCAGTTGGCATGATATAAAATCTGTCAGATATGTGACTAAACTAAAAGTTATAGAGTTTAAAATTTTGAACATAGATTCAAGGTTGAGATATAGTCCAATCAGTGCAGCAGTGTTACATTAAACAGAGTATTTGGGCTTTTTGTGGGCTAACCATTGAGAAATCATACTTTCAAACAGTTTAAATGTTTTCAGAAGTAAACAAAAACATGCTGTAGACTCCTACTTTGAAGTGATTTATATCAGAAGCTTTTATCTCCATCAACACCCTTGATATAGCTCTTATTCAGTGAATTCTCCTTAAATTTATGATGCAAAGAGCTTCTAGTACTGCTATGGAATGAGGCATAAGATGGTAGTCCATACTTGGTAAATAAAAAATACTGAATATATGATATTCCTCAAATACTCTACTTTTTGCTCAATAAAGCTTGATCTCTTGCTTGATTCCCTGATATCTTCTTCATCTTTGCACTGATGGAGGTGATCTAACCTTCTATAAGTTATTATCAGTCCTCAATTGTCATATACTGATACTGTAGTATTTAGACCACAAGTCCGGTGGGTGCAACGTGTAACACGTTGGACTGAGCGGGTGGGTTGCTAGGTGGGTTGCTTGTCCGAACCGCCTTTTAAGGCAATTTGATGTGTGATTTGGCGGTAGCCAGCACAAAGAGGATTATTTTCAAGAAATGGTCCCAGTGCAGAACGAGAGCAAGTTTTTCAATGAATGCGGGTGTGTGGTGACTCAAAGCGTGCAGGACAACTAAGCGGAAAAAGAACATGTCCGCGATAGCGCAATGATAGCACGACAGCGAGCGTAGGGCTGCAAGAGTAGGCTTAGTTGCCAGGGCGCAGATGTCCGCCCACACTTCCGTTGGGAGCTGCATCTCAAGGTCGGACATGAGAGCAAGAACCAAGTGTAATTGCATGACGTCATATAAATAATCTACATCTGTACAACGAGATTGGGAGGGAATTTCTCAAAAAAACATGTCGATATATGACTTGACATAGTCGTGCTCCGCCTCTGGAGCTATCGCCGTCATTATCTCCCGCAGAACAAACCGGTTCTCCTTATCCATGGCCTGAAACTAGTTCTTCTCACCGGTGAGATCCATAACGTCCGGTGGTGGGGACGGCGGGTTTTTGAGCAGGTAGCCGAGAAGCTGATAAAAGGTCTTGCTGCGCTTGCTCCCGAGGAGGTGGAGGTCAAAGAATGGGTGTACAATGACGCCGGCTCTATGGCGGGCCGTTTGCACTTTTAATTAGCCGCAATGTATATGTGTTGAACCGCGATATAAAGGCCTTTTTTGATGGTTAGCCACGTGAAACTGAACTTTGACGCTGCTGTACGTAGAGTCCGAGTGTTCTGCGGCAGGTGTGTCGAGCCGCAAAATATTCTGTCGCGAGCCGCAAATCAACCATTCACGAGCTGCAATTCACCAAGCCGCAATTGGTCGAGCCGCAATTCACCAAGCCGCAAGTCCATCTGACTTGAAAAAACAGGACCAACTCAAATTAAAGATTTTGAAATGTAAGCCAACACAGAAAATTAAAGTACTGTAGCTCTAGAGTAACGGAGATAAGGGTCTTAATAAGGGTCTGCCTCCAAGGTAAGAAGGCCCTTATCATCAAAATAAGGCTTAATAATAGTTATGAAAATAAGGTTAATAAGACCCTTACTATGAATCCTCTTCATGATACTTAACCCCTAATCATTATCATATGATAAGCCTTATTAAGATCAGCCCCTATCCACTTATTGACAACACTGATTCCAGTACCTAATAGCACCTTCTGTTGCACTTGATTGGACCAAACCAACATGTTCTTCACTGGGAAAATAATCCTCAGCTATGCCTTACTAGATAGAAGAAAGACAATAAGTCCTTAGGGTACCCTTATTTGTACCCTTATACTGTACTAAAAAGACTTTAAGTTCCTGTTACGTGTTACAGTACATCCAAAAAAAATAAGTCCTCAGATTAATTCACTAAAAAACCAAAAGAAAATTTATCGACCTTTTCAGAGCACAAAAAAAATCAAACAGAGGGAACTTAAGGTCTTTTTAGTACAGTAAACAACACCAATTTCCACCATCCTTGACAAGTGTCTACACAGCTTGATTGGTGTTGTTCTAGCTTTGCCCTCAGGCCAAAAAGCCGTGGCTTTCAGGCCAAGCCAAAAGCCAGAACATCGCTGCTGCTTGATAGAGTCATGAGCTTGCAGACAGATGAGCCCATCCGGGCTGCTCTGAGGGAGACGAAGGATGGTCTTGATCTGGTATCGTAGCTTTTAGTTCCATAGATTTTTTGTGGGATCCGAGACGGAGACTTTGACGACTGCGGCTCGTGGATTTGCGGCTCGTCACTCGTTGATTTGCGGCTCGCTGATCTGCGGCTTGGCATTTGTGGATCACAGCAGCATCTTTCGCGGCTCCACGCGGCAGCCGCAGAATACTTGGACTCTGTCGCTCAGAGCTGCCGAGTGCTATTTCACGCGGCTGGGACTAAAAAAAGCTGTATTCATCGCGGCTCGACACATCAACATCGCGGTTGATTAAAAGTGCAAACGGCCAGCCATACCGGCTCCGATCTAAAATGGGTGTGAGCAAGGTTCAGGAGGCAAAACGCAAGGTGTACTCTGTGGTACGCGGTGAAAAGCCGGTTCTGAGCGAGAGTGATATCCTTCCACTGTCATGCAAGGGCTTCCAGATGGCGTAGTTGACACCCTCTTTCTGTACCGACTTGCGAGCATCCACGTCCGACATTCCGTCAAACAGGCGGGGGTGGTGAGTACGGAAGACGGCGAGCTCATGAGCGGATTTGGCCTGCAAGCTCCGGATTTTGAGGGCCTCGAACGCGCACTTGATCGCCTCCATCTTCATGAGGGCGTCTTGATAATACTGTTCTTGATTCGTGCAGGCCGACGTAGTTTTCAAATGCTGGAGATATGTCAGCGGTTCCCAAGCTCTTGTTTTTGCCTTTTTAGGCCTGATTTCTGTCAAAATTATCCTTGCAATGCATAACATGTTTGAAATAGGTCTGGTCCAGAGGCCCGCATAACCTACAACCGGACTTGTGGTCTAAATACTACAGTATTTGAGGGAAAGTACATATCTTAACCAGAGAGAGCCTAAGCCTCTGGGTCTAGGGTGTCAAGCCACCTAGGGGACCTGGTATCCAACTCTGATAAGTGAACACACCCCAGTCCAAATTCAATAGTAGGTTTACAGTGATTCAGAGAAAGTCTTGGATCACTTGAGCCCATGCTCAATTCTTCTAAGTTTATGTAAGGATAGTGTAGCCACCAAGGTCCTCTGCAAATCTACAAAATTTGATAAAAACCAGACACCACGTTGAGGCATGATGTTATCAACAACATACCTAGGCAATCCAGTCGTTTTCCACGTTTGACAACTGCTCACGTTTTTGACTTGAACCACCAGACCCTCTGCTCCTCTGCATCTCAAACTGCATATATGTGATACTGCTACTATGGCCATCCTATTGCCTGCAGAAAAGCCCGGATTGTCATCCTCAAAGAGGAGGAATACTCTAATCACGACATCGCAGACAAGGAGAATCATGCGCCATCTACTGTGTTGCACGTCTACAACTGCTACAGAAGAACACATGATTATGAGTCAAAGGGTCGCAAGAGTGGTCGCCCATGCAAATTCACCAGAAAAGACGTCAAGAAGGGTGTCGAAATGCTTTCATCCAGTCAAGTGAAGAATGCATCTGATCTCCAGCGCAAATTCTTCCCTGAACTACATGTCGACACGGTCCGTGCGGGTCTCAAATTGACCAGCATGCAAGCTTTCACAGCTCAATCAAAACCCCTGCTCATTCGTGCCCACATCCGGAAGCATGTCAACTGGGCAGAGAAGCATTGTTACTCGGATGCCGAGGCCTGGCGTGCTGTTGTCTTCTCCGACGAGTCCAAGTTCCAGCTTTTGGGTTCCGATGGCCGGGAATGGACTTGGCGCTTCCCGGGAGAAGCCCTCGATGCTCATCACACCAAGAAAAAGGTCAAACACGGCGGCGGGAGTATCATGGATCGCTTCATGTACGTCGACATTCTCACGGAGAACCTTCCTGGGTACCCTCGACGACCATGACTTGCTACTGCCCTCTAGTGACTGTTCCAAAAAATTCTAAAATTCACTATGTATATAGTAGTCTATTTATGAGGGAATCTGTGGAATAAGTGGATGAGCGGGTTGTATGCGGTGAGAACGCAGAGTGTACGAGAGGGAGGCCAATAGAGGTGACTATGGATACTACAGTAGAATTGTTTATATGGAATATGCTATTGTGGAATATGAGGTCGTGTGGAATAAGATTCCAGCTCCCCACCTCGCAATTACATCCGGAATCTCTGTGGTCATATGGAATATGTGTGCTCTGGAATAGGAATCTGGGTCTCCCAACTATATTCCACATTAACAATTCTACTGTAGCGGGCCCACAACGAGAAGGACCAGTGATATATCATGGCAGCGGCACTACTCTGTGGACGTGGGTTAGCGGGATGATGTCTTGCAAGGAGCAAACTCATTCCGGATGCCTTCGTTGGCAGTCCGGAGAGGCTTGGTTTAGGATTGAGCACGGAGGAGGTCAAACGGTATCATAGAGGCAGACGTTGGACGAGAAGTACGAGCTGTCGCCGTTGGAGATGCTTCTACAATCTGGTACAAACTCTAGTCGTCGATTATGATAATTTCTTCCTTGCCAGTATCAACATCAATGACAGTCTCTGTGTTCCTCATTAGACAGGACAGTATAAGACAACGAAGACCACTTACTTATGCCTTTGGCGGCGGCTTCCTTTGCTGCCTCAATGGCGTCTACATCAAAAGGATGGTCTGCAAAAATATGAGGATAGCACTTTGACGAGGGGAAAATTGCCTCACCTTTGACCCACTGCTGGTACTTCTCATTTGCCTCAGGTATCTCCTTGTCGAGCACCTTGGTGGTGCGCGTTGCCCTCCTGCATCTTGGCCAGATGGTAGTAGTACTGAACCGCCGCCTGAGCGCGGGCCCTGTAGAGGGCAGCGATGTGCTCGTCGTATTCTTTGTGCGTGGTGAATGCATCCATCGTGGTGGTGGTTAGAGACAGAAAGCAGATGTTGCCAGTCACACGCGGCAAAAGACTTATATAATAGTCACGTGACCTCGGAGACACCGCGTAGCCCTCCCCGTCTCCAAGCCAGGTATGATACAACTTATTCTCAGTTTTAAGCATCCTACTATAGTACACCACTGACAAAATATTGATCAAATAAACTTCAGACCTTAGTGATCCAATACTTTCTCCAAGTCAGTGTACAAGCTACAACATGTGCAAAAAAAAAAAAAAAAACTCAAACTTACTGGCGCTGGATGCATGCGTGTATGGTCTCCCGAGAAGGTAGCGAGAATCCTGTATTCGACATGCACCTCGGCAACCTTCCGGAGGAGGTGAAAGTGGGCCGTGCCCTCGTTGACAGGGATGTATGGACAGAGGCGCAGCCACTCGTCGTGGTCGTCGGGCATGAGGGTAAGAGGCGGAAGTGGGTGCCAGCGAAGAGTTTTACCCTTACTTATTGGTGAGCCGGCGTGCCCCTTAATGATATGCATCGGAAACCAAGACCTTTACCTGTTTAATGCTGCGATAGCAATTTGGATCATTTTAAATGTATCCAAACAATATTCACACTGATATAATACGGATACAGTCTAACTTGAAGGTCTTCCTGGGCGACCACACCTTCAATCTAGAGCTATTCAGATCTTCTAGAGGTAGACAAATCCATCAAAAATATGCCAGCAAAAAAGCATGCACCGTTGTCAGGTCTGAAGCATGAAGTGGGGAAACCTTGTCTTAACACACTTCTCAGGATTCCAAGAATGTGCTGTGGCCCAGTGCATTATCACTTTGACAAGTCACAAGCTGAAACGCTAGTGCATTTCAGCTTGACATTGACATGACTAATTTAGCCTGAAACGTTAATGACCCCACACTAATTTAGTTTTAATTACTATTTTAATTGAGGTACAGCCACAGCCCTCTCGTCACAAACTCAGGGTTTTATTCGGACATTTTCGATTTTATTATGGAAAAGGAGGTCACGTGACAGGGTCACATGACAGGGCATGTGAGGGATCTGATGGGATCAGCGGGAATCAGCGGAACACCTGATGCACAGTTCCTAACATGCATCACGGATGGTATCACAGGGAACTCGTCGGTTCAAGAATAACCCGGGAACACGTTACGCTGTCGTGACCTGATGAACCAGAAAGGTCTTTTTCGGACAATAAGAACGTTCTGGACTCGGCATGACTCGACATGACTCACTATGACATCATGTAGGTCTGGGGTATATAAGTAGGAGCACCTTCGGCTGTATTTCCCTAGTCTTGAGATTTACTCGATTTTACGACCCTTTGTCTGCCACTTGCGTCTGCTAAGCCTTCACGGGCCAGTCGTAGTCGGACTCTTGGTTGTTCGTCACATTATCTCAAGACTTCTTCCTACCCTCGTACCGCTCGTACCTCCTACCACCCTCTTCTTCTTACCCCGTCACTATCGTCGGCTAGTCCCCTACCCACTACCGACAACCGCCCTCACCACACACCACCCTTTCCTCCGTCACCGGCTCCATCGAAGAGTTGTAGTTAGTTCTGCTCTAGGTTTCCGGGAGCTAGGCAACAACGTAGCGCAGCCACTCGAGTGAACAGGCGTCTTCCGGCCGTGCTTGCGCGATCACCGGCTCCCCGAGTAGTGACCATACGGGCACAACCCCGCAGGCGCTAGCAAGGAGGATTTCCAGACTGCTACCAGGGGCGCAAGGGCAATCTCTTGGACGGGAGAACCCTAGTCCGACTTCGCGGGGAGGGTCGTAGAAGGCCCCGGAAGTTTTCACTAGCAAGAGCCAACCACGTTCCTCAAGACCATAGGGTGCCCCTCGGAGCCCTACCAACCTCGACTTTCGACAACCTGGCCTCTTGGGGCAACGACGACGGTAGTGGTTGGTACAACACCGCCGAACCCAATCCGTGGTCCAACGACCCCAACGACATCCTCCCTTCCCAACCCTTCTTCATTCCCACCGACCTCGACGCGCAGTACCTCCAAAACTTCGGAGTCACCTACGCCCAGTTCGCCGCCGACTACGCTGCTCGCAGGCACGTGATCGGTCGCTTATTCGACGTTATAAACCGTGTCTGGGACCTATACTCCACGCGCCGACCCCTTCTCTGGTTGGCGAAGTTCCGACGAATCGAATCCGGAGTCCTCGAACTCCAGCAACAGCTCCGGGACGGCGACTCCTCCGTACTCCCGTTCGCGCGTAGCGTCATCGGCGCCCGGATCTTCTCGGCACGCATCCCGGGAACCACTCTTGCCTCTTACAAGCGTGTCAGTCACCGGCACCGTCTTACCGGCGAGCCGCGGCCGGTATATAATGACAAAAGGTACCTGTGGTACAGGCCGACCTGGTAAGTATTCGTCCTGTCTGTGCAGGCCAAATAACCTACAGGTGCGTTTTCCTCCAGGCAACTCCTTCCTATTATAGCGCGGGCCGGCTGCCCTTTTTGGGTTGGCGGGTTTGTTGATTGGGATCCTTGGATCAGTTTCTGATCCTTTTGATCTACCTCGATCCATGGATCAATACCTGATGCGGCTGATTGATTCTGGGACCATGTCATTCTTGATTACTCAATTTGATACGGCGCTGATTACCATATTTGATACGGCGCTTGGCTTGGCGCTGCCTGTCACGTGCTGCTCCGGCTTCCTACCCGCCCCCACCCGGCTCCCCACCGCGCCGGCGCCTCCCTTCCCTGCGGCTTCTAGCCCTGCTAGCTCGCACCCCGGCACCCCTAATACTAACCCTACCAGTCAGTTACCACCCCCACTCACCTCCCGCTTTCTTATTTCCTCTTCCGGCCCGGCTCCCCCCGCTCCCTTTTCTGGCCCCGGATCCGCAGCGCCCGATCCCGGAGCATTTGTGATAGCTCATTCTCCATCCCCATACACATTATGTGGCCCTGGTATCCTCCTATAATCCTTTTTGGCCCATTTAGCTCCTTATTTCTATTATTTTCTTCAGGCTACTCCTCCCTGCAGAAATTAGGTACCTAGATAACTCACATGCATACCATACAACTGCAATACATCGTTTTTTGTCGCGACCAAAACCAATGTTTTGTCTTTTCGTCGCCAAGTCCGCGGTGGTCACGTGGTCAAAGACTTTGCGCTCGTCTCGTCAAGTCCGCAATGGGCCTACATCACACATATATTTGGGCTACAACACGTTCCGCTGAGTATTTATTCAGGTTTCTCCGCCTCCTGCAGCTTCGTCATCGTCCAAATTAAGTCGTCCGCCGCCTGCAACCATCCCCGCGTTCTCACATCCCAGCTTCGCTGCCGTGAGCCCTACCAAGTACAAGCCCACGATGACGCTAAGGGAGGCCGTTGACGCCCGGGTTCCGGAGCGTTCCCCCAGAGACCGGTTGGCTCCGTCATCTTTGGCCTTCCCTTCTCCGAGCCACGCCAGCTCGGCTGAAGTTCTCGCCACCATGCCCACCACCGCCCTTCAAACCGCGACAGCTCACGCAAGGCCGTCCTATGACTCGTCTTCCTTCCCAGCGCAATCCAATGCGAAATCTCGTCCGGCCGTTGACCCTTCGGCAGGGCCGAAGTGCTCGTTGACCATCCATACAACTTCTCCAGCGCAACATATGCCTCCAACACCTCGTTCCACTTCCCACCCATCGTCTTTCCCAAAATTTGCGCCCACACCGCCGGCGACAACCACTGCCCAGCATCGTCCGGGTAGGGCAGCGGGTCGGCCGCAGCGTCGCATGGAGGAATAGGCGGCTGGCGCGGAACAAGCGGCGACGTCTCCTCCTCGTTGTTCTCGCCGCTGGTCTGCTCGCTCGCGTCGGGTTCCTTGCTCGCGTCGGCAGCGTTTTCGGGATCGGGAGGGATTCGCCAAGATCGACTTGCTCCGCAGCGGCAACGGGCGGCGTCGGGGAGTAGGGGCCGACGGCGACGGTTGTCGTTGTCTTTGCCGACTTGAGGGTGGGTTTCGGCCTTGGCCTCGACTTCTCGGCCGTCGACGCTTTAGCAGCCTCCGGCGCTTTAGCAGCCGCCACCTTCGCCTTCTTCGCGCTGCGCTTCTTCGCCTCCGGTTGCTTCTCTTTCGTGCGCGGCGCTCCGGCGGATCCACCTGCATGGCATCCTCGTCGTCCTCCTCATCTTCATCGCCATCTTCGTCGCTCTCTGCCCTCTGCCGCTTCTTGCCGCGCGACCCAGTCTTGGCCGCCGACGCCTTCTTCTTTTGAGGCCCCGGCGCCGATTTGCTCGTAGACGCGTTCGCAGACGTCTTGAAGAACGCCGACGTCAGCGGAACGCCTTTCTCGTTCTGCTCCATGCGGATGAGGCCTCTCTCGTCGAGGCGAGGCGGAAGGTCCTCTTCATCGGGCACGGGCGCGTCCACGCATTCGTCGTCTGGCAGTGCCGCTTGCTCGCAGTCGGAACGCGCTGGGAGTTTTCTCAGTCTGAAGATCGTTGCTACCCACGGATCGCCACTCACTGAACGCCGTGCGCAAATACTCTTTCATCTTCCCCAGAACCTGTGTATTGAAGTGCTCTGCGTCCCAACCAGGGAAGTCGACTGCGACCGGCGCCAGGTTATCTCCAACCGAGTAACTGGTGCATTGCTTGGTTTGCGAACGTCATCGAGGGATAATTACTCACTGTAGCGTCTGGAGAGCACCGCGATAACGAGGAATAGGGCCGCCGAGGATCATGGGGGCGTGGAGGCCGGTTAGCTGGGCTATAGGCACCATCAGACGCCCAAGGATGGGCTCGAGACGGTCGATAGCACTATGGGACGAATGTGAGCCTTCTTGTGGCGGCAACTTGGGGGTAAGCACGCACCATTGTCGCGACTGCGGGTCCTTCGGCGGCCACGCTGCCACAGCCGCCTTGAATATGGCCTTCTGCGTATCCGCTTCAACACGAGCTCGGTCATCATACTCCTCCCTCTCCTCCGCCGTCTTTGCCGCGAATAACGCTCTAGCGATTTTGTTGTGGTACCCGCCAGTTGCTTCGGGGTTGGGATTCTTCACGCCGAGGGCCTGGAGCCTGGCTTTCTCCCCCACTCGCTCCGCCGACGACGCCCACAGGCGTTGCACCTCGTGCTCGACCGTCGTAGCCGCCTCCTCATGCCAGAACTGTTGGAAGCCTTGGAGCTTTCGCGGCGTCGGCGATATACCAGCAAGTTGGAAGAGGAAGATGTTTATAGGGTCGGTGAGCTCGAGTTTCTTGGCTGGTGGTGTCTTTCCGAGAGCTTTGGCGTGAAGATTGAGCCAGCGCTTGATACGCTGTCATAGTCGAGGTCAGCATACAAGCCAGCACGTGCAGCAGTGACTTCTTACCGGACGCATCCTTTCTATCCACTGCGACTTCTTGGTCCTGTCCTCCTCGCTCAGCGCTATCGTCGTCCGGAGCGGTCGTTTCGGTCCACTCCCGATATGGCTTTTCGGGCTCCTCGTAGTCCTTCAACCGCCAGTCGATCACGTAGACGTATTCATTGAAGACTTTGTTGAAATACCCGTCCGCCTCGACTTTCCCAGCAAGCTTGGCCTCCGCAAACTTCTCGATGTGCCTCGAAAGCAGCTCTGACCGGTACCCGTCGGCCCAGAACTGTTGAGATTTGCGATCCTGCTTCGGCATCGCGCGCGACTTGCGTCCTGACGCCGTCCTCGGCACGCGTCTTGTGTCTTCGTCTTCGTCTTTGTCGTCGACATCGTCCTCGTCAGGGTTCGCGTCGAGAATGTCGACGTCTGGGGTAACAAGGTGAGCCTGGCGGTGGTTGTCGAGGCGGCCGGCCCGAAACTGACCTGCGTTATCGTTGACGCCCGTTTTCAGGTCCACCCGCATCGTCTCGCGACGTGTCTTTATCTTCAAGACCACGGGTCAGTGCATGGTGGCTGGGTCCAACATAAGAGCTACTCACTTTCGACGCTCGATGCGGGAGCGGCACTTGCACTCGACGACGATGACGACGACGCGTTCTGAGGTTTTGTTGCTGAAAAGGTGTGAGCTTCGGCCCATACCCACATACACAACAGCTGTCTGACCTTGCTCTTCAGCGCCAGGTTGCTTTTCAGGGCCAGAGGTCGTTTCGACGGCGGACATGTTTTCGTGGTCGCGTGAAGGGAAGAAGCGGAGAAAGTGTTGATACCACAGGTGCGTGACTGGCCTGGCTCGCTTGTTAGCGAACGACTGGCTCGGTTGTTGGGCCGGTTCGTTTCAGACTAACGGGAATAAATACAGCTGGGTGTCCGTCCTTCAAGCCTCCTTCGACTTCGACCATGGCGCAACCCACCGACCCGCTCACGGACCCGATCCCTGCCTTCGTTGGCGAAGTAAGCCCTCTTTCTCTCTTCGTCGATGCCTCTGAGTGCGTGTAGGTACCGGAGGACTCGGTTCTCGTCGCTCTGTTTGCGCAAGACGGAGGCGAATCGTTGCAGCTTTTCCCCGCACGCGACCCTCGACCAAGTCGGGGACGAAATCCCTTTTTGCGGTACAATCCACTTCCTTGCGTCTATTGCGCTCGACCGTTCATGCACCACCCGGCCGGTGTCTTCACCATCCTCTTCCAATGTCCCCATCGGACCGACCCCGCGCTCGGCGGCGCCGGCGCAGACGACATCTGGGCAAACGCAGCCATCGAGCCGTTCCTGCCCAGCGACGGACATCATGTGCCCAGGGCTCCGCTCGGCGACGTCCTCATTGTTCGTCATATCCGCGACTTGCCGCCAGATCCGCGGCAATCTTCGTCAGAGATACGAGCCCAAGTGCGCGCGTTGTCGCTCGTCTCGGTCGAGCCAACCGACGGCCCGGCAATTCGGTATTTCCTTCGAAAGTAGGTCCTTTGCCCGTCCCTTCTCTAACCGTCATTGACGACATTCTAAGCTCCATCGCTGCTCTCAAGTCCCACCGATTGGGCTGGCGTTACTTCACGAAGTGGGAGGCGGCGGCTCGTCTGACTGACACCAATGGCCGCCCAGTGTTTGCGATGGACTTAGCGCCCTTCGAATAGCCGATGTACTGTATCTTCGCCTGAAATCCATGTACCCCACGCTATTTTTGCTTCCGTGTCACTCGCATCAGATCTACCGCCCGTTTAGGCCCCGCTCCGCCGCGTTTTCTCACCGCACGTCCACATATATGCCATACAGTACGCCAGGGGCACCCCCGACCTCATCCACCCCCCTCGCTCATGAGCACAGTACGCCGGGGCCCACACATCGGCCACAATGGAGCGCTCTTCGACGAGACTGGCGCCCTCGTCATTCTCGACAGTGACGAGGAGCTGGAGGAAGTTCTGGCAGCCTTGAAACGGACAAGCCTCCGAGGTATGTTTCTCCCTCTCCCGCCACGACTCGCAGCACTCAATGGCTCGCTCAGCACGCACGCCCAGCCCAAAACAACACAGACCCCGCCGTGCTCCGAATGTGCCCCCTCCTCACCCTCGCTCGCCTCTACCACGACCTCGGTTACCACGACCTCGGTTACTCCATCGTCGATGCCGCCATCCCTCGCCGCCGCCGCCGTCCAGTGCGCGGTCTACACGTCCCGGGCGCTCTTCTCCAGACCCCGCCGCATCTTCCGGTACCGCCCTGTACCGGTACCAGAGCCCGGGCGAGTCCACCCCGAGACTGACAACGCACTGGTGAGCCAGCTCTGAACTTGTTAAGACCCGTAATGATCAGTTTTCTCTTCAGGACGGAGGCCGCTGAGGCTCAAAGCAGCGGAGGATCGGCCGTGGCCCTCCGCAAAAACAAGCCACGTCGTCCGCGGCATGGCTGGGCCGCCTACGTTGTTTTTCGTGGGAAGCAAGTCGGCGTCTTTACGGACTGGTGCGCTACAATGCCACCTACAACATGTAGACTAACCGTTGCATGTTTAGGAAACTGGTGCCTCCGTTGACCTCCGGCTTCCGCTTTGCCCTGGTGCTCGGCTACGAGTCGGTGCACAAGGCTCAGGCAGCGTTCGACTTCGCCTCGCGGCGCGGATGGACTTCGACGTCCCTCTAATTGGCTGGCACGGCCCGTGCCCGTCGGGAATCTGCCTACCCCGTGCAGCGACGCGCAAGACCTCCAAGGTCGACCGCCTCGCCCGAGCTAGGGATGCGTGGTACATTTGTTACGTCGGCGTGCAGCCCGGCGTGTACTCGAGCCAGTGCGTAACCTCTTCTTCGTTCATGAGGGTCTTACACTTACTCGTCGTTGGTCACTAGTATCGAGTGTGCGCTGAATACGTTGGGCATTACGGATGGTTGGCACGACCATCGCTCCACGTTCAAGGCCGCGTCACGAGGAGTTCGTGTGGGCTCGGGCTCATGGCAAGGTCCACTCCCGAGATGTCGCTAGTTCGTAGTACGATGTATGGTCGTTCGTCAATGCAGGCTGTTCGTTGTCCTCGAATGAGATGGATATTTGAGTTGAGAAGATGCGGGATATGGGGGGTACACGACTGCTGGGGCTATACGACTGGCTATACGACTGCTGAGCGGGTCCTGCGCTCCAGATGGCGTGTACTCCAAGCCTCTTCTCCGTGCTTCCGCAAATACTCCCTGAGGTTCTGGTTAGGAGCCAGCCATGAACGACAAGAAGGGCACACACAGGTCGCGTTTGTTCTTGCCTCTCTGCGACACCAAATCCGCGTGGTTGCGGCGGTACCTCCGACTTGCGGCGCATGAACGCTGACGCGCTTCCTCTGCCAGTTCCGGGTCAGACTGCATGCGAGCCCCTTATGCGAGCCATGCGTAGCCGCGCCTTCTCCCTCAGCTCCTCCTTGTTCCTTCGAAGTTGACGGGTGAGATCTTGCATAGACGGTATCCCTGCGCGGGCGCCTTTCCGTGGTATCGGACTGTCGCGCGCTGCCGCGCGACACTGGTGTTCGAGGTGGTAGACGTGGACTGCATGGGCGGGCCGCACGAGGGCAGGGTGGGTGGGTGGGTGTCAGAAACAAGTTACGTTGATGCCCTCCCGCGGCCGAAGCTTCAATTTCTGTGAGGATTTCACCAGATCCAACGCACTTGGGACTCTCGTTCTGGCACGCTCGGATTGCTAGAGATGCGGACTTTCGTATGTGCTATGTACAAAATATGCAAAAATCAGGAATGCAATAAATCCTCCCAGAAACAAGCCAGATGCTGTAGAGACTTGAGGAAAGGATGGCCGAGAATCGGTGTTGCTCACACTTGGTTTCTGTTGCTCTGGGCTGCCCGAAATTGTATTCCCTGGATAGCGGGGACCTTTCTCTTTGACCAGGTGAGATATTGGGCCCGATTATAACCTGGGGCTCTTGCTACATGCAATTCGAGCGGGCGACTGCGAGCGCATCAGTTCGCCATATCCCCGCCGTCAGTTCGCCATACCTCTGTTTTTGCCTCTGCGCTATGACAGTCCCTTCTCCTCGGAACCGAACCATCTCCGACGCTCGCGCGCGCAATCCCTCGCGCTTTGTCGAGGCTCTCTCGACAGAACGTCTCCCGGCAGCGACGACACTACTAGTAACGCTCTCGCAGACTGTCTCTCGCAACGGAAGGAGGAGCAGGGCAAAACTTTCAATTCCAAGTATCTACGTGGTGCAAGTCTAGGTATCCCTCGCGTCGCGTGCAACTGGCCACTGGACACCCTTCCATCCCAGCCTCACCCGCGTGAAATCGTAGAAGCCGACGTATCGCTGCTGGATCTCATCCTGCACATCTTGCGCAGGCAGCGGGGCGCCGTGTTGGGTTGCCCCGCAGCCCTTTTGCGGACAGGTCCAGCTGCGGTTGAGGTGCAAACACATGCACACGAAGCAGACCAAGTGATTGCACATGAGGCTAGAGCACCTTCAGCGACGTCGAACTTGATTGCCAGATGAAGCGAAGAACTCACCGAACGGGGTGCGACAGCAAGCCGTCGCAAACGACACAGGCATGCTTCGGGTCGATCTGCGTGGCAGGCAGCACAGGCGGGCTCATGAAATGGTCGGCGTACAGCTCGCGCTTGCGGGCCACGACGGCAAATCGCGTCTGGGTCCAAGTCGGACAGAACGTCGAGAGCCGCCTTCCTAGCCGCCTCTCGAAGCACCAAGAAGCCCTCCCACTCCCGTTCCTCGCGCTCTTCGGCCGGGGTGAAAAACTCGAGCCCGTCCGTCGGGCGGCCCACCCATTCGCACGCGACAATAGATGCCCGGCTCCAGGATGTCGCGGTCCAAGGCAGGGCTTTGGACCTCGCCGATGGCACGCGCCCGGCTTGCGCGACTTGCGCCAAGATCTCAGGCGCCGTCTCTAGGCGTATAATGCTTTCGAGGACCTTCTCTGTGTCGTCTTCAGCCAGCCGAAAAAAAAGGAAATGAACAAGTATCGCGACTTACTGTGCCGTTCGGCCGCAGTGCTATCAGGCGCGTCAGTACGCCGATTCTGACGCGGGCGACCTTGGCTCTCTTTCAGCGGCGCCGACAATGAAACCAAAAACAAACTCACGAGACGGCGACGAGGGCTCTTCGGCGCCACGACGACGACGACGAAGGGCCGTCAGAAGACCACGAGGGGGTGTAGGCGGTAGGTCGTTCTCAGTGATGGGGTTGCGGCGACCACCCAGGGGCGTGCTCGTCGTGGGTGGTTCGCGTTGCTGGGGCCGCGTCGTCTTCTTCAGAGTCGGAAGACATGCCTGCGGAACACTGAGTCTAGTGACGGAGGGAAGGAGTCGGATGGTGCTCACGATGCTCGCCAGACATGGAGGTTTGTCGAGGGAATTGTGTCCGTGACTCTGCGGGGCCCGGGCTAGCGTTTGACCCCCTCGCTTGGGGCTGAGTTTAAAAACCAAGGTGAGATCACCATCTGTCGGTCGCTCTTGCCGAATACACCACAACACACCACCCACTTCTTACAGCACTTCTATCCTAGTACACGATGGACGGATGGGCGGCACGTTGTCAAAGCCCAGCCCGCCCACTTTTCTCTTCTTGCTCACGGCGTGCAAACAGATCTCATCCCCGACATCCAGAAAGGCGAACCCTGGCGGTACGGCCAGATACTGGCCATGGACGGGCATTTTCGGCTGCCGCGAATCAAGCTACTTCGTCGCAATTGGTCTCTGTCCTACGACATCTCCTGCCAGTGGGCACGCCAGGTACCCCGTCTCGCCCGTTTCAATCACGTCCCTCGGGCTTTCGGATGGAAGGGAGTGGATGGTCATCATACCGACGGCGAATTAGTCGAACGAAGCGTGGGACGGTGAGCACGCTCACGATCTCAAGCCAGTGGACTGATCCATGCGCCTCGAGTTTGCAGGTCGTCCACCGCAATTCCGCCGTTAACCGCAGTGCAACGCCCTCGCGCACCAATTAAATGGCATCAGTAGTAGTTCGCGGTCTTGTTCTTCGTCCAATATCAAACTACTGTGTGCGCGTAGCGAAAATGGAGCGAACTCACGCCTGAGAAGCGGTTGTCCTGGCCCGGAGAAGCGGTTGTCCTGGCCCGCCCAGGGATGTGGTCTAGCTGAAACTGACCCCGATGGCGAACTGACGACGGTCGCGAACTGACTATTGGTTCGCATGTGAATGGACTCAATAGATTCCCGGGGGTATATGTCGCGAACTGACGGCTGTAGCGAACTGACTGTTGGTTCGGCGTGGAGCGCCGGGGTTCAATTCAAAGTGACCGACGAGCGGAACCTGTTTTTCTAGGCTGCCGTATTGCGAGACTTATGCGATAGGCTGCTTGACCATGTGCTACTCGGATTTGGATACATTCGCGTGCTCTCGGAGAAACAAAGACCAGAGCTTCCATCACCCACGCGAGGCGGAAGCAAACTTCTTGGACTCGGAAGCAAAATTTCGCTGAATTTAGGGAGGGAGAAAGTCGATTGCCGATTTGCCTATACAATATACAGGAAAGGAAAGATCTATCCGCCGCGCCAGTTTATCCGTCGTCCGTCCTCCGCCGCCCGTGTATCCGTGCCTTCCGTGCCTTACGCGTCGTCCGAGTCGGTATCCTCCGCACCGTCCGCCCCGTCGTCCAGCGCGACGTCCGAGCCATCGCCGGGCGTCCCTCTCCTGCTGCTGCAGCAAGGCGGCGCGGGCACTGGGATCGCCGGTGTCGTCTGCGAGATAAACGGCGCCACCCTCCATGTTGTGGAGGATCGCGAGCCAGTCGAGGACAGCTCGGCGCATGAGTCGATCCCCGCGAACGTCAAGTCCACCAACGGGTACGCGGCGGCGCGACCGATGCCCGAGCGCATGACGGCGATCTTGCAGCAAGACTACCAAGTCACCCTTGACGGTGTGCATCTCGTTGAGGCGGTTTTCGTCAAGCAGGGCGCCGAACGGCTTGGTTCGGCTGGCCTTCGGGGTGCAGATAAGGCTCGGGGTCGTGCGGGCAGTCCCCGATGAGCACAAATGCAGTGGCGGGGAGTTCCGGGGTGCTGGATGTACCCCTTCCAGCAGCGATCACAGAAATTGGCACTGTCGGATAGGTCCAAACAGACCATGGGGTGGGTGATGGGGCCAGTCTGGCGAACGTCCGCCAGGCGGGGAGTGTCCCGGTACAGAGGCCGACTGGCGTTGGTGTTGAGGTGCACGACGCGAATCTATAGTCCAAACGATGGGTTAGCACTGGAATAAGGCGAAGAGAAAACGGCGCTGACCGTGTCGGCCATCGAGTAGTGAGAGGAGAGTACAGGAGATGGGGCGTGTCCGCGGCATAGGCACGCACTGTATATCCGAAGATCTCGTGCGTATTAGATCTCAGGTTGTGGTCGGAAGCAAGATCACTCGACCCCGATTTGGAAGTGGTGACGCCGTGACAGACCTTCCTGAAGCCGCCATGAGCGAGCGCGTCTCCAGGTACGCGCACGCGAGGATCGCGGTGTACGTTTCATCACGGTGCGGGTGAACCCTATTGCACCTCTCTTCCACCCACTCATGATTTCAAAGGGCGCAAAACCGCGTTTTCGTGCAGGCGCGGGCGTCGTCGCGCGAAAAGGCGACCGTGCCACTCATTTTCGCTCCAACGGGGTGGCGCACACACATCTCGTCAACGTCGAGCGTATCAAGCGTCAAAGAGTCGAACAGCTCGAAGACCGGGACGGGCTTTCCAGCTGGAACCCGTTTGAGGACGACGAGGGATGGGAGGACGTTGTTGGAGAGGTCGATTCAGTCACCACACTGCCCGAGCACACTCCTCGACGGCGAAATGCTTCGGTGCGTGCCCATGAACTCCGCGTAGACTTCGGCTGACGCGCACGACACTGTACAGGACGACCCCATGCTGCAGTGGATTCCGCACATCTCATCCTTCCTCGACGACTTGCTGCGGCGAAGCTCTGGGGCTTCGCGCCGACAATTCAACCTGCGCCAGCTGCGGAGAACACTCCACGGATTGGTTCCGCTGCGTCCAATGCGGCCCGTTTCTCCAATGCGAGAGTTGCGCTTGCCCTCTGCATACACTGCGGGTGAGTTTGTATCAGTCCGTTGTCCAACAAGCGTCCTGAACGCGTTGCATTAGTGGTGGAACGGCTCGTATTGGGCGAAGTGCTCGCTGTATCGCGATCCTACCGCCCGAAAGGGAGATGCGCCTCGAGTACCAGCTCGGGCACCACGGCTTCAAATGCCCGCTGCCCGAGGATCGTCGCCGGACGCTAGTCGTGATATCGGGAGCGGCATTCTGAAAGTGGACGTGAGGTATGTGAGCAAACGCAGAACGCACCCGGCAATTGATTGACGAGCAACAAACAGGTTCTGCAATTGCTCCGCAAGCCTACAATACCGCCTCGGCCACATGTCCCAGCTGCTGGCCAACCACTGGTACCCCGCAACGGTGCAGGAGCCAAGAACCTGCGCGACATTCGGTACTTGACGCATTTCGGCTGCTCAAGGTCGTCTGCAACGTCAATGCCACCGATTTCATGCATGCCCTGGCTCGAACGACCAACGCAGCATTCAAGGACCGTGTTCCGGTGAGTGCGGCGCGCTTCGAGGCCTCGAATCACGAAACTAAACCTTGGACGCAGCAGCGCGAAGTCGATGGGCCGCATGTCGCGGCAATACGACTTTCTTTTGCTGCTCAAGCGCTGGCCGCGGGCACGTAACGGACGGGTTCTCGTCTACGCCACCGGGCGGGCTTGCGGTTCGCTGCTGGGCCTGTCCTGATCCAGAGCGCAACCTCCCTCCAGGATGGGAGAAGGAACCTGACCAGTACGTGGATCGATTGAAAGAGGAGCAAAAAAAACTAACGTGGGCTTAGATTCAAGTACTCGATCTTTCTCGCCTTGGGACGCCAACTTTCGTCTAAAGAACCGACTCCGCGCCCATGAACGGTTCGACCCGTCTCTCGGGTCGGGCTTGTTGTATTTCGTCAAAAACAGCCCATACAAGGAGCACCTACGCCACTACGTGCCGCCGAGCACGACGTCAGTACCTGCATTGCCTTTGCGGCGCTTATGCAGAAGGAGACACGGCTCACGAAGGGCCTGCGGGTGTCGGGAGTCGGCGGGTGCGTTTGCGCTCGGCACGGCGTGGTTCGTCCCCTGGGAATGGGTGACTTACAAAAGGGTGACGGTGCGTTTCTTTTTTTTTTTTGCGTGATGCGAGTCTGATGCTTTCTTGGGTAGCTACGCCAACATGGACTGGGTTTTCATGTCCGCCGTGGGTGGCTCGAAGGTCAAGCGCCTCGTCGTCTCCTACGACATTGCCTGTCAGTGGAAACAGCACTTGCGCGAGCGCGTTAAGAAGATCAGCGCACCAGAAATCACCACTCGACTCGCGGACTACGCGATCGACTTCGCGCTGCCTGTCTGGCATGCGGCCGCGCGTGAGACGAGTTGCCAGGCGCAGATGTCGCTGAGCCATGCGGTCGGTGTTGGACGGAACAGACGGGGAGGGGATCGAGCGAACGTGGGCCATTTTGAACCCCGTGTCGTACTCGACGAAGGAGATGAGTGAGGGCCATAGGCACGACGCGATCGAGGAGAAGGTCGGGCATATCAACTTCAGGAAGAATATTGGTCAAGGTACGCCAGCAAACAACATGAGATAGAGCGTGTTTACTGACGCGTTTTGTAGGGGATACTTTGGCGAGGAAGATGATCATCGCTATCAAAGAGCGAGATCGCCAATGCGCCCAGTCGACGAGGTCGACTCGGCGTCGAGGCATCCCTACGAGCCGATTGGAAACGGCGGGTGGATGTCTGGAACGCGGACAAGACCCAAACGCTGCCCTACTTGCTCGATGGCAAGCACGGTACGTGGATCGCGTGTGTCGAGGAGCGAGAATGCTGATGGGACTCTTTAAGCTGGCGTCACGGAGGCGCAGATTCTCGCGGAGTTGAAGCAGGCGGAGGTGGATGAGCTGCGCAGGGGACGTCGAAGGTGTTCGAGGGCAAGATGACGATGGTGGCGTTTATCAAGGCGGGTTTGCAACTCGAAGATCTCCAGTACGTGTTGCCGCAGTCGAACTAAGAGGGAAGATCGCTAACGCATATCATAGACGACGCATCGAGACCGAGGTCAAGTCGACTTCGACACTGACGGCCGAGAGGTCCAGTCAGCTCACCGAGTTGCGGAACGGCTTCTACAAAAAGCTGCAGACCTGGGAGACACACCAAGAAGCGTTCATGCCCGGAACGGCGCTGTTGCGGGTGCAGGCGGAGGGAGGAACGCGACGGGGAAGCGCCGCCGCCGCTGGCAGAGAACGTCAAGCTTTGGCTCCCCTCGCGTTTGACGGCGGCCGAGCTTAGCGCCGTCTGTCCCCGTGCGCTGGTTGTGACCGAGCTGCGGCTGCGGGAGGGCCAGTGCGGAGACGCAATCAGCAAACTCCGTGGCTACCTCCACTCCAAGACGCATCTCGTTGACCATCGAAACGCAAATGCCGTCGGGCAGGCCTTGTCGACGCGATACGGCAACCTCATCAACCGCGTCACCGCGCATATCGACCGCGAATTCAACAAGTACAACAGAGCAAGATCGGCGGGCCTTGCGTTGGACTCAGACTTCGACCCAAGTTCAAGCCGTTGACGGAAGACGACTTGAAGGTGTACATAGAGTCGGAGAGTGATGCGCGGGCGCGTGCTGCTCTAGGTCGGCTCGGGTCGGCGAAGCGGGCGCGCAACGAGCCCTCGCTGAATCGAGGCACTGGTCCTATTTCGTGGATCTGGTTCGTGGGCGGCGAGGGTGACCAGAAAGAGCTACATGACTGTGAGTAGCTGCTTGCGTTCCGCAAAGACGTGATGCTAACAACGCGACAGCGGTGCGCGTGCAGTGGACGAAGGCTCTGGCACGGCGCGACAGATGGACCGAGGAGGTCGTGATCTTGCGGGAGGAGATGCGGACGAGTGCTACGCAGCGTGGACGGAGAGGTGCGGGATTGGGAGAACAGGCTGGAACTTCGGACCGGGCGTGGATGCGGAGCTGGCGACGGGACTACGGGCGTATGCTCTGCGGCAGGCAGCAGTGTGTCGCTATCGGAGCGGCCTTCCGTAGCCGTTGGAGCACCTCTGCGGCGGAGGGCGTGCGGTCGGTGGTAAATGGTGGGGTAGATGATGATGAGGATGGGGAAGAAGAGCAGGAGGCAATCCAGTAGACACGTGAGCAGATGAGCGACGAGGGGTCACGCGTTTCGTTGAACTACGATTTTTCTAAGTTGAATTGATGGATTTGATCAGTTTATTGATGCCATCAGGCGGATAATGCGTCTTTCGCAGTCTTTTGATGACAGTCGTCCTAGTACGGAAAGATGATGAGAATGATGGATTTGATGGGTGATTGCATGAGCGGCACGGGTGATTGCATGAGCGGCACAGTCGGCATATACTGATCAGAGGGGACGACTGACAGCCAGGTTGTGCGGAAGGTCTGCCTTTGCGAAAAGGCAGCTGCAGCTACAGGGTCCCTGCCCGACCAGGTGCAAATGCTTCCAGGCAGCCCTGCGCGGGCAGGGACATTTTGCAAAGGTTACAGCTACAGGTGACCGAGCGCCGCTGCAGCCACAAACGAGGACGTCGAACTACCCGATCGACCAGACGACGAGGATACGTTGCACGGTTCTAGTACCGTCACTCCGCCACAACAACCCAGCTACGACTGGTACCACGACCCCCAGGGACTCCTTGTACCACAGCCAGAACCCGAACCCGAACCACCCCTTCCCCCACAACAACCGCTACCGCAGTACCCATGGCTGCATCCAAAATTATCCTCGCACGCGAACCTCCGTTCTTCACGGGCAATCGCACCAAGTGGGACGGCTTCCAGGATGCCCTAACTACCTACATCTGCGCCTACAATAGCCAATTCCCTACCCAAGAAGCCAAAATCTGGTTCACGATCTCGTTTTGCGCGCACGGCAGACGGATCGCAGTGTGCGGCATCAGATTGGGTCCGGAACTGGAAGAAGCGCAATGTAGACGTTGACGGCACCCTCAAAAGCGGCAATGACTTCAAGTCGCTCCTAAAAGAACTCAGGGACGTCTTTGAGGATACAACGGAAGCCAAGGTGGCCCATGTCAAACTCACGACGATGCGCCAGAGCAAGATGTCGCTCAAGGACTTCCTAGAGGTGTTCGACCTGCTGGCCGAAAAGGCCGGATACGATCCCCATTCGGACCCGTGCAGTTTCGACGCTTTCCTTATCCAGCTCTTGGAGACGGCGGTCAACCCGGAGATCAACACCCCCATGTACGCGGGCGGTGCCATACTCCCGACCACGTACAAGAAATGGAAAGAGGTCTTGTACCGGAATGACACCAACCTCGCCAGGCAAAAGCTCGTGGAGGGCCGACGAGGTGGTGCTCAAGTACAGCACCAGGTCTGGACTCCAAAGGCGTACCAGCCACCGGCACGGCAGGCACATGCCGGCGCTGCCCATCCGACCCAGGTACCCCCAAGCAGCGAAAGCTGCAGGGACGGAGACGGTGCCAATGGACGTTGACCGGGCCAAGCAGAAGCCGCGTGGAGTCCGCTGCTACAACTGTGGCCAGTTCGGTCACATCAGCAAAAACTGCCCGGATCCGCCGCAAAGAGGTTTAGCGCGGGCGCTCCTAGCGCAGATCGACGACGCCGAGAAGGAGGATGGCGAGATGTTGAACAAGATCGTCGAGAAGCTGCGGGAGAAGGGTTTTGAAGCGCTCCGCCCCTAAGGCCAAAGGGCCGGAGCCGCTGCCGCGGGATGAGAAGAACGGACGATACACGCTCCTGAGTAGAATGGACAATTGTACAACTACGAACACTGATACGTACTATGCAAACGACTTGGATTCCCTACGTAGAAATATTCACGATTTCCTGTTTGAATCCGACGTATTACTATTCTCGAGAATCAGAATCGGCGTAACACTATAAAGGAGCAGAAGCGAAAGGAGAAGGACGCGTGGTGGAATGAGGAGTGTTGGGAAATATTTAAGGCCCGCGGAGATGAAACTGCGTCAACAAAGACTCAAAAGGGGAGCGATGCTCCGGAGGCTCAATCCTCGGACGATGACGAGGAGGTAGCGCCTGCACCAAAACACACCCGGGTACCGGATCAGACCCGGATGAAGGAGGCCGCGGCAAGACAAGCCGGACCTCAACCGTCCAAGCTCGCGAAGGAGCTCGGGACTATCAGCGGGCGCGGAAGCGTTCGAAATGTTGGTTCCGGTGACCTTAATGGTACCGGAGACCGGAAAGGTCCGAGCGATCAAAGCGCTTTTGGACAATGGGTGCACTACAATGTGCATCGACAGAGCGTATGCGGCAGCGGAGGGTTTTGAGTTGCAGAAGCTCGAAACGGAGATAACAGTGCGGAATGCGGATGGCACAGAGAACGAGCAAGGAAAAATCACGCACCGTAGAACTGCATATGGGGATTGGTGATCACTGGGAAATGCAACGATTCCTCGTGACCGGATTAGGCAAAGCACGGGCCTTTATCGGCTACGACTGGCTGGTGAAGCACAATCCGGAAATTGATTGGAGAGCTCAGACGATCAAGTTCTCCCGATGTCCCACGGAATGCAATTCCCACGCTGAGGAGTTCGAAGTGGATCCGGAGTTGGAGGAGGTGAATCGATCCTGTTGATCAACTTTGAGCCCGCAATAGAGATACGGGCCAAGGGGACCCAAGCGCAGCAGATGGCGGAGGAAGCGAGCAGAGAGAAGGTGGTGGAAGCAAAAATTCCCGAACAATACCGAGAATTTGTGAAGGTCTTTGCCAAAGAGTCATTCGACGCGCTACTCAAGCGACGACCGTGGGACCATGCAATCGAACTCAAGCCGGATGCCAAGGCCGTCGATTGCAAGATCTACCCTTTATCACGTGACGAACAACGCGAGTTGGATAATTTTCTTGATGAAAACTTGAAGAGTGGACGCATTCAACCATCGAAGTCCCCAATGGCGTCTGCCTTCTTCTTCGTCAAGAAAAAGGATGGATCTTTGCGGCCCGTGCAGGACTACCGGAAACTCAATGAGATGACGGTCAAAAATCGTTACCCGTTGCCGTTAATCTCGGAGCTAGTCCACAAGCTCCAAGGAGCCCGGTACTTCACTAAGCTCAACATTCGATGGGGATATAATAATGTCCAGATCAAGGAGGGAGACGAGTGGAAGGCGGCGTTCAGAACAAACCGCGGGCTGTACGAGCCGCTGGTGATGTTCTTTGGTCTTACCAATTCCCGGCAACGTTCCGGAATATGATGAACGACATCCTCCGTGACCTGATCAACGAAGGTCACGTGGTGGTCTACCTTGACGATATCCTGATCTTTACGGATTCGTTGGAAGAACACCGAAAGATCACGCGACGAGTGCTTCAGGTTCTCCAAGAGCATAAACTCTTTCTCAAACCCGAAAAGTGCGAGTTCGAACGCACTGAGATCGAGTATCTGGGAGTTCTGATCTCGCACAACTCGATGAGGATGGATCCGGTCAAGATCAAAGGCGTCATGGAATGGCCTACGCCAAAAACGGTCAAGCACGTGCAAGCTTTCCTTGGCTTCACGAACTTCTATCGGCGGTTTATCCGAGGCTATAGCGAAGTGGCCAAACCGCTACGAAGTTGACCGGAAAGGCGGGCTGGACCTGGGGAACGGAGCAGCAGGAGGCATTCGAGAGGTTGAAGCAACGGATTGCGGAGGACGCGGTACTTGCATTGCCAACGGACGACGGGAAATTCCGTCTTGAGGCTGATGCATCCGAAGGAGCGATCGGAGCCGTTCTTAGTCAAGAACAGGGCGGCATATGGCGACCAGTAGCATTTATGTCTCATAGCCTTACGGAGACTGAACGCAACTACGAGATCTACGACAAGGAGATGCTCGCCATTATGTTCGCACTGGAGGAATACCGCGCCATTCTCATGGGCGCAAAGGAAACATTCGAGATCTTTACGGATCATCAAAATCTCGGATATTTCAAGCAGCCGCAGAAGCTGAACCGACGGCAAGCGCGATGGGTAACGGAGTTGGCTCAATACAACTTCACGTTACATCACCGGCCCGGAGCGCTTAACCAGAAGGCAGACCTCCTGTCTCGACGGGCCGACCACGACCAAGGCAAAAACGACAACAAGGACGTCGTCTTGTTGAAACCAGAATTGTTCAGAGCGGTAGAAGCACAATCCGAGGGACCAGTGGAGGAGCTGTTACAGTCGATCAAATCGGCGAGGCACTTGGACACGAGCGTCAAGCAGGCCCTTGAGAAATCGCTCTCTGGTTAGAAACGAGACGGCGACTTGATCTTGTACAAGGACAAGAGCTATGTGCCTTGTGACGAGAAGCTTCGCGAAAAAATCATTCGCTTGCATCACGACACGCTATTAGTCGGACACCCCGGAGAGTATCGGACGCAGGAGTTGGTGGAGCGGAAGTACTGGTGGCCGAGGATGGGCAACCAGATCAAGGAATATATCCGGACGTGCGACGCATGTCAGAGGACTCGGTGGAGGCAGAGGACGCAAGGCTTGTTGAAGCCGCACACTGTGCCGAACGGACCATGGGAGACTATCTCCATGGACTTGATCGGACCGTTGCCGGCCAGCAACGGTTTTGATGCAATCCAAGTATGGGTAGACACGTTCACTAAAAGAATACACGTGGAACCCGTCAGCATCAAGATCAAGAGCGAGGGAGTAGCGAAGCTCACGAGAGACCGGATCATACGGTATCACGGAGTTCCTCGGAAGATCATATCCGATCGCGACCCTCGCCACGTTTCGGAATTCATGCGGGAACTCAACCGGCTTCTCGGCACAGAGATGAGCCCAAGTACGGCCAATCACCCACAGACGGACGGACAGACGGAACGAATGAACAAGGAGATCGAGCATTACCTTCGGATCTATGTCAATCATCACCAATCTGATTGGTCCGAATGGCTCCCTCTAGCCGAGTTCGCGTACAACGACAAGGCTCATTCATCGACAAAGGTGTCTCCGTTCTTCCTGGATCACGGTTATCATCCGTGGAAGGGTGTCGAGGGACCGCACGAGTCCTATGCCGGCAGCGCGGAAGAGTTTGCCAAGACGATGCAACGAGCACGGGAAGACGCGACGGTTGCGATCAAAAAGGCTCAGGAACGGATGAAGAAATACTACGATCAGAAACGTGTACCGGCGCCGGAGTTCAAAGTCGGCGATCAGGTATACGTGGATGGATCGAAAGTAGAACAGAACCGTCCTTCCGAGAAGCTGAACGATCGCCGCGTCGGCCCCTACGTCATCACGAAGAAAGTCGGGGAATCGGCTTATGAGCTCGAATTACCCGGCGGAACTCGGACGTATCCGGTCTTTAATGAGACGGATCTGACGCCATCACGAGCCACCGCCTCACCGACGCGAGGAACGTCCGCCGCCGGATATCATCAACGGAGCTGAGGAGTGGGAGGTGGAGGAGATCCTTAAGAAGCGTAGGATGGGTAGAGGATGGCAGTACCTGGTCAAGTGGAAGGGGTACCCGCACAGCAAGGACTCTTGGGAACCGACAAAGAACCTCACGCACGTCAAAGAGCTCCTGAAGGAGTTTAACAAGCGAAAAGAGGTCACCCAAGCAGCGGTCGTTCCTGAAACAGAACAACCGAGCCCTTTCAAACTGCCGGTATTACCCCTTGGCCACTGGGACCATCTCGTCAAGCGGTTCAAAACGAAACACGAGAGCCTGCCTTACCCGCAGAAAAAGCTGTTTAATGGCTTTACTGGACGCTTCGAGGAAGTTGCACCGAGGACAGGGGAGGATAGACGCACGAAAATGCCCTTCGTCGACGAGGACGTCGACCTTGACGAGGGGGTAATGTCACAAACTCAGGGGTTTTATTGCGGACATTTTCGATTTTATTATGGAAAAGGAGGTCACGTGACAGGGTCACATGACAGGGCATGTGAGGGATCTGATGGGATCAGCGGGAATCAGCGGAACACCTGATGCACAGTTCCTAACATGCATCACGGATGGTATCACGGGAACTCGTCGGTTCAAGAATAACCCGGGAACATGTTACGCTGTCGTGACCTGATGAACCAGAAAGGTCTTTTTCGGACAATAAGAACGTTCTGGACTCGGCATGACTCGACATGACTCACTATGACATCATGTAGGTCTGGGGTATATAAGTAGGAGCACCTTCGGCTGTATTTCCCTAGTCTTGAGATTTACTCGATTTTACGACCCTTTGTCTGCCACTTGCGTCTGCTAAGCCTTCACGGGCCAGTCGTAGTCGGACTCTTGGTTGTTTGTCACACCTCTAGGTATATAAACCCAGTGGGGGCCATGATTTCCTCATTCCACTCTTGTAGTACCTCACTCTTGTAGTAGAATCAACTTCCCCTTACAATTTATCCTTCCATCTCTCCCTCCCTCTGAGTTTCTAAGTACCTGTGCTTGGAGTCTCTTCCTCTTACCCGCCTTATCGTATCCAACCTTATCATATTCAACCTATCGTATTGTTGAAGCTTAGAACGTCTGAGTTTTAGCATCTCCACGACATACAACTAAGTTACGCTCTGCTCTGGTGTGCAGCAGGTGATTTTGTCCCTCTTCCACAACACGCAAATCAAGTCACAAGGTGACTTAATCTCTACCCCTACCCCAACTCCCCCAACTCCCTACCCCCTCAATTCCTACCCTTTTAGGAAGCTTCTTTGGCACGAGAACATTACGTGGTTATTCTCAAACAAAGTAGCTTCCGAATAGCTATGTAGGAAATCATGACAACATTGGAGCCTACCGCAAGGGCTCTTTTGTTGCCAATCTCCCCCCTTCACACAACCTCTCCCCCTCCTTACCCTTACCCCTCATCTCAAGCAGTTAAGGTGACTAATTGGGATCCCCCTACGAATGACAACGCTAACACAAACACAAACACCAACGACAACAAACGTACAACTCTCCACGATTCAATGTGCAACACAGCACATCAATCTCAGGAGTACCTACGACATGAACCCCAGGAGGATTTAAGACATGAACAACACTCACAAACCCTATGACACAAACAACACACATGACATGCATGTCCTGAACCCTCATCCAGCCGGATGAACATTCCGAAAGAACAGATATCGAGTGCGGGATGAAGATTCTGACAATGAGTCCAATTCCGAACCCAAATACGCTAGAGTCATCCCCTAAACACCCACCAAAACATATGCCTGCCCCTGTCTTTACCATTGGAGCTCCTCTTCAAACCTCCTTGGACATACCTGTTCCAGGTAGTAAGGATGCACCCAAGGCGTTTAAGGGCAAGTATTCTGAGGTGACACATTTTATTCGCCACTTGAGCATCTTCTAACTCGCAACCGCATTACCGACGATGACGAGTGCTGTATACTACTGTTCTCCAGACGTTCAGAATGTTATTTGCCCGCTTGCATCCTATCAATGCCGCAGCTGAAGACACTTGAAGGTGGGAATCCTCAAGACCTATGATGCTGAACGACGCTGCACAAGTATACAGTGAATAATGTGGTTACTTTTGCTACCGACACAACTAAGAAATGCATCATGAGTATGACACAGTGGCGTAGATACAATGTTCAGTATAATACAGTGGCCAGAGGCCTCATTGACCAAGGAAGACTCAATGAAGAGACATATCATTGTTATTTCTGGTTTGGTATCCATAAAGACCTCCGCGTCTCTCTGGAGAATCGAATTCTACAGGGATGGTTACTGAGTAATACCTCACATTACACAATCACACTGAGGGTATGCTGTTTAATGCAGCTCTCTTTGATGTTGATCCACGTGATGATGATTCATCCTCTGATTCTGACTCAGATGACTCTGAAAGCAATTCGGAATATGACTCTTGTCGCCACAAGAAGAAGTCCCGCTCCTTATCCAATCAAGAAAACTAGTAAGTCTTCTACTTCCACCTCCAAGACAAAGGTGAAGTACTCTGGAGAGGAAGATGAGGTTGCAGAAATGATTCAGCAGCTCAATAAGATGAAGAGAGAGGACCCTAAATATGTTCCACTACACTACAAGTGTCTGACCTTGGACACTAGTGGGTATGTGAGCAAGTGCATCCAAGCACCATCAATGGGTAGTTCTGCACCACAATCCCGGCAGGCTAGTTACTCACCCTCGGCACGTTCCTTGGCACGGCTTGGTCCAAGGTGCACAAGGAAGACCTAGCCTCAGAAGGAGAGAGTAGCCAAGTCAAAGTGTGAGGTACCGGTGGGTGACAATACCAGAACCACCCAAGGTACGGACCACAGCCGAGTCGGTGCAGGTCGATATATGAGGACGGAGGACGACGAGATGACGGACGTTGTTGGAAAGGGGGCGGCGGTACAAGGGTGAAACCACCCAGGTAGAGAAGGGGCTCACTGCTTAATTTCCAGGCCTCATGTCTGTTCTGGCACAACGCCAGTGGGTAGCTGGACTCGCTAGTATGTTTCTTACCTGATGCAGACACGCTCAACGCGTCCGACACGCAACAAGAAGGTCAGTGAATTTTTCTCTCGGTGCCGCAGGTCATGCAGCTCAAGTCATGCACCTCTCCCCTTTTTCATTGGTTACCACTGTCCTCAGTGGTCGAAATCTGAGATCGGCTCATGTTTCCCTTCTCATTTAAACCTCTGGTGTCATTTTACAGTCTCAGGACGCATCTTTGCCCCTTCCCTAACGATGCCTCGCTCTCTGCATTCCGCTATGCCCTCCATCGCTCCTCGCTCATATCTCGAGACACTGACCACTCGCTGCCTCGAATTTGGCTCGTCCCCGCTCGCTGACATCGTCGCTGAGCGCCGCGCTTGCACTAGTATGGCGTATCTTTTTGTGCGTCCCAATTTTTCGATTTTATTGTCTGCTCACAGAGTTCCTGTTTCAGACCGGAAATCTCGCTACTTTCTATGTCGCTACCCTCGTTCTGCATGCCCAAATCATGGCTGGCCTTCACGCTACGGTCCAGCGCTTCACCGACGCCTTCCCCACTCTGTCCGCGACCAACCCTTCGCTGGTCCGCGACCTCTTGGCTTTCTACAGCCTCGCCGTGTCCGCTGAACGCGCCCGCTTCCTGCACCAAATCCATTCTTTCACCGCTCAGGCTGGGTATTATAAACGTCACCTTGGTATTGCTGAGCGCGAAATTGCTTATCTGAAGGCGCCGCGCAATCGTGTAAGCTCATTTTTCTTCCGTGTCCGTTTCAGCAATGACTGACCTTCTTCTAGTTTACACCACTCCTCTTAAATTCGAACACAACTCTACCGTTTGGGTCTTCGCCGACTGGTTCTCTGTCTGCGTCCACTCCGGACTCATCGTTTTCGCTAATTTCCAACGCGTCATCGTCGTCGCATGGTTTATTTTCTTCGGCGTCCTCGTCCAACTCTTCTTCTTCGGGATCGGACATGGAAGTTGAAGTCGATGCTTCTGTGGTACGTCCTACCGTGGTACGTCCTAGCGCCACACTCTCTTATTTATTTATTATTGCTTCGTTTTTATCTGCGCTGCTCGACTGTGTGCTAACGCAGATTTATATTCTCCAGGGCAACACCGGCTCTCGCCTTGCGCTTCCAACTGCGCCAACCACGGGTGGTCCCATTACCACTCCGGCGGCTTCAAATACAGCTGTGGTGCCGTCCTTGCCTGTATCGGCGGTCGACGATACCACTAGCAGTCCAGCGGCAACTCCCTCGGCTGCTGGTCCGCTGCCCACTCCTGCTGTCGTTGGTATGTCTATGGCTTCCTTCTCTCATTTCTTCAGTGCTGATCAATTTTTAGCTTCGGTAAGCGATCATTCTCTCTCAGGTTTGTGTTCGCTAATGGAGCGAACCAGACTGAGTCCACTGGTGAGTTTTATTAATTTTTCTTGCATTATCTGGTTTCTCATTATTTGCAGATGCTCCCGTGCAAGTCGCTGACGCCGTGGTCGCCGCATTCAACTCCATCGATGCCTCTGGTCGTTCCAGCAACACCGGACTCGCTGCGTCGATGCATGCCCCTTCCAGCGCTGCGTCCGCTGCCAACCGGGCTGCTGCTGACACCGCCGCTATGTTGTTTTTACTTTTATCCTCTTTTATTTCGCTGCTGATATCTTATATTCTAGGGTCTTCCGCTGCTTCGCCCGCTGGTCCCAAAACCATCCGCAAGCCCCGCATTATCATTCCTGCCCGCAAGGCCCGCCTTGATGCTGCCAAGGCCAACAAGTCCGAAGGCAACACTGTTGTAGGTGGATTTTCTGTTACTGCCTTTGTTTCCGCTGCTGATTTCAATTTTTCTAGTCGAAGCCAGCGTTGTGAGGCCTGCAACAACCCAACGCACACGCTCCGCACCTGTGCCTAGGCCGGTGGCGTCCGATTTCTTCTGAACAATTTCCCTCGTCTGCCCATCATCCTTCTCCCACGGCTTCTCATGACTATATGCACTCCTCGTTTCGCTCATGACCTTTTACGACATTCACGACTCTTACGATCATTTGTGCCGTAGGTCGGCCTTCTGTAGTGTGTGCTGTATAGTGTTCTTTTGGTTTGGAGTAGTGTACAGTGTTTTGTACTTGCTCCTATGGCAATCTGCACCATTTGCGCACTTAAACCTTGTGTGAATTTATTTCGAACTAAGTCGGCGCGATCTCCTAAGTGGCGGATTTTCGCTGTCATACCCCAGATTTTCAGTGTCAAACTCTAAGTCTGATTCTTGATCGTCTTCAGCTCCTTCGGCTTCGGGCTTGTCAGAATTTGAGTCTTCATCTGAATCAATTTCATTGATTGCATCTGTCTGACTAAGCACTGGTGGCGGACGTAGTCTTACGCCTTTAAACTGCAAGTCTTTGCCTTGATCTTGAACTTCAGACTCTTCATCTTCCTCGATCAACTCTGTAAGCTTTTCTGATGATATATCAATTAATTCTTGAACTTTCTTGCCCAGAGATAATTTCTGTCTTGCCATATATGGAATAACCCTGAAACGAGCTACTTTTCCATGGAAAAGCGCGCCATTCATCTCGGATATGATGTATGAGCCACCTTTATTTCTGGCAATAATTACCATAGGGCCGTTGAAGCGATTCTGGTTCCGTGCACTTAGTGATCCTTCTGCAACCATGTTGCGGACTAACACTAAGTCTCCAGGTTCAAAGACCATAATCTTTGATGACATGCTTATATTTTTCTGCATATATTTGTGCATCACGTTTCTTCCATTCAGCTACACGTCTTCTCATATCTTGGACATGGTAGGTATGCTTTGCAAGTGCTTGTGCTCTGAGCCCAATTAACTCATCTGTAGTGAGTATCCTGTCAGGATATTCCACCAACCAAGTTGCTTCTTCAAGATCAAGTGGTGTAACTGGATGTGCTCCACAAACCGCAAAATATGGTGAGCATCCAAGTCCTCGTCGGATAGTAATCCTGTCCGCCCAGCGTACCTGAGGTAAAAACCAGTACCATTTCTTAAGATCACCACTAGTAGCCTTACTCAGTGATTGTCGAATATCCCAATGTCCACGTTCGACTACTCCATTTGCTTGAGAGTTGTAGGCTGAAATCCTGAATGCCTGTAATGCCATATTTGGTCTTCCAACCATTCCAGTGCTGCAATGAAGGGTGTACCATTGTCTGATATTATTGCTGATTTGATGTTCGTTGTCGGATGAGTTTTGTGAAAAAAAAAAATTTGACCGGAAGTGTGATGCCCTACGTGAGCGATTCCCGGCGCGTTTCGTCTCGACCACGACCTCCACGAGCCTCCACACAACCACCCCCCCCCTCCCGCAGCCCTCGCTCAACGTCTTCTCGACGTCTCGACCGCACTTCGCGCGTCGGGACCGTCTCCATCGTCGCCGCTAAGCCATCTGTTTGCGCCGGTGGTCAATTTTCGTCAATTTCTTGAACCGCAAACGCGTCCCGCACCCCAAAACAAGTGTCGCTCGGTGTCTCCAAACCTTATACAACATATTATTCCATTGGTGAGTCCACTGGTCTCCATGCCATCGTTCCCGGTGACTGGGCGGGCTCATCTGCTTTGCAGGTTCTCGTTCTCGCTTGCTTTCGCTTGGCTGCGGCGCAAATTCAGGCCGGCGCTTCTCTGGACCCCACAGGACGATAAATAAGCGTGTTTCTCCTGGTGCGTTGCAGTCTCTCTGTGCCAGAGCCCACCACTAACCCACACGCGCAGCTTCACTGCTTCCTGCCACCATGGTCTATCGTATCATCGAGGACTCAGCAAACAGATTGCTGTGCGGCTTGACAAGCGGGGCCGCGACACGCGCGAAGAAATCGCTGAGATCTGCGACATGTCCGTCCGCACCGTGGAGCGCTGTGGCCCAAGACCGCAACGAGGGCTATGTGGGTCGACGCCCGGGGCGCAAGACCGGCCCGAAGGACAAGCTCGTTGTGCGGGATGTCGAGCACGCGATCCATTCCCTTGCCTACAAACCAACTCTCTTCCTCTCGGAGCTACGCGAGATCCTGGCTCGACATCGTCATATCACCGTCGCCGAGTCCACGATCTATCGCACACTCAAGAAGCACAACATCAGCCTCAAGTGCGTGCAGAAGATGGCGACTGAGCAGACGCCCGAGGCCGAGGCGGACTTTATCATTCGTATTGCGGACTATCCTGCCAATTACCTTGTTTTCGTCGACGAGATGTCGAAGGATGATCGCACGTATGCACGCAGCCGTGGCCGCTCCCAGCGTGGTGTACGGTGAGGCTTATCAGCCGTTCGTTCGCAAGCGGCGCTTTACAACCATTGGTCGAATGGCCCTGGACCAGGGAATCATTGCATGCCGTGTCATCGAGGGCTCATCTGACCGCGATACTTTCCTCGATTTATAGACATGCTGGCTATGTGTAAAAGAGCGAATGAATGCATGCCATGACCTACAAACGAAGCTGTAATTTACCCGACTTCCACTGAGCCTGGCGATGCCGCAGCTCCACGCGTTCACCAAGCGACAACACCTTGTCGAGGTCGGCGTTCTCAAGATACTCCAACACGTGCGGACCCGACAAACCGAGCGGCTCCATCTTGGAATAGAGTGCTTCAAGCCCAGCAGCGACAAAACTCCATCATTGACATCGGCGGGCCCTCCTGCACTGCTAAAGCCTCCGGAGGCGCAGCACGACCACCCATTGCCAGCTGCATTGCGGCACCCATCGCCACACCCATCGCCTGCCCCAGTCCCGCAAAGTCGTTATTGACAGTGACCGCAGGCTGGGATGCATTGCGATCGCGTTGACGCGTCTCGACGCGAGCAGGGCGACATCATCGAGCTCGGGACCTGCGTCGGAGTTCGGGTCACGGAAGGCCTTGTCGTCTGGAGGGTGCTCGAGGTCAACACCGTCGACGTCAGCAGCCTGAAATTGAGTAAGTGAGTCGTAGCTATGACCACCTGACGCAAGCACTCACCCATGCAGCAGCCCAGATCTTTGCAGTTTTAGAAGTCAAGCGGATATGGACGCCGTTCGGGAGAATAAAGCATTTGCGAGAGGGACACTTCTTGTCACTGCATGGGTACTTGATGAGAATCTGTTTTGCGAACTCTTTCTGCTTGGCCTCTTCAGGAGTGTCCTAGCAGATGCATTAGCTGGAAACGAAGAAGCACAAGGCACATACAACACGTGATTTCTTAGCTGGGCGCTCGTCCTCGACACGAGCAGGCTCGTTTTCCTTGTTTGCAGGCTATTGCATTGTCAGGAGTGTATCAAATCAAGGAGAGTACGCACTGCAGCAAGTTGGAGGAATATGAGCTTGACTTTCGGACTGTGTGCTTTCTTCTCAATTGCGGCGCTCTTTGCAGCCTCGAAGTGTTCGACGCGTTTGAGCATCTGGTTTTGCGTTTGCGTGTAGGGAACCGTGAACGTGAGAGAAAACATGGTGGTTCGGAGCTCGCCGGCGACGATGCGGAAGTTCAGGTCACCGTGCTCGACGGCCTTGAGGCATTCATCGATGACTACCGCGAGTATCTCGTCCTCGTGCTGGTGTATGGTGGTAGAGACAGCAGGTGCCTTCTTCGAGCCTTTGCCACTGGCGTTGGGAATGGGGAGCGGCTGGAAGTGGATTTGGTACGCGATCCCTTGCCCTCCGTTATACACAGAGGCTAATAGAGCTGTTAGCAGGGTCAACAACATCCGTGCGCATAAACGCACGTTCACGATCCCGCGTCAGGGTCGTCTTGCTGCTCGATAATAGAACCCTCGCCCTCGTTGCCCGCAGCTCCTTCTCCCGCCATCTCACGACGAAACTTCGTCATACTCTTGCTGCTCCTCGAGGTCCATCTGGTCGTAGTCATCCTCCTCGTCGTAGAGCCCATTTGCGCGAACGTGGAAGCCGGACATTGAGAGATTCTGCACAGTGTCAATAACGAGAACAACAAGCCTGCAGCGGCGCACCTTGGTGAAACAACACGTCGTTTATGTGTTGTATGAATATGAGAGAGGCGCTGGGCGGACTTTGGGCCACAGCAGAGCGAAATTGAATGAAAGCGAGAAGCTGTATTGCCGATTAGCAGCAGCAGCACCAACCGGCGGGAATAGTGGGCTCACCAATGGAATAGCAGGTCAGAGCAGGCTGGAAGACGTCGACGACACTCTGTTTGGGTGCTGGACGCGATCTTGGTCCAAGAAGGGTCGATGGAGGGAAGGCAAAGGCGACAAGTGGCTTTGGCCCACTGCCGACGACAACGACGACGGTCCCGACGAGCGGTGCGGTCGAGACGTCGACTGGGTGTTGGGAGAGGACTGCTGGAGGGGTGGGTGGTTGTGATGAGGCTCGTGGAGGTCGTGGTCGGGAGTAAAGACAGCTGGAAGTCGCTCACGCAGGGCATCACACTTTTGGTTATTTTTTTTTTTATTTTTTTTTGTTTACAAAACTCATCCGACAATAAACAACAAATCAGCAATAACCAGCTAGGGCAACCCCATCTGCAGATAATTTCTTCAAGCAGAAATTTTCCAATCGTTTCTGCATTTTGTTTGCATGCAACACCTCTGCTTCCAAATACAGTCGAACCCCTCGGAATCCATAGCCCTCGGTGGAAGCCCAAAGCTATGGGTTTCGTAGGGTCATGGGTTAGCAGGTGCCATCAATCCATCATGATAATTCAGTGTGAGACAGCAGAAGAATTTCTCTCCCATTTGAGATGCCATTATGGGTTTGATTTGGTGCAGTTTGGATCAGCAGTATAATTTAGTGGCATATAGCACCAATTCTGGTCAGGTTTACACCTTAAATCCATACTGTCACACAATGTCACCCCTTCCGGCCTGCTCAGAGCTGTCAAATCTCATCCAAATATAGTAATTCATGGGTTCCGAGCCCCATTTCTAGCTATGGGTTATAGGTTATGGCGGGTTTATGGGTTTGCCCTGCCAAACCACAGTGGTGGAGGCCCAAACCCTATGGGTTCCATAGGGTTATGGGTTTAGAGTGGTATGGGTTCCGAGGGGTTCGACTGTATCTGGATAGTGCACAACGTGCATCCACAATAAAGTTGCAACCGTTTGAGCGTTCACTCATATGCATCACATCCGTATGGATTTTCTGAAATATACTTGGTGTTGCTGTTACAACTGGAGGACTCCGAATCAATGCCTGCTGTCTGAGTTGACATGCATGACATGTTTTGATGTACCACTTGACATCACTTTCTAGATCAGGCCACCAAAACCTGAGCTCTAGCAACGCTTTAGTTGCGTAGACACCCTTGTGTCCTAAAGAATCATGTGGGGCACGTAACATGAACATTCTATGTTTCTTGTTCACCACAAGTCTATGCATTGCATTATCTCCACGCTGAGATGGGTGCTACGCAAATGCTGCCAGAAAACACCAAAACCCAAAACAACCTTTAAAACCACCAAAGTGTTATTTGGTAGAATAGCGGGAGTTCGGAATTTTGATATAAATTCTCTAACGCTGCGCACGAGATTCGGCCTTGTCAACTGCCTTGAAAGTGTTATTCGAGGAAGGCGAAGCGCGAATAAGAAGTCGGTTGGGGAGTTCGGAATATCCTCAGGCTCGGCAAATTCCGCAAGGTATTGATTGCGGAATTTGGTCCGGTTCCAAGTGGGGTTCGTGGGGCAGAGAGGGGAATGGGTAGTGGTGGGTTGGATATAGGTCTCCCGACGCAATAGCTGCAAGTACCCCAAGCAACTGGTCAACGCGATCTCACGTCCCAGAGTCCCGGCGCAAAGTACAATTCGCTAATTCGCTTCTCAAGCGAATGACAAGTTATTCCCAGGGCACCAAGGGTCCACTAGCAGAATACAAGTCCCAAATGTCGCAATTCTCACACAAATCTCTCCAATCAAAATAGCCAACAAATCGCAAAATAACTTGTTCAGAATAACAAACGTCTGGGAATCCCAAAAGTTCGCCTAGCACAAGCCCAGAACACACCCCCTAGTACGAGCGGGGAGGTTTCCGTGCCGCCCCAGACGTTCCTCAGGCCCTTAAATACATATTCTACACAGAGTGTCCGAAGAAAAATATTCTGTCCAATAATATCATGTCGCTATTCGCACGTGCCCGCTTGGTAATAAGGGCTGGGCGCTTGATGGTTGCGTCCCGAGTGTCCCCGCCTATTCTACAGTCCTCGTGCAATTCCGATCGCCCGTTATGGCCTTCTTCCTCGATATTCGTTGGATCGGTGTTTTGCCCGCGCAGGCACAGTATAGTTCGGAATTGCTCTAATTCCCATCTTTCGAACGAGCCGCGCCATGTCGTTATCGCCCCAATGGATGTTGAGTTATTCCACTATCTTCCCGTCGTCGCGCCTCGGCTTCTCGGCCTCTTGACAGTTTGAGGGCGCATCCTTCGCTTCGGAATTGATACCCGTCGTGTCGATCCTTCTTCCCTTGGCTGATTTGACAGGTGAGTCCCGAGTACGCCGATCTCCACGCGTGGCTTCTCTGACTCGTCCTCCCCGGATCATCTTTCTCGGCAATTCGGCACAGGACTCGGTTTGGTGGTTATTCCCTCTTGTTCATGCAGCGGGCATATTCTGCACTTCGCGGACTATGCTATTCCACAAGGCATGTTCAAGCCCTCAGGTTACCAAGTAGGCAATTAGCCTCTCTACGAAGTGACTGTCTTAGCTGCTCATTCGGGACTCATGCCGGCTAAATTCTGGAGATGCCATACATGATGAAGGCATTATTCCGAACTTTGGTGTTAATTCTGAAGTCGGTGCCTTCTCGTGTGTGTCCATGCATGACTCCAAAGTACAGAATAGCAACAAAATTCTGTGTCTTCACTGGTATTCCCTACCGAGGCGTATCAACGCCTGTAAAATTTCCCATCCTTGCTAAGGAAAAACTGCCTTGCAAATTTCATAAATCTTTTATATTTGAGGTTCTGTTTCATTCCAATGCCAGGTGGACGTTTGAGAGGATCTCTCAACCAAAATTGAATTAATTTGATTTTCTTGTCTTGGAGCTTTGCAGCCTCAGTCCTATGTTCCTCTTGGTAAGGTTCGCGTTTAGTACTTTCACCTTTTAGCTCTGCATGTGGCAATAGTCCCTTTTCTGACTTCTGAAACATATATGCTGGTATCACCAAACCCTCAGCCATATAAGTAGCTTGCACAAATTCTTGATGTGCAGTTTCCTCTTTTGATGCCATATCACATTCATGATCAAAATCATCAATGCTTGATGCTGCACCAGCCAGTGTTTGAACATAGCCACTTCGCTCATCAATATCATCTTTGAACTCTTCAAACTCCAAAGGCTGCTTTGAAAAATAATCCCAGTCAGGATGGTCCTCAGGAGGCTTGCTATCTTCAAAGCCATCCTCATCAGGAAACCATTCTTCATCACCAGGTTGCGGTTCTCTGCGAGAAAGTCCATCTGGTGGAAAGTTTGCGCCCTTGACATGTTTCAACTTGAAATGAAACATAAGTATCTGCTCGATCCAACGATTGATGGTAGCGTTGGGACCCATACCTGGGTTGTTCAACATGCCTTTGATGTAGAGTGCATCTGTCTCCACAACCAATCTTTTGCATCCCAGAAGCCAATATTGCATAGCTTCCAAAGCACGCTTCAAACCATATAACTCCCGCTTAGGCTGGGAAAATTGTGCTTCTCTTCGGTTTAGAGTAATTGAAGCAAACTTTGCATAATAACGTTTCTTAGGGTCTTCAGGATCACATTGGTAAATTTGAATACCAATAGCCATCCATGAAGTATCCACTGCTAGAACAATGTCTGAGTCCCACTCATAATTGAGAGGTTTTAAGCATGGTGCTGTTACAATTGCTTGCTTTAGATTTACCATAGCTTGTTCTTGCTCTTCACCCCATACAAAGGATTCATCATTTCTAGTGAGTTTCTGAATTGGTCTTGCAAGAATACCATAATCTTTGATGAACATACGCATGACACCAACAGTGCCCAAGAATTTGCGCACATCTGAAACATCTTTGAGAGGACCCCATCTGGTAATTACACCAATTCTGTCTGTATCAGGCTTGCGGCCTTCAAACGAACACAGATGGCCTACAACATGGAACTTATCTGCACACAAAATTGATTTGGAGCCAGAGAAAGTGCCTCCACAATATTTGATACGCTGTATCACCCTGTTCAAATTTTCGAAATGCTCCCAAATAAATCTTCTGATTCCAGGATTCTTGGGATGTGTCTCATATGTTCCATCTTGCCTCTGATAACGAGTTCCAGGTCCGCGTATTGGAACATCGTCAATATACGGAATTGTAACATGTGGAATCTCATCTCTCAGAATAAATGTAACATCATCATGGAAAATTGGAACTGAATTGGTCCAACCCATGGGCAACTTTACAAGTCTCAATGCACCAAAGGGTGTCTGAAAAGTTGTGAAGTCTCTTGAATTTTCAGCTATATCTCTGTGATCATATCCTGAATATAAATCCAAGCATGCACCACAAGCTCTACCTGCAAAATGATTTGCTAATTCCTCTGTTGCCGGAGGAATTCCTGAATGTGCAATTGTGACAGCATTCAAAGGTTCTAAAGCATGTACCAATCTAATGCTCTTTCCATCTTTCTTGATAACCCCAAAGAATTTGCTTCTATATGCTGCATTTGATGGCTCATAAACACCTGCATCAATTTTCTTTTTAATCACCTTCAAAAATTCTTTAAGCTGTCCCTGAGGTATGGGTATGCTTCGTTCAACCCAAGTCTCATGTTCAATGAGTGGAAACTCTACAGGTGGAAAGAAATCATGTCTGAAACTTCCCCGCTCTTCGTCTGCCCAAGCAAACGCAGACTCTTGATTCATCATAAGGTGATGCATAAGTTTTCTCTCTTCTGGTTGCAGAAAATTATTTCCATGCAATTTGTCCAATGCTTCCTGTCGTTCCTGAGTGTACCTTCCAGTTGGCTGAAAATCTGGAGGATTTGGATTTAGTTCTGGCATTCCTTGCAAAGGATTACCAATAATTTGTCTTTTAATCCTGTATTTCTCTGGAAGCTCCGTATAGACGGGACGCACCTTGAGTCCAACAGGCTTATACTTCTTGCCAGCATATACAGATTCAACGGGAATGTTCTCTTCCACAGCATAATTTTCTGTAGAGGGAGGTGAAATGTTGTCTGCAAACTGGCAGCACACACATCGCACATCTCCATCTAACATATGAGATGTAGACAAAGGCTGCTTGTTAGCATTTCTCACATTGGATGGTTTCTTGACAGCACTCCAAGTAAAAACCTCATAGGATTTTCCATTTGAGGTTGGTGATTGGATTGGCCTTGAATGAAATTCATTGAATAAAACATGTCAATCAAGTCCCTGAGAGACACAGGGTCTTCCATTCGAGCATCTCCACTTAATGCACTCATTGCTGCACCACCGGGTGTACCAGCTTTTGCTTGTGCAGTAGCTGCTTGAAACTTACCTTTCATCAACACTTCAGTTGCAATTGCCATTCGCAAACTAAGTGAAAATGATGGGTCCAATGTGTTCAAATACATTGTACATGCTTCCTTATTCAGGAGAATTATGGGTGCAGCCATAAGTCTACACCGAAGCGCGCCCAGGTGTCAATCACGCGGGATCGGCGTGGTGGAGCGCTGATGACTGGCAGCTGTTATCGGGCCGGTAACCACGCCGCTGCCATGTGCACTTGCAAATGGGAGCACGCCGGACCCAGACAGCCTGGTAGCCAGCTGGGAATGCAGCTGGTGGCCGTCTGGATGAAGAGCTGTGCGGCGGCGGAGGGCTCATCTTGTCGCGACTCGTTCCAGTTGTCCATTGCCAATTAAAAAAATGGATTTCAAGCGGCGGCACCGCGTTCTGCTGCTACCAATCTACTGCTCGTCGTCGTCGTTGCCATCCTCATCCATCGTGTTGTCGTCACCAGCCCCAGCGCCTGCGGCATTCATCACAGCCTCGTCAATCGCGACGTCAACCTCCTGCTGCACCGGGTCCGCCGTGCCTTCGGTGATAGTGTAGTCGTCCTTGCCGTAGGTCTCGCGGTCTTTCTTCAAGGTCACGCGGAATGCACTGCGTGTCCGCGTCAGCTGTCGGCGAAACAAGAAGGAGACGATACACGCACCGAGTAACCTGCTGCTGGTCGCCTTTGGCCTTGCTGCGGATCTCGGCCAGTAGTGCATCGACCTCGTCCCAGAACTTGGACGTGTCGCTCTCGTAGGTCTCGAGCCAGATGTAGCGCTATCCAAAGTTGGTCAGGCAAGTGAAAATCCCGCCAAGTAATCGGATGCACCATAAGCGCGACGCGCGCGCAAAGTTCAACCGTGACGACGCAATCCGTCCCGGCAACAATGGTCTGGGTGAGCTTGTAGATGGTGTCGCAACGCGCGGCGGCCTTGACGCGACGGGTGACGGTACGTGTAGCCCAGCGATGCGGCAATCTGTCGATGCAGTTAGGGCAGCGGGCCGGTGCAAAAGCAAGTAAAGAACGATACCTCTTTCTTGATGTCGGCGCGGAGTTGGGTGAAGATGCCACGAACAGCCCTCTTGAGGGTGTCATAGTCGGCGGCGTTGTGTTCGATGCCGGGCGGAAGGTCAAACCGATGGGTCTTGAGTAGGTTCTGGATTGGAGGTGCGGCAATGAGTTCAGGAAACAGCGGAAGCGAGGACAACACACCAACAAGACGCGAACGGGCTCGTTGCCCTTGTACCGCGCCTGGCGGGGCGAAAGGAGAATAGCCATTGCATATTTTTTGATATTTTTCTAGCTGCACGTTAGCTCTGCCCGACGGTAATGGATAAACGCACCAGCAGGGCCTCGGAGGGCTCAAATGAGGGTTGCGCCACGACAACGGCGGCGACCATGTTCAGTATACTGAACAGGAGGACGAATATCTTGGCCATGACGACGGCGCCGGGGTCCTTAGACACGTTAGAAGGCCGCCTTGCATGAAAAAAGCAAGGAACGCACCCGTAAAATTGAAACACATTCGGCCGTCTGCTCAGCTCTGAGATGCTGGCTCGCAGCAAACCGTCGCACGCTCTCATCCGCATTCCGGCTCATGGCGAGGGGGGAGGTGCCTGTATCGTTTGCTGGGGTTGTTCGTCACTGGCCGGCGACGAGGAACGATTTTCGGGGCCCGGACTGGACGTGAATGACGGTGCCCCGCACGGGGTAACCTGGGTCATGGAGGCGAAGATGTTCGCGCGACGGGTGGTAATGGGGGTAGAGGGAGCCGACATGGTGGGGGCGCGTGAACAAGAGGGACGGGGAAAGTGGTGCGTTTTTTAAGTGTGTTGCTGAGCGCCGATCTTGCAATCCTCGTGTGATGCGGCCACATGCGCTGCATGCGCGTAGTTAAGGGATGGCCGGCTCCACCGGAAATCTCTTGCTCTTGACGCTCATGCCCCGAAAGGGACCGGGAAACAGCTGAAGCCAGAGGGTACGATGATCAGATTCACAATTGCGGAGGGAAGGACCTCTAACACGCACCAGAGTGGTTCTCTCGCAACAACGGTGCAGAGGTGTCGTGTAGGATCTGCTTCGGGGGTGTCGCGCCCGAGCAGCGGGAATGGATTGGGCGTCGGAGCGTGGATTACCACTTAGGCTCAAAGCCCCACACCACGGCGGTCAAGGCAGCGAGCGACGGTGCGATGCTCCGCAAAGCGCGCGACGCCGAGCATCGAGCAGGCACTCAAGCGAGTAATCTGCTGAGTCCCCAGCCCCGCCTCGATCCACCGATGCCAATGAAGCCTGTAGCAAACTGCCCGACAGCGGCTGAGGCTGAGCTGTGGGCGGCATACGATGACCACGGCGCCGATTTCAGCGCTGGGGACGTACTTCAGGAGGGAGGGATCGATGTCGCATCGCTGGAACGACAAGCGACGGTGTTTGGGATATTGGATCCGGAGGGAGTGGCGCGACGGCTGGGGTTCGGGGATGGGTCACTGGAGGAGGAGATATTGGCAAAGGATGCCAAGGAGGACTTCCTGGCTGAGATTCTGCATGCAGCAGGTGAGTGTGGGATGCAAGAGCGGTTGTCATTCGGCCCATTCGGTGACGGATCACGGACACGTGTGAACACCGTCCGTCTTGGACCCAACGCGTTTGGCGTTCCGACGCGTTATCTTGTCCAAATTTCGCCCTTACATGCCCTACAGGTATCACAGAACCGACTACGGAGGAGGTTCAGAGTGCGGGAGGGAAGTTGCCCAAACCCGAGACGGAATACTTCCCGTACCCCAGCAAAACGGTCCGTCGTCGTTTCAATTCAGGGCCTTCCCGTGCTTCTCTGAGCCTCGTTATAGATGTTCCTACTGGATATTCTCGATAATCTTCCTCGTCTCCGCATCTCGAGTTCGCTTATGCGGGTATTCCTGTGGATGCTCCGAGAGGCAGGCGCGTCTGATGTTCCGTCTTTCGACCGCTTGCGTGCAACCCAAAAGAAGATCCGCGCGGAGGCTGGAATTCCCAGCATTCCATGTCTCTCCCCACTGGGAAATGTTTTCTTTATGAATGACCCTCGAGCTATCATCCAACATGTGAGTGAGCAACGAAAATTTGTGTCTGCAAAACTGAACATGCAAAGGACTGGGCAAATCCAAATATTCGAAAATTCATTCAGCTGTACCCGGAGGTCCCAAAAGACGGCGTGATTCGTGAAATCTGGCATGCCGAGAAGTGGCGGATGGGCATGGACCTCGACATGCTCAGCCCGATGTACGATGCCGGCCGCGCACACTTTTATGTGAACGAGCTCGCACGCACCAGAGATGGCTCCCTCGTGGTGCCTATCCGCTGGATCATCTGCGACGGTGAAATTCAGGCGGATTCGTTTACGGTTTCAATCAACATGGTGAGAACTCGTCATTCCACTCCATCGTGTTTCTTTTTGATGATAAAAAAAGGCGGGCGAAGGCGAGATCAACGATAACAAGACCACACTGGTTCGCGCTGCCAACCTTGTGTTCAATTATTACGACTTACTGGAGCGCGATGAAATTCCTGCATGGACTCGTGAGCCTCAATGTCATTTGGCTCTGTTTAAAGCTGAGACTTTCAGATCTTACCGTTCAACGGGGTCATCCGGCACGCATGCCAAACCCTATCCGCGAGATCGCCGGAGATGACCCGATTTACACCAACTTCGTTGATTTTTTCGGCGACGATGTTTCCGGAAACCGAAGCAAGTCCTGGAATAAGCATTGGAACGTGTACATGACGAACCGAAATCTGCCTCGGAAGCTGCTGATGCAAGAGTTCCACGTTCATTTTCTCATTTGGTCAATTTTTGAGCGAAATTCACAGATCAACTCACATTGATCCCATCAAAGTTCAAGACCTCTTCGGAAAGACGACAAAAATCCGCCTTGCCGTGAATGCTGGGCCCTCGGATAACCCGATGCAGAGCGAGGTTTCTGGCCACATTGGCTCCAAGGGCAATTGCTTCTGCCGGAAATGCCGCGCCGGTGGTACAACTGTGCACAAGCAATCCGACGCAGGATTTCATGAGTTGTTCGAGGTTTGATCACCAGTGAGTATTGGGGAAATTGCTGATTCATTTGCAGCCCGGCATTCCTCGTACCAAAGAATATGTGCTGGAGGAGCTGCGAAGGCAGGTTGATGATGCTTGTGATGGGATGTCGCGAACAAAAATGGAGACGGAGCAGCGGAAGACGGGGGTCAAAGATGCGTACACGCAAAATTGGATCTTGGGGCTCATTGATCGACACAAGCAGCTGCGCATTTCAGATCCTGAGCGGGATATTGCTGAGATCAAAGCAGAGCTGCGCAAGTGGGCCCAGTGAAAATGACGAGAAAATTTATAGCGCCTTCTTGACAACGAAAGGTTTGTGATTACTTGATACATTGATGTTGTGGATGCTGATCATGATAGGCTTTGATCCGACATATCGTGATACACCCGTCGAAATTCTCCACACAATACTTTTGGGCGCAGTCAAGTATGTCTGGTGGGTCTCCCATAAATCTTGGTCCGCCGAAGCCAAGGGAGACGTACTCCCTGCGGTTGCAAGCGACAGAAACCGATGGTCTGTCAATCCACGCCATTCGCGCCAAATACATCATGCAATATGCCAATTCCCTGATCGGGAAACAGCTCAAGACAATCGTGCAGACTGGGATCTTTCATGTCCATGGTATAGTCTCGGACGATCATCTCGTCGCTTGGCGTGCCCTGGGTGAGCTTTCGGCCATGCTCTGGGTCCCCGAGATCCGGGATGCAAACCAATATCACGTATTCTTTTTCTTTTTCTTGGCCAAATCAGCTCTCAAATCTTTGTTTCCAGGCCGATCTCAAGCAGGCCGTCGCAAATCTTCTCGACGCGGTTGCCATCATCGATCCATCAAAAATAATCACAAAGATCAAATACCATCTGCTCAGCCATACACCGGATGATGCCACTGCATTCGGGCCGCTTGTTGGTCTTGCAACGGAGCTTTTTGAAAGCTTCAACGCCGTCTTTCGATACTCCTCGATCCTCTCCAATCATCTTGCGCCGAGTCGCGATATTGCCTTGCAGCTTGGCGATCAAGAAGGCCTGAAACATCGGCTCACCGGTGGACTGTGGCTCAGTTCCGCCTCGAACCGGTGGGAGCGCGCCGGTCCCGGTGTTCGGCTGTTTTTGGAGAGACATGCTGTCCTGCAGAAGCTCCTCGGATGGAGCCCACAGCCGGCAGACCGACCAGGTGTGTGCTCTGAATTTCCTGTCTATATGGCCCTGAGGTTTCCCGAGGTGATATGAAGTTGGTTCCTCTCAAGCGGGCGAGAAGACGCGGTCATCCCATGCCCTCTCACGGACACTTACTGCAAAAGCCGTGAACTTTTCTGATTTCCCCGTGGACTCTGTCTGGGATCGCTGCAAGGCTGTAATCGCCCAGTCCGGCGACGAGTGCCGGGACGGGTCGTGGATTTTTGCAGAGCTTCCCACTGATCCGGTAAGCTCTTGAAATTAATTTCTTGCGAGCTTCGTCTCATGACACAGTCAATAACATTTCCGGCGAGGATCGCTGAGATCTGGAAAGGCTCCGCGTCAAACATTTTGATCGTCGAGCGCTTCCAGTTATCCGCCGCACGGGATCCGGTTTACGGGATGCCAGTGCTCACCCGGCCCAATGACGAGCATCTTTCTGTGATCCTTCTGGCAGCGGTGTGTGTTTTGCTGTCGCTTGATTCTGTTCTCAATAATTTGGCAGAACGTCAAGTTCATCGTCAATGTCCAACATGACTGCCATGCAGCGGCTTGTGCAGCCACCGGCATTCGTCCCGTCATGCAAGAGCGCGTCCAGTCCGACAAAACCGAGAGGTTCATTGAGCATCAACCGCTCGAACGGTTCATTCTCAACACACATTCCTTCCACAACGCCCATCTCCCTGCGTGCAATCCTTGATCGGGTTCTCTGGGCTCCAGCGCCACTGTTCCTCGATCGGCGCAGGAAACACGACGAGCTCGCGAAACAGTTGCGCGAGAAGAAAGCTGTGGACGCAAACCCAGTTGAAGCAGCCTCACTGGCAGCAGATTCCGCTCAGCCTTCGGACCGTGACAGCACTGGCACGGGTACTCGAGGACGCGGAAGAGGTCGTGGACGGGGACAGGGTCGGGGCGGCGCTCCATCGACGCGGAAACGTGCACGTTCCGCCGGCTCACACGACGAAGCTCCTCCTCGGAAGAAACACGGGCGCAAGCCGGGCGCGTGTCGATCCCCCCGCCTGCGGTCTCGATCGCGCTCAGCGGGGATAGAAGTTTGGCAGCCGGACGCAGCAAACGAACCATCAGGAAGACGGCCCGAGCTGAGGAGTCTGCATTACAAGAGGCCGAGTGGGATTCCGAGGGGTTTGAGATCGAGCCGCCGCCCTCCGAGGAAGACTCCGCGCGATAATCACGAAGATGGCGGCTACAACTCAGAGGAAGCGTCGGAAGAGGAGGAGTAACGTTAGAAGTATCATATTTTGCGTAAACGACGAGTTTGTCCCGAGCCCTTCCACCGTCTGCGCTGCCAGCCCTCTCCCAGCTGGCAACACAGGTGTCTCCCGGCCGGCGTTTCCAGGCGCTGGCGCCACCTGGTAACCACCTGTCAACCAGGCGGATCCACATCGCCGATCATCTGTCACCCGGCTGGACAGCTCGGCCGATCGCTGCCTGGCGTAACTTTGGCGGTGTATTAGCCAACAGAACAAACTGACGTCCAAAGCGTTTCAGCTTGCCTGGTTCTGAAGCTGTGATGCCATCATTCTGCAAGCACAACTTCTGAAGTTCAGACAATTTCCCTTTCTTATCTTCTTCAAGTTCTGGGTATGACGCCTTTACGTTCTTTACAAACGCTTCATAGGTATTTGCTGTTCCTGTTTTATAGCTAGGAATTTCCCGCCAAAGTTCCCGTTTCTTCATTGGAACATAACTGGTGAGGAGCTTCTTCTTTGCATTCTCATCAGTAATTTTGCCCAGATCAATGATCTCAGCAACTTGATCAAGAAATTCAGCCAAGTCATCATGGTTATCTGATGTGAACTTGGGAGCATTTTGATCCCAGCTGCGAGGAATACGGAAGCCAGCCACAGTTGAAGACATTTTGGGCTGTTTTGGAGGTATAGGTAGTTTTGCAATAAATTGTTGTGTTGGAGACGAAGGACGAGAGGGTGGAAGCGGTAAGACCAGAGATAATGCAAAGAAGTCAGGTCGAGAGTCAATACGTTTGGGTCCTAAGTTAGGAAATGGGATTGGTTGAGTGTTAAAAGTTTTACGATGAGTCGGTGGAGATTGTTGAAAGATTCCAAGAGGAGTTTTGACGTGTGGTTTAGGTTCAGATTCAGGTTGAATTTCCTGATCTAATTGCCAATTACCAGTTTCGTCAATCCAATCGGATTCGTCAAGTTGAGTTTGAGAGGTTTGTTGTTGAGAGGTTGAAGCAGTTTGTAGGGCCGAATATGCTGCAATCCTATGTTGATACTGTTCCTGGGACTGTTGTCGACCAAGTTCAGTAGGAGTAGGAGTTGGAGGTGCCGGCGCTTTTGCTTTACCTTTAGTAGATTGTTTAGGTGGAGGAGTGTGTTTACGATGTTGGGAAAGACGACCAACGAGATGTGGTTTCGAAGATCGGGTTGCCCGAGTAGGATTTGGGGGTGAATCGACGGGTGGTCGAGACGGTGGAGTAGCCGTGTTGTTGGAGGAATGACCCTCTAAGATTTACCTAGAGGATTGGAAGTTCCAATGCAAAACAACAGTTGCCACAATGAAACAAAGAATATACTGAATGAACCCCCTCGCGGTGGGCTCCAATATAATGCACGTAGAAAATGACTAGGGTAGCTGTTAAACAAAACAACTAACCAAACCAAATCCAACTATATGTGCGTGAGTTCGGGGGTTCGAGCCGCAGGAAACGACTAGAGCGAATTCAGTTAGATTTGTTGTATGTAGATTTATGTTGTTTATGGAAGCCAGATGTTGCTGGCCTTCCATAAAAGGCAAATCAGTGATGGGAGAACTGACCGCTGGCGAACTTAGCGCGTTACGTGTTACACCCCGGGAACTTAAGGTCTGTTTAGTACAGTAAATCAGGTAATTTCATTAAATATTTTCCTGTCCCAGCAATATCCGAGCACACAAATATTCGCTGTGGAGTACGAGTACAGTGTTGGCAAACAAGGATGGGACCTGCCTAGTGCCAAGATTCTCGCCTCTGATCGCTATGCAAACTGGAGGACCTTTTTTTTTTTTTTTCACCAAGGAGCCCGCGGGGGGAGAGGCAATTGAGAGGTGGACATATGTGTAGTTGTTTTTGCATCCGGATCCGAGTTCCACAACAGGGTATGTAGGCCAGAAAAGCACCACCATCTCGATATTATGTTGCGAGCATGAATTAGTGAGCTCGGCGTTCAAAGAGAAATTCTGAGGTCGCGAGAAAGGTGGCTTGTGGCGAATTTGTGGCGCAGCTACGGCTTGTTAATATTCTACTGGAACAACTGTTGGACAGAGGTACTTCTGTAGCTCCATGGAAGACTGCAGGAAGGCACAGGGAGCAGGAGAGAGGCATTATGCAGGTGGCGTTTCATCGGGGCATTGGCTTTGGAAAGCGGAAGCTGTGTTTGTGGTTAAGAAACCAGCTTGCTGTCAAGGTTGTCGCGCCAGACGGAGTAAGGCAAAGAGGAGGACTGGAGGGCGCCTGTCGACGGGGAAGCAGAATTAGACGGGGTATTTGTCCATGAACATTCGCGTCAACAGCACCAAGTATCACGTGCATGGCACGTGAACGACTGGACTGTCTCCCCAAATCGTACTGCAGTGACCCACAAGCAAACCGAATTGGTTAAAAATCCAAATGATTAATACGCTACACAATGGAGGGATAAAGGACCAGGAGTTTTGGGTGGTGGTGGGGAACCTGGAATCCGGCCGTACATATCCGACAAAAGGTGGTAGAGTAAGCGCGAGGAGCGGGGTAATACGGTTCTTAAGATACTTATACACAAGACCGGGGTGTGGCGGGTGGGGGGTTTTATCCAAAGCAGACAAATAGACAAGGCAAAGGGGGAATATGTACAGGCGAAAAAAAGGCAAAGGCGGATGCAAAAAGTGGATAGATAAGGGTGAAGGTGACTAAAACCGAGAAACCGGGGACTCGTAGGGTACATATGTAAAAGGGTCGAGTAAAGAAGAGAAGTAGGTGCAAAATAAGGAATCCAGGACGGCGGGTAGCATGCACGAGGCACGAGACACAAGACATTGGGGAAGGAGAAATTGTTCCAGGACCGAGGCGCGATATATCGTAGTGTGGGGTTTCTTGAGAGTTGCAGACAGCGATTCGAGAGAGTTGAGATAGCAGGCGAGGACAAGAGAGAGACGAGGAACGGCGGGTTTCCGACGCGGGTGTTATACAGCGACGGGGATGTCGCCGTTGACCACCATTGCGTCGGGGCTCCCCAAAGGGCTGTTGGGAATGCTTCCGTTGCTGCCATTGCCGTTGAGCGCCCAGATATTGGCCCGCTCGTGGGTTGCTCCCCGCTCGCGCAAAGGCAATGCCTCGGCACTTGCATGCCCATGTCCGTTGACGTTGGGATTCGGGCTGCCCGCGGGACTCGTCTGGGCACTCCCACGAACGCTGGAGCTCCCATTCGCCATCGCCGCTGCCTGCTGCTGCTCCGTCCTCGTCGACGACTCCATCGTCAACCCACGCATCTCGTCGATGCCACGTCGCACCCCCGCCATCATACGCTCCGTATCCCGCAACAGTTCCTCCATCTTGCGACGTTGCTCGTGCAGCGAAAAGTAATGCCGCTCGAGCTCCTCGACGCTCGGAATGCCGCCTGCGTTCGGCCCGTTCGAACCCGAGCTCTCGTGATACGATCGCACCGCCGGTAGACCATACGCAGGCGAGCCCGCCCCCGCACGGCTTGGAGTTGCCGACCGGCTCAAGCTGCCCGTGCGGATGTAGTTCCCAAACGAAGTCCCAATTGACGGCAACTCGAACGACCCTTGCGGGGTCCCCGTCGGTGCTGGGCTCGGGAACCACGTGCGCTTGCCAAGATCCTTTTCGTCCTCCATCGGCGCTGCAGCTGGTGCCTTTCGACGAGCCCGCTTGCGCCGCGGGGCGTCCTCGGCATCGTCGTCCGTCGGGTGAGGTCGGGGCGATGAGGCGACGCGCGAACGACCAACAGCGACGAGAGCTTCGGCCGCAGCTTGATCGGACATGGCTGCAAAGAGACAAATGAGCAATGGGCACCCTCCCAGTCTCGGGTAATTCGCTCACCGTTGGGGCCGTCAAGTGGTGTTGCACCGTTTCCTCCCGCGGCAGGGACCCGCTTGCGGCGCTTGATAACCGTCTTTTTCATGGAAGTCGGACGATGCGTGCCGTGCAGCTTGAAGTACAGGCCTACATGATGCTCGTCAGCAAGCAGTTCGCTGCAGACCGGGAGAAAGCGAGAACGAAGGATAAATAGCTGAAGAACGAGAACACGTGGACCAGAAGAGACGAAAGAACAGGAAAACAGCCCAGAGACCACCACCGCCAGCACCCACCCACGAAACCACGCTGCCCACCGTCGTCGTCGCACAGAAAAGGGATGGGGATACGTAGCTGGAGTCGTGACGAGCGAATCTGATTAGATGCCACACTCCGCGTCATCTGCGCCGTCGTGGCCTCGTTTCCTGGTGCCGTCCCACGAACGATGAGTGGCTCGGTCGTCGGCACTGTGCTCTCGTCAAATAGGAGAGCCCAGAGGCTCGCAGGGAAGGCTCAAAGCCCAAACGACCAACAACAAAAATGGCCGATATCGTCTCACGTCGTGAGACGCACCAACATCTCTACACCTCTCCCAGTCGCCGTCACACGCAACACAGAGTTTGCCTGGTGGGCTGACCGGTAACCCGAAAGCCAGAGTAAACGAGCGCCCTCCGAACAGAGAAGAAGAGAGAGAACGCGAAAGCAGGCAGCAGCACTTCGTACATCCGCCTCGAGCGGAAGTATGGCCCAACGGAGAGAGGAATCACGTCCCGAGGAGTGCCTGTGCTCCCCCGCACCGAAGATAAGGCTATCTGATAGCCCGTTATCAGATTCGCCGAGCCATGACGAATCCGCGCGAGCTCGGGGGCTTCGACTTCCGTCGATCGTTCCGAGGGTGGAGCGGAGAGTAATACCTGCGAGGGAGGGCGCGAAAGGGAAAAAAGGCAACTGGCAAAAAGAATGGAAAGGAATAGAGATAACGAGGAAGCCGCTGGGTATGGCCAGATTGACGCAGCACGACGACGACTAGAAACGCCATCGCCCTGGACCGCGCCTCGAAGCTAGATGTCGCAAAGCCAAATCCGGCCCAGACCGCGACAATCTTGGCTCCAGATTCAGACAAGGACCAAGCCCGAAGCAACCCAGCGCAGCCTCAAACAGCGAGATGTGAAATCACTGCCTCTCCCATAGTCGCCAGCGAACGCCGGCGGCCGCGTCATCGCGCCAACAAGCTACTCGTGGGTTCCACGAAGCGTCGGAGAACGCAAGACGAGCTCGACGTCAAAGCCCTGCGTGTCTTTCTGTGGAAAGAAGAAGACCGCAGAACGAGACGACGGTGGATGGTGGGCATAGCCACCGGCAGAAGCCAAGCGACGATCGACGGGTGGGTCGGGAGCCGAGAAAGACGGGAAAGGAAAGAGGGGGGAAAGATAACGATGAAGGGGCAAAGCGAAGAAGGGAGCAAGATAAAGATAAAGGATAAAGGAAATCGACACGCACCACAGGCATTGCAGATGTTGTTTCCAACGTCGTCGCGGCGCCATAACGGCGTGGTGCTCGTCCCGCAGTTTCCACACGAGAGCGCATTGATCTTGGGCGCTGGGGAAGAGTCGGCTGCATTCCTATAGATAATCATACATCAGAGATAATGGAAAAGGGCGGAAAGGGGACGACACTGACGGGCTTGTCGCGGCCGAGCCGCGGGCAGGTGGCGGAGTCGGATTGAGGAGCTGGCGCATGGAAGCTGACGAGGCGGGATGGTGCTTGTCCTCTGTGCCCGGATTGCCGTTTGCGCCATTCTCGGTGGCCAGACGGTTGTTCCATGTGGGGCAGCCATTGCAGGCACTTGACCCGCCTGTCCCGTCGCAGCGTCCGTCGCCCGGACATGTACCGCTGTGGTGGCCGTTTTGTGATTGTTGTGCGGCAGCAGCAGCGGCTGCTGCTTGTTGTGCGGCTACATGCGGGGACAGCGACGCCGGGCGGGGGGCGTTGCGGGATTTTTGGTAGAGGCCTGCGTCGAGGTAGATGAGCGGGAGAGACATGGACAAGGAGTGTGGGGGCAGGAGAGTCAAAGAAATCTAGGCGGAAGGAACAACACGGGATTGCATCGTGGACGAGGCATGTCCCTCCGATCTGCCTCGGTGTATGCGTCCCCCCTCCATCGACAATCGATACAGAGCAAAGCAAGAGCAACCACTCACCGCAGGCATTGCATATGGGGCTGCCCTCTTGTGTGCGACGCCACAGCGGGGTCTCGGTCGTTCCACAGTTGACACACACCGGCCGTCCGGTTGGTGGTTGTTGAGCCGCGTGTGCCAGGACGGCATTGGGCGAGTCTGCTGCGGGCTTTGAGAGATATGCCTGCTGCGTTGGACTGCCTGCTGGCGAGCGGGCGACGGGAGCGACGACTTCGGTGGCTACAGACATGGTGGGAGATGGAATGAAGAGAGGGAGGCCGTGTCGGGATGGATGAGTGGGAGTCGGGGTCGGGGGACGGGGGACGGGGTGTGTGTCTCGGGGACGTGCCTTGTGTGCACCGAAAAAAGAGGTGGGTGACAGCAGGGAGCCTGTTTATCTAAGATAACCCATCAGCCAATCGCAGCCTACTCATTGCGTGATTAGATCCAGCCTCCGACTGACTCCGACCCAGAGGCTTTGTCCGCCCCTGCCGCCCTCTCTGGCCCACATACACCCCGCCTATCGCCCGCCACTGCGCCCAAATTCCGCCAGCGCATCGACCCATGTCATCCTATGATAATCATGATTGGAATAATCAGACAGCGACTGTCGCCGCGGCACATCTCCGTCCGTCGTCGAAAAAAGGATGTCGTTGCTCTCCGTCTCCAGAGCAGCTTCCTCTTCTCTGCCAAAGCGGGCTCCAAACCCAAATCGCACAACCACGAGGGATCCCAGAGTTCGCAGACGGCCATCGCAACAGTGCGCACGTCAGCGAGAATCGTCCGGCGTTTCACCATTTATCTCGGAAGCAGATAACCGCAAAAATCATATTTTCTTCCGTGAATCCGGGGTAAACCGCTGATTTGGAGGGTCCAAACTGTTTAGCGCGCTCAAACGCTGAAACTGACCACGATCCAAGGTCAAACATCCCTGCCTCCTGGTGCAACCGTCAACCCCGCGACGCCGCCTCCGCCGTTGCGAAACACCGTGAAAAGCGGTGGGACGCACCCCGTTATCTTAATCAAATGGTCATCAACGATCAGATCAGCTCGCTCCGCCTGCTGAGTCACGCTCCTGTTGGCGGTTGCGTCGGCAATCGTTGCTAGCGCCGTTTTTCCCCGACGGAGAACATTTCGTGTTCGCCGAGGGCACACCCTGCGTTTTTCTCTTCCTTGCTCCTTGTGCCTTCCCAAATGAAGGCCTAACAAAGTTAAAACCCAGTTTCGACAGCCGCTTAGCTTGCTCTCAATCCCTGAGCCTTCGTTCGCGACGTCTGCCTTCCATCCGTCTCGCTTGGCGGACCTACAAATACGTGACGCGATGCCGACCTTCGGCCAACGCGCGCGTGGAACGCGCGTATATTGCGCGTACACGCGCCAGGCCGCTCTCGACCGCAGCGGCGCACACACGCACGCAAGTTATCAATTATCTACCTCGGCCTCCGACGATCCGATTACTTCCGCGGAATCGGACGCGTTTCGCTCAGACTTTTTGCTTTAGGACGCCCCCTCGCAAGCCCTCCACGCGTTCAGCAGTTCTAAACACCCCGTCGGCTACCAGTTTCCCGACTCCGACTACGTCCGTCCATCCGCGCTGCGTCATCCCACACCTCCGAGGGTTGATCTCCGCACAACTCGTGGAATCGGCATGGCACAGATAACGGTCCTATAATCATCACAGATTATCAGGCCACCGTACGTATGCACATACATACGCTCACAGGAGACGCCATGGACCCATCGCGAAAATTTTTATCATCCGGTTCGCTTCTCTTCAGATTTCGCGACTCCGACTTATCAACTTGAACTGTATATGACAACGTGGCTTCGAGTCCGCGCATTGCGCAATCGCAATCGCACATGCGTGTTCAGTTCTGCAGCCTTGGCCAAACACTCAGACTCGGAAGCATCCATATCGACATTCATGCACCCACATTCATGTACGCGCCAGCGACCCGTCGGCTGGCGACGATAACCGTTATCCAAGCCATACACGACAAGCTGGATCAGTTGAGAATCTCTCGTCGGCGCCGAACGACCGTCAACCGGATTCCGAGCCTCCGAGATTGCAGCCAATTCGTGCGTCCCCCAAAGAAATCATCCGTTTATCAGTTCACGTTGAACAGCTCTAGCATCCGTTCTACTCTGATTCGATGAACAGTGTCCGAGGCATCCATCGACATCTGTTCCTCCGATTCAAGTTCTGGGCAACTTTGGATGCTCGTTTCAGCCTTTTCCGCGGCTCTCCAACAAACCATCGCTTGCAGGTACGACCTACCCGACAGATTGCAGATTATCTGCCCTGCCCACTGGCAGTCCCCTCATCGCAAACGCTCATGATCGGAGACACTCGCCGCGGCAGGCGTGCATCACGGAGTTCTTGGCGGATCCGTGAACGACGCGCATCTCCGTAGATTAGATGAACTCCCTCCGACTTCGAATCGTTCTTAATTTACAATTCCCCGAAGCGACTTACCCTATCTGCGCTATCAGCCTCGTATTCCCTCCCTCGCCGACCGTACCAGGCAGTTTGCCCTGAATAGCCTTGCTGGTGCGGTGCAAGGACCCATGTTTGATAACACTAGCTTCAGTACTAGGGACCTCGCACAAGCAGCTGACGCGTCGATCCCGGGCGTTTCCTCTCTTCCTAGGCCTGCCGCGATATGCCGACTCCTCCTGCGGGTCATGCGCGCCAGATCTGGACTGCGCGAATATCGCGCTTCGTCGTTTCGTGGTTGTCGCTATGCGGCGCGAATCGCCTATCCACCATCGCGATCGCGGGCCCGAATCCTGTTCACCTTCTTCCGGTGGTGGAGGCTCTTCACTCCAGGGAAGTTCCTTGTTCGCCGGAAAGCATGAAGCATGAATGGTGTAAGAAGGCAAATGAATGGCTCAAGTCTCCTTATCTCTTGGCGAGCGCCACATCTAATCGCGCCGAGATTGACGTGATTGATGGCCGCGTCACGTGTAGCCAGTCACATGTCTGGATCACGCGACCCGTCAACCACGCTCCTCGTACACAAACAACCACGAAACCTACTTTCCTCTCTAGCTCTCCGCTCTAGGCCAAACTGTTGCGTATTTGGAGGCGAAGTTGGGCCGCAACTGACGGCCAGGCCCGCACCAGCGGCGCTCAGCATTCTCAGAAACTCCTCTTTGCTCGTTGTCTGTCAAGTTGTCTGTCGTCACTGGCAAAGCGCAGCCCTCCGAATGCCCCGCTTGTGGACAACAATCGAGCTCGAATTCTCGCAGCTTCCGTCAGAAACCTACGATCTGTGCCCAAAGTCTCTCACGTGTCTCGTGAAACTCGCTGCAAGTTACCATACACGCCCCGCACTTTTTGATCCACTGTCCCTCGGTGCTTGACCCCCTTCGAGCGTCATCTACTCGGTGGTCCATTGCGAGCGCATACCTTCAGTAACCCGGCATCGTCGGTCAATGAAGTCGCAATCTGCTTGGCGACATTTACCATACAGTACCTCGAACGCCTCCACCGCCGCCTGCATTTCAATGTCGACATTTCGTACGCACCTCGGCTTGTGGAGGTTTTCGCTGCCTACTTCCCGGAGCAGCTACTCATATCCACAACGCCGGTGACATCGACGACCAGGGTGATCCCGCACCAGCAGGTCGAACGTATCTAACTCGCCGCGCAAGATTTCGAGCACAACTCCTCGTGGTCCACGCGACTCGTATGGCTGCTCCGCAAACTCCGGATTTGCCCAAAGCTGCTCCATCTCGCGCTATCCCCTCAGGATACACGGTTCCCTACGCTATCTCGACGCTGGGTCTAAGCGGTTGGAACGAAAGGCACGGTGCTGCGAAGCCGTCCTCGATCGAGCATTGTCAAATTTAACGTTCCCCGCTCTTAACGCGTCGCCTTTCGCGTCGTCTGTCCGCAGCGCAAGCCACTTTGTGGCGCGATTCCAGTAGCCCCGAACTTCATTTCTTAACACCTTTCCCGGACAACGGATTTGAGCGACTTGCGTCCATCAACGAGACTGCTAATGACTTTTCAGCTCTCGCAGAGTGTTCAATGAACCTCACGCTCACCGAATTTCCGCCTCCTCCAGTCGGGTTCCGACCACCCTCAAGCCCAACAACGCTCCTCATCGCTTGAATGTTAGAAGATCTAGAAGGGTTCCGTTTCCTTCACAGTTAACCCACATTTCTTGGGCTGGAAAGGGGTGACTCGGAAAGGGTGCAGCACGAGCTCAAAAATCCCTGTTCCTACAATCGTGTATTCAAGGCTACCTATACGCATCCGCGACGACCTAATAGAAAAATGTTTTCAGCTCCGTCTCCGTCGCCGCCTCCATGCTCCAGACAACGCCCTTCCTACAAGATCCACCAGGCGCCGCCAACTCCCGCAACTCGTCCAACACGTTCTTCTTGAACTTTTCCAGTCTCTCCGACGGCGTCTCGGGCAGCCAGCGGATATACGCCTCGCACTCGGGTGCGCCTTCGACGTCTGCAACCGGATGCGGGAGTGACGGCGTCGTGTCCATCTTTTCGAGTCGGGACCGGAAGAACGCAAGAAGAAGGTTCTCGTCGAACGACAACAACGATAACGCGCCAAAGACCGTAAGGTTCGGGAGAAGCGTTCGGTCCTTATCGGGGTCCCAGACGAGTGCCTGCAGGACGTCATTGTTGAGCAAAACCTCGTTCGGTGCGTGGTCGGCGACGACGACAACGCTTAAACGAGGCAAACTCGTGAGCGTGCTGAGAAGTTCCGCTGGCCGAAGGAGAACGTGGAAGAGATAGAGTGATGTGAGCGACTTGGCCCAATCCGATCTATAGGACGCTGCTTGGAAGCTCTCTTGATTCCATAACAGCGGCCCGGGGGTAGCAGGGTAATAGATGGATGTCGCCTCGAGGTGTGTGAGTGCAGGGAGGGTCACGCGGTTAAGAACCTCCTCGATTCCAAGCCCGGTCGAGCTCTGCAGCTCGATGATCATGCTGTGGAGATTTTCGCTGTAATGTCGCGTCACCGGCAGGCCGAGCGGGTTGGACTGCGTCGTATGGATATGTGGCATGAACAGTCGGCGGATGTCGAATTGGAGGCCTGGTGGGAAGTGCTTGATGACCGAAAGTGCCTCGTTGAGTTCGTGCAGATGCACGTCAAAGTACTCGAAGCGTTCCAATTGAGACCATGGCAGCGCATCGAGAGCGCGAACTGGCCCCGTGTAAGCCACGTCGACCAAGGATGGGGCATCTGCAATGAGAGAAACCGCAGCGGTCGCGTGCTCCAGAGCCAACGCAATGTCCGCGCCGTCCTGGTCAATGAGACCCGCAAGGTGGATGTATTCGAGTCGTGGGAGATTGCCCTTGATTTCGGCCAACGCAGCGCTGAATGAAAAGTCCATGCAAAGCAGGACAGCTTGCCAGCGGGAACTATGTCGCGCGAGAAGCTTCAGCAACGAACTGTCGACGGTGATATTGTCCGGTGCGCCGAGTCGGAGATGAAGCAGCGAGTTCGCGCTGCGGGCAAGCGACTCCTCGACCAACGGGAGCATCTTGTGCGACCAAAACATGAGGTCAAGGTCGATTATTCGCCAGAACGACGGTGTTCCGAGCGCGATTGCGCGCCAATGGGCACACACCTGCCCCATAATGAGCAATTCGCGGTGTGTGAGGCGATGAATTTCGGCCGTGTAGTCTTTGGACGAGAGGTCCTTCGTGATATTGGGCAGACAGAGAGAAAAAATCTGCGACAATATCTCCGGCGGTAGTCGGCGTATAGGGGAAAGGACGCTGCGGCAGAGATACGCGTAGGATTCGAGCTGCTCTGCCTCGTCCAAGTATCGCTGTTGCTCCGCCTCGTCGGTGGTATTCGCAGAAAGCTCCCTGCATTTGGCGACTCGCTCGAAAATGGTGTGAATTTGTGAACGCAGAGCACGGGGCTCCGACGGCGGGACGTTGGAGCGGACAAGGTTCCGCAGGTGCGCAATCTCGCCTGCGGAGGGTAGCAGTGTCATGACGGGAAGAGACAAGAAGAGCTGGAGATCATTTTGGCGACTGCCATCAACGAGGTGAAAAATAGACCCGCGGAGAGCTGGCCGACGACCAGGACCACCTCACCGGGAAACAAAGGGATAGAGTTCGAGTGGTTCATGGCAGGTAACAGCAAGCAGACGGGCGCTAATCAAAGGTCGCGAGCTAACCTTCGTTCCAACCGTCACGACCACTCGTCAGAGCTACTCTCGAGAGGCTAATCCGCGAACTTTCTGCGGGCCGCAAAGCATCTGACTGGTATCGCTGCGATGCTCTGCCGGTGCCGCACTCCGGAAAGGCGGGCCCTTATGTCCAAGTGGTGACCGCCAAGCCTGTCGGTAGAGGTCCGGCAACGAGGATATTCCGCACCGAGGCAGCTACCGGCTCGTGCTTAATCTTGTTTATCCGAAATTGAAGCAGTGGGCGTATAAATCGCCAAAATGGCTCAAGCCTCGACAAGCTCAGTCGAATCCCTGATGCTCGCCCTCCTCTCGTTGGTCGCTCTGATTCCCCGCGTGCTCGCGCACGGTGGAGTGCTTTCGTATGACATCGGTGGCACCTTCTACGAAGGCTGGTCGCCATACAACACGCCCACCGGACAAACGACCATCCAACGTCCCTGGTCCACATAGTGCGTTTCCGTGATCCAGCCGTTGAGCGGGTAATCTGACCTTCTGCCAGCAATCCCATTCTGAACGCGACTGATCCCACGATTGCGTGCAACGACGATGGCACTGCGGGTGCACTTCAGCTTACGGCGGCTGCCGTTCCTGCTGGGACGGCCATCAAAGCGAATTGGAACCAGGTCTGGCCGCACCCGTACGGACCCATGGTAACAAAATTAGCATTCTGAATCCCTTCGTTTCGTGCTGACGGTTGCTTTTTTCCAGCTCGTTTATCTCGCAGAATGTCCTTCGAGTGGATGCACGCCCGTCAACGCCGCCACCCTTCAATGGGTGGGTTATTTTGACTTTTTCTCCAGTTTTCCGAGCTCACGATGTCGCCCAGTTTAAAATCGACGAATCCGGCCTTATCAATGGCACCGTCTTCGACGGCTTCTGGGGCGACGGCTTGATGATCGCGCAGAACAGCACCTGGACCACGACGATTCCGACAACCGTCCCCGCTGGCAACTACATGATTCGCTTCGAAACCATTGCGCTGCACTCGCTGCCGGCGCAGTTCTACCCCGAGTGCGCGCAGATCGTTATTACTGCGGCATCTGGTGTTACGCCGATAGCGCCAACGGCGGCGGAGCTCGTAACATTCCCCGGTGGATACAGCAACTCCGACCCAGGACGTCAGTGTTTTTCATTTCTTGAAAGTCGGGAGATGAATCTAATTGTCGCAGTGACCATCGACATTTACTCGAACGCGGCCCAGACGGAGACGACCTACCCCATCCCCGGGCCGCCGCTCTACGGATCCTCCTCAAGCTCGAGTACGACTACCGGCTCCACGAGCACCAAAACCACCAGCACTTCGTCCTCTACCTCCAAGACCTCGAGCTCGAGCTCAGCGAGCAGCACCCCGACTGGTACCGTTCCAGAATACGGTCAATGTGGTGGGCAGGGATTTAGTGGGCCGACTGCGTGCGTGTCGCCGTACGTGTGCACAGTTTCGAACCGTGAGTGCTTGTGGCCCCTCAAGTTTGTTGTTTGATCGGAACTGATGGATGCCTAGCGTACTATTCGCAGTGTCTCCCCGCATGAGCTCCATGTCGAACTTGTCCTCGATGTACTGTATTTGCTTCGCTCAAGCTGTAGAAACCAATTCTCTGATGACGGAAGTGAGTGCCAGTGGATCTGCATCTGGTTTTCCTCGGACAGTGTGTGCGCGTTGTTTCCAAGAGATAGACGCAGTACTTGTGAGCCCACAGCAACTTGTCGCGTCAACTCAATGCCAGTGGGAGTGTATTCAGGTCAGCTGTGGCCATTCTATTTTGTTGCCAGACAGAGCCTGAGGTTCAGGTCATTTGATCTTATCATGATCTTATCTTGTCTTATCGTAATCTTATCTGGGAAGATGCTGCGTCCCACTTCAGTCAAGAGCCAAACTGCGTCCTTCTCATCTATAGCTAGATCTAGCACTCCTCTTGCAAGCGCAAAAAAGGCTCGTCATCGACGTTACAACCTGCGTAAGCTGATCCGTCCTTCTCAGCTCTTCATCGGAGGTCTTCGTCCTCCGACAGCATTTCTCCGACCGCAGATCAGAGCCGATTGCGCCCTCATCCAGGACCCCCGGCAACCGGCTCAAATGCCCGAGCCCGCGCCGGGTAACTTTTGAGAAAATTTTGCAAAATGCCTAGTGAAAGTTGGGTAAATTTGGTCGATTTTGGCGCTCTCCTGCTGGGGTGATGGCTGGGTAAAACTGCAGTATTTGCGGATGGCCAGGGCCCGGGTTGGGTGAAACTGGGCCTGGCGGTGAGGCACCCGGCCCGTCAGCGGCTGCGGACGATGGATGATGGAAAAGGTGTTCAGCAGTTAGAAATTGGAGGGGAAAGAGAGCTTGCGCGGGCGGAATCCATCGAAATCCGTGCCAAAAGTGGGTCGGTCACGGCTCTGCCGCGGCCCGGAAATTTTAGAAAAAAATTGATGGCCGAAGGTCAAAGTTGGGTAAATTTTGCGATTCGGTGGAGGCGAAGGTCAAATGCAGGGTAAGATTGGGCGAAAATCTGCCCAAAAATGCCGGGTAAAACTCACCATATCCGGACTCGGGCATTTGAGTGGGTTGCCGGGGGTCCTCCTCATCCGGCCTCAAGAGCTCAACGGTCCCGGCTACCGCAGCCATCGAGCCAACCGCCGATCAGAAAACCTGTCTATCACGACAAATGGACCCTCAACCTTCCCACCTACCGAACAAACTGCGCTGGTGCATGAAACACGACCTTCAACGAGTGCGATAGCACTGACCCAGGTCTTTGCTAGCTGTCCTCCCCGTTGGACTGAACTTCCGACCCTCTCTGCGGACTCCAGGTCTCAAGCAAAACATGAACTTGAAGCTCCTCGCAATACGATCTTCTTCAGGCACAGCTCTCCGGCGACAATCCCGAGTTACCATGGCCACTTTTTGCCTTGGCGCTCCGCCACACCTTGTGCTTCTGTGTGATCTGGTTTGAAGTTTCAGATGACGCCACAGCTCGGCCTGCGTGTATAAAAGCTCGCCGTTTTCCGTCGTGCTCCCCAGCTTGTGTCGACCACATCTCGCATTTTCTTCCTTCTTCGTCTTGTGGCCTTTGCTTTTGGTACCCCTTCTCTCAACCACCCTTTGTACGTGTTTCCTAGCGATGCTGGCTGAGCTGCTACTGAATCCAGGACACAGTTCTTAAAACCAACCCAATTTACACCATGAAGTTCACGTCGATCATCCTCGTTGCGCTCGCTGCCTTTGCCACCGCCGCTCCGGTCACCACTTCTATCGCGGCACGCAACAACGATATCTCTGCGCTCGCGACGCGCGCTGCGGACCTCGCCGCCGAGCTCGACGCGCTCCTCGCTCGCGATGGTCTCTCCGCCGCCGACGAGCTCGAGGCGCGGGGCCTGCTCAGCGACCTCTTCGGCTCCTCCAAGGCGTCGACGCTCAAGGTCACCTTCACCGACCCGAGCGGCTCCGTCTCCGCTGCGCGCCAGAAAGCGGCCACCAAGCAGCTGACCAAGGTTATCAGCGCCGCGCAACAGAAGCAGTTCCCGTTCTGCTCTGTTGACTTTGGGAATGGCGGGATCGCTACGTTCCGCTGCTTCTCCTCGGCGAGCAAGAAGATCGGTGCGTGGTTTTGCTTTAGTTTTCTGTGCTGAGCTGACTCTGATTGGTCGTGTTCAGGTACGCAAGGCCCAGCAGGAGCGATTAACGTTGGTTGAAGTAGACTGTAACGTTTTGAATGCAAGCTGTATGTCATGAAAAAAATAAAAGACATGGAACCAAGACTGCTGGTGCGTGTGGTGAAACCAAGGCCTTGACTTCTGGTCGAGGAGCGGACATTAAACGCATTGCCTTCGAGCAAGACGCTTGTATTATCAAGAGAACAATGGCCAATGTGGGCGCTTCGACGCACAACAAAGTCAACACATTGTTGTCCGAAAGAGAAGAGTCACGCGTGGCATGCTTCGCATTGACCACGACTATAAAGAGTGCAAGCGCGATGGCCACTCCCAAGCCTTCTACCCTCACCTCCAGGACCGGTTCCTCCCAGCTCTGTCTTCCATCTCTTCACGACTTTCTCTCACGAAACACGACTGAACGATGAAATTCTTCTCGACAATCGCTATTGTCCTCGCGCTGGCGCTCAACGTGCACGGCCACGCGTCGCCGGTCCCAATGCTCGGTGTTTCGGGTATCCCGACGCGCAACGACGTCCAGAACCCCTCCACCGGGTCGCCTTGTGGCAAAATCAACATCGCAAAGACTATAAACTCGTCTGCGAGTGTGGCGATGGAGGCGGATGGACGGACGGCGAAGATTAACGTCACCGACTACAATGCGTGCGTCGTCTCCATCTTCCTTGTTTAAAAGCTGCTGAGGCGACTCTGCAGTGGTGCGGACGGTTCTCGCAGCGTTTCTGTCTTGGTCGACCCGACGGGGACGGGGGAAACACTTTGTCGCCGCGAACGTTACCAAGAACGGCGACCCCGCGCCCAAAACGGTCGGATCGGATCTTGTTACCGTTGTGCTGCCTGCTGGGACCGAGTGCAGCGGTGGAGTTGACGGCGCTTCCTGTCTTTTGGTGCGTGTTTGCGCGTCTATCTCCTCCTTTTGCTTATGTTCCCGTCTACAGTCCGTTAAAACCACTGCTGGGTTCGGTGGCTGCACCCTCATCACCCAGCTCGAGTCATCTTCGGGCTCGTCAACCATCGCCTCCTCGAAAATGGCCACAACCAGCGCTGCAGCCAAGGCCCAGGCAAGCAAGGCGCCCTGCAATTCGAGCAAGAAGACGAAGCGCGATCGTCGTGCCGTGGGCTCGCGTGCAGCCAGAGCAGCTCGTCGCGGCCATGCACAGTTCGAGGGTGGCCTGCACGCGAATCCTGTGTTTTGAGCGTCCCGTTCTACTACGATAACGACCTACCACGATCCTTTCTTGCATATAGACTCTCTTGGACTGTATTTCTAGCATTTAAATGTATTTTTCTGCGGTTGTACTTGGGGTCATGCCGAGAAGCCGCGACACAGTCCTGCCGATCCGCGGGGCCGCAGAGACGCGTCGTTCTTTTAGACGCCCGCCCATGGTCCCGTTTTCTCCAACTGACTCTTCGGGACGCCGGATCGATAAAAAGCCAGCAGAGTTTGCCTGACATGCAAACCTCCCACTTGCCTCGCGCTCTCCTGCCAGTGCCCTCGTAACCAATGCCCGCTGTGTTGGACTACCTGCTCATGAAGAGCACCGTACCAGCCCCGCCGCCGCCGCTTGCTGCCTCGGTGTCGATGTCGGCCGCCGGTCCCGCTGCGTTCGAGCAACCCGCAGACAAAATCGGGTTGCTGGTAACCGAAGAGCTGGACAAGGCGCTCGAGGAGACCAAAGCCAAGGTCGCGAGGATAGCCAAGGACTGTCGCGCCAAGAATCGCAAGTTTCGGTACGCACATAGGTGTCGTGTTCTTCTCCAGCCTGACTGTCTTGCAGCGACATTGAATTCGACATCGACAACGACCGCGAACGCTGCCTCAACGGACTCACCTCCGACACGATTTTCAAGCCCTCGGATGTACGGCGCGTAACGGACATTTTCGACAATCCGCGCTTCTTCATGGACGAGCCGAGCTCGGGGGATATCGTGCAAGGGACGACGATGGGCGATTGCTGGTTCGTGTCGGCGCTGTCCACGATGTCGACGTGTTCTGGGTTGGTGGAGAAGTTGTGCGTTGCGGTGAGTGCTCGGGATTTGTGTTTGGTTCCGAACTGAGCGCTGAGCGCCGAGGCGTGTTTTGCAGCGCGATGAGAAAGTTGGGGTGTACGGCTTCGTGTTCTTTCGTGACATGCGCTGGGTTAGCGTGGTCATTGACGACTTGCTCTTCACCAAGATCCCGCACTATGAAGAGCTCACAGACACTGAGAAGGTCATTTTCCACATGGACAAGGACCTGTACAACACTGCGGCGCGCAAAGGCACCAAGGCGCTCTATTTTGCGCGATCCGCGACCGAGGGCGAGACCTGGGTACCGTTGATCGAGAAGGCATACGCCAAGCTACACGGTGGGCTCTACTGCACGTCTATTTCACTCAACCGACGATGTTTTCAGGCGACTACGCGTCCCTACGCGGTGGAGAAGCCTGCGAAGCCATCGAAGACCTCACCGGCGCCGTCTCATCCTTCATCCCGTGCAAGGACATCCTCGACCCAGACCGCTTCTGGACCGAAGAGCTTCTCAAGGCGCACCAAGACCGTCTGTTCGGCTGCTCGTTCCGCAGTCTCGACGGCTCGCGGAATAACCAGCCGAATGTACCCATCAGCGGGCTCATGGGCGCGCATTCGTACTCGGTCCTGCGCGCCAAGGAGATTCGCGGGAAGCGGTTCGTGGTGGTGCGCAACCCGTGGGGCGAGAGTGAGTGGACGGGCGCGTGGGGCGACGGGGCGAAGGAGTGGACGAAGGAGTGGTTGGATGTGCTGCCTGAGCTGGAGCATTCGTTTGGGGATGACGGACAGTTCGTCATGGAGTGTATGCCGCCTTTTTTGCTCTGGATTTTTGCTGACGGTATGGTGCACAGACAAGGACTTTCTTGCTTGTTGGACGGATATCGACCGCGTATGTGTGCTTGCCTGCTTTTGTGTGGGGCCTACTCACGTGTTTTGTAGACGATCCTCTTCGACTCGAGCTGGATCATGTCCTCGCACTGGCTCGAAGTCATGACTCGAGAATCACCCGCTGCTTGGTCTTTCGGAGACATATCTTGTAAGCCTTCCCGATTCTCAGGACATACTCACTCACTCACTTACAACGCGTTGTCAGTCAGCATAACTATGCCCAAACCCTCCAAAGCGCTCATTGTCCTCTCGCAACTCGATTGGCGATACTTCAAGGAGATCACCGGGCCCTACCTGTGGACGATGGACTTTGTTGTTCACCGCAAAGGCCAGACCGAGCCGTTCGCCGAGTCGAACCATGCCCGGTATGGGTCGCGAAGTGTGAATGTCGAGGTTGAGCTGGAGGAAGGGGAGTATGTCGTGCATGTGAGTTGCTTGCGTGGTTCTCGGCGGGTGTTTTCTAGGTCTGATGTGGTGACAGGTTAGAATCGACAAGTGTAAAGCGAGAGAGAAGGTTAGTCTTCATTTGGTTTTGCGATATCTCTGGCTGAGACCGTTCCAGGATTACTTTGAGACTCTGTCTACCGGTTGGGACGAACGCAAGCTCGCTAGGGTTCTTACCGAGCGAGCTTTTAGTCGGTCAATCGCCTCAAGTCAGCCCATGATTTCGTCTCTCTTGAAGGCAGTCTCGCTTACCCTTCGTTGGCAGATTTCAAGCCCGAGTCGGAGGTGCCCAACCTCCCTATCTCGCTCAACGTGCTGGCAGGACAAACACTAGCTGAGCTTGAAACGAAAGCGGCTGCGTTGAAGCCTGCAACTCCAGAGGTCGTGGCTACGACAGAGACTGCGCCCACCGGCGACGCCTCTAGTGAAGCTGCTGCAACTACTTCCACTCCGGGGACGACGACCAAGAAAACGGTTACTACGGTCGTGGAAACAATCACCGTCGCGCCTTCCCCACAACCCACTACAACAACAACAGCGACCCTCGCTCCGAGCCCAGTAAACCCAGTATCGGCTCCAACCCCAACACCACAAACGCGCTACCGCTCCGTGCCCACTGGCAACCGCAGCCTGGCCGTCGCGAGCGGCAGGCACAACGGCCTCTCGATATCATATACTAGTAGTAACGGGGACGACACGGACACCCCACCTCCCCTTCTCCCCGACGCCGAACTCCCTCCACCACCGCCGAAGCCACCGGGTCTGAAGGACCAAGGCGAGCGCGGGTCGGTGTTTGTTGGGTTGCGCGTCTACACGAAGCGCGAGGCGCCGGCGACGGTGGGTGGGCAGCTGAGGCATGAGATGGGGACTTCGTTTGCGGGGTTGGCGTTGTTGAGTGCTGGGGCGCCGACTACGGTCGTTGTAGAGGGTGGGACGACGGTATGAGTGGATGATGTAATGTCGTCACGTGGACTGTAAGGTTGAGTAGTGGCACGAAATACATGTATTCCCAACTCAAGTGAAGCTCTGGAGTGCGTAACAAGACCAAGGTCTCTAGCCAAAACTCCGGTTGATGACAGATCACGAGATGTGACAGGTCGCGTTTTGGTTGACTTGCTGCCACCATGAATGTCTACGCTCTGCCCATCCCTCTTATCCTCCTCGTCCATCTGCATCTTTTGCAATATCCGCATGAGAACAAGCCGGAATACGACCACAATCTCTTCGACGCAAAGCATCGCGGGCTGAAGGAGCGGTTGAGGACCATGGAGGATGTGGCCTTCTTCTTGGTTGGGAAGATCGAGGGACGGGAGAAGGCGAAGAAGGTCTTTCGGTTCTCTGTTGTGGTCCCGCTGCTGATACTTGATTCACGCAGCTGTTGCCGAATTATCCATGTACGGTGCCCTCGGATGCGGGCCCTTTTCGGGCGTCGTTGGCCAAGTACCTCGACGGGCTGCGGCATGCTACTACGCATCCTCCATCTTCGAAAGACACCAAGAGTTTTACGCAATCTCGCGCTGGAAAGGCTGCCCTTGCCGGTACTTCGAGTCCGGGCTCCGTCCCCGTCGTTGCGGCTTGGTGGGCGGAAGTCGTCGTGCGCAAGTCCATCTTGGACGAGTGTACCGGAGAGAGGTTTGCTTTCATCGCGTGACTCGTCAGCGGCGTTTGCTGACTGCTTTTCAGGTTCGAGAGAATCATGCTCGCGTTGTCGACACATGCATTGTTCAAGGGATCGGGGAAGCTTGCGACGGTGGATGTGCGTGCAGTTTCACCGAGATAAAATACCGTTGACTCAACAAAGCATAACAGTATTCGGCGGCCATCAGGACTCAGCCCTCCTTCTACTCAACACGCCTGAGATCTTACAAAGAAATGCAAGCTCTCTGGATCCGCCGTGCTACGCAGCATGGCTACCGACAGCAAAACCTAAACTTACTTCGTGTTCGTCCAAACCCTTCCTTGACCCCGCGAGGATTTATGGGGTTTTATTAGACAAGTCTCGAACGCGGACCTCGCAAATACGCGTCCATTTCAGCTCAGAAGCTGCATGCTCTCGCCGAGGCACGAATCAAAGAGCTTCGGCAGGGTTTTTGGGCAGGATCTGTCGCGGGCCGCGCGTTGCTGGTCTTGATGGAGGCGTTGGGGTTGCGGGACGAGGTGACAACTATAGAAGAGAGAGGAAAGAATGAAGACGCCGACAGGCAGACTAAAGCGGTCCGTCGCCTGGACCTTTGTGCTGCTATGGCCCCAGAAACTGACTTTCAATCGACAGAAACCCGCCCGCGTACCACCTCTCCCTCTCCCTATCGCCGCTGCACACCATCCCGCCGAGCTCAAGAAACTCAGCCAGAGGATATTCTCCCGAGCGAACACTACCAACGACTCTACCATGAACGCAGCCCCGGAAACGACAGACTCACCGACGCGACGCTTGCAGGACGCAGACGAACAGAGTCGGCAAGCGCGCCGGCTGGCGATGAGCGACGCGCTTACACGAACACGAAGGAGCACCTCCATGCATGCGACGCGCGTTCGAGAAGCGCAAGACCGCCAGACGCAATCGCTTCCCGAACTCAACTTGAAGCCCAAGTCGGAGCTCAAAGCACCGACGATGACTGGGCATCGCGAGAAACCCCGGACGGGAGTTGCAGCCGCCGCTGTCCAATTAACGCTCTGGCAACCTCAAATCTTGACTGGAATCGATTTTGAGGCGAGCGCTTTCAAGTTCCTTCGGTTCACGGATATCTCGACTAACTCTACACAGCCAAGAATCGACGACGCGGAATTGCGTGCTTTCGGGCTTTCCTTGAGGTCAACCTCATTGGCGGCGGAAGTGACTGCCCTACGCGACTCTCTTGGGCCTGTATTGCCTATGGCCATGGCCGCGAAACATCGTCCAGCGGATCGGAGGACCGTTTCACCTACTCGGGGCCCCGGGCCAGCACCCTCAGCCCCAACTACACCGCCGCGTCTACCGCCTTCCACACGCCCACCGTCTCCTCCTGAGACCGTTAAGCCGGCCCGGACGCGCGAGGTTAAGGTACCGCCGCTGCATGAACGTTCGTTCTCGGATGTACCGCTGCCAGTGGACGAGTACGACGAAGGCCACAGCTTCAGCGTTCGCGATCTCTTGCTCCAGGCGGATACCACGCAATTCGACTTTATCTCGTCTGGTAAGTAGGTTGACTTTGCTTGCTTGGTCGGTTTGTCGTTTCTCACCGCTCCTCGGAAAATAGGCACAGAGAGCGATCACGATGAGGGACTTGGGTTGGAGGAAGGATCGTTTGTTTGGGATTAAAATCGCAATCGAGCCGAATGACTCGGGGAGCGATTGTCTTCGTTCTGTTCTCGACGGAGCTCCGAACGCGTACGGTCGAGCACCTCCAGGATAAACGCCGCGGCAGGAAGCATGGGTCGACATACTGTAATGCGAGTCCCACGGTGTAAGGGAAGCACCGGACTCTTGTCAATGCTCGGAAGAGACACGGCGGTGTCGTCGGAACACCGGACGCCGAGTGCGAGGATTACAAGCACCTATGCCGCTGCGGTCGGCAAAAAATCAACACACCAATCGTCGCGAGGGTCCTGCCTGTAGTTTAGATCCAAACTGCTGCTTTGGGATAACATTTCGGTGCAATCCAGCCTTGACACGTGCTTACTACGCTTTTTGTCCCAAACCACCATGGCCATGTCCCGCCCGACCACAGGCGATTCGCGAAGAACGGAGTATGCTGGCCGAATGGTGTCTCATACTTGCGTGCGCGACTCGGGTCCACGGGCAAAAATCACCCCGCGTCGTCTACAGTACAAAAAGCCATGAGCTCTGAGCGCAAGAAATCATCGTCATGTCGGACACAACAACATTCGCACTCCCAGTCCTAACCCTCGTCGTGGGGGTCGGCTCCCTCGGTGTATACGCCCTCGCCCGACGCGCCCAGAAACAGCGCAGTCGCCTCCCGCTCCCTCCTGGCCCGAAGAAGCTCCCCCTTGTGGGGAATCTCTTCGATATGCCGAGGGAGAGACCATGGGAAGCCTGGCATCTATTCAGTCAGAAATTCGGTGCGTGCTGCCGCAGTGGTTGAGCTTTCCAGGCTCAGGTCGCGTCGTCCTACAGATTCTGATATCGTCCATTTCGACATTGCTGGAAACTCAATCGTCGTCCTCGAGTCGATCGAGGCCACCCGAGAGTTGTTTGAGCGCCGTTCTTCTCTTTATTCACAGAGGTGCGTTACTTCTCCGCTGCTCGTAGCATCGTGAATGACAACTTTGAGCAGAGGGCGATTCCCAATGGTGCTGGAGCTCATGGACTGGAGCTGGTCGCTGGGTTTGTTGTCCCGCGTCCCCAATTCCTTATTTTGCTCACCTGTTCGCGCAGGACTGCTTAAATACGGCGATTGGTGGTGTGTTCAAATGCACCGTAGTCCTGGTTCTGAGCTGACAATGAGCGAACAGGAGAAGAGCCCGCAAAGCAATGCACGACTCGTTCAATGTCAGCGCGGTCAAGCAGTTTCAGCCGCAGCAAACTAAAGCTGCGCACACGCTGCTCCGTGGGCTGCTCCAGGACCCGCGCGACATCATGTCCCCCATTCGCCAGTGCGTCTCGTACTTTCCTCGTTGCAAGCCGCAAACTCAGCCTTGGGGTTCAGTATGGCAGCCGCCCTCATTATGGACGTGACCTACGGAATCGAGGTCCAGCCAAAGAACGACCCGTATATCCAGGTTGTCACCGATGCGATGCACGCATTTGCCTTAACCTCAGTCCCTGGCGCGTTTCTTGTGGTCGGTTCTCGTTTATTGTCATTTTCTTTGCTCATGTTGTTCTCAGGATACGTTCCCCATCCTCAAATATGTGCCCAGCTGGGTGCCGGGAGCAGGATTCAAGAGGTTGGCTGCCGAATGGCGGAAGTCAATCCAAGCCATGTTTGACGCGCCTTGGGAGGAGACGATCCGACAGCTCGTTCGTGTTCTGTGGTCTTCAGTCCGCAATCCCTCTAAATTCTTGACAGGACGCTGACACTGCCGGGCAATCCTTCGCCGCAGACGCGCTCCGAGCTCTCGATCACTCTACCACCGAAAACCGCGATGTTATTGAGCAAGAAAAGTACCTCATCAAGACCGTGGCTGCGAACGTCTATGGTGCTGGTGCAGACACGACCGTGGCCTCGCTGGGATGGTTCGTTCTTGCGATGCTCGCGTATCCTGAAGCGCAGAAGAAAGCTCAGGCGGAGCTTGACGAGGTTCTTGGGCATGGAAACCTTCCGACGTTCAGTGACCAGGCGGCGCTACCGTATACTACGGCACTGGTGAAGGAAGTTCTGAGATGGCGCGCTGTTACGCCTCTTGGTACGTTGATGTCTCTGCCTTGAGATGGTGAAACTAACCAGGCTTTTGAAGGGGTTCCGCATTTTGTCGATGTTGAGGACGAATACGCTGGGTACCGTATCCCAGCGGGTTCAACGGTCATTGGCAACGTTTGGTCAGTTACTTGGCTTTGCCCCTTGGTCTTTGCTCAGCTCCGATAGGGCACTGCTCCGTGACGAAGTGAGCGACCTTGGCCGACGATGCAACACTCTGTCTAACAGCACAGAACATCTATCCCGATCCGATCCCGTTCAAACCTGAGCGATTCCTGCGTGATGGAAAGTTGGACCCCACAGTGCGCGACCCGGATACCATCGCGTTCGGCTTTGGCCGCAGGTAACTTTCGCGTTTTTCGGTCCTCGTACTATAGGATCTCATGGTTGTTCACCAGGATCTGTCCCGGCAAGACCTTCGCGACGACGACCGTCTGGATCAACGTAGCGTCTATGCTGGCAACGCTCAACATCGAGAAATGTGTGGATGCCGAGGGCAAGGTTGTTGAGCCCACCTACGAGGCCTTTCCAGGGCTGATTTCGTACGTCTTTCATGCCTCTTCTTGTGTATCGTGAGCGATACTAATCCGGATTTCCAGCGGGCCGTTGCCGTTTGAGTGTGCTATTACGCCTCGTTCTCAGCAGGCGGCTCAGGCTATTCAGGCGACCTTGTGATCTAGTATTGCCGCCATTCATGTTACTTACTTTATCGCAATTCGAAGCAATGCACGAATCTACCCGGCTTGCGCAAATCACTGATCACGTGCGATGGCTTGTATGGCATCCACTGACTCTTAACATCCCTTGCGGATGGAGCACATTGAACTCAGCAACTGAAGACTTCGAGAAACAAAAGAATGGATTATGCTGGTGAGATAATTGCGGGTATAACAAGACCAGTATCGATGCTCCTTTCTACTCTATCCTACACTTCCGCGCCTGCAGGTAACGAGATACAACACAGCAAAGCACAGTGCAACACAAACACACAGGTCAACAACAACACCACCACACGGTGCTTCAAATCCGCTGGGCATCAACATCACACCCAAACTCGACGTTGCCTTCGCGCGTAAAGGTCAGGATATGGTCGCCGAGCGTGCGTGTTTTGAAGCCGGCTTCGCAGTAGTCGAAGTAATCTACAGAACCGCACAGTCAGCAGAAGGAACAGCAACAAAAAGGCGCGAAAAAACGCACAGATCCACTTCCTCTTGAAAATCTCCAGCCCTTGCTCATCGAGACTATACGCCTCCCTGAGCGCCTTCTTCACCGTCCCATCCCAGCTCGCGAGGAAGCGCGCCTTCCACTCGCGTAGCGTCCGCGCGTAGTGCGGGCCGATGTTTAGCACCGAGTCGATGAGCAGTCGGCCCTCAGTGCCCTGCGTGAGGGTGTTGATCATCATGGTGACGTTCGGGAGGTAGCCACCAGGGAATACTAGCAGTTGCAGAATGTCAGCTTTTGGGAGGATAAAGAGTAGAACAAGAACGAAGAACGCACTCCACTTCTGGATGAAATCCACACTATCCTCGTACCCCTTCACCCGTCCCTCGGGAATCGTAATTCCCTGCACGACACCCCCTCCCCGTATCCTCCTTCAAACACCAGTCCGCCACCGCCCAGTACTCTTCAAAGAACGCCTTGCCCACATGCTCCACCATCTCGACGCTGACGAAGCGGTCGAACGCGCCCTTCCACTCGGGCTTGTCACGTGCCTGCCTGAAGTCCATAACATGGACGGTTATTTGCGAAGCAAGACCGGCAGCGCAGATGCGTTCGCGCGCGAGGGCGGCTTGTTCGGTAGATAAGGTGAGGGGTGTCGACGATGGCGCCGTAGGATTTGGCGGCCATCATGGCCAATGAGCCCCAGCCTGTACCGATCTCGAGCAGACGTTGGCCCGGCTGGATGTTTGCTTTCCCGAGGATGAGGCTGCATGCGCCGTCAGCCCACAACCGATATGGACGCCTGATAAACGCACCGCAGCTTCCGCATCTGCGCATCATACAATGTCTCCCGGTCCTCCGGAGCAATACGCTTGTCGAGGTCCTGGTTGAAGTCGAGGAAGACGGCGGACGAGTAGTTCATGTCGGAGCTGAGGAAGCTCGAAAACCTGGCCACGAGACGCGTTCGTCAGCTCGAGTTGCAATGGGCTTCGAGTTACTGTCGGCACGCCGCTAGCGAGTCCGGTCCCGATGTCCAACGCTCGCAAGCAAAGCGCATCGCAGAAGCAGGACGCGAAAGATGCGCGGGTGATATTACACGCGAAGGAGGCAAATGAAAAAGGGAAGACGCGCACATGGTGTTTCCCAAATCATAATGTGCCGAGATATTGGCCTTCGAATTCGCCAAGCTCCCAATGAAACGGTTGTTTGTTAGCGCCCGGCCGCGCGCGAGGATGGATGCGAGGTAGCCATCGGCGTCGGCCCCGGTGAGAACACGGCGGTTGGCAATGAGGATCTGTGTGTTTTTCCGTGAGCAAGGGATTTGTCGGGAAGCGGGTGGGGCGGGGATGGGAGGCGCATGGAGAGAAGCGCGTACCTGTATCAGCGCGGACACATCGTCACAGTCGACTGCGATGGTCGTCAGTAACGAGAACACTGATAGAGGGCTAATTGAAAATAAATGAATTAAGCGACGGGATGGTGGCAGGTGGCGGTGAGTGGATGATGCGACGCGTCCGGCAGCGAGGCCGACGTCGTCAAGACCGCGGAGGATGGGACTCGGACACGACGAGGAAGTGGAGAAGCGCACCGTCGCCGAACATGAAAGCCTCGCTCAGACCCAGATCTGTGAACAGCGCGACGCGCATCCAAAACGCATCCGAGCGCACGGTGAGTGTGGCCCGCAGTGCTTCCGGCGCGTCGCATGCGCCAAAGTGGAGTGGAGGCTCGGTTGGTGAAGTGTATACGGTGAGGCGGCCGCTGGAGATACGTCCGAGAAGCCTGGAACGCGTTCAGGTGAGTGGGCTGGAGGATGGGAGCGCCGGGGTTCAACGGACGTACGTTAAAATGGAGGATTTCGCGAGCGGATAGAGTGTCCGCATACCGGCCCCAGTCAAACTCTCGGTGAACGCGGCCCAGGCACCATCGAGCACCCGAAAGAGCGAATAACGCGAGTGCGTCGTCGAGGTCGAGAGCAGTTGCGATGCGTATAGTGTGGGCATCAGGGCGGCGACGATCCCGAGAAGAGGAAGCGCAAAGGAAGGTTGAGGGGAAGGAAGAAGCAGGGATTTTCGGACATCGCAGGTCTTTAATACCGGATCGGCTGTATCGTTTCACGCCGCCGGCTGACCCTACAAACTGTCCAAAGGCGCGTTTATCGTTCGACGCTTCGTTGAGGAAATACGGCATCTGGCGCTTCATCGAGACATAGGACCGGGAGGACTGTAAAGCCCAGAACGGACCAAGTGTATGTCGGCGACGTGGAGATCATCACCAACACGCAAGCGCAAACGCCGGGAGATCGCGGTTGTGGGTGGGTCTGTGGTCTTCAAAGTTCAAGATGTGGCTTCTTGAGCTGATGCTGCTCGTAGATGGCGCATCCGACTCCACATCGTCTCTCTTTTGGTGTGCAGTTGTGCGTGCTGGTTCTTGGTCGAATTTTCTTCGTCGCGCAAAATCCTCATCGACTCGTGCCAGTGCGACTGGTGTAAATTGACAAGTTCCCGGCGGCTACCAAACCGTGCTTGAGCCAGGAGGGGGCGATATTCGCGCGCGGAGCAGAGCAGCGCTGCAGGCGGCTGGCGGTCTAGCGATGTTCATCCGCGCCGAGGTACATTTTGTCGGTTCATTTGCGAGAAGCGAGCGTTTTTTTGCATGAGGGTCAGGTCCAGGCTGCGGTTAGGCGTGCCGTCACAATCTCTCCGTGTTTGCCCTCGACGATGACGACGTCCAGCTGGAGATTTCAAGAACGACGGCGGCGACGCGACTGCGGATTACCAGCCCCGCGCGGCCTCCCTCACACAATTACCGAGGGAGCCCTCGCTGTTGACCAATCCGCTGACTGATGTCCCCGTGCTTCGTCCTCAGGGGCCCGCAGTGCGCGTCGTATAAAGAGGCAACCTCCGCGAACAAGACACAACAACAACACAGACAACCCAGCCATGCCTAGCATCGTCCAAACCAAGTCCGTCCTCGTCGATTCGGGCATCTCCGTCTTCTACCGCACGGCCGGAGCGGCAGATGCACCCGTTGTCCTGCTTTTGCACGGCTACCCCACCTCGTCGCACCAATTCCGCAACCTCATCCCCATCCTTGCGACGAAATATCGCGTCGTCGCGCCGGACTTGCCTGGCTTTGGGTTCACCACCGTGCCAGCCGAACGCGGGTACAAATACACCTTTGACGCGCTTGCGGGAACCATAACCGCCTTCCTCGACGCGCTCTCCATCTCCTCTTTTGCGGTCTACATCTTCGACTATGGCGCTCCGGTGGGCTTGCGCATCGCGCTGGCTCGGCCCCACGCCGTGAAGGCCATTGTCACGCAAAACGGCAACGCGTACGAGGAGGGTCTCGGTGACGCATGGGCACCCATCCGCGCCTTCTGGGCCTCGAATAGCGAGGCAGACCGCAACACAGTCCGCACCGCGCTTCTCAACTTCGAGGCGACGAAATGGCAGTACACAAACGGGTCACGTTTCCCGGACGCCATCGCTCCCGAGTCGTACACTCTCGACTGGGCACTGCTGCAGCGTCCAGGCAACTTCGAAATCCAGCTGGACCTGTTCTACGACTATCAGAACAACGTCAAGCTGTACCCCAAGTTCCAGGAGTACTTGCGCACCAGCCAGGTTCCGCTGCTGGCTGTTTGGGGCAAGCATGATGTGTTTTTTCGTTCCGCCAGGCGCAGAGGCGTTCAAGCGCGATGTCCCGAACGCGGAGGTCGTGTTCCTGAATGCGGGTCACTTCGCTGGAGAGACGGAGACGAAGGAGGTCGGCGAGCGCATGCTCAAGTTTTTGGAGAACGTCTTGTAGCGACGACAAACAAATATGTAATGTAATATTTAACAGTGTGTTTCCGTATGAACCTGTACGCCATGAATGCGCCTATGTATCTTCTAGAAACCCGCGTACGCAAGGGAGTACAAAGCAAAAGTACCCTTGGTCTCTACCCTTTTCTTGGGTACCGAAACTGGATTGGCGTACGACAGGGATAACTCACTGAGCCGGTAGCGAGGAACCATAAGATGGAAGGCCATGTACCCGTTTAAGAACTCGTCGACCTTCCTCTGGACATCGGGACCCAACTCCGCAGCGGTCGCCCTGAGGCGGCGGATAAGCTCCAAGCACGACGCGCGGTAGTCAAGCAGCGCCTGCGTGAGACCTTCGCCGGTCGCACACGCATGCATGTGAATCGCATTGTCGCGCTCGTCGCCCACCATGGACTCCTTGTAGAACGACATGAGGTCATTGACCTCATTCATGAAGGCCATTAAGTCGGGAACGAGGGATCGGTGTGCGAAATCGCCGGGGTTGGTGCGCTCCGACACGGGAAAAAGGAAGTAGGCGTAGGGCTCGGTGACGCCGCTTTTGAGACGGAAGTAGGTGGTAAATGAGGACGAGCCCTCGGTTTTCTTGAGCTGATGACTACGCTCGATCTCAGCGCGGTTTGCGCTGAAGAACTCCAGCACGCCCTTGACGATCATGTCGCCGTCCCAGGTGTCGAAGAATGTTTGGCTGAGGTATTGCGAGTTGACCATGAGGGCCTGCATGATTTTGGCGTCCATTGGTTGGCCGGAAATGAGACGCTCGCGGTACGTGCGGAGAGCATCGGGGAAGAGGCAGCCGAGGTCGTCGATGATCGTCGCGAACGCGGTGAATTTCGCGATTTCGAGCTGCAGCTCGCGCGGGTGGCTCGGGTAAAACCACTTGGCGGTCGCTGCGCCGACTTTTGCAAGGACAATAGCCTTCTCCGTCGGCAGATCCTGGCCCATGCATGCGTCAATGACCTCCTTCTCAAAGCCTGGGTCTGCGGGGTGGGGTGGGAGTTGGAAGCCCGCCTGAGTGACGAAGTCTTGGAGGACTTCCTTGTATGTGGGGAAGGCTACAGATGCCATGGCCATGTCTTTGTGACGTCGAGAGGCAGATGGCAGGGATGGCAGAGGATGCGAGAAAGTTGCTGAACCATGGCCGTTTATAACTATCCGCACTGGCTCCCGGAATTCGTGGTAGGCGTCCGAGTCCCGGAGAGATCACGGCCCGGGCGTGTTCAATGCAGCGTCAATGCGGAGCACGCACAAGAGACCCGAATACTACCGGTCCGCGTCGAAGGCGCAAGCAGCGGCGTCCATGAGCGTCGGGACCAAGCTTAGAATCACTCTGGGAATCGATGTCAGTGAATGCATGGGCAATGCAATGAGGTTGTTCACTCTTCATGCAACGACCGTTCGAGTTCTTCTGGACCTCTGCGCATTCGGTGTGTAGTTCATCGTAGTGTTTGGCAAGCAACACAGTCTGGAGTCTGAGCAGTTCACGGAAAATCATTCCGATGTGTTCCGAGGCCTGTCGGGTGACAACTCGGAAAATCGCTTGGTTTTTTCTTCCGTCTTTCACCTTTTCGTCGGCCCCAACAGCCTCCGAAGAAACCATCCAAAACGAGGTCCGAACATGTCGCAAAACTCATGGTGTTCGGTGGCAGATGATGCCGCCCTGGTCGGGTCGGCAGCTCCTTGAATGCGCTGCGTGCGAGCTGTCGAGGAGGGGCTGCTTTTGATTCCGGCCAGCAACGAAGTTGGCGGTCTCGAGACGCGCAAAGGCAGTCCTACGGCGCTTACTGGCGGCGGAAAGCAAGTGGGAGGTGCTTGGGACGCGTACGTCAAAAGAAATGAACGTTTAGCGCGCCTCAAGTGTTCTGATCGTGGCTGCTTCGGGGGCACGGTTCTGAATGCTGTGAAGACCTTATCTCCAGGTAAGGCGTGTCCGCACGTCCAAATATAAGCCTCTTCTGATGATTCCCTCAGTGTTTTTTGCCCTTTCACCGCTCCCTCAGTATGGCCGGACGAGCTGCTCGCAGTCGCGGCAAGAAGGAGATTCAGCTCACGCCTACACCGTTTGTGTCGGGCATGCCGCAATCCCATAATACCTCGGTGACTGCTGGCGGATTTCCACCGACCCTCTCGTCTTCTTCAACTTCGTATGGGACATCCACTCGCTCTCCTTCGCCAAATGTGGGCACGACGCCACCTTGGATGACGCCCTTTCCATCCTCTCCGCCCCGAACTGCGCCGCTTCTTCCTCTATCGGATGAGGACGCGAACAACACCCGTCGTCCATTACCGCCATACACCGGGTCTTCCTCTTCACCGGGAACCACCATGCTGGATACCAAGTCCATCTCCCTCAACAACCAGCAGACTGCTTATCTCCCGACGCCGACCCAATCTCCACAGGTCTCGCATGCTTCATTGGGCAGACCCTCCTCTTCCACCCTCTCGACGTTATCAGCTCTACCGACCAGCGATTCCGATACGTTCCCTTCGTGGAGCGGCACTCATCCGTACTCTCATTCCCCATACCGCTCTCCCCCGTCGTCGCCACCATCTACCTCTTCCAACTTGACGAGCCTCTCCAGTCCCTGGTCGCATACGCGGACGCTCGATGCGGCATACAGCGTGACTTCAGTCGCACCGACGCAATCGAGCTCGTCCGAAGAGGACCAGTTCCATGCCGTCAAGCCGCAACCAGCGTCTTTCGTATACCCATCGTCGCGGACGCGTGCGAAACCCAACAAACCGCCAACCAAGCCCGGTCACGGACAGAAGCTCCAGGGTTCGGTGGCGACAGTCCAAGTCGTAGCTCCGGGTACCATGTCTCGGGAGGTGCAGAGTGTCCGCTCGGCGGGGTCAGATCGGTCGTCGGCCACGTCGGGTGGAAGCGATGGGACAGAGGTCGGCTCCGCGACTCGCTCAGCGCCGCCAGTGGACTCGACATTCTATTTCCCTGTTGCTCGTACCCGCGCGCATCCAAAAGCGCCGGGTCTGCCGTTTGGCAAGGGGAAGAGGAAGGAGACCATGACGGACTTGGAGGATAGCTCCAAATACTCTTCGGGCTTCTTGGGCTTTGGCCTGAAGAGCAAGAAAGCGACGCCGAGTTTGTATATCCCGGCCACTCCGACTCTCCCGAGCGGATTGCTGCTTTCCGCGGAAACCCGGCAGTCGCAGACACCTACGCCAACGACACCCGGCAGCGGCGTTTCTGATACAGTCGACGACCTAGACTCCAGAAACGCGTCTCCAGTCCCTCGGGAGCCCCAATTTACCAACAAAATCGGCACCTATCCGCTCGACTCGTACGATACAACTCTCATGGAAATGTACGCTCAATTCTCTGCCGTTTTGCCATCGCTAATCGCTCCCTGCAGTGATCGCCAAACGTTGGATCTATTGAAGAAACTCAATCGCAGCTATGGTGGCCCGAGTTTCCACGACTATGGCGATCGTCCGCCAAGCACGGTACTGGACTTGGGATGCGGGGCCGGTTGGTGGCTTTTGGACGCGGCGGTCGCTTGGAAGTCAGCCGGTACCCAGTTCGTCGGCCTCGACATGTACGACACGATGCGCGGGGCGTGGTCGACGGCGCAGAGGCAGGGCGTCTCCGGGAGCATCAAGTTTGTGCGGGGCAACTTGTGGGTCTATCTTTCATTCTTTAGATGTGGCAGTTAACAGTCCGTCAGCGTCAAAGACGCGCTTCCATTCCCCGACAAGTCGTTCGAGCTTGTCCGGATGGCGAATCTGGCGCTCTGCATTCCACACTCGCAGTGGGAGTCTGTCCTCGTTCAGGTCAAGCGCGTTCTCGTCGACGGTGGTCGCCTCGAGCTTATCGAGGATCACGTGTTTTTCCCGTATGGGAAACCATTCTCCGAACAGTCTCCGACGGCGGATGCGGAGGTTGCTCTACGCCGACTGAGTCTTGCCAACAACGCGGTTCCGCATCACGCCATGGAAGACCAGACCGTCGGCGGATGGAATGAGCGCGCCGAGACCAGCCAGGAGCTCGAGACGCTGTTCGAGAACATGCTCTGCTACCGATTTGGCATCCACCCTCGTCCGGCGGAGTTCGTCCCAGAGCTGCTCCGGCGCGTGTTCGGGGGCGGTGCCGTCAAAGAGGTTGCGACTATGAATCTTACGCTTGCGCCGCCCCCGGAGCAGCCGTACGATGCTATTGAAGAAGATGAGGTCGGGTTTGCAGACGTGCTGGCGCGCAGTCCTGGATTGACGTTGTCGCCATCAACACTCGTGCCCATGCAGCCCGCGGAGCTGTTGGCGAGTGTGTCGAAACATTCGCGTGTCTTGTTGTCGTGCAAGAACGCGTTGGCGGACTATGCTGCTGAGGTCTCGGACTGCGCGGACAGCGACGGTCAGAGGGACGCCGCGACTGAGGCATTGTGGGACTACCAAAAGTAAGTTTTTTTTTCTGCCTCCTCGTGTCCTTATGCTGAGGAACATTCTGCAGTTTCTTACGAGAACGATTCGATCCACCTTCGGATCTCGCCGCTGACGCGCCTGAGTTCTCACTCCAGTCTCCTGAGGTTTGCGCCGACGAGATCAGTCTCCAGTCGGACGAGCGTCAAGACTTGGAGGAATACCAAAGGTACCTTTGTTTCGCCCCGTCTTGATAGTCCTTGACCCTCTTTTCCAGCGTCTTCCAAACGCGCTACGAGTGGGCTACCGAGCCGTCAATGGATATTCTCTCACCGTCGACGCCGCTCACGAGCCCCATCGTCCCGGTCCAGTCACAGACGGTTCGATCCCCAACACTGCCCGCCCATCTTGTGCTGCCGCCAGCACCTACATCCCCTCCTCCCTTGCCTCCGTCTATCCAACGCATCCGACCGCCTCCGAGTCTGTCACCGCCAGCAGCTGCATCTCCATCGCTCCCAACAATCCGACCCCCGTCGCCTTCGCTCTCAATGCGTAAGGTACCGCCGCCAAGCGCACTCGAGGCTGTCGCGGATGCCACTGGAAGGGAGCGCTCAGCTAGTTTGAGCTCCACCTTCACCGCTGGGACCGCCGCTGCACCACCGTACTCGCGCGCCGAGTTGACGCATGTGCGGACTTTCTATGTATACGAAGCCGTGCGGTCAACTAGCGCGCAGCTTTAGCTGCACCTCTGGCAGTATAACTTGTATCCACAAATCCCGTTGAATGTATGTAGTGTAGCGTTAGCCTTTAATGAGGAAAAGAATCTATCTGTCATGCGTCACGTGGCGGCCAAGAGTGGTTTGGTTCCTTCAATCGTCTTTACGCGCAGCCCGGCGAATCTAAAGGACGCGCTCTCTGCTTAAAACCAACAATAGACCTTTGCGAGCAAGCTCCTCCGCGTGCAGGTTGACATCATAACAAACGCATCTTGACCACAAACCACGACCATGCCAGTCCAGCTCTTCGACGACGAGTCTCTCAACTTCACTGTTATGCCTCCAGCTTCCTCGTACACCATCTCTGCCGATGGAACTCACCTAACTCTGCAAGCAAAGCCGGTGACCGACTGGTGGCGCGTCCCTCCAAGCCCGTCGAATCTTGCGGGTGTGGAGAGCCGTACCGGCGCGCTCTTCGCTATGCCTGTCGATGCCACGCGGGACTTTACGGCGGGCGTATGGATTCGTGGCAACTGGGGCGTGCAGTACGACCAGGGCTGCTTGATGCTCGTCACTAGCGCGGGCGTGGATGGGAACTGGGTCAAGGCTGGAGTCGAGATGGAGGACGGGAACGAATTCGTCTCGTCAGTCAACCATCTTCCGCTCCATCGATCTTGTTGACTGTGTCTCCAAAGTGCGGTCGTAACGTCGCCTTGGTCGGACTGGTCCATCGAACCGGCGACAATCTCAACAAGCACCGCGATTTCGTCCAACGCTGGAGCGATCTACATCCAAATGACGCGAGAGGGCCCGCTCCTCACGATAAAGCGGTACCTCTCGGCCAGCGGGCCTTCTGACTCGCCGCCTGCAGCGACTGATCTCGCCAAATACCGCGAAGTCCGCGCGTTCGATCTTGACGAGACGGGGAAGCCTGAGGCACGCTCGAAGCAAGGGGATATGTGGCGCATAGGCTGCATGGTTTGTGGGCCCAAGAACGAGTCGGGAACGGTAGCCGAGTTTTCTGGATTTTCGCTTGATTATCTCTAGGCTCAGGATGCATTGGAAATGTGGTTGGCCTCGTCGCGGAACTACTTCTGGAATGGATGTCGGCTCGAATTCTCTTGAAGATGTAGCCGATGTCTCGACGTGGGTCCAGCCAATGCCCCAGCACTGGCAAGGAACGGAAGAGTCGCCAAACTTGAAGTATCGGTCGCTCGCCAAGGGGATACTCAGCGCTCGTATTATCGACAACCACACAAATTCAGGTTGTTCTTCGTCGAGGGATTGCATGAACCTCGATTGCGCTATCCTCCCCATGCAATTCGTCCCTCCCACGAGCAAGACCACTCCGGGAATGCAAATTATTTTCGAGAACGAATAAAGTGAATCTTGTTGCAACGGTTGGACCTGAAAAGCTTAACCTCCTGCAGTGTGCTCAGCTGCTGAAAATTGCAGCTTCCGATTGGCTTGCTCATGTGCTTCAGCTTGATTTGCCGTCGTCCGGCTAATTCTTCCAGTTGTATCGGCAACTCCAGTAACCGGCTCTCATCGCCCCTGAATTTAACTTTCTTGGTTGGTCGGAGAATCCAAGGGACAAGGGAGACCGTAAAAACTCAGCCGCACTGGCACTCAGGCTGTTTTCAGAACACTACAATGGTTTGTCTGGCATGCATGCATCACCTTGACGTCCAAGCGACTGGACGAAGGAACACCGCACTCCGGCAAGCTGAAGAGGAACTTATGGGTTTCTTGTGTACTCGACTAGGTCGGTTCAGCGAACAACACAACACGGCCGCGGCGTTGCATTTTGCACAACCCGGCCCACTGTTTCAAGTTGAGCGAAGGCTCTCGGCGCCGGGCCCGCGGGTCAGCTGCGACATTTTCTGAGAACTTGAAACCACAGCAAGGCACGGCGCCCGCCGCCAGCGATGCACATGGAGGTATGCGTGTGGATTTGAACACCATCAGAATTGGTTTCCCACCGTGCCGTCCATGATCCCCGCGGAGCAAAAATTTTGTTTGCCGAATTCTCCGAGCCGAAGAACATATCGCGTAAAGACGGCAAGCTTCTCTGCCATTTACCCCGCACCGGCCCGGATGCCGATGACATATCGAAGCAGATCCTTTGTCACTTCCGTCTCGGAGATTCGGAGCTAGTCTTAAGGCGAGGTGACCTCGTATTCACGATGACTGGAGCGCTTAGGGAATACCAACCATTCCGCGGCCATTAATCAATGCGAGCGGCAGCAAACCCGACCTCGAGTTCTTCTCAGAGGCGGTATTGATTTAAATGAGGAACAAAAACTCTCTTTTGAATGATAAAGGCGTATATTGGACGATAAGCATTGGGTTCTATCATCGGACCATCTCTCAAGGCGCTTCCGAGTCCGCTACTGTGACCGGCCGCCCGCATCCGCACGAACAAGCAACCGTGAAGTTAAAGAAAGGTTCGCCCGAAAATCCCGGCGTCATTTTTGATAGCCAAAACCGGAGGCACCCGGGAGGCTTCCAGACCAGCGTCGGACCCCCGCATTTCAATCGTTCGAAGGGCTTCAGCGCTTCAGGCTAGAGTGAATGTATGAAAACACACAATCACCGATGTATCTGACTTCGATCCCGAGCCCGGGATTCAATCTTGTTGCCCTTGCAACCACGGCGTTCGGGGTGCAGCCGCTTGGCAGCTTGGCCCGTCTACATGTATGACGTGGAGAACTTGAATGCGGGTCGATTTGTGTCTGTCGTTGCCCGGCGGTGAGGACTCGAGTCCGCCAGTGGGAAAGTACGGTGAAGATTCAATTGCTCTGACCTGCAACACCAACAGCGGTTATTACCAGTCTACCGGGCGTCCCGCGTGTGGACGTATCACTCCCCGCGCCAACCCCGCGCACAACGCTAAAGCCACTGGGAGTGGAATTGAAGTGGAACATCGGGCATCAACGTGCATCAACGACGGTTGATGGAGATTGAGGAGATGGTGTTTGAGTACCAGACGGGCGTGGCCTGCACGGATCAACAGTCTGCTGCATGCTATACACTCCTCTGGGCATCGAGGCGCCACATAAAATACCAGTGAGACGGAAAGGTGTAATAGTTTTCGAACCCATCAGCTGCAAAATGTGCCATCAATATTGAACAAAGAACGAGTGATCCACGTTTAGAGCCTCGATTGCCCAGTTTGAATTTATGAGGATGTTGTAGTACGTCAGGGGTGGGTGCTGACCGGTGGTCCGATCCGAAAAATAACGTATAATGCACCCTGGTCATTCGAGGTACGATCCAGAGGGCGGCAGATCGCCGGTGATACTAGTAGAACACGGTTAGCCGCTATAAACTCTGTTAACCCGTCCCCAGTAATAGCCGATGCAAACCGTACGACTCTCGCGTGTTAGAATGCAGCGATTTCAGTTCTCTGCCATGATTTGAGAGCTAATCTCGGACTACCATCCGGACCGCATACCAGGGTCAGCGGATTTGCCCGCAAGTCATAGGCCAAAGAAAGAAGCACTGTTGTCTTTCGAAATCTCCTCGAGGCGGAGCCGATCCCGCGAAGGCGAAGCCCATTGGCAAAGCGCGCACAAAGCGGTGATCGGGAGCTCGGGACGAGAGTCTAAGGGACACATGGACCGTGAATGCTTAAAATGTCGCCGGTCATCCGGCTATGTCTCCCCGGTTGGTTGGCCGGAATGCCTATTTTCTTCGCGTTTCCCCGACATTGACCCTCCAGCCGTTCATCGTTAATCCAACCTTCATGAGTGGGAAATATCGAACAAGTTCCACTGACATTGTCGGAACATGACGTTTGTTGTTTGACCTGAGTTGGTTCTCCCGCTGCCGAGCGACGCGCGCATGACGATTCGAGGGTCTGGAGCTACCAGAGCCCGTGAGTACCGGAGAAATACAACTCGGAATAGTCGAAGCCGCGTGATGCAACGGGCCCGGGACCCGCGCGGTCGATCTGGAGAAGGTCATGCAAGTTTTGCGGTACAGCGCGAGAAGCTTTCGAAAGTGGTTGCTTGTGAGCTCTAGCTGTAGCCCTATGTTCAAGGCCTCTCGGAATATGGCGTTTAATTTTCAGGAATTTGCGCGGAATTGCAGTTTTACTTTTGAAGGTGCAAAGGCTGTTGTGGCAGCGAACTGCCCGCCAGGAGTGCATGTTCAGAGTTGGCAGCGTGTGAGGAGGAGTTGGACTCCGATGCGCGCGAAGCCCACTTGAAGATTTATGGAGGGAAGGTCCGAGTGACGTGCTGCTTGGCCAAGGGGGCTAGGCCGCTAGCTGCCCTGCGGAAATTTCCGTTAACCTTTTGGACGAGGCGATCGATTGAACGAGATTACACGCAATCGAGCTGGGAGAAAAGCGGTTGTTCTTGCTTATCGATGAATTAATTAACGCCGGCGCACTGGCATGCCTGTAAACTATGAGAGAGATTCGAGACATGAAAGCACTTTGGGAAATTCTTCGCACAAAGATGAGTTCATGATGAGGGGCAGCGCAGAGAAAACCGAGGCAAAAACACCCTGCGTTCCCTCGACGAGCCACCGCAGATTCGCCGCGACTGGCGGTCGCGCGACAAAGAACTTTGAACCGACCCGTCGCGTCCGCGACAACACGCGGGTGGGCGGGAACGTATGTTGATGATAACCAGGCCGCGTCCGGCCCGGGCGTCTAGACTTGCGACGCGACAGAGAAAGTGATAAGGGCAGGTGCTTTCACAGGCGCACGCCTGTGAGCACGTGAGAAGTCCAACCACAGGTGAGAGAATACTTCCTTGTGCAGCTATATGCGCAGCTTGGGTGCGGCCAAGCCTCGCTGTTTTCGTCGGTGATTGTTGCTGGGAACGTCGGGGGCGCAAACTGCGGGGCCAGTTGAGGGTGGGCGGACCAGAGAATGTTAGATGCGTTGGCGAGCCTGAGCTCGAAAATAAAGAATTTCTCAAGCCGAGAAAAACTCGGGGTTAACTCCATCGGGTGCGGCGTTTCAAAGCATTGGCGAGTGTGGCGGCAAGAGTAAATAACCGCCCAGGGTCGGTGGTACCTGGGTCCGCGACATTACTGCTTGGCCTGCGAATGCTTTCTAAAGCCGCTCGCCCCAGCTCGCTGCCGCCCTACCAGTAGCCAGTAGCCAGCGAGCGGCAACCTGTCGCATCCAGATCACTGCCAGATAGGCACAGTTATTCTCGAGTCGAATTCACGTCGCTCGGGCCCGACTATTGGCAGCCATATTCTTCGCCTGAGATCGTAGCCGGTTTCGTTCGGCGAAACTTGGATAATCACCGCACGTAGCGATATCACGACGGCTTGTCAGCGCTGGCTGAAACTGAGGGAGTGTGGGTGCGGGTGTGGTGTGGGGAGTTTCGCAGCGGCGGCGGCGGCAGCATCGTCGGTTTCCGGCCTTTGGCAGATGCATCTCGTGAAGCTGAGATGTTGTTCGGGTTACACCTGAGGCAGTTGTGCATGCAGCCGTTAGATCTTGAGGCCTGAGAGCGCACAGCACAGATGAGGCCTCGCTTGCGAGGATTGCCCGAGCACAAGCCGTGTTGGACAGCCGCTGGCCGTGGTGGCGGCACGGAGACAAGAAGCGACCGCAGACAGCACCCGAACGGCCCACGATGCGCATGCCGTGACTCGCTGAACAGCTCGGCGTCGGCTCCGCAATTGTTGACCACCACCACACCACCAAAAACTCGATGCAGACCAGGCCTTTGCTCGTCCACTGGCCCCTCGACACCAGTTCCCCGGGAAAGCGTCGCCACGCGGGGAGCGCTACCAACTCGAAAGCAAGCCATAACCATCGACACGCGCATCTTCGCCGCACCACCCTCAGGCTCAGGGTCGCCTAATTGTCGCCTGGGTTGGCGTGGAAAGCCAACATGCAAGCATAGTCGAGTTTTCCATCGGCTGCGCGGGTACCTGTCTCGTATGGTCGCCGCTCCGTGTGAAGACGGTCGGCGACAGCACCAACTTGGGACAAGGACCATTCACTCGACATAATATTGTCAAATAAATCGCTTGAAGATGGGCCCACAAAGGAGTACACCGACGGAAGCCGACGGCATCCAAGCCACCTCGTAAATTGCGAGGTGTTTGTCCACGGCGTCGCCTACTCCCGCGTCTTCCCAATCGGACTCGGATTCAGATCCACTGTACCACCGTTCCGGCTCAATCCCTCCCGTGTACGGAGGTATATCCAGAGCTTGCAATTGCGACAGCGCCTCATTGCCATGAGTGCTCCGAAGTCCGAAGCGCCGACTTCAACCTTGCGGACTTCAAGATCTCGGCACGACATAACTTCTCTCGGACTTTCTCGCACGAGGGTCGAGTCCGCGCTCAAACGGGCCGGGACAGCAAGTAAAGGAAGTGGCAGCTGCCGGGCCGGGCTGCAGGAGCTCTTAAAATGCCCTGCAAACGCGGACGTACTGGTGGATTCTCCGAAACTCCCACTCGAGGCTGGTCAAGAGAGTCGGAGGAATTCGAAGACAAAAATTCCAGCTCCGCATCGAGCAAGTTTCCCCAACCGTACAAACGGACGGTCCGTTCACCGGGACAGACGCCTTACCCGCGGCGCGGCACGCTGGCACTGACGCCTGCCCGGACCGCCCACCCAACGACCCACGACGTTCATATCTGCGCCAGACAAAGGCAATCAGGCTGGGAACCCCAAGTCCCGCATCTCTTCATCGCGGTCGAGCTCAGGCCGACAGCTTCAGCTCTATCCTGGCCCGCAGGCAACCCACGCTGCGAACGAGCTGCGAGTTTATCTCTTCATCGCGGCGCTTCATCTCTGAGCTAACGAGTCGAATGAAGCTCATCCCGTCCGCCGCCAGAAAAGCTCACAGGCTTGCGCCACGGCTACGTACAGTACATCGGTTATCGCCTGAGATAATCGCAGCTTTCATCGAGGCTGCAACCACATCCCATCCTCGAGGCGCGTACACCGGATCCAAGGTAGATTACTCGTCACTTGCACTTTGGATGCGTCTTTTGGCGTTCAAAGCTTGCACTGCCAGTGAGCTCGTAACTGCTGACGTCGCCAATGCGCCGGCGCGTCCACACCAGCGACGTGTGCAAAATGAAATCGCGATTTGCAGCTTAATTACTCCGTTGAACGTGCCTGATCGCGACGACCTCGAAAGCACGCATTACATATTACCTCCTTTCTGTCCGTTCCTCCACATTATGGGCACATGAATGCACGCACGAAGATTCCACGCTTTACTTTCACCAATAAAGATAGTCGTTTCGGAACCCATATCCTATTAGCTTTGCTCGTAGGTAGGTAGTACAAAGTGGGACTGTATTACATCGATTACAATTACAATTATGCGTTGGTAAAGAGGTAAAGTGTGAACAACGAAATCCGAGATATATCGTGAACCAAGACGCTTCGACGTAACGAAGAAAGAACAAGAAAGAAAACGTGGTGGTGGTGGAGACAATGCTATGCGACAGAACTTGGATGCAGGTGAGGTATGTATGCGGCGTTGGTCGTGAGAGATAGCGAGGCAAATATTACAGCAGAACGAGAACAAGAAGAGGGAGCGCCCAAGCGAGGCGGCGCGGCGCGGCGCGGGGAAAGAAGAAGCACATCCTACAAGCGAGGCAGGCGGCACAACGGCGAAGGGAAAAATTATCCTTGAAGCCAAGATGGCGCACCACGCTGAGCCGCCATGCCCGCCTCCCACGGCCGTCGGCGCGTGGCCGCCTCAGCTGGCCTAGCGGCTTGTCCTCTGGACGTTTGCGCGATAAGCGATCAGAGCGCCTGCAGATGCAGATCCCTGAACAAGCCAGCACCCAAATGCCATCAGACCTTGGGACTCGCGCGACGAGATGGTGAGAAAAGTAGAAGGAGTAAAGGGCGACAGGGTCAAAGGGTCGTGGGGCCTGAACAGCACATTTCAAGGCGCCTTGCGGTGGTTGTCCGTGCGTGGGAGGTTAATTTGCGAAAACACGGACCCCGTTGTCCACCGACCCGAAGGCCCGAGGGCCGCGGCGGTGTATGCGACAGGGCGGGGGATCCACCATCCGGCGCGTCGACTGCTATCGAGCGCCCGATGTTTAAGAATCTTGTTGTAACCGTGCAGCACAAGCCTCGAGCGCATACTCGACAGCAGCAGCACACGCCGCGCGCTGCGTCTCCGCATCGACATCGCCGTCGTCCTCGTCCCCATTGACGACAGCGGGATGCAGAGCATGCACTCGAAAGGCTCGTGTACTCGTGAATCGGCGGTCACAAGCCGAGCAGTGGGTCTCGCTGCGTGTGTCGACGAGGGAAGTGCTGCGGTGGTGTGTTTGCGCGAGGAGCAGGTGTTTATTCGGCACATGGCGCGGAGATGAGTGGCGTCGTGCGAGGATGCCGCTTGAGAGGGGCGATGGTGGGGCAAGAAAGGTCATCGGGGCGACCACGGTTGGTCGCGCGGTTGCCCGTAGACGTGTTGAGGAAGCAGAGGCCGACGCGGACGCAGAGGCAGAAGCAGAGGTTCTTGAACGCTTCGAAGCCGGCGTGGATTCCTCCGACGCTGAACTCCGGCTGGATGCAGCGCGTTTCCTCGTCATCGGCGACGTTACTAGCAAGCCAACGTCAGAAAAAAGAAGGAATTCACGCACAAAGAAAACATACCACCACCAGAACTCGTTGGTGTCGGTGCAGTGACCTCAACAGTCGTGCCTGCAGTAGTCGCGGTCCAGCGTCGTATCCAGTCCATCTTGGCCACGTCGTCGTCATCGTCGTCAACCTCCATCACGTCCTGGCCGTCGTCTGGCGCACTCGAGCAATACTCGAGCGCGTCTTGCAGCCCCTCTTCATCGTCTTCATCGTCGTCACTGTCGTCGTCGTCGCTGCTGTTCGACAAAGACGCCGAGCTCGGTGGGTGCGCCGTTACGCGCTTCGGGGGCGGGGAAATCTCGACGAGCTGTATTACGCGCACAGCGGGGGCAGCATTGTCAAGACCGAGCTTGAGTTGGTGGTGGTGGTGGGACCCGACATCAGACGACGCCGACGCGAGTGGGCTTGGGAGCGCAAGGGGATATGGGTAGAGCAGATGCATGGCGGGGGTCGGGAGGTCGGGGCGGGGACGGGGACATGGCTGGGTGAGAGCAAGCCAGGTCTTATACCAAAATCCGAATCCGTGTGTGTGCCGCATCACCGCCACCAACAGACGCCAGCCAGCCTGTCAAGATCTCGATTCCCTCCCCCGATTCGGCGTCGTGAGAGGCGCGATACAAACTGGGATAACCGTGGTACGCTCTCCCACATAACCTTATTCGCTACAGCGTACCGCTGGCCTTCATAGCTGGACCGACTACGTGGTACAGACAGGTTATTCGTGGAGCATTCACGGCCGCATCGGGGCCAGCCATGCCTCGGCCGCCTCAAACTGGTCCACCAACTCTCGCAACACTGCGCCCTCGGAATGAAGCTGGCGCATCGCAGTAAGAGCCTGTGCAACGAACACGCGTCAGTAAAAGCGTCAGGAGAAGACAGTGGCGTGAAAGAGAGAGAAATGGCTCGGAAGCAAACCCGTGCACGCATGAATGAAAGTGAAAGAGTTGCATGACGACTGCAATTGGCCTTGGCCTGCCTGCGGCACCACCACCCCCTCAACGAGCAAAAACCCACACCCACGCCCAACCCGACAGCAAAGGAGACACTACACGCCGCCCGCAGCCGCAACACAAGGGCTGGGCGCGCAAGGCGCTGCGGCATCTCCATAAGTCGCCACCGACACCCACGCCCGCAGCGGCAGCCAGCCAGCCAGCGTACGTAGACGCCCGCCGTACCCACGCCCACGCTCCGCCCCCAACGGACATAACCATCCAACGGCACGTCAGGGTCATGCACGGGGGACGAATGCATGAATGATCCAAATCCGGGACGGCGTATGAACGATGGCACAGATCGAAACTGAAAGTGAAAGATGAAAGAAAGACGAGGGTTGGCGGGATCGCGGGAGCCGCCAGAAACGAGGCAGACAGGCAGGCAATAAGCCCCACAAAGAGATGCGAACGAAACGAAACGACAAAGAAAACTCACCAAATCCCAGAACCTGAACCCACGCTCGACCTCGAGTTTCGGCGACTTGACGCCGGGGAACGTCTCTTCACAAATCTCGAGTGCCATCGCCTATTCCACACGCAGCCCGTCAGACCCACCCCGCTTGTGTACAAATAAAACAAACGGACCTTGGCCTCCTTGACTCCAGGCGCATTCGGGTCCCGTACTCGCGTCCGGTTATTGATATGCGTGAGCGCATCCAAGTACACCTTCGCAAGCACACCAAAGCCCGTGTTCACCTGAGAAGCTTATAAGCGCACGCGTAATGAGAACACAAGAGACGCAATTACCTCAGTCTGGAACGGCAAACTCAACGAGATATCCAACAAGTCGTCCCTGGCGCGGCGAGCATCGTTGCGCAACAGCATGTTCAAGCTCGTTACTTCAATCAACGTCCGCAACGCGCGCGTAAGGCTCCGCACAAAGGCGTTGAAAACGAGCAGTTCGCGCGACAGCGGGGCCGACCAGGGTTGCGGCTACCAAATACGCAGTCAACAGGCGTCTGGCAAACAAGCGGAGAGCGGCACCTTGAAATTGAGCGGAACAATGCTAAGCACTCGCATAACGAGCAACATCGCCGACTTCTCCTCGTCTAGAGACCGTTAGCTCCTACGCGGGAACGACAAGAACCAAACCCGAAAAACTTACCCGTCCCAAAACTCGGACCGCCACTAAACGCCCGCCCGCTCCAGAGATGCCCATGCATCACTCCCGCCCGCACAAGTTCCAAGAAAAGATACAGGGAATCTTGGAACTTGTCGTTCACCTTGGCCGTCTTGACCGCGGAGTACATCGCGCGGGCCAACGGCGAGTGGGTGTGCGTGTTGAGAAGGAATCCACGCAGTTCGAGGAATCGCCAAATCACGTTGGCGACAATCTCGTCCTTCTTGTCGAGCGGCGCTGGCCCCGCGCGTCCCTTGGTCCGCCCTGCAAGACGCTCCGTTGCAGTCGCGCCGAGACAGAGGGCAAAGTCGAGTGTCGAAGACTTACTAGTCGTCAACAAAAAGTGAAGAAAGAGAAGAGAACAGACACACGTTCTGCCTCCTCAACTCCTCCTCCACAATCGCGTACGGGACATTCCATCCTGAGACCCGTTCGGCCAGCTGTACCGTCTGCGGCGCACTATGCGACACCTGCTTCGACGAATGCGGCCCAGGCTGTTGCTCGAACCAAAAGTATCCTGCAACTTTGCGGTTGCCCCAAAACGGATGGCAAACGCTCGACAACAACGCCAACGACGTTGCCCGAGGACCCGTCTGCCCATCGGTCACGACTTCCTTGACGAACCGCTTGTACTCGGTCGTCTCGCCATTATCCAGTGGCGGGGGTTCGATGATCTGCCCGCTGGTTAGCCAGACGAGCGCCTGAGGCCCGATCAGGCCGCGCGAGAGGTAGAAGAAGACCTAGAAGAGCAAAAATAAGCGTCGGAATGAGGAGCAAACGCACGGGAACGCGCACCTCATCGGATAGGCGATTCGTGAAAACTTCGTGCAGATCGGTGGGGATTTCCGATGCAGGAGGTCCGCCGCCTGCGTTCCCAGACACAGGCAAAGGCACTACCGTTCCTTCTGCCGAAAGAATGAGGCTGTAGCGCACCTAGCTCCACAAGTAAGCGCTGGGAAGGCAAAAAGGCTGTTCAAACCACACGCACCATTGCCCTCGTCCGCGCATAATGCTCCGTATAGTTGATACTCTTGACGGCAGGGTGCTCCGCAAAGGCCGAGACTGCAGCGAATCCGGACTTGTAGTACTTGACCATGTCGACCGTGGCCTGCAACCAAATGAGGGCGGATGGGGTTGTACGGAACAAAGCAAACCTTGAGTGCCTGCTCGTGCATAGTAGGCGGGAAAGCAGGGGCTTGGGAGAAGCCGACGAGGATGCCAATATCGAGGAACTGGTCCTCGTTGACCTGGAGCTCGCCCAAGACGTTGCGTTTGGAAAGATGTGTGAAGGATGGGGTGGGGGCGGTTAGATCGAGCGAGGTAATGAGCTTGTCGACGCCGGGGTAGAGCAAGGTGTCCGTTGACCCGTAGATTGCGTGAATATACTGCTTGGGATGGCGTTGAAGATAGATGAGCTGTACATCTTCAGTCTCGGAACGTGCAACAAAAGCAGTCGGAGACGCACCTGTGCCCATGCTACGTACGGAGCAATGATATACTCGACGTTGCGTACGCGGAATATGCGCAAAACCATGCGCCAGAGATCCCACTGCTGGAACGCACTGCGGCCGTCGAACAGCTTGGTCGCAGCCTCTTCCTGGCCGGCCTCGTACTTTGACCACGCATCCCGTCTGTCGCGACACGCCTCAGTGTGGTCAATGCCCCCGTTTGGCTTGAGACGACGGTTGGGGGTGAGGCCCGGGAAGACGAAAACGGGCTTGATGCGAAGCTTCTCGAGGGTCCTGAGGTCCGACTCGATGCGTTGGGAGAGGGCTAGTGGGAGACCACCAGTTGCGGCGAGGAGGGGTTCGCGGGTGGGTGGGTTGTCTGTGAGCTGGTCGAGGTAGTGGGACGCGTCGATGCCGAGGCGGGAGTCGGAGAGGACCGACAGAGGCAGCGTCTGCAACTGCTTGCGCTCGACGAGGAAGTCTGCATACAGTAAACAACCACACACAAAGCCCCGCAAATCTCACTAACTTTGAAAATGCTTGATGGCCATGAGGCGGAAACAAAACAGGCAGTGACACGTGACTTTGCCATCTTCTCCTCGACGACCACAACGGTTGCCATCTGCTCAAAATGCAAGATATCTAACCGCTCACTCTACCGCGACCTCATCCCGAAAATACACTAAGAAAAACTACAGCTTTCGGAGATCGGATTTCGACGGGCCACTGGTAGAAGTCGAAGCTCAAGTCAACGTCCAAACCAGATGACCATCGAGTGAGCTGGTCTCGTCATAAAATCACAGTATCCGGCAACTTGGACCGTTCTCACCCGTTCTCTCACTCGAGACCCGAACCGACCGCAAAAATGGACCTGCGAGAGAAACACCAAAGTCCAGTGACCATCCCCCGAGGTCTGCCCGCCGAAATTCTTCCTCTCGTGCGAATGCGAACCGGATTTCCGCGCATTGGCAAGCTCTGGACTCACAGGAGCAGTGTGAGAATGGTACCTCGCCCATTCGTCCCAAAATGCAGGCGAGACTCCCGAGGTTGTGGGTCTCTGAGAAGCGTTCTCGTTGGTCTCCCTGCACAACCTTCGATGCTTCCTCTTCCGGCGCGAACCACCGGCGAACATTCCTCGGTACCGACTGCAAGGGCCCAATGTATGCGCTTCATTCCCTTTCACGTGATCCCGCCACAATGCGCTTGACCTCGACCGCGACAAGGGTATCCAATTGTGGCGATTTCAACCCCCCGCGCCCGTCGGTCCCTTCAATTGCGTGTAAGTCATTCTTGCCCGCCTCACCCACGCTCTCAGGCAAGAACAATCACATTTCCGCCCCTTGGTTGGCGGATTCATCCTCCTGGTCTAGTGGCGTCACTGTGCGAATACTTATCTACGAACAGTTGAGTGCTGGTATTTCTGTATCTCATCAGCACAACTCGGATCCTCTGTCGGGAAGATACGCCCGTACCATCGGTCGCCCTTGAGCGCCGCGTTCTCACTGGCGGGCTCGCACGGACGCGTCTGTGAGTATCACCCGACCCTACTTTTCTATTCCAAATGCATGCGCGGACGCCCAACTAGTTTGTGCGTACCCGATCCCTCCTGAATCATCTTCCAAGAAAGTACCAACACCCGCCCGACAGATTTATCATCGGCAATCCCAATGGACAGTTCCCGGCAATCCTGCCGTTGTGTATCGTATCACCCGACCAAGACCAGAGATTGATCAAAACTTACTTTCGCAGAGACGGGTATCTGCCGTGCGCGATACAACTGAAAAAACGACGATTCAAACTCACTGTATACGCAAGCATCCGGGCGCGGCCGCCGTCAGCATTCAGCAGGACAGATCTCTTCCCGTCCGCCCGGCTCCTGCCGTTCGCTCAAAGTTGGGGTACCATTGCTTCCTCGCGGTGCTGATGCTTTCGCCTTGTGGCTGCTCTCCATAGCACAAGTACTCGTTCGCCCGGACCAACTCCACGCGTCATCCACCTGTGCTCTCAGCCACAAAGACCTCCCCAACTAACAATCACTAGAAGACGATTCGTCCCGAGAAGCTTCGCCGACGCTCCGACGATTCAAACCACCCGCTTTCCGTGAGCCGATCAATAGGATCGTCCACTGTTTGCCTTTGGGTATTGCCGTTTCGGGCAGACCCACTTCGCAGCCCAATCACAAGCCTCGGATCCCTCAATCGCCTCCGGATATCTGTCCATGCCATCTTATCCTAACCCTTATCTCTAGTCTCCACCCAAATCATCCGCTCCCTCAAAATATTGACAAACTCTCGCGACGCGTCGCGTACCCTCGTCCCGGACCTCGCGCGTCCGGGCATGCAGAAAACGCGTGCATCAGCTGGCCCCGCACGACGCGCTCACTGGCATGCGCTCTCACAGGACGGGAACCCAAAGCCAGCTGGCAGATGAAGATCCCCCACAACTGCCAGCTTTAATTCTACACAGGCATGTGCGTGGTGTATTCACCAAGCCAGGGCACATTCACATTCACGTTCCTCGGCGCATGCCGCTTCGTCCCGCGCAAATCTGCCTCAACGACCGACGCGACTTTGACGCGAAATACGATTCTTGTCCGAATTAATCACCGCCACCAGATGTATCACTCGGATATCGAAGCGGGTGTGCCGTGCCTTGGCCCAAATTCGGGATCCGTGCCGTACGCGCTCCACGCAGGGTTCTGCTTGGGCCGGGCCAGTGGCCCAGCAGCCCGCAAAACCGCGTCTCCATAATTTCCACTTTCAGCGTCCCTTGGGGCGGCGAGCGAGTGGCGCTGACGGAAACTGCCGTAGCAGCCTAAATTGGTGCCGTCGGGTGCCAGTGGCCTCCGAGCCGACGCCCGACAATTTGAATCGCCCATCACGGGCGCGGCTGTCCCCGCGTTTCTTTCCACGGTTCCGTCGAGCCGGCAACTTAACGCTCAGCCTGAACTTAAAGATCTCCTGAGGCTGCAAGCAGCCTGTCAGGTCTTTTGGTGGCCGAGGAACGTTTGGCTAAATCCTACCCCCGCCTCGGTCGGCCTTTTTTTCTTTTCATTCGACACCGGATAAGGCAACAGGTGTTTTTCGGCGAGTAATGAGGCATTTAAATACCTTTTCGCGCAATTTGCAAGCTGATGTATACTCTCCCCTGCCCAGAAAAACGCGACTATTCAAGTGAATTTACTGTCTCGTCCGTGCATCAAACGGAAAACGCCTCCAGTTTCGCATCACCTCGGTGCTTTTGTCCGGTTTTGCGTCTACCGCGCTTCAAAACTTTCAGCCAGCTACATTTTCACGTTCCTCGGGGCCTCTTCGGGCCTCTGAGATGTTTCTGAGGCCGGTTAAGATGCTTGTTGAGCGATAACGACCCTGGAGACCGACCGCGGTACCTCTAGGATAGCATATTCGTTCATCCTTCAGGTCAGTCGCGCACGTTGTCAGAAGGCTATCGCGACCGCGGCCTCGATACAAACCGAATATCAAACGTGGCATCCTCAAAGGCCGAGGCGCTCTCACCGGGCTACCACAGTGCAGCTCGATTCGCGAGTTTTATCCGCGTTTGTTACTTTTCAGGACGTTGGTTCCCTCAAACGGTTGAACTGAACATAGGTTCCCACGGCAATGCAAACGTTTCGGCAAGCATTCAGCTCGCCGCCATCTCCCGCTGTTCCGATAAGTACTGCTCGCAATCACCGAAAGCGGAATCAACTTCATCCTCGTCAATACGGTTCTCCGAGGCTCGATTCAGCCTCAGGCTCCGGGATCAAATCATCTAGGCCACTAGATCGCCAACAAGAAGCCACTCGACGCCGATACAGTTGTGGAAGGTTCGCAACTATAGATACCTGATTGAGCTCTGAATCTGAAAGCCGCATAAGCCAGGCTTCGACCCGCCTCAGGCTTCGACATCCATATCAAGAAGCGCGCTTCGACGCTAAGTTTGGACCTCATGATTGGCTCCGTAGAACCCATTCGACGCTCATGGCACTCTCGTAGCTGGTCGAGCTTTCGCTGCACCATCGCACCCGCCAGAATACTTACTTTCGCACTCCGTACCGCGACACCCGAGATGATGCCGGAAACCTTTTCCACGGTTTGACCACGAGCCACTCGCAAGGCTTTGCGCCCAACTGTCTTTCTGCCGCGGCAAGTCAATCTCTGAGTCGTCTGTCGTCTTCGTCGCATGCATCTCTCAATCGTCCTCCGTCTGCGGGCATCCACGAAACGCGGATACTCTGACGTCGCGACCCACACCCCCTTCTCTTTGCAATGATGAACCCTGGCGCTCCCGCACCTTGCCCACTGGCAAGCGCTTACCAATTGCCAGATGCGGGTCAATGCGGACGCATGGGCATAACTCAACAAAATTCCCAGCGGGAAGTGGGGTGGGATGTCCGTGGCTGAAACTTTCCGTTGATACCGACGACGCCGACGCCGACACCAACTCAGATTCAGACTGGCAATACGTATCCACCCATCCGGGGACAACTTGCACTGGGAACGTACGCAGCACATCATGATACCCAGTTTCATCCCGCTCGACTGCCCGCACGCGCCGCACACCCTGTACGTTCCGCTCGCCGCCGATGTGTGAATATTCGCACCTCGGCGTCGCCTGCAGGAAATTTACCCACCGTACCCCACGCACACCGCATGCGAGGCTGGCCTCGCGTTGCGATGAGATGGATGAAATGATACAGTAAAGCCGAACCACGCCGCACCCACAACAGCCGCAAGCCGTGCATGCCTCTTTTTGTAGCATCCCTCCCACAAACCGTCCACTGAGAGCCCAATCCAAGCCGACCCATTCTCTCTGGTTTACACGCCCGTGCGAGCCATCTACACCAGATAAGGCAACCACCGACCTAATCAGCGTCAGAAGACCCGCAAACCTGAGAAAACGGCGATTGGTCTAATCTCCGCGGCAGCCCGTCGAGGATTCTCATCGGCACCTTTCGTTTGACCCGCTGACAACCGAACAAGCGAGTTGGGCGGGCCGTCACGGCACTGTGCCGGACACTTGCCGATGACGGCCGCAACCATAATAGCAGACTAGCACCTACGAGAACCATGGGTTAAGGTCTGCCTAGTCCTGCTTTTCCTGACGCTATTCCTCAGTACCCAAAAAAAATGCAGCACCCAAAACGCCTCGATTCACAATCTTCAAACTACATAATCCGCAAGAGAAAGCACATCACTCCACTCTTGCTCCCGCTCCCGCTCCTCATCCTCCTTCTCCCTCTCTTCCCTAGCATGGTGACGCGCCTCACTAGCAAACGTGACCCTCTTCGCACCTATCGTAATCCTCTTCACCACGTCCTCAAACCGCACAATATCACCCCACTCCGTCCCCGGAAACTTGCGCTCCAGCGACGCCAGCAGATCATTAAACACCAGCGTCGCACTCGCGTCCACATCGCTGGTCGTAATGGTGGTGACATCCGCAGCCGACATCATCGAAACCTCGCAAGCCATACTGCAGCTGGATATGTGTCGGTCGGCGGGAGAAGCCAGGTACGGTAGCTCCGAGCACGACGCCGACTCGGAGGTCTGAAGGCGGTGAAGGATCATCGAATTGGCCGTCAGACGAGAGGGCGTGCCGATAGGAAGGGCAAGCGCGGCGGGATCGGGATCGGGAGAGTCGACAGAGCTCGAAGAGTCCGAGTCGGAAGCGGTTGAGAAAGCAAAGCTGCCGTCGGCAACACTGCTGGTGTAGAACGAGATATTGTCCGAGCAATCCGAGTCGATTTCGCGATGCACGTGACCATTCCCGACGACCGACTCGCGCTTGAAGAGTTCCCGAACGTCGCACTCATCGTCATCGAATGCGCGGCAGCCGTAGAATGCGCTGCGGACACGCGCCGCAAAGTCGAAAGCAGGCTCTTTTGGTTTGGCTTGTTTGTCGGCCCCGCTCCTTCCAACGATCGACCGACGGCGCGGAAAGCTGTACTTGCCCAGCCCAAGCGACGGTCCAGAAGCATCAATCGCCGTCGACGCGTTATTCGAAATGTGATCCATGTACCGCGAGGCAGCCTTGAACGGTAGTGGTTTGCGCCGGACGGAACGTGCGGGAGACTGTGGTGCTATGGCTTTTGTCGAGATGTTCTCTTCGTTACTCTTAGACGACGCGTGGGTCTTGCGTTTCGGTGGCGGCGACTTGGACGAAGACTGCGTGTGGACGAGTGTGCGCATCGAAGTGGCGGTTGGCGGGCCAGAACAACTTGCGGCAACAACGTTCGTAACCAACGACAGTGGTGCAGGTTTCAAGGAGACGCCGATAATGTCGCGATGGTTGTGGTACAGCGGGAGAAGAGAGTTGCGGTTCTGCTGAGCAGGCGGGGTTTGGGCGACGTCTTCACTTGGAAGGGAGATGATCTCGGCCTCGCGAACGACTGGAGCGCTGAAAGCACGACGACGAGTCGGTTCCGGCATAATGTCGACCACTGCTGAAATGAATTTCTCGCCAGCCGACAGGAAGCGCATCACGGACCTGGAGCAGCACCAACTGCACTCGACGTCATGACCATCCTCGGCACGACCCTCGAGTCGTCCAAGTCTTGCGCCTCAATCGAGCCTGGAAGACCGTCTTTTCGTCAGCATGTAAGCTTTTAATCTCGCTGAGTACGCACTCAGAGAAATATCAAGCACACGCCCCTCCAAATCCGGGCGCAGCGGGTACGGCGTAATAGCATGGAGCGCGGCGGCGGGCGTGCGGACGAACAGCCAGAGCAGGAATGTTTGGATCGAAACGAGCGTGGTCTTAAGGAGTGTATAGAGCTTGCTAGCGAGTGTCGGCATAGTCGCGTGTTGGGAGTCGAGGAGAAAGAGCGTGAAAATCACATGAACAGGAGTCTACGTGCTACAAACGGGATTACAAGTGTACAGTTTTCAGTTGCAGGCTCTGATAATACCGGATAATGTATGCGATGGTTGTATGTACTCGTGTTCGTGAAGAGAGAGCAAGAAATAAACAAAAGAGAAAAGAAATGTCGTCAAGGTCATGAATCAAGCAGCAGGCGCCGTCTGCGCCTTGTGCTTCCCCAACAGCTCGCTCAACTTACCCGCCGCAATCCCCTTGCCCAGATCCGGGCCCATATCGTGGTCCTGCGGACTCTTCCCCAATACAAGCTCACTGTGCGACCGTCCACCACCATGAGGCTTCGTCCCAAGGACCAGCGAAAACCGCTTAGCCCGCGCCCCACGCAGCGGTTGCTGGCCCGCTATCGCACTACCAACACCTCCCGCCCGCTTGTCCGGCACAACCTGCGTCCGCGCCGTCACGCTCGTGGTTTGCAGAAGCGACACGGCAGGCATAGAGAAGCGTTTATTCCTCCTCGCCGTATCCTCCCTCGGGAAGTCATCATCATCTCCCAAGTCGACAATAGTCTCGGGGCGAGAGTGCGACCTCGTTGACGTGGTGGTTATGGTATTGCTGTCCTCGTCTTCCTCATCCAGCGGGCTCGTCATCATCATCCTCGACGACTCCTCGAAGTCCTCCAAGATCTGATGATAACTCTTTGGCCGTGCCGCAGGCGACCGAACCCGAACAACGCCAACGCCATGCGGACTAGATGGCGACGGCTCGCCACCATCGTCGACATGCGAATACGAAGCATACTGCGACGCAGCACTGACATCGCCCCTCCGAAGCCGTTCGTACTTGACTTGCTGCTGTTTATGCTGCCCTCGGTCGATGGCCATGAGCGCCTCGGGTGTTGACGTCAAGGGCAGCGAAGGCATCGACAGCCACGACGGGAAATTTGACAGCGACGTCAAGGTATTCGAATGTGCTTCCAACATGTTGCTCGGCTCTTCAAGTTCGTCTTCTTCGCTGGGGTTATCCAGAAGCGGAAACACCGTCTCGTAGCAGGCATTGCAAGCGCGTGCTGGCTTGCTCGAGTCGTCTTTTGAGTTGGGGTCCGCAATAAAGAATGTCTGCAGATACTGGTCAGTAATCGCAAGACGATAGGAGTGAAACATACTCGGTCAGAACATGACGAACAGACACACCGCCCACACAACCGACAATGGTGTCTCCGCCGCCGCCACCCAAACGTCCTTCCGCACCGCATGCATCCCTCTGTCTTCTCATCAGGTATCCAAATCGCTGGTACCCAATGTTCGACGCGTCCCCGTCGCTCGATCTTCTTGCCCTTCTTACCGCCCAACTTCGGCGATGTCAGTCGCTCGTCCGACGGCGGGAACGGCAACGCCTGCAGGGACCGTCGAAGATGCGCAGTCGACGAAGACGATGTCAACGTCGAGTCCGGATGTGTCGCATTGAGTGAAATGAACAACTGCGCCTTCGTCTGGCGGATCGCAGTCGTCCACTCGTCTCGGTCTTCCTCGGAATCTGTGTGCAGATATTAGTCTTTGCAGTCTCTTTTGCCTTTTCATGGACGCACCAGCGTAGAGCACAAAACTGCCTTCCGGGCTCAACACTTCGAACCTGCGCTCCTCCCCCAATTCCCTCGGCGGCGTCACCACTACCTCCAAATCAACCAACTCCGCCCGTCCCTTGTAAGTCCACTTGCCCTCATCGCTCGGCCCAGTACTCGCATTCTGCCTCCGCTTCATCCTTGACACCGGATGGTGGTACGCAGACTTGCGCGCCGGCGGGAGCGGAAGCATGCTCTTGCTGCCCACAATCTCTCCATCTGGCCCCCGCAGCGGCAGCTCTGCATCGCTCTTGCTCCTTGTCCGCACCATGCTCGGTCTCACGGGGCTCAGATGCGAGTTGTTTGCAGCCGGGCTGCTGCCGCCAACCCAACCATCGTCGGCCTCTAGCCAAATGATGCAGTCTGAGAACAGCAGAAACTCGCGGTCCCTTGGCGCGCAACTGAGCTCGACATGCGAAAGCGGGCCGCGCTTGACAAGCGAGCGACCAGGAACGATGAGTTGGAAGGGGAGATTCGGCGTATTGCGCTGCAGAGCAAGCAACGAAAGGGTTTGGGCGTGCGTGTGGATAGAGGTGTTGAGCGTGAGTGTAACTGCGGAAGGGTAAGCTTTTTGTTGTCAAATGACCGCAGCATACGCACTCTTGGACACAAGAGCGTGAACGGCAGTGAGTTGTCCGTGTTCGGGGTCCTCGGGGTCGGTACATGAGATGAGGTCCTTGAGCAAGAGCAGATATCGCGGACACCGCTGCACGATGGTCAACAACCAGTCGCGCAGACGCAGCTTCATGCAGCGCGGGTCTGCTTCTTGCGCAAGCAGATATGCCGCAAACGTTGGGCTGTACTGCGGATTCGGATGCGTTGCCGTCGGCGGCGAAATGAGGTTGGTCATGGATGAGATAGTCGAAGGGAAGGATGTGATAAACGGGTTATAGAGCGAGAGGTAGGGGAAGTGCGAGAGCAAGAGTGGGGAAAGTGCAGGTGGGTCTGCATCGGGGTTGCCTAACAGACGGTCCGAGAGTGCGGCATAGAACGCTCGGTGCAGGTTCCATATATCCACGAAGTTTGAAAAGACCGACGCAAGGTCCGATCTCTGCAAGAGCGGCTGCGATGTCTCGAGCGACGCGATGATTGGGGTAAGGAAGTGCTGTGTATGCAATGAGGGGCAACTCGCACTGGCCAAAAGCGCGCGCACCGAGTAAATGAGGTCAAGGCCGTCCACATACGCCTTCTCCGTCTCGAAGAACTCTTGGATAACCTTGCGTCGCTTGGTTTCACGGGGATCGGTGTGTCTCGGCGGCTTGCGGGTCGCCGCCGTCGAGGTTGGCCGGACTTTGGGCTTCCGGCCGTTTACATTGCGCATAACGGCCGGCATGGATGGGCTGGCCGGCGACGCCTCCTCCTCGGGCAGCGAGTCGAACGAGGCAACGCTCACTACCGATTCGCGGTGCCTCGGATTCGGGTTGCTCGGCAGTGAAATACGCCGGAACGGGAGATGGGGTGGCCGCGGACGAGGAGCGGGCTGGTAGTTCTTGTCTGTGGTCGGAAACGCGACCGGCTCTTTTGTAGCAAGAGTCAAACAAGATCGTCAGGCGCTTTGCAATTACACATACCTAGCCCCGCCATATTTCAACTGCTTTCCCCGGCGCTCGGTCCACAGCCAGTGTAGGTCCCCGCGAGGCCAAAGTCGAGGTATGAGCGCGTTGCCCCTAGTTAGCCGATGCTGCCGCTTTGGGAGCAAGAGGCAAGCCTGGTCACCACATCAGCGCTTCGCTCCTTCTCTCATTCACTCTCCGCTCTACTCAGCTCTACCAACAACAAGAGCTGTACATGTAGCCTGTCCGGCGGCGTTCCAGGCGGCGCGCGTTTTTTTTTATCCCGCTCTTTGGTCCCGGCGACTGCTGCCGGCCATCGCGATCGGTTTCAGCGCTGGCTCTTCGAAGGACCGATTTTAACTCAAGGAATCCTTGAAGGCATCCAATGAACCAAGCTATGGGGTCATCCTTCTTGCGCCCACGAACTGCTGCGGACCACTCCGACTAGTCCAGCCTCCGGCCATTCGGCGCATTCGCCCGGCCGAAGCCGGCCGAGTTAGGGCCATCGAAGCGGGAGGAAGCGAAAAAAAAATCTTGCACCTTGCTGCGATTTGCGAGCGCTATATGCAGTCGCAGCAAACACTTCATGTCTATATTACTTGAGACCATACTGGTTCCAATAGTCTTTCATCGCAGTCAACTCCTCCGTCATCCCATTCTTCTCCAACCACGCGATAAGATCTCGCATTCTGAGAATGGACTTGACCCGTCCCTCGCCCAATAGGCCCTCAATCTCCCGCACCGTGCTACTCACCCCATCCTGCCCAACCTCCTCTCGATCTAAACACTGCACAACGCCAACCACCTCACCCCCATGCTTGCGCACTATCTCAATCGCCCCGCGACAAGCCTTTCCCGAGGTCATCACGTCGTCGAGAATGACCACCTTCTTGCCCGCGACGGGGACGCCGACCATTATCCCGCCCTCACCGTGGTCCTTCGCCTCCTTGCGGTCGTGTGCAAAGCCGACATCGATGTTATGTTGCGTGTGCAGCGTCAGCGCCGTCGTCGCCGCAAACGGGATGCCCTTGTACGCCGGGCCGAACAGGATATCGAACGTCGGCAAAGGCGCCGAGGCCGAATTCAGGGCATCGACAATCGTTCCCGCATACGCAGAGGAGAGGACAGCGAGGATGGGCCCCGAGCTCAACAGGCTGGCGTTGAAGAAATACGGCGAAATGCTTTCTTTGGCGGTCATTTTTGGTCGCGCAGCGGGGCGAAACGGCCGGCTCACCGCCCCGATTTGAGCGTGAAGGAGCCGAATTTGAGGGCTCCGACCTCCATCGCATGTTGGATGAGCGTCGACTGGTATTCAGCAAGAGCCATTGTGGTCGGAGGAGAAAAGATGTGGCATGACAGCGGCCAAAGATAAGATTGTCACGATATTCAGTCTGTCCTGGACTTCACCACTGCCAACAAACTCTCCAACGCCGCCTGGTCCCTCTCTGCAGCCGGCGGCAGCTCATCTCCCTCACACGCCATATACCCCCACCCCGGATCCAACCGCGTATACAGCCGCTCCGCATCCGGAGCCCACACAAACTCTTTCAGGCGCTCCAACCGCTCCTTGAACGCCCTAAAAAGCATACCCCACGGCCGCGGAAACTCCATCGCCTCCCCACCATCAATCGTGCACTCCCGCATCTCAAGCCGCTCGAGTGTAGGGTGGCTGACGATGAACACTTCGACATCGTAGTCAGGCGCGAGGGCGCCAAACGCGAACTTGGTGAGAGAAAGCGATTTGAGGTTCGAGAGGGAGAGACCGCCGATGCAGAGCGCTGGACCGATGCCAGCTGCTTGGTCGCTCTTCAGCGTCAGCGCAGACACATTGGTCGCGCTGAGGACGATGTTCGTCATGCTGGTGTCCCAGAAATCGACAAGGGGCTCCTGGTAGTACGACCCTTCGGCATCTACGTCCGAGAGCACAGAAATTTCAAGGCTCTGCAGCGAGCGGAAGATCCCGCGGAACGACTCGTTGAGGAAGATCGGGTTGGGCATCGCGATGAGGTTATGCAGCTCCAGTGCGACCAGCGGAGGTGGCGGGCTGCTCGCGAGAGCCTCGAATATGTCGATTTGCAGGCGCAGAAAGTGTGTGGGCTCCTCAGGAATCACGTAAGACTCTTCTTCCTGAAAGTCTCCGTGAAGCTCGAGCGTCAGGCTTTCGAGCTTCGGAAACTTTTTGAGGCCCGAGAAAGCCTTTTTGAGGGCTGCGCGGGATCGCGCGCCGACTTCTTCATCGACAGCTAAAGGAGATAAGAATTCGTCAAGACCGGAGATGGAACACACTTCGCCAACCATTGGAATCGCTACGGTCCCCATAAAAACATATTTCTTTCACGAACGCCCGAATGTCTCCCCCGAACTCTTCCAGCTCGGCCAACCGGTCCCCACTCTCGGCGCTATCCCGCACAACCAACACGCGAAACGCCAACGCGGTTGCAGCGGTATTGAGCCCTTTCGAAACGAGACGCAGTCCGAACAGTGTGTTTTGGTCGCCGACATTGCTGGCGACGGTCTGCAGCAGTTCGAGGGGGAGCGCCGGGGGCATGGTGACCGTCAGCGTCAAGAGGAGAATAGCCGACGGGGCCATGGCCGACTTTGATCACGGCCCACACGGGGGGTCTGGACCAAATGCTTGAGCAAGTGCCAAGTCCTGCAGAGTCGCATGGGCCAGCTTTGTCGACATGAAAGTGAAGAATAACCCGGTTTCAACACGTGAGTGGGACTTGGACCTCGAGCAAGCTGCGCAAAATATGACCGTATAACATACTACAGTTACAAACGTACTAGATGGTGTCTGCTGGGAATAAAGACCCTCGATGGAGATAAAGCGAGCTAGTAGGTAATTCGTAAATTCAAAAAGGAACGGATATAACGAGAGGAGTGGGGATTGGTCAAAACTCATGCAACATCGATGCATCCGCCGCAGCCTGGAGCCTGGACTTCGGCCTGCCTCGCACACCATCATGAGCTCGACACCCTCGACACGACCACTGCCAACACAATAAGCAGGCCCCAGCGCCACTTGTCCCACAACACTTTACCGACAGACGCCGCAGTCCACGCATTTCCTGATGCAGACCCAGATTCAGCTACAGCCTTGCTGCCATCGGTAGTTGTAGGTGTCGGTGTGGGAGCGGCGGCGGCTTGGACGAGGACAGGTTGCTGTGGCGTTTGCTGGGTTGGGGCCGCAGAGGACCCGCCGCGTTCGCGCTGGCCCATGTTGGGAAGGTCACGGATCTGGGGGTCTGAGTACTATTAAACGTTAGTGGGGCTTGCTGAGGCTCTAAAGCGGGACATCGAACGCACCTCAGGGAACGCATCGCGGAAACGGGACTGCGCTATATTGTGCGCGTGACTTCGTGCAGCAAAGGCGCGTTTGTGGGCGTCGGTGGAGGTTACTGAGCCGGTAGTCATCTCGTCCGAGAGCATGAAGGAGAGCAGCCCCGTTAGTCTGTCAACGAGTCAGACTATTCTTGGCCTCAGCGCTTGCTGGAGGTAACCCACATCGTTGCGACACTCCATGCAGGGTTCCACTGTGGGCCATGTCGGTACATAATCAGAGCGGTGGGATGAAGAGACGCACCGAGCCGGGATGGAAATCCGACATGGAGAAGCAGATCTTCTTGTCGGGGGCGAAACGGCCAGAGGGCGTCAACATCTGGGGCGCATTGACGTCAGGGATTTGCTGGCGCGCCTCGCTGGCGGGCTCACCTTGATACCAGGCGGCTTGAAGGGGTACTCGGACGGGAACATGAGCATGCCATGGTATTCGCCACCCGCGTAGACGGAATCCGACGGCCCGCGCTGCAGAACGACGGCAGAGTCAGCGCCGGGCTAAACGGAGCGCCGGAGACGGCACATACGATGATGAAGTTCCCTGGGTGGCAAGGTCAGAATCCATCGCCGCAGCCAGCGAGAAGTGGGGGCCCACAGTTGAGGATGTTCTTCTCGTCGGGAGCAGCCCAGACGAATGGTGGGGGCTCTTTCTGCATAGCAGCATATTCTTTCGTGAGCTAATAGCTTTTGAGTGTACTTCCGGGGGCAGCGGGTGAGAACGGCATACGCGCTTGTACGCAGCTTTAGTCGCCATGAGCGGGGAAAGCAATGGAAACTCGGGAACACAGCCTCGAGGCCCGTCACTCGCTGATGTAATCAGCTCTGTCTGGATCTGGACCAGCACGACGACAGGAAATATTCTAAACAAAACACGAGCCACGACCGACTGAGCGCTACTCCAAGCAAACGGCGGTGACCACCCGTTTCAACTCCTCAATCCGCACCAAATTTAAACCATCCTGAAGCAGCTGTCGCCACTGGCAATGCGCCGGCGATGGCGCCTGTGTACGACCTCGTGGACGACATTCAAGTTGCACGGGTGCTTGCGTATCTCGTCAGCCGCTGGGATGATCAACAATGAGACGCAAAGACGTTATTTCCGGTGTGAGTTGGGTGCTACGGGTTACAGGTTGCATAATCTCGACCCTCAAGCCCTCGGCTCTGGCTGCACGCAGCTCCAAGAGAATCTCAAGTTCCATCCAACTCTACGCTTCATCCACTCCAACCGTCTCGATGCATCGCTACTCATGGGGCGCCAATGACCCGGCAAAGCACGGATATCGCACTCAAACCGACCCAGCGCCCTCAATCGTGATTCCACAAGATCCATCAGTGCCGGACCATGGAACTTCAGCGCGCTATGAATGGTGAGCGCGCCCAGTCGCGGCACAGCAGGAAGCTGCAGCGAAGTAAAGAGCAACTTGGTGGACAGCGTCGTCGGGTTGGCCTCATCGTCTGCGATCGTCAGCCGTTCAAGGTTATCGAGGACAAACAACGTGGCGCGGAACTCGGGGAGGGAGATGTGGGCCCCGACGAGGGAAAGCTCGCGGAGGGTGATCGCCAGCTCTGAGCGTACTGCAAAATCCAGGAATGTTTGGTGCGACCAAAGGAACTTTTGCGGCTTGCTTCCGTTGCTCGAGGGTGCCTTGTTGAATGCTAGCTTGTTGAGGTTCAACGTGAGTCTGCGGAACACTGCGTCCAACACCGCAAGGGCCTGCCGACTGGAATGTTCACGATACATGTTCCCGATGCCGAACGTGAACTGGGTAATGCTGGATGTCGTTGTGGGGATTCTGAGGTTGACGACCACCTCCCAGTTGGTGCAGTAGAATATCAGTGTGTAATGCACCGTCGCAGGCAGGCGGCCCATGACCGCAACACTCTTAGCAAGTGTCGCCAGATGCGCGGTGCACTTGAGCGACAGCAGTCGGCTCAAACACTCGTCCGGAATAAGATTGACGAGGTTCCCGGTAATGGACATCTCCGTCAGACGAGCCGCATCCGCGAGAGGTCGCAGCGAATCCAGTCGAAGGCCTTCGTTATCCGCCGCTGACCCTCCTATAAGCCGCAGCCGGCTAAGATTCCCTAGCTGCCCTTCGCAGACCCGAACAAAAGCTTCGAAGTCGCTCGGAGAACCAAGGGGCCCGATATGCGCGGACTTCCATTGAGGGACAGAGTCGCGGAACAACAG